>JARQAB010000040.1:2483358-3725037 GCA_036172955.1 Meloidogyne arenaria
CGCCTATAACATATAGGTTAAAGGATTTTGAAGACACCCTAATTGAAGGAATATTCTATAGAGAAGAGTTGGTGCCCACGCAAGAGGATACTACTCATCGTATTGCCGAAATTTTAAAGACACGTACAACACGTACAGGGATAA
Source organism: Meloidogyne arenaria (assembly GCA_036172955.1). NCBI lineage: Eukaryota > Metazoa > Nematoda > Chromadorea > Rhabditida > Meloidogynidae > Meloidogyne > Meloidogyne arenaria. The sequence continues at coordinate 2,483,503 of JARQAB010000040.1, forward strand.
AGCAACACTTTGTGCGTTGGGTTGGTTATAAAGATATTCATAACAGCTGGGTAAACGACAGCGACATAGTTCGACATTAACCATGGATTCATTTTATGTTGTTTTACCTTCAAATTCTGAAGATGTTGAAGGAAATACTACCTCAAAGTTTACAGTAAGGATGCCTGACACACTTGAGTTAGATTCAAGTTGGACTGTTGCACTTTCAAACATTATTTATCCGTTTTCATTCTCTTTACTTGGAGATTCCGAAGAACAAGAATCTATTACAATTTATCGCCGATATGGAAAAGAACTTCTATCTGTTCGAATCGAGATACCTGATTTGTCTTTTGCCTCAGAAGAGGCATTGGAAGAGGCCATAAATGCAATTTTACTTGATGCTTGGAAAAAGGAATTGGATCGCGAGCGAGAGGAAATGAGACTTGAAGAGAATAAAAAGAGAATTTATGGGAATTTTCGTAAAAGACGCGCTGTTGAGACTATAAGCGAACAATTAGTTAAAAATGGGTATTTTGATTTGTCAAAGGAAATTTCATTTAATTTCATGAAATTTTTAGGCAAACAAGGAATTCGTTTACCTCCCATAAGCCCTCATGCAATAGATGGTATAGAAATGGTTCGTTTCACTCCAAATCAAGATCAAATAGAGCTGATCAAACAAGCACTTGATGAATTTACTAATCCTCCCTCAGTTAATCAAAATGAAGAACACTCAACTGTTACACCTATCGAAGAAACCATTGAATCTACTCCGCAAACACAGCCCGAAGTTGAACAAAAAGAAATATCTGAGTATGAGAGTTTCATTCAACAATTGGAAATGGAAGGTTACTTTGATATGCCAAAGGCTCGTGCTTATAATTTTATTCAATATTTAAATAAAGAAATTAAGGGGGCAAAACTTCCGGTTCTATCTTCAGTTCCGGAAAGCTCTGTTGAAACTGTTCGATTAAGGCCGCAAACTGAGCAAAAAGATATAATAATAAATGCAATTAAAAGTTTTGCATCAACTTCCCCCTCTGAGCAGAAATCTGAAAATCCTTTACAAGATGTAGAAAATTATTCTATTAAAACTGAGGAAGATAATTCTAAAGAAGACCTTGAAAAAACAGAGAGTTTGCCTACATCTGATGATCCTCCTATCCCAAAGTCTCCAGTAACAGATGCCCCTACCGAAGCTCCAGTAGCTTCTGAAGAAAAATCGGATGATATACAACAGGATACTGAAAAGCAAAAGGACAAAACTCCTTTAGACGGGAAGATAACACCTCTTTCTGATACCCTAACAGATGAACAAAAAACTTTAATAGATATGGCTGTTCGTGCAGCTACAAGGTCATTAACTAATAGTGAAGAATTGGCAAAGCAACAATCACAACTAAATAAAGAACTTAATCAGAAATATTGGGAAAATGCTCGTTATAAGTATGCACTAATAGATGAAGAGGTAACATTAAATGAGACGGGGGTAACTAAGAGAAAAGTACCTGAAACTATTCTAAGATTGGTTGTAACACAATTAAAACTATTGTTTAGTCGAAGAAATGAAATAGATAAATGGATGCAAGAATGTTTAGAGGCAAAAGATAGGGTTTTAGATGCGCAAATAGAAACTATAGCGGCAGAATCACGAGGCGATGTTACTGAGGCACGAAAAGCTGCAGATCGTGCTAAGACTGCAGAACAAAAGGTTAAAGAATTAGCCAGTCAAGTTGAAGAAGCTGTTGCGGGTCAGAAACTTTTATCGGAAGAAATTATTGTTAAAGTTGAAGCTGAACTTTCGAAACAAGACGATGAAACTTCATCATCAAAAATAATAACTCCTGATGATGAAGAGACTTCGACACATGAAGAGAAAAATAATGAAGTTCAAGCCGAACATGAATCTGAAGAGCCTAAAGAACCTTCTGAAGATACGCAAGAAAATGCTAAAGAGCCTTCTGAGGAAAATATTGAAAAAAAAAGCTGAGTCAATAGATGTTGTCGTTGAAGAGCCATCTGAATATACACAAGAAAAGGATGAAGAACCTTCAGCACCTGCAGAAGAGGAAAATGCTGAAAAAGATCATAAACAAGAAAAGGATGCAGATCCTTCGACAATTGTAGAAGATGAAAATATTGAACATCAAGAAGGACATGAACAAGAAGTCGCTGAAACACCTGATGAAACTTCTGAAGAAATATTGGAAAATGTTCAAGAGTCTACGACACACGAAGATGAGAAAAATATTGAAACTCGTGAGGAAAATGAACAAGAAGTCACTGATGAGCATGTAGAATTTTCTAAAGAAAAAATTCAGGAATTTCCAGGAGTTATTGATGAAGATGAAGAGCCTTGGACTCCCCCCTTAGAAGAGACTGTACCACATTCAATGGACAATCTTGAAAATAATGAGTCGCATGAATTACCAACAATAAATGAAGAAGACGGTGTAGAACCATGGTCCCCTGAAAAAGAAGGCTTTAGAAAGCCTCAGGAATCTCCAGCAATAATTAATAAGGAAGTGGCATGGACTCCTCCTGAAAAAGTTAGTAATCTTCCCACTATTGAAGAAGAACAAGAGCAAGAAGAAACTCAACCTGAGGATCTAAGCTCGCTGCCTGAGCTCCCGCGTCCTGAAATGTTAATTTCTGACCCTCCTGAACGTCCTTCCTTTTGGAAAAGCTTCTTTGGTGATGGAGGTAGGCATGTTGAAGATAAAACCAAAGACAAAGAACTTCCACAACAAGTTCATCAACAAAAAGAATATGAAGATTTAAATGACTCGGAGTCTAAGAAAATACATCTAGCTGAATATGCGTATCCTCCTGAATATTTAAAAATGCTTCTTAGTTTCTCCAATATACAACTCGCTGATCCAAAATATCAATGGGTTTCCATACTATACGATAAAGTGCATAAGCGTTTTCATGTCTTCTTGCAAGGAAACGTACAATTTATTAAATTAAGTCGTCAACTAGCTTATACTCTTGGTTTTGATTCTGAGAAGGTTCATAGTGGACAAGTCGCAAAGTATATGCCTGATATATCTGGAGGTGTGCGTCAATTTTTGGTTTATGCACCAAAACTTGTTGAAAATAGCATAATAGGAAATGTGACTGCACCTTTATTACGTGTTGTTAATGTATCTGGTGCACCTGGAGAAAGTGTTTCAGAAGTATATATGACCGAACATCATCATCGTTTATTAGGTAAACGCCATCCAGACATTACTATTGAAATTCGAACCTTAACTGGAAAGCTAGTAAAATTCCATTGGGGAACGTGTATATTGACATTACATTTTCAACGCTCACTATTTTAAAAAATGACACACGTTGAGTTAGATCTAGATAAAATTGACTGGGAGCCATTTTTGAGTGCTCAAGACGGAGGTGGAAGATTACTTGAAGATAATCGTTATTTCCAAGGAACTAGGTATCAACGAGGATTTGGTGTACTTGGGGCTGTAGGGCGTTTTTTAATGCCTATTGTTAAAAATATAGCCACAACTGCGGGAAATGAGGCTGTAAATGTTGGAAAAAATATTCTCGAGGATGTTTCACAAGGTCGCTCAGTAAGTGAAGCATTGAAACAGCATGGAAGCGAAGGTCTTCAAAAAGTAGGAAAAAAACTAGAACAATGTGGGAAAGGCAAAAGAAGCCGAAAGAAAAAACAAAATGTTATTATAGATAATTTAGGAAAGAAACGTAGACGATATAGAGATCAACTCAGCTTTGATGATTTCTGAGTATATAAGTATTAGTACATTATTATTCTATAATTAAAATGACGACAATAAAGAAAATTGATAAAGACAGTACTGAAGGGGTTGATAATCGACTAACTTTCTTTAGTATACCATCAACAAATGTTGGTATTCAACGGTCCGCATACAAAGAATTGCTTCCCCTCAATGCGCTTAATCAATCGGCAGGTCCTTTTATTTTCCGGTATTTTGGTGACTCACTCTATTTAGATTTGAGTAAGACATATCTGAGTCTTGTATTATCTCTTGAACGTAAAGTTGATGCAACAGGCGAATGGGTCTCCATTGTTAAAGACTTGGCAGGGAATTTTGCAGGTGATAGTTTTACGAGTGTTGCTCAATATTTAGGTTTAACTTGGATTCGTCGTTTAACTCTATCTATTAATGGTATTCAATGCTATGACTCAGGAATACATTACGCATACAGATGTCTACTTCTTCATGAACTTGGAGCAGATCGTGAGGTTAGCAAAGGTCTCTATGAGGCTGCACTTTATTATAAAGATGCAGTTGACAAAAATGACTTTGAAGGTTCAGGGTTTAAATCACGAGCATCAAGATTTGCCAAAGGTCAGACTTGCAGATTACTGTCGCATTTGGACTATGATATGGCCAGACAAAATCAGCTTTTAATACCTAATAGTGATGTGCTCTGGACATTTTACAGAAATAGCGATGAATTCCTTATTCATGCACCAAAATATCGTAAAAAAGCTGGTGAAGAATTATTAAATAATACAAACACATACAGATTACGACTTCATGATATGAGAATTTTTGTTAAACAAGTTGATTTAAGTATGTCATTAAATAATGCCATTGCCCGACATTTAGAACAGGCGCCTGCAAAGTATGCCTATAGAAAGATTGAAATTCGGAGTGTTTTTCTTGGAAAAGGTCGCCAGGAAATTACACATGCGGCATTCACAAGTACATGTCCGAGACGTTTAGTTATTTGTTTTGTAAGCTCGCCTGCATATACTGGAAATACTGCGTTGTCTCCGTTCAATTTTGAGCATGCGAACTTGCGAACTGTTTCAGCAGAATTTGGTGGCTTCCAGTTTCCAGCTGTTCCTTATGATTTTGATTTTTCCAACGACAGCTTTGTACGTGCGTTTGTTGATATGTATGTAGGTATGGACTTAGATGCTTGGCCAAATTCAGATCAAAGAACTTTAAGCATAGGAATGAAAGAATTTTCACAGTCATCTTGTTTCTTTGTTATACCTATGACTTCAACGCTTGAGGATACTAATGGGCTGGAACTCATTAGACAAGGAACAACAACCGTTCGTTGTATGTTCAATCAGCCTGTAAAGGATGAGGGATATGAAATGATAATCATGGGCGAATTCGATGCAATAATGTCCATAAATGCAGATCGTGTGTTGAGTACTGATGGTTCTGTTTAAAATGAATTCTCTGCAAATCGAAAACCTACTTAAAAAATATAAACCTCTAAAAAATAAATTTATTGGTGTCTTTTCTTCTGACAATATCCCAAATAAAAAATGGACTAAGCCTTTTTGTTTTGTTGTAAATAATATGCGTAAAGGAACGGTAGGTGAACATTGGGTTGCTTGTTATTCTGATAATCCGTGTACTGTGGAATACTTTGACTCTTTTGCGGATGAACCGAATTGTGACATGAGACAATCTATGCTTGGTAATTTTTCGAAAGTAAAACAAAATAAATTTCCTTTGCAATCCCCTCTATCAGATACCTGTGGCCATTATTGTATTTATTTCCTTGTTTTGCGTTCAAAGAACAATTTTTCATCAACACTACAAAAATTGCATTCAATTCCCCCCGAAGCCCGTGACGTTTTATTAAGACGATTCATTCAGCGCCTTTCGTATATAAGATAAAGTTCAATATATTAATTCAATTACTAAAATGATATATTCAATTTTAATACTATTTTCACTATCTTGTGTTATATTATCTCAAAATGACAGTAATATTTTCTTTCCATTGCACGGCCCGATTCCTCCGAATGTAAATGCTTGTTTTGCTATTGACGGAGGACATGCACTTTCTATTGGGCCTGCTATATCTCCAAACAAGGATATACTGCTTGTCTTAGCATATATTTTGGATTTGGGTTTATTATTTGTCCTGGCTGTATTATTCAGACTACATACAAATATCCGTAAAAAAGGAAATGATGGGATGACAAGTATTCGATTTGCCAAAGGCCCTCTTAGTATATAAGAGCAATATTTTTTTATTTAAATTAGTTTGCCATGCGTACTAGCGACAACATGCCTGAATCTATTAGTTCTTCGCCACACGTTCAATTAACACCACTTATCCAAGTACTTTGTCGTTTCAATGGAGGATGTGCCCCAGAATCACTTCATCGCGAAATACGAAAAAAATATAATGAAAATGTCAATTACTTGCAAACTCTTACAAACATGACTAATGATGATGTTGCCATTTCAGGAATTGGTCAACGGAATTTTACGGAGCCTAGAAAGAAAGCTCTAATTACGAATCATCTAAAACATCAACAGATGGAAATCTATCCGTGCAAATTAACGAAGATGGGGGCTGATCAGATATTTGCTTTACGTGGATACTTACGTGTTACAATAAGACAATATTTTTATGTTCGACACAGAATTGATCTTGCGTATCCACAATTACCACTTATTTGTGTTGCTGGAGGAAGAAGACATCAATATTTTTACCCAATTGAATGTATAGATGTATTGGAAGCAGTTGAACAATCCGAAAATTTGTGAAAAATATATAAGTGATAATTATTCGTTATATTGTTAATAAAAAATAATCGATAAAATTTTACTTATTTTTCTTTTTGGGTATGTGTACTGTGAATATCGAAGAATATGGAAAGTCGAGGAAGTTAAAGTATCATTATTTCGAAGAACACCCAGACCGAGCAGTTTCAATCATATTTTGCATTTACCCCCTCAACCAAATTTTACAAATATAACTTGGACCCCGACTGGTCATGTATGGTTTATTTACGATGAGAAAGAGAAAGAATGGAAACAGGTATACAAACCAACATTTACAGTAGTGTACCACGAACCAGGTGTGTTTTCTTCTGCTTGGTTATTTGTAAAAGATACATGCTCAGATATCGTTGTTGCTGTAAAATCCTTTGTCATTGAATCGGCGAAACTTACACTCTTTCTAGGTCGGAAACTAATTCCTATATAGTATATGAACCCCACCAGTGTATATACATAAAAAATCAAAAATAATAAAATACAAAATATAAAAAAACAGTAAAATTCTAAAATCCAAAAAAATAATAAAATACAAAATATAAAAAAAAACAATAAAATTCTAAAATCCAAAAAAATAATAAAAAATAAAATCTTAAAAAAATATTAAAAATTAATTTTCATTAAATTTTTCACTCATATAAATTTGTTTCACCCCCCTCATTTTTTAAATGTTTAATATTCTTAATTCGTTTTACAGATTTTTGTAGATTGTATTATGAGTGTGTATTAGACTTGCATTACCGAAAATTTTCCAAGACTCAAGACTTGACCTCCAAGACCGAAAAAACCCAAGAAAAGTCTTAAGTCAAGACTCAAGACCAAAAGTCTTGGAGATCTCCGGTGTATGTGTAATTACAACTTTTAAGTCACTTTGAAAAATCTTTACATGTTTATAAATTGATGTATATATTTTTTTATAATTTTTAATTTAACTTAACATTTCTAAACATTTTTATAAAATTTCGCAAATATATAAAAATCTGAAAAATTTATTTTTTAGATAATAAAAGTTTGTTTCTTGTAAAATATAAAACATCAATTTTTGTATACGTGCGTCGCGCACTAAAACCTTCTTTACAATAATATTTTTTGGTAATTGCTTCGCGCGGTAAAAATAGTTTCATTGTTAAAAATGAAACATCATTTTTAGATAATTGCTTCGTCTTTTATAAAGTAACTTCCGATTTAATTTTTGGGTAATTAGTTACAGCGCTCGATAGAAATAAAAATTTTTTGTAAAATTATATGAAAGAAAAATGTTTGAAAATATAAAGTTGAAAATATTATTTGAAATACAAAAAAATCTTTTGGAAATGTTATATGGTTATAGTTTTTAATAATATTTTAAAACATAATTTTAACAAATTTTACTACGGTTTTAGTATAATTTTTAAAATTTCTTGAAAAAATGAAATATCTTTAAATTTCAATTAATAGTGTTTCAAGTAAAACATTATTTTTGAATGAAAAATACACAAGATTTTTTAGATAATTACCTATCGAAAAATGTAAAATTGTTCATTTTTAAAAATTTTTTATTCTTTCACAAACTTTTCTTTATTTGCAGGTAATTAGCGTTTGCGCGTAAAAAATTGTCAAAAACTATTTTTTGACTTTAATTATTGTGCGCTCAATGAAAATAAAATTTATTGGTAAAAATGTTTAAGTATTAAAAATTTGAAGATTTAAAATTGGAGAGTAAATCTGAAAATTTAGAGTTAGTAGTATAGGTGTAGGATTTAAAAGATTTTTTAAATTTGTATTTCTAATTACCCTTTTTTAAAAAAATAAATTTTCGGAAATATACTCTGGTTTTATAACACTTTTTACCAAAAAAAGTGTTATAAAACTGGAGTATATACTACTCAGAAATATTCTAAAATTTCAAATCCTCACATTAATATCAAACATTTTCAAATATTCAGACCATTCTTGATCATTTTTAGAAGTTGATATGCTTTTTATATCACCATCTAAAATAAAATAGAGACCACAAAGTCTTTCTTCTTGATTCCTTATTTTTAATGTTTCAACTAAATTTTTGACAATTCTGATTTTATCAGAAGATTCCAAATTTTTAATCATTTCTTTTATTTTAGTTTCATAATATAAAGCAATTGAACTAATTATAATTAATTTTGTATCAGCTATTGGAGTAGCTAAGTATTTTTTAATATGCCGGTTTTCCTCCTTTTCTATACATATTTAAATTATAAAATTAGTTTTTTTTAGGAAAGTGATTACATCTGAAGGAAAGACAAAGACTCAATGCTTTAAAAAATACATTAGTTTTTTAAGGTGTCTATCATGGTAGGTATTCTGATCGAAAAGTATCACAAGTAAGGTTGTCGGATAGTTGGATATCTTTGTATATCCGGATCCTGAACCGGTATCCGAACCGTAAATTTCAATTAAAGTATAGACTAATTTGGTTTGAAGAATCTTAATCAGGCAAGCTCACCGAAACGCCGATGACTTGAGATAATAGCTTAATAATTAAAGGAATCTTAACGAAAATGATTGGTTTTATTATTTTTTGTTAATAAATCTCTTGAACTTTAAATTCTGCACAAAATTTATTTCTTAAAATTACCTTCAATCTTTGTGCCAGATTCTGGGCAACGAATATATTTATGCTGCTTAAATTTTAAGAAAGATTAAGTTAGCAACCCGACCCAGACGATTTTTAAACAAAAACTCCGACCCGAGCCCAGACAAACCCTATCCCCAACAATCCCGACCTCGAAGAGTAGGGCTGCTAACCTAATTAAGCTAATTATCTGGCTAATTAATACCAAATTGTCATAAGTTGCTGGGATGAGCAAATCATACATTAAATGGCCAATTTCTTCTTTATGTTCAATTTCTAAAAAAGATATAATAAGTAGAGCTGAATGTTAGATAACGTAAATCCTCTTATAAACAAAACTAGAAAGCATAAGCATACTCCACTAATATAAATTGGCCCTACGAAAGGGTAAAAATTCGAATGAATTTAGAAAGGATTAAATATTATTACTTTACTATCAGGAACAGTGCTGGGTATGGCTCCGGGAGCTAGCTCCGGCTCCGGCGGAGCCGGAGCTAAGATTTTGAAACCCCGGAGCCCGGAGCCGGAGCCAAGATTTTCAAACCCCGGAGCCCGGAGCCAAGGTTTTCCAATTCCCCACGGCCCCGGCTATACACCCCTAAAGATGGGTGAAAGAAAAATAAGTAAGCAAAGATGGTAAGCGTGAAAGGAAAAGGAAGAGAAAATTGAGACGTGTAAAAAAGATTTTTCTTCCTTTCCTATTCAAAGTAGTCGTGGTTGAATGTTCCTAGTTTTGTCCAATTATAGGTTCGAAAAATATCACTAAAAATGATTAAATAATTGTTTTTCTTTGGAAAATAAATTATAATAAGCATTATTTAATTAAATAAACCTGGATAAATTTTTTTAATTGATTAATTTTAGTCTCCTGTGTGTCAAATTTTTCAAAATTTTCGCCTGCGGCGCAAAATGCACGCGATATATGGAGCGGCTCCGAAAATCGCCGGCTCCGGAGCCGGAGCTGGAGCCAAGATTTTAAAAGCCCGGAGCCGGAGCTAAGATTTTGAAACCCCGGAGCCAAGAATTTCAAACCCCGAAGCCCGGAGCCAACAAATGGCAAATACCCAGCACTGATCAAGAACTATTTCTATAAACTGTAAATTAAATTAATATTAAAGTTTTAATTGAGAAAAATAAATAAAATGAACTAAAATATCTTACTTTTAAATTTGGCCATAAATTTCGGATCCTTAGAAAGTATATTGAATATTTTTTGATTAGATTCAATTTGTTCGCTTATATTCATCAATTCTTTCTTCTAAATTATTATAGGTAATTTATAAATATTAATTACAAGTTTATGATATAAAATTTTTATTTACTAGTAGTTAAATATGTAACAAATTAAAAAAAAAAATAAATTTCTTTAACTTATTGAATTATTAATACTAAATGTAAAATAAACCTTTCCATCTTCTGTGGCTTCAAACAATATTTCCTTTGAAATAAACTTTGGATTTTTACTTAACTTATTCCGAAACGAATATAAATAATTTAAATTGGAATTCCCGAATTTAATACAAAATTTCAAATCCTTGTCAGTAAAATAATCCGCTTGTCGCAAAATTCTTCTTCTCAGACGATCACTATTAAATATTTCTTTATTTATATTTTTACTCAATTCCTCTATCCAATATACATTTACTAGTAGAGAGGATCTATAGAACATTTTTAAATTATCCTCTTCATTTAAATTGTTTAATCCTTTTATAAAATAATCTGATAATCTATTTAATATTTCTAATTGATTTAAATCTGAAAATTACTATTTATAATTAAAAAGTGTATACCAGGGGTGGGCCCAGTCCCACAAAATACGGACACGAGATTTCGCGAGATTCGAGAGTTATCCGTATTTTCAAAAGAAGAAATACGGGGATAAAGATAACCCATAAAAATAACAAGTCTTCATTTAAATTGTTTAATCCTTTTATAAAATAATCTGATAAGTCATCTGGATAGATGGTGTCAATCAGTTGTGCTTCTGAGTGGGATCATTCCACGATGGTTCTATTCCATCTCCCATCCATTTAATCAAATTTTTAAAGCTTGACACAACAGAAATTCTATTTATAAGGCATAAATCTAACTGAAACAGTATTGACAGTTTTAATAAACTTTCAGAGATATAAGGAGAAATTTTTGACTTAAAATCTTTTATTTCTTCTCTAATCAGATATTAAATATACTAGGTTGCATTACGGAAAGTGAATTTTATTATAATATAAATATTATTTATTAGAATTAAAAATGTGTAAAATGCCGGATCAAGTTTCAGGATTTCAATTTTTACTGGTCAGAAATGGTTTTTATCAAAATGTCCTGTGACCTATCGTGTCCGTGTAATCCGGATCTGGTCCGGATTTCAAAACTACTATTCATTAAAATTTAGTTATTTCGTCGACAAATTTAAAATTACCTACTTACCAATATTTACTAATGGAATTAATTCAGAATATTCATTTAAATATTTAGGAACAATATCAAATGGGTATTCTTCATTTGTTTGGTCAACTTCTATTCCATATAAAAGTTGACGTAAACGTGTTTTTGTTCCGATAGTTTTTTGTACAAATTGTGAAAATTCCTCATAAATTTGTTTATTTTCATTTTTTATTTTAATTAGTAAGCTAAAAATTTATAAATGTAGGCGAAACTAGATACTTTTGAGAAAAAAGCTCAATTCAATTTTTTAGTATGTTTAATACTAGAAACTTCGGTTGCCCTAAATTTCCTAGTTTTCTGAACTTATGGCACCATACCAAGAATATACCAACAAAATAGTTAAAGTTTATTTAAAAATAAAATTGTTTGTTGAAAAATAACTATAGTAATTCGGTTGGTCCCGTTTCCAAGTGCCTTCTAACTGGGTAGTTAGTTGGTGTTTCGCAAGTTTCCTTGTGTGAACTTCCGTTACTTAGCGCAAAGTTACGTGATTTCAGGAGGATCCCCGCCTTACACTATGCTGGGCAATCAGTCCAAAGGTTTTTAAAGGATGAAGTTTATTAGAGGAAAAAAGTTTGTGAGTAAAAAGATATACGAATTGAGGGGAATAATCTAAAATAAAATACCGTATTTACTCGATTAATTCCCTCGAGGAATTATTTTTTCACCCCATCTTTGGCATGAGGAATTAATAGAGGGCGGGGAATTATTCGAGTTTTGAAATTTGAACGTGTATTAGGGTATTTGGAGGTGGGGATAGAGGGTGGGAAATTATTTGAGGGGGGGGGGGGAATTAATCGAGTAAATACGGTAAGACTTCAATAAACAATGGGTAAAGATTAAATTATTTTTAAAATTTAACCGCTAATATAATTATAGTCTAAAAACAAACTTTGCATGATTCACGCTAAACAATAATCTAATTGTTGAAATATCCGAATCATTATACTTGCTAAATAATTGTTTGTATCTATCTTTATCCTGTTTAGATAAAAGATCCTTCCAGACCAAAATTAAACTCCGAATTGATTTAATATTTAATTTTTTCTTGCTTAAATCATCAAATTTCAAAGCATTTTTAATTAAACTGTTCACAGTCCATTTAAATCCATCTTCTCCTATTTTTAATTTTTCATAAGATTTTTTAGCAATTGCAAAAATATCAGCATAAACAAAAATAAAATAAAGATGTAACTCATTTTTTAAACTTTTAATTTCTCTAAGACTATGGCCTAAAATGTTTTTGTAAAGATTGATGTAATCGTGTACAGAAAGAACATCTGAATTAATTGGAAATATTGAAAAGATATTTAAAGATTTAAGTAATGTTTTAATTTTATTAATTTCAGGGCTGTAAATTCCCTTCCCATTGTGCTAAAAACTCCTTTCCCATTATCGGGAAATCCCATGTTTCTCAAGAATTTCCGAATGAAAAAAACATCGAGAACAATAGTTGCTGTAAGCACACTTGATAAAGTGAAATCTTTCGGTCTGAGTGGGCTGAATGAGATACCTAATAGTGCAATTTTTTGATTATTAGAATTTCTGATAGGGTTTTCGCTTAACCTAAGAATTCATTGAAATCAGGAATAAATACATTAACATTTTTGCAATCATAATCTCATAAGCTTACCAATCTTAAACAAAACAGATTGATCCATTTCCAACTCTTCCAACATCAAATCTCCAAGAACTTTCCGCATCCTCAATTTAGTCAATCCAATTAAATCTTTATCAGTCATATCTTCAAGGCTAATTGTTAATTGAGATTTTGTTGGTATAATTAAGGAAACATTTGAGCTACAACCCTCAACTTGGTTGTCAGTCTAAAAAGTTTTTTATTTATTCTGAATAAACTTCAAAAGTTTTGAGGCCTAATCTATGTAGATTTTTGACCTTTAACGGGAGTATTTACTGATAACCTCGAAAAGCTCAAAAGTCAAGCTAGTCTTGAGCTAAAGCTAGGTGTCTTCGAAATCTTTAGATCATAGATGATGTTGAAAATATTTTAATTCAGAATTTTCTAAGTATCTACTTTTCAAAATAAATTTTACCAAATCAATTTCACAAAAGTAAATAAGCTGCGTAATTGCAGTTAAATGCAATTCTGCTATTCTTATACTGTCTTGACCAGATATGTTAAAATTATGCAAATGTTTCTCATTTTCATCTGCTTGACTCATTTCATCAAAATTTTCCTAGAAATAGAGGTATTATTAGGTTAATTCTGATTAGCGTTTTGTTATATTTTTGAAGGTATTCTGATATATTTAAATTTTTAATAATTAAAATCAAATTTCTAAATCCTCCCATATCCCTCTTATTATCTTATTAATTTATTAAAAAATAAAATTTATACCAAATTAAAATCTAACAATTTGTTAACTGTATATTCTTCGTTTTCCACACCGTATCTATAAATACGATAATAGAAATCCGATTCTTCAATTAGTTTCTCAGTTTCTTGTTTTTCTTTAGGATTATCTAATTTATCACAAATATCATTCATTATTTCACTAATAAGAAGATGTGTAATTCTCCAATAAAGTTTATTCCATTCAAACTCATTTATGTTAGAATCAAAAAATAATTTAACATAATTATAATCCAATGAGCTATCCAGCACTAAAAGATACTTGACAGTTAAAAAATCCAAATCTCTTTATGTTGGCATTTATGGAATAGAACCCCAATATAAAATAAGCTCAGAATAAAGCACAACCACACCTCCTCTAACCCCAAAACAAGGTAGGTATTTGGGGCAGTTGGGCTAATGGAAGGATAGCTTTCTAAAAGAATCAAAAATATAAAAAAATTTGTTTAAATTATTTTATTCATTAATAGAAATAGGTAATTATTTTATGGTGTGTTAAGAAATTATAAAACCACCTAGTTTTTTTCTGGTTTTATAGGTTCTGGTTCTCCAATTAATCTGAAATTTTTACAGGATCTCTATAAATACTATTAAACATTATACCCAAAAAATTAAAAAAAAATTTTCACTCAATCGATTTTTATCGTGTATTTTCTCAAAAATGGGTGTTAAGAAATTATAAAACCACTTATACTAAATTTACTAAATTTGGAACTACTAAATTTAAAACTACAATCAACATTAATAAAAAATATTCTAGTATTTGGTAATGTTTCCTCTTTGTTTTAAAGTTTCAATCATTCGATTTTGCATACTCCCGATTAAATTACTAAGTATTTGATTGCTGATTCTGTTCCACGCGGAGCGAATGGCAAGTTTAAGGTCCCTAACATTGTCGTATTGCCTGCAATCAGCGTATACATCGCGAACAAGTATCCCCCAGAGATTCTCGATTGGATTCATGTCCGGACTTCTTGCTGGCCACTCCATAATATCGATATTATGATCAGCAAACCATTGTTTCGTCGAATGAGAAACATGGATTGCGGCATTGTCTTGCTGAAAGACAAATTCAGTTTGGGGCCATTTTTCCATCATTGGTATTAGAAAGTTTTCTAGCATTGTTTGGTACCCTTCGCTGTTTAATCGGCCATTTATAAACGCGATTTCAGACTTGCCCTTCACGCAGAAGGCAGCCCACACCATCACGCTTCCCCCACCCATTTGACGTTTGCTAAAGTATCGGGGTTCTTTTCGGAGATCACGCCAATAATTGTTCATTGAGTCGGGGCCATCAAGATTAAACTTTTTCTCGTCAGAAAATATGACCTACGATAATAATACTAGAAAATACGAGATTATAGAGGATACCTTTCGCCATGCTAAAGGATAGGCAATTTTCAACTCTGCAAATCCTATTCTTGCGGCCATATGCTCAGCTGTAAGTTTTGGGCGCTTTTGCATTTTTTGGCGGACTATATGTGGAGAAGATTTAAGGACTTTCCATACGGTTACATGCGAAACATCAGGTGCCAATTCTTTTTGAAGCTTGCGTACACCCTTTGTTGAGTTGCCAACCTCGCGTAAAATCCGCCTTTTGACACGATTTCCGAGCTTTTGCTTACGTCCTTGACCTTAACTTACTTAAATATATATTTACATAAACCAGAGGACCTTTAGTTTTGCCATAATCATCGCCTTTAGATAAAAAGTTGCGCACAACGTTATGACTGCGGCCTAGAAGCCTAGCAATTTCATGAATACCAATTCCAAATTTAGAAAATGCTTGGATTTGCCCCTTTTCAAATTCATTTAATACTTTTCCCTTCGCCATTTTAAAAAAATAAGAATTTTAGCCCTAAATATTAAGCAAAAAGTAAATTTAATACAAGTGGTTTTATAATTTCTTAACACCCATGTTTGAGAAAAAAATCGATAAGTAACGATTGAATGAATATTTTTTAAAAATATTTTAGTCGTAATGTTTAATAAGTACAATTAACCATCTGTAAAAATTTCAAGTTAATTGGACATCATTAACATAGAAAAACACAAAAAATATAGGTGGTTTTATAATTTCTTAACACACCATATTTATAAAATACCTGTATTTGCTAAAGGAATATTAAAAAATAATAAAAGGTGTAATAAAATAAATATTTTTTTCATTTAAAGCTAAACAAATATTTTGAAATAATTAAATGAAAATGTTGGATAAATATTAATTGGATGGGGGTTGGAATAAGAATTGAGCTTTTCCCCATAAACGAGGTATCACGACTTTTGCGCCGGGCGACTTGTTTGCGCCGCGACATTTGCGCCGCCATAATTTAAAAAAATAATATCTACAGTCGGACCTAATTATAGTGTACTCATTAAAAAATGGTATCCAGGAGCTGAAGGAATTTCAGGAAGTACAATATTTCGGGAAGTACAATAGCCCCCTCTAATAAACCGACTCCCTAGAGGAAGGTTGAAAAATAAACTGACCCCCTAGAGGGGTCATCTTTAAAGAACTTGACTCTTTCGGATCAGGATATTTGGTATATATATTGGTTGGTCGGATTCAGATATCCGGATTTGAAAAAGGCCGGATAGCCGAAAATTTTAGGTCGAATATCGGATCCGGATATTGATATCCGAAGATCTCCAACTATCCTACATCTTCTATAGTGAGGTCCGGCTATAGTTTTTCATAATTATTAATGATTGTGGCGGCGCAAAAGTCGTCCGGCGCAAAAGTCCCCCGGCGCAAAAGTCGCTCGGCGCATAAGTCGCGGCGCAAAGTCGCGGAACCATAAACGAGCTCTTACAGATAAAGGACGAGTATTCCCTATAAAAGATGGACTGGCCGGCCGCAAGATTTTATCTGAATGATGGACAAGTGATCCATTTATAATAGCTCATTATATTACGCAGCCTGCTTACAAATCGTTTTCCATGGAATACTATCCCAAATCAATGTTATTTGATAACTATATTTATTTTTTATTTAATAATTATTTTTTCTTTTAATTTCAACAAGGAATACTGTAACGGAAAGAAAAAAATAAAAATTCACAAAAATAAATATTCAAACAAGAATTAATCTTAATTAATACAGTTTAGAAAATGATTCAAAATGGGTTTTCTGTCAAAGAATATTTTTAGAAAAAATTTTAAACGAACTTTGAAACAAGTAATTCTGACTGAGAGGGGCAAAAATCTTTATTTTATAAATTAAAATAAAATTTTATAGGTGGAGAGGAGAAGGCATTTTTAAAACACGTTAGAGGAGTGAGAATGAGTGGGGAGGAAGGCGAGAAAGAGAAATTTTTTATTGGGCGTGAGGGGTTAAAGCTGTGGCGCAAGCCGAGATGAGTGCGCAAGCAATGGTAAAAGGAGAATGTAATATAAATTTTAAAACGTGTATATGAAGAGAAAGAGTCAAAAGCATAGCTGTTTCGAAATTTCGATTTTCAACCGTCGATTTTCGAGGTTTTTTTCTCTCGATTTTGGATTACCGATTTAGACTTTTTGGGGATATGGTAAATATCCAGATCGTCGTCCCCATGCCTGCAAATGACTTTCGACGAAAATTCATTTTTCTTGCATTTTTTTCCTCTCTTCTCTCTACCAGTTTTCCTCGGGTTATCAACTGATAGGTTGACAGGTTGGCACGAATAACTTAGAAAGCAAACATGAGAAAGGTTTATTTACAAATAAATAAATATTCTAAATATATAAATCTGTGATGAAGTTCTTAAATACATTTTAAGTAAATCAGGTGGATAACAACATTTGTGTCGAAGTTAGCTTTAATATTAAAAAGTCTAAATCCCGATGAGTCAGCCCTAATATTATTTTATATATTTATTTCCATTTCCTTTGGACTTCGACCCATTTCCTTATACATTTCTCATGAGAAAGGAGATAAAATCGGCGTTTGGGGCGAAAAATAGCTAAAGTGCTTTTCCATACTAATTCCGTGTGCTCCTTTTCTTGATAAATCTTACGGATCCCCAAGTTAATTTTGGAAAATAAAGGAAAGTCATTTCTCTTATATTAACTAATTTTAGTCTGCAAAATTGTACGAATAAGGATTGAAATTAGATTTAGAAGTAGGGTTGCCGTTTTCGAGTCGGGCCGACGGTCGAGGCATTTTTTTTCGGGCTTGTTTTTATCGAGTCTGGCCGGTACGAGTCTTTTTCGGGCCTAACTTTTTCGAGTCGGGCCGTTACGAGTCTTTTTCGGGCTTGTTTTTATCGAGTCTGGCCGGTACGAGTCTTTTTTGAGTCTTTTCTTCCTTGAGGGGGAAAGGAAGGGCTGAAGAGATATCAGGTGATTGAGATGGATATCAGTGAATTTGAGGGATTAAGGTGATTTAAATAATCGGAGAATTTGGTTGAGATATCGCTAGATTTGGGTTTATTAAAGGGGATAAGATGATTAAGGAGATCAGGATCGTATATCAGAGGATTGAGGTGATTTTGTAATGGGAGGGATTGAAAAGATTTGAAGGGATATCGGAGAGTAATCAATTATAAAAGCTAATAAAATCGCATCAGGGTGGGTTTACTTCCATAAAATACGAGTTTTGTGAGATGCGAGATTCCCAAAACAATACGAGAACGGTAAAACGAGATAAAAGGCTAACTCCACCTCTTCAAATCTAATAAAATCCACCTTAATCCTCCTCCTATATCTTCAAATCCTCTGACATCCATACAAATCGCCTTTTCTTCCTTTCAGCGGCGCAGGCGAAAATTTTGAATTTATGGAAGGCCAAGAAGCAGATTTCTTCAATTTTAGAGCCGTAGGGAAAATTCTGAGAATTTTATAAGTCCAATGGGCTAGATTTCTTCCTTCCTTTCAGCGCCGCAGGCGAAAATTTTGGAAGGCTAGGATATCAAATTTGTTTTTTTTCCAGCGCCGCAGACGAAAATTTTTCGAATTTTGGCAGGCCAAGGAGCCAGATTTGTCCCATTTTTGTCCAAAAATTTGGTAAAAATATTATCGAGTCTTGTTCGAGTCGGCCCAACTTTTTCCGAGGCATTTTTTTTCGGGCTTGTTTTTTCGAGTCGGGCCGTTACGAGTCTTTTTCGGGCCAAACATCTAGGCCCGACTCGATCTTTCGGTCCGAGTCGGGCCATTTTGGCAACCCTATTTAGAAGCTAAATATTAAAAATTCAAAATTACATGTTTAAATTTAAAAATTATTTAAATAAATTTTTATTTAATATTAAAAAGGAATATGAGAAAAAATAAAAAGCATATGAAAGAAATTCTTAAGAATGAGAGAATATAAAAAAATAATATGAGAGATTTTGATATACTGTCTATATGTCAGTTAAGCATTTAAGATATGCCGAATGATGGCTCGATTTTGGGACACGCGTACCACGAGCTTTGATGCGTCCCATGGAATTTTAGTGCCAAATCAAATAACATGTCCCTAGAGCTCCCAGAGATAATAAAATGCGATCAAAAGGAATATCGGCGGATTTGTAAGGATTAAAGTGGAAATAGATTGACTAATAAAAGATCGAGGGCTATATTAAATTATTAAAACTTTATCGTATAAAAGTTTCATATACAAAATTCAAATCTAATTTAAAAAGTAAATTATAAATTTCAAAAATTTAATTAATTTCAATTTTGCCTATCGAATTTATATTTATTTGGTTAATTCATTAATAATAGAAATGGATTTAGCTTCAAAATAGAAGCTAAATCCATAGCCCTTATCAATGAATTAATCAGATTTCATATATTCATTATTAAGTTTAATATTTTCTAAATAATTATCAATTCGTTGAATTCCTTAATTATCAATTACTTCTTCCTTTACAAAACTCATTCTTATAAATATATTTTAAAAAATTTTGTGAATGTTTCTACATGTTTTTTATTTCTACATTTTTTTGCATCATTGATAATTTCGCTGAATTGTTTTTCTGTAATTTATTTAAAAAAATTTTAATTAATTAATGGAATTCAGAAACCTAAATGTAGGCACAATTTGCTTATAAAAAAAATTATAGATTTGTTTACCATTCAAGTCAGGAGTGACAATTTCAAGAAATGCAAAACGCAACGCAAGGCCAAAAAATCCAAAAGACTGTGCAAATACACACCAAATTGAGGCTTTCTAGAACAGATTGCTATTTATAATGGTTAGACAGATGAAACATTTTACAGAAAGTAAATTACCTAAATACATGATTTTTTACTGGTTTTTTCATTACATTATAACCCTATTAAATAATCCTATCCACCAGATCTACTTGAAATATATTTGAAAACTTTATCACAAATTTTATATTCTTTAAATTGTTTTATTACTTGCAAGTAGACATAGTAGACATTTTTCACGTTTACTCCCTTTTTTCTGCGCCAAACTTTCAACTGATAACTTAATAACTTAAGGAAGATTACAGTAGAGAGAAGAGAACAGTTGAATGCAGCAAAAATGCATTTTTGCAGAATGTCTTTTACGGACATATGGATTGCGAGCTGGGCATTTACCTAAAGGGTCTAACGTTGCAAAATCTAAATTTCAGAAAAGAGATTTCCGGTTTAAATTTTTGCGTTCTAAAATTCTTATGGGCGGTTTTCCAGCCTAACGGACCGAAACTTCCCCCTTAAAATATTGGAAGATGAAGATAGGTATTTCTGATGTCACTCATATTTCAGCAAGTTCGAGTTCGAACTAGGGTTCAGCGGTACCGGTATTCCGAGAAAAAAACGGTATCGGTATTTCGGATTGATGATACCGATCCCGATACCGGTACCGACTCGGGATCGGGATTAGCCTAAATCGGTATCGGGATTCGAGTTAATGATACCGATACCGGTACCGATACCGACTCGGGATCGGGATTTAAAAATCGGTATTGTCATTTCTTGATGACGAATATTTAAAAATATATATTTGGAATAAAATATTTTTATTTAACACCCACTTAAATTTCTAGTATAAATATTTGGGCAAGAGAGGGACAATTATCTCCAATTGTCCTTTTTCAGTAAAAATTAATTGTTCCCTCTCTTGCCCAAAATTGTGATTTCATAATAATATATTTTGTAATTGTAATAAATAAATATATTTTTATAATATATTTGGTTTTCCCTAAAATTTTAGGAAGAATAAAATTAATCTCTAAAATAGAGAAAGGATTTTATATTTGGTGCCACGACCATTTACAGTTGGTATAACAAAAAATGGCAAGTTCTAACAAGTCGGTGTTAGAACCTGTATTAATACGTTTGATAGGCTATTTGGATGAAATACGGCCTATAATTAACTCGGGAGAAAGGACCGAGGAGGATACAGAAAAATTACAAAATATGTTGTTAAAAATTAAAAGAGTTGTAAAATTATTGGAAGAAAAAACGGAAAAGTGGGATAAAAATATTAATGAGCTCCCGGTAGAAGAAAGGGGAGCAGAAAGGCTTGTTTTTAACAGTTTCTTACAGGGAGAGAAACATTTGACAGAATGGATGGACAATGGGAGGGAAGCGATTGATGATATTGAAATCGCATTAGCTGATAATAGTGAAGTTGGAAGTACTCAATCAGAATTATCAGAAGAATTGGGCAATCGAGATAGAAGAAATTTAGGAAATAATCAAGCACAAACAAATCGGGAATACAATGGGGTTCCTCAACATTTACCTCGTGCAAAATTACCAGAATTTGGGGGGGGGGGGCAGCTGAGATGGCCTGAATTTTGGCAGGCATTTGAAAGAACAGTTGATCATTTGGATATCGATTGGGGTCTCAAGGCACACTATTTAATACAATGTCTCAGGGGGAAGGCAAAAAGGACGGTCATGGGATATAGACCGAAAGCGGAACATTATGTGCCATTAAAAGAATCGCTTGAGAGACAATTTGGCAATAAAAAGGCCATAAGAGACACACTACACGCAGAATTAATCAATTTGCCGGTAGCAAATGAGTCAAGTATATCGTTGCGTGCTTATTTAGAAGAAGTCGAACGAATTTGTAGATCATTATTAGCAAGGGGACACTCAGAGGATGAGTCAATAATAATGATGGCTATAAAAAATAAATTACCGCGTAGTGTTGTACTAGAATTGTTAAAGATGGAAAAAGTTGAAGGAATACAATGGGATGTTAAAAAACTAAGAGAAGGATTATCTGAAATTGTGGCACTAAGGGAGGAAGCACAGCGTTGCACCCAAACATTGAATTCACGTTATGGACCGTCTAGGGGTCAAATAAATAATAATAATAGTAACAATAATAAATTTTTTAATATAAATAGAAATAATCAAAAGAAATATGAGCCGGCTAGAGTATTTGCATTATCTGGCAATAATGAATAGGTAAAATTCCGTCATACGTCCCGGAAACCAATCCAGACAAACAATATGTCATTTGAAAGAGCTCGGCGAGCTGAGTCGAATGACACCAAAATTAGGCTCCGGTCTCACCTATGGACCGAGATATAGGTCCTCAAAAATCGAAAAACCATAGGGGGGACCAAGCACTTTTTTGGGGTGAAAAATTCAAATATGCAAATAATAGCTCTTTCGAAAGAGCTCGTCGAGCTGAGTCGAATGACACCAAAATCAGCGAAATTTGACTTGATCTGACAAAGTTACGAGCATTTGTTTTAGCTCCTTACCTTTGGTCTACGTATAGGTTTTTCTTGTTGGGAGGAAGCCAGACATGCTGACCACAACTAAAATAGGCATAAGTTTATGTTACGAGCCCAGACCCAGCGCCCGTAGACTCCCCGCGAGGCGCGTGCCGCAAAACTCCGCGCGAAGCGCGGAGTTTTGCACAAGCGCCTCGCCGACGCCCCATAGGTTTATGTTACTGTTTTTTGTGCGGAACGATGGCCGCGAAGCGGCCATCGTCAAATCTATCTAAGCTAATTTTCCTATCATTCGACTGAGCTCGACGAGCTCTTTCGAAAGAGCTATTATTTGCATATTTGAATTTTTCACCCCAAAAAAGTGCTTGGTCCCCCCTATGGTTTTTCGATTTTTGAGGACCTATATCTCGGTCCATAGGTGAGACCGGAGCCTAATTTTGGTGTCATTCGACTCAGCTCGCCGAGCTCTTTCAAATGACATATTGTTTGTCTGGATTGGTTTCCGGGACGTATGACGGAATTTTACCTATTCATTATTGCCAGATAATGCAAATACTCTGCCGGCTCATATTTCTTTTGATTATTTCTATTTATATTAAAAAATTTATTATTGTTACTATTATTATAAGTCTGGCATTATTATTGGTCCTCTATATAAACATTCATTTAAACTTCTTCCATCTTTAGTTTTCGCCGATGCGTCATATACAATACGTATTTTCTTTGGATTTATTACCGGATGGTGGGGAATATAATGTTCGATTGTTCCATTTCTTTCTTCTGCAAATTCAATGACACCTCTTTTTAAATCGTCATTTATTATATTGTTATACTTTTGTAATAACTCAGGTGTTTTTCTCAATTTTTCTATAAGATTTAAGAACCTTTTATATGCCAATGCGAAATTAGATGGTAAATTATTTTTATCAGTTTTCCATGGCCATTTTACAATGTAGCTCCCATTTTTACCATTTTTAATTGAACTATTAAATAAATTTAATGCAATTTCATCGTCGATACAAACCGGATCATCTTTTACACCAATAGTTTCTAAACTCCAGAAATTATTCATTGATTCCTCTTTCTGACTATCATTTGCTCCTAAGATAGCCATTAAACCATTATTTTTTATCGGTTCTTTTAAATTAAATTCTTTTAATTCTCCACAAATTATTGTTCCAACGGAAGTCTCTACCTTAAAGAGATGCTCAGACAATGGACTTAATTTCCTAAAGAACCGCCAAAAATGAGTTATGCTTATCAAGATATCCGATGTAACTTCAATTGTTTTTATTTTATTAGTTTTTGTATCAACGCTCCTAATATTTGGCATTAAATTTTTCTTTATTTTATAAGCAATTATTTCTTCCGTTCCTCCTTCTTCCAGTATAATTTTTACTAAATATTTTGCCGTATTTATTTTTATCGGGTCCTTGTGAAAGAATGGGGTCCTTGTGAAAGAATTTTTCACCCCAAAAAAGTGCTTGGTCCCCCCTATGGTTTTTCGATTTTTGAGGACCTATATCTCGGTCCATAGGTGAGACCGGAGCCTAATTTTGGTGTCATTCGACTCAGCTCGCCGAGCTCTTTCAAATGACATATTGTTTGTCTGGATTGGTTTCCGGGACTTATGACGGAATTTTTCCAATGAATATACAAAAAATCAAAAGAGAGGAATTTTCTGCTTGTTTTGCGAAGGAACGCACTTTGCAGAAAATTGTAATCGTGTAAAAAATATTTCACAAAGAATGAAAATTCTTTCGGATCAAAATCGTTGTTTTAATTGTTTGCGTCGAGGTCACGCAAAATCAAATTGCCGACAAAAATTTGGTTGCATTATTTGTAAAGGAGCCATAATAAAGTAATTTGTCCAAAAATTATGGAAAAAGAAACAAAACATAAGGAAAATAACGATAATATTAATTTGGTAAATATTAACGAAATAGTGAAAGAGAACGTGCTTTCAGTTTCAAAAAATAAAGGAGATGAAACATTATTGATGAAAGCAGACTTCATTGTTACTGAAGAAATTGTTGAAGAAGAAGAAACTTTGTTAAAGAAGAAGAAACGGGTAAAAGCGATTGGCCTATTCGATTCAGGTGCAACTGTAAACTTTGTGAGTGAAGAAATAGTCGATAAATTAAAATTAAGAAAAATTGGAAAAATGGAATTAAATGTTTTACCATTCTTTCACAAGGACCCGATAAAAATAAATACGGCAAAATATTTAGTAAAAATTATACTGGAAGAAGGAGGAACGGAAGAAATAATTGCTTATAAAATAAAGAAAAATTTAATGCCAAATATTAGGAGCGTTGATACAAAAACTAATAAAATAAAAACAATTGAAGTTACATCGGATATCTTGATAAGCATAACTCATTTTTGGCGGTTCTTTAGGAAATTAAGTCCATTGTCTGAGCATCTCTTTAAGGTAGAGACTTCCGTTGGAACAATAATTTGTGGAGAATTAAAAGAATTTAATTTAAAAGAACCGATAAAAAATAATGGTTTAATGGCTATCTTAGGAGCAAATGATAGTCAGAAAGAGGAATCAATGAATAATTTCTGGAGTTTAGAAACTATTGGTGTAAAAGATGATCCGGTTTGTATCGACGATGAAATTGCATTAAATTTATTTAATAGTTCAATTAAAAATGGTAAAAATGGGAGCTACATTGTAAAATGGCCATGGAAAACTGATAAAAATAATTTACCATCTAATTTCGCATTGGCATATAAAAGGTTCTTAAATCTTATAGAAAAATTGAGAAAAACACCTGAGTTATTACAAAAGTATAACAATATAATAAATGACGATTTAAAAAGAGGTGTCATTGAATTTGCAGAAGAAAGAAATGGAACAATCGAACATTATATTCCCCACCATCCGGTAATAAATCCAAAGAAAATACGTATTGTATATGACGCATCGGCGAAAACTAAAGATGGAAGAAGTTTAAATGAATGTTTATATAGAGGACCAATAATAATGCCAGACTTAGCTGGATTATTAATTCGGTTTAGAATTCCAAATATTGCTATGTGGTCAGCAGTGGTTGGAAGCTCGTACCAAAATTCGTACTCGTACTCGTACCTGTGTACGAAGTAGAGTTCGAACCCGGGCCGGGCCCGGAGCCGGGTTTTCCGGGCCCGGTGGCCCCGAACCGGGTATTTTTGAGAAATTCCGGTTTTTCGGGGTTTCCGGGTTTTCGGGGTTTTAGCCCGGAAAACCCGGCCCGGGTCGCATCTGAAAAATCCGGGCCCGGCCCGGGTCCAAGTTTGAGCAAGTTTTAAAAATCGTTCATATAAAATTCAAATTAAATTTATTTTATATATTATTGACATTTTGTTAATGGCAATATATTTGTAGTTATTTAGTAAATTTTCCTATTTCATTGTATTTTTTTTATTTTTATTAGTATATATTTATATCATTCCTATTTCATTTGTATATTTTCTTTTAGGCTTTATTAAATCGTAGTAATTTGCTATGAGCACAGTCTGGAGTATTGGTTTATTTGAAAAATTGGCGAGCAACAAAGCTGTCTGTGTTGAGTGCAAATCAAAAGGGCTGAAATGCGAAATAGAACTTTCAAAGGGTTCTACGAAATCGTTAAAAACACATCTTTTTTCAAAGCTTCATGGGACGTCAGATTATGCAGAAAATCTATTGTAATTCCCTTGGTGAGAGCGCTAAGTGATACGTTACAGCAGATGGAGGTTATTGATAGTTTAAACAACAATATTCGTATGACGTTCTATAACGAAGTTAAGGAGCGATTTTTTGGTTATTTTGATTCAGAGTTATTTTGATTTATTTTGATTCAGAGTTTATGGCATATGCTAATGAGGGGCGCACATCAGCTGAAGGCGATCCCTTGGAAGTATGGAATACTTATCAATTGTCAGGCCGTTATGTTGTGTTGGGAAAAATAGCGTCAAAATACTTAACAACACCTTCATCATCTGTTCCAAGCGAAAAATCATTCAAGGTGGCGCGTGATGTATTTGATTATCGAAGAAGTAAACTAGAACCAGAAACTGCATCGAAACTTATATTTTTGAACAAGTCCCTCCCTCAGATAAATTACCGATATTAATATTTGTTTTATCAATTAAGGCAATTTTTGTTAAATTTTTGATAATTTTCTATTAAAAATAAGAAAAAAATTGAGAAAAAATGCTTAAATTATAGATTTTTAAAATTTTGAAAAAACCGGGTCCGGGCCCGGGTGTAAAAAAACCGGGTTTTCGGGGTTTCCGGGTTTTCGGGGTTTTAGCCCGGAAAACCCGGCCCGGGTCGGGGCGGAAGAAAAAAAACCGGATACCGGGCCCGGCAAAGTGAAAAGTTCGAACTCTAGTACGAAGTACGAGTACGAGTACGAGCAAAAAAATGGGCAGGTACGAAGTACGAGTACGAGTACGAGAAAAAAAATGGGCAGGTACGAAGTACGAGTACGAGTACGAGAAAAAAAATTAGACATGTACGAGTACGAGTACGAGCAAATGGACTCGTACCTCTCGTACTTTGACATTAAATTTTTTAAGGAAAAGAGAAAGAAATATTTATAACTTTTTCTTTTTTCTTCTGTTGATGTGTCTTTTTGTCTTCTGTTTTGTTGTCATAATATATAAATCGATATAATTTACTTATGTATTTCTTAATCAGTGTTTTATTGTTCAAGACAGATTTTAGAAATGACTGACGATTCGGAATCAGATTCTGAGCTGTTAATTTTAAATAAAACAACAACAAAAAGAAAACTTGATCAAACTAAAGAAACAAAATTATGTACTTATTGTGGCAAACTTATATCAGTCACAAATTTCGCTAAGCATTTAAAAAGACTCCATTCTGAAGAAATTAAAAAGATACAAGAAGAATACAAGAAGAGTCAAAGCATACTTGAAATTTGAGGGTTTTTCTGGTCATTTTTGGATGGCCAATGAGAATGTATATTTAAATTTACTATTAAATAGAATTCGTCTATTTTAGAGATTTTCAATTCTTTCCAAAGTTGCAAAATCA
This sequence comes from Meloidogyne arenaria, assembly GCA_036172955.1. Taxonomy (NCBI): domain Eukaryota; kingdom Metazoa; phylum Nematoda; class Chromadorea; order Rhabditida; family Meloidogynidae; genus Meloidogyne; species Meloidogyne arenaria. The sequence continues at coordinate 2,511,068 of JARQAB010000040.1, forward strand.
GTTTTAGCTGTTCCGGCGACTACGGGCTCTGTAGAAAGAATGTTTAGTCAAATGACACTTCATTCAAGCGGACATAAATCAACCACTGGAGATAAACGACTCAGAAATAGAATTTTGATGTGTTTCAACAGAAAATACTTAGATGTTTAATTTTTAAAGCGAATTTTGAATAAAATTTTGTTAGTATCTGATTTTGAAAATGGTACGAGAAAGTACGAGGGACGAGTACGAGGTACGAGGCCTAAAATAGAGCATGTACGAGTACGAGTACGAGTACGAGAAAAAAAATTAGACATGTACGAGTACGAGTACGGGTACGAGGAAAAAACAAGGCATGTACGAAAGTACGAGTACGAGTACGAGGTAAAAAAAGGCCTGTACGAAAGTACGAGTACGAGTACGAGTACGAGCAAATTTCGAAATTCCAACCACTGGTGGTCAGATATAGAAAAGGCATTCCATTCTTTAGAATTAGATGTGGAAGAAAGGGAAGTGGTTAAATTTATATGGGTTAAAGATATTGAAAAACTGGTCTCTTCTCAAAATATACAATACTTTAGATTTGCTAAAGTACCATTCGGAATTATATCTAGCCCATTTTTACTTTCAGCTACGGTTAGATATCATTTGGAGAAAAGTGGAGATCCAATCGCACAAATAGCAAAACAAAATTCATATGTGGATAATGTTTTAGTTGGTGCAAATACGAAGGAAGAAGCATGGCAATCGTATAAAAAATTAAAAGAAATATTTATGTCGGTACAAATGAATTTAAGGGAATTTATTTCGAACGATGAATCATTAAACAAACAATTTCCAATTGAGGATAGGTTTGTAGAGAAATGGTCCTAATTTCTCTAATATTAAACCAAGAATAAAATTCCAAGTTTTTCTTTCAACCTTTATTTCTTTCACAAAAATAAATATATTAAAGTAAGGAAGGCTAAATTTTGCTAATGTGAAGCAATATAAGTATAAAAATAGTAAGCAGCTTAATACGATTAGTAAAGAGTGAATACAAATTTGAAGGGAAAGAATAGTCATATATAAAGAAATATGTGGATACAAAACAAATAAGGCCAAAGTTTAGAAAAAGCTGGGAAATTATATAGATTATGTATTTAGATAAAGGAAACAAAAAAAGTGAATTAAAAATAAAAGTTTAATTTAAAGAAATTTCGCGTTTCGCGACATTCCGGCCAGGGCTTTCAGTGGGAATGGTGGTGGTGGCTGCAACAAGGGGCGTCGTGGTTGTTACGGTTGACGTTGATCATGTTCAAAGGCGTTGGTGGGTTGCGCCTCACGAAGTTTAGGCAAGATAATGGTATGGGTCCTGGTAGTCTGTGCATGGGCACGTAGGCCAGTGAGCATTCAAAGCACGAACCACCATACCAATTAGGAAAAGTTGTGCATGGAAATATAGGGGGAGAATTAATCAGTTTAGGTTTTATTTTTACCTTTATTGGCCGGGGATTAAATTCCATTTTTGTTGCCGGCATCTTCGTTAGACCCTCCCGCAAGGCTTTCGGTTTTGGTGTAGTTGAGCGTTGTTTCCATTTCACATTAAGGTTTTTAGTAATAGGCAGTACGTTGTGGTTAACTGGGGGTGCTATCAGTTGGGAACAAAAGGTCTGTTGGTTGGGATTTGAAATGGTTGGAGAGGACGGAGGCTGAGGCTGTTCAGTAAGTCTAGTATCAGGCCTTGATTGGGCAAATTGAGCATTGAATGATGGCTGGGGCTGGGTAAAATGTGGCAGTCTCGTAGGATGGAATAGACGAGGATTTTCGTCTCCAGTATTACGGTAAGTCTGAGGAGGTTGTTGGGGAGGCCTCGGAGTAAATTGTGGCTTTGAGGATAGTAGGTGAGAGCAAAGAGCCCGGGGGTGAGGGCCACCACAGGAGGAGCATTTCATGGGCACTCGGCATTGAGGGGATTTATGCCCTTCTTTCATACAGCTAAAACAACGCCGTAATTCTCGGAGTTTATTTCGGCGGGAATATAGGTCAGGATATTGTTGGCAGGAGGGGGAGAAGTGCCCAAATACGTTACAAAATAGGCAGGGAAGCTTGGGTTCTCTGGGAGGAAATTTTCGCATTGTCTGCGTATGGAAAGTTAATGAGGATTGAGGTAAGGGAGGCGAGTCATTTCTAGGTGGGCATAAATTTAGAGGGGAAATTTTAACTTGCGGTTTTGGAGGGCTGTTGTTCATGGCTGAGATATCTTCTTTTCTTTTTAATATGGCCTTCAATTTTTGCTTTAGTAATTCTGTTGTCCAGGCAGGATTTTCTTCTTTGGCTTTGTAAATTTCTTCCAACACAAAAGTTGGTAGTTTGGATTCTATTTCTAATTGAATATGGATGTTGTCTGTATTCTCTCCTTGTTGGGTAAATCGGCAGATGAGGCTTTCAAATTCATTAACTAAGGAAGATAAGTCGCGGCAAAAATTTTCGCCTTTTCTAACAGTTGGTAGTTGTTTGAGGGATTGGCATAAGGAACGGGAAATTTCGGTAGGATTTTCGTATTTCTGTTTTAGCAGGTCAACGGCCTGAGGGTAGGATTGGTCCACCAGAGGAAAAGATTCAATAACGGCTAAGGGAGCCGAACGGAGGCAGGATTTGAGGTAGGACAGTTTCACTGAGTCGGAAATGTTCGGTAAATCTCCGACTGCTGCCTGGAAGGATGACCAAAATGAGGGGAATTCAACACAATTCCCGGAAAATTGCGGTAAGGCCATACGTGGTAAGTGGGCCAAGGAAGTAGAGGCCGTGTTAGCGGTAGGAGGAGGGGTACAAGAGTTATTGCCGTTCAAAATAGCGGTTAGTTCATTCTTTTGGGCAGTCAATGATCGGACATATTTTTTGAGTTTTCCGATAAGGGAAGGGTAAGGGCAGGTTTTAGTAAATTCATCATAAACATCATTATCATGGGTACGTTCGGTACCTGTCATTTTTGCTCTAAGGTCCATCCATTGGTCATGAGTAGTAGAAAGGTCGGTTAGGTTATCGGAAGCCTCGGAAAGCGTAAAATCCAATTCACGGATGTAAGCACGGATCTGGGAAAAATAAATATGATCCGATTGTCCCTGGTTTCGGAGAGGGACGGGAAAGGTTTTATTGGCTTCCAAAATCTCGGTGATTTCCGGATATAGGCTTTTTATCTGGTTTCTAAACGGGAGAGACATTTCTAGCAAGAGTTTGAAATATAGGTAGAAATCAGTACAAAAAATAATAAATACGAATCAACCAGAAGAAAACAAATAAGGAGTAATAAATTCAAAAAAGTTAGGATAAAAATTGCAGATAGGTAGGAAAGTCAGTAATCTGGGTAGGACTGTAGAGAAATGGTCCTAATTTCTCTAATATTAAACCAAGAATAAAATTCCAAGTTTTTCTTTCAACCTTTATTTCTTTCACAAAAATAAATATATTAAAGTAAGGAAGGCTAAATTTTGCTAATGTGAAGCAATATAAGTATAAAAATAGTAAGCAGCTTAATACGATTAGTAAAGAGTGAATACAAATTTGAAGGGAAAGAATAGTCATATATAAAGAAATATGTGGATACAAAACAAATAAGGCCAAAGTTTAGAAAAAGCTGGGAAATTATATAGATTATGTATTTAGATAAAGGAAACAAAAAAAGTGAATTAAAAATAAAAGTTTAATTTAAAGAAATTTCGCGTTTCGCGACAGGTTGGAAACAAAAAGACCAAAAATATTAGGAATACCTTGGGATATAATAACAGATAAAATTTTAATTGAATTTCCAAAGATAGAAAATAATAATAAAATTACAAGAAGGGTAGTTCTTCAACAATTGGCAAGCATGTTCGACCCACTAGGTTTTGCATCACCTAGCATGCTTACAGCTAAACTTTTCTTTCAATCGTTATGGGAGAATAAAAGAAATTGGGACGATATATTGGATGAAAACGAGAAAAATGATTGGAAAAATATATTTGATTCTTGGAAAACAATACCTATTAAAATTGAGAGACAAGTTACAAAAAATAATAGTAAAAATCAATTACACGTTTTTACGGACGCATCAAAAGGAGCATACGCGGCATGTGTTTATTTACGTTCTGTATTAAATGATCAAGTACACACAAATATTATTTACGCTAGAAATCGTCTTAAACCAAAAAAAATGCCGGTTAGCATTCCAAGGATGGAATTGTTAGGAGTTGTAATTGGAACAAGGGCTATAAAATTTGTTGAAAAACAAATAGGTATTGAAATTGAAGAAAAATTCTTATGGTCAGATTCGAAACCAGTTCTTTATTGGATACAAAATGGACAAAGAAATGAAAAATTTGTGGAAAATAGGATAAAGGGAATTCGAAAAAACCCAGAAATAAAATTTGGCTATGTAAACACAGAAAATAATCCTGCAGACATAGCAACTAGAGGTTGCACTGCTCCCGAATTAAAGGAATACATAGATTGGTGGGAAGGCCCTGACTGGTTGAAAAACCCTAAAAATCATTGGCCGGATGAATTAAATATATTGGATGAAAACGAAAATATGAGGTAAAAAAGATAATACAAAATGGAGGAAAATTATACTTTTGGTCTCATAATAATGGAGAAAGAGAACCACAAATTTTGGCTCTCACCGATGAAGCAGATTGGCTTCTAGTGAGAGATATTCCATTAGAAGCCGGAAAACCTGAACAGCTAGATTATTTTGAATATATAAATGGTTGTAATCGTACAAGAGATATGATTAAAAAACACTTAACGGAAGATGAAAAATTACACATTTCTATTGGTCCTGGAATAATTATTGAAAATACACTTAATGGAGAAGAAGAGTATTACCCATTGGATTGTTTAGGCATAGAACTAGGTAATAATGAGAAAAAATTAAATAAAGGATTAAAATTAAAAGTTGAAGTGCCCTCCGGAAATTTAAATAATATAAAATTCAATTTATACGTATAAAACGTGACATTCAGATAAAAATACAATGAAATGTAAATATAATTTAAATCAAAAGTTTTGTATAAGGTCTGGAGACAATAAAATGGAATTTGACTTCGATAAAATATTGTTTAGGTTAATATTGTTTAGGAGCTTTGGAAACAATTCGATTGACGATTTTTGTAATTCTATTGGAAGTTTTCTGTAAATGTTTGGGATGTCTATAAAAAATGAGTTTTTCCGAATGGTGCTTGAACAAAAGGGTATAAATAAATTATGCGGATTACCTCTAGTAGTGGTGGGGAGAATGCTATATGTATTATCGTGTTTTAGATTAATTCTACCTAAAATAATATTATGGAAAAGGATAAGATTTGATTTTAAACGTCTATGCGATAGAGATTCAAGTTTGAATAGGTCAAGGAGTTCCTTATAATTAGGTAATGTTGGACTGTTATTGTGTTTCATAGAACGTAAGTATATTATTTTTAAGAATTTATGTTGAACATTTTCTAAAGCGTTTATGTCTTTATTTAAATAAGGGTTAATTATAGGCGATCCAAATTCAAGGATAGGTAAGACATATATTTTGAATAGAGTAATTAGGAATTGAGTGTTATTAGTTTTAAGAGATCTAATAAGGGTGTAATAAATTCTAGTTGCTTTATTTGTAGTGATTTTAATGTGAGAATCCCATTTTAAGTTGGATGTAAAATAAATGCCAAGATCACGAATAGGTTCGTTGGGTGGAATAATTGGTATATTAATGTTTTGTAGAGTATATTGGTGGAAGGGATTTTTAGTTCCTATGTGGAATGAACTACATTTGCTGACAGCGATTTTAAGGCCATTTATTTCGCAGTATTTTGTGAATGTTTGGATAAATGTTTGGAGTGGAGAGTAATGATTTTTATTTAAGAAGTCAAAGCAGGTATAGGCCTTTAAATCGTCAGCAAATAGTTTGGGTGTAACATTATCTGTTTTACAGATATCTATTATATCAAAAATATATGAGATGAATAAAATTGGGCCAAGGATGGATCCTTGAGGAACTCCGCTTGTTATAGGATATTCATTAGAATTTTTAGATTCGACAAGAACGGTAAAAGTTCGGTTTAACAAATAGTCTTCAATCCAATTTAGTAAGGCACCAGTGATACCTAGATGATAGAGTTTTTTCAGAAGGCGATCGTGGGGAACTGTATCAAAAGCTTTTGCCAGGTCAAAGAATATAACGTCAACGCATTTCTTATTTTCTATAGCTAATGTGTAGTCGTTAAAGGTTTCCAAGAGTTGAGTTATAACTGAATGGTTTTTACGAAAACCATGTTGACAAGTGGGAAGGTAATTGTTAGTTTCAAGAAATAGAGTTAATTTATTAGAGATAATTCGTTCTAAACTTTTAGAAGTTGAGCATAGAAGAGAGATAGGTCGAAAATCTTTAGGTTCATTAGGGTTATATTTTTAGGAATAGGTCGGATTATTGATTTTTTCCAAATCGTTGGAATTTTACTTGTCATAATTGACATATTAAATATAATTGTTAATGGAGTGGTTAATGAGATTGCTGTATTTTTTAAGAAAATGTTAGGGATTCCGTCCGGGGATATGTTATTAACATTGTCAAGTTTGTTTATGATGCTGTAGATTTCCTCTGGATTGATATCAATAAAAGATAAATTATTTCTGTTAAAAGCTTTTATGTCAGAGGAGTCAAAGTTAGAAGAGTTAAAAACAGATTGGAATTGTTTGGCGAGACATTCGGCTTTATCTTTGTCTGAAATGGTAAATTGATCGTTAATGTTGAAGATTGGGATTTTGGTTTTTTTGGATTTAAGGAAGGCCCCTATATACTGAAATCTAGATCTTAGATCGTTGAATTTCGAGATTTCCTTGTTTTTAAAGAACCGAGAAATTTCTTTATCGATTTTTTGTTGTGTGAGAATGTATTTTTCACGGATAGCAGGTTTATTGATATTTTTCCATAAAAGATTTTTATATGAGATCATTTTTTGAATATGCTTTGGGAATTTAGCAAAATCTTTATTAATCTTTTTTAGTGGTATAAAGTTATGGATTATTTGATGAATGATTTCTAAAAATAAGGTGTATTGGGAATCTACATCGGTGCAATTTAAAAATAAAGTATTCCAATTTAAAGCTATTAGAATATTGTTAATTTGATTGTAATCAGCATTGTGAAAGTCAAGGATGAATTCTGGTTCTTTAGGAAAATATTTGAAATTTAAATTAAATTCAATAGTGTTATGATCAGAATTTTTGAAGGGGGCATTTATGATAATATTTTTTGCAACGCGAGAGGCAGAAGAGGAAAAAAATAGATCAAGATAATTATCTTTTCTGGTTGGGGAAGAGATTTCTTGAAATAGATTGTAGTTTTCTACAAATTCAATAAATAATTTTTCAGAGGGTTATTTATGGTTGGGAGCTAGTGGTATATTATTCTTCCAGATTATGTTAGGGAAATTAAAGTCACCTACAATTATGTAGTTATGATTAATGGATATTAGATAACTTAATGTCTCAATAAATTCCTGGAAGTCATTAAAATTTTCGTTTGTTGTAGGACGGTAAACTGTTATTATTCTAAATTTATCAAATTTTGGGGAATAAATGTCTATAGCTACAACGTCGGAATTTTTATTTTTAGGAGTTTTAACGGGAGAGAAAGGAACTATATTATCTATTAAAATACAAGCACCACCGCCCCTAGAACCTCTATCACATCTGACAATGGAATAAGATGTAGTATGCAAAATTTGGGAATTATCGATTTTTTTGTTCAACCACGATTCGGAAATGCAAATTATTTTAAAGGACTTAGAAATTAAAAGTAATCTTAAGGCATCTAATTTGTTAACTAAGCTCCGGCTATTAAAATATAGACATTTATAAAAAGGGGAAATATTTAAAAAATTTTTTAAAACCTTGAATCTTGGACGACCTCTTAATGGTTTTTTGTTTAAATTAAATTAAATATAAATAAAGACTAAAATTAAATATAAATAAAGACAATACAATAAACTTACAGGCAAATATTAAACCAGATACATTTTTGACAAGTGGAGGAGAGGAATCTTCCGTCATGGAACTTAAAATTCGCGCTAAAATTTGGAAAGGAACAACAACATTGTTATTTATTATTTTCCTTACATTTCTAGTAGGTTGTAATGGAACGCCAGGTGATGAAAAGGCGCAAGAAAAGCCAACGGAAAATAAAAATTGGGAAATTTTATACGATAGAATTTTGGAAAGCCCAGTAGCTAACAATACACCACCAGTATTAGTTGTTAGTACTTCGGCCTCGGAAATGTCGAAAGAAGAAAAAGAAAAGGCTTTCTACACCTTCGAAAAAATACTGAAGAAATATTGGAAAAATACAGCTACTACTTTAAATCCTCCGTCAGCAACATCAACTAATACTTTAAATCCTCAGCCATCAACATCACACAGCTCTGCTCCAATAACAACACAACCAGTTTTGCCAATTAAATATATACAACCAACATTTGAATTGTTAAGTGACAAAGGTACTTTCGAACAACCAGAACCATTCCAGCAACAACCACAACAAAACAATTTTGGTGGACCAATTCGTTACCGTTGTCCAAACAACAAATGTTTTGTATGCAATCAAATTGGACATTTAACGAAGTCTTGTCCGACATTAGTAGAACTACGCAGTGGTACTACTATGTCAGCAAGCACCTCACATAACAACAACATGTACGGACCTTCTGCGAAGGCCCTCCGTAAGGCCGCACACGAGCTCCAAGAAATGGCAACACGATGGGCTAGCAACCCATCTATTTCTCAGTTATTAAAACAACTGGCAGAATTCTTCCTTCAAATGTCAAACAACATGCGCAACTAAAATTTTGCCGCGCGGAGTGTCATTTCTTGATGACGAATATTTAAAAATATATATTTGGAATAAAATATTTTTATTTAACACCCACTTAAATTTCTAGTATAAATATTTGGGCAAGAGAGGGACAATCATCTCCAATTGTCCTTTTTCAGTAAAAATTAATTGTTCCCTCTCTTGCCCAAAATTGTGATTTCATAATAATATATTTTGTAATTGTAATAAATAAATATATTTTTATAATATATTTGGTTTTCCCTAAAATTTTAGGAAGAATAAAATTAATCTCTAAAATAGAGAAAGGATTTTATAGGTATCGGTATTTCCTAAAAAATTTTAATATGAAAAAAATAAATAAATTCTTTAATAAATAAATTCATTTTTCATTTTAAAAAGGGTTTTAATCAGTAGTAAAATGATAAATTAGCACTATAAAGCTATTCTCGAGTCAAAAACATCTCAGGAACCAATAGAAAACCTTCCAAATCTATCGATATCCACTTTAATCCTCCGATATTATCTTGATCCAAATTTATACTCCCAATTCAACTTTATACCTCAAATCACCTTTGGGAATTAGGAGGGAGTACTGGGATACTTCCGATAATCGAATGATATCCCTCAATATGGGGACAAGATCTGCATAAGACTTTTTTCCATTAGTCTTAGTTCGCTAACAAAACACCTGTTGTTAACGATTAATAAACATTACTTAATTTTTAAGCCAAAATTTTATTCACCGAAGGCGCCAAAATAGAAAATTCCGAAAATTTTAAGGTTAAAAAGCCTAGTTTTTTCCCATTTTAAGATTTTTAATATTTTTGTAAAGTCAATAGGCCAGATTTGTTCCTTTATTAGCGCCGCAGGCGAAATTTTTGAGAATTTTAGAAGGAGACCTTTCCTGCTAAAGAAAAATCAAATTAATTTTTTTTTCAAAATTAATTTTCTCAAAATATTTCCAAACTTATGACATTTTTAAAGCTTGACCTTAAAAATAAAAACTATAAATAAACTATATAAAATATAAAAAAACTTTTTTTCTTTTAATGGATTTCGCGTTTAAAAAATCGTGTTTTATTGGAAGTTTTAATACAAAATAAAAATTCTCGATTAGGTAAATTATAAAATAGTCAAGAAAAATAGTAGAAATAAATATTTACAAAATCGGTATTTTGTCGGTATCCGACGCTAATCCCGATACCGATACCGATACCGGCTCGGGATTGGGATTGGCCGGGATCGGGATATATCTTTCGGTATCGGTATCAGCAAAATCGGTATCGGTATTCAAAGAGACCGGTATAATACCGCCCGATACCGGTCGGGAAATATTGAAGATGAAAATTTAAAATTAGAAAATGAAGAAGAATTCAAATCAAATAAAATAAAAATGTATGAAAATGAAGTTGAGATTTTAGTGAAGAATATTTTTTATGTTCTTTCTAATGTTCATGATTTATTGAGTTTATTGAAAGGTGTAACGATATCTCCATTAGCTAATAGAAATAAAAATACTTTTTCACAAAAGAAATTGTTGAACAAAATTTTTTTAAATTTTAAATATGTTTTTTATTTTGTTAAATATTATTTAAAAGTTTATGGTAACTAAAGTTATGGTTACTATGTCGTTTCATAAAAAATTTCTGAACGGCGAGCAAGGACATGTTTGTTTACAGTCGGTCGCATTCACGACCCATGTTTTGTTTGGTCCTGTCTTTCCCTGATCGAATTTTTTTTTGAAAAATTTTCAGCTAAATTACCTATGTTAGTTCACATCCTTGTCTAATGTTCCATTAATTTTTCTAGATTCTAGCTTTGTATTATTACTTAGTTTCAACGGGATGTGTTTCTGAAGGCATAAAAATTTTTTGGTCTTTTCTATTTTAAAAATTTTAGTATCATTATGAAGCTAAGACTTTGTGCTACAAAATAAGATAAAAACAAAATCGGATAAAAATAGTTATCACTCAAAAAACATGCGGTGAAAAAAACGTACTTTTTTATGAAACGACCTAGTAAATTAATATTTAATTTCAAGTACAATATTTTGTGTAAAATTAAAAATCTAAAATTCTAGGCTTAGAGTACCTCTCAAATCCTTGATGTATTTTAGGCGTTGAGAACTTTTCATTGCTTTAAATTTTTATAAAATGTGACGATAACACCTTTTACATATAAAAGTAGTTGTATTTTGAAAACTTCTCAAACATTTATTATCGTGAAATCAACAAAAAATTATCTTTCTAAACAATAAAAACTAGAATAAAGGAAGAATAAATGAATCCATTTCTAAACAGAAAAGTTTGAAGATGGAAAAATCATAGATAGTATTTATGAAAATAAATTATATAAAAATCAAAAATTCTTCTCAAGACTAAGCTTCATTCTTTAGTAAAATGCACATTTTAGTTCTTCATTAAATTATCCCCATCATTAAACTTTCGTTCTTGTGGCTGAATTTTTTGGATATTTTTATTAATAAGTTGCCCATATTTATTTTGATATTTTTTAATTAACTCGAGGTCATTTTTTAATTGGTTTTGCTTTTCTAAATTTTTCTCCAATCCTTGACAAAGCTTATTTTGTTCTTCAAAAAGTTTATTTATTTTTTTATGTTCTTCTAATTGTAAATTTACATTATTATTATAAATTTGAATGAACTCTTCATTATCTGTGTTGACAGATGAATTTAATAATTGCGCCTGTATAAATTTTACAAATATATTTTATTCTCTCAATGGATTTATTATATACATCTTTTCATGACCTCCCCAATTTGTCATTACTGGCTAGTAGTAGTCTGATAGTAGTAGTCTGATGCTTTATAGGTCCGGGATATTTATAAACCTCTTCGATAAGTAAAACATAAAAAATTTTTTGGATATGTAAAAGTGGATTTCCCATTTTTTGTCACTATACTAACCCAGAATTTTTAAAACTGAAAAACCACAAATTATGGCCATTGTTGTGTTAAAATTAATTTTCACCTGTATATACGCAATTAATGAAAGTGAATTATCAATTATTTGATTATTTCGAAATAATAAATTCTGGATGTTGACATATTCATCTTTATAATGTTTGAGCATTTTAAGAAATAAACTATGTTGCCCGTCGGGGGTTTGTGGAAATTGGTTTATTGCTTAAGAACCATTTTTGGTACTTTCCTGTTATGACGCAACACATTTAAATTTTTTAAAAAAAAGCTAAAAATGCTCAATACAGTTAACTATTTCTCTGTTTTTGCATTCTTCGCGTGCTGTACACCACCAAATAGGAATTTTTGTGCCATGCGAATTGCTGCTACTACCTTTCATAACACTACCACAGTCACAAAATCTTTCACGATGGATTATACCTCGTTGTTGAAGAAATAGAGCTGCATCATCCTCATTAGATGTCAGTTTATATAGAAAAATAAAATTTAGCGCCATTTTATTAAAATGAATACTGGTTGGGCCACATTACCCCCATCTTTCCCGATCGGTATAATTTATGCGGAGGCATAGTGAATAGTGATTCTTTTAATTTATGCGTGTGGGAAAAAATTTTATGCTTATTATTACTATTTTTGAACATTTTTAGCTTTTTAAAAAAAATTTAAATTTGTTGCGTCATAACAGGAAAGTACCCAATTTTTAATTTTAATAATTTTCAGCTTAATAAAAATTAAAATTTACTGTAAGCTGATAACGGTAGATGTTGATATAAATCAAGTAAATGTTGGGGAATGTTACTATTTCGCTGTTGTTCCATTTTAAACTCAAAAATTAATTTTTAAAAATTCAAAAAATGACCATACTTGATTTAGATACCCTTTAATAAACCCAAACTTGGAGCTTTCTCCAGCTTCCATTTTTATCGGTTCTTTTGATCCTTCCCCTTCTTCCACCCCAAATATAAATTGAAATTTAACAAAAATAATAATTAGAAATAAATATTTCATCAAGAATAAATTTAAAATAAAATTTTTATTTAATAAAATTAAATGGATGTAATGAAAGGAAAATGCCGATTTTAAGTCTATGTAGACACTCAACATCTTACGAAATCTCGTCTCTTATTCAATTAAAAAATAAGAGGCGCATTATTTTCAAAAGGAGGAGACATGAAAGGCGCAATGCACTTTGTAGGTAAACAAAGCGCTATAATGGCACCTTTACATAAAAAGCGTCTTGCGTTTTGCGACAAAAATAGCATTCAAAAAATGCAATGACAAAATCGCGTCTCTTCACTTCCGTGCTGTTTTGCTGCAAAATACAAGACGCTTTTTATGTAAACAAAGCTTTATAAAGTAATTTTCCTGAAGAAATTTTATGAAATTAATTATTTAATTTCAAAGTAATAATCTTTAAATGAATTTTTGTGAAAATCATTTAATTTTTGGCGGGGACAGTCAGGAATTTATTACACAAGAAATAATTGATACAATCAAAATCTCCATGTCTATTTTTCGATAATTAAGAATTGTATTTTAATTTAATTTTTTATTATTCATTTAATTAAGCGGCGTTATCCATCTCCTTCAAAGGCATGCACTTTATCGCTCTCACTCGCCTTCATAATTGTATTTTTTAATTAAAACGTTAAAAATTAAAATACAAAAAATATCTAAATTCATGTGACATTCATCATGCCTTTCAACCTCTTATTTGAAATAAAAATTAAAATATTTTCAAATTATTAATGAATAAAGAAATAAATAAAGTATAAATAAATAAAGTAAAACAGCCTATTCTATCCAAGAAAATGTCAAAAAATTGGATGGCGATTGTTTTTGAGAGCTTACCGTTGTAAGGTGTTGTTAACAGATTAAACATCCACCACAAACTGATCGGATTTATTTCTGTTTTACTTGCTAGTATTGTATTCATGTTCATGCTGTGGAAAAATTGTGGATGGGAGATGGAATTGAACCATCACGGAAAGAGCCCCCTGCGGCGCCGCAAAAATGAACAAAGCTGTCTTTACAACTTTAACGTCTATTGAGTGATTTAGTGTGATATCGAGGGATCAAGAGGGATTAAGAGGAGTATCGATGGATTTGGAGTATAGAAGATATCGGAGGATTTACAGGGATATAGTTAGATTTGAAGAGAAATCGAGGGCTTAAGAGACACACACTTAATCCCTAATCTCAGTTCTTAATCGTCACTTAATCCCTCAATCTCAGTTCTTAATCGTCCACATTTGAACGTAACGCACTTAATCCTGTAGTTCTGAACGTTTAGACTTGAATGCCCTTAGCCTTCCAAAATCTGGCACCTTGGCCTCCCAAATTTTTCAAAATTTTTGCCTGCGGCGCTTAAAATAGAAGATCAATCCCATTTATCCCCCCCCCCCATTACCTTATCCCCCCTTAATCCCCTGAACCGGAAAGTATATCATGCTTCTATGAGACTTAAACACAATATTTCAGCACCGCAGTGAAAATTTTAGAATTATATTGAGTCGTATGTTAAGAAAATAAAAATTTAAAAATTAAAAAAATTTTTTTAGTAAAATTTTTCAATCCCGGTCCCGATTCGGGATCGGGATCTCCAGTCCAAATCCCGATTTCGGCCAATCCCGATCCCGTGTCGGGATCCGGGATCGGGATCACCGTTCCTAAATCCCGATCCCGGGTTTTTCTCTAAATCCCGATACCGGCCAACTCTAGTTTGAAGTACATACTAATTTTTCATTTAAAAAATCTAATATTTAAAAAAAAGTATGTACATTTGTTTATACGCAAAAAATTCTTCAAATGAATGAGCTTTGAAAAGCTTACTACAACCGTAAATCCACTAATTTAATGACAAATTATTCTAGAATTTTAATTGATTCTTAACAGGCTATCACTTATAAGTTTCTCGGCAAGATTAGTTTATCTATGAAAATTTCTTCACCTATCCTATTTTAGTAACAGTGATTCTTAATTTTAAGAACCGTTCGTCAATGGAGCCGTTTGATTACTTAGAAAATCCTCGGGAGCAGGACAACTTACCGCGAGCCCAACTTACCGCAGAGCTATAACTTATTTCAGAATTATTTCAGAACCCAAATCTTATTTCAGAACCCAAAATCCTCAGAGAAGAGAGCTTAAATTGAATGCTGTCATTTAAATAGAGGATTTACGTATATAAACTACATTTTAGATAAAATAATCTTTTGCTTTCCAATGTTTGTTTGACCTTTCTTCAAGGTGTTGTTTGCTTCAAACTCTTTTCGGATTTCACAGCATCCTCCGTAATTCCGTCCTGTTTGCGTTTACCTTTTAATTGATATTATCTTCATTTAAATATTTAGTTTTATTAATTATTTTTTAAATATTTTCTTACCTTCCTCCAAAATTTCTCAATTTTAAAAATTTTTCTATTTACAGTAAAATTTAATAAGGAACCGGAAAAACAATTACATATTTATCTAAATTATAATAATTGTTTGTTAGTCTAGTAATTGGACGAAGACATTTATCACTCCATCTCGATCATAAATCTCGGTTTTAGATACCAAGATTATTGCTCAATAAAATTTTTCGGCTTCTAGATTATTTTTATTTAATGCGAAATTTAATGAAGGGCCAGAAAAGAATCCATGCGGTGCTTAAGCTTCGATTTCTGTCAGTACAATGTATTGTCGTATTTTTACCATTACTGATTTTTACAATTGGGTCTGTAAAAAAGGAACTTTGCCTAAAGTTCCTTTTTGCTTTCCCAATTTTAACCATCTACCCCTCAGCAATCTATTTATTATTTATTAACTAAAATTTTAAATTATTACGAGGACTATACTTGTTCTCATCATCTTCTCCAACATTTTCTACATTTACACTTTCTTCATACTCATTCAAATCTTCTTCCTTCTCCTTCAATTCTTCCTTCGCCTTTAATTCTTCTTTCTTCTCCTTCTCATTAAAAATCAGTTTTTGTTTCTCTTTTTTATTTGCAAGTATTTCCAAAAACGTTTTCTCATTATATTTTTTAATTAAATATAAATAAGCAACATCTTGCATATGTTGCATTTTATCAGAATTAAGTTTATAACAGATTTCCTTTGGTTCATCTATAGTTTGAGTATTATCTTGTGAGTCTTTTCCAGTTTTATCCTCCTCTTTAGGTGGAGCTTTGTGCTCTTTATGAGATGTTTTCTCATCTTTATGGGATGTTTCTTTTTCTTTATGTGATGTCTCCTTCTCGTTATGTGATGTTTCCTCCCCTTTATGAGATGTCTTCTCATCCTTATCAGACGTTTCCTCTTCCTTAGGTTCTGTCCAGCAAGCCTGAACATTTTTTAAATTAAAAGTTATTCGAACAAATTAAGATGATTAAGTTATTACTTGATTAAGAATAAGTTTAAAAGTCTGGAGGGATATCCTATAATCCTAATCTCCATGATTAATAATCTCCATGATATAACCAATATTCGAAAAAGAATGTAAACGATTAAATCTGACGAAAGTTAAAAAAATTGTTCTTGTAACCATATGTACAGTGCTGGTCAAAAGTATAGCCGCACCTGAAAAAACGGTGTAACTCCGGACTGAGTTAGCCAATTGTTTTCAAATTTCGCAAAAAAATACTAGATTTAATGAGAAACATGATAAAATTAAAAGTTTTTGAAATTATTAGAAGGAATTCAAAAAAAATCAAAATTTTCAAAAAATAAAATGCCCTTTCAAGTCACTTCCATAAAATGCCCTTTCAAGTCACTTCGGAAATTTAACGGGCTGTATCTCTCTTTGGAATTTTTTTTGAAAAATAAGATTTCTGGTACCATGTAGCAAATTTCAAGGGCTTTCAGATAAGCCTAAAATAAAAATTTAAAATAATCCATAAGGGGTCGAAAATATTTTTTAAAGAGCCTTACCCCTGATTTACGTTGATTTTCAGGGTATCGAGATCTCGAAGTTGAAATGAGATATGGGCCTAGTTCTTTTTTATTTTTTCTAAGTATCGATAAATATGTTATTTGAAATTTTTGTAGATTTTTCCTAAAACTAGAAACATGAAAATCCAAGGTGCGGCTATACTTTTGACCAGTAAAAATTCTGGCATTTTTTGAAAATTTTGATTTTTTCTGAATTCCTTCTAATAATTTCAAAAACTTTTAATTTTATCATGTTTCTCATTAAATCTAGTATTTTTTTGCGAAATTTGAAAACAATTGGCTAACTCAGTCCGGAGTTACACCGTTTTTTCAGGTGCGGCTATACTTTTGACCAGCACTGTATATTAAGGTAATTTAAAGGCTAAACATACCGGATTTATTCTAATAGAAACACATCTCTATTTGAACCACAGTCTCTAATATAAGCACAAAAATTGAGGGGTTGGAAAATAGAACCACAGTGGTTCTATTATGTAGAATAAATCCGGTATTTATAAAAATATTTATAACCTTAAAATTTTGAAGAATATAATCTATACGTTCCTCCAAACTAAATAATTTTTCTAATTCAGTTTTAACATTCTCATGCATAGGCTTTATTTGTATCCACATAACCTGTTGTGCATCACTACCCTTTTTTAATTTTAATTCTTCCTTAATAGTAGAATCAACTCCAAATGCGAATGTAATGGACTCAGTCCATGCATTGTCTGTACTTAGCTGGAAATTAAAAAATTATTATTTGAAAATTTGATGAAAAGGTCAGTGTCGGGTATGGCTCCGTGAGCTAGGGTATGGCTCCGTGAGCTCCTTAAGCTTCCGAAATTTTCAAATTTCCAAAATTTCCCCTTAATCCCCTCCAAATCCTACGGTATCCGCCCAAATCTCACGATAATACTTCTTAATTCCTTGATATTTCTAAATATCACTTTTAATCACGTGAAGAAAATCGCGGGCTCCTGATCAAAGGTTTGAAAAAGATCGGAGCCGGGGCCAATAAATGGCCAATACCCAGTATTGGACTAGATCATATCCCCAAGATGAATGGAAATCCTTCGACTCAACTAAGTTTTTTCGTCCAGTCTCAGTCAAACACTTTACTCAACAACTATTAAATCATAAACACTAATTAATTTTTCTACTACCTGACTTAACTCAGCACCACCAAATTTAACCAATTCTCCTTTACCAATAATTTCTTCCATTTTTTCAAATTCTTCTTTGTTTCTTTTTTTCTTTAAACCAAAAGCTTCTTCTATTAATTCTCTCTTTGCGGAATATTCAAATTCCTCTCCCATGTCTACAAATCCACCCGGGGTGACGATATCTTTAATTGAAATTATTTCTTAAACAAAATATTTTCAATTGGAAAATTTATTAAAAAATTTATTTCTTACACGATCTTTTCTCATATTTGCCATTTTCAACACCAAGAAACTCAAATTTATTAAAATCTTTTTCATCAGTAACATATAAAATCGCTCCAGCTCCATTAGTCGGCCCCCACTGACCAAACGATCCACGGCCTTTAAAACCTGTTCGAGCCACTGGATTGAGAGGGTAACCATTATGCACAGGATATTTACTAAAATAATTTTTAATGTTGAAATATTAATGTAAAATTAAAGAAATACTCACTACATATAACTCATAAATCTTTCGTTATTACCTCGAAGAAGCGCCTAATGATTTAATTTTAAATGTGCTTTAGAATAAAAATTTCAAAATAAGAGAATGCTTAGAACGGGCACAATATCCTTAACCTAATCTTAACTCATAAATAAATTTTACCCATAAAATGAGCAACGATTTATTACTCGATGCTTATCATTTCCTTTCTCATGGTCAGGAAGTAAATCCAATTTGTTATCGGAATGCCAAATTTCTTTATATAGATTAACATCCTCTATATCAGGTTTAATCCAATGACTTGATGGTAAATAGCTTCGTGCTAAATTTAATCCAAATACTTCAGTTGGTTTGTATTTTACGTAAAGTTCGGCTAAATTAAATTAATTTTTAATTTTAAAGTTAAAGGATTTGAGTAAATGGTTAATAAATTTTTATAAATATAAATAGTAGTACATTCTCCTAAATGACAGGTTATTTATTTAGTCCCCCGGAGAAAACTCTTCGAAATTATGAGTTATTATTATTATAGATAAATTGCAATTACTGTTGATCCAGCCATATGCAGAGCTAAAAACTGGAATTCTTGGAAATGAAATTTTAAAAGAGTTTCTGGAAAACGAATATTGTTAAGACTATAGAATTTAGTAAGATTAGTTTAGCTCTAAAATTATTTTAAAAATTAACTGAACATACACAAATCTATTTTGCAGCCTCTAACTTTATCGAATTTATAACAAAAACGCTCATTTCTTCTTTCCATTTCAAAATTTTCAAGATTAAATTGAAAATTCCTTTTATCTTTAGTCATTGAATATAAAAATTCTTGATTTCTTTTTTGAACTAAAATTTTATCAAAAATATCCAAATTATCATATTCCTCGACTTTTTGTCTCATTTCCATTTTTTCATCATCTGTAATTTCTAAATATTTAATTATTTCTTTAAATCCATCATCTTTTAATTCTTTAATAATTTTTATAAATTCATTAATTTTCTTTTTAATTTCGGCTTTCTTCACTTCTTTAATTTTTTCTATAATTGAATCCTTTTCTAAAGCCTAAAATTTTAAGCAGAAAAGTTTTTTTATAATTTTTAGTTTTCTAAAATAGATTAATATTTGACAAAATATATGATTAAAGTTATTATCCATTAGAACCGAGAGGATTTGGCTGATCATAGAAATATTTTATTTAAGGATGATTCACCTAGAGCATTTAAAACGCTTAGGCGGGGGTTAAACGATCTAAAAGGATAAAAGAAAAAGCATTAGTCGATGCACCGGTAGCTCTGTGATAGAGCTCCTATAAAAGCGTTGAGCGAAAGCGCCTAGCAATAAATGAATAAATCCCGCCCGCGGTGGCTAAACTTTTGCAGACTATTTCTGATATCCGGAAAATTTTCCGAATTCGGCAGCCCTAAACGTGACTCGGGACTGATTTTCATTAGAGAGATAAAAATATATCAAATTAAATTTACTTCTTCAGTCCCAATTCCTTTTATCTTCTCCTCAATTTCTTCCATCTCCGTATTTTTCAGCATAAATTCAATCCCTTCCTTTAATTTTTCAATATTTTCTTTCATTTCTTTAATTTCAGTCCTCAGAATTTTTTTCATTAATTTCCACCATTTCTTCGTGTTTTTCTTCAATTTTGTCCATTTAATTTCCTCCATAATTTCTATCATTTTTTTAATTTCATATTTGCCTTCTTTTTCATTTTCTTCAATATTTTTCAACAAATTTTTTATTTGCTTAATTTTTTTCTCCAATTTAATTTTCTTTTGTTCAATTTTATTCTCTTTATGTTTCTCTTCTTCTGTTTTACTTTCCTCATTTTTTTCTTCCTTACCTTTATCTTCTTTGATTTTATTGCCCTCAATTTTCTTTTCGTCCTTCTTATCCTCTTCCATTTTCTCTTCTTTATTTTTTTCATTCATTTTTTTCACCATCTCCACCATTTCGACAATTTCTTTAATTATCATTTTAATTTCATCTTTTACTTCCTTCTTTTTTTCCCTCTTAGCTTCTTCCTTCTTAGCTTCTTCCTTTTTATCTTCTTCCTTCTTGGCCTCCTCCTTCTTAGCTTCTTCCTTCTTAGCTTCTTCCTTCTTGGCCTCTTCCATCTTCTTCCTTTCCTCCATTAACTCCTCAATTTTATCCATTCCTATTTTCTCCATTATCTCTGCAATTTCATTTTCCTTTATTTTTACAATTTCTCCTTCAATATCCTTCATTTCTATATTTTCTTCATTTATTCCTTCAATCATTTTATTTTCTTTTAATTTTTTTAAAATTAATTTTTGCAAAATTAATTCTCGAAACATTAAATCTTTAAGCCATTCTTCTTGTTTAGCATATACTTTTTTGAAATCTTTAACTTTTATTGTGTCTTTCACGAAGAATGACGCTAAATTAATTATTTAAATTTAGGTATATTTGAAATTATTAATTTATTAATCTTTTGTTTAATTTAGGAAGTTACATTAATTATTTGTTTGTGATACATAAAGGGAGGGGCTTTAATTAAGGATAAAATGGCCTTTGAATTTTTCTCATTCTAAGAGTCATAAATGATCCTGAATTTAATTAAAAAATACAGATGACCTTGAGTTTAGATAGGTTTTTTAATTTGTTTGGCTGCTTTGTGGGGGAGCTAATGAGCGATTCAACAACTTAAGGACCATCTCATTTTTAAATAAAACTTCAGGGTTTTATTTAAAATTGAGTAGATTAAAAGAAGCCATATTTATTTAAAGATTTTAAAAGCATCCATTAAACTAACATATTTCGTCTTTTCCATATATCTTTAACTTTACTGGATCATACACACTCTTGTATGATTGAGGCAATGGAAGTTGATATTCCGGTTTGTAGAATTCTCCAGTACAATCTTTAGGATCGTTTGGAGGCAAATAAACGTCTTGTGGCAATCTTGGAATTTCTTCCAAAATTTTGTCATCCTTTGCCTCTCCATATAATAGGAGTAAGGCAAAGAGCCAATGCATTTTGAAGTTTTTTTCAAAAAATTTTCTACCTCTTTAAGTGATTTGAAAAAAATTGAATAATTTTTTAATCTGAATTTTAATATATGTATTAAAGACAATAAAATTTAAAAAAAATTAAAAATATTTAATTCAAGGCTAATTCGAAGTCAATTTATAAGGAGAATTTTTAAGACCTAGGGCATGGCTTAATCCGCCCCTCTCCCGCCCCTACAAATTTTTTTAAAAGCGTTTATTCCCGTGATTTTTTCCTCATGGTTTTCCCCTCTTTATAGCCATTAAAAAATATTTTTAAAAGGGCAATTATTTAATTAAGAGAGGGATTGACATATGACTGTGAAAAATGTAGAGCTATTAAAGGGCATATTTATTTGGTGAAAGAAAAATGCTTTAAAATTTAAAAGATGCGCCGCTTTTATTTTTGGGACGCTGAGCTAAGAAAAAATCGCTGAGCTAGGAATTGAACTAAGAATATGTACTAGAGACAGAGGTGCGAGTTACTCAAACTAAGTTACTCCTATATCCCCCCTCCAAATACTCCTATGTCCCTCTTAATCTAAAGTCCGTCGATATGAACTGTCCTCACGATTGAGTCCGCAGGACTGATTTACACTTGTATATACATACCTCAACTGAGCCCCACTATATCTCCATTAATCACAAAATCCTTTTATATCTCCCTCTTTACCATCCAGATCCTCGATATCCCTTCTAATCCCGGAATACCCTTCCAATTCCCCAAATCACCTGTTATCCATTTATCCAGCAAAATACCTCGTAAGTTTTTTAATCTTCACAAATCCGTGAGATATCCATCATAATTCTCCAAAATCCTTTAAAATCCTCTCCTGCCCATTAAAAAATTTTCTTAAAGGCATTTATACTCGTGATTTATTCCTCGTGCTTTTTGCCTCTTTATAGCCTTTTAAAAATATTTTTAAAAGGGCAATTATTAAATATTTTGTAGTTTGTTTAAAGCTTAATCGAATTTAAGAGAGGAATTGACATAAATATGACAGTGAGAAATGTAGAGCTATTATTTAAACTTTTAAATGAGTAGGTCGGCATTTCAATGCTGAAAATCGGTAAAAGGAATAGAATTATGTTACTAGTGCAGAACCCAGTGACCGTTGACTCTCGCAGACGCGTGCCGCAAAACCCCGCGCGAAGCGTGGGGTTTTGCACAAGCGTCTTGCCGACTCCCCATAGGTTTATGTTGTTTGTTTTCGTGTCTTTTTTAAAAAAATCTAAGCTTATTTAAATGTTGATCTTTACTAAATCAGGAGATTTAAAGATAATCCAGTAAAAACAAAAACAAACATAAAAAACACAAACAACATCAGAAAACAAAAAACTAGCCAGACTCAACTGACAACTATATTAATATCTGAAATTTTCCTAAACGCTCGGAAAAATTGAAATTTTCCGGAAAAATTGAAATTTTCCGGAAAAATTGAATTTTTCCTAAATCTGAATTTTTCCGCCGATTGGATGCTGGCACAGTCGGTTGTGCTTCGGTCTGGGCTTATTCCGTGATGGTTCAATTTAGGGTTGCGCCCCGACCCCGACTAACCCCGACCCCGACCCCGAACCCCGACATTTTTTGACCTAAAACCCCGACCCCGACATTCCCAACCCCGAAAACCCCGACCCCCGAAAGTTCGACCCCGACGACCCCAAACCCCGAAAAATTTTCATGACCCCGACTCAAACTGCATTAATTAACTAGAGATCGGTTAAATATATGAAGGAAAAGGGAAAGGAATATTTATATTTTCTCATATTTCCTTTTGTTGGTCGGTGGTTGAGTGGTTAGGTTAACTGACATCACCCATATAGATACTTTGGTAGGGATGGGGTTCAAATCCATGGATGGAAATAAGGCTTAGAAATTTTTTCTTTTCAAAAATAAATATTTTTAAACTATGTTTCTGATTTTAAATTTGCATATTTATTTTTTTAATATTTTAAACTTGAAAAAATTTTAGAAATTTTAAACTAGCCATGAATTTTCCAAAATTTTCGCCTGCGGCGCAGAAAATGGAAGAAATCTGGCTCTTGACCTTCCAAAATTCTCAAAATTCTTGCCTGCGGCGCTAGACTCAATGAAGGGATACAGAGGCTTTAGGAGAAATTGATGGATTTAGAGCAATAACAAGTATAACGAATGATTTTACGATACAGAGGGATTTTATCAAGGGTCTGGTAATTAATCCCCAACACTCTTAAATCCCTCGTTATCCTTGCAAATCCACAATATCCCTTCAAATCTCTCTAAATCCCATTATATCTATCTTAACCCCTCAATCACTTTAAGAGGTGGAGTAAGAGTTACCTTGTGGGGTTGGGGATTATGAAGGATAACTTGGATAAAGTACTTCTTGCGCCTCCAAATAATAACGAATCAGATTCAGAAAGTGAAGATAATGAAGATTAAGTTGATTTTTTAATAAAAATGTTGATTTTGAACAGTAATGTTGGATAAAAATGCTGGATTTTGTAAATTTTCACTTCAACCCCGACCCCCGACCCCGACCCCGAACCCCGACATTATTTTCAGCCCCGACCCCGACCCCGAACAATTTGAGCAACCCCGACCCCGACCCCGACTTTGTCAACCCCGAAAACCCCGACCCCCGACTTTTTCAACCCCGAAGGCTCGGGGCGCAACCCTAGTTCAATTCCATCTCCCATCCAATGAATTTTTCAACAGCAAGCAAGAACATCGTATATAATATTATCTCACTTAATCACACAAATCTTAGCTTTAGTTGGTGTACCGGAGGTAGAAGTTCTGGACGTGACATATTTCATTTGATTTGACTCGACGAGGTAAGTCGAACGGTACTACTCCCAAGCAGTGATGTCAAAGTTACAAAATTTCTCTGGAACTAGTTCCAGTTCCAGAACTAGGGAATTTTGAAAGACCAATTCACCAGATTTCTTCCTTATTTAGCGCCGCAGGCGAAAATTTTTAGAATTTTGGAGCTCAAGAAGCCAGATTTCTTCCAATTTTAGCGCGCTGCAGGTAATTTACAACAATATTAAAAATCCCGTAAACTTCGTCGAGGAAATTTTGTTAAAAATATACCCCCAAGAACCAGTTCCAGCACTAGTTCCAAAGCTAGTTCCAGACATTTACTAGTTCCGTGGTGTATTAATATTTGGGGATTTAAAATTAAATATAATTTAATCCAACAAATTTTTTTTACTTTTTTTAGTTCTGGAACTAGAACTAATTAGTTCCGGAATTGGAACTGGAACTTTGACATCACTGCTCCCAAGTTCATGAAATGATTCTAGACCGAGTTATAGGTCCCGAAAAATTGACAACCCATAGGGGGAGTAAGCTCTATTTTGGGGTGTATTAATATTGGGGATTCAGTATATCCAAATCCGAAAATATCATTTTATTTATAAATTTTTGTAAATTTTCGTAAATTTATTGTAATTGAAAACATGTGAAATTTTTGTAAATTGAAATTAAAAAAATTTTTTTTACTATTTTATTTATTTTTTAAAATTATATTTAATTAAACTTTAAACTATGTTTAATTTATTTAAATTAAAAATTCCACAGTATCCGACAACCCTAGTTGAGTAATACAAGTTAAAATTTAAATATTAGTAAAAACTAAATTTATTAAATATATCAATTAAAATTAAATATAATTTAATCCAACATGACAATTTGATACTAATACCATAAACACATAACATTAAATTTTATAGAAAGGCTTAAAAATAAATTCATAGTTAAAAAAAAATTTAAATATGTATATCATTTTAAAAAGGATGGTTTGGTTAGAATTTGGTTATTTGGTTTTGTTAGAAATATTAGTTAAACTACAAAATATTGCATAAAGCACGGGGCACTTGTTGACTTGTATTTTGATTCGAACCTATAAATAATAAATTTAATATTTATAATGGAGCAGATTTAAATTAACTAACTTTCTATGCCTCGTAAATATTATGGTCATGATGGGACACTCCTATACCATTTTTGGAACTATATACTCTCATGGGACTCTTAAACGCTCAGGTGATTTATAAAAGTTTATTAGCTTATTCCTGGACTAGATCCTTTTTTGAATTAACGGGAATGGGAAATTGAATATTAATCCAGAGTTTGTATTTACTATAATTATATAACTACTCTCGAGATGATTGTCCTGAGTTGTCACAATTTGGTTATCCAGAGGCGGTTGCGATTGTCCAGAAGTTGATGAATTTATTTCTTTTGCTTTACCATTTTCCCCCATCATAAAATATTTTCCATCATAAAGAAACCATTTGTGCCAGTTTTTAAAGAATAAAATATTTTTAGAGAAATTGTGTATTTCTCTTTGCTTTAAATATTTTATTACGTTTTTATTAAAGGTATTTCTATTTTCGACAATTTTTTCATCATCAAATAAAGGGTATAGTTCATGCAAACATCCGATTAATTTTATAGAATATTCCCCACGAAATAATTCAATTAAAGCAAAAAAATTATTTCCTTCCTTTATCAGCTCTCCATCATTTAACTTCTTAGAAGTCTTAACAAACAAAAATTCTACACCTCTCTTAAACTTTCCGAGGTAATTTTTGTCTTCTTCTGACTCAATATTAAATTTAGTCGAAACACATTTTTTAAGTTCATCGTCAGCTTTTACAAAAATTTGGATTGCTTTTACAACAAAAGGTGATCTAACGCCCTCGGCGTGTACATAAATCAGTATGATATAGTTGCCCTTTTCTTTGTATTCCGCACAAATTTCAATATAATTCCATTCTTCAAAATTTAATGACCATTTAAATTTGGTAAGAATTACTTTGTTAGTATAGCCATTAATTGCATTCTCATTAATTCTCCACATTCTCATTATTTCCTTCATCATCTCATTATTCTCATTAGTTTCCATTATTGGTTCGAAATTTAGGTTGGCATAAAAAAGTGGTCTAATTTTGAGCAGTTCCTGTATAAAACATGCTATAGTACGTGGGATCACGAATATAGATTTGAAATACCGTATTTCCTCTAATAGACCGACATGTCGTTTTATTTTTCAACCTCCCTCTAGACTGTCGTTCTATTACAGGGTGTCGTTCAAATAGAGGCTGTCGTTCTATTTTTCAACATATTTTTTTGCAATTTTTTTGAAATTTTTATTAAGATCTATATCATTTTAATAATTTTATTAATGAAGAAAAATAGTTAAATTTTATATTTCAATGGAATTATCACTAGCCCTGTCCCATCAGGCCCTGTCCCCCTGTTATTTTCCAAGTTCCAAGAAATTATTTTCCAATTGTTTCTTCTGAAATTGGAAAAGGAAGATTTTTGGAGGGAAATGGAAGAATTGTCGCAGATGACCTTAAGTAGTAGGGGGTATCAATGTACTTGTAAGATATCGAGGCTTATGAGGATTTGAAAGGAATAGAGGTGGATTAAAGTTAAGAGGGATATCCGGAGATTTGGAAGGATTGAAATAAACATAAAGGGATTTGTGCGCGGCAACGAGGGATAAAGAAGATATCGTTCGATTTGGAGGGATATCGAGGGATATAAGGAGATTCTAAGCGATTAATGTGAAATCAGTGGGTTAAGGTGGATATCGGTAGATTTAGAAGGAGTAAAGTTATATTGTGGATTTGAAGATTCAATGGATTTAGGGGATTATGAAGGATATATAGGGATTTTTGGGAATTAGGAAGTATATCAAGTGATATCCCTCCTAATTTGTTGGTATCGACTCTAGGTCTCGATCCGAAACTCGGTCTCGGGGTTGATTCCCGGTCTCGGTCTCGACTCTCGGGTTTTTTTAACTCCCGACCATCACTACCGCTTAGGTAAATAATTAAATTAAAAAAAGAAAGGGTGTCGTTCTAATAGGGGGTGTCGTTCAAATAGAGGCTGTCGTTCTATTTCTCAACCTCCCTCCAGACTGTCGTTCTAATAGGGGGTGTCGTTCAAATAGAGGCTGTCGTTCTATTAGAGGAAATACGGTATATACCATTGGATTCTGCTCGCCGGTCTAAGTTCGTATATGTAATCCTTTTTTCTGGGAGATGGAAAAATTCGATTATGGATTATGCAATTGTTAGCTTATTCGAAAGAACTCATCGAGCGGAGTCCAATGACACGAAAATCAACAAAATCTGACATAATTACACATGGATATGATTATTTGTTTTTACCCTCACAGGAAGAAAGTTTTTCCGCTGCGGAGGAAGCCGGAATGTCGGAGGCCCAGCCTTCCCTTCGTAGCAGCATAAAACAGTTTTTCCAGCGAAAATTCAGCTGGGCATAATTTTTTAGATTCATCCAACCGAGTTGATTTTGTTGTAATTCGACTCTTTCGAATAAGTGCCAGGTGGTCGCAGGATCTGCCCGGGATTAAACTTTTACCTCGCTCTTACTATACAATGCTAACTAAAATTTAAAATAAAATAACTTTACATGATGTTTTCCATCCATGATCAAACAAATCGAAAATCCTTTTCTGTAAATATTTTTTAATTTCTCAATAAAATGAATTTCTTTTTTCTCATTTGTTAAATTCTCAACTTTATATATTTTTTCTTTAAATTCAAAATTTAACCCAGCATAAGGATATTCTAAAGTTCTTAAAAATAATTGATGTTTTTTGTTTAAAGCCCCAAATTCAATAATTATTTCCAATGTTTTTTCTGTTGTATTCTCATTTGTTTTATTAATTTCAAATTTTTTTACATTAATATCTCCAACCAAATTTTCAGAATTTTTATTTAAAATAAAATGTTGATGTGTTTGAATATTTTCAAATGAGTAAGAAAAAAACAAAAAAATTAAATTGACAAAAAGTTTAATTTTTGTGGAAAGCATTTTTTCTAAAATAAAAAGTTTAAATAAGCACGGAAAACAAAGGGAAAATTTTCTAAAATAAAAATTTTTTAAAAGCCGTTGTGGGTATCAGAGGTGGATCGGAACAGCCCGAGGTGTCGGAAATCGGAACTGTCGGAAATCGGAAATGGCTCAAAAGTCGGAAATCGGAAATCAAAATTTTTTTTCGGAAATCGGAAGGAAAAAAACGCCGGAAATCGGAAGGCGGAAATCGAAAATAAAATTTTTATTTTCATAACTGAAATAATATTTAAAATTGTAGGGTGCAAATTATGGGCTTTCTTAAGTGTAATTTGAGGGTGTAAAAGTTCTTTTTGCAACTCAAAAGTCAAATTCGAAGGGTTTAAAAGAAATATTGTGAGATTTAGTTGATTAGACGGGATATCAGAAAATCTATAGAATTAATAGGGATATTTGGAGATTAAAATTGAGGACTGATAGAGGAATGAGATATAAAGCGATTTGATAAAGGAAGTATGAGGACCACCCCTGCTCGAAATACAGAGCTAAAGTTTTTAAGAGCCGCACAATGATAGAAGACCCAATCCCTCGATATCACACCCAGATCCCTCGTTATTACCTATGACACCTCGAAATCACACGATATAACTCAAAGTCCACATTAATCCATCCTAATCCTCCGATATACCATTCAACTTCCATTTACATCGCCGCAGGCAAAATTTTTATGATTTTTGGAAAATCTTTAAGCCAAAAATCTTCCATTTTTTGCGCCGCAGGCGAAAATTTTGAGAATTTTGGAAAAATCTCTAGTCGGAAATATGCTTCAAAAATTCTCGGAAATCGGAAATTTTTCCAAAATTTCGGAAATCGGAAATCGGAAGTCGGAAATCGGAATTCCGATCCACCTCTGCTTACAATAATAGGTACATACATATTAAAATGCATGGCAACTAAATATTTTCATCAAACCATCGACGTCCACTCTCTATAACGACGGGAAAAACGACAACAGATTTTTATTTTATTAAAAGGCCCATTCTAAACAAAATTAAATTCTGTCTATGTATAAACCAGTTTTATTTAAATTCTCTATTCAAATTCTTATAAGAGAAGAGAATTTTCAATTTTATTAGCGAACTGATTAAATAAATATCTAAATTTAAATTTTTGTTTATTGACAGTTGCCCTTGTAGCTCAGTTGTTAGAGCGTCTGTCTTGTAAACAGAAAGTCGATGGTTCGAATCCATTCTGGGGCAATTGTTTTTATCAAATTTCAGAATTTATTTAAATTAAATAAAAAACTAAATATAAATTACAAATTACTACGCTCCGCGCATACTCACACAGCATCACATCTTGTGACCTTAACATCGCAAGCAACCTATCCAACATCCCAATACCATGCAGGTCAAGCACAAGCTTTATTCGTAGCACCGTCCTTCCTCCCACCCGCCACTGGCCATGGCGTTGGTTAGGAACATCAAGGGAGTCACGGCTGGAGGATGAAGTTGCCGCAATGCATGAGATCCAAGGGCAGTGGTTGGAATTTTGAAAATTGCTCGTACTCGTACTTTCGTATATGTAGAACTTATTTTTTTTCACGTATTTGGGAAATCTGCAAAAAATTTATAATTCTATGGTTTTTGATGTCAAGGGCATATAGTTCTGAATTTTTAGGCTGTATGCGATAATTTTTGATTCTTGTAAGGCTTTGATGCCAATATTTCTTCATAGGATAGTCGGTTTACCCGGTCCCCGGTATTTTTTCAACCCGAACCCCCGACGACTATAATTTAATCTGAATTTTAATAAAATATTAAAGGTTATAAAATTTAAAAAAAATTAAAAATATTTAATTCAAGTTTAATTCGAAGTCATTTTATAAGGAGAATTCATGGCTTAATCCGCCCCATGGCTTAATTTCATGGCTTTTAATATTTTTATAAAGGGTATTTATTCTCGTGATTGTTTCCTCGAAGCTTTCGCCTCTTTAACTTTTAAAAAATATTTTTAAAAGGGCAATTATTAAATATTTTGTAGTTTGTTTAAAGCTTAATCGAATTTAAGTGAGGAATTGTCATACGATAGTGAAAAATGTTTATCTATTAAAGGGCATCTTTATGTGATGAAAGATTTGATAAAAGTAAATTTATCTGATGAAAGAATATTTTAAAAGATGCGCCGCTAAGATTTTGGGACGCTGAGCTAAGAAAAAATCGCTGAGTTAAGAACAGAACTGATTCTACATTATATGGTGCATCTTTGTTTTAATAATTTATTGTTTGCTTTTTGATTGTTTAATTGTAAATAAATTAATTAAAAAGTTTTGTGAAACATTATTTGACAAAATAAAAATTTTGCGGCCTAAACTGGGTTCTCTAAGTAATTTAGCAACAAAAAAATTTTGCAAACATCAGCTCATATACAAAAGAGGCAAGTAACTCTCGATTAATTAATCCTTTTTAAACATTAAATTGATGTAATTAAACTTTTATTAAAAACTAAATATTTATTCTTTTACTAATTTATTTTTTGTTTAAATAACTTTAAAGTAAAATCAAAAATGAATTTATGTATTTGTTTAGAAAATCTTTACTAATTTACTTGATTTTTAATTTTATTAACATCGCAAATATTTTATTGTCGCACCTAAAATTGAAATAGATTTTTTAAATCGAAGCTAAATATTTCTTTAAAATAACTGAATAACTCTTTTTAACTACATAGGTATAATTTAATTATTACAAACCCTTAGCATCTCCTACTGTATATCCACCAGGCTCTAGCCAGAGAAATGCTTGATCGGTGAAATCAACGTGATCAATCGCACAACCCCCGCACATGTTATTAATTGGCACAGTTAAACTTTAATTTATTTGTTTTTTAAAATTTTTTAAGAAAAGATTATTAAATTAATTGTTGAGGCATTATAGCTAGTTAAAGGGGTCTTCAGTTTAGAACGAATTAATTCCTATAATGAAGTAAAGTAAATTTTATTTTGAGGGCTGTGCCATGACACAAAAGACCCACAATATAAACTGAATGATTTCTAAAATAAAATATGAGGTTATGATCGAAGTCTTTTATTAAAATTTTCTTAAAATCTTACGTATTCCCGTTATAGGTAACCTGAACACATTTACTCATACAAACAGGGTCATTGGCCACCGTACGTTTATCAGGCAGACAAGATTCTGGCCATTTAGCGCTGTTATTGAAAAGAGATTGAGAGACAGCTGCTGACATATCAGGCTATAATAATTACTTTTATGTATTTTGATATTTATTAATAATAAAATTTTGATCTGAATTATTTTGGGGACTTTTTTAATTGAGTCCTAGCTTATGGAATGCCTTTTATGTCTTTGTCATTGCACTTATAAAACACTAAAAAAATTTCGAAGGTAATAGAGATTAATATCAGGATTCTCCCTGTAATCTTGATATATAATTCTCCCTTTATTTTTAAATAAATTTATCAGGATTAAAACAAACTTTATTCATATCAAATCCGCAAGCTCCTCTGCCTTGATTTTCTGCTCTCCCATACATTGTAAAATGCCCATTCTTAAATTCTTTATTTAATTGAGCATAAATAGGTCCATTTGTATTCTCTTCTTTAAGACAAGTTTGAGCATTTGTAAATGCTGGACTTACAACTTTAGTTTCTTCAATTGTATAGCCAAAGATTGTCAAAAGGGTTAAAAAGGAGTAAATCATATTTTAAAAATTTTATTTTAATTTTTTGATTAAAATAAGAAAAATCAACTGATTTTTATATTAAAACAAAAAAAAATAATTTTTAAATATTTATTTGTCCACATAATACAAAACACAACTTTTTTAATGGTACAAAACTGTCAAAACAAATTTTTTGCCACATAAATAAAATAAAGTCTTTGTTCTTTTTAACACGTTTATTTAATAATTGTTGAAAATTTTTGTTAAAAATTCGTTGAGGACATTACCAACTGTTTTTAATATTCTCTAAAATTTATAAAATTTTAATAAAATTTATGATACAATTTTAATAAAAATAACAAAAAGTAAATAATGATTCGTCAAAGAAATTTTTTAAATTATTTAAAAATATTAATTTTTTTTGAATTTTATTTTGAAAGTTTGCCTTATTGCCTTTTAATAAAATTTATTTTATTTAGAATTCCTAATCACAAACCTCAACTCCAGCTAAATTCTCTCTATTATGTACAACTAAAAGTGGCATATCTCATTACTTTTAATTATCAATCAATCTAAGCCTTACAAGTCAACTTTCAGAGATACTGACGATACACCTAATATAAAAAATATAAATTTATCTTCTAAATATTTTTTACAAATGAAATGGCAAGGGAGAATATTGTTAGCCCAAAGCTCACGGGATTGCCTTGTAACGGCAGAAGTTTCACAGTTAACGAGTTTGGATTGTTGGGCGGTTTTATGACGAGTGTTGAAGTAGACGATACATAACAAGTATTAGTGACACATGTCACATAATTTTAATTGTTAAATTATTTTTTTTGTCTAGCTTATTGAAAAATGATTTCAACCAGAAATATATTTATTATCAAATAAAAATTTTTACAAAATTAAAGTCTAATTTAAAAAATTAAAAATTCAATTAAAAATTATAATTAATGAAGTTTCTTTAATTTTACATATTTTATTAAATTTAATTAATTTCAATTTTCGCCATCGAGTATTATACTATTTATTTAGTTAATTCTTTAATAAGAGCTATAGATTTAGCTTCAATCTCTTTCAAATATTCATTATTATTTTTAATATTTTCCAAATATTTATCAATTCGGTTAATTTCTTCATTACCAATTACTCCTTCCTTTCCAAAGCTCTCATTTTTATAAATATATTTTAAGAAATTTTGTGAATTATTTACAGCTATAGAGCATGTTTGTAAATGTTTATGTGCATCATTGATAATTTCGCTGTATTGTTTCTCTGTAATTTATTTAAAAATTTTAATTAATGAATGGAATTTAGAAAATGAAATGTAAGCACAATTTGCTTATAAAATGGAAAAAATAGAGATTTGTTTACCATTCTCAAGTGACAATTTCATAAAATGCAAAACTCGACGCAAGGGCAGAAAAACACAAGACGCAAGAATCACCGCAAATCTACTGATATACCCATTTTTCCCATAAATTTCGAGAAATTTACATGGCAAAATAGTCAGCTTTCTTATATTTTCTGCGTCGCAGATGAAAATTTTGAGAATTAGTAAAGCAGCTGGGCTTTAGCTATTTCTCTCCTTCGGCTAGTGCAAAAGGTTATTCGGCGGCTGGGAGCGAACCAGCATCTTCAGTAGACCGGACTGATGTGTTAGCCATTACACCACGCCGCCTACTGCACAGCCTTAGGAAATTAATAGCTATATGCTTTACAAATTTTGGATGGCAAAGAAGTGCTATTTCTTCAATTCTTGTCCTCAGATTATATGTATCAGATTACTATATGCCTTCAGATTAGATGCTAAACTCAAAATGCAACGCAAGGCCAAAATTCTACGCATCTCACGCAAAATGCAAAACGAAATGCACTCTCACTTAATTTTAAAACGCTATGAATTTAGTAAAAAACTATAATAAACTCGCAGTTTGCGATGAATTTGTTCTCAGATTGGAAATTTATTCGTATATACTTTTAGTATCTAGTCTTCTGATAATATTTTGTGATAGAATTGGCAAGCTGCATTTTTAGAAATTTAAAATTTGCTTCGTACGTGTACTTCGTACGAGCCTTTTTCTATCTAATTTTTTTCGTAAATACAATTATGAATGATGATTTTGTACGATCATCCAAACATTATTAGGGACAACAGATCCCTTTGTAAATCACACCCGAAATATTATTTATACCTTTAATATTATTAGTGCCCTCATAATGTTCTTGTTCACTCTGTTTTTGAATTTCCTTACTTATCTTATTTTGGTTTATTTTTTCTTTACCAGTTGCTTAAAATATAAATTTCAAATTATATTCAAAATTTAAAAATAATTACCATTTTGGACTATTTGTTTGAAATTGTTTTGGTTTGCTTGTAAGAATATATCTAAAATTAAAATGTTTTTTAAAACCTCTTTAGAAGGTAGGAACTTGTGATATTTTGATTTAGAATCCATCACTTAAACACATACCGACCCAATAGAAAAATCTTCAGATGGAGCATAAAATGTCGAATAAATGTCGAATAGATGAGAAACTTCGAATGTTTTTAGTGTGGGTTTTATAATTTTTTACTGATGGGGTTTCGGATTTCTGGTTAAAAAAGACCTGGTATTTGGTTTTGGATAATCTGTGACTCCCTGAAATAGAGTTGGGAAATAAATCTAAAACTACTAAGTTAGAAAAAATTTTTATGTTTCTTAATTATTAATTTCTCATTTTATTAACTTTCATACAATGATACATACATATGTTGGATGTAAAATAGTATTTTTATTGGTTTCACGGATCGGGTTTCGGAATTCGGTAATCGCGTATCAGATTTGGCTTCCCTGAAATGGATTCGAAAAATAAGCCTGAATTTAAGATAACTATTGAGCTTGTCGAGCTCTACTTAGTTTATTTTCTGATTAATTTTCTTACATTGATCAGTAGAATGTAAATTATTATTTTGTGTGGTTTCATTAATTGAGCTTCGACTATTACTACCATATTTCGCTTTATTATCTGGTCTTCTATATCTTTCCAGTTCATAATCAATTTTTTCTACGTTTATAGTTTGCGGATTATTTCTATTCAATTTACATAACGAAGAAATCGCTGAATTATTTTCTTCAAAATTTTGAATTGTAATAAAATAGGTATTTTCTATGTGATTTTCATATATTGCTTCATCACATTCAATTGGAATTGAAGGCTAAATAATTTTAATTTCATTTTCATATATTCAATTAACTCAATATTTACTCAATATTAATGAAAATGCTCACAGAAATTTTTACAAAATTTTTCAAGCATTTCTAATATAAATAATAAAATTTTTTCATGTGGGGTTATAGTTATGTTGCACCTAGAGTTCATAAAAAGTTCGAAAAAAATTTTTGTAAAAATTTTTAATAAATTTTTTTTAATTTTAGCTTGAAATTGCATTTTAAATATTGGGTAAAAATTTAAAAAATTTTCATTCATTAGAGTATTAAGAAATTAAAAAATTTTAGGTGGGGTTATAGTTTTGTTACACACTGTACCCGGGTCGTTTGAATTTATTTATTTAGTAGAAATACAATTTTTAAACTCTAAAGTTTATTTTTAAAAGATATTATCTTATACGCAAAATCCAAAAAATCCCACCAAAATATTACTTGTCAGGCAATAATCTATTTAATCAACTTACAATATTATATATATTTTCCTCTACATTAAGCAAATATTTATCATCTTTACAAACACGACGATTATGATATAATGTTGAATAATATTCCGAATGTTCAATTAAATCAAATACCCCTTGTTTGTTCAGACAAGTTATTCTCATTTTTAGAGCTTTTTGAAATTGATTTACAATAAATCTAAGCACTCTTGTAGGCTTCTCAAAGTCCGCAAATTCTGTTCTAATGGCAGAATTGATTATTCTAGGTTTTTCTGATGAAAGCAAAGGAATTATGATTGCCTTGTCCATTCCTCCATCAATTTGCACTTGCCCACTTAAATTCTTTAAAGAATAAAAATTTTAGTTCTAAAAGTTTAATTGATAATCCGTTTTGCTTTGGAGCAGAGGTGGGTAGGCACAATCAGAGGTGTCGGAAATCGGAAGAGCCGGAAATCGGAAATGTCTCAAAAGTCGGAACTCGAAAATCAAAATTTTTTTTCAAATCGGAGATCAAAATACGTCAGAAATCGAAAGTCGTAAACCGGAATTCCGACTCACCTTTGTTTTGAACTGTGCCCGTTCCATGAGGGCCTACTATTTCATTTTCTTTAATTGATTTTAAAGATCATTAAGATCATTTTAAGAATATAAGGAACATAGAAACAACCAAATGATTAGTCACTCTAATCTCTCTTTAATCCTTCTCGATAAAGTGAGAAAAATAGAGATAGCTTATCAATTTTTTTCAGGGTTTCGATCCGGAATAACCTTTAATCCTGAAAACTGTGCTCTAATTTTTAATATTTTACAGGTCAGATAATTAATAAAATTTATCTGTTTGTTACCTGTTTATTAAACAAAACCTCCAAAGTATAATTATTCCTTTGAAAAGCTATAGGTGTTTTGTCGGTTGTAGATAATTCATACTTGTCAAATTTACAATAATCATATTTTTCTGTCATTTTTGAATGAAAAGTAGTGTATCCATAATCTGATGGTTTATTTGTCACATAAAGTTTTACCTCAAAACGATTATTATTCATTTGATCAAGTTGATTAAATAATTCTTGGGGCAAATTATTTTCATATTTTCTCCATTCAATTTTAATATAAAGATTACTTTTAATTATTTTATAAAATTCAAAACAGAGTATTATTTTAATTAAATAAAATAATTTGCATAGTTGCATATCTAAATATGTATGTACATATTATTAAAAGTTAATTAGATAGTTTCCTCTGTATTTCTTGTAGGAAACGGATCAAGTAGAGTTGAAAAATAACCCCAGAATTCTCTAGGCAAATTATAGTGAATTTTTAAAATCAAGAAAGGATAATGTATTTTATTTCCCAACAAAATGTATTTGTAAGTGCTTTATGAGTAAGTAATGAATAAATCTTAATTAAGAGATATTATTTATGAGAATTTTTATGTTAAAGTGCATGGGAAATGTTTTTATTAAATATTAGGAAATTTGTTAACAGAAAAAAAAGAATTTTAATTAATTGTTGTAGACGGGAAAGGATTAAAGGAAGGGAAGGATCAACAATCCAGAGGAGGATAAAGTGAACATCGAAAATTAAAGTCGGATAAAAAAACTAATACATACAACATATACACTGTCTAAGACAAATTGAAAATAAGGATACTTCCTTATTTTAACAGCCCTTTCTGTGTGTCCTTATCAAGAACCTTTTTCCCATTCTTATTTCACTTGTTGTAAGCCTATGTTTGAATTGCTTTTGCTCTTTGTTTGGCTGTCTGTTAAATGCCATTTGTTCAAACAACAATGCGTTTTCAAATGCTTCTTCTTCCAGTGGTTGCTCGACAAAAAAATAGTTTTTTCAATCTACTATTTGATATTCGAAAATATTTGAGAAAATTTGATTTTTTTCAAAACGCATCAAACAAATATTTGATCAAATAAAGTGAATTAAAATTTGATCAAATATTTGATTTTCCGACCTCAAATCTTTGTTTGGCCCGATCTCTAACCAACACCCCATCGAACCCAACATAACCTCCATGGACCTTATCTCCCAAAATACCTCTCGTTATGACAACACAAAATACGAATTTACTCTGTGCAACTTTATCAAATGAGGTCAAAATTAATTTGTAAACAAAAATTTTTTGAAAAAATTACCAACATCATCCCATCGAATTTCTCTTAAAAGAGAATTCTGTCGTTGTTTCCTTACACATTGATAACGAAATAATTAAATAATTTACTTATAATATTAATTTTATGCTATATAATTAATTGATAAATCAATTTTTCTCAACGTTCTTATAAAATAAAAATTCAAAGTTAGGTAAAAAGCAAAAATTATTTTAATATTTTATCTAAATATTTCTATTATCTATTTATTATTATTTGATTTTTCAAATATAAATTAGTTAAAAATAGGGTTCAGCGGTATCGGGATCCCGACCGGTATCGGGCGGTATTATACCGGTCTCTTTGAATACCGATACCGATTCTGCTAATACCGATACCGAAAGATATATCTCGATCCCGATCCCGGCCAATCCCAATCCCAATCCCGAGCCGGTATCGGTATCGGGATTAGCGTCGGATACCGACAAAATACCGATTTTGTAAATATTTATTTCTACTATTTTTCTTGATTATTTTATAATTTACCTAATCGAGAATATTATCCTAATCGAGAATCATTTTTAACTTAAAAATGAAGGTTGTTAGTTCTATTGAGGAAATACGGGTTTTTATTAGAGAGAAAAGGTGTGAGGCAATAAAGAATGATCAAGAATTATGGTTAGTTTTTGATTTAACAAGTGGTTAAAAATGGAAAAATTAAAAATAGATTTACAAATTTTATTTTACAAATTAAAAAATCTAGTCCAATTCTGGATTAGTTTTTTTTGGACAATTCTGGACTTTTTCCATTTACAAACTAGTCCAATTCTGTTCAAAAAAATTCTTAATTGTAAATAATATAGATCAGAGAGGACTTGATCTCTTAAGAAAATGATCAATTTTGAACTGCTAGAGACATGTTGTCGATGTTATGATATTTTAATGTAGAATATAAAACGAGTAAAATCAAATTGTAATGGGAAAATCTACAATTAAAAATCGCCACCTCCTCTATACTAAGCCCACCCCCCCCCCTTCCCTCTTCTATCAAAATTTACCTCTCAAATAATTTTTTTAAAGTGTTAGTTTTGTTCCAACAATGGGTGCTTTACATAATGGACATTTAAATTTAATTAAACAAGCAAAACAACATCATTCAAAAAATACTTTAGTTGTTGTCTCTATTTTTGTTAATCCTTTACAATTTGGACCAAATGAAGATTTTGATCGTTATCCAAAAAATTTAAAAGAAGATTTGGAAAAATTGAAAGAATTGGCTGATATAGTTTTTACTCCAGAAATTAAAAATATTATTGGTAAAGAGGAATTAATTAAAATGGATGCTGGGCCAGTTAGTAAAGTTTTGGAAGGGAAAACGAGGCCTAATTATTTTGACGGTGTTCTGACTATAGTAGCCAAATTATTTAATATAGTACAGACAGATGTTGCTTTGTTTGGGAAGAAGGATGCGCAACAGGTGGGGGAAATTAAGGAAATATTTAGAATTTTTGTTCTGGCTTTTTCATAAAGTCTGATTTTTTCTGATTTTTTGGATATTATTCTTTCATGCCTGGAATATTCTATTTTCTTCTGATTCCTCTACTTTTCAGGCTTGTTTTCTTATTATTTTATCTTAAGTTGATTTATATCCTGATATTCTATTATAATCTGTATTTTCAGAGGTGTATTCTGATTTTTCTGAGTATTACTCTGATATTATTAGGCATGTCTAATTTTCGTTCTAATTTCTCTGATTTTTCTGTTTTTCCCTACAACTTTTAACCTACTTAATTTTTCAGCTATTTATTATACAACAAATGGTTACTTCACTCAATTTTCCTTTACAAATAATTTCCATAGAAACACAACGAGAACCAGACGGATTAGCATATTCAAGCAGAAACAAATATTTAAATTTTGAAGACAGAAAAATTTCCTTAGTTTTATTCAAAACTTTAAATACTGGATTAAAAGAAGCAAAAAAGGGGTCAAAATTGACAAAAATTTTGGAAGAAATGAAAATTTATTTTGAAGAAAATAATAAATTGAACAAAATAATTTTGGATTATTTAGTTGTTGTGGAAGCTAAAACTTTCAAACAAATAGAAGAGGACGATGGATTTAATGGAGAAGCTATTTTACTTATTGCAGCCATTGTAGGGGGAACTAGATTAATTGATAATATTGATGTTGAGATTGGATGTTAAATTTAATAAATTTTTAATAAAAATTAATAACATAAATGTACTTATTGATAGAAAATTATTCCTCAATGCTAAGAAGATTTTTTTTCAAGGATGGGACCTAATGTTAGCAAATTTTATGCTTTTTCTGTCCGGCCAATAAGAAAATTTATTTATAAAATTAATATAATATTTTTTTGTTTTTAAAAAAAATAAATATATCTCAACAAAAATTCTTATAAAATTGAATCTAGAATTATAAAATGTCAAATGTAAAAAAATTCTGAACAAGATGTAATTAACATATTAATTATTAATAATTATAAAGAGAAAAATTTTTTTGTTTGCCTTTAAGGAATTAAATAAATACCAGGTGAAAATTTGAAATTAGACGTTTCTTACTTTTAAATAAATATTAAAAAAAATTTTTTTTATTTATAAAATAAAAAACTTACAATCATTTATAACAAAAATGTCCATGGATATACTTGATATTTTATTTAAATTAGATTATTTTGTTTGTTTATTAATTGGTTTTCCTTTAAATATTATTCTGATTATTTTAATTATTTTTAAAACACCAAAAGAAATGAAAACACACAGTCGAATTCTGATACAAAATTGTGTTTTGGATATTTTAATGTTGATTAATCAAATGTTTATTCAACCGGTAAAAAGTGTTAAATTTTCAAAAACAGTACCAAATATCGAAGATTCCCCATCTAGATTTCATTCTACAGGGTGACCCAAAAAGTTTAAGACAAAATTAATTTTGCCATAACTTTTTTTCACGTTTACAATTCTTAATATTTTTTTATTATTTTGTATCCAATCAAGGAACTTACCGTATTATCTCTATTAGAATGCCCCCCTCCATTTGAATGCCCCCCTCTAATAGAATGCCCCCCTAGTGGAAGATCGAAAAATAGAATGCCCCCCTCCATTTGAATGCCCCCCTCTAATAGAATGCCCCCTATTTTAATTTATAAATTTTCCCAAATATAAGATAGGTATTCGATTTAAATTGATTTCTATTTACTCTTCGTATTTTTCTTTCTTTTTTGTGTATTATTGGAACAACATGGAAATTATTTTTAATTTAGTATATCTTCTTCGAATCTTCTATTTTAGTGAAATGACTGATTCAGACGTTGATGTATTAAATATAAGTGAGTTATAAGAGAATATCGAGGGGTAAAGTGATTATGAAAGATATCAGTGATTAGAAGGAATAGAGAGGGATATCGGTAATAAGATAAGATTTGTGGATGAAGATTATTCGGTGTAGGAATGATACTTGGATTTGGAGGAACCCACTTCATCTCTCAAAATCTCTTTAACAGCTCGAATTTGTTGAACTTTTAAATAATTCTAAAGCTCTCTTAAACTTTTTAAGCCTTTTGAACCATCGATATCGCCACAAATTATATAATCACTTTTATTCCTTACAAATCCCTCGATATCTCCTCGAGTCTCTTACTTAATTTATATCCTAATCCTTATATATCATATCCATATCCTCATAATCACTTATGAGGATATGGATATGATATCTCCTTTACTCCTGATATTCCAGATAATCCCTTGTCCTCTCCAAGTCCTCCTTAATCATCAAATCAGTTAAATTTTTGAATTATTCGAAATTCGATAGAATATTCAATAATATTTTAAAGAAATTTACGATTTTATTTATTGAAATGTTCCAAAAATTATCCAAATTTATAAATTTTCTCATCGAAAAATAGAATGCCCCCCTCTATTTGAATGCCCCCCTCTAATAGAATGCCCCTTTGGAAGGTGATTGAAAAATAGAATGCCCGGGCATTCTATTTTTCAATCTGCCCGGGCATTCTATTAGAGATAATACGGTATATGGTTTAGGTACTCTTTTTTAAGCCACGCCCCTTTTTCCTTTTTCCATCATTTTTTTCTTTCCTTCTCTCATCAATCAATTCAACAGAGGCATAATTTTTATTTTCCAAATTTATTTAGGATACAATTCCAAATTAAAGATAAATAAAATTATAAAACTTAAGTGTAAATATAATAATTTTCGGTTACTTGCTTCCAAAAGTTATAGAAAATATCTTTCCCTCCAAATTTTTTCCTCCACAAAAATTCTTCCATATAACTGTTCAATAATCCCCTATTTGTAAAAAGATAGAAGTTTAGTTTAACAAAAGTTAATGTATAATATAAAATTAATTGAATGAGAGTTAGAAGGAATAAAGTAAATGAGGGAGAGTGAGAATAAAAAAGAGGGAAGGCTGACCATTCTGCAATAATACGGTTGATTGATGATGGAAAAAGGAAAAAGGGGCGTGGCTTAAAAAAGAGTACCTAAACCATATAAGTTCCCCAATCAATCCTCTTTCAGGGCTTATAAGCCCGGTTCCATTATTTATCACTTTTCGAAAAGATTCAGTGCTCTCAAAATTCACCTCATCCAACTGTTCAAAAAAACACTGCCAAAAGTTTTTAAAGAATTCCTGTGTGAACTCGATCAGTAAGCAAACCTGTGAACGTAAACTCAGCTTAACGATCTGACATGAGTCGAATCAGACAAAAATAAATAAAATATGTCTTGATTAGTTTTGACAATTTATATATGTAAACTTTTACCGAGCGGAGGAAGCTGGGCATGCCGAGCAGTCGTAGTGAATAAAATCAAAAATATCTGACGGATTTTAAATACTTTATAGTTTTATACGCTTGATACAGAAGGGAACGCAATTATGATTATTCCAAATGGAATTTTGCTTAGTTTAATGAAGGAAGATTTTACTCCAATAATATGTAATATGATTGGAACATTTTGGTTATATATTGGTAACTTAAATTTACATGGATTGTGTGTTCAATTTATTTATAGATATTTGGTTTTGAATAGGTAAATGTAATTATCTCTCCTCAAATAAATATTTTATTAGGAATATGAAAATTAATTTTTGTCGTTATTTATTTATGTTGTCTATTGCTTTATTTGTAAATTTATTTTATAACATGGATTTATTTTTCTTTTTCATACCCTATTCTTTTGGAGGGATTAAATATTTTGAAAATTTAAACAAGACATTGCCATTTATTCAATATAAAGTGGAAACGGTAATTTTTAAATTTAAATGTTATTAAACAAAGAAATGTAGATGAATGCTTTGTCAGTTTTACCTATGTTTCTTACTGAACTAACTGCTTATTTAATAATAATTGTCTGTGGATTGAAAATGGTTAGATATGTCAATTTAAACACTAATCTTGATGGAAATTTGAAAAGATTGAATAAACTGTTAACAAAAGTTTTGATTATTTTGGTAAGATTCATTCCAATCATTTATTAATCATTGGTAGAAAAATATTTTCAATTATAAATTCTATAATAAAATGAATATAAATTATTATACATATTAGCGGTATGAGTTTTAGGCAAGAAATTTCTCAAAATAGGTGAAAAGTATAAACAAAAAATTCAAAATTAAGCAAAGAATATCTATTTCTGGGGGTAAAATTTTATCATAATATGGTTAGCAGATAACATTCCCTTAAAGTTATAAACACGCGCTGCAGGTGAAAATTTTGAGATTTCGAGGACCAACAGTCAAATTTTCCACTTTTTCAGCGCCGCAGACGAAAATTTCGAAAAGTTTGAAAGGTCATTGTGCAAGATTTCTTCCTTTTTCCTAATTCTAGGATCCGAACCGAAATTTCCGGATATCCGACCTTTTTTCGGATCCGGATATCCAGATCCGACAAACCTAACCCCAAATATTTCATTATATTTAAATATTCTAAAAAATTATTGAAAAGAGAGTGTGATTTATAATAGTGATTTATAAACGCTAGTGATTTATAAATTATGAAAATGTGAATGAATCTTACCAAAATAATCAAAACTTTTGTCAAAAGTTTATTCAATCTTTTTAAATTTCCATCAAGATTAGTGTTTAAATCGACATATCTAACCATTTTCAATCCACAGACAATTATTATTAAATAAGCAGTTAGTTCAGTAAGAAACATAGGTAAAACTGACAAAGCATTCATCTACATTTCTTTGTTTAATAACATTTAAATTTAAAAATTACCGTTTCCACTTTATATTGAATAAATGGCAATGTCTTGTTTAAATTTTCAAAATATTTAATCCCTCCAAAAGAATAGGGTATGAAAAAGAAAAATAAATCCATGTTATAAAATAAATTTACAAATAAAGCAATAGACAACATAAATAAATAACGACAAAAATTAATTTTCATATTCCTAATAAAATATTTATTTGAGGAGAGATAATTACATTTA
Organism: Meloidogyne arenaria; assembly: GCA_036172955.1. Classification (NCBI taxonomy): domain Eukaryota; kingdom Metazoa; phylum Nematoda; class Chromadorea; order Rhabditida; family Meloidogynidae; genus Meloidogyne; species Meloidogyne arenaria. The sequence continues at coordinate 2,555,136 of JARQAB010000040.1, forward strand.
CCTATTCAAAACCAAATATCTATAAATAAATTGAACACACAATCCATGTAAATTTAAGTTACCAATATATAACCAAAATGTTCCAATCATATTACATATTATTGGAGTAAAATCTTCCTTCATTAAACTAAGCAAAATTCAATTTGGAATAATCATAATTGCGTTCCCTTCTGTATCAAGCGTATAAAACTATAAAGTATTTAAAATCCGTCAGATATTTTTGATTTTATTCACTACGACTGCTCGGCATGCCCAGCTTCCTCCGCTCGGTAAAAGTTTACATATATAAATTGTCAAAACTAATCAAGACATATTTTATTTATTTTTGTCTGATTCGACTCATGTCAGATCGTTAAGCTGAGTTTACGTTCACAGGTTTGCTTACTGATCGAGTTCACACAGGAATTCTTTAAAAACTTTTGGCAGTGTTTTTTTGAACAGTTGGATGAGGTGAATTTTGAGAGCACTGAATCTTTTCGAAAAGTGATAAATAATGGAACCGGGCTTATAAGCCCTGAAAGAGGATTGATTGGGGAACTTATATGGTTTAGGTACTCTTTTTTAAGCCACGCCCCTTTTTCCTTTTTCCATCATCAATCAACCGTATTATTGCAGAATGGTCAGCCTTCCCTCTTTTTTATTCTCACTCTCCCTCATTTACTTTATTCCTTCTAACTCTCATTCAATTAATTTTATATTATACATTAACTTTTGTTAAACTAAACTTCTATCTTTTTACAAATAGGGGATTATTGAACAGTTATATGGAAGAATTTTTGTGGAGGAAAAAATTTGGAGGGAAAGATATTTTCTATAACTTTTGGAAGCAAGTAACCGAAAATTATTATATTTACACTTAAGTTTTATAATTTTATTTATCTTTAATTTGGAATTGTATCCTAAATAAATTTGGAAAATAAAAATTATGCCTCTGTTGAATTGATTGATGAGAGAAGGAAAGAAAAAAATGATGGAAAAAGGAAAAAGGGGCGTGGCTTAAAAAAGAGTACCTAAACCATATACCGTATTATCTCTAATAGAATGCCCGGGCATTCTATTTTTCAATCACCTTCCAAAGGGGCATTCTATTAGAGGGGGGCATTCAAATAGAGGGGGGCATTCTATTTTTCGATGAGAAAATTTATAAATTTGGATAATTTTTGGAACATTTCAATAAATAAAATCGTAAATTTCTTTAAAATATTATTGAATATTCTATCGAATTTCGAATAATTCAAAAATTTAACTGATTTGATGATTAAGGAGGACTTGGAGAGGACAAGGGATTATCTGGAATATCAGGAGTAAAGGAGATATCATATCCATATCCTCATAAGTGATTATGAGGATATGGATATGATATATAAGGATTAGGATATAAATTAAGTAAGAGACTCGAGGAGATATCGAGGGATTTGTAAGGAATAAAAGTGATTATATAATTTGTGGCGATATCGATGGTTCAAAAGGCTTAAAAAGTTTAAGAGAGCTTTAGAATTATTTAAAAGTTCAACAAATTCGAGCTGTTAAAGAGATTTTGAGAGATGAAGTGGGTTCCTCCAAATCCAAGTATCATTCCTACACCGAATAATCTTCATCCACAAATCTTATCTTATTACCGATATCCCTCTCTATTCCTTCTAATCACTGATATCTTTCATAATCACTTTACCCCTCGATATTCTCTTATAACTCACTTATATTTAATACATCAACGTCTGAATCAGTCATTTCACTAAAATAGAAGATTCGAAGAAGATATACTAAATTAAAAATAATTTCCATGTTGTTCCAATAATACACAAAAAAGAAAGAAAAATACGAAGAGTAAATAGAAATCAATTTAAATCGAATACCTATCTTATATTTGGGAAAATTTATAAATTAAAATAGGGGGCATTCTATTAGAGGGGGGCATTCAAATGGAGGGGGGCATTCTATTTTTCGATCTTCCACTAGGGGGGCATTCTATTAGAGGGGGGCATTCAAATGGAGGGGGGCATTCTAATAGAGATAATACGGTAAGTTCCTTGATTGGATACAAAATAATAAAAAAATATTAAGAATTGTAAACGTGAAAAAAAGTTATGGCAAAATTAATTTTGTCTTAAACTTTTTGGGTCACCCTGTAGAATGAAATCTAGATGGGGAATCTTCGATATTTGGTACTGTTTTTGAAAATTTAACACTTTTTACCGGTTGAATAAACATTTGATTAATCAACATTAAAATATCCAAAACACAATTTTGTATCAGAATTCGACTGTGTGTTTTCATTTCTTTTGGTGTTTTAAAAATAATTAAAATAATCAGAATAATATTTAAAGGAAAACCAATTAATAAACAAACAAAATAATCTAATTTAAATAAAATATCAAGTATATCCATGGACATTTTTGTTATAAATGATTGTAAGTTTTTTATTTTATAAATAAAAAAAATTTTTTTAATATTTATTTAAAAGTAAGAAACGTCTAATTTCAAATTTTCACCTGGTATTTATTTAATTCCTTAAAGGCAAACAAAAAAATTTTTCTCTTTATAATTATTAATAATTAATATGTTAATTACATCTTGTTCAGAATTTTTTTACATTTGACATTTTATAATTCTAGATTCAATTTTATAAGAATTTTTTGTTGAGATATATTTATTTTTTTTAAAACAAAAAAATATTATATTAATTTTATAAATAAATTTTCTTATTGGCCGGACAGAAAAAGCATAAAATTTGCTAACATTAGGTCCCATCCTTGAAAAAAAATCTTCTTAGCATTGAGGAATAATTTTCTATCAATAAGTACATTTATGTTATTAATTTTTATTAAAAATTTATTAAATTTAACATCCAATCTCAACATCAATATTATCAATTAATCTAGTTCCCCCTACAATGGCTGCAATAAGTAAAATAGCTTCTCCATTAAATCCATCGTCCTCTTCTATTTGTTTGAAAGTTTTAGCTTCCACAACAACTAAATAATCCAAAATTATTTTGTTCAATTTATTATTTTCTTCAAAATAAATTTTCATTTCTTCCAAAATTTTTGTCAATTTTGACCCCTTTTTTGCTTCTTTTAATCCAGTATTTAAAGTTTTGAATAAAACTAAGGAAATTTTTCTGTCTTCAAAATTTAAATATTTGTTTCTGCTTGAATATGCTAATCCGTCTGGTTCTCGTTGTGTTTCTATGGAAATTATTTGTAAAGGAAAATTGAGTGAAGTAACCATTTGTTGTATAATAAATAGCTGAAAAATTAAGTAGGTTAAAAGTTGTAGGGAAAAACAGAAAAATCAGAGAAATTAGAACGAAAATTAGACATGCCTAATAATATCAGAGTAATACTCAGAAAAATCAGAATACACCTCTGAAAATACAGATTATAATAGAATATCAGGATATAAATCAACTTAAGATAAAATAATAAGAAAACAAGCCTGAAAAGTAGAGGAATCAGAAGAAAATAGAATATTCCAGGCATGAAAGAATAATATCCAAAAAATCAGAAAAAATCAGACTTTATGAAAAAGCCAGAACAAAAATTCTAAATATTTCCTTAATTTCCCCCACCTGTTGCGCATCCTTCTTCCCAAACAAAGCAACATCTGTCTGTACTATATTAAATAATTTGGCTACTATAGTCAGAACACCGTCAAAATAATTAGGCCTCGTTTTCCCTTCCAAAACTTTACTAACTGGCCCAGCATCCATTTTAATTAATTCCTCTTTACCAATAATATTTTTAATTTCTGGAGTAAAAACTATATCAGCCAATTCTTTCAATTTTTCCAAATCTTCTTTTAAATTTTTTGGATAACGATCAAAATCTTCATTTGGTCCAAATTGTAAAGGATTAACAAAAATAGAGACAACAACTAAAGTATTTTTTGAATGATGTTGTTTTGCTTGTTTAATTAAATTTAAATGTCCATTATGTAAAGCACCCATTGTTGGAACAAAACTAACACTTTAAAAAAATTATTTGAGAGGTAAATTTTGATAGAAGAGGGAAGGGGGGGGGTGGGCTTAGTATAGAGGAGGTGGCGATTTTTAATTGTAGATTTTCCCATTACAATTTGATTTTACTCGTTTTATATTCTACATTAAAATATCATAACATCGACAACATGTCTCTAGCAGTTCAAAATTGATCATTTTCTTAAGAGATCAAGTCCTCTCTGATCTATATTATTTACAATTAAGAATTTTTTTGAACAGAATTGGACTAGTTTGTAAATGGAAAAAGTCCAGAATTGTCCAAAAAAAACTAATCCAGAATTGGACTAGATTTTTTAATTTGTAAAATAAAATTTGTAAATCTATTTTTAATTTTTCCATTTTTAACCACTTGTTAAATCAAAAACTAACCATAATTCTTGATCATTCTTTATTGCCTCACACCTTTTCTCTCTAATAAAAACCCGTATTTCCTCAATAGAACTAACAACCTTCATTTTTAAGTTAAAAATGATTCTCGATTAGGATAATATTCTCGATTAGGTAAATTATAAAATAATCAAGAAAAATAGTAGAAATAAATATTTACAAAATCGGTATTTTGTCGGTATCCGACGCTAATCCCGATACCGATACCGGCTCGGGATTGGGATTGGGATTGGCCGGGATCGGGATCGAGATATATCTTTCGGTATCGGTATTAGCAGAATCGGTATCGGTATTCAAAGAGACCGGTATAATACCGCCCGATACCGGTCGGGATCCCGATACCGCTGAACCCTATTTTTAACTAATTTATATTTGAAAAATCAAATAATAATAAATAGATAATAGAAATATTTAGATAAAATATTAAAATAATTTTTGCTTTTTACCTAACTTTGAATTTTTATTTTATAAGAACGTTGAGAAAAATTGATTTATCAATTAATTATATAGCATAAAATTAATATTATAAGTAAATTATTTAATTATTTCGTTATCAATGTGTAAGGAAACAACGACAGAATTCTCTTTTAAGAGAAATTCGATGGGATGATGTTGGTAATTTTTTCAAAAAATTTTTTGTTTACAAATTAATTTTTGACCTCATTTGATAAAGTTGCACAGAGTAAATTCGTATTTTGTGTTGTCATAACGAGAGGTATTTTGGGAGATAAGGTCCATGGAGGTTATGTTGGGTTCGATGGGGTGTTGGTTAGAGATCGGGCCAAACAAAGATTTGAGGTCGGAAAATCAAATATTTGATCAAATTTTAATTCACTTTATTTGATCAAATATTTGTTTGATGCGTTTTGAAAAAAATCAAATTTTCTCAAATATTTTCGAATATCAAATAGTAGATTGAAAAAACTATTTTTTTGTCGAGCAACCACTGGAAGAAGAAGCATTTGAAAACGCATTGTTGTTTGAACAAATGGCATTTAACAGACAGCCAAACAAAGAGCAAAAGCAATTCAAACATAGGCTTACAACAAGTGAAATAAGAATGGGAAAAAGGTTCTTGATAAGGACACACAGAAAGGGCTGTTAAAATAAGGAAGTATCCTTATTTTCAATTTGTCTTAGACAGTGTATATGTTGTATGTATTAGTTTTTTTATCCGACTTTAATTTTCGATGTTCACTTTATCCTCCTCTGGATTGTTGATCCTTCCCTTCCTTTAATCCTTTCCCGTCTACAACAATTAATTAAAATTCTTTTTTTTCTGTTAACAAATTTCCTAATATTTAATAAAAACATTTCCCATGCACTTTAACATAAAAATTCTCATAAATAATATCTCTTAATTAAGATTTATTCATTACTTACTCATAAAGCACTTACAAATACATTTTGTTGGGAAATAAAATACATTATCCTTTCTTGATTTTAAAAATTCATTTATTTCTTTTGCTTTACCATTTTCCCCCATCATAAAATATTTTCCATCATAAAGAAACCATTTGTGCCAGTTTTTAAAGAATAAAATATTTTTAGAGAAATTGTGTATTTCTCTTTGCTTTAAATATTTTATTACGTTTTTATTAAAGGTATTTCTATTTTCGACAATTTTTTCATCATCAAATAAAGGGTATAGTTCATGCAAACATCCGATTAATTTTATAGAATATTCCCCACGAAATAATTCAATTAAAGCAAAAAAATTATTTCCTTCCTTTATCAGCTCTCCATCATTTAACTTCTTAGAAGTCTTAACAAACAAAAATTCTACACCTCTCTTAAACTTTCCGAGGTAATTTTTGTCTTCTTCTGACTCAATATTAAATTTAGTCGAAACACATTTTTTAAGTTCATCGTCAGCTTTTACAAAAATTTGGATTGCTTTTACAACAAAAGGTGATCTAACGCCCTCGGCGTGTACATAAATCAGTATGATATAGTTGCCCTTTTCTTTGTATTCCGCACAAATTTCAATATAATTCCATTCTTCAAAATTTAATGACCATTTAAATTTGGTAAGAATTACTTTGTTAGTATAGCCATTAATTGCATTCTCATTAATTCTCCACATTCTCATTATTTCCTTCATCATCTCATTATTCTCATTAGTTTCCATTATTGGTTCGAAATTTAGGTTGGCATAAAAAAGTGGTCTAATTTTGAGCAGTTCCTGTATAAAACATGCTATAGTACGTGGGATCACGAATATAGATTTGAAATATATACCATTGGATTCTGCTCGCCGGTCTAAGTTCGTATATGTAATCCTTTTTTCTGGGAGATGGAAAAATTCGATTATGGATTATGCAATTGTTAGCTTATTCGAAAGAACTCATCGAGCGGAGTCCAATGACACGAAAATCAACAAAATCTGACATAATTACACATGGATATGATTATTTGTTTTTACCCTCACAGGAAGAAAGTTTTTCCGCTGCGGAGGAAGCCGGAATGTCGGAGGCCCAGCCTTCCCTTCGTAGCAGCATAAAACAGTTTTTCCAGCGAAAATTCAGCTGGGCATAATTTTTTAGATTCATCCAACCGAGTTGATTTTGTTGTAATTCGACTCTTTCGAATAAGTGCCAGGTGGTCGCAGGATCTGCCCGGGATTAAACTTTTACCTCGCTCTTACTATACAATGCTAACTAAAATTTAAAATAAAATAACTTTACATGATGTTTTCCATCCATGATCAAACAAATCGAAAATCCTTTTCTGTAAATATTTTTGAATTTCTCAATAAAATGAATTTCTTTTTTCTCATTTGTTAAATTCTCAACTTTATATATTTTTTCTTTAAATTCAAAATTTAACCCAGCATAAGGATATTCTAAAGTTCTTAAAAATAATTGATGTTTTTTGTTTAAAGCCCCAAATTCAATAATTATTTCCAATGTTTTTTCTGTTGTATTCTCATTTGTTTTATTAATTTCAAATTTTTTTACATTAATATCTCCAACCAAATTTTCAGAATTTTTATTTAAAATAAAATGTTGATGTGTTTGAATATTTTCAAATGAGTAAGAAAAAAACAAAAAAATTAAATTGACAAAAAGTTTAATTTTTGTGGAAAGCATTTTTTCTAAAATAAAAAGTTTAAATAAGCACGGAAAACAAAGGGAAAATTTTCTAAAATAAAAATTTTTTTAAAAGCCGTTGTGGGTATCAGAGGTGGATCGGAACAGCCCGAGGTGTCGGAAATCGGAACTGTCGGAAATCGGAAATGGCTCAAAAGTCGGAAATCGGAAATCAAAATTTTTTTTCGGAAATCGGAAGGAAAAAAACGCCGGAAATCGGAAGGCGGAAATCGAAAATAAAATTTTTATTTTCATAACTGAAATAATATTTAAAATTCTAGGGTGCAAATTATGGGCTTTCTTAAGTGTAATTTGAGGGTGTAAAAGTTCTTTTTGCAACTCAAAAGTCAAATTCGAAGGGTTTAAAAGAAATATTGTGAGATTTAGTTGATTAGACGGGATATCAGAAAATCTATAGAATTAATAGGGATATTTGGAGATTAAAATTGAGGACTGATAGAGGAATGAGATATAAAGCGATTTGATAAAGGAAGTATGAGGACCACCCCTGCTCGAAATACAGAGCTAAAGTTTTTAAGAGCCGCACAATGATAGAAGACCCAATCCCTCGATATCACACCCAGATCCCTCGTTATTACCTATGACACCTCGAAATCACACGATATAACTCAAAGTCCACATTAATCCATCCTAATCCTCCGATATACCATTCAACTTCCATTTACATCGCCGCAGGCAAAATTTTTATGATTTTTGGAAAATCTTTAAGCCAAAAATCTTCCATTTTTTGCGCCGCAGGCGAAAATTTTGAGAATTTTGGAAAAATCTCTAGTCGGAAATATGCTTCAAAAATTCTCGGAAATCGGAAATTTTTCCAAAATTTCGGAAATCGGAAATCGGAAGTCGGAAATCGGAATTCCGATCCACCTCTGCTTACAATAATAGGTACATACATATTAAAATGCATGGCAACTAAATATTTTCATCAAACCATCGACGTCCACTCTCTATAACGACGGGAAAAACGACAACAGATTTTTATTTTATTAAAAGGCCCATTCTAAACAAAATTAAATTCTGTCTATGTATAAACCAGTTTTATTTAAATTCTCTATTCAAATTCTTATAAGAGAAGAGAATTTTCAATTTTATTAGCGAACTGATTAAATAAATATCTAAATTTAAATTTTTGTTTATTGACAGTTGCCCTTGTAGCTCAGTTGTTAGAGCGTCTGTCTTGTAAACAGAAAGTCGATGGTTCGAATCCATTCTGGGGCAATTGTTTTTATCAAATTTCAGAATTTATTTAAATTAAATAAAAAACTAAATATAAATTACAAATTACTACGCTCCGCGCATACTCACACAGCATCACATCTTGTGACCTTAACATCGCAAGCAACCTATCCAACATCCCAATACCATGCAGGTCAAGCACAAGCTTTATTCGTAGCACCGTCCTTCCTCCCACCCGCCACTGGCCATGGCGTTGGTTAGGAACATCAAGGGAGTCACGGCTGGAGGATGAAGTTGCCGCAATGCATGAGATCCAAGGGCAGTGGTTGGAATTTTGAAAATTGCTCGTACTCGTACTTTCGTATATGTAGAACTTATTTTTTTTCACGTATTTGGGAAATCTGCAAAAAATTTATAATTCTATGGTTTTTGATGTCAAGGGCATATAGTTCTGAATTTTTAGGCTGTATGCGATAATTTTTGATTCTTGTAAGGCTTTGATGCCAATATTTCTTCATAGGATAGTCGGTTTACCCGGTCCCCGGTATTTTTTCAACCCGAACCCCCGACGACTATAATTTAATCTGAATTTTAATAAAATATTAAAGGTTATAAAATTTAAAAAAAATTAAAAATATTTAATTCAAGTTTAATTCGAAGTCATTTTATAAGGAGAATTCATGGCTTAATCCGCCCCATGGCTTAATTTCATGGCTTTTAATATTTTTATAAAGGGTATTTATTCTCGTGATTGTTTCCTCGAAGCTTTCGCCTCTTTAACTTTTAAAAAATATTTTTAAAAGGGCAATTATTAAATATTTTGTAGTTTGTTTAAAGCTTAATCGAATTTAAGTGAGGAATTGTCATACGATAGTGAAAAATGTTTATCTATTAAAGGGCATCTTTATGTGATGAAAGATTTGATAAAAGTAAATTTATCTGATGAAAGAATATTTTAAAAGATGCGCCGCTAAGATTTTGGGACGCTGAGCTAAGAAAAAATCGCTGAGTTAAGAACAGAACTGATTCTACATTATATGGTGCATCTTTGTTTTAATAATTTATTGTTTGCTTTTGATTGTTTAATTGTAAATAAATTAATTAAAAAGTTTTGTGAAACATTATTTGACAAAATAAAAATTTTGCGGCCTAAACTGGGTTCTCTAAGTAATTTAGCAACAAAAAAATTTTGCAAACATCAGCTCATATACAAAAGAGGCAAGTAACTCTCGATTAATTAATCCTTTTTAAACATTAAATTGATGTAATTAAACTTTTATTAAAAACTAAATATTTATTCTTTTACTAATTTATTTTTTGTTTAAATAACTTTAAAGTAAAATCAAAAATGAATTTATGTATTTGTTTAGAAAATCTTTACTAATTTACTTGATTTTTAATTTTATTAACATCGCAAATATTTTATTGTCGCACCTAAAATTGAAATAGATTTTTTAAATCGAAGCTAAATATTTCTTTAAAATAACTGAATAACTCTTTTTAACTACATAGGTATAATTTAATTATTACAAACCCTTAGCATCTCCTACTGTATATCCACCAGGCTCTAGCCAGAGAAATGCTTGATCGGTGAAATCAACGTGATCAATCGCACAACCCCCGCACATGTTATTAATTGGCACAGTTAAACTTTAATTTATTTGTTTTTTAAAATTTTTTAAGAAAAGATTATTAAATTAATTGTTGAGGCATTATAGCTAGTTAAAGGGGTCTTCAGTTTAGAACGAATTAATTCCTATAATGAAGTAAAGTAAATTTTATTTTGAGGGCTGTGCCATGACACAAAAGACCCACAATATAAACTGAATGATTTCTAAAATAAAATATGAGGTTATGATCGAAGTCTTTTATTAAAATTTTCTTAAAATCTTACGTATTCCCGTTATAGGTAACCTGAACACATTTACTCATACAAACAGGGTCATTGGCCACCGTACGTTTATCAGGCAGACAAGATTCTGGCCATTTAGCGCTGTTATTGAAAAGAGATTGAGAGACAGCTGCTGACATATCAGGCTATAATAATTACTTTTATGTATTTTGATATTTATTAATAATAAAATTTTGATCTGAATTATTTTGGGGACTTTTTTAATTGAGTCCTAGCTTATGGAATGCCTTTTATGTCTTTGTCATTGCACTTATAAAACACTAAAAAAATTTCGAAGGTAATAGAGATTAATATCAGGATTCTCCCTGTAATCTTGATATATAATTCTCCCTTTATTTTTAAATAAATTTATCAGGATTAAAACAAACTTTATTCATATCAAATCCGCAAGCTCCTCTGCCTTGATTTTCTGCTCTCCCATACATTGTAAAATGCCCATTCTTAAATTCTTTATTTAATTGAGCATAAATAGGTCCATTTGTATTCTCTTCTTTAAGACAAGTTTGAGCATTTGTAAATGCTGGACTTACAACTTTAGTTTCTTCAATTGTATAGCCAAAGATTGTCAAAAGGGTTAAAAAGGAGTAAATCATATTTTAAAAATTTTATTTTAATTTTTTGATTAAAATAAGAAAAATCAACTGATTTTTATATTAAAACAAAAAAAAATAATTTTTAAATATTTATTTGTCCACATAATACAAAACACAACTTTTTTTAATGGTACAAAACTGTCAAAACAAATTTTTTGCCACATAAATAAAATAAAGTCTTTGTTCTTTTTAACACGTTTATTTAATAATTGTTGAAAATTTTTTGTTAAAAATTCGTTGAGGACATTACCAACTGTTTTTAATATTCTCTAAAATTTATAAAATTTTAATAAAATTTATGATACAATTTTAATAAAAATAACAAAAAGTAAATAATGATTCGTCAAAGAAATTTTTTAAATTATTTAAAAATATTAATTTTTTTTGAATTTTATTTTGAAAGTTTGCCTTATTGCCTTTTAATAAAATTTATTTTATTTAGAATTCCTAATCACAAACCTCAACTCCAGCTAAATTCTCTCTATTATGTACAACTAAAAGTGGCATATCTCATTACTTTTAATTATCAATCAATCTAAGCCTTACAAGTCAACTTTCAGAGATACTGACGATACACCTAATATAAAAAATATAAATTTATCTTCTAAATATTTTTTACAAATGAAATGGCAAGGGAGAATATTGTTAGCCCAAAGCTCACGGGATTGCCTTGTAACGGCAGAAGTTTCACAGTTAACGAGTTTGGATTGTTGGGCGGTTTTATGACGAGTGTTGAAGTAGACGATACATAACAAGTATTAGTGACACATGTCACATAATTTTAATTGTTAAATTATTTTTTTTGTCTAGCTTATTGAAAAATGATTTCAACCAGAAATATATTTATTATCAAATAAAAATTTTTACAAAATTAAAGTCTAATTTAAAAAATTAAAAATTCAATTAAAAATTATAATTAATGAAGTTTCTTTAATTTTACATATTTTATTAAATTTAATTAATTTCAATTTTCGCCATCGAGTATTATACTATTTATTTAGTTAATTCTTTAATAAGAGCTATAGATTTAGCTTCAATCTCTTTCAAATATTCATTATTATTTTTAATATTTTCCAAATATTTATCAATTCGGTTAATTTCTTCATTACCAATTACTCCTTCCTTTCCAAAGCTCTCATTTTTATAAATATATTTTAAGAAATTTTGTGAATTATTTACAGCTATAGAGCATGTTTGTAAATGTTTATGTGCATCATTGATAATTTCGCTGTATTGTTTCTCTGTAATTTATTTAAAAATTTTAATTAATGAATGGAATTTAGAAAATGAAATGTAAGCACAATTTGCTTATAAAATGGAAAAAAATAGAGATTTGTTTACCATTCTCAAGTGACAATTTCATAAAATGCAAAACTCGACGCAAGGGCAGAAAAACACAAGACGCAAGAATCACCGCAAATCTACTGATATACCCATTTTTCCCATAAATTTCGAGAAATTTACATGGCAAAATAGTCAGCTTTCTTATATTTTCAGCGTCGCAGATGAAAATTTTGAGAATTAGTAAAGCAGCTGGGCTTTAGCTATTTCTCTCCTTCGGCTAGTGCAAAAGGTTATTCGGCGGCTGGGAGCGAACCAGCATCTTCAGTAGACCGGACTGATGTGTTAGCCATTACACCACGCCGCCTACTGCACAGCCTTAGGAAATTAATAGCTATATGCTTTACAAATTTTGGATGGCAAAGAAGTGCTATTTCTTCAATTCTTGTCCTCAGATTATATGTATCAGATTACTATATGCCTTCAGATTAGATGCTAAACTCAAAATGCAACGCAAGGCCAAAATTCTACGCATCTCACGCAAAATGCAAAACGAAATGCACTCTCACTTAATTTTAAAACGCTATGAATTTAGTAAAAAACTATAATAAACTCGCAGTTTGCGATGAATTTGTTCTCAGATTGGAAATTTATTCGTATATACTTTTAGTATCTAGTCTTCTGATAATATTTTGTGATAGAATTGGCAAGCTGCATTTTTAGAAATTTAAAATTTGCTTCGTACGTGTACTTCGTACGAGCCTTTTTCTATCTAATTTTTTTCGTAAATACAATTATGAATGATGATTTTGTACGATCATCCAAACATTATTAGGGACAACAGATCCCTTTGTAAATCACACCCGAAATATTATTTATACCTTTAATATTATTAGTGCCCTCATAATGTTCTTGTTCACTCTGTTTTTGAATTTCCTTACTTATCTTATTTTGGTTTATTTTTTCTTTACCAGTTGCTTAAAATATAAATTTCAAATTATATTCAAAATTTAAAAATAATTACCATTTTGGACTATTTGTTTGAAATTGTTTTGGTTTGCTTGTAAGAATATATCTAAAATTAAAATGTTTTTTAAAACCTCTTTAGAAGGTAGGAACTTGTGATATTTTGATTTAGAATCCATCACTTAAACACATACCGACCCAATAGAAAAATCTTCAGATGGAGCATAAAATGTCGAATAAATGTCGAATAGATGAGAAACTTCGAATGTTTTTAGTGTGGGTTTTATAATTTTTTACTGATGGGGTTTCGGATTTCTGGTTAAAAAAGACCTGGTATTTGGTTTTGGATAATCTGTGACTCCCTGAAATAGAGTTGGGAAATAAATCTAAAACTACTAAGTTAGAAAAAATTTTTATGTTTCTTAATTATTAATTTCTCATTTTATTAACTTTCATACAATGATACATACATATGTTGGATGTAAAATAGTATTTTTATTGGTTTCACGGATCGGGTTTCGGAATTCGGTAATCGCGTATCAGATTTGGCTTCCCTGAAATGGATTCGAAAAATAAGCCTGAATTTAAGATAACTATTGAGCTTGTCGAGCTCTACTTAGTTTATTTTCTGATTAATTTTCTTACATTGATCAGTAGAATGTAAATTATTATTTTGTGTGGTTTCATTAATTGAGCTTCGACTATTACTACCATATTTCGCTTTATTATCTGGTCTTCTATATCTTTCCAGTTCATAATCAATTTTTTCTACGTTTATAGTTTGCGGATTATTTCTATTCAATTTACATAACGAAGAAATCGCTGAATTATTTTCTTCAAAATTTTGAATTGTAATAAAATAGGTATTTTCTATGTGATTTTCATATATTGCTTCATCACATTCAATTGGAATTGAAGGCTAAATAATTTTAATTTCATTTTCATATATTCAATTAACTCAATATTTACTCAATATTAATGAAAATGCTCACAGAAATTTTTACAAAATTTTTCAAGCATTTCTAATATAAATAATAAAATTTTTCATGTGGGGTTATAGTTATGTTGCACCTAGAGTTCATAAAAAGTTCGAAAAAAATTTTTGTAAAAATTTTTAATAAAATTTTTTTTAATTTTAGCTTGAAATTGCATTTTAAATATTGGGTAAAAATTTAAAAAATTTTCATTCATTAGAGTATTAAGAAATTAAAAAATTTTAGGTGGGGTTATAGTTTTGTTACACACTGTACCCGGGTCGTTTGAATTTATTTATTTAGTAGAAATACAATTTTTAAACTCTAAAGTTTATTTTTAAAAGATATTATCTTATACGCAAAATCCAAAAAATCCCACCAAAATATTACTTGTCAGGCAATAATCTATTTAATCAACTTACAATATTATATATATTTTCCTCTACATTAAGCAAATATTTATCATCTTTACAAACACGACGATTATGATATAATGTTGAATAATATTCCGAATGTTCAATTAAATCAAATACCCCTTGTTTGTTCAGACAAGTTATTCTCATTTTTAGAGCTTTTTGAAATTGATTTACAATAAATCTAAGCACTCTTGTAGGCTTCTCAAAGTCCGCAAATTCTGTTCTAATGGCAGAATTGATTATTCTAGGTTTTTCTGATGAAAGCAAAGGAATTATGATTGCCTTGTCCATTCCTCCATCAATTTGCACTTGCCCACTTAAATTCTTTAAAGAATAAAAATTTTAGTTCTAAAAGTTTAATTGATAATCCGTTTTGCTTTGGAGCAGAGGTGGGTAGGCACAATCAGAGGTGTCGGAAATCGGAAGAGCCGGAAATCGGAAATGTCTCAAAAGTCGGAACTCGAAAATCAAAATTTTTTTCAAATCGGAGATCAAAATACGTCAGAAATCGAAAGTCGTAAACCGGAATTCCGACTCACCTTTGTTTTGAACTGTGCCCGTTCCATGAGGGCCTACTATTTCATTTTCTTTAATTGATTTTAAAGATCATTAAGATCATTTTAAGAATATAAGGAACATAGAAACAACCAAATGATTAGTCACTCTAATCTCTCTTTAATCCTTCTCGATAAAGTGAGAAAAATAGAGATAGCTTATCAATTTTTTCAGGGTTTCGATCCGGAATAACCTTTAATCCTGAAAACTGTGCTCTAATTTTTAATATTTTACAGGTCAGATAATTAATAAAATTTATCTGTTTGTTACCTGTTTATTAAACAAAACCTCCAAAGTATAATTATTCCTTTGAAAAGCTATAGGTGTTTTGTCGGTTGTAGATAATTCATACTTGTCAAATTTACAATAATCATATTTTTCTGTCATTTTGAATGAAAAGTAGTGTATCCATAATCTGATGGTTTATTTGTCACATAAAGTTTTACCTCAAAACGATTATTATTCATTTGATCAAGTTGATTAAATAATTCTTGGGGCAAATTATTTTCATATTTTCTCCATTCAATTTTAATATAAAGATTACTTTTAATTATTTTATAAAATTCAAAACAGAGTATTATTTTAATTAAATAAAATAATTTGCATAGTTGCATATCTAAATATGTATGTACATATTATTAAAAGTTAATTAGATAGTTTCCTCTGTATTTCTTGTAGGAAACGGATCAAGTAGAGTTGAAAAATAACCCCAGAATTCTCTAGGCAAATTATAGTGAATTTTTAAAATCAAGAAAGGATAATGTATTTTATTTCCCAACAAAATGTATTTGTAAGTGCTTTATGAGTAAGTAATGAATAAATCTTAATTAAGAGATATTATTTATGAGAATTTTTATGTTAAAGTGCATGGGAAATGTTTTTATTAAATATTAGGAAATTTGTTAACAGAAAAAAAGAATTTTAATTAATTGTTGTAGACGGGAAAGGATTAAAGGAAGGGAAGGATCAACAATCCAGAGGAGGATAAAGTGAACATCGAAAATTAAAGTCGGATAAAAAAACTAATACATACAACATATACACTGTCTAAGACAAATTGAAAATAAGGATACTTCCTTATTTTAACAGCCCTTTCTGTGTGTCCTTATCAAGAACCTTTTTCCCATTCTTATTTCACTTGTTGTAAGCCTATGTTTGAATTGCTTTTGCTCTTTGTTTGGCTGTCTGTTAAATGCCATTTGTTCAAACAACAATGCGTTTTCAAATGCTTCTTCTTCCAGTGGTTGCTCGACAAAAAAATAGTTTTTTCAATCTACTATTTGATATTCGAAAATATTTGAGAAAATTTGATTTTTTTCAAAACGCATCAAACAAATATTTGATCAAATAAAGTGAATTAAAATTTGATCAAATATTTGATTTTCCGACCTCAAATCTTTGTTTGGCCCGATCTCTAACCAACACCCCATCGAACCCAACATAACCTCCATGGACCTTATCTCCCAAAATACCTCTCGTTATGACAACACAAAATACGAATTTACTCTGTGCAACTTTATCAAATGAGGTCAAAAATTAATTTGTAAACAAAAAATTTTTTGAAAAAATTACCAACATCATCCCATCGAATTTCTCTTAAAAGAGAATTCTGTCGTTGTTTCCTTACACATTGATAACGAAATAATTAAATAATTTACTTATAATATTAATTTTATGCTATATAATTAATTGATAAATCAATTTTTCTCAACGTTCTTATAAAATAAAAATTCAAAGTTAGGTAAAAAGCAAAAATTATTTTAATATTTTATCTAAATATTTCTATTATCTATTTATTATTATTTGATTTTTCAAATATAAATTAGTTAAAAATAGGGTTCAGCGGTATCGGGATCCCGACCGGTATCGGGCGGTATTATACCGGTCTCTTTGAATACCGATACCGATTCTGCTAATACCGATACCGAAAGATATATCTCGATCCCGATCCCGGCCAATCCCAATCCCAATCCCGAGCCGGTATCGGTATCGGGATTAGCGTCGGATACCGACAAAATACCGATTTTGTAAATATTTATTTCTACTATTTTTCTTGATTATTTTATAATTTACCTAATCGAGAATATTATCCTAATCGAGAATCATTTTTAACTTAAAAATGAAGGTTGTTAGTTCTATTGAGGAAATACGGGTTTTTATTAGAGAGAAAAGGTGTGAGGCAATAAAGAATGATCAAGAATTATGGTTAGTTTTTGATTTAACAAGTGGTTAAAAATGGAAAAATTAAAAATAGATTTACAAATTTTATTTTACAAATTAAAAAATCTAGTCCAATTCTGGATTAGTTTTTTTTGGACAATTCTGGACTTTTTCCATTTACAAACTAGTCCAATTCTGTTCAAAAAAATTCTTAATTGTAAATAATATAGATCAGAGAGGACTTGATCTCTTAAGAAAATGATCAATTTTGAACTGCTAGAGACATGTTGTCGATGTTATGATATTTTAATGTAGAATATAAAACGAGTAAAATCAAATTGTAATGGGAAAATCTACAATTAAAAATCGCCACCTCCTCTATACTAAGCCCACCCCCCCCCTTCCCTCTTCTATCAAAATTTACCTCTCAAATAATTTTTTTAAAGTGTTAGTTTTGTTCCAACAATGGGTGCTTTACATAATGGACATTTAAATTTAATTAAACAAGCAAAACAACATCATTCAAAAAATACTTTAGTTGTTGTCTCTATTTTTGTTAATCCTTTACAATTTGGACCAAATGAAGATTTTGATCGTTATCCAAAAAATTTAAAAGAAGATTTGGAAAAATTGAAAGAATTGGCTGATATAGTTTTTACTCCAGAAATTAAAAATATTATTGGTAAAGAGGAATTAATTAAAATGGATGCTGGGCCAGTTAGTAAAGTTTTGGAAGGGAAAACGAGGCCTAATTATTTTGACGGTGTTCTGACTATAGTAGCCAAATTATTTAATATAGTACAGACAGATGTTGCTTTGTTTGGGAAGAAGGATGCGCAACAGGTGGGGGAAATTAAGGAAATATTTAGAATTTTTGTTCTGGCTTTTTCATAAAGTCTGATTTTTTCTGATTTTTTGGATATTATTCTTTCATGCCTGGAATATTCTATTTTCTTCTGATTCCTCTACTTTTCAGGCTTGTTTTCTTATTATTTTATCTTAAGTTGATTTATATCCTGATATTCTATTATAATCTGTATTTTCAGAGGTGTATTCTGATTTTTCTGAGTATTACTCTGATATTGAGTATTACTCTGATATTTACAGTTCCGAAAATATTTCATTTAAATAGTGTGGGACTGTCGGAATTTTGTTAAAACTTAGGACGGGGAACCTATGGAACGGAGGATGAGGAACCGGTCGGAAAAATGCCTTCCCTTTCAGACAACTTGTTCCAGTCGATCCATAGGAAATGACCGAGTCTTTAAACTGCTCCCGAGTCATTATATGTAGAGCAGAAATCCTCGGAACTCCAGTCATTACCAATTCCCGATACCCGGAGCCAACATTAATCGGGATCTAAGCAAATTTTGCTGTCTTGACGAGAATTTTAATAAAAAAATATTTTTCTAAATTGGAGATGAAAAAATAAATGCTCATAAATGTATTTTGGCAAACTACAGTATCGTCTTTCAAAAAATGTTTGAACAAAAAAATATGAAAGAAGCTAAAAGTGTAAATATAAAATTAAATGGCTGCGCCCCAAAATGTCCTACCCCCAAAATGTCCTCCCCCAAAATGTCCTAGTGAATAAAAACCCCCAAAATGTCCTAATGAACAAAAACCCCCAAAATGTCCTCCCCTAAAATGTCCTACCCAGAAAATGTCCTACCCATTCCTTCTTTGAAATTCGGGTAATTTTAATTTAAAATCCGGAAAAAAAGGTTTCCGGAAAAGCCGGAAAATGTTTTCCGGAAAACCCGGAAAATGTTTTCCGGAAAATGGTTTTCGAAAAATCTGTACTATTCGGGAAGCCATTTTCCGGAATTTTCCGTAAGTTATTTTTCGATAATTTCCGGAAATCATTTTCCGGAAAAATTTCTATACCTTTTCTCGAACCAACTTCAATTTCAGAAAATTGTTTTTGTTTTTAATTCCTCCCTATTTGTTTTTAATTTTGAGTTCGACGAATTGAATAATTTAATATGTTTGACATTTTGAGATGGGACATTTTTGAGGGAGGACATTTTAGGGGAGGACATTTTGGGGTTTTTGTTCATAAGGACATTTTGGGGGTTTTTATTCATTAGGACATTTTGGGGGTAGGACATTTTGGGGGCGCGCCAATTAAATTATTTTTTAATTAAATTAATTTTAAGGGTAAAATTAAAATTATTGATACTTCTCCAGACTGTTTTAAAGTTATGCTAGAATATTTTTATAGTGGAGAAATTGATAAAAGTAAATTAAAAAATAATTTTTTTAATTCCAAAAAATTTTTAAAGAAGCATTTGAAAAACATTCGGAAGATTTATTTGCTATTGCACATAAATACGAAGTAAAGCAATTAATGGAAGTTTGTGAAAATTATATGGCTGCAAATATTGGTAGGAAATTAGGAATAAGCGGTATCGGGTGGTTATACCGGTCTCTTTGAATCCCGCTATCAATTTTGCTGATACCGATGCTGAAAGATAGATACCGGTCCCGAGCCGAATCATTCCAAAACACCTATTCTTGGGTACACCCCAAGGTGCCGCAAGGCCAAGGTAACGCCAAAATTTTTAAAGAAGCATTTGAACCTTGTTCATTTGTTCAAAATTGTCGAATCCGAAATGCCCTGGTATGTTCGACGTTCTCGACAAACTGAATCGAACTATACCAGGACGTCCCGTATTCGACAATTTTGAAGAAAGTTATAACTCGGCGGTACCTTGGCGTGCTCCCCCTATTCTTCTCGGAATATCGGTATCGCTTAACTCTAGTAGAAATATACAAAAGTTTTAAATAATTTTTCTTTGTGAAAAAAGATACTGCAAACTTTAGTGATCGATGTAAATATGCTGAACTTTATTGTCTTCCGAAACTTGAAAAGGTTGAAAATGAATTTTAAAATTGTATTTATTAAATGTAAAAGATTGTTTGTGAAAAGGGAGGGGGAATGGGGTAATTTTCAATCTTTTTAACTGGTAGTATTAATTTTGAAAATTTTTCTGTTTTACTGAGTAGAGAATAATAGTCGATAAAGACATTGCGAAGGACTGATTTAATCCGTAAAGTCTCAAATTCGTAAGCCGGATCCGGGCTCGGAAAACTAATTTTACCGGACACTAGTCGCAATGAATGTGCAACCAGGGTCCTATTTCAATTGCCCACAGATTCTGCGGTCTGCGTTCTGTACACTAGGGCCAGCTAAGAAATCGGAATTTGTTTTCAAATTTAATTATTTACTTACATTTAAGGCTTGCTTCAATTATTTTTCTACTAATAGATCAACGTTTATATTAAGCAAGGAATGGAATAAATTTAAAATTAACAACAAAGATTTTGCTTTTCGATTGTTAGAAGAAAATCAAGTTTTTGGGGAAAAATTTGGTAGAAAATTAATTTAAAATTGAGAATAAAATTGGGTACAAATTGATTACTTTTTTGCCCCATTTTTCCCTCTTTTCTACGTGCCATCTTTTTGCAACCTTTTTGAACTTTTTTTAAAAAGAAAAAATCTGGCTTATTGCCGTTCAAAATTCTGAAAATTTTCGCCTGCGGGGAAAAGTTGCCCTTTTTAGGTGATTTAAAAAGGGTCACCCTGGTTTGGATTTTGATAAAAATTTAATTAATTAAAACTCAAATATACTATTTTATTTAATAAAAATAAATTTTATATTCTCCAAACAACAAAAAAGTTAAAGAAACAAGAAGATTTACTGAAATTCAGGTAAAAGGTAAATAGTTTGGTATAGACCCTCCTCTCACTATTCCCTGACCTTTTGAGCTTTTTTGTTTAATGTATAATTTAACATATAGCATTCGAAAAAGCTCTTCAAGCTGGGTCGAATGATACCAAAATCGGTTGATTCGGTGATTATGCACAAAATTATGAAGCTAAATCAACGATTGAAAATCAACGCTGGGAAACTCATAAATATTAAAAATGGTCAAGTAAAAATAGAGGAGACCAAACCGATAACAATGAGGCACGAAAAAATGATTCGACCGGCGGCCCGATTGGAAAATAACAACCCTATTTATGAGAAAAGAAGGAGAAGAAAAAAATGTGGGTACCAATATAAATTTCATGACCATTTCTAATCCTTATGATAGGAGAAAGGAAAAGAAAGAAAAAGTGCGACAACTTTGCGGACTTGTGGGGGGGGGGGGGATATAAACGCATAGTACCAAGATAAATTTCATTGATTCTAGTACCATTCGACTCAACTCGAAATGCTTTTTCGAATAATATATAATGTGGCAACTGAAATCAGGCAAATAATTGGAAAGGGGGTGGGGGACCTAAACGAAACTATTACCAAATAAAATCAACATTTAAAATGATTTAAAAAATATTTTTGAATTTTTAAAGAAAAAAATATTGGTACAAAAATTTTCTGAACAAAGATATCTCAATTCAATTGATAGAGATGATATGGCTATAAAAACTGGACTTACTGGCTCACAAGTTATGAGTTGGTTTCAACTTAGAAGAGCGCTATGGAAGAAAAATACAAGAAGAATTAACCTTTTTTAAATTCGAAAAAGGATTAAACAGAAATTTGTTTAAATAAATATTCAAAACAAATTCGAACACATTAATAATTAATTGTTTATTTATACTCGTAAAATATTTAGTAATTTTTTAAAATTATCTCTATTTTTATTAACATTTTACTTTTCGTTCCAGACTATTTTTATTGTGTAGTTTTATAGGTGTTGGGGGGGGGTATTTTAGAGGAGATACGGTACTGCTGATAATAGAATAAAAATTAATAAGGCGTCAGACTAGTAGGAGCATACTAGCTCGGTTAGTTTCTGATCGCCTTCGTATGATGCAATCTCAATTCCAAATACGCCTACTATTAGGTCGCGTCATAATTAGTGGCCGTTTTTTAGATTCAATTTTTAGGGGTGTTGTTTTACAAATTTTCTTTGTCATTATTAATAAACAAATAGATTAATAAACAACCAATAAATATTAATAAACAACCAGGTATAGCTATATACGGGCAGTATTCTTAGAGTTATGATTTTTTGATCTTCACTACCTCGTAGTGAAATTCACAGTCATTTACACCAAAAATTTTAAATTACCAAAAATGGAACACAAGAAACAAAAAACCTTAGTGGTCTAGTCAATGGGATCGTTATCTATGCTAGAAAGCAAAAAATAGGGTTCAGGCTTTACTAGGAAGGCAGTGTAACTCTCAGAAGCAAACATGGTCAAAGGAGACGGTTGTCATTAAGAAAACGGTCCTGCTCGGCCGATTTAGATGAAATCCGGTTATTTCTGTTGCTGAATTATCGAGGGATATCTGCTCTATATGTATGGCCACGCGTAACTGAAAAAACGCGGACTGCGCTTAAGAAAAGCAAATCAAATGCCGCGTGTACTCTCTCTTGCAAAAATGGAAAAACGAGACGACACTCCCCAAAAAAGTTGATTCTTATAACACAGCGTAAAATCATCCGATCAAGATGATCTAAACGGTTTTTTAAATAACATACAGGCCTTATACAAAATCCGAGGTATGAAGTCTGTAAAACGTGTCGAACCCGGAATTCGAATTTCGACATTTTCGAAAAATTTAGACCTTTCGGATTAAAAATTCAACATTGTGCCCGACGGATAGAGATTTTGACGGGCTTTCGAATGATATATCACACTAACTATTATCATTACATATACTTGAGAAAATTTGATTTCCGGTCGGGAATTTTGATATTTTCGATCAGAACACCCTGAATACCTAACCAAAAATTCTCAAATGCTGGAATCCTTTAGAACATACTTTAACAGATTATTCGTAATAAAAATAAAAATTATTTTCAAAAAGCTTAACTTTAAAAATCCAAAAACCCAAATTAAAAAACGGCCACTAATTATGACGCGACCTACTACTATGTACATTCTACTTGGTTAAACTCTTATTAGTGTGCTCGTTGATATTAGCAAAAATCGGACAGATCCAAGAGTTAACAATTGGCACGTCGATGAAAACAACTAGAGCTCGATAAAACGCAATTCTGCTATCGTTTGAGGACAACAACGGTGGAAACGATTAAGTATTGAGTGAATTGAGAGAATGAGTGACCATGGAATAACTTTTCAAAATTTATTTTTGGTCCAACTAGGGCCAGATTAATTTTGTTAATTAAAAATAAATAAAGTAGGTCCACCGATGGCCAGTTGAAGTAAAATAATAAAAAAATTGTAAGCTAACTTTCCCGCTATCGAAGGGACCACGGCGGGTTAAATGGAAAATTAAGCATTTGAAAAATAGTGTGCTTTTGTGAAGAGAGACGTTAGACATTCAACTTTTTCAACTTATTCGCGGTTCTTCAGTGCTGGCTTCTTTTTTTCTCGTATTGAACCATCTTTTTTGAGTGTTTAAGAGTAAATTTAGAAAAAAATAAAGTTTCAGGGAAATAAGAATAATAAACAAATAAAAAATCTATGTAAAAAGAATTTTAATGATAATTAATGAAATAACGAATAAAAAAACGAAAAAGCCAAAGGAAAATTTTAGGTATAAATCTTTTTCATCGTTCCTCTATCATAAAGAGCATTAAGAAGCAACTGATGTTGAACCATTTTTTCAACTGTTCTATTTGGATCTCCGGTGTTGCAGTACTGAATAGCCTAAATTAAAAAAAAGTAATTACAAATTATTTAAACATACAAGTCGATTATGAAGTGAATGTAAGTGCTCCAATCCCTGCTCAGAAATCCAACTCCACCAACCGTTTAAACACACATATGCTTCATTGATCCACTCCCACCTCCCGCTTCTTGACCATTCTTTTTTTATTTCTTTCACTTTCGATGTTGGGGCCATTCTGTCCATTCCAATCCCTCTAAAATTTTGCTTCAATCTATTACGTTGTTTTGTTGTCAGTCCAGAAGCCAATGTTACAGCAATGTCATTTTCTGCAGAAATTCGCCATTCTGGGGACAGATTTTTCTCTACACGCATCATAAGCCTGCTTCCACTTCCTATTTAATAATGATTATTTGTGGAGTTAAGATGATTAAATATGTTAATTTGAACAACAAATTTAAAGATAATTTAAAAGATTAAATAAACTTTTGACTAAAGTTTTGATTATTATGGTCGGATTTTTTGGTACTCATCGGTTATATGCCCATAAACTGATTGCCATCAGACATTGATTGGCTATAACTTTTTTAAGTTTGTACAATTCAAATAAATCTTATATCGTTCGAATGCTCTCGATAAGCGGTACTTTTCTTCTATAGCATAAATCAAGCCTGATCACTAGGGTTGTACCCCGAAGCCTGAGGGCACGTTTTTCAGGGAGCTTGGAGTTTGTTTATTTTATTAATATTAATAGTTTTGAACGAAGTTATAGCTTGGAGGTATACTGGGCTCACGGTATATCGGGGTGTACCCGATTCGCATCTAAGACTTTCAATTAAATGATATCCCGCACTAAGCAAAGTAAGAATGATTGTGTTAACTAGACTTGTTTATCCCTCTAGCATCAGCATACCTTAGTAACCGAACACTCAAAGTTTGTTAGATGTTTTAATAATATTTTCAGTAAAAATTTAAACAAAATTCTCATGATTTAGTTGTGTAAAACTTTAAAATTTTGTCAACAATATTTTTGTATCTTAAAGTGAATATTAGAAACTTGATAAAAAATTTCAATTAATTACTGGGTGCGGCAAATTTTCCGCCACTTTTTTTACTGAAGTGAAAAGATTTTTTTATATGTATAATTAAATTATTTAAATTAGATTATTCTTGCCATTTTAGTTTCTGTTAATAATTATCTTTTTCCCGTATCTTTATATTAGAGACCGGCAAAATCGCACTTCCGGGATCCCGAGTCGGGATTTTATTTTTTGACTGATGCCGGGACGGGATCCCGAGGGATAAATCCCGAAAAAATCCCGAATTTCAAAAATCCCGAAAATAATTATCCGGGATCCCGACCGGGATTCGGGATTTTTTTCAAGATAAAAAATTTAAACTTTTTATGAATAAAGTGCATCAAAATACTGCAATTTATATGTAATATAGACTGCAAATTCATTAAAATTCAGACCCCGAAACTTTTTAAAAAAAAACGAATCTAAATATGTTACAACCTAATATCAATAATTTTTTCTAATTTGAATGGCTTTGTTTTAAAAAATCAACATCTCTCCGGTCTTAGGAGCAGTACTATATCGACTATAGTCGTATGAGTCTCTCGTATAAGTCCCCCAATATGATCTGAAAGGTCTAAAGATCAGTCATATCAAAGCTTTGTTGTAAATCAAAGCCATAATTGAGTCTTACAATCCCCATTGGGAGTTCGACGGACAATAGGAAGTCTTCTTTTTTCAGCGCCGCAGGCGAAAATTTTTAAAATTATAAAAATCCCGAAAATTATAAAAAATATCCGGGATCCCGAGTCGGGATTTTATTTTTTGACCGATGCCGGGACGGGATCCCGAGGGATAAATCCCGAAAAAATCCCGGATCCCGAATGATCCCGAAAATCAAAAAAATCCGGGATTTCGGGAGCGGGATCCCGGAAAATCCCGTCGGGATCCCGTCCCGCGCCGGTCTCTACTTTATATAGAAGGCTATAATTATTGTAAAATACCTATTTCTATTTATAATTTTTGACATTAAATAAATAATTGCAAAGAAAATGTTGCAATATACAGCTTTACATTTAAATAAATATTTAAAAATTTAGACAAAAATTCTCTACTAAAATTCAAAAGATGTCCTTGGATATACTTGATATTTTATTTAAATTAGATTATTTTGTTTGTTTATTAATTGGTTTTCCTTTAAATATTATTCTGATTATTTTAATTATTTTTAAAACACCAAAAGAAATGAAAACCAGTGGTTGGAAGCTCGTACCAAAATTCGTACTCGTACTCGTACCTGTGTACGAAGTACGAGTACGAGTACGAGCAAAAAAATGGGCAGGTACGAAGTACGAGTACGAGAAAAAAAATAAGGCCAGTACGAGTACGAGTACAAGTACGAAAAAAATAAAACAGGCCAAGTACGAGTACGAGTACGAGCAAATGGACTCGTACCTCTCGTACTTTGACATTAAATTTTTTAAGGAAAAGAGAAAGGAATATTTATAATTTCTAACATATTTCCTTATGTTGGTCGATGGTTGAGTGGTTAGGTTGACTGACTTCACTTAGTTGAATATTTTGGTAGTGCTGGGTTCGAATCCCCAGGGCTGGATTTGAAGCATAGTAAGTTTTTCTTTTAAAAATAAGTCTTTTCAAACTTTTATTTTGATTTTAAAAGTTTAAATGTATTTTTTCTTGATATTTTAAACTTGAAAAAACATAAAAAATCTTAATTTAGTCATGAATTTTTCAAAATTTCTGCCTGCGGCGCAAAAAATTTAAAAGGTCTGGCTTCAAGATCATCTAAACTTCAAAAAAAATTTTGGCTGCGGCTCTGACAATTGAGTTTTTTCTCCTGAGGCCTTCCAAAATTCTCAAAATTTTCTCCTGCGGCGCAGAAAGGGATTTGATGGAAGAAGAGGGATTCGTGTCGGGGTTTGAAAAATTCACAAAACAGACCAATCCTTGGTGTCCTCGGACATCAAAATGCTCAAAACTTTCGCCTGCGGCGCAGGAAATGGATGAAATAGAAGTATTTATGGCTTCAAAGCTTCCAAGAATCAGAAATTATCGCATACGGCCCTAAAAATTAAGAACAATATGCAGTTGACTCCAAAAATTCACAAAAATTCTAAATTTTTTGAATATTTCCCAAGTACGAGAAAGTACGAGGTACGAGTACGAGGTACGAGGCCTAAAATAGAGCATGTACGAGTACGAGTACTTCTAAGAAGTTAAATGATGGAGAGCTGATAAAGGAAGGAAATAATTTTTTTGCTTTAATTGAATTATTTCGTGGGGAATATTCTATAAAATTAATCGGATGTTTGCATGAACTATACCCTTTATTTGATGATGAAAAAATTGTCGAAAATAGAAATACCTTTAATAAAAACGTAATAAAATATTTAAAGCAAAGAGAAATACACAATTTCTCTAAAAATATTTTATTCTTTAAAAACTGGCACAAATGGTTTCTTTATGATGGAAAATATTTTATGATGGGGGAAAATGGTAAAGCAAAAGAAATAAATGAATTTTTAAAATCAAGAAAGGATAATGTATTTTATTTCCCAACAAAATGTATTTGTAAGTGCTTTATGAGTAAGTAATGAATAAATCTTAATTAAGAGATATTATTTATGAGAATTTTTATGTTAAAGTGCATGGGAAATGTTTTTATTAAATATTAGGAAATTTGTTAACAGAAAAAAAAGAATTTTAATTAATTGTTGTAGACGGGAAAGGATTAAAGGAAGGGAAGGATCAACAATCCAGAGGAGGATAAAGTGAACATCGAAAATTAAAGTCGGATAAAAAAACTAATACATACAACATATACACTGTCTAAGACAAATTGAAAATAAGGATACTTCCTTATTTTAACAGCCCTTTCTGTGTGTCCTTATCAAGAACCTTTTTCCCATTCTTATTTCACTTGTTGTAAGCCTATGTTTGAATTGCTTTTGCTCTTTGTTTGGCTGTCTGTTAAATGCCATTTGTTCAAACAACAATGCGTTTTCAAATGCTTCTTCTTCCAGTGGTTGCTCGACAAAAAAATAGTTTTTTCAATCTACTATTTGATATTCGAAAATATTTGAGAAAATTTGATTTTTTTCAAAACGCATCAAACAAATATTTGATCAAATAAAGTGAATTAAAATTTGATCAAATATTTGATTTTCCGACCTCAAATCTTTGTTTGGCCCGATCTCTAACCAACACCCCATCGAACCCAACATAACCTCCATGGACCTTATCTCCCAAAATACCTCTCGTTATGACAACACAAAATACGAATTTACTCTGTGCAACTTTATCAAATGAGGTCAAAAATTAATTTGTAAACAAAAAATTTTTTGAAAAAATTACCAACATCATCCCATCGAATTTCTCTTAAAAGAGAATTCTGTCGTTGTTTCCTTACACATTGATAACGAAATAATTAAATAATTTACTTATAATATTAATTTTATGCTATATAATTAATTGATAAATCAATTTTTCTCAACGTTCTTATAAAATAAAAATTCAAAGTTAGGTAAAAAGCAAAAATTATTTTAATATTTTATCTAAATATTTCTATTATCTATTTATTATTATTTGATTTTTCAAATATAAATTAGTTAAAAATAGGGTTCAGCGGTATCGGGATCCCGACCGGTATCGGGCGGTATTATACCGGTCTCTTTGAATACCGATACCGATTCTGCTAATACCGATACCGAAAGATATATCTCGATCCCGATCCCGGCCAATCCCAATCCCAATCCCGAGCCGGTATCGGTATCGGGATTAGCGTCGGATACCGACAAAATACCGATTTTGTAAATATTTATTTCTACTATTTTTCTTGATTATTTTATAATTTACCTAATCGAGAATATTATCCTAATCGAGAATCATTTTTAACTTAAAAATGAAGGTTGTTAGTTCTATTGAGGAAATACGGGTTTTTATTAGAGAGAAAAGGTGTGAGGCAATAAAGAATGATCAAGAATTATGGTTAGTTTTTGATTTAACAAGTGGTTAAAAATGGAAAAATTAAAAAATAGATTTACAAATTTTATTTTACAAATTAAAAAATCTAGTCCAATTCTGGATTAGTTTTTTTTGGACAATTCTGGACTTTTTCCATTTACAAACTAGTCCAATTCTGTTCAAAAAAATTCTTAATTGTAAATAATATAGATCAGAGAGGACTTGATCTCTTAAGAAAATGATCAATTTTGAACTGCTAGAGACATGTTGTCGATGTTATGATATTTTAATGTAGAATATAAAACGAGTAAAATCAAATTGTAATGGGAAAATCTACAATTAAAAATCGCCACCTCCTCTATACTAAGCCCACCCCCCCCCTTCCCTCTTCTATCAAAATTTACCTCTCAAATAATTTTTTTAAAGTGTTAGTTTTGTTCCAACAATGGGTGCTTTACATAATGGACATTTAAATTTAATTAAACAAGCAAAACAACATCATTCAAAAAATACTTTAGTTGTTGTCTCTATTTTTGTTAATCCTTTACAATTTGGACCAAATGAAGATTTTGATCGTTATCCAAAAAATTTAAAAGAAGATTTGGAAAAATTGAAAGAATTGGCTGATATAGTTTTTACTCCAGAAATTAAAAATATTATTGGTAAAGAGGAATTAATTAAAATGGATGCTGGGCCAGTTAGTAAAGTTTTGGAAGGGAAAACGAGGCCTAATTATTTTGACGGTGTTCTGACTATAGTAGCCAAATTATTTAATATAGTACAGACAGATGTTGCTTTGTTTGGGAAGAAGGATGCGCAACAGGTGGGGGAAATTAAGGAAATATTTAGAATTTTTGTTCTGGCTTTTTCATAAAGTCTGATTTTTTCTGATTTTTTGGATATTATTCTTTCATGCCTGGAATATTCTATTTTCTTCTGATTCCTCTACTTTTCAGGCTTGTTTTCTTATTATTTATCTTAAGTTGATTTATATCCTGATATTCTATTATAATCTGTATTTTCAGAGGTGTATTCTGATTTTCTGAGTATTACTCTGATATTATTAGGCATGTCTAATTTTCGTTCTAATTTCTCTGATTTTTCTGTTTTTCCCTACAACTTTTAACCTACTTAATTTTTCAGCTATTTATTATACAACAAATGGTTACTTCACTCAATTTTCCTTTACAAATAATTTCCATAGAAACACAACGAGAACCAGACGGATTAGCATATTCAAGCAGAAACAAATATTTAAATTTTGAAGACAGAAAAATTTCCTTAGTTTTATTCAAAACTTTAAATACTGGATTAAAAGAAGCAAAAAAGGGGTCAAAATTGACAAAAATTTTGGAAGAAATGAAAATTTATTTTGAAGAAAATAATAAATTGAACAAAATAATTTGGATTATTTAGTTGTTGTGGAAGCTAAAACTTTCAAACAAATAGAAGAGGACGATGGATTTAATGGAGAAGCTATTTTACTTATTGCAGCCATTGTAGGGGGAACTAGATTAATTGATAATATTGATGTTGAGATTGGATGTTAAATTTAATAAATTTTTAATAAAAATTAATAACATAAATGTACTTATTGATAGAAAATTATTCCTCAATGCTAAGAAGATTTTTTTTCAAGGATGGGACCTAATGTTAGCAAATTTTATGCTTTTTCTGTCCGGCCAATAAGAAAATTTATTTATAAAATTAATATAATATTTTTTTGTTTTTAAAAAAAATAAATATATCTCAACAAAAAATTCTTATAAAATTGAATCTAGAATTATAAAATGTCAAATGTAAAAAAATTCTGAACAAGATGTAATTAACATATTAATTATTAATAATTATAAAGAGAAAATTTTTTTTTTTGCCTTTAAGGAATTAAATAAATACCAGGTGAAAATTTGAAATTAGACGTTTCTTACTTTTAAATAAATATTAAAAAAAATTTTTTTTATTTATAAAATAAAAAACTTACAATCATTTATAACAAAAATGTCCATGGATATACTTGATATTTTATTTAAATTAGATTATTTTGTTTGTTTATTAATTGGTTTTCCTTTAAATATTATTCTGATTATTTTAATTATTTTTAAAACACCAAAAGAAATGAAAACACACAGTCGAATTCTGATACAAAATTGTGTTTTGGATATTTTAATGTTGATTAATCAAATGTTTATTCAACCGGTAAAAAGTGTTAAATTTTCAAAAACAGTACCAAATATCGAAGATTCCCCATCTAGATTTCATTCTACAGGGTGACCCAAAAAGTTTAAGACAAAATTAATTTTGCCATAACTTTTTTTCACGTTTACAATTCTTAATATTTTTTTATTATTTTGTATCCAATCAAGGAACTTACCGTATTATCTCTATTAGAATGCCCCCCTCCATTTGAATGCCCCCCTCTAATAGAATGCCCCCCTAGTGGAAGATCGAAAAATAGAATGCCCCCCTCCATTTGAATGCCCCCCTCTAATAGAATGCCCCCTATTTTAATTTATAAATTTTCCCAAATATAAGATAGGTATTCGATTTAAATTGATTTCTATTTACTCTTCGTATTTTTCTTTCTTTTTTGTGTATTATTGGAACAACATGGAAATTATTTTTAATTTAGTATATCTTCTTCGAATCTTCTATTTTAGTGAAATGACTGATTCAGACGTTGATGTATTAAATATAAGTGAGTTATAAGAGAATATCGAGGGGTAAAGTGATTATGAAAGATATCAGTGATTAGAAGGAATAGAGAGGGATATCGGTAATAAGATAAGATTTGTGGATGAAGATTATTCGGTGTAGGAATGATACTTGGATTTGGAGGAACCCACTTCATCTCTCAAAATCTCTTTAACAGCTCGAATTTGTTGAACTTTTAAATAATTCTAAAGCTCTCTTAAACTTTTTAAGCCTTTTGAACCATCGATATCGCCACAAATTATATAATCACTTTTATTCCTTACAAATCCCTCGATATCTCCTCGAGTCTCTTACTTAATTTATATCCTAATCCTTATATATCATATCCATATCCTCATAATCACTTATGAGGATATGGATATGATATCTCCTTTACTCCTGATATTCCAGATAATCCCTTGTCCTCTCCAAGTCCTCCTTAATCATCAAATCAGTTAAATTTTTGAATTATTCGAAATTCGATAGAATATTCAATAATATTTTAAAGAAATTTACGATTTTATTTATTGAAATGTTCCAAAAATTATCCAAATTTATAAATTTTCTCATCGAAAAATAGAATGCCCCCCTCTATTTGAATGCCCCCTCTAATAGAATGCCCCTTTGGAAGGTGATTGAAAAATAGAATGCCCGGGCATTCTATTAGAGATAATACGGTATATGGTTTAGGTACTCTTTTTTAAGCCACGCCCCTTTTTCCTTTTTCCATCATTTTTTTCTTTCCTTCTCTCATCAATCAATTCAACAGAGGCATAATTTTATTTTCCAAATTTATTTAGGATACAATTCCAAATTAAAGATAAATAAAATTATAAAACTTAAGTGTAAATATAATAATTTTCGGTTACTTGCTTCCAAAAGTTATAGAAAATATCTTTCCCTCCAAATTTTTTCCTCCACAAAAATTCTTCCATATAACTGTTCAATAATCCCCTATTTGTAAAAAGATAGAAGTTTAGTTTAACAAAAGTTAATGTATAATATAAAATTAATTGAATGAGAGTTAGAAGGAATAAAGTAAATGAGGGAGAGTGAGAATAAAAAAGAGGGAAGGCTGACCATTCTGCAATAATACGGTTGATTGATGATGGAAAAAGGAAAAAGGGGCGTGGCTTAAAAAAGAGTACCTAAACCATATAAGTTCCCCAATCAATCCTCTTTCAGGGCTTATAAGCCCGGTTCCATTATTTATCACTTTTCGAAAAGATTCAGTGCTCTCAAAATTCACCTCATCCAACTGTTCAAAAAAACACTGCCAAAAGTTTTTAAAGAATTCCTGTGTGAACTCGATCAGTAAGCAAACCTGTGAACGTAAACTCAGCTTAACGATCTGACATGAGTCGAATCAGACAAAAATAAATAAAATATGTCTTGATTAGTTTTGACAATTTATATATGTAAACTTTTACCGAGCGGAGGAAGCTGGGCATGCCGAGCAGTCGTAGTGAATAAAATCAAAAATATCTGACGGATTTTAAATACTTTATAGTTTTATACGCTTGATACAGAAGGGAACGCAATTATGATTATTCCAAATTGAATTTTGCTTAGTTTAATGAAGGAAGATTTTTACTCCAATAATATGTAATATGATTGGAACATTTTGGTTATATATTGGTAACTTAAATTTACATGGATTGTGTGTTCATTTATTTATAGATATTTGGTTTTGAATAGGTAAATGTAATTATCTCTCTCAAATAAATATTTTATTAGGAATATGAAAATTAATTTTTGTCGTTATTTATTTATGTTGTCTATTGCTTTATTTGTAAATTTATTTTATAACATGGATTTATTTTTCTTTTTCATACCCTATTCTTTTGGAGGGATTAAATATTTTGAAAATTTAAACAAGACATTGCCATTATTCAATATAAAGTGGAAACGGTAATTTTTAAATTTAAATGTTATTAAACAAAGAAATGTAGATGAATGCTTTGTCAGTTTTACCTATGTTTCTTACTGAACTAACTGCTTATTTAATAATAATTGTCTGTGGATTGAAAATGGTTAGATATGTCAATTTAAACACTAATCTTGATGGAAATTTGAAAAGATTGAATAAACTGTTAACAAAAGTTTTGATTATTTTGGTAAGATTCATTCCAATCATTTATTAATCATTGGTAGAAAAATATTTTCAATTATAAATTCTATAATAAAATGAATATAAATTATTATACATATTAGCGGTATGAGTTTTAGGCAAGAAATTTCTCAAAATAGGTGAAAAGTATAAACAAAAAATTCAAAATTAAGCAAAGAATATCTATTTCTGGGGGTAAAATTTTATCATAATATGGTTAGCAGATAACATTCCCTTAAAGTTATAAACACGCGCTGCAGGTGAAAATTTTGAGATTTCGAGGACCAACAGTCAAATTTTCCACTTTTCAGCGCCGCAGACGAAAATTTCGAAAAGTTTGAAAGGTCATTGTGCAAGATTTCTTCCTTTTTCCTAATTCTAGGATCCGAACCGAAATTTCCGGATATCCGACCTTTTTTCGGATCCGGATATCCAGATCCGACAAACCTAACCCCAAATATTTCATTATATTTAAATATTCTAAAAAATTATTGAAAAGAGAGTGTGATTTATAATAGTGATTTATAAACGCTAGTGATTTATAAATTATGAAAATGTGAATGAATCTTACCAAAATAATCAAAACTTTTGTCAAAAGTTTATTCAATCTTTTTAAATTTCCATCAAGATTAGTGTTTAAATCGACATATCTAACCATTTTCAATCCACAGACAATTATTATTAAATAAGCAGTTAGTTCAGTAAGAAACATAGGTAAAACTGACAAAGCATTCATCTACATTTCTTTGTTTAATAACATTTAAATTTAAAAATTACCGTTTCCACTTTATATTGAATAAATGGCAATGTCTTGTTTAAATTTTCAAAATATTTAATCCCTCCAAAAGAATAGGTAAAACTGGAAGAGGAAGAAGAGGAAGAAGAGGAACTGGAAGAAGAAGTTTATTCAATCTTTTCAAATTTCCATCAAGATTAGTGTTTAAATTGACATATCTAACCATTTTCAATCCACAGACAATTATTATTAAATAAGCAGTTAGTTCAGTAAGAAACATAGGTAAAACTGACAAAGCATTCATCTACATTTCTTTGTTTAATAACATTTAAATTTAAAAATTACCGTTTCCACTTTATATTGAATAAATGGCAATGTCTTGTTTAAATTTTCAAAATATTTAATCCCTCCAAAAGAATAGGGTATGAAAAAGAAAAATAAATCCATGTTATAAAATAAATTTACAAATAAAGCAATAGACAACATAAATAAATAACGACAAAAATTAATTTTCATATTCCTAATAAAATATTTATTTGAGGAGAGATAATTACATTTACCTATTCAAAACCAAATATCTA
The DNA here is from genome assembly GCA_036172955.1 of Meloidogyne arenaria. Classification (NCBI taxonomy): domain Eukaryota; kingdom Metazoa; phylum Nematoda; class Chromadorea; order Rhabditida; family Meloidogynidae; genus Meloidogyne; species Meloidogyne arenaria. Next base: position 2,590,380 of record JARQAB010000040.1, read on the forward strand.
TAAATAAATTGAACACACAATCCATGTAAATTTAAGTTACCAATATATAACCAAAATGTTCCAATCATATTACATATTATTGGAGTAAAATCTTCCTTCATTAAACTAAGCACAAATTCAATTTGGAATAATCATAATTGCGTTCCCTTCTGTATCAAGCGTATAAAACTATAAGTATTTAAAATCCGTCAGATATTTTTGATTTTATTCACTACGACTGCTCGGCATGCCCAGCTTCCTCCGCTCGGTAAAAGTTTACATATATAAATTGTCAAAACTAATCAAGACATATTTTATTTATTTTTGTCTGATTTCGACTCATGTCAGATCGTTAAGCTGAGTTTACGTTCACAGGTTTGCTTACTGATCGAGTTCACACAGGAATTCTTTAAAAACTTTTGGCAGTGTTTTTTTGAACAGTTGGATGAGGTGAATTTGAGAGCACTGAATCTTTTCGAAAAGTGATAAATAATGGAACCGGCTTATAAGCCCTGAAAGAGGATTGATTGGGGAACTTATATGGTTTAGGTACTCTTTTTTAAGCCACGCCCCTTTTTCCTTTTTCCATCATCAATCAACCGTATTATTGCAGAATGGTCAGCCTTCCCTCTTTTTTATTCTCACTCTCCCTCATTTACTTTATTCCTTCTAACTCTCATTCAATTAATTTTATATTATACATTAACTTTTGTTAAACTAAACTTCTATCTTTTTACAAAATAGGGGATTATTGAACAGTATATGGAAGAATTTTGTGGAGGGAAAAAATTTGGAGGGAAAGATATTTTCTATAACTTTTGGAAGCAAGTAACCGAAAAATTATTATATTTACACTTAAGTTTTATAATTTTTATTTATCTTTAATTTGGAATTGTATCCTAATAAATTTGGAAAATAAAAATTATGCCTCTGTTGAATTGATTGATGAGAGAAGGAAAGAAAAAAATGATGGAAAAAGGAAAAAGGGGCGTGGCTTAAAAAAGAGTACCTAAACCATATACCGTATTATCTCTTAATAGAATGCCCGGGCATTCTATTTTTCAATCACCTTCCAAAGGGGCATTCTATTAGAGGGGGGCATTCAAATAGAGGGGGGCATTCTATTTTTCGATGAGAAAATTATAAATTTGGATAATTTTTGGAACATTTCAATAAATAAAATCGTAAATTTCTTTAAAATATTATTGAATATTCTATCGAATTTCGAATAATCAAAAATTTAACTGATTTGATGATTAAGGAGGACTTGGAGAGGACAAGGGATTATCTGGAATATCAGGAGTAAAGGAGATATCATATCCATATCCTCATAAGTGATTATGAGGTATATGGATTATGATATATAAGGATTAGGATATAAATTAAGTAAGAGACTCGAGGAGATATCGAGGGATTTGTAAGGAATAAAAGTGATTATATAATTTGTGGCGATATCGATGGTTTTCAAAAGGCCTCTGTAAAAAGTTTAAGAGAGCTTTAGAATTATTTAAAAGTTCAACAAATTCGAGCTGTTAAAGAGATTTGAGAGATGAAGTGGGTTCCTCCAAAATCCAAGTATTCATTCCTAACACCGAATAATCTTCATCCACAAATCTTATCTTATTACCGATATCCCTCTCTATTCCTTCTAATCACTGGATATCTTTCATAATCACTTTACCCCTCGATATTCTCTTATAACTCACTTATATTTAATACATCAACGTCTGAATCAGTCATTTCACTAAATAGAAGATTCGAAGAAGATATACTAAATTAAAAAATAATATTCCATGTTGTTCCAATAATACACAAAAAAGAAAGAAAAATACGAAGGAGTAAATAGAAATCAATTTAAATCGAATACCTATCTTATATTTGGGAAAATTTATAAATTAAAATAGGGGGCAGGGTCTCTATTAGAGGTGGGGCATTCAAATGGAGCGGGGGCATTCTATTTTCGATCTTCCACTAGGGGGGCATTCTATTAGAGGGGGGCATTCAAATGGAGGGGGGCATTCTAATAGAGATAATACGGTAAGTTCCTTGATTGGATACAAAATAATAAAACAATATTAAGAATTGTAAACGTGAAAAAAAAGTTGATGGCAAAATTAATTTTGTCTTAAACTTTTTGGGTCACCCTGTAGAATGAAATCTAGATGGGGAATCTTTTATACTCGATATTTGGTGTACTGTTTTTGAAAATTTAACACTTTTTACCGGTTGAATAAACATTTGATTAATCAACATTAAAATATCCAAAACACAATTTTGTATCAGAATTCGACTGTGTGTTTTCATTTCTTTTGGTGTTTTAAAAATAATTAAAATAATCAGAATATATTTAAAGGGAAAACCAATTAATAAACAAACAAAATAATCTAATTTAAATAAAAATATCAAAGTATATCCATGGACATTTGTGGTATAAATGATTGTAAGTTTTTTATTTTATAAATAAAAAAAATTTTTTTTAATATTTATTTAAAAGTAAGAAACGTCTAATTTCAAATTTTCACCTGGTATTATTAATTCCTTAAAGGCAAAACAAAAAAATTTTCTCTTATATAATTATTAATAATTAATATGTTAATTACATTCTTGTTCAGAATTTTTTACATGTTGACATTTTATAATTCTAGATCAATTTTATAAGAATTTTTTGTTGAGATATATTTATTTTTTTTAAAACAAACAAAAAAATTATTATATTATATTTTCTTAAATAAATTTTCTTATTGGGCCGGACAGAAAAAGCATTAAAATTTGCTACACATTAGGTCCCATCCTTGAAAAAAAAATCTTATTAGCATTGAGGAATAATTTTCTATCAATAAGTACATTTATGTTATAATTTTTATTAAAAATTTATTAAATTTAACAATCCAATCTCAACATCAATACTTATCAATTAATTCTATTCCCCCTACAATGGCTGCAATAAGTAAAAAACTAGCTTCCCATTAAATCCATCGTCCTCTTCTATTTGTGTTGAAAGTTTTAGGCTTCCACAACAACTAAATAATCCAAAATTATTTTGTTCAATTATTATTTTCTTCAAAATAAATTTTCATGTCTTCCAAAATTTTTGTCAATTTTGACCCCTTTTTTGCTTCTTTTAATCCAGTATTTAAAGTTTTGAATAAAAACTAAGGAAAATTTTCTGTCTTCAAAATTTAAATATTTGTTTCTGCTTTGAATATGCTAATCGTCTGGTTCTCGTTGTGTTTCTATGGAAATTATTTGTAAAGGAAATTGAGGTGAAAGGTAACCATTTGTTGTATAATAAATAGCTGAAAAATTAAGTAGGTTAACAGTTGTAGGGAAAAAACAGAAAAATCAGGAGAAACATTAGAACGAAAATTAGACATGCCGTAATAATATCAGAGTAATACTCAGAAAAATCAGAATACACCTCTGAAAACTACAGATTATAATAGAATATCAGGATATAAATCAACTAAGATAAAATAATAAGGAAAACAAGCCTGAAAAGTAGAGGAATCAGAAGAAAAATAGAATATTCCAGCATGAAAGGGGAAATTAATATCCAAAAAATCAGAAAAAATCAGACTTATGAAAAAGCCAGAACAAAAATTCTAAATAGTTCCTTAATTTCACCCCCACCTGTTGCGCATCATTTCTTCCCAAACAAAGCAACATCTGTCTGTACTATATTAAATAAGTTTGGCTAATATAGTCAGAAACACCGTCAAAATAAATTAGCCTCGTTTTCCCTCCAAAACTTTACTCAACTGGGCCCAGCATCCATTTTAATTTAATTTCCTCTTTACCAATAATATTTTAATTCTGGAGTAAAAAAAACTATATCAGCCAATTCTTTCAATGTTTTCCAACATCTTCTTTTTAAAAACTTTTTGGGATAACGATCAGAAATCTTCATTGGTCCAAATTGTAAAGGATTAACAAAAATAAGAGGCCACAACAAACTAAAGTATTTTTTGAATTGATTGTTGTTTTGCTGTTTAATATTAAATTTAAATGGTCCATTAATGTAAAGCACCCATTGTGGAACACACACAACTCAACACTTTAAAAAATTATTTGAGAGGTAAATTTTGATAGAACGGAGGGATAAGGGGGGGGGTGGGCTTAGTATAGAGGAGGTGGCGAATTTTCTTAATTGTAGATTTCGTCCCATTACAATTTGATTTTATCGTTTATATTTCTACATTAAAAATATCATAACATCGGACAACATGTCTCTAGCAGTTCAAAATTGATTCATTTTCTTAAGAGATCAAGTCCTCTCTGATCTATATTATTTACAATTAAGAATTTTTTTGAAACAGAATTGGACGTTAGTTGTAAATGGCCAAAAAGTCCAGAATGTGTCCAAAAAAAAACTAATCCAGAATTGGACTAGATTTTTTAATTTGGTAAAATAAAATTTGTAAATCTATTTTTAATTTTCCATTTTTAACCACTTGTTAGAAATCAAAAACTAACCACTAATTCTTGATCATCTTTATTGCCTCAACACCTTTTCTCTCTAATTAAAAAACCCGTATTGCCTCAATAGAAACTAACAACCTTCATTTTTAAGTTAAAAAATGATTCTCGATTAGGGAATAAATAGTTCTCGATTAGGTAAATTATAAAATAATCAAGAAAAATAGTAGAAATAATATTTACACAAATCGGTATTTTGTCGGTATCCGACGCTTAATCCCGATACCGATACCGGCTCGGGATTTGGGATTGGGATTGGCGGGATCGCGGATCGAGATATATCTTCGGTATCGGTATTAGACAGACACTCGGTATCGGTATTGCAAAAGAGACCGGATAATACCGGCCCGATACCGGTCGGGATCCCGATACCGCTGAAACCCTATTTTTTTAAACTAAATTTATATTTGAGAAAATCAAATAATAATAAATAGATAAATAGAAATATTTAGATAAAATATTAAAATATAATTTTTGCTTTTTACCTAACTTTGAATTGTTTTATTTTATAAGAACGTTGAGAAAAATTGATTTATCAATAATTATATAGCATAAAATTCAGATTATAAGTAAATTATTTAATTATTTCGTTATCAATGTGGAAGGAAACAGAAACGACAGAATATGTCTCTTATAAGAGAAATTCGATGGGATGATGTGGTAATTTTTCAAAAATTTTTTGTTTACAAATTAACTTTTTGACCTCATTTGATAAAGTTGCACAGAGTAAATTCGTATTTTGTGTTGCTCATAACACGAGAGGTATTTGGGAGATAAGGTGCCATGAGGTTATGTTGGGTTCGGATGGGGTGTTGGTTAGAAGATCGGGCCAAACAAAGATTTGAGGTCGGAAAATCAAATATTTTGATCAAATTTAATTCACTTTATTTGATAAATATTTGTTTGATGCGTTTTGAAAAAATCAAATTTTCTCCACAATATTTTCGAATATCAAATAGTAGATTGAAAAAACTATTTTTTGTCGAGCAACCACTGGAAGAAGAAGCATTTGAAAACGCATTGTTGTTTGAACAAATGGCATTTAACAGACAGCCAAACAAAGAGCAAAAGCAATTCAAACATAGGCTTACAACAAGTGAAAATAAGAATGGGAAAAAGGTTCTTGATAAGGACACACAGAAAGGGCTGTTAAAATAAGGAAGTATCCTTATTTTCAATTTGTCTTAGACAGTGTATATGTTGTATGTATTAGTTTTTTTATCCGACTTTAATTTTCGATTGTTCACTGTATCCTCCTCTGGATTGTTGATCCTTCCCTTCCTTTAATCCTTTCCCGTCTACACAATTAATTAAAATTCTTTTTTTCTGTTAACAAATTTCCTAATATTTAATAAAAAAACATTTCCATGCCTTTAACATAAAAATTCTCATAAATAATATCTCTTAATTAAGATTTATTCATTACTTACTCATAAAGCATTACAAATACATTTTGTTGGGAAATAAAATACATATCCTTTCTTGATTTTAAAAATTCATTTATTCTTTTGCGTTACCATTTTCCCCCATCATAAAATATTTTCCATCATAAAGAAACCATTTGTGCCAGTTTTTAAAGAATAAAATATTTTTAGAGAAATTGTGTATTTCTCTTTGCTTTAAATATTTTATTACGTTTTTATTAAAGGTATTTCTATTTCGACAATTTTTTCATCATCAAATAAAGGGTATAGTTCATGCAAACATCCGATTAATTTTATAGAATATTCCCCACGAAATAATTCAATTAAAGCAAAAAAATTATTTCCTTCCTTTATCAGCTCTCCATCATTTAACTTCTTAGAAGTCTTAACAAACAAAAATTCTACACCTCTCTTAAACTTTCCGAGGTAATTTTTGTCTTCTTCTGACTCAATATTAAATTTAGTCGAAACACATTTTTTAAGTTCATCGTCAGCTTTTACAAAAAATTTGGATTGCTTTTACAACAAAAGGTGATCTAACGCCCTCGGCGTGTACATAAATCAGTATGATATAGTTGCCCTTTTCTTGTATTCCGCACAAATTTCAATATAATTCCATTCTTCAAAATTTAATGACCATTTAAATTTGGTAAGAATTACTTTTGTTAGTATAGCCATTAATTGCATTCTCATTAATTCTCCACATTCTCATTATTTCCTTCATCATCTCATTATTCTCATTAGTTTCCATTATGGTTCGAAATTTAGGTTGGCATAAAAAAGTGGTCTAATTTTGAGCAGTTCCTGTTAAAACATGCTATAGTACGTGGGATCACGAATATAGATTTGAACTAGTATACATTGGATTCTGGCTCGCCGGTCTAAGTTCGTCTATGTAATCCTTTTTTCTGGGAGATGGAAAAATTCGATTATGGATTATGCAATTGTTAGCTTATTCGAAAGAAAGCTCATCGAGTCGGAGTCCAATGACACGAAAATCAACAAAATCTGACATAATTACACATGGATAGATTATTGTGTTTTACCCTCACAGGAAGAAAGTTTTTCCCGACTGCGGAGGAAGCCGGAATGTCGGAGGCCCAGCCTTCCCTCGTAGCAGCATATAAAACAGTTTTTCCAGCGAAAATTCAGCTGGGCATAATTTTTTAGATTCATCCAACCGAGTTGATTTTTGTTGTAATTCGACTCTTTCGATATAAGTGCCAGGTGGTCGCAGGATCTGCCCGGATTAAACTTTTACCTCGCTCTTACTTATACAATGCTAACTAAAAATTTAAAATAAAATAACTTTACATGAATGTTTTCCATCCATGATCAAACAAATCGAAATCCTTTTCTGTAAATATTTTTGAAATTTCTCAATAAAATGAATTTCTTTTTTCTCATTTGTTAAATTCCTCAACTTTTATATATTTTTTCTTTACAATTCAAAATTTAACCCAGCATAAAGGATATTCTAAAGTTCTTAAAAAATAATTGATGTTTTTTGTTTAAAGCCCCAAATTCAATAATTATTTCCAATGTTTTTTCTGTTGTATTCTCATTTGTTTATTAATTTCAAATTTTTTTACATTAATATCTCCAACCAAAATTATTCAGAATTTTTTATTTAAAAATAAAATGTGATGTGTTTGAATATTTTCAAATGAGTACAGAAAAAAACAAAAAAATTAAATTGACAAAAAGTTTAATTTTTGTGGAAAGCATTTTTTTCTAAAATAAAAAGTTTAAATAGCACGGAAAACAAAGGGAAAATTTTCTAAAATAAAAATTTTTTTAAAAGCCGTTGTGGGTATCAGAGGTGGATCGGAACAGCCCGAGGTGTCGGAAATCGGAACTGTCGGAAATCGGAAATGGCTCAAAAGTTCGGAAATCGGAAATCAAAATTTTTTTTCGGAAATCGGAAGGAAAAAAACGCACGGAAATGGGAAGGCGGAAATCGAAAATAAAATTTTTATTTTCTATAACTGAAATAAATATTTTAACAATTGTAGGGTGCAATTATAGGGCTTTCTTAAGTGTTAATTTGAGGGTGTCAAAAGTTACTTTTTTTTGCAAATCAAAAGTCAAATTCGAAGGGTTTAAAAGAAATATTGTGAGATTTAGTTGATTAGACTGGGATATCACAGGAAAATCTATAGAATTAATAGGGATATTTGGAGATTAAAATTGAGGACTGATGAGGGAATGAGATATTAAAAAGCGATTTGATAAAGGAAGTATGAGGACCACCCTGCTCGAAATACAGAGCTAAAGTTTTTAAGAGCCGCACAATGATAGAAGACCCAATCCCTCGATATCACACCCAGATCCCTCTGTTATTACCTATGACACCTCGAAATCACACGATATAACTCAAAGTCCACATTAATCCATCCTAATCCTCCGCTATTACCATTTCATACTTCCATTTACATCGCCGCAGGCAAAATTTTTATGATTTTGGAAAATCTTTTAAGCAAAAATCTTCCATTTTTGCGCCGCAGGCGAAAATTTGAGAATTTTGGAAAAAATCTCTAGTCGGAAATATGCTCAAAAATTCTCGGAAATCGGAAATTTTTCCAAAATTTCGGAAATCGGAAATCGGAAGTCGGAAATCGGAATTCCGATCCACCTCTGGCTTACAATAATAGGTCATACATAGAAAAATGCATGGCAACTAAAATATTTTCATCAAACCATCGACGTCCACTCTCTATAAACGACGGGAAAAAAACGACAATACAGATTTTTTATTTTATTAAAAGGCCCATTCTAAACAAAATTAAATTCTGTCTACTGTAATAAACCAGGTTTTATTTAAACTTCTCTATTCAAATTCTTATAAGAGAAGAGAATTTTCAATTTATTAGCGACTGATTAAATAAATATCTAAATTTAAAAACTTTGTGCTTTATTGACAGTGCCCTTGTAGCTCAGTTGTTAGAGCGTCTGTCTTGTAAACAGAAAGTCGATGGTGTCGAATCCATTCTGGGGCAATTGTTTTTATCCAAAATTTCAGAATTTATTTAAAATAAATAAAAAAACTAAATATAAATTACAAATTACTGACGCTCCGCTGCATACTAACACAGCATCACATTCTGTTGTGACCTTAACATCCGCAAGCAACCTATCCATACATCCCCACATAGTACCATGCAGGTTCAAGCACAAGCTTTATTCGTTTAGCCAACCGTCCTTCACACTCCCACCCGCCACTGGCCATGGGGGGCACCGTTGGTTAGGAACATTCAAGGGGAGTCACTGGCTGGGAGGCTGAAAAGGTTGCCGCAATGGCATTGAGATCCAAGGGAGAGTGGTTGGAATTTTGGTGAAATGCTCGTACTCGACCTTTCGTATATGTAGAAATTATTTTTTTGGTCACGTATTTGTGGAAATCTGCAAAAAAATTTATAATTCTATGGTTTTTGATGTCAAGGGGGCAGTATAGTTCTGAAATTTTTTAGGCTTTATGCGATAATTTTGATTTTCTTTGTAAGGCTTTATATGCCAATATTTCTTCATTAGGATAGTCGGTTTACCCGGTTCCCCGGTATTTTTCAACCCGAAACCACCCGAACGGACTATTAATTTAATCTGAATTTTAATAAAATATTAAAGGTTATAAAAATTTAAAAAAAAAAATTAAAAATATTTAATTCAAGTTTAATTAAGAAGGTCAATTTTTATAAGGAGGGAATTCCATGGCTTAATCCGCCCCAGGGCTTAATTTCATGGCTTTTAATATTTTATAAAGGGTATTTATTCTCGTGATTGTGTCCTCGAAGCTTTCGCCTCTTTAACCTTTTAAAAAATATTTTTAAAAGGGCAATATTTAAATATTTTGTAGTTTGTTTTAAAGGCTTAATCGAATTTAACGTGAGGGAATGGTCATACGATAGTGAAAAAAAGTTTATCTAGTAAGGGCATCTTTATGTGATGACAAGAAAAAAATGTTTTTTTGATAAAAAGTAAATTTATCGATGAAAGAATATTGTTAATAAAAAGATGCGCCGCTAAGATTTTGTATTTTTAATTAATAAAAATTTTGTCTGAATTATTTTGGGGACTTTTTTAATTGAGTACCTACGCTTATGCGAATGCCTTTTAGGTCTTTGTCATTGCCACTTAGAAAACACTACCAAATAAGTTCGAAGGTAATAGAGATAATATCAGGATTTCGCCCTGTAATCTTGAGTATAATTCTCATTTATTTTTAAAAGAAATTTATCAGGATTAAAACAAACTATTCATATCAACCGCAAGGGGGCTCACTCTGCCTTGATTTTATGCTCTCCCATACATTGTAAAAATGCCATCTTAAATTCTTTATTTAATTGAGCATAATAGGTCCATTGTATGTCTCTTCTTTAAGACAAGTTTGAGCATTTGTAACATGTGGGAATTACAACTTTAGTTTCGTCAATTGTATAGCCAAGATTGTCAAAAGGGGTTAAAAAGGCTTTGTAACTAATTATGGATAAAATTTTATTTTATGTTTTGTTAAAATAAGGAAAAATCAACTGATTTTATATTAAAAACAAAAAAAAAATAATTTTAAACTATTTATGTGTCAAATATACAAAAAACACAACTTTTTTTAATGGTACAATACACTGTCAAAAACAAATTTTTTGCCACAAAAATAAAATAAAGCTTTGTTCTTTTAACACGTTTATTTAAATAATTGTGAAAATTTTGGGTTTACAAAATTCGTTGAGCGACCATAACAATCGTTTCTGAATATTCTCTAAATTTATAAAATTTAATAAAATTTGATGATACAAATTTTAATAAAAATAACAAAAAGTGTAAATCTGTGATTCGCAAAGAATTTTTTTAAGATTATTTAAAATATTAATTTTTTTTGAATTGTTATTTTGAAAGTTGGCTCTTAGTGCTTTAATAATATTTATTTTATTTGAAATTCCTAATCACAAACCTCAAACTCAGCTAAATTCTCCTATTGCGTACAACTAAAAGTGGCATATCTCATTACTTTTAATTATCAATCAATCTAAGCCTTACAAGTCAACTGTCAGAGGATACTGACGATACACCTAAATATAAAAAAATATAACATTTATCTTCTAAGATATTTTTTACAAATGAAATGGGCAAGGGAGATATTGTTAGCCCAAAGCTCACGGATTGCCTTGTAACGGCAGAAGTTTCACAGTTAACGAGGTTGGATTGTTGGGCGGTTTTATGACGAGTGTTGAAGGTAGACGATACATAACAAGTATAGTGACACATGTCACATAATTTTAATTGTTAAATTATTTTTTTTGTCTAGCTTATTGAAAAATGATTTCAACCAAATATATTTATTATCAAATAAAAATTTTACAAAATTAAAGTCTAAGTTAAAAAATTAAAAAAAAAAAAAAAAAAAAAAAAATTATTCAATTAAAAATTATAATTAATGAAGTTTCTTTAATTTTACATATTTTATTAAATTTAATTAATTTCAATTTTCGCCATCGAGATTATACTATTTATTTAGTTAATTCTTTAATAAGAGCTATAGATTTAGCTCAATCTCTTTCAAATATCATTATTATTTTAATATTTTCCAAATATTATCAATTCGGTTAATTTCTTCATTACCAATTACTCCTTCCTTTCCAAAGCTATCATTTTTATAAATATATTTTAAGAAATTTTGTGAATTATTTACAGCTATAGAGCATGTTGTAAATGTTTTATGTGCATCATTGATAATTTCGCTGTATTGTTTCTCTGGAATTTATTACCCACTAAAATTTAATTAATGAATGGGAATTTAGAAAATGAAATGTAAGCACAATTTGCTTATAAAATGGAAAAAATAGCGATTTGTTTACCATTCTCAAGTGACAATTTCATAAAATGCAAAACTCGACGCAAGGGCAGAAAAACACAAGACGCAAGAATCACCGCAAATCTACTGATATACCCATTTTTCTTTTTCCATAAATTTCGAGAAATTTACCTGGCAAAATAGTCAGCTTTCTTATATTTTCAGCGTCGCAGATGAAAATTTTGAGAATTAGTAAAGCAGCTGGGCTTTAGCTATTTCTCTCCTTCGGCTAGTGCAAAAGGTTATTCGGCGGCTGGGAGCGAACCAGCATCTTCAGTAGACCGGACTGATGTGTTAGCCATTACACCACGCCGCCTACTGCACAGCCTTAGGAAATTAATAGCTAATGCTTACAAATTTTGGATGGCAAAGAAGTGCTATTTCTTCAATTCTTGTCCTCAGATTATATGTACAGATTACTATATGCCTTCAGATTAGATGCTAAACTCAAAATGCAACGCAAGGCCAAAATTCTACGCATCTCACGCAAAATGCAAAACGAATGCACTCTCACTTAATTTTAAAACGCTATGAATTTAGTAAAAACTATAATAAACTCGCAGTTTGCGATGAATTTGTTCTCAGATTGGAAATTTATTCGTATATACTTTTAGTATCTAGTCTTCTGATTAATATTTTGTGATAGAATTGGCAAGCTGCATTTTTAGAAATTTAAAATTTGCTTCGTACGTGTACTTCGTACGAGCCTTTTTCTATCTAATTTTTTTCGTAAATACATTTAGAATGATGATTTTGTACGATCATCCAAACATTATTAGGGACAACAGATCCCTTTGTAAATCACACCCGAAATATTATTTATACCTTTAATATTATTAGTGCCCTCATAATGTTCTTGTTCACTCTGTTTTTGAATTTCCTTACTTATCTTATTTTGGTTTATTTTTTCTTTACCAGTTGCTTAAAATATAAATTTCAAATTATATTCAAAATTTAAAAATATTACCATTTTGGACTATTTGTTTGAAATTGTTTTGGTTTGCTTGTAAGAATATATCTAAAATTAAAATGTTTTTTAAAACCTCCCTAGAAGGTTGTGATATTTTGATTTAGAATCCATCACTTAAACACATACCGACCCCAATAGAAAAATCTGCAGATTGAGCATAAAATGTCGAATAAATGTCGAATAGATGAGGAACTTCGAATGTTTTCAGTGTGGGTTTTAATAATTTTTTACTGATGGGGTTTCGGATTTCTGGTTAAAAAAGACCTGGTATCTGGTTTGGATAATCTGTGACTCCCTGAGATAGAGGTGGGAAATAAATCTAAAACTACTAAGTTAGAAAAAATTTTTATGTTTCTTAATTATTAATTTCTCATTTTATTAACTTTTCATACAATGATACATATTTTGGTGTAAAATATTATTTTTATTGGTTTCACGGATCGGGTTTCGGAATTCGGTAATCGCGTATCGGATTTGGCTTCCCTGAAATGGATTCGAATAATTTAAGATAACTGTTGAGCTTGTCGAGCTCTACTTAATTTATTTTCTGATTAATTTTCTTACATTGATCAGTAGAATGTAAATTATTATTTTGTTGGTTTCATTAATTGAGCTTCGACTATTACTAGCATATTTCGCTTTATTATTTGGTCTTCTATATCTTTCCAGTTCATGATCAATTTTTTCTACGTTTATCGTTTGTGGATTATTTCTATTCAATTTACATAACGAAGAAATCGTTGGATTATTTTCTTCAAAATTTTGAATTGTAATAAAATAGGTATTTTCTATGTGATTTTCATATATTGCTTCATCACATTCAATTGGAATTGAAGGCTAAATAATTTTAATTTTATTTTCATATCTTCAATTAACTCAATATTTACTCAATATTAATGAAAATGCTCACAGAAATTTTTACAAAATTTTTCAAGCATTTCTAATATGAATAATAAAATTTTTTCAAGTGGGGTTATAGTTATGTTGCACCTAGAGTTCATAAAAAGTTCGAAAAAAATTTTTGTGAAAATTTTAATAAAATTTTTTTTTAATTTTAGCTTGAAATTGCATTTTTCAATATTGGGTAAAAATTTAAAAATTTTCATTCATTAGAGTATTAAGAAATTAAAAAATTTTAGGTGGGGCTATAGTTTGTTTACACACTGTACCCGGGTCGTTTGAATATATTATTCATTTAGTATAAGTGCAATTTTTAAACTCTAATGTATGTTTTTAAAGGTCCATTTTTCAACTTTGGGTCAATTCGGGCCTCGGCCATCGTACCCCCACTGTTGGGACCCATTAACCCACTTCGGGTCACTTCGGGCTTTTCTTATACGCAAAATCCAAAAAATCCCACCAAAATATTCCTTGTCAGGCAATAATCTATTTAATCAACTTACAATATTATATACATTTTCCTCTACATTAAGCAAATATTTATCATCTTTACAAACACGACGATTATGATATAATGTTGAATAATATTCCGAATGTTCAATTAAATCAAATACACCTTGTTTGTTCAGACAAGTTAGTCTCATTTCTAAGCTTTTTGAAATTTATTTACAATAAATTTAGCACTCTTGTAGGCTTCTCAAAGTCCGCAAATTCTGTTCTAATGGCAGAATTGATTATTCTAGGTTTTTCTGATGAAAGCAAAGGAATTATGATTGCCTTGTCTATTCCTCCATCAATTTGCACTTGCCTAATTAAATTCTTTAAAGAATAAAAATTTTAGTTCTAAAAGTTTAATTGATAATCCGTTTTGCTTTGGAGCAGAGGTGGGTAGGCACCAGGGCTGGGCGCAATTGCGGATTGCGAGTTGCGGATTGCGTAAATTGCGGGGGTTTTTGCAATTGCGAGTTGCGGATTGCGTTTGCGGATTTTAAAATTAAAATTGCGAGTTGCGGATTGCGTTTGCGGATTTTCATGGTTTTCACGCAATTTTCCATCCACGCAATTTTTCGAAATTACCCTCACAAAAATTGAAAAAATCTGGTTGCTTGATCTTCCAAAATTCTCAAAATTTTCGCCTGCGGCGCTGAAAAAAAAGAAATTTGGTTTCTTGTCCTTCCCAAATTCTCAAAATTTTTGCCTGCGGCGCTGAAAATGGTAGTTTTTGGCTTAGGGATCTTCCAAAATTCTCAAAATTTTCGCCTGCGGCGCTGAAAATGGAAGAAATCTTCGATCATGATGATTGGATATCTGGGGATTTGGAGTTTTTTTGAGAGTAAGCATTTTTGAGAGTAAGCCTACTAGGCACAGTCAGAGGTGTCGGAAATCGGAAGAGCCGGAAATCGGAACTGTTTCAAAAGTCGGAACTCGAAAATCAAAATTTTTTTTTCAAATCGGAGATCAAAATACGTCAGAAATCGAAAGTCGTAAACCGGAATTCCGACTCACCTTTGTTTTGAACTGTGCCCGTTCCATGAGGCCTACTATTTCATTTGCTTTAATTGATTTTAAAGATCATTAAGATCATTTTAAGAATATAAGGAACATAGAAACAACCAAATGATTAGTCACTTTAATCTCTCTTTAATCCTTCTCGATAAAGTGAGAAAAATAGAGATAGCTTATCAATTTTTTTCAGGGTTTCGATCCGGAATAACCTTTAATCCTGAAAACTGTGCTCTAATTTTTAATATTTTACAGGTCAGATAATTAATAAAATTTATTTGTTTGTTACCTGTCTATTAAACAAAACCTCCAAAGTATAATTATTCCTTTGAGAAGCTATAGGTGTTTTGTCGGTTGTAGATAATTCATACTTGTCAAATTTACAATAATCATATTTTTCTGTCATTTTTGAATGAAAAGTGTATCCATAATCTGATGGTTTATTTGTCACATAAAGTTTTACCTCAAAACGATTATTATTCATTTGATCAAGTTGATTAAATAATTCTTGGGGCAAATTATTCTCATATTTTCTCCATTCAATTTTAATATAAAGATTACTTTTAATTATTTATAAAATTCAAAACAGAGTATTATTTTAATTAAATAAAATAATTTGTATAGTTGCATATCTAAATATTTATGTACATATTATTAAAAATTAATTAGATAGTTTCCTCTGTATTTCTTGTAGGAAACGGATCAAGTAGAGTTGAAAAATAACCCCAGAATTCTCTAGGCAAATTATAGTGAATTTTTAAAATCAAGAAAGGATAGTGTATTTTATTTCCCAACAAAATGTATTTATAAGTGCTTTATGAGTAAGTAATGAATAAATCTTAATTAAGAGATATTATTTATGAGAATTTTATGTTAAAGTGCATGGGAAATGTTTTTATTAAATATTAGGAAATTTGTTAACAGAAAAAAAAGAATTTTAATTAATTGTTGTAGACGGGAAAGGATTAAAGGAAGGGAAGGATCAACAATCCAGAGGAGGATAAAGTGAACAGCGAAAATTAAAGTCGGATAAAAAAAACTAATATATACAACATATACACTGTCTAAGACAAATTGAAAATAAGGATACTTCCTTATTTTAACAGCCCTTTCTGTGTGTCCTTATCAAGAACCTTTTTCCCATCCTTATTTCACTTGTTGTAAGCCTATGTTTGAATTGCTTTTGCTCTTTGTTTGGCTGTCTGTTAAATGCCATTGTTCAAACAACAATGCGTTTTAAAATGCTTTTTCTTCCAGTGGTTGCTCGACAAAAAAAATAGTTTTTTGAATCTACTATTTGATATTCGAAAATATTTGAGAAAATTTGATTTTTTTCAAAACGCATCAAACAAATATTTGATCAAATAAAGTGAATTAAAATTTGATCAAATATTTGATTTTCCGACGTTAAATCTTTGTTTGGTCTGATCTGTAACAAACACCACATCGATACCCAACATAACCCTCCATGGACCTTATCTCCCAAAATACCTCTTCGTTTACTCTGTGCAACTTTATCAAATGAAGTTAAAAATTAATTTGTATGTAAACAAGAAAACTTTTGAAAAAATTACCAACATCATCCCATCGAATTTCTCTTAAAAGAGAATTCTGTCGTTGTTTTTCTGACACATTGATAACGAAATAATTAATAATTTACTTATAATATTAATTTTATGCTATATAATTAATTGATAAATCAATTTTTCTCAACGTTCTTATAAAATAAAAATTCAAAGTTAGGTAAAAAGCAAAAATTATTTTAATATTTTATCTAAATATTTCTATTATCTATTTATTATTATTTGATTTTTCAAATATAAATTTGTTAAAAATGAAGGTTGTTAGTTCTATTGAGGAAATACGGGTTTTTATTAGAGAGAAAAGGTGTGAGGCAATAAAGAATGATCAAGAATTATGGTTAGTTTTTGATTTAACAAGTGGTTAAAAATGGAAAAATTAAAAATAGATTTACAAATTTTATTTTACAAATTAAAAAAAACTAGTCCAATTCTGGACTAGTTTTTTTTGGACAATTCTGGACTTTTTCCATTTACAAACTAGTCCAATTCTGTTCAAAACAATTCTTAATTGTAAATAATATAGATCAGAGAGGACTTGATCTCCTAAGAAATGATCAATTTTGAACTGCTAGAGACATGTTGTCGATGTTATGATATTTTAATGTAGAATATAAAACGAGTAAAATCAAATTGTAATGGGAAAATCTACAATTAAAAATCGCCACCTCCTCTATACTAAGCCCACCCCCCCCCCTTCCCTCTTCTATCAAAATTTACCTCTCAAATAATTTTTTTAAAGTGTTAGTTTTGTTCCAACAATGGGTGCTTTACATAATGGACATTTAAATTTAATTAAACAAGCAAAACAACATCATTCGAAAAATACTTTAGTTGTTGTCTCTATTTTTGTTAATCCTTTACAATTTGGACCAAATGAAGATTTTGATCGTTATCCAAGAAATTTAAAAGAAGATTTGGAAAAATTGAAAGAATTGGCTGATATAGTTTTTTACTCCAGAAATTAAAAATATTATTGGTAAAGAGGAATTAATTAAAATGGATGCTGGGCCAGTTAGTAAAGTTTTGGAAGGGAAAACGAGGCCTAATTATTTTGATGGTGTTCTGACTATAGTAGCTAAATTATTTAATATTGTACAGCCTGATGTTGCTTTGTTTGGGAAGAAGGATGCGCAACAGGTGGGGGAAATTAAGGGAATATTCTGTATTTTTGTTTTGGTTCTTTTCATAAAATTTATTCTGATTTTTCGGAATTTTTACTCCGATTTTTCTGATTTTTTTGGATATTATTCTCTTATATCTGGAATTTTCTATTTTATTCTGATTCCTCTAATTCCTCTACTACTTAGTCTACTTCTACTACTTTTAGGGTATAAGTAGGAGACTTCTAGAGGACTTCTACTTCTACTTCTACATTCCTCTAGTTTGTCTTATTAGTTTTATCTTATTTTGATCCATATCCTGATATTATCCTTTTATAATCCGTATTTTCAGAGGTATATTCTGATTTTTATGACTATTATTCTGATATTATTAGGGCATCTCTAATTTTTGTTCAAATTCCTCTGATTTTTCTTTTTTTTCTTAAAACTACATTCTGTTTTTACTACTTCTAACCTAATTTTTTTCAGCTATCTATTATACAACAAATGGTTACTTCACTCAATTTCCCTGTACAAATAATTTCCATAGAAACCCAACGAGAACCAGACGGATTAGCATATTCAAGCAGAAACAAATATTTAAATTCTGAAGACAGAAAAATTTCCTCAATTTTATTCAAAACTTTAAATACTGGTTTAGAAGAAGCAAAAAAGGGGTCAAAAATAACAAAAATTCTGAAGGAAATGAAAATTTATTTCGAAGAAAATAATAAATTGAACAAAATAATTTTGGATTATTTAGTTGTTGTGGAGGCTAAAACTTTCAGACAAATAGAGGAGGATGGATTTAGTGGAGAAGCTATTTTACTTATTGCAGCCATTGTAGGGGGAACTAGATTAATTGATAATATTGATGTTAAGATTGGATGTTAAATTAATAAATAAAATTGTAATAAAATAATAACATGTGTAAATGTATTGATAGAAAATTATTCCTCAATAGTAAGAATTCTTATAAAATTGAATCTAGAATTATAAAATGTCAAATGTAAAAAATTCTGAACAAGATGTAATTAACATATTAATTATTAATAATTACAAATAGAAAATTTTTTGTTTCTCTTTAAGGAATTAAATAAATACCAGGTGAAAATACTGACTTTTGACGTTTTTTCCTTAAAATAAATATTTAAAAGTCTTTTGATAATCGAAATATTTAATTTTCTCAAACTCTAAATTAAAAATTTTAATAAAATCTTTTGTAAAAATGTCCTTGGATATACTTGATATTTTATTTAAATTAGATTATTTTGTTTGTTTATTAATTGGTTTTCCTTTAAATATTATTCTGATTATTTTAATTATTTTTAAAACACCAAAAGAAATGAAAACACACAGTCGAATTCTGATACAAAATTGTGTTTTGGATATTTTAATTTTGATTTGTCAATTGTTTATTCAACATGTATGTAATTAAATTATTTAAAATATTGAGTTAGACTTTGAGTTTTGAGTTAGACTAACTACCTACACCGCTAGTTTGAAGAAAATTGACAAAGTTACACAGCATATTATATTTAATTTAATAAATAGCAATTTTTTCAAAGTTCCGGTTCCGGTTCCAGTCCGGAATTTAGAAAAAGTTTTGGTTCCGGTTCCGGAATCCGGTATTCAATTTGGATCCGGCTCCGTTCAAAATTCCGGTTCCGTTGAAAAACTAATAAAAATAGATATTGTAGAAATTACAGGGTGACAAGAGATGTTCAGGACAATTTTCATTTTGCCGTAACTTTTTTTCTCATTAATATTTTTTAAATATTTTATACTTGTTTTGTAGCCCAAATAATTCTCATTCATAGCTTATAAGCCTGATTCCGTCATTGGACATTTTTCTTTGAGATTTAGCGTTCGCAAAATTTCACCTCCTCCCAAAGTTCAAAAAAACACTGTCCAAAAAATTTTTAAAAATTCCGGTAGGAAAGTTTCTGGGAAAATTTTTTCTAAAAAGTATTTAGATTAGTAACCATGACTGTTAACTTTTAAAAAAGTGGCAGAAACAGATCAGTAGGCACGCCCGAGAACGTGAACAGGGTCATATTCCGATTATGCTCCAGTCCATGGGTTTTGATGAGATAAAGCGTGATAGAAGCTTGTTTGACCGGAGAATCAATTCTTGCTATGGCTTGTAATGAACTAGGATTCATGCCCTATAATCTCAAAAAAATTCAACTTTTTACCAAATAAATTTAAAAAGTTAGGACCCAGAGATTTAAGTACCCCAAAAGGCAGTTCGCAAGTCAAGTGACACTTTATTCAGAAGGAAAATTTTATATGAACTAGACATGTACAATCATCAAAATGACAGATATTGTACCTCAAAATCTCCTCTTTCTTATCCGTTTATTTCGGATTTCCAGCATACTTCTTCCGAAATGATCTGGGTTATTATTTGCGAAACGGTCAAAATTCCTTGATTTTCATGAAAACTGAGGTCAAAATAAATAAAAACTATTATCTACGGGGAATACTTTAGGGTGATTCACAGACTTGTATCACAGCCTTGTACTTCGACTCTGTATCTAAGATAGAGTTGGGTACTTATAAAATTCTTGATTATATTTGTTCCTTATTTAATCCTCTATCATATAATTTTTATTTGATCTCATTATCTTTAATTTGAATAGAGTCATGCCCTAAATAGTTTGGGTTCTACTTGACTTTATGAGTCCAATCAAACTTTATGAGTCCAATCAACAAAAAATTGGATTTTTCTTGCTGTTGCAAAGTTGTGGTATGGTTCCAAAACATTTCTTCATGTTCGGGACTTAAGCCCACTGGGTCTGGGACCATTCCTTACCCTATCCCTCGAAATTTCTTAAAGTTATAGCCAATTGTTTAAAATTTCAGAAAAACGATTATAACTTTCAGAAATTTCGAGGGATAGGGTAAGGAATGGTCCCAGACCCAGTGGGCTTAGGTCCCGAACATGAAGAAATGTTTTGAATCCATACCCCTACTTTGCAATACCAAGAAAAATCCAACTATTTTTTGATTGGACTCATAAAGTTTGATTGGACTCATAAAGTCAAGTAGAACCATAGTTTGTCCTAAAAATTTCTTGTCACCCTGTAGTATTTTTCATTGGACTCATAAACTGTCATCGGACTCATAAACTTTTGATTGGACTCATATACTTTCATGGGTCTCATAAACCTTCATTGGACTCATAAATTTCCATTGGACTCATAAACTAACCAGAGCCAAAATTTTTTGTCTTAAATGATAATTTTGTGTCGAGTACAGTATTAAGGCCTGTACATGTACTAGCAAAATGTCTCGTACACTGACATTAAATTTTTTGAAGAAAAATTGAAAAAAATATTTATAATTTCTCCCAGTTTATCTCGTGTTGATCAATGGTTGAATAGTTAAGACGACTGATTTCATTTACTTCGTTATTTTCATAAGTGAGGATTCGAATCCAGGTCTGAATTTAGGCTGCAAAATTTTTTTTCAAAAATCTCAAGTAAGAGAAAGTAAGAGTGGAGGTACGAGGCCAAAAATAGGGCTTGTACGAGTACGAGACAAAAAAATTATGCAAATACGAGTACAAGGAAAGTAGTTACCCCCCCCCCCCCCCCACTTTGTTACAGTAACTTTACACGAATATTATCTTCTATGTAAAGTTAAGCACACAAAGATAATATTGATGTAAACTTAAGGATTAGAAGATAGAATTAATGTAAAGTTAAGTAATAGAAGAAACAGTTGATGTAATGTTAAGGGATGGAAGATGTAGATTTTGGGGGTAAAATTGCAAAGTTAAGCACCAAAAGATATTACTGATGTAAAGTTAGGGATTAGAAGGTAAAATTACCTTAAAGTTAAGAGTTTGAAGATAAAATGTGTGAAAAGTTAAGGATAGAAGATAATATTCGCGTAAAGTTACTGTAACAAAGTGGGGGGGGGGGGGTAACTACTGAGGAACAACCTTAGTATGTATGTTTATAATAAATATTATTAGGAATATGAAAATTAATTTTCGTCGTTATTTATCTATGTTCTCCATTGCTTTATTTGTGACGTTATTTTACACTTTGGATTTAATTTTGTTTACGAATCCATATTCAAATGGAGGAAACGGTAATTTTTAACTAAATTTATGTTTCTTAAAATATATTTAAATACATGTAGGTAAATTTTTTGTCTCTTTTATTTATGTTTCTTACTGAACTATCTGCATATTTAATAATAATTATTTGTGGATTTAAAATGGTTAAATATGTCAATTTAAACACTAATTTGGATGGAAATTTAAAAAGATTGAATAAACTTTTAACAAAAGTTTTGATTCTTTTGGTAAGGATATTTTGGGCTGTATATATGTAGTATAAAAATTTAAAAAAAAATAGTTTATTTATATTTAATTTTAGGCTGTTCTGCCATTTATCAATCAAGCTGGAGGATTATTTATTATGATTTTTTCACAAACAAACAATAATACAACAAACATAATTCGAATATTAATTTTCAGTTCTTATCATTTTATACCCGTATTTAACCCAATTATTTGTATATTAACAAACACACCATATCGAAATGCTATCTTTAATCGGGCACAAATAACTCCTCAGTAATTAACTACTTATAATTTCCTCCTTCGAATTCATCCGAATAAGCTTCTTATTAAAACTAAACTTGGAAAAAAATCTTACATATTTAAATCATTGTTTAAAAAACATTGGAGACAGGCTATAATTTTTAAATGTTATAAAATTAAATGTAAAAATATTAAATACGATAATCCAATTTCCCATCATTATCATTATTATATTTTTGAAATTAACTGCATTTTGTATTAAATTTTTCTTAAAAATTTTGTATATAATAAATACGTGGATTTTATCACCTCTTTCTTTTTGTTTGTTTAAACTTTGTGAAATTTTTCTATATATTAAATTTTAAAATAAAATAAATTTAATGCAAAAGATCACTTCTTTAAAGAGAATTTTAATAAATTATTAAATAACTTAAAATTAATTCAATTATTAAAAGTTTGTATTTATTTTGTAGAAGAGAGCGATTTAGTTTTAGTTAATAATTTAAAAGTAGCGATTTAATTTTAGTTATTAATTTAAAGGGAGCGATTTGGTTACCTCGAAATCAAGTGGAACGATTTGGCATAAGAACATCTAGATTATATAATTCACTACCTATTGTTATTAGGAAAAATACACCTTGTAATTTTAGAAAAATTATTATCAATTTTATCTGTTATGACATATACGCTCACATTTACCACACCTCAGTACAAACCTTTAATTTATCAATAATTTATATTTACTCTCATATAGTAAATTACTTCAATTAATTTAAATATTATTATCAGTTTTTTATATTTTTCCGTATTGTTTTGTTGAATTTTTATTTTGACCTTCGCGTCATTGTTTGACGTAAGTAAATAAATAAATAAATTGATAATATTGATGTTAAGAGACATTTTCGCCGCCATGCTTAAAAAAATAATAATACAGTCAGACCTCAAACTACTAATTATTTCGCTTAAAAAATAGTATGCGGTGTATACGTATCAGGTGTAAATTAATATGTACTTCAAACAAGATGTAAGCAACATATTAATTATTAATAATTTAAAAAAAATTTTTTGTTTGCCTTTAAGAATTAAATAAATACCAGGTGAAAATTTGAAATTAGACGTTTCTTACTTTTAAATAAATAAAAAAAAATTTTTTTTATTTATAAAATAAAAAACTGTTACAATCATTTATAATAAAAAATGTCCTTGGATATACTTGATATTTTATTTAAATTAGATTATTTTGTTTGTTTATTAATTGGGTTTCCTTTAAATATTATTCTGATTATTTTAATTATTTTTAAAACACCAAAAGAAATGAAAACACACAGTCGAATTCTGATACAAAATTGGGCTCTATATGAAATTAGGGTGTGAATCGTTTTTTTTTATAACTTTTTTCATTTCTTTTTTCCTCCCCTTACATGACATAATGGTCAGCATTTTCTTCCTTGTTCTATTCCATTTAATTTGCCCGTGGCATAATCAAATGAGAGGAAAGAAAACACACACACCACACATACTGACAGAAAAATCACGGACGAAGATGGACAGACAAAAAAGACGGACGAAGGACAGACACGGACGAAGGACGGACAAAACACGGACGAAGGACGGACAAAACACGGACGAAGGACGGACAAAACACGGACGAAGACGACAGACAAATCACGGACGAAGATGGACAGACAAAAAAGACGGAGAAGGACAGACACGGACGAAGGACGGACAAAACACGGACGAAGGACGGACAAAACACGGACGAAGATGGACAGACAAAAAAGACGGAGAAGGACAGACACGGACGAAGAGGAAAAATATTTAAAAATAATCCTTTCCTCTATCATCACTCATTTGATTATGCCACAGGCAAATTTAATGGAACTAAATAAGGAAGAAAATGCTGACCATTATGTCATGTAAGGGGAGGAAAAAAGAAATGAAAAAAGTTATAAAAAAAAACGATTCACACCCTAATTTCATATAGAGCCCAAAATTGTGTTTTGGATATTTTAATGTTGATTAATCAAATGTTTATTCAACCGGTAAAAAGTGTTAAATTTTCAAAAACAGTACCAAATATCGAAGATTCCCCATCTAGATTTCATTCTACAGGGTGACCCAAAAAGTTTAAGACAAAATTAATTTTGCCATAACTTTTTTTCACGTTTACAATTCTTAATATTTTTTTATTATTTTGTATCCAATCAATCCTCTTTCAGGGCTTATAAGCCCGGTTCCATTATTTATCACTTTTCGAAAAGATTCAGTGCTCTCAAAATTCACCTCATCCAACTGTTCAAAAAACACTGCCAAAAGTTTTTAAAGAATTCCTGTGTGAACTCGATCAGTAAGCAAACCTGTGAACGTAAACTCAGCTTAACGATCTGACATGAGTCGAATCAGACAAAAATAAATAAAATATGTCTTGATTAGTTTTGACAATTTATATATGTAAACTTTTACCGAGCGGAGGAAGCTGGGCATGCCGAGCAGTCGTAGTGAATAAAATCAAAAATATCTGACGGATTTTAAATACTTTATAGTTTTATACGCTTGATACAGAAGGGAACGCAATTATGATTATTCCAAATGGAATTTTGCTTAGTTTAATGAAGGAAGATTTTACTCCAATAATATGTAATATGATTGGAACATTTTGGTTATATATTGGTAATTTAAATTTACATGGATTGAGTGTTCAATTTATTTATAGATATTTGGTTTTGAATAGGTAAATGTGTAAAAATAATTTCTCCTCAAATAAATATTTTATTAGGAATATGAAAATTAATTTTTGTCGTTATTTATTTATATTGTCTATTGCTTTATTTGTAAATTTATTTTATAACATGGATTTATTTTTCTTTTTCATACCCTATTCTTTTGGAGGGATTAAATATTTTGAAAATTTAAACAAGACATTGCCATTTATTCAATAAAAATGGTAATTTTTAAATTTAAATGTTATTAAACAAAGAAATGTAGATGAATGCTTTGTCAGTTTTACCTATGTTACTTACTGAACTAACTGCTTATTTAATAATAATTGTCTGTGGATTGAAAATGGTTAGATATGTCAATTTAAACACTAATCTTGATGGAAATTTGAAAAGATTGAATAAACTGTTAACAAAAGTTTTGATTATTTTGGTAAGTTTTTATTTGAAAACTTGTTGTATACCTGTCCTTTAAATTTCCTCTTCCATTTTTTGTTTAATAAATTAGTCTGTGAGGAAATAGTCACCCCCCTCATCGAAAGGGCCGTAGTAATAGAGGGGGCCGTTCTAATTGAGGGGGCCGTACTATTTGAGGAAATACGGTAATTTGAAACTTAAGTTAAGCATCTCTTTATTTTCAATAGCAAAATCTTGGTACTTTTTTATTAAATTTGAAATGCTTTCGTAAAATCCAAAAATTATTTTGAGAAAATTTTATAGTTAAGATTTTATAGTTACAAATAAAAATTCTATTCTGGAAATTGTTCGAGCATTAATAAATTTTCTATTAACACGGGTTTTGGGAATAAAAACTCAAATTTTCTTCAAAATTAGACCACTGGTTAAGGGATCATCCTAATAGTGCCAGGCAATCAGTCGTTCTAAGCTTAAAAATCATTGAGCCTTTTCTGAATATTTTTGAAAAATTATTTAATTTTCTATGTAATTTAATATTTATTTTAGTTTTATATACTTGATACAGAAGGGAATTCAATTATAATATTTCCTAATGGTATTTTGCTTAGTTTAATGAAGGAGGATTTTAATCCAGTTATATGTTACATTGTTTTTGTTTTTTGGCTATATATTGGTAATTTAAATTTACATGGATTGAGTGTTCAATTTATTTATAGATATTTGGTTTTGAATAGCTAAATGTGTAAAATTACCTAATCTCTCCTCAAATAAATATTATTATTAGAAATATAAAAATTAATTTTTGTCGTTATTTATTTATGTTCTCCTTTGCTTTATTTGTATGCTTATTTTATATATTGGATTTATATTTCTTTTATTACCCCTATTCTTTTGGAGGTATTAAATATTTTGAAAATTTTAACAAAACATTGCCGTTTATTCAAGGCAAAATGGAAACGGTAATTTTGTTATTTAAATTAAAACAAAAAATATTTAGATGAATGTTTTGTCTGTTTTACCCATGGTTTTAATTGAAATATCTGCATATTTAATAATAATTGTTTGTGGATTTAAAATGGCTAGATACGTCAAATTAAACACTAATTTTGATGAAAATTTAAAAAGATTGAATAAACTGTTAACAAAAGTTTTGATTCTTTTGGTATGTTTTTTTGAGAAAAAATTTGGGTAATTCCAAGCTTTGTCCCCCCTATTTTTTTTAGTTTTTTTTTCCTTCCTTAAGAATCAAATAATGGTCAATTTTCTTCCTTCCTCAATTTCACTCTAGTTCCCTGTGGCAAATTCAAATCAGACATTCCTCTCCAAATAAGAGGCATTAACAAAGAAAGGATTAATTTATGAATCGATTATTAATTTATGAATCGACCTTTCTTTGTTAATGCCTCTTATTTGGAGAGGAATGTCTGATTTGAATTTGCCACAGGGAACTAAAGTGAAATTGAGGAAGGAAGAAAATTGACCATTATTTCATTCTTAAGGAAGGAAAAAAACTAAAAAAAATAGGGGGGACAAAGCTTGGTATTACCAAAATTTGTTTAAGATAAGAATTTTAACAAATGTAAAATAAATACAATAAAAAGGGTCTGATATGCTTGAGGAGGCCAAAACGGCGACAGTCTAGTAGGAGCATACTAGCTCGGTTAGTTTCTGATCGCCTTCGTATGATGCCAACCTTAATTCCATGTACGCCTACTTTGTAGTGAAATTCAAATTTTATTCATAGGAGTTAAAAATGACGAAATTCAATCAACCCACAGAGGGAAAATTCAAATAAGTTTTTTTCAAAAAATCTTCATAAACATCAAAAATCAACAACTTTTACCCCACGGAATAACTATTCAAAGGTCCTTGGGCAGATTAATTTTGCTTATTAAAAATAAATAAAGCAAATATTAAAAAAATATTTTTGTAGACAAACTTTGCCATTATTGAAGGGACCTCTCCCACCATCGAAGGGACCTCTCCTCAGGGCCGCCAAATAATATGTACTTATTTGTACTGATTTCTTGTATTCTCACAATAAATCAAAACTTAACACAACATTAAAAGTCTCACGCAATGCTTTTCAAATATTAAACAAAATTTTCTCAAAAATATTTTTTACCTTTAGAAGGTGTGAGAACATTTTGAAACTTTTAATTAAGAAAATTTTAAAGTAATTTTATTATTTATTTTGAAGAATAAATTAAAACGAAAATAACAAAAATGTCCATGGATATACTTGATATTTTATTTAAATTAGATTATTTTGTTTGTTTATTAATTGGTTTTTCTTTAAATATTATTCTGATTATTTTAATTATTTTTAAAACACCAAAAGAAATGAAAACACACAGTCGAATTCTGATACAAAATTGTGTTTTGGATATTTTAATGTTGATTTGTCAATTGTTTATTCAACATGTATGTAATTAAATTATTTAAAATATAAATCGAAAAATTAGCTTAAATTAAATATAATATGCTGTGTAACTTTGTCAATTTTCTTCAAACTAGCGGTGTAGGTAGTTAGTCTAACTCAAAATCGACTTATCACAACCTTAAAATCGATTAAAATGCGTTACTTTGTAATCATAATCAGAACAACTCGATTGCCAAAACATTTAACAAAGTATTATCAAAACAATATCTGATAGGTGTACCAGATATAAAGAAAATTAATTTCAATTTAATTTTATATTTATTTTTAGTTTTATGTACTTGATACAGAAGCAAATACAATTGTGATTTTTCCTAATGGAATTCTGCTTAATTTTGTGAATGAAAATTTTAATCAATTTATATTTTATGTTGTTTTTCATGTTTGGATATTTATTTCTTATTTAAATACACATGGATTGTCTGTTCAATTCATTTATAGATACTTAGTCTTGAATAGGTAATTAATCTAATAAAAATATCAAAAAATTTTGGCTCTGGTCTAGTTTATGAGCCCAATGACATTTTACGAGTCCAATGAAATTTTATGAGTCCAATCAAAATATTGATTATATGAAAGGGGTCGTCGGAGCATATTTTTCCTTATTACCTGTCGGATTAAGGATAATTCGAAGAAATTTGGAATCAAATGGGATATCATGTAATTGATGGGATATCGGGCATATCAATGGATTAACCGAAAGTTTCGGTTCGGTTATTCGGTTCGGTTAACCAACAACCCTACTTAAAATACAAATTTTTTAGAATTTGATAGCAATTTTTTCAAAGTTCCGGTTCCGGTTCCAGTTCGGAATTTAGAAAAAGTTTTGGTTCCGGTTCCGGAATCCGGTATTCAATTTGGATCCGGCTCCGTTCAAAATTCCGGTTCCGTTGAAAAACTAATAAAAATAGATATTGTAGAAATTACAGGGTGACAAGAAATGTTCAGGACAATTTTCATTTTGCCGTAACTTTTTTTTCTCATTAATATTTTTTAAATATTTTATACTTGTTTTGTAGCCCAAACAATTCTCATTCATAGCTTATAAGCCTGATTCCGTCATTGGACATTTTTCTTTGAGATTTAGCGTTCGCAAAATTTCACCTCCTCCCAAAGTTCAAAAAAACACTGTCCAAAAAATTTTTAAAAATTCCGGTAGGAAAGTTTCTGGGAAAATTTTTTCTAAAAAGTATTTAGATTAGTAACCATGACTGTTAACTTTTAAAAAAGTGGCAGAAACAGATCAGTAGGCACGCCCGAGAACGTGAACAGGGTCATATTCCGATTATGCTCCAGTCCATGGGTTTTGATGAGATAAAGCGTGATAGAAGCTTGTTTGACCGGAGAATCAATTCTTGCTATGGCTTATAATGAACTAGGATTCATGCCCTATAATCTCAAAAAAATTCAACTTTTTACCAAATAAATTTAAAAAGTTAGGACCCAGAGATTTAAGTACCCCAAAAAGCAGTTCGCAAGTCAAGTGACACTTTATTCAGAAGGAAAATTTTATATGAACTAGACATGTACAATCATCAAAATGACAGATATTGTACCTCAAAATCTTCTCTTTCTTATCCGTTTATTTCGGATTTCCAGCATACTTCTTCCGAAATGATCTGGGTTATTATTTGCGAAACGGTCAAAATTCCTTGATTTTCATGAAAACTGAGGTCAAAATAAATAAAAACTATTATCTACGGGGAATACTTTAGGGTGATTCACAGACTTGTATCACAGCCTTGTACTTCGACTCTGTATCTAAGATAGAGTTGGGTACTTATAAAATTCTTGATTATATTTGTACCCCAAAAGGAAAAATCCAACCTTATTTAATCCTCTATCATATAATTTTTATTTGATCTCATTATCTTTAATTTGAATAGAGTCATGCCCTAAATAGTTTGGGTTCTACTTGACTTTATGAGTCCAATCAAACTTTATGAGTCCAATCAACAAAAAATTGGATTTTTCTTGCTGTTGCAAAGTTGTGGTATGGTTCCAAAACATTTCTTCATGTTCGGGACTTAAGCCCACTGGGTCTGGGACCATTCCTTACCCTATCCCTCGAAATTTCTTAAAGTTATAGCCAATTGTTTAAAATTTCAGAAAAACGATTATAACTTTCAGAAATTTCGAGGGATAGGGTAAGGAATGGTCCCAGACCCAGTGGGCTTAGGTCCCGAACATGAAGAAATGTTTTGGATCCATACCCCTACTTTGCAATACCAAGAAAAATCCAACTATTTTTTGATTGAACTCATAAAGTTTGATTGGACTCATAAAGTCAAGTAGAACCATAGTTTGTCCTAAAAATTTCTTGTCACCCTGTAGTATTTTTCATTGGACTCATAAACTGTCATCGGACTCATAAACTTTTGATTGGACTCATAAATTTCCATTGGACTCATAAACTTTCATTGGACTCATAAATTTCCATTGGACTCATAAACTAACCAGAGCCAAAATTTTTTGTCTTAAATGATAATTTTGTGTCGAGTACAGTATTAAGGCCTGTACATGTACTAGCAAAATGTCTCGTACACTGACATTAAACTTTTTGAAGAAAAATTGAAAAAAATATTTATAATTTCTCCCAGTTTATCTCGTGTTGATCAGTGGTTGAATAGTTAAGACGACTGATTTCATTTACTTCGTTATTTTCATAAGTGATGATTCTAATCCAGGTCTGAATTTAGGCTGCAAAATTTTTTTTCAAAAATCTCAAGTAAGAGAAAGTAAGAGTGGAGGTACGAGGCCAAAAATAGGGCTTGTACGAGTACGAGACAAAAAAATTATGCAAATACGAGTACAAGGAAAGTTGTTACCCCCCCCCCCCCCCCCCACTTTGTTACAGTAACTTTACACGAATATTATCTTCTATGTAAAGTTAAGCACACAAAGATAATATTGATGTAAACTTAAGGATTAGAAGATAGAATTAATGTAAAGTTAAGTAATAGAAGAAACAATTGATGTAATGTTAAGGGATGGAAGATGTAGATTTTGGGGGTAAAATTGCAAAGTTAAGCACCAAAAGATATTACTGATGTAAAGTTAGGGATTAGAAGGTAAAATTACCTTAAGGTTAAGAGTTTGAAGATAAAATGTGTGAAAAGTTAAGGATAGAAGATAATATTCGCGTAAAGTTACTGTAACAAAGTGGGGGGGTGGGTAACTACTGAGGAACAACCTTAGTATGTATGTTTATAATAAATATTATTAGGAATATGAAAATTAATTTTCGTCGTTATTTATCTATGTTCTCCATTGCTTTATTTGTGACGTTATTTTACACTTTGGATTTAATTTTGTTTACGAATCCATATTCAAATGGAGGTTATAAATATTTTGATACTTTCAACAAAACTTTGCCATATTTTCAATGCAAAATGGAAACGGCAATTTTTAACTAAATTTATGTTTCTTAAAATAAATCTAAATACATGTAGGTAAATTTTTTGTCTCTTTTATTTATGTTTCTTACTGAACTATCTGCATATTTAATAATAATTATTTGTGGATTTAAAATGGTTAAATATGTCAATTTAAACACTAATTTGGATGGAAATTTAAAAAGATTGAATAAACTGTTAACAAAAGTTTTGATTCTTTTGGTAAGGATATTTTGGGCTGTATATATGTAGTATACGGGTAGTTTATTTATATTTAATTTTAGGCTGTTCTGCCATTTATCAATCAAGCTGGAGGCTTATTTATTATGATTTTTTCACAAACAAACAATAATACAACAAACATAATTCGAATATTAATTTTCAGTTCTTATCATTTTATACCCGTATTTAACCCAATTATTTGTATATTAACAAACACTCCATATCGAAATGCTATTTTTAATCGTGCACAAGTAAATCCTCAGTAATTAACTACTTATAATTTGCTCCTTCGAATTCATCTGAATAAGCTACTTATTGAATACTTAACATGAAAAAAACAAAAAAATTTAAATTTTTAAATCATTTTTTTAAAAAACCATTGGAGATTTTTAAATGTTATAAAATTAAATGTAAATTCCCATCATTAAATCCAATTTCCCATCATTATCATTATTATATTTTTGAAATTAACTGCATTTTGTATTAAATTTTTCTTAAAAATTTTGTATATAATAAATACGTGGATTTTATCACCTCTTTCTTTTTGTTTTTTAATTTTGAATTTTTTATATATTAAATTTTAAAA
Organism: Meloidogyne arenaria; assembly: GCA_036172955.1. NCBI lineage: Eukaryota > Metazoa > Nematoda > Chromadorea > Rhabditida > Meloidogynidae > Meloidogyne > Meloidogyne arenaria. The sequence goes on from JARQAB010000040.1 coordinate 2,622,498, forward strand.
AATTAATGCAAAAGATCACTTCTTTAAAGAGAATTTTAATAAATTAACTATACTAAAACGCATTTTCTGTCACGCTTTTTTGCACTTTTTAAAAAGAAAAACAAAATTTGTTTTGACACGAAAATTTTTCTTTGTAAAAAATAAGAGAGAAAAAGTTGTTTTTCTCTAATTGTGCATGAAAAAGTTAAGTGTAAACAATAACAACCAGCCGTCTGCCATTTAGACGCAGGCTGACTGTTTCCAGCCGTCTGCCTTTTATTCGCAGACAGTTACTATTAAATCAATCGGTTATTTAGTCGCAAACTTTACTGTTGCACCATGTTATTCAAACAGGGAAATTGAAGATTTGGTTGATAGACACGAAAATTTTTCTTTGGAAAAAAAAGTGAAAAAAAAGTTTTTCTCTCGATATTTGGAAAAAAATAAACGTAAATGGGCAGAATCAATTAACTAAAAATAAAAGGAAAAAAATACCTATTTTGAGATACATATATAACAAAAACAAAAAACAAAATATTTTGAAATATGATTGACCTTAGTAATTTTTCAAAAATTTCAAAAAATATTGAAATGAATGTTATTCTGAGTAAAAAATATTGGAAAAATTACTTTTTTTTAAAACTAAAGTTCATCTTTACAAATGTTAAAATAAATTTTAATACATTTAATTTTAGAAGCAAAATACATACTTAAAAATTTCTTTTTTAAAAATTTACTTATTATGGTGCGTGTAAAACAAACTTTCCAAAAATCTGTTTCGGAAAGTTCTTTTTGTCAGCAAATTACAACTGATCTTCAATCGTCTTCAAAAAAAAGTCAGACGGGTTCAAAGCTCCCGTTTAAAAAAGCGGTTGAGCCGGTTCAAAGCTCCGGTATTGAAAAGCGGTCTAAAAATAATTTAAAAAGAAATTATGAATCTATTTGCCAAACAATAAATTTAGATGAAGTTAGTGATGAATTTTTTTATAGGGACTTTAAACGATTAAAAACAGATAGTAGAAAAGAAAAACAAAGAGTTAATATGACAGCTGAAGCAAATGAAATAGTTCGTAATAAAGATCGTATAAGTCATACTATTAGAAAAACCTTTTTAAATAAACAAGGTCTGAAACACTTCGAGGCTTCAAATTCAGATCTGGGAAAATTTTACGAACTAGGACAATTTAACATTAAATGTTTTAAATGTGAATCATTGCATTTTCCGGAAGAAGCAAAAGAAGAATTAAATAAAGACACATTTGAGTTTGAGAGTTGTTGCAAAAAAGGGAAACTTATTAAATTGGTTGATTTTTTTGAAGATTATCCTGAAGAACTAAAAGCACTTTTTAGTCCTGATAATCCTTTTAATAAAAAATTTATTTCAAATATACGCAGATACAATAGTATGTTTGCATTTGCATCTTTAAGCTGTTTTAGATTTAAATTTCCAACACCTGGTCCGCCTTGCTATAAAATTCAAGGCCAGATATATCATAAATTTAATCAATTTGCAATGCCTGCTAATAAAAATGAAATTCCATCAAATGGACAATTATATTTTTTAGATTCTGAGGAGGCTTCAGATATTAGAGAAAAAATTAATAAAGAATGTGATCCAAATATAATAAATTATATTGAAAGGTATATTAGAGAAAATAATAAGTTTGTAGATTCCTTTCAACTAATGAAAGATGTTTACGAAAAGCAAGAAAAAATTTGCAAAGTCCAAGGAATAAGCATGCCTGAAGTAAGATTGCTTTTTAGTCTAAAGGAAAATTTTGATAAAAGAAGATACAATATTCCGCAAAGTAATGAGGTATGTGCTATACTGGTTTGTGATGCAAATGATGATTTCCCACTTGCTAATATTGTCGTTTATCCTAAAGGCGAAAAAAAACTGAAAAATATTTATCCATTGGATAAATGTGTTGAACCAATGAGTTATCCTTTATTATATCCAAAATCGTCTTTTAGATTTTCATTTAATTTGCAAGATTCTAAAGGAAAAAATATTTCTCTTTGCGATTTTGTGAAATTTTTTTTATTTGTAAGAGATAATGAAAAATTTGTGCCTCATTTTTTTGCTCAAAAATTGTTTCAGCAATGGGTTGTTGACCAAGCAGCAAGAATAGAATGGAACCGGTTAGAATATATTAGAACCCATCAAAATGAATTATGTAGCAGTAGCTATTTAAACGTAGAAGATTTTTTGAAATCTAAAGCTATAAAAATTGGTGCTGAGATACAGAAAAAGGTTATTCTTCCTTCAACATTTACTGGAGGTCCTCGAAGCATGCATGAACATTTTATGGATGCTATGTCCATTGTAAATGAAACAGGAAAACCGGATTTGTTTATTACTTTTACGTGTAATCCAAATGATCCTGATATATTAAAATGTTTATTTCCAGGACAAACAGCGTCAGACAGACCAGATATTGTAACAAGAGTTTTTAATTTGAAAAAGAATTATCTATTAAATTTAATCTTAAATAAGCAAATATTTGGAGAAATTATAGGGTTTTGTTGGGTAATTGAATACCAAAAGAGAGGACTCCCCCATCTGCATTTATTAATAACGTTAAGTGCAAAAGACAAGTGGCGTAATTCAAAAGAAATTGATAATTATATTTGGGCCGAAATACCAGATGAAACAACCGATAAAGAGCTTTTTGATATTGTAAAAAAATTTATGTTTCATGGACCATGTTCAGAAAATTCACTTTGTTGGGACAAATCAAAGAAAAAGTGTGGTAAAAAATTTCCGAAAGCATTTCGGGAGTTAACTGAAATAAATGAAGACGGTTATCCATTATACAAACGGCCTAATAATAATAGATATATTTATAAAAAAGGTCAAAAATTAACAAATCAATATGTAGTCCCTTATAATCCTTATTTGTTAAAAACTTTTAGATCCCATATTAATGTTGAGAGAGTAAGTGATATTTTAGTGGTTAAATACTTATATGACTATATCTATAAAGGATATGACGCAGCAACAATTGAATGCGTCCAAGTCGGCGTCGATGGTACTAAAAAAGTTTTAAATTATGACGAAGTTAGTAAATATTTAGAAGCTAGATATTTAAGTCCATGTGAAGCATGTTGGCGCATCTTTAAATTCCCGTTACAAGGCAAATCACATGCCGTAGACAAATTGGATATACATCTAGAGAATATGCAGAAAATCATTTATGGAAAAAATGCTTCCGAAAACGAAATAAAAAATGCAGCAAAAAAAGATTCTACATTAACAGCCTATTTTAAATTTTGCCAGAAAAACCAGAGTTTAAATATAAAATATATTGATATGCCTAAATATTGCACTTGGTTAAAAAGTACCCGAGAATGGAAATATCCAAGAAAAGTAAATTGCAAAAAAATAGGTAGAATTATACCAGTTAATCCTGTAGAAACTGAAAAATATTATTTGCGATACTTATTGCTCAATGTACCGGGAAAAAGTTTTGAAGATTTAAGAACGGTAAATGGTGTTATTTATGATACTTATGCTAAAACATGTTTAGCAAGAGGGTTGGCAAGAGATGATGATGAATGGTATAAATGTTTAGAAGAAGCAAGTTTTTTTTCAAGAAAACATCCGCAAGGATTGAGAACACTATTTGTAAATATTTTAATACATTGCGAACCAAAATACCCTGGAATGTTATGGGAATCCTTTAAAGAGTATTTAATATTTGATTTAATAAGAAAATATCCAAATTCTTCAAAAAATGAACTTTTTAATTTAGGTCTTTGTTTAATTGATCAAGGCTTGAAGGACCATGAAAAATCTCTTAAAGATTTTTGTGATATGCCACAAATCAAAAATTTAATTAATTTTGATGAAAATGAATTTTATGATCCAGAAGAAGAATTTATTTTAGCACAAAATTTAATTTTTAAAATGAATGCAGAACAAAAAGAAATTATAGAGAAAATAAACAATATACTTAAGGAAACTGATAACAAAAAATGTATTTATATTGACGGCCCAGGTGGAACCGGAAAATCCTATGTTTTAAAAACTTTATATCATTTAGCAAGATCTTTTAAAAAAAATATTTGTAATATGGCTTATTCTGGTATAGCTGCAACACAATTACAAAAAGGTCGAACTTTGCATAATCGATTTAAACTGCCCTTAAATATTAAAAAAACGTCAACTTCGGGTATAGAAATCAAAAGCAAAGAAGCTGAAGAAATTAAAAATACAGACATTTTTGTTTGGGATGAGGCACCTATGGCATCACGATTCACATTAGATATAATTGATAAAAAATTAAAAGAAATTATGAATAATCAAATGCCTTTTGGCGGAAAAATTTTTGTATTAAGTGGTGACTTTAGACAATGTTTACCAATAAAAGAGTTTGGTACACGGTCAGAGATAATTGATTTATTAATTAAAAATTACTTTCTTTGGAATAATTTTCTGATAATGAAGCTAGATAAAAATATGAGGGCTGATCCAAATGAAAAAGAATTTGCAAAAGAATTGATTAAAATTGGTAATGGATTATCTGAGAATGAAAGTTTCGTTACAGTCCCAGATACGTGTTTTTGTAAAGGCAATTTATCTGATGAAATTTTTGAACAAGTTATTAAAAATGAAAACTACAACGAACTTTATAATTACGCAATTTTATCTCCCTTCAATTCCATTGTAGATAATTACAATGAAGAAATAATGAAAAAGTTTCCAGGCGAATCAAAAACTTTACTAAGCATTGATGAAACAGAAACAAATAGTAATTTGCTGATTACACCAGAAATTTTAAACTCCCTAAAATGTCCTAATTTTCCAAATCATAGCATTTCTTTAAAAGAGAAGTCAATGATTATGTTAGTAAGAAATCTAAATGTAAAGGAAGGTTTATGTAACGGGACCAGACTTCAAGTAGCCAATATAGGTAAACATGTTTTAAATTGTATTATAAAAAGTGGTGACAAAATAGGAGAGACGACTCTCATACCAAGAATTACTTTAATTGAGGACAAAAAGTTCCCTTTTGTTCTAAAAAGACACCAATTCCCCATAAGGATGGCTTTTGCCTTTACAATAAACAAGAGTCAGTCACAAACATTTGAGAAAATTGGAATAGATTATACAGAAGATCCATTTAGTCATGGACAAACATATGTTTCGTTAAGCAGAGCTAAATCATGGGAAAAAATAAAAATAAAAATATCTGAGAAAAATAAAGAAAACAGAATTAGAAATATAGTGTGGCGCGAAGCTCTACTTAATTAAAAATTAAATTTTGAATAAAAATTCCTAATTGAATTAAAAAATGTTTAATTAAAACACCTATGGGAAAAATAGGGGGAAAATATAAAAATTCATATGTGAAAAAAATATTGAAAAAAATTAAAATTTTACTGCATAATTGAAAAATATCATACGAGTATTTACACATTTTTAAAATACTTTTAAATTTATAATTTTTTAAGTCAATTTAAAAAATATTATATAAAAATTCATATGTGAAAATGAATTTTTATTCTGTATTTCATTCAATTGAAAAGGGAGTATTTCATTCAATTGAGTATGCTAAAAAATAATTTTTTAAAATATACACAAAAAATGCAAAACAAAAGATAAATTTGTTTTTAAAATATACTTTTATATAAAGTAAAAAATAACTTAATTTAAAAAATATAAATCGCCAAAAATTGAAAGAAAAACTTTAAAGAAAAAATTTAGATATTTGGATCTTAATAAATTATTTATACCTTTTAAAAATCTTAAAAAAATTTGGTCTGAGAAAAATCTTCAGAAGCCAAAATAAATTATGAAAAGAAAGATTAAAATAATTATAATTTTTTAAATTAAAAAAAATTAAAAAATTCAATTTAAAAATTAAATAACTATTAAATTTTTAATCAAATTTTTTTGATTTCTTCAATAAAGGTAAGTTAATCGCTACATTAAGAGGAGGATGTAGCGTGTGATAGGGCGGGATAAAATATTGCCCTCTAACTATCACAGGACTCCTCAACCAAGGTATCCTGGTTTTGGTGCGTTCACGCCGCGGATACCGTCAGTAGGGAAAACTCCCGAAGCTAAACCCAAAACAACTTTGAAACTCTAATTAAAAATTTTAAGAAAACTAAATTCGAAAAAATAAAATATACATTTGCTTATATCCATCAAAAAATTAAAAAAATAAATATTTACAATTTTTTGAAAAAGTTGTTTACAAAAAAGTTAAAAATTTTAAAAAAGAACATTAGTTATTTATGATCAAAAATTTTTAATTTCCATTACAATAGAAAAACAAAAATAAAAATCGTGTATAAAGTAAAGCCAAAATAAATATACTGATCAAAAACAGTTTTCATTAAAAATATTTTAATAATTTTTCATAAAAAACGCTTTTTTATTAAAGATACCCCAAAAAATTCATTAAAAAATAATATGGAAACTGAAACATCCTCACAAACACCTGCTAAAAAATCAAAACGAACCCCTCTTCAATCAATAAAATCAGGCGAAACTATGATGTAGATTTAAAGATTTCCTCGATTTTATTAAATTAAACTATTTTTAGAGATATCAAACTATTTATGATTACTGCTGATGCAGTTAGAACAGTCCATGAAAATACAATAGTTTGGACTTTGGTTGGGACAGATGGGTTATTAATTAAAAATAAAATTACTCTTAATCCTTTAAAATTATAAAAAATACTAAATGACTTTTTAAAAAACTTTAATAAAAAGATAAATTTAGATATGATTATGTGAATGTAACCTTATGGGATAAGCATTTTAACCGTTTGGTTACTGATCTCAACAATAACTTTAGGGTAGAATATTAAATTATTAATTAGTAAACACAAATACAGGGAAAAAACTTTATGTTCAAAACATTTGTTGCCAAACAAGTTTTGTCACCTTATAATTATGGATCTGTTAATTATGAGTTAAGAGCGCAAGAAAGTTCAACAATTACATTAATTGCTGAAATAGATAATGAATTTTTTGGAATAACAGAAGAGACTTATTTTAATTTTTTAAAAGAAAAGTTAATAATTGATGAAACCTTTCAACCTATTGCATATGAAAAAATCCGAGTTGGAGAACTTTTTGAGTAAATATTTCTTAATTTAAACTTTCTATAATTCAAACTTGACTTTTGATATTTAAATAATTTAATAAAATTATTAAGAGATGTTGAACTCAAGATATATAGCATTAAAGAAATTAGAACAGTTTCTGTAAAGGGTCGCTCAGAAGCGAAAGTATTAGATGTTATAGCCATGGTAGATAAAACAAAAATAAGATTGTCTGCTTGGAATATTCTTGCAGAATTTTTGTTTTTTTTACTAAATGGAAAAGAGGTAGTCTTAAAAATTTCAATAAATGATTTTTTGCAGGGAAAAATGGTAAAGCTACAAGGTATTCAAATAAAGGAGGGACTTAAAGATGAAAAAATAATTAATTTTTTAAACACAAGCAAAGTAAAACTCGAAGAATTTGATGAAGAAATGATGGAAGAAGAACCAGTAAAGTCTTTAAATGATATGGCAAAAAAATTTGGCCAAATAAAATGTTAAATATTTAATGTTAAAATTTAATCCAAAAAATTAATAGGCGAAGTAAGATTAAAAGTTGTTCGAAAACCAACAATTATGAGTTCAATGAAAAAACAAAATGGGACAATCTGCACTGACGGATTGCACAAAACTCAGCTAATTTATCCGAACAATCTAAATTTACAAACTAATGACGAAATTACAATACATGTTGCTAATGTCGAAACTAATAATGGTCAAACTTAAAAAGATTTTTTAAAACAAAAATAAATTTAGTGGGAGTTTTAACTGTAACAATTTATGATGAAACCGCATACGTAAAACACGATGAAAAAGTAATTAAGAAAATTGACTTGGATGAACTTAATTATCCAGAAAATATTTAAACAATAAAAGAATTAAAAACTTTCCAATGAAAGAAAGATTTTTTAAATTAAAAAATCATTTAGAAAAACTATCTTTATTAAAAGGTTCTTCTAAAAATATTTCTTTTATTAAATAAAAATTAAAATTTAAAATAAAAATATTTAAAATAAAAAAACTTCATTGTTTTTAAAGAAAAAATCTGATAAAAAATGGGAAAAAATAATAAGATGAAAAAATAACTACAAAAAAACGGCCCTGACAAATAAAAAAAGAAAATTAAACAAAAAAACATGAGAAAATTTATTAAGGATTGATTTTAATTGGTTCCTGAAAAATACTTAATTCTCAGAAACCTTTGTCTTAAAATTAACGAAAATTGTCTTGGACGAGATGCATTTTTTAAGATGAATTTTTTAAAAAAATTGGAAAAAGAAGCTAATTTAAAAGGCGAGAAATAAAATTTTTGCATACAGACTTAAACCTCAGGTCCCAAACCTCGAGACAGGTACCGGATTATTTAAAAATAAAAGGTTAAAAAACAAGATCGGGTCGAAAAAAGTTCGGGTTTCGGGCACCCATGAAATCCTTGCTACGTATATAGAAAACCACATATAAATCCTAATTTTTGTATTCGGAATAAGAGTAAAACCAAGAAAAAAGTAACAAATTAACATAAAACAAAAGTAAACTATATGTATTGATTACTAAAAAAATAAAAGAAAAAAAAGACAATTTTAATTTGACTTTAATCTTTTATAGAAGTTTTCCTTAGTAAAAAAGATGAATACTATTCATATCTGAAGAGTTTAAAAATATAAATTGTTATAAAATAACAAAAAATCAGACAAAAAAATAAAATTTGAAAGACATTGTTCAATAAAAAACGTTAAAAATAAATGAAAATCGTCTTCTTACAAATAAAATATTGCAGAAAAGTGAAAGATTTACTGAAAAAAATAGTTTAAAAATAGAATAAATTATTGATTACCCCAAGAAATGACCCAATATTGGATAAACCTCAATTTAAAATGTTTTTAAAAGCAGTTATTGAATAAAAATTGCACTCAAATTTTTATAAAAGTTACAGCTCATAAAGCGACTAAAAATCTCTCTCAAAATGTGTGTAATTGTTTAAAGAAAAAAAATATTTTTTAAAAAAAACTAATTACTAAAAATTAAACAAAATCGTATTTTAAATAGCCAAATTAAAGTTGTCATGTTTAAAAGGGAAAAAGAAAAATAGAAAAAAGTAAGACTAGAATTCTGAAAAAATTAATTACAAATTACTAAAATCAAAGGTGAATCTAAAAAAATCTTATTCAAAGTGATAAGACTGTTCTATTTAGCTTTGGAATTTATACAAAATTAAAAAGTTAATCAAAAACATAAAAATAGACACGAAAAACCGCTACAACAATGAAAAAACAAAAATAGAAACAAGAGATAATTTTATCAAAATAAAAAGTTTAAGACATATATTAAGAGAAAATTAAAAAAGAAAATATTTTTAAAAAATAAGAATATTAATTCAAAAATTAATGAAATATAATTGAATCCTTTTTTATTGAGAAACAACTAAAGATTAAAAGAACATAAGTATAATCGATTAAAACAAATCGTTAAAAAAGGATGGATAAAAATAAAAAAATTAAATATGCAAAACTACAAATGAAAACAAAACTAAAAGAAGGAATGTCTATTTAAACTAAACTTTTAACTTTTATACCAAAAAGAGAGAGAAAACTAAGAGAAAAACATATCGCCAAAATAAAAATGTAGGTAAAAATGGAATCCCAAAAAACTTGAAAAATTAAAAAAAGTAAAAAAACTAAAGGACCTATAATTGATTAAAAAGAAAGTGTTAATAGAAAAAAAGGAATAAATAAAAAAAACCAGTTACAAAATAGAGAATCTTATACCGTATTTTCTCGATTAATTCTCCTGGGGAATTATTTTTCCAGCCCATCCATGGCATGGGGAATTATTCAAGGGAGGGGAATAAATCGAGAAAATGCTGTATCTTGAAACAAAACAGAAAAGAAATGTTTAAGAATAAAACAAAAAATATTAAACAGAAAAATTAATTCGCTCAAAATTAAAGAGACCTTTTTTGTGTTGGAAAAAAACTCAAGAAAATCGATTAAAAAGAAGGATTAAAAAAGGGTGAATTAAAATAAATATGCAAATTACAAGTTTCTAAAAACTAAAAGAAATGACAATTTTAACCCAACTTTTAACTTTTATACCAAAAAATGAGAGAAGAAATCTAGAAAACATTTCGCCATAAAAAATTAATTTAAAAGCCAAAATTTCAAAAAGGCAAAAATTTATATTCAGGATCATGTTTTGTGAATTAAAACGAGTTACGCATTCGCTTTACGATTTGCTGAAACAGAACAATATTGCATAAACTTATAGTCTTAAAAATCTTTTAACGAAAAATTTCACACTTTTTCGGAAAATAAAACAAAACCTAAAAACACAAAAGTTAAATTTTAAAGCCAGAGCTCCAAAATAATGCTCTTCTTACGACCACTTATTTAAAATTTTAATACAAAACATTTTTAACAGCTAGATACGAGCGTTCAGGTGCCGCGAAGCGGCACCTGAACGCTCGTTATTTACTATACTAAAAAAATCCAAAAAAAGATTTTTTAAAGAAAGAAAATGCTTTTGTTTTGAAACGAAAATTTTAATAAAGAAAAATAAAAGAGAAAAAAGTTGTTTTTCTCTAACTTCGCACAAAAAAAAGATAAACGTAAACAATAAACAGCGCGTCTGCCATTTAGTCGCAGACAATTAAAATTTTCAATTAATCGCAATCATTTTTTGTAAATTAATCGCAGCCATATAAACGCAAACATAAAACTTAAACGGTGCACCCATTAGAGTCTGCAAAGGTCTTTAACAGGTATTGGGGAAAATACATAAAGGAGAATTTAATAAGATGAAGAATATTAAGGAATTTGGTGTTTTAATGAGATATATGGATTAATCTTATGTGACAATATTAGGAATTTAATGTAAGGATTAAGAGGATTTTGTTCATTAAGAAATATATCGGAGAGTTACTAGAATAAAAAGTTATATTGAGTTTCAGGGAATTTCACGGAATTAGGAGAGAGTATGCTTAAGGGGTTTGAGGATATAACATGATTAATAGGACTGGGGTTTTGTTGGATTAATATCAACATAGGGAATTGGGCGCTTGAGAGAAATATCAAGGATATTAAGTACCAATATGTAGTTATAAAAAGACTGGGGAATTAAGTTTGCTGGTGATTAAGCTATACGGGGATAAAAGTGTTAACAAGTTAGGGCGATTCAAAGTGAAAAAGAAGATATCGGAAGATGCTATGGGGAATATGAAAAGGGATATTTTTAGAAAATATATTGTGCAAAAAATAAAAAAACTGAGTTCCTTAAAAGATATTGTTGGAAAATTGAGAATATTAGATGGGATTAATAGAGAATCATGGAGTCGAGAGAATGTGTTAAATAGGTAGATAGCTACCGGGATTTGTTTAAATTTATGGATTTTGGAGATTAACAAATAATAAGAGAATTGTGTGGATTAAGTGTGATACCGTGAAATTTGGGAAATTTAAATGTTTCAATTATTTTAAAAATTAAACAAGGAAATCAGGGGTCCCGAAGCGATAAAACGCGATCTCAAGAGTTTTAGAGGGTTATAGAGGGTTCTGGTGATTAAACGAAAAAAGAGGGATTTATAATATCGATTGATTTCTGTGAAAAAAGAATATCGGGGGATTACATTGGAGTCAAAGGATTTGAGGATTTAACAGAGATATCAAGAAATATAGAGGTTTTGAAAATATATCTGGGGATTTGCGAAGCAAATATATAATCGAAGCTTTAGGAGTTTAACATAGATATCATTACCATTGTGGAGGAAAACAAGGGATTGATGAGACAATAAATGATATAGTGTTAAGAAGTAAGCGAGGGGTTAACATAAGGTAATTTGAGGAAGGGCAACGGGATCGGATTAAAATATACAACTAAGATATTTACGGATTTTGCTTATTAATAGAGTTACAATCTAAAGAGCAGATTAGGAGACCAGATATTAATGAGTTTGTGGGGGAAAAGATCGATATCTGTAGCTTTGAAGAAAAAAAAGTAAAAAAACACAAAGATTAAGATATTTACATATTGTGATTTGTGGGAAATGTGAAAAAGAGTCAAAGGTTTGTAGGGAAATGCGTTCTAAAGAAAAAAGGGTTCTACTTGACTTTATGAGCCCAATCGAACTTTATGAGTCCAAACAAAACTTTATGAGACCAAACAAATTTTATAAATCCAAACATGTCTTATTATTCTAAGTAAAAATTTTGGCTCTACTATAGTTTATGACTCCAATCACAGTTTATGAGTCCAATCAGCTTTTTGTTAGCTACGGAGGTAGGTCGTCATATCAAAGCTGAAGACGGAAAGAGGGTTAGGTTTATGTTACTTTTGTTGAACGCAGCGACCTTCGACTCGCGAGGCGCGTGCCGCAAAACCCCGCGCGCAGCGCGGGGTTTTGCACAAGCGCCTCGCCTAAGCTCCATAGGTCTAGCAACATAATCCTATTCTTTTTTAATGTATTATTTAATAAATGTATTATTTAATAAAATCTAATAAAATTTGATTGGTCTCATAAAGTCAATTAGAACCGAAAAAAGCTGGGATAAGAGGGAATTCTTTGATTAGAGGGATTAATTTAAAGACAAATGGATTTAAGAAAAAACGGATATAAGGAGTTTATGGTTTAACAGGTCACAGGTTTTGGGGTGATTACTAGGAAACTGGAGATTTGAAGGAAAAATAAAGAAAACAACGGAATCGAAGGAAGAGGGCGATAATGGAATAAGTGGTTTAATAGTGCGATCGAGGGATTTGAGGAATCTTGAAGAAACTAGAAAAACAAAGGATTTGATGGAAAAGAGTGATAAAGGAGATTTGGAGGATTATCATGAAGTCAAATGAAAAACACCAGTGGATTCGGGGGAATAAAAGAGACAACAAGTGAATATAGAGTGTGAAATTCGTTGGATTATCATGGTGATATGAAAAGAAAAAGAGGTATGCGTGACAAAACGGTATCAAGGGAATTAAGGGGATTGAGACGGATATTTATCGTTTAAAAGGTATAACCCCAAAATATAAAGGGATAAAGATTGATATATTAGGTTATAGATTCAAGTGTGAAATGGTATTTTGAAGTTTAAAAGGGAATATGAGAATTGGGAGGTGTAGAAGAGGAATATCGAGAAAGTGCTATGTAGAAGTGTTGAGACTTTTAGGATTAAGAGTAATATCGGTTTTTTTAGTTAATTAAAAGTGATATCAAAGGAGCTAAGAGATGGAGCTAATAGATATAAAGAGGAGCTAAGAGATATAAGTTTTCGAGCTTAAAGGTAGATATCGGGGATTTTAGGGTTTAGAGAAGATTAAAAGAAATTAGGGGATGTTTGGTTTGCAGTGTTCAAAGGTGATTTAGAGATCGGAAATTTTCAGATATAACAGAATAAGGGCTCTTAGAAAATTTAGAACTGAGGGAATTCGAAAGATAAATGAGGGGATTAGGAGAGATTAAGAGAGATATCGGCGGGGGAATTGGGATTCAAAACAATATTGTTAATTAAGCAAAAAAACAAGAACGATATCGAATTAAGTGGTAAATATAGAAATGATAAAACGATTATGAGTAATTGGTATACCTAGAGGTTGGGTAAAATGACGAGGAATATCGAAAAAGTGAAGGTGGTTTCTGGAATAGTAATAAGGAATCTAAAGAACTGGGAAGATCAGGATGGAGACCAAGAAGGAAGGATACAAAGAAGTTGGAATATTGAGGGTTCTGGGGTAATTTGAGGAATAAGATTAAAAGATTAAGGGCGAGTATAAAAGGTATATATAGAAGTGATAATAGGACGCTGGAAGATTATCAGAGAATTCTATGGGTTTGTTATGATATCATTGATTTCGATACGTTTAAGAAATCTTAGTACGGACGCCATGGAGTGAAGATGTATCAGTTGAGGTGTAAGACGTAAAACGGCTATAGTTCAGTAACCAAAAATTGATAGGTCAGTGTCTGAAAAAGGAAGAAGGTAAGAGATCGGGCCATGAAATTGGTGAGAAATCATGAGCTTAGTTAAGAGAATAAGTCCGGCAATTGATCATTGTTAGTCGTTCAGCAAATATGTGAGATTATTTACTAAAAACGCACTAATTTTTCAATTTTATTATTAAAAAAAGTAGGAACGAGCGTTTGTTCGCCGCGAAGCGGCGAACAAACGCTCGTTAAATAACTAAAGTGCGGATTTATAGGCAAATGCCTTTTTTTCTGCAAGCTTGGCATAATGTAATACGTTCAAAAAACGTGTTTTTAGCGGCTGCGCCCCAAAATGTCCTACCCCCAAAATGTCCTCCCCTAAAATGTCCTCCCCCAAAATGTCCTAGTGAATAAAAACCCCCAAAATGTCCTAATGAACAAAAACCCCCAAAATGTCCTCCCCTAAAATGTCCTACCCAGAAAATGTCCTACCCCATCCCTTCTTTAAATTCGGGTAATTTTAATTTAAAATCCGGAAAAAAGGTTTCAGGAAAACCCGGAAAATGTTTTCCGGAAAACCCGGAGAATGTTTTCCGGAAAACCCGGAAAATGTTTTCCGGAAAATCCGGAAAATGTTTTCCGGAAAATGTTTTCCGAAAAATCTGTACTATTCCGGAAGCCATTTTCCGGAATTTTCAGTAAGTTATTTTTCGATAATTTCCGGAAATCATTTTCCGGAAAAATTTCTATATCTTTTCTCGAACCAACTTCATGTTCAGAAAAACGTGACCTATTTGTTTTTAATTTTGAGTTCGACAAATTGAATATTTTAATATATTTGACATTTTGAGATGGACATTTTTGAGGGAGGACATTTTAGGGGTTTTTGTTCATTAGGACATTTTGGGGGTTTTTATTCATTAGGACATTTTCAGGGTAGGACATTTTGGGGGAGGACATTTTGGGGGTTTTTATTCATAAGGACATTTTGGGGGTTTTTGTTCAATAGGACATTTTGGGGGTAGGACTGTTGTGGATCGAACGCAGCGGCTTCTAATTGTCTAGCTGATTTTTAATTTAATTAGGGTGTCAGATAGAATTAAAGAATAAAGAATTTAATATTTATTTATCTACTTTATTTATTTTAACAATTGTGGAATAATTGGGCAAGGGCAACTCAATTAATAGCTAAAAAGCTTATATGAACGGGCAACTCATGAATACGGGCTAAAAAGCAACTAACTTAGCAACAGACTTTTGCTAGTAAAAGAGAGGGGCTTAAATAGGGCCAGTATTGGAGGAACATTTTTAAATGATTAGAACATTAAAACACAATTTAAAACACAAATTAACTAAATTTAAGGATCGGTCCACCTTTTTGGCAATTTGTTTGTTGAAATATTAGGTTGGGCCAAAAAAGTGGACCTTGAGACACATAAAAATTAAATAGTAAACAATTTGGAATGCGGACTAAAAAACACGTGAAAAGGAGAAATTGGGGGTTAAAAATGTGAATTGGGCCAAAAAGATAAGAAATTGGCCCACAAAAAGTAATAAAGTGAAGAAATGGGGCTTATCAGTAATTTAAACAAAAAATTGTATTTTGATCACAAAATACAAAAAGCAGAATACTTTGTCATTCTGCAACACTCCCCCTAAATTAAAAATTATTTTCTTCTTTTTCTTCTCCTCTCTTTTATTTATTTTCTTCTTCTATAATTCATCAGATCCGTGCGCGCGTCTGTAATTGCGGTGCGTTGCATTTGTTGGCGACCACGGGATTGTTTGGATTGATTTTTGCTTCATCTGTTCGAGCTGAATGTGTGTTTTTGCGTTTGTTTCAGTTATTGTAGGCTTCTGTCTTTTTTGTAATTCCTCCAAGTAGGCTTTCCTTTCAGGTGACAGCGCTACTATTATTCGTCTTCCTTTCTTTGTAATTGTAGTGTGTGTTCCTTTAAATTCTGACGTCGCGCTTTGAATTTTTTTGTTTTGTATGTCGTTCAATGGGCCCTTGTTGATTGTTGCCACAATTGTTGGAAGCATGATAGCCAAAATCGTTATGATGAGAATGACGTATTTGCCTTGAGGCCATTTAGTTCTCGCTAGATCTCTTATTCTTTCTTCCTCCTTTGCCTTTTCTCGGTAGTGACTCGCGGGAGGTGATCTGTTTCTTTCTCTGTAGTGTGCTGCCAATTTTTCATTTATAATGATTGGTTCAGCCACCATTGTTGAGGTCGGCTTGAATTTTTCTCTAATTTTTTCTACCTCTGTTGTATTAAAGCCTGACGTTGAGGGCATGTCTACATCCATTACTTCTTCACTCTCTATTGTAGTGAATCTTGGTGTAGCATTTATTTTGTTGCGAATTTCCGTTAGTTCTCCTGGTCGACCTCTCATTGTGTAGAAACCAGTTGAATATGTTTCTGCCATGTTACGAAATTGTTCGACCATTCTCAATCTGTCTGTGTATCTTTCTGGTTCATGGAGAACGAGTGTTGTTTTAAACTTTAGTGAATTCTCTGCAAAGAATCGGAGTGTAGATTCTATTCCTGCTGAAATTTGGTCGTCCGCTTGTACGATGTAAATTATTTCTCGCACAAATCTTCCAGTGAAGATTATTTCCTGTAGTTCGCGAGATCCATCTATTGTTATCAGTCGGACTGACTTTTCATTTGACCATGCTCTTGCAGACTGTATTGTGTTTTCCGAAACAATAATTGTATCTGCTTCAACTAGTAATAATGGCGGAGAAGCTGTAAAGAACTCAAATCTTCTTTTTGTTAAAACTTTATTTATTAAATCGGTGAGAGTTAATAGCCAATTGTATGCTCCAGCCATAATTTTATTTGATTCCGGCGGATCTTCAATTTGTATCGCGCCGTATGTATTTTCTTCCCACAATTTTCTGAGAACGTGGCAATTTGCTATACGTGAGTCCAGTACTTCTCTTACATTTTTATCATTGATGGCCTTCCTTGGGTCCGCTTTGATCATGTCCCAGAATTGTAAAAGTAGGTAGACTATGTCGTCTTTTTTAGAGAGCAGCTTCTCAGCATTCTCAAGCATATACATTGACCTTTTATACTGGCGCATTATCCAATCAAATATTATCATTTGAAGAATATTCAACATTATCGGCAAGTTGAATATGTTGGCCTTTGGTCGAAGATGAGCATTAAAGGATACTTCTCTCGAATGAAGACAGTCCTTGTGCTCAATTCCATAACAATTAGTGAGGACGTTGTATGGTGCCTTTGCGGGTAATGGCACTGGTGGAGTTTGAATTTCCATTTGTGATTTTTGTGGGGATTTAGCATTAATCCCCAACTCTCTCCGCGCCTTTTGAGCTTCTTTAAGTGCGGCCTTTTGTTTATCGTTGTCTTGTCGTTTTGCCAATTCTTTGTCCCAGGGCACTGTTGCTAAACTGGTGTTTGGCATTTTTTCTTTATTCGAATAATCTTCCGCTCGATAATTCTTTCTGAATTCTTTATTGTAGCGGTTTAAAGCTTCCTTTTCTCGTGTAGCTTCTATTTGTCTTCTAGCGCTTGGCTTGTTGTATTTTTCTATTTTCTTTTGTTGTAATTTTTCTATACGTAGTCCATCACGGAAAGTGTATTTCCCTGCTCCTAAAGATTTGAAGAGAGCATTCATTCCAGCCATTGCTATTCTCTTCGGACGTTTAAATTGTTTCCGTGGTATTTTGTAATTGGCTGACAACGTTGGAAAATGTTTATTTTTTGTTGCTGGAGCCTGAATCTGTTGTCTAACTGGACCTTTCATCGTTGCCAATTTTCTTTTTTCATTTTCTGGTCGCTCGTCGCTAATTTGCATAGTATATGTACTCTCTTCTGAATGTGTTGAATCTTGTCGTTTACGTTTATTTGTTGTCGCGATTTCAATTGTGTCGCGATTTGGTGGGTGGCTCGACTCAATTGTCGCCATTCCAACAATGTTGACATTACTGTTGTCCATTTTGTTTTTGTTGCTGTCCTGAATTTCTAACGGGTAAAGGACATTTATACTTCTTTTGAAAATTTTTTCATTTGTTTGGACCTTGACAGTTCGGATAATTCCGTCTCTTCCTTTAATTAGTAGGAGTACACGAGCTAGTCTCCAATGACTCCTAGGGATTTCTTCTTCACCAATCAGGACTATTTCCCCTACTTTAGGAGTATAATTTTCATTCGTGATGTGGTTTTGCTTTCTTTCTCTTAGTGCTAGAAGATAATGCGATTGCCAGATTCGCCAAATCTTGTCCAATCGCAGCTGAATATAGTCCATTTTTCTTTTTAATCCTGATTCTTCCGGCTCATAATCTTCGTCATCTTTGCTGATTGTTTCGTGTGGCGTCGTTACTTCGACATTTTCGTATGGTATCAAGAAATCGATTGGGCGTAGCGCTCTGTGTGGCTCTCTTTCGGACATAAAAGTCAAAGGTCGGGAGTTGACAATAGCTTCTACTTCGCAGAGAAGTGTTTGCAACTCATGTTTTTGTAATAAATTGCGGCCGATGCATCTTCTTATTGACATTTTAGTTATTCCGACCATTCTTTCCCACGCTCCTCCTTCCCGAGGGTTGCGCGGTGTTGTAAACTGCCATTCGGTTCCTTGGAACTTCATTTCGGAATTTAGGTCCTTCACAAATTTGGAACCAAGTGTAAAATTTGTTGCGTTGTCTGAGGCTATTAGCGATGGGACTCCTCTTCGAGACGCGAATCTTCTGTACGCTCTCAAAAATGATTCTGCTGACAAATCCTCCGCCAGCTCCAAGTGTATTGCCCTAACGGACATACAGGTGAACAAGGCTCCATAGGCTTTTTCGACAGCGTTGTTGAGTCCCTTAATTTTCATAGGCCCGAAATAGTCGACTCCTGTTGTCGTGAATGGCCTTGACATTGAGACCCGATACTTTGGTCTTTTTGTTTGCGAATTGTCTTCCGGCGACTTTTCCTTCGGTGATTTATAATTTCGCCTCCTGTTTTTTGATGAATTGCCCTTTGGCGAATTGTTTATCGGTGAGATGCTCTCTTGCATATTATTCATTGATGTGTTGCCTTGTGGCATATTGTTTATATATGACTTGTCTTTTAGTCTTTTGTTTTTGGGCCTCTTGATTTTTGTTAAATTGGCACAATGTAAATTATTGTTAGGCCATTTGTCGCTTGGTATTTTGTCTTTTGGTGACTTTTCTATTTTATTATTATCTCCCTCCGCATTCTGGTGAGACATGTCCGGAGGTTCTTCAATCATTGCTGAATTTTTTCTTTTATTTTCATCCGCGACCTCTTTGTGATTGTTGCCCTGAGACGTGTTATGTTTCGTTGAGCGTCTTCTTTTACCTTCATCGGAATTTTTGTCCGGAGGCGTTTCAGTCTTTTTGACTTCTTTGTTATTTCTTCCTCAGTGGCGTATTGCTTGCCCAGAGGTGTGTCAACTATTGTTGAATTAATTTGTCTCACTTCTTCCTCAGCATTGTGATTGCTCAGAGGTATATTAGCTGTATTATCCTCCGTTGGATTGTTGTTTGGCGAAATTTCATTCGTAGAATTTTTTATTTTGTCGCCATCTTCGGCATCTTTGTGAATACCCAGCGGTACACATTCCTTCGCTGGGTTCTTTATTTTTTCCTCTTCCTGGGCATTCTTGTGAGACTTGGCCGGAGGTATGTTATCCTTTGTTGGATTTTTTATTTCATTTTCATCCTCAATCTTCTTGTCTAGAGGAGTATTATGGTTTGTTGAACCTCTTCTTTCATCTTCATCCTTGGCAATTTTGTGGTTTCTGCCTAGAGGTTTTTCAATTTTTATTGAATTAATTTGTTTCTCTTCTTTTTTGGCATTCTGCTTGCCTTTAAGTGGATCAACTTCTGTTGAATTTCCACTTTTATCTTCCTCGGCACTGTTGCTTTGAGGTACTTCAAACTTTGTTGAAGTTTTTCTATTTTCTTCCTTGGCATTGTGCTTGCCTTGAAGTGCTTCATTCTTTTCTGACTTCTTTTCTATTTTTTCTTCGGCCTCTTTATTTTTGCTCCGAGGTACTTCAGTCTTCTTTGATGATTTATTTTTTGGCCTCTTCTTTTTTCCTTTTGAATTTTTACTTGGTGAATTCTCTTTTGGCCAATTTTTTCTTGTTGATTCAGGCGTCTCGTCGTCTGAATTGTCATTGCATTCAAATGCTGCGTTGACTTGAATTGATGCGGCGAATACTGTATGTGCGCCTATTGCATTTTCAATTTGACCTGCACCGCTTAAAAGTTTACCAAGTCGTGATTCACTGATCGTAAATCCGCTCGGTAATGTTGTCTTCTTTTCTACTTTGAGTTCATGGAACAGATCCATGCCTATTAGTAGATCAGGTTGTCGATGCTCGACATTTGTAGTGAGTCGTACTTGATTGAGCTCTTCACCAGTAAGCTCTTTCAAATCGTACAGCGGGAGAGGATTGACGAGAAATTTTAGCTTGTTCAAAACGATGCTTAATTTGCCTCCTCCCTTTGTTTGTAGATTTGCTCTCACTAAATCGCTCTTATATTCTTTGGCTCTTCTCTCACCAAAGCTTGTTAATCTGCAGGTCTCATTTGCCACTATCACTGGCAAGTTGAGTGAATCAGCCAGCTTCGCTGATATAAATGACCGTTGACTTCCAGGGTCGATAAAAATCAAAGCCTTTTGTTTGATGTTTGGCCTCTGCGGATTATAAATCGGTGCCTCTATTGTCATGAGCAATGCTCTTGCTTCTTTATTTTCTATCGCGTTTGTTTGTACTATCTGACAATTTGTAGCGCTTGGTCTTTCTCTTTGTTGCTGCGATCGGACCACATTTCCTTGCCTACGGGCAATTATTCGATTTGGGTTTCGTTGAAAACATAGCGCTGTTGGGTGCAATCTTCCACAATGATAGCACTTTGCTGGGGTTTTGCATTCTGCACTTGAATGATTTCTTCTTAAACAGCGTGTGCAGAGCTTCTTCTCTTTGGCTACCTGTAGCCTTGCTCGAGGATTGTTATATTTGTTGCATTTGTCGTTCCAGTGCGTCAATCCGCAAAACGTGCAGTCTGGAAGCAAAGCTCGATTATCGTCTTGTCGTCTTGTATTGTTGAAACCCCATTGATTATTTTCTCTCTGAGTTGCTTGTCTATTTGATTGATTCTGATTTCTCTGAGTTGCTAGTCTTTGCCCTTGTGTGATTGCTGCATACGTATATTCATGTTGCCTGTGCTGCTGTGGAGACTTCTGATGATTTTGTTGATTCGGCCTTGCTTGCCGTCTATTCTGTTCTTGGTCATATTCAGTCATGACCTCTTGAATAGCTACTTCCTTTTGAAGTGCTTCGAGCAGTGCGCTGCGAAATTTATTTGTAGACCAATTTGATGGGTCTTCTGCCTTCTTTGATAAAATCACCCGTAAAAACGGTTTGCTTAATTTCTTCTCTAACATTAAATGTACTGCTGGTCCTTCTATATCCTCGCCCATATTCTTTAACTCTCTGGCTAATCTTTCGAGGTCAAGTGAAAATTTCTTGACGTCGGTCAATGTTGAGCAAATTTTCAAATTTGCCAATCTTGAGTGGAGATTTCTGATGTGAGCATCCTTATCTCCATATTGATCCTTTAGAAGCTGCAATGCTTCCTTGTAGTTCTTTGCTTCGAGGCGGAACCCGGCTATCAATTCACGCGGTTCCCCGTCCACAAGATTGCGAAGCAAAGTGAGTTTCTCGATGTCGGACCCTGCACTCGAGTCCACTGCGCATCGGAAGCTCTCGTAGAATTCTAACCAGTCCTTTCTTTCTCCATTAAATCTTTTAATATGAAGGGTGGGCAACTGATATATAGACGAAATTGCTTGTCGTGTAGCTCCAGTGCTACTTGATTCCTTTGGCGCCGTCGCTTGAAGTAGCTGCGCATGTATTAATTCTTCATTTCTTTTTTCTTTTTCTACTCTTGACTCGAGTAGTTTTGTCTTTATTGCAGTACTTGATTGATGATCTCGCAGATTTCTCAACATTAATTCTATTGTTTCCATTGCTCTATCTAATTTTTGCTCCACTTGAAATTTTTCGAAGTCTTCATTTGCTTGCTTCCTTTCGTCGCCTGACAACTTGCGCAAAAGGTCGACATATTGTGCCATTGCTGAACGTATGTCGTTTAAATATGTGTCTCCTGTCGTGACTTCCGTCTCTATTTTTTCTGTCAGCGCTTGCATCTTCAAAAGTTGTGTCTCCAAATTATCTTCATCTAATATCTCTTCTTGTAAATCTTTTGGAGTTCTGAGTCTCGAAAGAGCTCTCAAAGCGGAGACGATTGTTGTTTTTATCGGTGCTGACATGTTGAATTTCAATAAAGATTGCAGCAATATTCAAACGTTTGGAACTTTCGACTTTTCTAGTACTCGTACTCGGAAGAGTGAATTCTATTACCCGAACTATCAAACAATAACAAAACAAGGCACGAAGACCGAGTCTTTGTTATGATGAGAATTAATTGGGTCTTAGGTTTTATCCCTCTAATCCGGAATTCAAAAATACCAAAATAGTATATGAAAATACTATATTTGAGTATTCAATTTGTTTTACTACCAAAAATATATACAAAGATATATTCTTTGGAGTTTAATTAATTTGTTAAAAAATAAATTTAATTTTAATTTAGATCCCCCTTTTTTCGGAAATAAATTTTAAATTTTATTTTATTTTCCACCTTTTTCACAACCAGCAATTGTGATTTGTGTTGCTGTTGATTTCCAATTAATTAATACGAATTTTGGTACGAGCCTCCAAACTTCTTTTCTCCAACAAATAAGAGAATTTGTTGTTGTTGTAGTAGATAAATTTAAATTTTTTTTTTAACCAACAAATAATGAAGAATTTGTTGTTGTTGTTGTTGTAGGTGAGATTAAATTCTAATCTCACCGGCTGAGCCCCCAGTTGTTGTGGATCGAACGCAGCGGCTTCTAATTGTCTAGCTGATTTTTAATTTAATTAGGGTGTCAGATAGAATTAAAGAATAAAGAATTTAATATTTATTTATCTACTTTATTTATTTTAACAATTGTGGAATAATTGGGCAAGGGCAACTCAATTAATAGCTAAAAAGCTTATATGAACGGGCAACTCATGAATACGGGCTAAAAAGCAACTAACTTAGCAACAGACTTTTGCTAGTAAAAGAGAGGGGCTTAAATAGGGCCAGTATTGGAGGAACATTTTTAAATGATTAGAACATTAAAACACAATTTAAAACACAAATTAACTAAATTTAAGGATCGGTCCACCTTTTTGGCAATTTGTTTGTTGAAATATTAGGTTGGGCCAAAAAAGTGGACCTTGAGACACATAAAAATTAAATAGTAAACAATTTGGAATGCGGACTAAAAAACACGTGAAAAGGAGAAATTGGGGGTTAAAAATGTGAATTGGGCCAAAAAGATAAGAAATTGGCCCACAAAAAGTAATAAAGTGAAGAAATGGGGCTTATCAGTAATTTAAACAAAAAATTGTATTTTGATCACAAAATACAAAAAGCAGAATACTTTGTCATTCTGCAACAGGACATTTTAGCAGCGCGCCGTTTTTAGCTTGGTCCGAAGAGTCTAGCATGACTTTTATTTTGCCTATTTTGGACTTTTTGTGCCTTTTTGCCTATTTTGTAATTTTTGGTACTATTTTTGCCTTTTTTAGCCATTTTTCCTAAAATATGCCTAAAAATCAGTGCAAAATCTGAAAAAATCAGTCCTAGATTTTAAAAAATCAGTGCCAACGACCATTTTTAATTTATAATTCGACGAATTGAGTATTTTTACTCTGTTGGACATTTTGAGATGGGACGATTTGGCTGTGGGACATTTTGGGGTGGGACGTTTTGTCGGTTGGGTAAATTTCCATTTTGTCAATTATCGAAATTTTTAAAAAAATTTACACAATTTTTTTCAAAAAATGATTAAAAATGACGAATAAATGGCAAAAGCGTTTAATAAATACTTTATAATTCAAAAAATGATGAATAAATGGTTATTTTCTTGTTTTTATCTTAATTTTATAGGTCTGATAACCTTTTTTAACTGCCTATTTTTGTGCCTTTTTTGGCTTTTTGGTGCCTATTTTAGGCGCCTATTTCACAGTTTTTACTTGCCTATAAATCCGCACTTTATAAATAACTTAAAATTAATTCAATTATTAAAAGTTTGTATTTATTTAGTAGAAAAGAGCGATGTGGTTTTATTTAATAATTTAAAAGTAGCGATTTAATTTTAGTTATTAATTTAAAGGGAGCGATTTGGTTCATTTAAAAGGGAGCGATTTGGTTACCTCGAAATCAAGTGGAACGATTTGGCATAAGAACATCTAGATTATATAATTCACTACCTATTGTTATTAGGAAAAATACACCTTGTAATTTTAGAAAAATTATTATCAATTTTATCTGTTATGACATATACGCTCACATTTACCACACCTCAGTACAAACCTTTAATTTATCAATAATTTATATTTACTCTCATATAGTAAATTACTTCAATTAATTTAAATATTATTATCAGTTTTTTATATTTTTCCGTATTGTTTTGTTGAATTTTTATTTTGACCTTCGCGTCATTGTTTGACGTAAGTAAATAAATAAATAAATTGATAATATTGATGTTAAGAGACATTTTCGCCGCCATGCTTAAAAAAATAATAATACAGTCAGACCTCAAACTACTAATTATTTCGCTTAAAAAATAGTATGCGGTGTATACGTATCAGGTGTAAATTAATATGTACTTCAAACAAGATGTAAGCAACATATTAATTATTAATAATTTAAAAAAAATTTTTTGTTTGCCTTTAAGAATTAAATAAATACCAGGTGAAAATTTGAAATTAGACGTTTCTTACTTTTAAATAAATAAAAAAAAAATTTTTTTTATTTATAAAATAAAAAACTGTTACAATCATTTATAATAAAAAATGTCCTTGGATATACTTGATATTTTATTTAAATTAGATTATTTTGTTTGTTTATTAATTGGGTTTCCTTTAAATATTATTCTGATTATTTTAATTATTTTTAAAACACCAAAAGAAATGAAAACACACAGTCGAATTCTGATACAAAATTGGGCTCTATATGAAATTAGGGTGTGAATCGTTTTTTTTTATAACTTTTTTCATTTCTTTTTTCCTCCCCTTACATGACATAATGGTCAGCATTTTCTTCCTTGTTCTATTCCATTTAATTTGCCCGTGGCATAATCAAATGAGAGGAAAGAAAACACACACACCACACATACTGACAGAAAAATCACGGACGAAGATGGACAGACAAAAAAGACGGACGAAGGACAGACACGGACGAAGGACGGACAAAACACGGACGAAGGACGGACAAAACACGGACGAAGGACGGACAAAACACGGACGAAGACGACAGACAAATCACGGACGAAGATGGACAGACAAAAAAGACGGAGAAGGACAGACACGGACGAAGGACGGACAAAACGCGGACGAAGGACGGACAAAACACGGACGAAGGACGGACAAAACACGGACGAAGGACGGACAAAACACGGACGAAGATGGACAGACAAAAAAGACGGAGAAGGACAGACACGGACGAAGAGGAAAAATATTTAAAAATAATCCTTTCCTCTATCATCACTCATTTGATTATGCCACAGGCAAATTTAATGGAACTAAATAAGGAAGAAAATGCTGACCATTATGTCATGTAAGGGGAGGAAAAAAGAAATGAAAAAAGTTATAAAAAAAAACGATTCACACCCTAATTTCATATAGAGCCCAAAATTGTGTTTTGGATATTTTAATGTTGATTAATCAAATGTTTATTCAACCGGTAAAAAGTGTTAAATTTTCAAAAACAGTACCAAATATCGAAGATTCCCCATCTAGATTTTATTCTACAGGGTGACCCAAAAAGTTTAAGACAAAATTAATTTTGCCATAACTTTTTTTCACGTTTACAATTCTTAATATTTTTTTATTATTTTGTATCCAATCAATCCTCTTTCAGGGCTTATAAGCCCGGTTCCATTATTTATCACTTTTCGAAAAGATTCAGTGCTCTCAAAATTCACCTCATCCAACTGTTCAAAAAACACTGCCAAAAGTTTTTAAAGAATTCCTGTGTGAACTCGATCAGTAAGCAAACCTGTGAACGTAAACTCAGCTTAACGATCTGACATGAGTCGAATCAGACAAAAATAAATAAAATATGTCTTGATTAGTTTTGACAATTTATATATGTAAACTTTTACCGAGCGGAGGAAGCTGGGCATGCCGAGCAGTCGTAGTGAATAAAATCAAAAATATCTGACGGATTTTAAATACTTTATAGTTTTATACGCTTGATACAGAAGGGAACGCAATTATGATTATTCCAAATGGAATTTTGCTTAGTTTAATGAAGGAAGATTTTACTCCAATAATATGTAATATGATTGGAACATTTTGGTTATATATTGGTAATTTAAATTTACATGGATTGAGTGTTCAATTTATTTATAGATATTTGGTTTTGAATAGGTAAATGTGTAAAAATAATTTCTCCTCAAATAAATATTTTATTAGGAATATGAAAATTAATTTTTGTCGTTATTTATTTATATTGTCTATTGCTTTATTTGTAAATTTATTTTATAACATGGATTTATTTTTCTTTTTCATACCCTATTCTTTTGGAGGGATTAAATATTTTGAAAATTTAAACAAGACATTGCCATTTATTCAATAAAAATGGTAATTTTTAAATTTAAATGTTATTAAACAAAGAAATGTAGATGAATGCTTTGTCAGTTTTACCTATGTTACTTACTGAACTAACTGCTTATTTAATAATAATTGTCTGTGGATTGAAAATGGTTAGATATGTCAATTTAAACACTAATCTTGATGGAAATTTGAAAAGATTGAATAAACTGTTAACAAAAGTTTTGATTATTTTGGTAAGTTTTTAATTGAAAACTTGTTGTATACCTGTCCTTTAAATTTCCTCTTCCATTTTTTGTTTAATAAATTAGTCTGTGAGGAAATAGTCACCCCCCTCATCGAAAGGGCCGTAGTAATAGAGGGGGCCGTTCTAATTGAGGGGGCCGTACTATTTGAGGAAATACGGTAATTTGAAACTTAAGTTAAGCATCTCTTTATTTTCAATAGCAAAATCTTGGTACTTTTTTATTAAATTTGAAATGCTTTCGTAAAATCCAAAAATTATTTTGAGAAAATTTTATAGTTAAGATTTTATAGTTACAAATAAAAATTCTATTCTGGAAATTGTTCGAGCATTAATAAATTTTCTATTAACACGGGTTTTGGGAATAAAAACTCAAATTTTCTTCAAAATTAGACCACTGGTTAAGGGATCATCCTAATAGTGCCAGGCAATCAGTCGTTCTAAGCTTAAAAATCATTGAGCCTTTTCTGAATATTTTTGAAAAATTATTTAATTTTCTATGTAATTTAATATTTATTTTAGTTTTATATACTTGATACAGAAGGGAATTCAATTATAATATTTCCTAATGGTATTTTGCTTAGTTTAATGAAGGAGGATTTTAATCCAGTTATATGTTACATTGTTTTTGTTTTTTGGCTATATATTGGTAATTTAAATTTACATGGATTGAGTGTTCAATTTATTTATAGATATTTGGTTTTGAATAGCTAAATGTGTAAAATTACCTAATCTCTCCTCAAATAAATATTATTATTAGAAATATAAAAATTAATTTTTGTCGTTATTTATTTATGTTCTCCTTTGCTTTATTTGTATGCTTATTTTATATATTGGATTTATATTTCTTTTATTACCCCTATTCTTTTGGAGGTATTAAATATTTTGAAAATTTTAACAAAACATTGCCGTTTATTCAAGGCAAAATGGAAACGGTAATTTTGTTATTTAAATTAAAACAAAAAATATTTAGATGAATGTTTTGTCTGTTTTACCCATGGTTTTAATTGAAATATCTGCATATTTAATAATAATTGTTTGTGGATTTAAAATGGCTAGATACGTCAAATTAAACACTAATTTTGATGAAAATTTAAAAAGATTGAATAAACTGTTAACAAAAGTTTTGATTCTTTTGGTATGTTTTTTTGAGAAAAAATTTGGGTAATTCCAAGCTTTGTCCCCCCTATTTTTTTTAGTTTTTTTTTCCTTCCTTAAGAATCAAATAATGGTCAATTTTCTTCCTTCCTCAATTTCACTCTAGTTCCCTGTGGCAAATTCAAATCAGACATTCCTCTCCAAATAAGAGGCATTAACAAAGAAAGGATTAATTTATGAATCGATTATTAATTTATGAATCGACCTTTCTTTGTTAATGCCTCTTATTTGGAGAGGAATGTCTGATTTGAATTTGCCACAGGGAACTAAAGTGAAATTGAGGAAGGAAGAAAATTGACCATTATTTCATTCTTAAGGAAGGAAAAAAACTAAAAAAAATAGGGGGGACAAAGCTTGGTATTACCAAAATTTGTTTAAGATAAGAATTTTAACAAATGTAAAATAAATACAATAAAAAGGGTCTGATATGCTTGAGGAGGCCAAAACGGCGACAGTCTAGTAGGAGCATACTAGCTCGGTTAGTTTCTGATCGCCTTCGTATGATGCCAACCTTAATTCCATGTACGCCTACTTTGTAGTGAAATTCAAATTTTATTCATAGGAGTTAAAAATGACGAAATTCAATCAACCCACAGAGGGAAAATTCAAATAAGTTTTTTTCAAAAAATCTTCATAAACATCAAAAATCAACAACTTTTACCCCACGGAATAACTATTCAAAGGTCCTTGGGCAGATTAATTTTGCTTATTAAAAATAAATAAAGCAAATATTAAAAAAATATTTTTGTAGACAAACTTTGCCATTATTGAAGGGACCTCTCCCACCATCGAAGGGACCTCTCCTCAGGGCCGCCAAATAATATGTACTTATTTGTACTGATTTCTTGTATTCTCACAATAAATCAAAACTTAACACAACATTAAAAGTCTCACGCAATGCTTTTCAAATATTAAACAAAATTTTCTCAAAAATATTTTTTTACCTTTAGAAGGTGTGAGAACATTTTGAAACTTTTAATTAAGAAAATTTTAAAGTAATTTTATTATTTATTTTGAAGAATAAATTAAAACGAAAATAACAAAAATGTCCATGGATATACTTGATATTTTATTTAAATTAGATTATTTTGTTTGTTTATTAATTGGTTTTTCTTTAAATATTATTCTGATTATTTTAATTATTTTTAAAACACCAAAAGAAATGAAAACACACAGTCGAATTCTGATACAAAATTGTGTTTTGGATATTTTAATGTTGATTTGTCAATTGTTTATTCAACATGTATGTAATTAAATTATTTAAAATATAAATCGAAAAATTAGCTTAAATTAAATATAATATGCTGTGTAACTTTGTCAATTTTCTTCAAACTAGCGGTGTAGGTAGTTAGTCTAACTCAAAATCGACTTATCACAACCTTAAAATCGATTAAAATGCGTTACTTTGTAATCATAATCAGAACAACTCGATTGCCAAAACATTTAACAAAGTATTATCAAAACAATATCTGATAGGTGTACCAGATATAAAGAAAATTAATTTCAATTTAATTTTATATTTATTTTTAGTTTTATGTACTTGATACAGAAGCAAATACAATTGTGATTTTTCCTAATGGAATTCTGCTTAATTTTGTGAATGAAAATTTTAATCAATTTATATTTTATGTTGTTTTTCATGTTTGGATATTTATTTCTTATTTAAATACACATGGATTGTCTGTTCAATTCATTTATAGATACTTAGTCTTGAATAGGTAATTAATCTAATAAAAATATCAAAAAATTTTGGCTCTGGTCTAGTTTATGAGTCCAATGACATTTTACGAGTCCAATGAAATTTTATGAGTCCAATCAAAATATTGATTATATGAAAGGGGTCCTCGGAGCATATTTTTCCTTATTACCTGTCGGATTAAGGATAATTCGAAGAAATTTGGAAATCAAATGGGATATCATGTAATTGATGGGATATCGGGCATATCAATGGATTAATCGAAAGTTTCGGTTCGGTTATTCGGTTCGGTTAACCAACAACCCTACTTAAAATACAAATTTTTTAGAATTTGATAGCAATTTTTTCAAAGTTCCGGTTCCGGTTCCAGTCCGGAATTTAGAAAAAGTTTTGGTTCCGGTTCCGGAATCCGGTATTCAATTTGGATCCGGCTCCGTTCAAAATTCCGGTTCCGTTGAAAAATTAATAAAAATAGATATTGTAGAAATTACAGGGTGACAAGAAATGTTCAGGACAATTTTCATTTTGCCGTAACTTTTTTTTCTCATTAATATTTTTTAAATATTTTATACTTGTTTTGTAGCCCAAACAATTCTCATTCATAGCTTATAAGCCTGATTCCGTCATTGGACATTTTTCTTTGAGATTTAGCGTTCGCAAAATTTCACCTCCTCCCAAAGTTCAAAAAAACACTGTCCAAAAAATTTTTAAAAATTCCGGTAGGAAAGTTTCTGGGAAAATTTTTTCTAAAAAGTATTTAGATTAGTAACCATGACTGTTAACTTTTAAAAAAGTGGCAGAAACAGATCAGTAGGCACGCCCGAGAACGTGAACAGGGTCATATTCCGATTATGCTCCAGTCCATGGGTTTTGATGAGATAAAGCGTGATAGAAGCTTGTTTGACCGGAGAATCAATTCTTGCTATGGCTTATAATGAACTAGGATTCATGCCCTATAATCTCAAAAAAATTCAACTTTTTACCAAATAAATTTAAAAAATTAGGACCCAGAGATTTAAGTACCCCAAAAGGCAGTTCGCAAGTCAAGTGACACTTTATTCAGAAGGAAAATTTTATATGAACTAGACATGTCCAATCATCAAAATGACAGATATTGTACCTCAAAATCTCCTCTTTCTTATCCGTTTATTTCGGATTTCCAGCATACTTCTTCCGAAATGATCTGGGTTATTATTTGCGAAACGGTCAAAATTCCTTGATTTTCATGAAAACTGAGGTCAAAATAAATAAAAACTATTATCTACGGGGAATACTTTAGGGTGATTCACAGCAGTGCTGGGTATTTGCCATTTGTTGGCTCCGGCTCCGGCTCCGGGCTCCGGCCTTTCAAATTCTTGGCTCCGGCTCCGGGCTCCGGGGTTTAAAAATCTTGGCTCCGGCTCCGGCTCCGGGCTCCGGCCTTTTAAAATCTTGGCTCCGGCTCCAGCTCCGGCTCCGGAGCCGGCGATTTTCGGAGCCGCTCCATGTTGGCTCCGGGCTCCGGGTGGAAAATCAATGAATTATTTTTCATTGGGAGATTTGAGTAGATTAAGGGGGATATAGAGTGATATAAGAGGATTAAGAGAGTTATCAATAGATTAATCTGGATTTGGGTGGATTATCTTGTGATTTAGGTGGATTAAGGGCGATATCGGGGGGATTAAGGGGATTTGGATCCAAAAATCTTCCTTTTTTGCGCCGCAGGCGAAAATTTTGAGAATTTTGGAGGATCCTTATGCCAAAAATCATCCTTTTTCAGCGCCGCAGGCGAAAATTTTGAAAAATTTGGACGATCCTTAAGCCAAAAACCTTCTTTTTTGCGCCGCAGGCGAAAATTTTGACACCTAGGAGACTAAAATTAACCAATTCGAAAAATTTATTCAGCTTCATTTAATAAAAAAATCCTTATAATAATTTATTTTCCAAAGAAAAACAATTATTTAATCAATTATTGAGATATTTTTCGAACTTTAATTGAACGAAACTATGAACCAGACGCACTATCCAGTCAACCACACATACCTTACGATTGAATGGAAAGAAAATCTTTTTTACCCGTCTCAATTTTATCTCCCCTTTTCTTTTCACGCCTACCCTCTTTGCTTACTTTTTTTTCTCTAACCCATCTTTAGGGGTGTATAGCCGGAGCCGTGGGGAATTGGAAAACCTTGGCTCCGGCTCCGGCTCCGGGCTCCGGGGTTTCAAATTCTTGGCTCCGGCTCCAGCTCCGGCTCCGGGGTTTCCAAAATCTTAGCTCCGGCTCCGGCTCCGGCTCCGCCGGAGCCGGCTCCGGAGCCGGGCTCCGGAGCTAGCTCCCGGAGCTATACCCAGCACTGATTCACAGCCTTGTATCACAGCCTTGTACTTCGACTCTGTATCTAAGATAGAGTTGGGTACTTATAAAATTCTTGATTATATTTGTTCCTTATTTAATCCTCTATCATATAATTTTTATTTGATCTCATTATCTTTAATTTGAATAGAGTCATGCCCTAAATAGTTTGGGTTCTACTTGACTTTATGAGTCCAATCAAACTTTATGAGTCCAATCAACAAAAAATTGGATTTTTCTTGCTGTTGCAAAGTTGTGGTATGGTTCCAAAACATTTCTTCATGTTCGGGACTTAAGCCCACTGGGTCTGGGACCATTCCTTACCCTATCCCTCGAAATTTCTTAAAGTTATAGCCAATTGTTTAAAATTTCAGAAAAACGATTATAACTTTCAGAAATTTCGAGGGATAGGGTAAGGAATGGTCCCAGACCCAGTGGGCTTAGGTCCCGAACATGAAGAAATGTTTTGGATCCATACCCCTACTTTGCAATACCAAGAAAAATCCAACTATTTTTTGATTGAACTCATAAAGTTTGATTGGACTCATAAAGTCAAGTAGAACCATAGTTTGTCCTAAAAATTTCTTGTCACCCTGTAGTATTTTTCATTGGACTCATAAACTGTCATCGGACTCATAAACTTTTGATTGGACTCATATACTTTCATGGGTCTCATAAACTTTCATTGGACTCATAAATTTCCATTGGACTCATAAACTAACCAGAGCCAAAATTTTTTGTCTTAAATCATAATTTTGTGTCGAGTACAGTATTAAGGCCTGTACATGTACTAGCAAAATGTCTCGTACACTGACATTAAATTTTTTGAAGAAAAATTGAAAAAAATATTTATAATTTCTCCCAGTTTATCTCGTGTTGATCAGTGGTTGAATAGTTAAGACGACTGATTTCATTTACTTCGTTATTTTCATAAGTGATGATTCTAATCCAGGTCTGAATTTAGGCTGCAAAATTTTTTTTCAAAAATCTCAAGTAAGAGAAAGTAAGAGTGGAGGTACGAGGCCAAAAATAGGGCTTGTACGAGTACGAGACAAAAAAATTATGCAAATACGAGTACAAGGAAAGTAGTTACCCCCCCCCCCCCCCCACTTTGTTACAGTAACTTTACACGAATATTATCTTCTATGTAAAGTTAAGCACACAAAGATAATATTGATGTAAACTTAAGGATTAGAAGATAGAATTAATGTAAAGTTAAGTAATAGAAGAAACAATTGATGTAATGTTAAGGGATGGAAGATGTAGATTTTGGGGGTAAAATTGCAAAGTTAAGCACCAAAAGATATTACTGATGTAAAGTTAGGGATTAGAAGGTAAAATTACCTTAAAGTTAAGAGTTTGAAGATAAAATGTGTGAAAAGTTAAGGATAGAAGATAATATTCGCGTAAAGTTACTGTAACAAAGTGGGGGGGGGGGGGTAACTACTGAGGAACAACCTTAGTATGTATGTTTATAATAAATATTATTAGGAATATGAAAATTAATTTTCGTCCTTATTTATCTATGTTCTCCATTGCTTTATTTGTGACGTTATTTTACACTTTGGATTTAATTTTGTTTACGAATCCATATTCAAATGGAGGTTATAAATATTTTGATACTTTCAACAAAACTTTGCCATATTTTCAATGCAAAATGGAAACGGTAATTTTTAACTAAATTTATGTTTCTTAAAATATATTTAAATACATGTAGGTAAATTTTTTGTCTCTTTTATTTATGTTTCTTACTGAACTATCAGCATATTTAATAATAATTATTTGTGGATTTAAAATGGTTAAATATGTCAATTTAAACACTAATTTGGATGGAAATTTAAAAAGATTGAATAAACTTTTAACTAAAGTTTTGATTCTTTTGGTAAGGATATTTTGGGCTGTATATATGTAGTATACGGGTAGTTTATTTATATTTAATTTTAGGCTGTTCTGCCATTTATCAATCAAGCTGGAGGATTATTTATTATGATTTTTTCACAAACAAACAATAATACAACAAACATAATTCGAATATTAATTTTCAGTTCTTATCATTTTATACCCGTATTTAACCCAATTATTTGTATATTAACAAACACACCATATCGAAATGCTATCTTTAATCGGGCACAAATAACTCCTCAGTAATTAACTACTTATAATTTCCTCCTTCGAATTCATCTGAATAAGCTTCTTATTAAAACTAAACTTGGAAAAAAATCTTACATATTTAAATCATTGTTTAAAAAACATTGGAGACAGGCTATAATTTTTAAATGTTAAAAAATTAAATGTAAAAATATTAATCCAATTTCCCATCATTTTAATCCAATTTCCCATCATTATCATTATTATATTTTTGAAATTAACTGCATTTTGTATTAAATTTTTCTTAAAAATTTTGTATATAATAAATACGTGGATTTTATCACCTCTTTCTTTTTGTTTGTTTAAACTTTGTGAAATTTTTCTATATATTAAATTTTAAAATAAAATAAATTTAATGCAAAAGATCACTTCTTTAAAGAGAATTTTAATAAATTATTAAATAACTTAAAATTAATTCAGTTATTAAAAGTTTGTATTTATTTAGTAGAAGAGAGCGATTTATTTTAGTTAATAATTTAAGAGAGTGATTTGGTTACCTGGAAATCGGATGGAACGATTTGGCTAGGGGTAACTACTATTATGCTTTTATAATCGGTATTTTTAGAGGTATATTCAAATTTTTAGGAATATTATTCTGATATGATTAGGGCATGTCTATTTTTTGAGGAACTAGATAAATTGATAATATTGCTGTTAAGAATGGATGTTAAATTAATGAATAATTTTTAATAAAATATTAATAACATATAAATGTATAGGAAATTATTCCTTAATGGTTGGATTTTTATCCAGGATTGGGCAAAGTGAAAAAAATTAATTTTCTTTCTGTCGGGCCATCAAAAAATTTTTTAAGTTCACTGGAATATTTTTTGTTTTTAAAAAATAAATATTTATATTTCATCAAAAGACGTCATTTTGAAATTCTTAAAAAAATTCAACGTAAAATTAAAAAATTTTAAAGAGTAAATTAAAATTTTGAACAAGATGAAAGCAACATATTAATTATTAATAATTATAAGGAACAAAATTTTTTGTTTGTCTTTAAGTAACTAAGTAAATACCAGGTGAAAATACTGACATTTGACGTTTCTTACTTTTAAATAAATATTAAAAAAATTTTTTTTAATTATAAAATAAAAAATTTACAATCATTTGTAATAATAAATGTCCTTGGATATACTTGATATTTTATTTAAATTAGATTATTTTGTTTGTTTATTAATTGGTTTTCCTTTAAATATTATTCTGATTATTTTAATTATTTTTAAAACACCAAAAGAAATGAAAACACACAGTCGAATTCTGATACAAAATTGTGTTTTGGATATTTTATTATTAATTAATCAAATGCTTGTTCAACAGGTAAAAGTGATATAAAACCAATTTTATAATTTTTCTAGTTTTATATACCATAATCAATTTAATTAAAACCAATAATTATTTAAAAACAATTTTATATTTATGCAGTTTTATATACTTGATACAGAAGGGAATACAATTGTGATTTTTCCAAATGGAATTTTGCTTATTTTTGTAAATGAAAATTTTAAGCCATTAATAAGTTATGCTCTTTTTATTGTTTGGGCATTTATTTCTCATTTAAATACACATGGATTGTCTGTTCAATTCATTTACAGATATTTAGTTTTGAATAGGTATTTAATTTAAAAAATATCAAAAATTTTTTGTCTAAATGATAATTAGGGATGGGATTTATATGGACTATCAATCGAAAAATATGGACATATAATATGGACTAAAAATCTCAAAATATGGACTGAAATATGGATTATAATCCAAAATATGGATCAAATATGGGCCAAAAACTACTAATTTTTAACGCAAAAATTTTCATCTTAAAGCAGAAAATGATAAATAAGCTAATTTTAATGCAAAATATTACAAAAAAATGAATTTAAAGTAATTATTTTGTTTCTAAACATACTTTGTATAATATTTGGGCCGAAAATTTTTTGAAAATTTTTTATAAAATTTTAATTTTTGATTTTTGACAAAAATTTTACGAATTTTTTTTTCAAAAAATTTTTTTACAAAAATTTTTGACCAAAAATTTCATAAATTTCAAAATTTTAACCAATTTTTGGCAAAATTTTACAAAAAATGACGAAATATGGATAAAATATGGAAATATGGACGGAACGCCAAAATATGAAAAAATATGGAAAATATGGATTGATAACTCATTATCGGTCTTATCAACATATGCTAAAACTATGTTTTTTGTGCGTTTCACGACCCAACTAGGTCAGGAAAAAAATATGGAAATCCATATAAATCCCATCCCTAATGATAATTTTGTGTCGAGTATAAGTTAGGGTTCGGTACCAGGGGTGAGCGCATTGCGTTTTGCGTTATTTGCGTTAAATTTTGGTTTTGCGTTGCATTTTGCGTTTTTTTTTGATGAAATTAACGCAATAAAACTCAAAAAATAACCCAATCTGAGGACAAATTTGGAGAAATCTGGCTTCTTGTCTTTTCAAATTTCTCAAAATTTTCGCCTGCGGCGCAGAAAAAGGAAGAAATCTGGCTACTTAGCCTTCCAAAATTTTTTAAATTTTTGCCTGCGGTGCTAAAAAAGTATAAAGACTGGTTAAGGGAAAGATCAGTTGACCTGAAGGGTTGTAGAAGAGTTATAGAAGGTAAGAAAAATTAATCCGAGGGTAAGAAAAATATTGGTTCAGTATCTGGAACTCAGATCTCACGTTATCTCTCCAAATCCCTTGATTCCACGGCATCAATTCATAACTACAGATAGCCCCTTATCCTTCGATATATCCCCAACTCAACCGACATCCGTCGATAATCACATGGATTTTTTCAAATCTCCTTGATCCCTCCAAATTACGTCCGTAATAACCAGCTACTTCGTTAAACCACTTGATCCCTTTAAATCCTCTGATATCCTTCATAATCTCTTATATCCCCTATATCACCCCAAATCATACCCATTCAACTTACATGTATACCAGGGATGTGCCGAAACAGATTTTAAAAAGCGAAAGGCGGAAGGCGAAATTGCGAAAGTGAATTTAAAAAGCGAAAGACGGAAGGCGAAATAGCGAAAGTAAATTTAAAAAGCGAAAGACGGAAGGCGAAAGTCCAAAAAAGACGGAATTTTGGCGAAAGGCGAAAGACGGAAGGCGGAATTTTTTAAAATTTTTCCGCTATGATAATATAACTCTAAAGATCGGTCAAATCAAAGCTTTGGTCGCAAATCAAAGCATCATTTGAGTGTTACAATCCCTATTAGTATTGGACGGATATAGGGGATATCAAGGGATTTGCGGGAAAAAAACGTATTTTAGAATAATTTCAAAAGTGTTGGTGGATCATGGAAAATCTCCTATAAGCCTAATCATATCGAGTTATATAAAGGGAATAAAAAGGATATCGGACGATTTGATTAAGAGGATACGGGAAGATTTTGAAAATTTTGGAAGACCCTTAAGTTAAAAGTATTCCCTTTTCTGCGCCGCAGGCGCAATTTTTGAAAATTTTGGAGGACCCTTAAGCCAGATTTCTTCATTTTTCAGCGCCGCAGGCGAGAATTTTGGAGGATCCTTAAGCTAGATCTTTACATTTTTTGCGCCGTAGGCGAAAATTTTGAAAATTACGAAAGAAAAAAATAATTCTTTCAAAGAAAAATCATAATTATTCTATTTATAATAAATTAACATCTTGTCCCTAAATTTGGAGTCGAACCTAGCAATAATAAAATAGTCGCCAGTTGAAGTCTAGCAACTTAACCACTCAACCATCCATTACTTAACTTAGCAATAAAGGAAAATTATATACATTTATCCCCACACGTCTCAGTTTTTCCCTTTCTTTTCTTCTCCCAATTACCAACTTTTCCTCACATGCCGTCATTAGGGGTGTATAAAAATTTCGCCTTTCGCCCGAAAAAGCGAAAGGCGGAAGGCGAAATAGCGAAAGTAAATTTAAAAAGCGAAAGACGGAAGGCGAAAGTCCAAAAAAGACGGAATTTTGGCGAAAGGCGAAAGACGGAAGGCGGAATGGCACACCCCTGATGTATACTAATACGTCGATTTTTTAACTGAAAAATGGCCAATACTTGATAAAAAAATTTTTCCCCAATTTTTCGTTCTTGCATTTTGCGTTATTTGCGTTAAATTTTGGCCTTGCGTTGCGTTTTGCGTTTTTTGAGATTGTCTCTTGCGCTCATCCCTTTTCGATACTACCGCGATACTACCGTCAGTACACTAATATAAGGTATTGTTGTTCCCCATCCTAGTCCTCTAAAGTCAGGGAATACCTCAGTAGCGCTGACTCCCCGAAAACTATTCCTCATGGCTCCCCCCGCTCGTTCGGAACAACTCTA
This sequence comes from Meloidogyne arenaria, assembly GCA_036172955.1. Lineage (NCBI taxonomy): Eukaryota > Metazoa > Nematoda > Chromadorea > Rhabditida > Meloidogynidae > Meloidogyne > Meloidogyne arenaria. Next base: position 2,661,058 of record JARQAB010000040.1, read on the forward strand.
GTATGTATGTATAAATTAAATATTAAAAGGAATATGAAAATTAATTTTCTTCGTTATTTATCTATGTTCTCCATTGCCTTATTTGTGACGTTATTTTACAGTTCTGGATTTTCGTAATCCCCCTGTTCGGTTTATGCAGCAGTTTCTACATAATTTAAATTTCTGTTAATAACTAATTCAACTCAAAATTTGCATTCAAAATTTTCATTATTTTGAACAAGCTTCGTATTAGAATTTTTTCACGGTTCAGAAAATTTTGAATATTTGTATAGCAATAAATATTTGGCCAAATATAGCATGTTTGCAGCATACTTCGAAATATTTTGCAAATTTATTCAAATAAATATAAAATTTTAAATAAAAAATATACAATAAAACCGACCCCTTATGACCCAGAATTTCCATAAATGGAAAATTTAGAGTTTCAAAAATAAAATACTAAAAAAATTAAACGTTAATAATTTACATAAAATATTTTTTTATTATCCAAACAAAACACAAAAAGTTTTAAAATAATAAAAATGAGGATTATTCAGAACAAACAAACAGGCTTTCCTGTATTTTGTGTTAGAAAGAATTAAGTGGAATAATTGGTTGTAAAAATTGGTTGTACAAATAACCTACATATTCAAAGTTTTATGTTTTTGATCATAAATCAAATAAAAAAATTTTAATATAAAATGACTACAAAATTTCTTTTAAGTCTCTTAAATTTGCAAAAATTATTAAAATAATAATTTATTTTAAAATACACTCGACTCTTACTTTAACCAATAAAACGTTTTAAAAATAAAATTTTGTCTTAAATATTTAAAGAAAAAAATTTTCGACTCCGAGCTAGGATTTTTGCACTACCGTCCTGAAATCCCGGATTTTTACCAACAAAATTAATTTATGGGACTTATTGGCACTAGACTAATTTTATGGTATATGTTCCATTAATTCCTTGTTTCTTTATAATTCATTTATTTTTGAATTGAAATTTTTTATTATGTTTGGACCTTCAAAGCGGAAATCATAGGAGCTCGCAGTTGGATTGAAATAGAAATCTCTAATATTTAATATAATAAAATGGAGGAAAATTTAAAAAACCTCAATGTACTAATAGTCTAAACCTAATAATAAAAACCTTTTTTTGCCCTAGTAAAAGGGGCAAATTACAAAACAGCACTTACTTTAATATTTTTTTTTGCTTTTATAAAAGTAGACCTATCTAGTATTTAATTAAATTTTAGATAAAAAAATTAATTTAAAAAAATGAAATCTTCAACTTTTCAATTTATTTTTCTTTTAATTATTGGAATTCAATTAATTTGTACTCTTAATAATGTGGATGGAGCTAATGAACAAAAAATAAATGTTGACAAAATTAAAGAAAATAATAATGGTGATGGAGGTTCATTATTAAATGAAGACTATAATAGTGACCCCAAGCAAAATTCACCAATTAATAATCATCATTAAATAAGAAGTTTGGAAATATTGAAATTTATTCAAAAAATTGGGATTGAAATTTGTTTTAATTAATTTGTTCGAAAATAAAACAATAATTATTTTTGCCGAATATTATCAAGTTCTTTATTGAAATTATATGGCAGATAAACTGCGACGCATAAAATTTGCATCCACTCCTCTTTCTAAAAAAATTTCCGATGTTAGTGATCTGATTTTTTTCAAAATCTGAATAAACTTCCTTTAATGAATAACTACCAAGATGCATATGGAATCCTCCAAAAATCACTAAAATCCTTGCTCAATGTGTAATAGTCAAATTTTGAAAAAAAATTTTTTAAAACAATGTGTAATTAAAAATTTATTAAAAAATATATTCTATTGTTAGTTATGCTTAGTGTTTGGAATTTTAAAATTTGCTCTTACTCGTACTTTCGTACATTAGAGGTCGGCAAAATCGCATTTCCGGGATCCCGAATCGGGATCTTTTTCTTGACCGATGCCGGGACGGGATCCCGAGGGATAAATTCCGAAAAAATCCCTCAGAAATCCCGAAAATAATTATCCGGGATCCCGCCCGGGATTCGGGATTTTTTTTTAAATAAAAAATTTAAACTTTTTATGAATAAAGTGCATCAAAATAATGTAATTTAATGTAAATGAAATTAAATTTTAAAATATCAATAAGTTTTTATAATTGGAATGACTGTGTTCAAAAAACCCCTCTCGTTTTGCGCCGCTGGCTTAAATTTTGAGAATTTTTGAAGGCCAGGTGGGCTCAGATTTCAGAAGGCCAAATCCCTCGCTATTCCCTTAGATCCCTTGAAATGTCCAGATATCACTAAAATCGACCAAACTTCATTCAAACCCTCCTATATACCCACAACTCTTCATTCTCAGCGCCGCAGGCGAAAATTTTGAGAAATTTGGAAGGCCACGGAGCAAAATTTCTTCCTTTTTCAGCGCCGCAGGCGAAAATTTCGAGAAGTTTGGAAGATCCTTAGGCCAAATGTCTTCCGAAAATCCCTAAAATTAAAAATCCCGAAAATTATAAAAAATGTCCGGGATCCCGAGTCGGGATTTTTTTTTCTTAACAGATGCCGGAACGGGATCCCGAGGGATAAATCCCGAAAAAATCACGGATCCCGAATGCTCCCGAAAATCAAAAACTTTTTACTTTTTTTATGAAAAAAAATTTCGAGAAGTTTGGAAGATCCTTAGGCCAAATGTCTTCCGAAAATCCCTAAAATTAAAAATCCCGAAAATTATAAAAAATGTCCGGAATCCCGAGTCAGGATTTTTTTTTCTTAACAGATGCCGGAACGGGATCCCGAGGGATAAATCCCGAAAAAATCACGGATCCCGAATGCTCCCGAAAATCAAAAAATCCGGGATTTCGGGATCCCAGAAATCCCGTCGGGATCCCGTCCCGCGCCGACCTCTATCGTACATGCCTTATGTTTTCCTCGTACTCGTACATGCCTTTAATTTTCCTGTTCGTACTTCGTACACAGGTACGAGAACGAATTTTGGTACGAGCTTCCAAACACTGGTTATGCTCTCATTAAAGGTATTGGTTCTCTAATAATTTCATCCTCCTCTTCTTCTCCAATCTCTTCAATTCTTCCTTTACTATTTTTCTTTTTCTTCCCTTCATCACCACAAAAATAATTTTCTCCAAATAATTGTTTATTTATTAAATTTAATTTATCCAAATATTTGTGTAATCTTAATTCTTTTGTTGTTTTACACAAAATAGCAATTACTCCATCTCTAGCACTTAACTGACAATTTGCTCTTTCAACAAAAGCCAAATCTCCAATTTTTTCTAAAATGGGTAAAACTGAGGATTATGTTTGAAATTTAATATTTTTGCGGATAAGATTTGCGGACAAAATTTGCGGACGAATACTTTCTGTAAAATAATCCGCAAAATTTTATTTTGTCCGCAAAAATTTTGTCCGCAAAAAAAAAATTTTATTTTGTCCGCAAAAATTTTGTCCGCAAAAATTTTGTCCGCAAAAATTTTGTCCGCAAAAATTTGCCCGCAAAAATAACGAATAATTATACCTAAAAATGCCCTAGAATATAAACCAACAGAAGATGAAGATCTATCAAAAATTAAAACATTTCCATAATTGTCAACACATAAAGCCCCAGGTCTTTCACATATTCCAAGTATTCGAGCATTTACAACTGTTGAATTGTAAATAGATATTAATTGGACATAACAACGATTAGTCTCCACTAATAATAATTCTGTTACTGGACCTGGAAATTAATGTTAAATTATCCCAAAGGTTGATTAATTGATTTTAAATTCTGACTTAGACTGTTTGGCATATTGATCTTTCAAATTCTCAAAATTTTCGCCTGCGGAGCTGAAAAGGGAAGTAAAATAAACCCGACATTTTACTCATCTTGGCCCATCCCTGTTATGCAAAGTCAAGAATCAGTTCGAGACATGGTCTTGAATTTTGACTTGAGACTGTTTGGATTCTTCCCTTTTGACGCTGCAAGCGAAATTTTTGAGCATTTTGGTAGGCTAAAGGTGAGAATACTTCCTTTTTTGGACAGCTGATCTTAGCTTGGCCAATCCCGGAGAATTGGGGTCCCTGCGATAAAAAAGTTTAAAAAAAAATCTCAGTTGGCGGCGCTCACTTGACCCCAACCGAAGAAAAAGGGGGGATTGCCTTAGCTTGTTCTTAAGCCAAAAATTTAGGTTTTGAGCTACCTAACTGGTGAAAACTGGATATATTTTTGAAAGATCGTGTAAAAAATTCCCATTTTTAAAAAAAATTTCGCAACTTGGGATCCCGATAGAATTTCAATTCGCAATCTAGAGAGAGTATGGGGAGCTCAGTTCGTTTTCTGATACCTACCAACACTAGCAAAGTAATTAACATCAGCAAATTGACTATTTATTCTCGTTCCTTTACATTCAATACACTTTCCACTTTCACAATTTAATTCAAACAAAAATCCCTGATTTGGAGTATTTGCAGCCAAATAAATAAATTTATTAAAGGAACACATTTTGCAACTCCAAATAACCCTTTCTCTTAACCATTTTGGGGCTTCTATTCTGTCTAACATTGAAAAATCAGAAATTGAAAATCTGCAGATATAACGGCGCCATTCGGGTTTTGATTGGGGTTGTTGTTGTTGTTCTAATGGTTTTTCGTTACTTTGTCTTTCTTTTAAAATTCCTTTTATTGGAGAGGTTGGAGGTATATCAGAATTTTCTTTATTTTCTTTATCGTTATTCACATTGTATTCTAATAAAACCTGTAGAAAATTTTATTAAAAATATTTTTGAATAAAGAGAGAATAAAAGTTTCGTCCCTACAAAGCTTTGATGACGCAAAATACAGTATCGACGATTCCAGTTCCAAACCGGTTTTAGACCTTTGCCGGTTCCACGGTTCCAATTCCGGAAGTGGGACTGAAACCGATCGGTTCCGGAACTGAAACTGGAACTTTTGCATCACTGGGTATATGTAATTGGATGGCCGTCACCAATCCCTTAGGGGAGTTATTAAAAAAATAGTCCTCTAAAATAGCCCACCTCTAAAAGAACCCCACCCTCTAAAATAGTCCTCCTATAGAGGTCGATCGAAAAAAATAACCCCATGGGGCTATTTTAGAGGAACTACGGTATCTACATAAATAGACAGACATAAGCAATTAGAACAGGACATTGCATTGTCTACCGACAAAATCGGCCACTTAAAAATTAAAATTTACAAAGATGGTCTGTTCTTCTCCATTATTATTTCCTCCACTTCCCAAACAACAACATTCCGGACTTCTCCAAACATTTTGTTTTGGACTTATTTGTTTTAAAACTTGTTTAGATTCCAATGAAATTAATAAAAGACCGGCATCTGAATCAACAATTAATAAATTATTTCCGGGCAAAAGAAGGCAATCCATTGGAAATTGAAGTAATGATTGACTAACTGAAACACATTCTACATCGAGGATTGGACTGAAAATTGGGAGAAAGAAATTTATATTTTGGAAAGTATGTTTGGACTATAAGAGGTCCAACCTCCAAATCTCTCATGTATCCCATTCCTAGTATATAATATCCTAGTCTATTCCTACAATCTTTCAATTACTTCATTTTCAGTTATCTCTCATCATTGCTGTCGTATTTTCAATTATTCCACTCTTATATTAAATTTTCAGTTATCCCAAGTAGGGTTGGGGAGAGCCTTTCGGACTCTCCCCGATCGACCCCTCCGCTAGCCGGAGGGGTCCAGCCTTAAACCGGGCACCAGCCTTAATCAGGCGTGTTTTTTATGTTATCGGGTATAAGTTGTTTTTAATATAAAGTATGCCTAAATATTTAGGATTTGGCTAGCGGAAAGGCCGTGGAATAGGATGGAGATTTTAAAGTGGAATAGGATAGTGATTTATAAAAGAATATTTATTTTCAAATAACCACCAACCCTCCTCCAATTTTAATAACAGATTCTGGTATTTTTGTATCCAATCCAACTGTTCCTCTATTACTTCCAGATAACCCATGAATTCCTGCATTTAGTGCTTCTTTTAATTCATCCTTTGTAGTATTAACTGGTCTATCCATTTCAAGATTAAATTGAGAAGGTCGAGTGATTGGAGGTTTCTTTAAGTAGATATGTATAGTAATTTAGTGGCGCAAAAATAAAATAGTTAACTCCGTTTCTAGAGACTTCCAAGACTCTTTGTCTTGCGTCTTGGTCTTCAGTTTTGAAAAATTTGCGATCTTGGAAGTCTCTATCCATTTCCAATGATATCCTAAAGGATTGACCGACTCAACCTATTATTCAGATGATAATGTTATAGATTATACAGCTATAAAATAACAATACAGTCATAACTCGTTATAGTATATTTAATGTACTCGTTATAGTCGTTATAGTATATTTTTAGTAATGATGTTTTCAACCCCACGGGCGTGCACTATAACGAGATTCGACTGTATTTATATATACATAATTTCATAATTACCGTAACAGATTAGATCTATTTTCAATAGGAATTGGATAAAGTTTTTGTGGTTTAGTTTCATATTAAGAAATCTAATCTGATAATTTCTTTCTTTTCAACAAAAAATTCGCTTTATTCATGAGGATTCATTACTAACATTACTTACTGTTTTCCTTCCTACTTTATAGACACTAAACTATTGTATAATCCAAAAATAAACTATACTTTTTCGGTCTCTTGTGCCTGTAATCCACATATTTTATCAACCAATTCCAGTGCCTCTTTAGAACGTCTTCTCAATTTTAATTCATATTCATCCAAAGAAATCATTTCATCCTTGGACTTTGTTTCCCCATTTTTTTGTTGTTCTTCCTTCCTCTCCTCAACAAATCTGACATTTTTTGGTAAAATAATTGTTTCTGTTAACATTTTCTCTTCTTTATTTTCTTGAGGAATTAAATAATTAACATTAGCTGGTTTAACTTCAGTTAATGCAAGTGTTTCATAACCGTTTGGAGGAACTTCATAAAATTTTGTTTCTTCACTTTTGGACTCTTCACTTTTTATTTTATCTTCTTTTTCGTCTTTTTCTTTAATATTTTCTAAAATTATTTACACTAGCGAAAGAACTCCCTAGAATCCCCTAGACAAAATAGCTCATCTCTCAAGCTATGCTGCCTGATTGGCAATTTGTCCCTGACATTTTGTCATTATCCCCAAATTACCTTGATCTCCCTGTATCAGCTTATTTTCTTTTTTATTAGAAAAATCAGCTTCTTTCGAATAAGAAAATGGTTGTATTTTAATTTCTGTAGATATTCCCTCTAAATTATTTGAATTTTTATTCTCTCCTTCATTAATTCCCCATTTATTTTCTTCATTCTCTTTTAACCCAATTTCCGTTATTAATCTTTCTGCTTCCTTTTCCGCAGCTTTTATCTTCTCCCCTTCTTCATTTTGATTAATTAAAGTTCCATTTTTTGGAAAATAAATTGTTGGAATTTCAAAAATATTTCCCTCCTTCCTATTTTTGTCTTCCCCATCCTTTCCCTTTTCTGTTGAAAAAAAATTTAATTGCCTATTCGTAGGTGTTATTAATTCTTTTTCTTCTTCAATATCCTCCTTCTTTTCTCCTTCAAATATTTTTATTTGAATATCAGCTCCATTCTTATTTTCATTTTCCTTCTCTTCCTTCCCAACAGAAAATGCCACCTTTTGTGCAGCCCCAGTTAACAAATCCTTTGTTGTTGGAATTGTTAATTCTTCTGATTGTTCGTCACTTTCTACTGGACTTATACTACTTAATTCATCTGGAAGTCTTTCAGTTATTTTTTCTGTAGATTCTGACTGTACATTATTTGTTGGTATTATTGAAGTTGTGGTGGTTGTTTGAAAGGTTTCAAAGGGTTTTTGTTGTAATAATAATTCATTCTTAAAAATATTTTTAAAAAATCCTTGATCAACCATTTTTATTTCCAAAAGGAAAAAAGTTTAAAAAAATATTTGTGCAACATACACAATTTTCCAAGAAAGGTTTTATAGGTTAGTTAACTTCTAGGCGAGTACAAGCGAATTCTTGGCCATTTTTTGGAATAGACTTTAGCCCTCATAAAAATGTTTTACAGATTATACGAGGAAGAGAATCTGGTAACCCTTCTTAGAATACCTCCACCGATATAGTCTCTGTTTCGGCTGTATGGTGGTAAGGTTTCAATGCAAAGGTGCCACTCTTATTTTCCGGAGATGACAGTGGACCGAGATATAGGTTCCCGAGGATTGAAAAACCATAGGCAGGTATATACATATATCGAAACTTTACCACCGGTATACTATACTATATCCGCTGTTTCAAACACATTCTTAGGGCCAAGCATTTGTTTGATTGACTAAGGTATGGGCTAAATATGAAAATCTTCTCCTAAAAAAGATCATGGAGCAAAATCGTCATAGCATAATAATGGGAATAAGTTACCTGTTTTTGCCCAAAATTTTGTTCCATTTCCCCACACCCCTCATCATCTGTCACCTCTATCCATTCAACATCTTCATCTTCTAAAATTGTAGAACTTTCAATCTTTGGGTCAATACCCTTTGGAGGCTCAATTAAATTATTTGTTGAGTTTATTTTGGTATTTTGTGAATTATCCATTAGATTTTTAATGAAAAACAAATAAATTGGGATAATATTTATTGATTCCCTCAATATTTTGAAGGATGAAAAACACTTGGGATTGAATGGATCAAAAATGATTGAAAAGAAAATTTTTTGTTTGTATCAGCTGTTGTTTTTAAAGTAATTTTTTGTAAAAAAAACAATTTTTACACCAGTTTGGAGGATATTATAGGGCAGAAGCTGTTGAACTTGACTGTTTGTTTCTATTCCGACAACGAAAACTTTTTAACATTATATCTTTTTAAAAGCTAAGCCTAATTTATGAAAAATCACTTATTGAAATTTTGACAAAATTTTCACAATTTTGGTAGGATTTTTAGAAATTTTCGAGATATTTTTCCTAAAAACGCCAAAATACGCATTAAAATAAGAAAATCTACCCTCTATTTATACCCTCTATTTATTATGCCTTCAATTTATTTTTTGTTCAGCCAAATCGCGGCTCTTTGGAAATTTTTAAATTCAAGCGCCCTTTACAGGGCAAACTTTATCAACTTTTCGGTCAATTAAGGAATTTTAGAGTATATAATCGTATAAAATTACTCATATTTATTGCAGTTTTGTCTTTACGCTTTAATAAGATTGTGTTGCAGAATGACAAAGTATTCTGCTTTTTGTATTTTGTGATCAAAATACAATTTTTTGTTTAAATTACTGATAAGCCCCATTTCTTCACTTTATTACTTTTTGTGGGCCAATTTCTTATCTTTTTGGCCCAATTCACATTTTTAACCCCCAATTTCTCCTTTTCACGTGTTTTTTAGTCCGCATTCCAAATTGTTTACTATTTAATTTTTATGTGTCTCAAGGTCCACTTTTTTGGCCCAACCTAATATTTCAACAAACAAATTGCCAAAAAGGTGGACCGATCCTTAAATTTAGTTAATTTGTGTTTTAAATTGTGTTTTAATGTTCTAATCATTTAAAAATGTTCCTCCAATACTGGCCCTATTTAAGCCCCTCTCTTTTACTAGTAAAAAAGTTCTGTTGCTAAGTTAGTTGCTTTTTAGCCCGTATTCATGAGTTGCCCGTTCATATAAGCTTTTTAGCTATTAATTGAGTTGCCCTTGCCCAATTATTCCACAATTGTTAAAATAAATAAAGTAGATAAATAAATATTAAATTCTTTATTCTTTAATTCTATCTGACACCCTAATTAAATTGAAATTACACTAGACTACATTTTGGACCCGCTGCGTTCGATCCACAACAATTGTTTAAATTTTGAAAAGGTATAAATTTGAAAGTAAAGTACATCTTAAAACATATAAATAAAAAAAGGGCAAATTAATGGAAATTTTTCCATGACTTGGCATATTTCCTTGGTTTTTAATGAATGGCAAATTTAGTCGGAAATTAAAATTAAATGTCATTTAAATAATTTCATTTATTCGATAATTCGAGAAAAATTAATTTAATTTAAAAATTACTCAGAAATAAAGGTTAAAATATGAAGCCTTTCCTCCACAACTTTATGAGTAGAGCCAGGATTTATAGGAACACAAATCCCCAAAAATGCATAGTTAGGAAAAAAATTAAAATATCTATTTCTGGGGGTGATATTGAATTCTGAGGAAGTAAATAGAATTATTTTGCTGATTTAAAATTTTCTTTAATTTTAGAAAAATGATTTCGACAAAAATTAAACTTTTTGTCAATTTAATTTTTTTGTTGTTTTCTTACTCATTTGAAAATATTCAAACTGATCAACGTTTTATTTTTAAAAAAGATTTTGAAAATTTAGTTGGAGATATTAATGTAAAGAAAATTGAAATAAACAAAACAAATGAGAATACAACAGAAAAAACTTTGGAAATAATTATTGAATTTGGGGCTTTAAACAAAAAACATCAATTATTTTTAAGAACTTCGAAATATTCTTGTAGATATTACAATTTAGCGGTTAGGGATAAAATATATAAAGTAAAAAATTTAACAAATGAGAGAAAAGAAATTCATTTTATAGAAAAATTTAAAGATTTATACAGAGAAGGAATTAGTTGTTGTTTGGAATTTGATAGACAAAATTTTGTAAATTAATTTTTAGTTAAATATTTCATCAGATACCAAAAAATCGGCAATATTAAAGAATGGGTAGGGACAACAAAATTATACCCTTGAATCCAGGCCAACTCTTATCCAGAAATTTTCTCTTAACTTATGGGTAGGGGAGGGGCTCTGACTTTTCTAGACATAAAAGGTGTTATAGTAAAGAGTTGGGCTTTAGCTATTTCTCTCCTTCGGCTAGTGCAAAAGGTTATTCGGCGGCTGGGAGCAAACCAGCATCTTCAGTAGACCGGACTGATGTATTATCCATTACACCACGCCGCCTACTGCACAGCCTTAAGAATTAAATAGCTATATGTTTTACATTATCTTTGTCGTTCAAAATCGTTCAATATCATTGATTTTGGTACTAAACGACTCGTCTCGTTCAGGAGCATCGAAATAGCTTAATCTCATTTTTTTAAATTTTACCCAAAACTTTTGTTTTTGCCAAACTTATTTTAATTTGTCATTCGTAGAGCTGTATCTCGCTTCATTTACGAGTTAGCCGTCTTATTTTGACGTCAATCGAATCGGGCTGAAAAGCTGATTCGAATGATACAAACATTTCCCACAACAAAATTATACCCTTGAATCCAGGCCAACTTTTATACAGAAATTTTTCTTAAACTTTTAGAGAAGATTAATCAAACTTAATTGTAAAATTTAAAAGCAATTATGGTATCAGCAAGTTTCCTAAAGTGTTGGGAATAAAACAGAAAAGAATTATCAATTTTCATTAATTTTGAAGAAAGTTATGACAAAAAGAAAAAGTGGGATAAATTTGCCGCCCCTGTACATATCACGGATGGCACGGGTTACCCGAAACCCGATGACTTTATTCCCGAAACCCTACCCGAGAAAAATTACGAGGCATATGGACGAATAGAAGGATATAGGGGTCTTTACATGGATTAATATGGATCTTTAGGGATATTAGGGGTTTGGAAGGATATCTGGGATATCAATTTATTTGAGGGTATCTTAAGGGATTCGGAGAGAGAAAAGTTGTGACGGTCTTAATTAATGCTTGTTTTATATAGGAACTGATCACAATTAAACCACTTTTTCATGCCAAACTAGATTTTCAACCAGTGATCGAAAACGACAATTTTATCAAAAATGACAAGGCAATTCTTACCAAATTTAAATTGTCATTAAATTTGGAAGGATGGAATTATATTCAAATATGTGCAAAATTCAAAGAAAAGGGTAACTATATTATTGCCATTTTTAGAAGAATCGACTATGTAAAAGCCATAAATTTTTTTGTAAAAGTTGAAGATAAACTCGTAAAATGTGTTACAACTGAATTTAAAATTAAGTCAGCAGAAGAGAGGAATACCATGAGCATCTTTAAAGAACTTGTAAGAGTTGTGATTGTTGAGAGTTTGTTGAATTTAAATGATGGAGAGATGATATACGAAGGGAATAAATTTTATACAAAGGATATATCATTTAGTCGTCGATATCCAACGGAACTTGTAGTCTTTAAATACGATCTATGCCCTTTATTTGATGATGAAAGTTATGAATTTTATAAAGATATAAATGGAGAAATAATCGAAAATAGAATTACATTTAATAAAAATGTAATAAAAAAATATTTGAATCCAAGAGAATTAAAGAATTTGAATAAAAATATTTTATTTAATGAAAATTGGCAAAAATGGTTTTATTATTCCAAAAAATATTATATGATTGGGAATGATGGTAAAGCACAAAATATGAAAGTGGATGATTCTGCCGGGCATTTAATTTTGTAGACGAGAATTTTTTTGATTTTAATGAATTTTTTAGCTACTAATTCTTAAAAATTTCAAAATTGTTCCTGGAGCGACGAGAGGTTGGCCTAGTAAAGCAATCTAAAAATAGATGATTTATATGTCATTCGAACGAGCTCGGCGAGCTGAGTCGAATGCCACCAAAATTTTTCCGCGGAAAAAATTCTGAGCCGAGATATAGGGCTCGAAATGGTCAAAAACCATAGGGGGGAGTAAGCACATTTTTGGCTCAGCTCGTCGAGCTCGTTCGAATGACATATAAATCATCTATTTTTAGATCGCTTTACTAAATTGCAGTTTAGCCGAGAGGTTTTTGTATTACCAACTCAAGAGTCGTATTAACAAAATCTACAGGATGTATTAAATGCCCTCTTTATAGTAGGGCAGGACGATCTTAAGGGGTGTATACATACCTATTTAATATCGATATCGGTCGATATTTGGGCGATATATCGAGATCGATATCGATGAAACCGATATCGATATTGGAAAAAGACCGATATTCGAGACCGATATATCGATCTCGATCGGAAAATCAGCCATTTATGAACGATCAGACCTTATGTATTGATGTGTATAACTCCTCTTATCGGAATAAAGCTTAAAAATCCTCAATCGCGGCTGTCTCTCATCCAGTATTTTCAATAACAATATTTTAATTATTAATTTAAAATAAATTTATACATAAACATCAAACATCGCAATATAATTTTCAAATGTAAAAGACCGAAAATCCGCTTGTGAATAACATGAAAGATTTAAATCATTCATCCAAAAACAATTTTTTAGTTGCGCGTTTATAAATAAATAAATTAAGTTTTAACAAATTTTTGATTTTATTTTCATTAAAAAAATATTTTTTATATAGCTCTCCTCTCATATTTTTCTTTCTGGAAATATAAATTTCCTTTCATGAATGTCAAATGATTATAATATGGAATATGGACTTGTATCCACTACTAATTTGTTTATCCACCATTTCTTATCTCTTTCAATTCTTCATTTTTTCATCAGTTTGTAAAATTCGATCCTAAAAAACTCGATCTTATATTCATTCAAACTTTGATTCTAATGAATATACAGTTGAATTTTACCTAGTTGTTACACCCCCCCCTCCCCCGTTGATGAAAAAATCGTAAGATATCCTGATAGGTTATTACAGTACTTTAGATATATCATAGTAGACAACTCCCTCATGCTTTTCATTCAAAAAATTTTTGAAAAATTGATCTAATAAATAAACTGATTTACCTATTAATTGATATATTCACTGAATTAGTAGATAGTCAATTTTTTATCTGATCAATTTTTTAAACTTTTTTGAATTAGAATATAATATTTATTTTAGTAATTATAAATTAATTTCAAGTTTCCCCGTTTTATTTTCAAAATAATTTTTAACACAAATTTAAAATTTTTTTTATTTTTATTGACACACTTTTTTGTCAGCGAAAAACACGCGCGGTCTTTTCCTATTTTAATTTCTGTTGCTTTTAAATAAATAAATATTTTCTCATATTAAACTGGTTTTATTTTATATATAATGCCGCTTTCTTTTTTTTTAATTGTTTGGGAGGCGGGAGGGGTATTTTTTCATTAAAAATTTAAAAATATTTTTTTATTAGATAGAAATTAGGTATTAATTAAATTAAATTTTTTTGCTTGGTTCTAAGATAATACACGATCACAGTTTTTAAAATAAGTCATTAATAACGAGGGCCCACAAGTTTCTCAATTCCATATCTCACTACCTTCTCCTCTTTCCTTGCAGGACCTTTGTAAATCCATATGATCCCCGTTTATTACCTAAAGTGGAAAAATTTTGATTTTGTCATACTCGTACTTCTTAACATTTCTAGTATAATTACTCGTACATCGTATCAATACGAGGTACAAAGTTTGGAACGAGTTCGACTCGAAAAATTGGATTGCCACAAGAGAGATAATCTCGTTTAACGAGATCTTGATTCTCAACCAAACAAAATTATTTTCCACAAAAGATACCTACAATCTTTGACTTTATTCTTTACTACTTTTCATGATATAATGACGTCATCTCTATTTTAAATATTTATCTGTGCTAAGATAAAGATTGGATGAATAGATTATATGTACGTATATTCCTTCTCATCAAAATAAATTTTATATTTATGTATATTTTTTTATATTTCTTAAAAAAAGTTATGTATTTAGTTGTAATATTTACGCATTTCTACGTATTATTTTTTTTTATTTTGTAACTCTTTTTTAAAAGAAAAATTATTTATTATATTAAATTATATTTTCATTTAAATGCATTCTAAACTTAATTCAACACAATTTGGGTAATTTTTTGTTTAATTTTAAAGGTTAATCTACTACTTATTCTAAATAAGACCATATACATATTTAAAACAATTTGTCGAAATAATTTTAATAATATGTATTTGAAAGTTCAGGAAAAAGTGAGATCCAAACTAGTTATCATTTAAAATTCGCTAGGTGGGAGATTAAGATTAAAAGAAAGTAAAAAGCAGCATCTCTCTGTAATCGGGGAGCAATTGTAGGATCACCAATGAATCCCCTGAGCGAAAGCGCCTATCAACTCTTACTCTTTCGATTGCTCATGGGTTGCAAGATCGTCGAATAGTTTCTCTCTCCTACCACAAAAACAAACTAAAAAATTAAAAAAAATTATTTATTGTGTTATTTAACTAGAAACTAAAGATTTTTAAATTAAATTATTCCATTTTGTTATTTCAAAATTTTTTAAATTAATTTAGAGAGCCTCTCAGCAAAGAGTCTGTAAATTTGATTCAGCAAGTACGTCAAAAATTAACTTATCCAATAAATCCAAATGTAATTTTTCAAAACTAAAAATTTCAAAATATTAATTTCCTTTTAAAGTTTAACACAAATTTTAATATTTATCGTTTTGTGGCTAATGCAGAAAGAAATTTTAAAACAAAAATGGAAATTGTTGAAAATGCAGCTAGAGCTCTTTCGATGCATTTACGTGTTAGAAAGTGTTTTAATTTGGTGATTTATTTTTTTATTTAAATTTATTTTTGATAGAGGCTAAAGTTAAAATTAAACACAAAATAAAGTCAACTCTCGTTAAAGTATTCTCTTAACAACAGGAAAATCCATTTAGCTACATTTGAATCAGAGGTGGGTCGGAAAGGACGAAGGTGCCGGAAATCGGAACTCTGACCCACCTCTGATTTGAATGAAATGTTATAGCTTTAAAATTTATATGTAGAGAAGAAAGAAGGCACATGTAGTATGTAGAACACATGCACGTGTTGGTGAAGCACTAATAATTGCCAAAAGCTTCAATACCCTCCCCCCCCCCCCCCCCCCCCCCCCCCCCCCCCCCCCATCTCTTTCCTTTTCATGACACCTAAAAGTTAAGACAAAAAAATCTAAAATTAATGTAATTATTTAGTTGTAAAAAAGATAAAACTAAGACTTAAATAAATATCTTAAAAAATCCAGCAAAAGAAAATTTTACAAAAAAAATTGCAGGATGAACTACCCGATATTCCCTTTGAAAAAAATCCGATATTTATTGAACGCCTAATGCCAATGAGTCCAATTTTAGAAAACGCCACAGATTCTTTTAATAGACTACTTTGGTTTGTAGAATATAAATCTTTAAATGTTGAGGTTATTTTTTAAAAATTCTTTCAAAAAAAATATTTTTTTGAAAGTCAATAGCAAATGGAATAAGAAGTTCAGAATCTATTAAATTCCAATTTTGGCAATTTGAACATATGTTGAAGCTAGTTAATAGACAAGAAGAATTAACTGGTCGTTTAAGCTCGATACGTCATGTTATTGATATGACTGGTTATGGTAGTCTTGAATTTTTATTTTTAATGTAGGAAGTTCTGGAACAAAAAATCAGAATTTCAAAAAATTCTGATAGACTAAGTTCGCTTCTCGAGATTTTTCAAATGAGCTATTATTAGCTTATTTGTTTTCTAACCACAAAAAGTACCTTGGCCCTCTGCACTTTTTGATTATTTAGAGCCCCGTAACTCGTTCCCTAGTCATCGGATTGATACCAATCAGAGTTGGATCGGAACAGTCAGAGGTGTCGGAAATCGGAATTCAGACCCATTTCTGATACCAATGCACTTCATTCAACTCGGTTCTCCGATCTGCGTTGAAATTTATATCAGAAAAGCAGAAGTTCAAACATCAGAATTTCCAAAAAATCAGAATTTTCAAAAAAATCAGAATTTCCAATCAAACTAAAAATTATTTTACAGAAATTAATCCATTCACAATGCTTTTTGTCAGTTCTGGTACTCTCTCCTATTATTCCCAACTTCTCCATTATGATAATTATCCCGATTTGGTTTATCCAATTGAAATGGTTCGAATTAAAATTTGAATTTAAAAAATTTAAAAAAAGGTAAATATTGCCAAATGGATATATATTCCCTACCGTTTAATTAAATCTATGATGCCTGTTGGTTTTGTTGATCGTTTTAGATTACACGATGCTAATTTTTTGGAAAATCTTTGTATGGAAATTAATTTGGATTATATTCCCCATTCACTTGGAGGGCAAAATCAGGCGAGAAAATTTGTTGTTTTTAATGGTTTGAGCTAAGCCTCTAACTTATCCCTCCCTTCGGAAGTGACCCAAGGCGTGATATCTGAGTGATTTGAACAGGGAAGATGAGGGATACTTAAATATGGTAAATACGTAGTGGGTTTAGCTAGGTGGAGCAAGCAGGAGTAAGTGATAAATAATCAACAAATCTCTGTTATCACTCCCCATAGTGAATACATAGATAAAGTTCAAGATCTGTGTCCGTAGAATAAATTCAAGGATTAGATTACTCGGGTAGCTGGAACGACGACTTAACCCTGAGAAAACTCTCTCTCTCTTTTTGATCTATGTGGGGATTGACGTATATTGGGGTTAAATAGTAGTAGTTGGGATCGCGGTAACTTGGAGTGACCCCTTTATTTTATTGTATGGGCCCTGTAGGACACCGAAAATATTTTTACAATTTCCAGTCAATATATTGTGTCCCAATGCAACATTCTACTCAAAGTTGGCAACCTATAGAACCAAAAGTGCTCAATCATTTGGAACATTTATCTCTTGGACCGAGGAAATATAAATTTTTAAAGATCCAAATAGACCCGAATACTACGAAAAAACATTTTTTAAGTTGGTATTTCCGAACAGATGGAATAATTCAATTTGGGGTGTTTTTCGAGCCATTGAAGAATGAAAGGAGGGAAAATAAACAAAATGGTGAGGAAATGATTTTTTAAGGTCTTAAAGATATCGTAAATGATCTAATAGAAGCACAGTCTCTTATTGAAGCACATCTCTAATAAAAGCACACCCTACGAGCGGATCGAAAAATAGAAGCAGTCCCCAATAGAAGCACATAGAAGCTTTTCCTATAGTAGCACACCCTACGAGGGGTAGCACACCCTACAAGCACATGTGCTTCTATTAGACTATTTACGGTATACCTTAAGTAGTACTTGACATTCTATTATATTTTATTAGGAAAATATATCTCGTAAAAATAATCATTTTATCCCGATATGTAGAAATTCTGTAAATTTTATAACATAAAATCCCATACAGAATTTTAAAAATAATTTTACTTAATAAGGAAAGTATCTAAATGGTCATAACAATGGAATAATTACATCAACAACGGGTACCCGTCCTTCTATCGAATATTTTGAAAATAATATGGAATGGGTCTATATGTGGTTTAAATTAACTGCTAAAATACACCATGAGGTACATACTGTATATTTTATTTTAAAATTAGAGTGAAGATTTCAAATAGATAATTTTCATATTTTCGAATCGCTCTATATCTTCTCCATTTTCTCTTAATCCTCTGATACCTTCATTATTTCATGATATCCCACATAATCCCCCATTCTTCTTACTTTTCCTCCACTTGTTAATTCTCATTCAGTTTTTTGGCTAATTATTTGAAAACATAATTTTCGCATAATTGGTTCTCTAACTTTAGCCGATATTTTTTGTAAAATAAAATAATAACGGTCATTCCAAATTTGATTTTAAAATTCATTTCGATCTCTGCATTATCTCTAACCTCAATAATGCATTTTAAAATTAATCTTGAAATGAGGTTATTTTAAATTTGCCTCTTGAAATGAGGCAATTTGGGCAGCTCACTTCACAGCAGGGGTCGGTTGGAAATGACGAAGTTTCGGAACTGTCGGAAATGGCACAAAAGTAGAAAATCGGAAGGAAAAAACATCGGAAATCGGAATTCCGACCGCCCCCCTGCTTCACAGGGATTCAAAATCTATTAAATATAGGTATATCTATGAAGTATTGAATGCATTTTAGAATAAAATACAACGTCTAAAATGATTTTAAAAATTAATTTAGTGGGATAGTGTAGAATGTACTCAACCAGGAATTTATTGGATAATATTTTCAAATTGTCATAGCTGGATACATAAACGTTATGTTGAGGTTATAATACAATTAACTAGTGAAGAAAATCAACAAACAAATATTAAAAGAATATGGCATGACAAAAGGGAAGAGGAAAATAATAACTTGGAAAATTATGAAGATTTGAGAAAAATTTTTCAAATGAAAATTAAAACTTGATAATTTTTATATGTACTATATATTCTTTTTGAAAATAATTGAGAGTAATTCTGAAAGAAACTTAAACTTATTAATATATTTGTTGTTGATCATGTGATGATGATTTGTCCACGGTCGCTCAAAGGTAGATGTTGTGAGCGAAAACGTCTAGAAATAACTAGTAAAAGTTCGCAGGTTCGATCCTGCTCGGTGGATTCGATGCTCCGAATCATGCCAAGTTAGTTTAAAACCCCTTTTTAATTCCTAAATCGGGTATATCAAGGTATCTGTATGATATAAGGAAGTTTCGTGTAGAAGAAATGTCCGGGTTTTGGGTATCGAGTGACCCGAGAAATCCTTGCTCTACAACTTCGTCGTTATTCCTCCAAATCGTCCGGATATCCCTCAAAATCACTATCCATCCAAAACCTTGTATCATAAAATCGTCATCTTACATCACAATATACTGATACTTGATGGAAGATCAGTATATTGTGACCCCCTGTGGTTATTTTATTAGAGGAAATAGGATATATTAGAAGATTATTCGATTATTGAGGATTTACTTGTGCACGATTAAAGATAGCATTTCGATATGGTGTGTTTGTTAAAATACAAATAATTGGGTTAAATACGGGTGTAAAATGAAAGTAAATATAAATTAAAATTCGAATAATGTTTGCTGAATCATTGTTTGTTGACAAAAAACTTATAAGAATTATAAGTCCTGCTTGGCTAACAAATGGTACAACAGCCTAAAAATTTAATTATTAAAGAGCTGCCCTTAAAAATCTTACCAAAAGAATCAAAACTTTTGTTAAAAGTTTATTCAATCTTTTTAACTCTCCATCAATATTAGTGTTTAGATGGACATATCTGACCATTTTGAATCCACAGACAAATATAATTAAATAAGGAACTGTTTGAAATATAGCCAAAAATAACTGTGACCAAGCACTTATCTAAAGATGTACTAGTAAGATGCACAGAAAAATTATCCGTTTCGGTTATAGGAGTTAAGTCCGCAACTAATCCGAAAGTTGTGAAGGGATCATAGTAATCTAAACGGGGCGAACCCTATTACCTACAAATATTTTAGAATACTTATACAGGGTGCGGCAAAAGTTCCCGTACTTTTCTTAAGCATAAAATTTATTTCAAATATTTTCTTAAATTTTATAAAATCTATGAAAAAGTGATCATGAATATGTAAAGAAACGAAAAATTATAACAAATCTTCAAAATGTCCTCCCTCCACCAAGATACACGCGTTCAAACACTTACTGCTGTTGCTCACAATGGTCGCGCAATCAACCACAGTAATTGAGTCCCAGCCCAGTTGCAATCCCTCTTAATTGCCTCTGTTTATGTAAATTATATCCGTGAAAGTCTCTGCTTCAATCATGACCAAACTGTGTGTCCATAGCATTCAGATCTGTGGAGTTACATGGCCAAATGTCTTTGCCCCAAAAACCTGGAAGGGATCCATTGGCACAAATCCCGGCCCAAACCATTACAGATTGTGGAGAGGGGCTTTTTTTAACAATTTTGGAAGCAAGGCCTTTCCTTGGAAGCAATTGCCTATGATTTTGTCTGTTGTGAAAGACGGGGTTGTAACTTGACTGTGATTCAATTATTGTGGATGAGTGCGCGACCATAGTGGGCAAATTCAGTAAGCATTTGGACGCGTATATCTTGGCGGAGGGAGGACATTTTGGACGGGAGCAGGCCAATGTACCGCAGCCCAACGTACCGCAACCCAACGTACCGCGCCCAACGTACCGCAGCCCAACGTACCGCAGGCCCAACGTACCGCGAGCCCAACGTACCGCAGCCCAATGTACCGCAGGCCCAACGTACCGCCGAACAAAATTTTATTTTTTTTTGGAATTCTTCCTTGGTTGTTGAACTAATCCCCCGTTATTGAAGCAAAACCCTCCGTTCTTGGAACAACTTACCATGTTGACAGAACAACTTCACCCGTTGACAGAACAACTTCCCCCGTCATTGGAACAACTTCCCCCGTTGACGGAACAACTTCCCCCGTCATTGTAACAACTTCCCCCTTTGACGGAACAACTTCCCCCGTCATTGAAACATCTTCTCCCGCTGACAGGACAACTTCCCTCGTTGACGGACCAACTTCCCCCGTCATTGAAACATCTTCTCCCGCTGACAGGACAACTTCCCTCGTTGACGGACCAACTGCCCCCGTTGACAGGACAACTTCCCCCATTGTCGGAACATTTTTCCCAAGTCATTGGGTCAACTCTCCCCATCTACAACAAAAAAACAAATATTTTTGCTGTAGTTGTTGTTGGAATAACTATTATTCATGTATCGATTTGCGGTACGTTGGGCGTGCGGTACGTTGGGCTGCGGTACGTTGGGCTCGCGGTACGTTGGGCCTGCGGTACGTTGGGCTGCGGTACGTTGGGCGCGGTACGTTGGGCTGCGGTACATTGGGCTGCGGTACGTTGGGGTGTACCCATTTTGGACATTTGTTATAATTTTTCTTTTCATTAGATATTAATAAACACTTTTTTTATAGATTTTATAAAATTTAAGAAAATATTTGAAATAAATTTTATGCTTAACAAAAGTACGGGAACTTTTGCCGCACCCTGTACATTATTAGAATACTGTAAGGAAGAGGGAGATCCAGCTGGCTAGCATTTAATACTCTCACTAGGCGCGGGTTAAAGATCTATTAAAAGAGAAGGTTAATGCAGAGGGTGCCGGAATTTTGGTCACTGGAATTTTGGTCATTAAGATTTTTCGGAACTTTGGTCACCAATTTTTTTGGAATTTTGGTCACCAGCGGAATTTTGGTCACCAAGTCAAAAAACGGAATATTGGGCACTGAAATTTTGGTCACCAAGAGGAATTTTGGTCACCAAGAGGAATTTTGGTCACCAAGAGGAATTTTGGTCACCAGACTTGAAAAACAAATCTTATCTAAAACTGATAACAACGTGATAAAAAATTGTTTTTCAACTCCCTGATGAACATTTTCAATGTTGATCACTCTCCTAGTTAATCAATCTTCCGGAAGAGTGATTGAGAGTGATCAACCGAGAGAGTGATCAGCCGGGAGAGTGATAAAAATTGAAATTGATCAACTGGGGGTTGAATAACTATTTTTAATCAGTTTGATTTCAGTTTTAGATAAGATTTGTTTTTCTCGTTTGGTGACCAAAATTCCTCAAATTCCGGTGACCAGAATTCCGTACACCAATGCAGAGCCCCTGTAGCTTAGTGGTAGAGCACCTGTATGACCTGTACGTGGTGAGCGAAAGCGCCTAGCAATAAATGCCAGGCGGTCGCAGGATCGAAGCCTGCCCGGGATTAAACTTTTACCTCGCTCTTACTATACAAATTAAAATTAAAAATTACATTCTCCATTTTGCCTTGAATAAACGGCCATGTTTTGTTAAAATTATCAAAATGTTTTATACCTCCAAAAGAATATGGATTAACAAAAAAAGCTAAATCCAAATTATAAATAATTGAGACCAATAGAGCAATTGATAACATGTATAAATACCGACGAAAATTAATTTTCATATTCCTAATAATTATTTTAGAAGAATTATTTTTATTTATTTACCTATTCAAAATTAAATATCTATAAATAAATTGAACACACAATCCAAAAAGATTCAAAGAAGCAATGCAATTCGAAAATATTAAATAAATAAATGATATATTTAAACGTATTAAAATTTTCTTTCATTAAACTAAGCAAAATTCCATAGGGTAAAATATTAATTGAATTCCCTTCTGTATCAGATATATAAAACTAGAAATAATTAAAAATGATTTTAAATAGAGTTACCGTATATACTAGTGTTCGTCACGAGACGATATATCGACGATATTTTTCGAGATATCGCGAGATTTTTTTCGAGATTAACGATCTCGTCTCGATCAATTTTTGGAAGAATCGAGATTTTTCGATATCGAGATTTTTCGATAATCTCGATCTCGAAAAATCGCAAATGACTAACACTAGTATATACTCTATTGATTACCCTCCCTCAAATAATTACCCCATCTCTATTAGTTTCCCTCTGCAGCGAAAGGTTGAAACATTAATTACCCGCTTAAAACTAGTTATAATTAGCCTTCCTAATTAACCCCCACCCCACCCCCCCCCCTTTCCAGGGAGAGGTCGAAACAATAACTACCCAGAGTAATTAATAGAGTATATACGGTAAGTGAATCGGAAATTGTAAATAGTTAGAGATTTATAAACGTTGGAATTTTGTATAAATTCTTTTACCACTTCAACAAGCATTTGATTAATCAACATTAAAATATCCAAAACACAATTTTGTATCAGAATTCGACTGTGTTTTCATTGCTTCTGGTGTTTTAAAAATAATTAAAATAATCAGAATAATATTTAAAGGAAAACCAATTAATAAACAAACAAAATAATCTAATTTAAATAAAATATCAAGTATATCCATAGACATTTTTTGAATTTTTAAAGCGTTTAATTTTCTAATTAAATGGTAAAATTACTTTAAAATTTTCTTATTAAAAATCTCTAAAATGTTCTCATGCCCTTTAAATGTAAAAAATATTTTTGAGAAAATTTTGTTTACTTTCATTAAATTATCAAACAAAACCAAATCATCTGATTTTCTGTTGCTAGGTTAATATTAGAGCTGTCCGAGACCGAAATTTTTCCAAGACTCAAGACTCAAGACCCAAGACAAAATGTTTCCCAAGACCAAGACACAAGACCAAGACCAAAACTCCAAGACTCAAGACCAAAAATCAAGACCAAATTTTTAAATCCCATAGGTCAAATTTTTGGTTTATTTTTTATTATTTTGATACGATCAGTCAACTTCAGCACAATTATCTATAATTTCGAAAAATTTATGCGAAATTCAAAGAATTTCGGGGAATTTATTCGTGTGGAAAATCAATAAAATAGGTTATTATTTCAGAGGATTTGGGTGGATTAACGGGATATTAGTGATATCAAAGGATTAAGAGGGATTGCTGTGGGATTTAGTGAATTATGAGGGATGTCGTGGGATTTTACGTCTGGAAGCCAAAGTAAAGCCAAAATTTTGGCGATACCCAACGTTAGCCCCCCCCCCATTCGAAATCGACCCCCTGGCTACGCCCTTGGATTAAGGAGGATATCGAGGTTTAAAGGGGAATTTAAGTGGATTAAGAGGGATCAAAAGGAATAGATTGAAATTGGAGGACCAGGGTGATTAGGTGATGGTGGCTGCTGATATCCATCCTCTATTTTATCCCTATCTTTTTGCGCGCATGCGAAAACTTGTACAACTTTGGAAGGCCAAGAAGCCAGAATTCTTTATTTTCCTGCGCCGCAGGCAAAAATTTTGAGAATTTTGGAAGGCCGTATGCCAAAAAAATTCATTTTTTCGGCGCCGCAGGCGAAAATTTTTTGAATTTTGGGACTCAAAAAGCCAGATTTCTTCCATTTTCTGCGCCGCAGGCGAAAATTTTGAGGATTTTGGATGGCCAAGCACTAGGTCCAAAAAGGCCAAAAAACCAAGACCAAAAAATAAAACCAAGACAAGACCAAGACAAACACCCCAAGACCAAGACCAAGACCAAAAAAAAAACCAAGAAAAGTCTTGGTTCCAAGACCAAGACCAAGAGTCTCGGACAGCTCTAGTTAATATTCTCAAAGTGCCAGGAATCTTAACCTAATGAGAAAACAGAATGTTTTCTAGATAAATTTAATTTTTTATTAAGCTTTATTTTCAAAGTTTTATAGCAAAATTAATGTTAACATTAATTAATATTTATTATTATTGTCTCAGGTATTCACTTTAAAATACAAAATCATTGTTGACAATACTATTTAATAAAATTTAACACAAATAAATCGTGGGATTTTTATTTCAATATTTACTGAGAAAATATTAAAAATTTAAACAAAAGCTAAATATTTGAAAAAATAACAAGCACATAATTAATGAGTAGGGATGGGATTTATATGGACTATCAATCGAAAAATATGGACTGAAATATGGACAAAAATCCAAAATTTGGATCAAATATGGGCCGAAAACTGAAAATTTTTAACGAAAAAATTTTCATTTTTAAGCAGAAAATGTTAATTAAGTTAATTTTGATGCAAATTATCACAAATAAACCAATTAATAGTGATTATTTTGTTTCTAAAAATTTTGTTTCTTCAAGTATTTACTCTTGTGATAAACATGATATTCTATTATTTATTCGGTTAGGCACTAGGTTAGTGAACCTAGAACTTAACAATTCACACATGTAACAGGCAAGAATTAGTTTGGCGAAAAGATTTGCACTCTCCTGAGATTTTCAATTAAATGTTATCCCACATTAAGCAAAGTAAGAATGATTGTGTTAACTAGACTTGTTTATCCTCTAGCATCTGCATACCTTAGTAAATATTTTTTTTATTATTCAGTAGTTACTTATTATTTTGTCGAATACACTAAGTTTGTTAGACGTTTTTTTCCGCCCATTTTTCGAGATTTTTTATTGAGAATTAGATAATTATTCAGAAATATTCAGAAAAAGCTCAATGATTTTTAAGTCGATTTTTAAGCTTTTTCAAAAAATAAATACCGGTTGAATAAACATTTGACAAGTCAACGTCAAAATATCCAAAACACAATTTTGTATCAGAATTCGACTGTGTTTTCATTGCTTCTGGTGTTTTAAAAATAATTAAAATAATCAGAATAATATTTAAAGGAAAACCAATTAATAAACAAACAAAATAATCTAATTTAAATAAAATATCAAGTATATCCAAGGACATCTTTTGAATTTTAGTAGAGAATTTTTGTCTAAATTTTTAAATATTTATTTAAATGTAAAGCTGTATATTGCAACATTTTCTTTGCAATTATTTATTTAATGTCAAAAATTATAAATAGAAATAGGTATTTTACAATAATTATAGCCTTCTATATAAAGTAGAGACCGGCGCGGGACGGGATCCCGACGGGATTTTCCGGGATCCCGCTCCCGAAATCCCGGATTTTTTTGATTTTCGGGATCATTCGGGATCCGGGATTTTTTCGGGATTTATCCCTCGGGATCCCGTCCCGGCATCGGTCAAAAAATAAAATCCCGACTCGGGATCCCGGATATTTTTTATAATTTTCGGGATTTTTATAATTTTAAAAATTTTCGCCTGCGGCGCTGAAAAAAGAAGACTTCCTATTGTCCGTCGAACTCCCAATGGGGATTGTAAGACTCAATTATGGCTTTGATTTACAACAAAGCTTTGATATGACTGATCTTTAGACCTTTCAGATCATATTGGGGGACTTATACGAGAGACTCATACGACTATAGTCGATATAGTACTGCTCCTAAGACCGGAGAGATGTTGATTTTTTAAAACAAAGCCATTCAAATTAGAAAAAATTATTGATATTAGGTTGTAACATATTTAGATTCGTTTTTTTTTTAAAAAGTTTCGGGGTCTGAATTTTAATGAATTTGCAGTCTATATTACATATAAATTGCAGTATTTTGATGCACTTTATTCATAAAAAGTTTAAATTTTTTATCTTGAAAAAAATCCCGAATCCCGGTCGGGATCCCGGATAATTATTTTCGGGATTTTTGAAATTCGGGATTTTTTCGGGATTTATCCCTCGGGATCCCGTCCCGGCATCAGTCAAAAAATAAAATCCCGACTCGGGATCCCGGAAGTGCGATTTTGCCGGTCTCTAATATAAAGATACGGGAAAAAGATAATTATTAACAGAAACTAAAATGGCAAGAATAATCTAATTTAAATAATTTAATTATACATATAAAAAAATCTTTTCACTTCAGTAAAAAAAGTGGCGGAAAATTTGCCGCACCCAGTAATTAATTGAAATTTTTTATCAAGTTTCTAATATTCACTTTAAGATACAAAAATATTGTTGACAAAATTTTAAAGTTTTACACAACTAAATCATGAGAATTTTGTTTAAATTTTTACTGAAAATATTATTAAAACATCTAACAAACTTTGAGTGTTCGGTTACTAAGGTATGCTGATGCTAGAGGGATAAACAAGTCTAGTTAACACAATCATTCTTACTTTGCTTAGTGCGGGATATCATTTAATTGAAAGTCTTAGATGCGAATCGGGTACACCCCGATATACCGTGAGCCCAGTATACCTCCAAGCTATAACTTCGTTCAAAACTATTAATATTAATAAAATAAACAAACTCCAAGCTCCCTGAAAAACGTGCCCTCAGGCTTCGGGGTACAACCCTAGTGATCAGGCTTGATTTATGCTATAGAAGAAAAGTACCGCTTATCGAGAGCATTCGAACGATATAAGATTTATTTGAATTGTACAAACTTAAAAAAGTTATAGCCAATCAATGTCTGATGGCAATCAGTTTATGGGCATATAACCGATGAGTACCAAAAAATCCGACCATAATAATCAAAACTTTAGTCAAAAGTTTATTTAATCTTTTTAAATTATCTTTAAATTTGTTGTTCAAATTAACATATTTAATCATCTTAACTCCACAAATAATCATTATTAAATAGGAAGTGGAAGCAGGCTTATGATGCGTGTAGAGAAAAATCTGTCCCCAGAATGGCGAATTTCTGCAGAAAATGACATTGCTGTAACATTGGCTTCTGGACTGACAACAAAACAACGTAATAGATTGAAGCAAAATTTTAGAGGGATTGGAATGGACAGAATGGCCCCAACATCGAAAGTGAAAGAAATAAAAAAAGAATGGTCAAGAAGCGGGAGGTGGGAGTGGATCAATGAAGCATATGTGTGTTTAAACGGTTGGTGGAGTTGGATTTCTGAGCAGGGATTGGAGCACTTACATTCACTTCATAATCGACTTGTATGTTTAAATAATTTGTAATTACTTTTTTTTAATTTAGGCTATTCAGTACTGCAACACCGGAGATCCAAATAGAACAGTTGAAAAACTGGTTCAACATCAGTTGCTTCTTAATGCTCTTTATGATAGAGGAACGATGAAAAAGATTTATACCTAAAATTTTCCTTTGGCTTTTTCGTTTTTTTATTCGTTATTTCATTAATTATCATTAAAATTCTTTTTACATAGATTTTTTATTTGTTTATTATTCTTATTTCCCTGAAACTTTATTTTTTTTCTAAATTTACTCTTAAACACTCAAAAAAGATGGTTCAATACGAGAAAAAAAGAAGCCAGCACTGAAGAACCGCGAATAAGTTGAAAAAGTTGAATGTCTAACGTCTCTCTTCACAAAAGCACACTATTTTTCAAATGCTTAATTTTCCATTTAACCCGCCGTGGTCCCTTCGATAGCGGGAAAGTTAGCTTACAATTTTTTTATTATTTTACTTCAACTGGCCATCGGTGGACCTACTTTATTTATTTTTAATTAACAAAATTAATCTGGCCCTAGTTGGACCAAAAATAAATTTTGAAAAGTTATTCCATGGTCACTCATTCTCTCAATTCACTCAATACTTAATCGTTTCCACCGTTGTTGTCCTCAAACGATAGCAGAATTGCGTTTTATCGAGCTCTAGTTGTTTTCATCGACGTGCCAATTGTTAACTCTTGGATCTGTCCGATTTTTGCTAATATCAACGAGCACACTAATAAGAGTTTAACCAAGTAGAATGTACATAGTAGTAGGTCGCGTCATAATTAGTGGCCGTTTTTTAATTTGGGTTTTTTGGATTTTTAAAGTTAAGCTTTTTGAAAATAATTTTTATTTTTATTACGAATAATCTGTTAAAGTATGTTCTAAAGGATTCCAGCATTTGAGAATTTTTGGTTAGGTATTCAGGGTGTTCTGATCGAAAATATCAAAATTCCCGACCGGAAATCAAATTTTCTCAAGTATATGTAATGATAATAGTTAGTGTGATATATCATTCGAAAGCCCGTCAAAATCTCTATCCGTCGGGCACAATGTTGAATTTTTAATCCGAAAGGTCTAAATTTTTCGAAAATGTCGAAATTCGAATTCCGGGTTCGACACGTTTTACAGACTTCATACCTCGGATTTTGTATAAGGCCTGTATGTTATTTAAAAAACCGTTTAGATCATCTTGATCGGATGATTTTACGCTGTGTTATAAGAATCAACTTTTTTGGGGAGTGTCGTCTCGTTTTTCCATTTTTGCAAGAGAGAGTACACGCGGCATTTGATTTGCTTTTCTTAAGCGCAGTCCGCGTTTTTTCAGTTACGCGTGGCCATACATATAGAGCAGATATCCCTCGATAATTCAGCAACAGAAATAACCGGATTTCATCTAAATCGGCCGAGCAGGACCGTTTTCTTAATGACAACCGTCTCCTTTGACCATGTTTGCTTCTGAGAGTTACACTGCCTTCCTAGTAAAGCCTGAACCCTATTTTTTGCTTTCTAGCATAGATAACGATCCCATTGACTAGACCACTAAGGTTTTTTGTTTCTTGTGTTCCATTTTTGGTAATTTAAAATTTTTGGTGTAAATGACTGTGAATTTCACTACGAGGTAGTGAAGATCAAAAAATCATAACTCTAAGAATACTGCCCGTATATAGCTATACCTGGTTGTTTATTAATATTTATTGGTTGTTTATTAATCTATTTGTTTATTAATAATGACAAAGAAAATTTGTAAAACAACACCCCTAAAAATTGAATCTAAAAAACGGCCACTAATTATGACGCGACCTAATAGTAGGCGTATTTGGAATTGAGATTGCATCATACGAAGGCGATCAGAAACTAACCGAGCTAGTATGCTCCTACTAGTCTGACGCCTTATTAATTTTTATTCTATTATCAGCAGTACCGTATCTCCTCTAAAATACCCCCCCCCCCAACACCTATAAAACTACACAATAAAAATAGTCTGGAACGAAAAGTAAAATGTTAATAAAAATAGAGATAATTTTAAAAAATTACTAAATATTTTACGAGTATAAATAAACAATTAATTATTAATGTGTTCGAATTTGTTTTGAATATTTATTTAAACAAATTTCTGTTTAATCCTTTTTCGAATTTAAAAAAGGTTAATTCTTCTTGTATTTTTCTTCCATAGCGCTCTTCTAAGTTGAAACCAACTCATAACTTGTGAGCCAGTAAGTCCAGTTTTTATAGCCATATCATCTCTATCAATTGAATTGAGATATCTTTGTTCAGAAAATTTTTGTACCAATATTTTTTTCTTTAAAAATTCAAAAATATTTTTTAAATCATTTTAAATGTTGATTTTATTTGGTAATAGTTTCGTTTAGGTCCCCCACCCCCTTTCCAATTATTTGCCTGATTTCAGTTGCCACATTATATATTATTCGAAAAAGCATTTCGAGTTGAGTCGAATGGTACTAGAATCAATGAAATTTATCTTGGTACTATGCGTTTATATCCCCCCCCCCCCACAAGTCCGCAAAGTTGTCGCACTTTTTCTTTCTTTTCCTTTCTCCTATCATAAGGATTAGAAATGGTCATGAAATTTATATTGGTACCCACATTTTTTTCTTCTCCTTCTTTTCTCATAAATAGGGTTGTTATTTTCCAATCGGGCCGCCGGTCGAATCATTTTTTCGTGCCTCATTGTTATCGGTTTGGTCTCCTCTATTTTTACTTGACCATTTTTAATATTTATGAGTTTCCCAGCGTTGATTTTCAATCGTTGATTTAGCTTCATAATTTTGTGCATAATCACCGAATCAACCGATTTTGGTATCATTCGACCCAGCTTGAAGAGCTTTTTCGAATGCTATATGTTAAATTATACATTAAACAAAAAAGCTCAAAAGGTCAGGGAATAGTGAGAGGAGGGTCTATACCAAACTATTTACCTTTTACCTGAATTTCAGTAAATCTTCTTGTTTCTTTAACTTTTTTGTTGTTTGGAGAATATAAAATTTATTTTTATTAAATAAAATAGTATATTTGAGTTTTAATTAATTAAATTTTTATCAAAATCCAAACCAGGGTGACCCTTTTTAAATCACCTAAAAAGGGCAACTTTTCCCCGCAGGCGAAAATTTTCAGAATTTTGAACGGCAATAAGCCAGATTTTTTCTTTTTAAAAAAAGTTCAAAAAGGTTGCAAAAAGATGGCACGTAGAAAAGAGGGAAAAATGGGGCAAAAAAGTAATCAATTTGTACCCAATTTTATTCTCAATTTTAAATTAATTTTCTACCAAATTTTTCCCCAAAAACTTGATTTTCTTCTAACAATCGAAAAGCAAAATCTTTGTTGTTAATTTTAAATTTATTCCATTCCTTGCTTAATATAAACGTTGATCTATTAGTAGAAAAATAATTGAAGCAAGCCTTAAATGTAAGTAAATAATTAAATTTGAAAACAAATTCCGATTTCTTAGCTGGCCCTAGTGTACAGAACGCAGACCGCAGAATCTGTGGGCAATTGAAATAGGACCCTGGTTGCACATTCATTGCGACTAGTGTCCGGTAAAATTAGTTTTCCGAGCCCGGATCCGGCTTACGAATTTGAGACTTTACGGATTAAATCAGTCCTTCGCAATGTCTTTATCGACTATTATTCTCTACTCAGTAAAACAGAAAAATTTTCAAAATTAATACTACCAGTTAAAAAGATTGAAAATTACCCCATTCCCCCTCCCTTTTCACAAACAATCTTTTACATTTAATAAATACAATTTTAAAATTCATTTTCAACCTTTTCAAGTTTCGGAAGACAATAAAGTTCAGCATATTTACATCGATCACTAAAGTTTGCAGTATCTTTTTTCACAAAGAAAAATTATTTAAAACTTTTGTATATTTCTACTAGAGTTAAGCGGTACCGATATTCCGAGAAGAATAGGGGGAGCACGCCAAGGTACCGCCGAGTTATAACTTTCTTCAAAATTGTCGAATACGGGACGTCCTGGTATAGTTCGATTCAGTTTGTCGAGAACGTCGAACATACCAGGGCATTTCGGATTCGACAATTTTGAACAAATGAACAAGGTTATAGCTTGGCGTTACCTTGGCCTTGCGGCACCTTGGGGTGTACCCAAGAATAGGTGTTTTGGAATGATTCGGCTCGGGACCGGTATCTATCTTTCAGCATCGGTATCAGCAAAATTGATAGCGGGATTCAAAGAGACCGGTATAACCACCCGATACCGCTTATTCCTAATTTCCTACCAATATTTGCAGCCATATAATTTTCACAAACTTCCATTAATTGCTTTACTTCGTATTTATGTGCAATAGCAAATAAATCTTCCGAATGTTTTTCAAATGCTTCTTTAAAAATTTTTTGGAATTAAAAAAATTATTTTTTAATTTACTTTTATCAATTTCTCCACTATAAAAATATTCTAGCATAACTTTAAAACAGTCTGGAGAAGTATCAATAATTTTAATTTTACCCTTAAAATTAATTTAATTAAAAAATAATTTAATTGGCGCGCCCCCAAAATGTCCTACCCCCAAAATGTCCTAATGAATAAAAACCCCCAAAATGTCCTTATGAACAAAAACCCCCAAAATGTCCTCCCCTAAAATGTCCTCCCTCAAAAATGTCCCATCTCAAAATGTCAAACATATTAAATTATTCAATTCGTCGAACTCAAAATTAAAAACAAATAGGGAGGAATTAAAAACAAAAACAATTTTCTGAAATTGAAGTTGGTTCGAGAAAAGGTATAGAAATTTTTCCGGAAAATGATTTCCGGAAATTATCGAAAAATAACTTACGGAAAATTCCGGAAAATGGCTTCCCGAATAGTACAGATTTTTCGAAAACCATTTTCCGGAAAACATTTTCCGGGTTTTCCGGAAAACATTTTCCGGCTTTTCCGGAAACCTTTTTTTCCGGATTTTAAATTAAAATTACCCGAATTTCAAAGAAGGAATGGGTAGGACATTTTCTGGGTAGGACATTTTAGGGGAGGACATTTTGGGGGTTTTTGTTCATTAGGACATTTTGGGGGTTTTTATTCACTAGGACATTTTGGGGGAGGACATTTTGGGGGTAGGACATTTTGGGGCGCAGCCATTTAATTTTATATTTACACTTTTAGCTTCTTTCATATTTTTTTGTTCAAACATTTTTTGAAAGACGATACTGTAGTTTGCCAAAATACATTTATGAGCATTTATTTTTTCATCTCCAATTTAGAAAAATATTTTTTTATTAAAATTCTCGTCAAGACAGCAAAATTTGCTTAGATCCCGATTAATGTTGGCTCCGGGTATCGGGAATTGGTAATGACTGGAGTTCCGAGGATTTCTGCTCTACATATAATGACTCGGGAGCAGTTTAAAGACTCGGTCATTTCCTATGGATCGACTGGAACAAGTTGTCTGAAAGGGAAGGCATTTTTCCGACCGGTTCCTCATCCTCCGTTCCATAGGTTCCCCGTCCTAAGTTTTAACAAAATTCCGACAGTCCCACACTATTTAAATGAAATATTTTCGGAACTGTAAACTAATTTTTGCCTGTAAATGAAAATTTAAATTTTTGACTTTTACTAGATTTTTGATTCTGGTCCGAATTCGGAAATCGATATGTCTTTTGAAAGAGCTCTGAAAATTGAGTTTTTTGCCCAAAAAAATTAATTTTTCCCCCTATGATCTTTCTATTTTTATAAGTTTGTAATCGGCCTCTAAACTTTGTAAATGTCACAATACTCGAGAATTTTTATCCCCCAATCAGACAGTTTTGTGTTTAAAAATGAATTTTAAAAAGTCGGATCCCTAGCGATAAATTAATGGATTTCATAGATAATCAAGCCAAATATTCTTTAGAAAAACTTATCTCAAAAACGCAATCAGTAAGTATTCCCTGTTTAAAAATTTCCATAAATGAATTTTTTGGTGTTGAATAATCAACAAATTCATTTTCCAATTTTATTTTATAGGGCACAAACTCGACTTCACAAAAAATTATCAAAGGACCTAAATTAAATCTCTGAAAATTTAAATCTGAAAATAAGTACTGTCAGGCATTGTTCGTCTGCGAAGTTCATATTTATCTGATTCTATTTGATTTTTAAAACTGAATGTATTGCCACTAAAATTTTAGATAATATTAATTATATGTCGAGAGAATTTAACAGTTTTGTTAGTCACCCTGGATGGGTAATAATTTGGCTGATACCCCCCTCCCTTTTCTTTCTTCCCTGACCATTTTCAGCCTTTTCGATATATAATGTATTATGTATATATCATTCCAAAGAGCTCTTCAATCTGGGTCTAAAATATTGGGTAAATTTGATGATTCTCAGCAAAATTTAGAAGCTAAATCTCGATGGGGGGCTTTTTGTGGCGCCCAGAGATGTTTCGAAATTTCGATTTTCGAGGGTTTTTTTCTTTCGACTTTCGATTTTCGAATTTTTGAAAAAATTTGAATTTTTG
Source organism: Meloidogyne arenaria (assembly GCA_036172955.1). NCBI lineage: Eukaryota > Metazoa > Nematoda > Chromadorea > Rhabditida > Meloidogynidae > Meloidogyne > Meloidogyne arenaria. The sequence goes on from JARQAB010000040.1 coordinate 2,695,456, forward strand.
GCGCCAAATTCGAGGATTTTTGGTTTATCTGCCATCATAAATTTAAAAAATTTTCGCCTGCGGCGCAGAAAAAAGAAGATTTGTGGCTTAAGGATCCGCCAAAATTTTCAAAATTTTTGCCTGCGGCGCAGAAAATGGACGAGTTTTGGCTTAAGGATCCTCCTAAATTCTTAAAATTTTCGCCTGCTGCGCTAATTTGAAGAAGCCCTGATCTATTAACAATATTATGCTTCGGCTCCGGTATATTGGAGAATTTGCTTTAATTAAGGCGTATTTGGAAGCCCCCCCCCCATGCCAGAACCCTATGCCAGGTACCGCCCAACCCTATGAATAAATCGGCCTAGCTCTTTACTATGTCTGGGTACTACTACTATATCCCCAATTCATTAGAGTTCAAGAAAAAGTTCCAACTTAGACCTAACATAACAAAAAATAATTTTTTTCGAATTTCGTTTTTCGATTTCGAAGATTTTAAAAAATATTTTCGATTTCGATATTTTTGGATTTCTTTCGATTTTCGATTTCCGATTTTCGAAGATTTTTTTGTTTCGAAACATCTCTGGTGGCGCCCTAGCTTTTAACTTTATCAATCAAGTCAGATTTCGTAATTTTAGTGCCATACGACGTAGCTCGAAGAGTTTGCCATGGAGAGGCAAATAGGAAAAAATAAAAGGAAAAAAGGATGGGTGTCAGCCAAAGTATTACCTCCGGATGCCCCCAATATAGCGAAATTCATTTTGATAAGTCTACTAGTCTAAGAATAAATTATCAACTTATTCCTTTTCTCAATCTTTAATCTTTATAAAAATTAACATACATCCAATAAAACACTTTTTCTCCTTTATTATCCAATGTACAAATATAAAATCGAGCTTTCAATGAATCATCTGAATTTTCGAGTCCCACTTGAACTAGTGAAATTAAAATTCGTGGGTCCTCTAATAAATTTTAATTTTTATTTTATCAAGAATTTCGGCTCCGGTTATTAAAACATTTTAGGGGATTGGTCAAATGGCCAAGACAAGACAATACCTTGATATCGGTATCACAAGAGGTCGGTATGTGCCTAGCGCATCTGCGCCGCGACTTTGGAGGGATTAAATGGGGTCGAATTATTAAGGGGAGGAGGTTTGAGATACCGATGATTATGTAAGAGGAATAATTATGGGGGATATCAAGGATTAAGGAAGATATCGATGGATTTATAGAGATTAAGTATGGAGGTTTGTAATTTCCAATGGCTGTCTATCCCTCCTTATTAGAAAAAAGTTCAGTGATACGATAAACACAGGAATGCTCTGCAGAATGCCTGTAAGGATGATTCACCTAAAGCATTTAAAACGCTTAGGCGGGGGTTAAAAAAAGAGAAAGCATTAGTCGATGCCCCGTTAGCTCATTGGTAGTGAGCGAATGTATATGGTGAGCGAAAGCGCCAAGCAATAACTGTCAGGTGGTCGCAGGTTCAAATCCTGCCCGGTGGCTAAGCTTTTGCAAACTTTCCTTTTGCGAACATATAGGAACCTAGATGGACCTTTACCATTGATACCTCCTAGTATTTTCTGGGAAATCTCCTTTTAAACAATTGAGCTTTGTATCAATAACACCCTTAAAACGATGTCTTTATAACCGAAATCGGCCAAGTACAAAAATATACCAGGATTATTATTCGGGTAAATACGTAGTTCCCATTTAATATAAGGACATTTTGGATTGTAAAATTGCTTGCCTGAATTTGATTAAATTTTTTGATTGAAATGTTTAAAAAAATTACAAACTCGTTAAAAATTGACCATTTTCCATGAAAGTTTCATGTTTATAAAAATCATATAATTTCCATTCTATTTCACATTTAAGTATCTCAACCTAAAATAATTTATTTAAAATAAATTTAGGCTAAAGTACACTTTAACAACCCGAAGCAGATTTTTATAAATATTTTTGACCTCAAAAATGAGCTTAGTCCCCTCCTATGATTTTTAACTTTTAGGGATATGTAGAAGGGATGGAACGGAACCCCCAGAATTTTCCGAACCCCCAGACACTTTTCTCATCCGAAACCTGATCCGAAAAAATTTTCCAAAGCACAACCCGACTTTTTCTTTTTTAATCCCCCTAAATGATTCGCCCTAATCCAGGCAATCCCGGACTTTTCCCTACCCAAAACCAGATCCGACTTTTTTCTCAACCCATCCCTGATATTTAATTTTTTCCGCATGCTAATCTTAATGTTGTTCGGCTCATCTTGATAAGATCTCTCAGACAACTAATAAAACTATTCAGGTTGGTAAAGTGCAATTAAGTTACAAATATTTACTTCTGTTACATCCGAAAACATGTGTAAATTTGTATGAATATTTTAAGTGACAAAGATATGGTACTTTGTTCATATCCCGCCCCCCACCCCTATTTGAGTCTCAGATTAATTTTCCTTCTTTGCTGTCAATCATTTATTTTCCTCCTTTTTTAATGCCAATCATTTTCTTCCCTCACATATAGGACACCCAAAAGGGCGCGCGGCCATAACGGCGCAAAGCCATAACTCGCTGGAATATTTTTGACCCTTGTCATTTTTGTTATTAATCTCTTTAGCTCGATGAAAGGAATCGTTTAATATCAATTTTGTTATTGTTCGAAAATCTTTAAGCAAGTTATGGCTTTGCGCCGTTATGGCCGCGCGCCCTTTTGGGTGTCCTATATGTGAGGGAAGAAAATGATTGGCATTAAAAAAGGAGGAAAATATTAGCAAGGAGGAAAATAAATGATTAGAAGGAAATTTAAGCAAAGAAGGAAAATTAATCTGAGACTCAAATAGGGGTGGGGGGCGGGCTATGAACAAAGTACCAAAGATATTTTATGAGAATAGACTGAAGTATATAAGAATATACTGAGGCACACTTTTTTAAATTGAAAAAAAGTTGTCAATTTATCAATGCTAATGATAAAAATTTGTATTCATTAGAAAGAGCATACTTTAAACTATCATCTCAAAAAGAAATTAGACTTCTAACTTAAAGACTTCTTAAGTTATACGGCATCGAAAAAAATATTTTTCAAGTGTTCATAGATTTTTGCACCACAGTTGTAGGTGCAAAAATAAATATATGGATTATTAAAAAGCGAAGCAAAGTCCAGTTTTATCTAAGTCTATGTCTCTTCATGTCCAATTTTTAAAGGCTCTCCCTCCCTCTAACCTTCAACGAAGAAAATACAAAATTAGGGGGTCACCCAACATTTGTTAACATAGCAAGCCCATTTCTCATCTTTCTAGGTCAAAGCCTCAATGTCCAACATCGACCCCCGATAAAACCCAGCAAACTTCTCGAAATTCCCAAATAGGGAATTTCGTTTTTTTGTTGGCAGGATCCCTTCCGAAAAACAAAAAATACCGAAATATGGATCATGATATCAAAATTTCACAAAATATGCACCGTTATGTAAGAGAGGGCCGAAATATCCATTAATAACCAGGTCCTAAAAATCGTTCTCGTTCCGCGTACTTGAACGAATTGAGAATACAGAAAAGAAAAATTAGTGTACTTTCTCGTAATTGGTATCAGGACTGTGTGCCGTAGCGTTTTGTCGTTATTTTATAAATTTCTTTTAAAATCGGGAACTTTTAAATTTCAGAAATTATTGTAAGAAACTCTTAGAAAATTGTTTTTAACGTGATTGTTTATAAATATTTTATTAAAATTTAAAAACAAAACAAACTTTCTTTCTAAAAAATAAAAATTTCAAACAATTTTTCTTCTTTTAATTTTTAATTCATTTTCATTTTTTATTCCATTTTCTATAAAACTTTCTGCTTCTATTTCTTTTCCCATTTCTTTATTTTTATCAAAAATATATTTACACGGAAGAATTATCCTTGCACAATACATGTTTTTTCTTGTAGAAACTTTTCTATTGAAGAATAATTCCTAATTTAAAAATTTAATAAAATTATAGGTTGTATTTTCCCTATTTTTCTTCACAAAAATTTCCTCAGATACCAAGAGATATAGGGGAAAATTGGAAGGAGGATGATCGAAAAAGTGAAAATTTTTCGCTCACGACCTCCAAATTCAAAAAATTTTCGCCTGCGGCTTTTATAGAATGAAAATATAGGTTCGAAAAATTTTCGACGAAACGCGAAAGTAAACGCAAAATTTTGGCGCACATCCAATATTCAGGAAATTCGATTCAGAAAATTTAAAAGTCCCAAATCACCAATTAAATTTTAAATTAATAATGGCCCTAAACCCAGTAACCTCTAAAGATGTCAGGGAACGCAACAGCAAATTAATGATTTGATGCACAAGAGCTGAAACAAAAATTTGCGGAGGAATATCAACCAAGGAAAATTTCATCAGAAAATTTTTTTATCTTTTAAATTTAAAAAGAGAACCTTAATTTCTACATCTTCCATCCCCATCTTTTCACAAACAATCCTTCTTGCTTCTTTATCATACCAACTTATCGGAACGTCATCGTTTCCCTTCACAAAGAAGTGGCAATGAACAAAAATTGAAAAAGAATTATTTTTGAATAAATTCCTTTAAAATTTTTAAATTTAAAAAAAATTTTAAAAATTAAAAAAAACCTAATTTCCTCAAATTTTGAAAGAAACCCACAAAAATAGGGTAAATGTTCAGCAGAATATCCAGGTAAATTCATCACAACATGAAATACGAGGTTTGTCAATTTTTCTTCTTTTTCCAATTCTTTACAATGAAAATAAATTTTTTCTGGAATTATTTTTTGAATAAATTCGGCTCCATTTAAAACAAATCCTTCAATTTTGTCTTCAGAAATCTTTAAAAGAGAAAAAAATTTTTAAATAACTCAAATTAATTAGAAAAAAATTTTTTTTGAATAATTACAAGACAGACATTTTCCGTAAAAAAGACAACCCCAATTATTTTTCAAAAAAAAATGAGGAAAGAAAAATAAAAAGAAGGGAGGAATTCTGAAAATTAATTTTCAGGAACCTTTCAGGAAAATAATTCTTAAATTACGAAAAAATAAATTTAATTAAATAAAAACCAGAGCCATGGACTAGAAGTGTTTTAGTACGAGACTCGTACGTGATATCTCGAAAAATATCGTCTCATTAACTAAGTTTTTTCTAGCTCTCGTCTTTTGTCCGATTTTTAATAAAAACGAGTGTTCCCGAAAACAATTAGAAATGTGAGACCGAGAGTATATTTATCAGGGGTGGCGCTAGTCCCAAAAATACGAGAAACGAGATATGAGACCTCTAAAAGATTTCACGAGATACGAGATGAGCGCCACCCCTGATCCTTCAAACCGGCTAGAAGAAAAGTTAACCCCAAAAATATTTTAATAAAAATTTAAAAAACCTTATTCAATTTAGCATTTTGTTTCAAAAAATCAATTGCATCAGGGTTTAAATCATTTCCATAAGCTTTTATAACATTTTTAATTTTTACAGCAGGCAAAATGAAAGGGCCAATTCCACAAAAAACATCAAAAACAACAGAATTCTGATCAAATTGCTCGACTGTTTTTGAATGAACTGTGATTAGTCTACTATTCCAAAATACCTTTAAAAATTTTAAAATGTTCTTAAAGAGAAAATTTTAGAGAAAGTAGAATAAAAGTCAAAAACAAGCAGGAATTGAACTGCCCCAATACCGTGTTATGTATTTCTAGGGGGATAGCTTACTGTGTGAGTTTTCTGAATTTTATTAGTAACCAGAGGTGGGTAAGAAATGTCAGAGGTGCGTGCGGAAATCGGAAGAGCCAGAAATCGGAACTGGCTCAAAAGACGGAATTCCGAACCACCGCTGCTACTGACATGGATACACTATTGAATTTTTCTAAATCTTATATATATTAGACAGCCGAATCCTTCCTTCCTTACAAAATTATATTTTAAAAAATCCCCAAAAAACCTTAGAATAGTCAAGCTTGTAACGAATTCCATTTTCTGTCACTTCAGTTGCATAATCAGCATCACCAGCCAACAATTCAACATCCATTATTCGATAATCATGCGTTAGAGAGTCCAATTTGTTTATTACTGTTCTGAAAATATTTAACATGAAAAAATCCTCGAAAAATATACTTTTTCTAAATTCAGCTCTGATTTAGCAAAAGAACCGGACCGAATCTGGTGGAACACCCCGGTCCGGTATGGAGCAGTTCAGTCTAGTTAGGCCCTATAATTAATGAAGGGTCGGTTATTTCACAATGTTCTTGGTATCAAGTTATAGGAATTGGGACTCAAAGAATCGGGACTATTAGCTAAATCAGGTTCACGAGGAACCATATGTTACTGTGAGTACGAATTCAGTATTTTTTGGTACCATTCGATAAAGGACCCTCGCTTTACTATTATTGTTTGCAGGGTTTCTTGCAAAAATAGTTTGGGCCGAGTTATGGCCGTTCACAGTTAAACCGCTAGAGTCTGAAGTTATAGGGTAATCTGAGGATCATAAAAACCTCGGATTCCGAAATCTGGAGAATGGTGAAAAATTTAAATAAACTTATAAACACGCCCAATCATTCTTTTAATACCCACTTGTCTTCCAAAAACCCTTGAAATAACACCAAAAAACCTTTAAAAAACCTCGTCCTTTGAATTTTGTCCAACAAAATCCTTCCAATAACAAAACGAAAAGGTAACAATTTTTCCCTCAAATTTAAATGTATAATATGTCCACACTGTTCAAATCCACTAAATTCAACATTTTCAGGCAAAATAGCTTTTAAACAATTTTTAGTAGTCCAATCTTCATATTCCATTAAATAACAAAACTTTTCAAATTCAACTTTTGAATTAATTTGTTTCTCAATTTGTCCAATTATTTCTTCTTTTTCTTCTTCTCCAATTTCGAATAATTTATCTGGGTCAAATAAAAGTCTTTTAAAATTTTCACTTTCAGTATTTCTATAAGTCTAAAAAAATTAAAAAAGATTTTGAGACAAAAAACCTTTAGTCGAGGCAAACATTCAAGCCTGTATTTATTGAAAGATGAGAGACCGACAATTCGATTAACTAATTTTGTTGGAATTTTAATTGAAGGAAACTCGATTAATTTTCTATTAAAAAATAAAAATTTTTTAGCAAATATTTTATGGTTGAGCCGTTGATCTACGCAGGTTGGACAACCCCGATCGCAGAGTTGTGACCCGTAAAAAATCAAAAACCCTCTTCCCGTCTGAAAGTACTTAAAATCTGCCAGGGAAATTACCATGGAAGGAATCTGGTTCAATAATAGTCGGACTGAACTTTTGGTTTATTGTTAGGTCTATGACAATTCTTAAGAAAAAAATTAAAAAAAACCTGAATTTGTCTTTCTCTAGTTCCATCATTCCTCTGACAGAAGTTGGAGGGCTGAGAATTTTATTGAGAGAAGTAGCCATTTGAGAATAATATTTGAACGAGAAATGAATTAAACGACTAGTTGTAGAACGCAAAATCATAAAATTTCTAGAAAAAATAAATTTAAAAAATTATTTTGTCGAAAGACAGAGCCCGATAAATTTTTTGATAATAAAATCGGAAGGTATAAAAAAATAAAATGAAAAGAAGGGACTCTGTCTTGCAACGAGGAAAAATTCCGTCACAGCAACATAAAATAGGCAAAGTGGTTACAAATGGACGGGTACGGCCCATTATGGCGCGGGCCACGCAGGTCACTATGGCGCAAGCCCACTATGGCGCGACCACTATTGCGCGAGCACAGTGGTTCAAGCCCGTTGACAGCGTGCCCGCTCAACTCATCTAATCCTTAACTCATCCACACGCCCAAAAACGCTCAACTCATCTAAACGGCTAAAATTCCTTAACTCATCCACACGCCCAAAAACGCTCAACTCATCCAATACTTAAAATATCGGGCCAGTTGAGTCTCTGGCCGGTTGAGTCCCTGGTCAATTGAGTCCATGACCAGTTGAGTCCATAGTCCCTGGCAAGTTGAGTCCCTGGCAAGTTGAGTTGAGTCAATGGACGGTTGAGTCAATGGCATGTTGAGTTGAGTCAATGGACGGTTGAGTCAATGGCATGTTGAGTCCCTGGCAAGTTGAGTCCATGGCCGGTTGAGTTGAGTCAATGGACGGTTGAGTCAATGGACGGTTGAGTCAATGGACGGTTGAGTCCCTGGCAAGTTGAGTCCATGGCCGGTTGAGTCCATGGCTGGTTGAGTCACTGGTCAATTGAGTTCATGTCCAGTTGAGTCTCAACCGGCCGGGACTCAACCGGCCCGATATTTTAAGGATTTGATGAGTTGATCGTTTTTGGCCGTGTGGATGAGTTAAGGATTAGATGAGTTGAGGATTGGATGAGTTGAGCGTTTTTGGGCGTGTGGATGAGTTAAGCATTAGATGAGTTGAGGATTGGATGAGTTGAGCGTTTTTGGCCGTGTGGATGAGTTAAGGGTTAGATGAGTTAAGGATTGGATGAGTTGTAGGGGAGCCGTTCGTGTCCCCTCAACTCATCGAATCCTTAACTCATCGAATCGGCCAAAAACACTCAACTCATCGAAACGGCTAAAATTCCTTAACTCATCGAATCGGCCAAAAACTATCAACTCATCGAATCCTTAACTCATCGAATCCTTAACTCATCGACTAGGCCAAAAATGCTCAACTCATCGAATCCTCCCAAAAGGGGACGTTTGAGTCCCAGTGTTTATTTTTCTCCCAAAAGGGCTAGCTGAATCTTCGTTGAAAAATTTTTTGTGCTGCTTTGGCGGCTAGGAAAAAGGCGTTTTGGGCACAATCGGGGTCTACTGGATTAATCTGATCCGGTTTTACCCGGTAAAATCTCCGCATAATTTACCAGGATCTCCAGCATAATTTACCAGGATCTGAGAGTGTTTTCACTGACCGGATAGACTTGGATGAGTGACCGATCAACTAATTAACAAAATTAGTTGACACCCCAGTTGAAAAACAAAAAAAATAAACAAAACAATAGAAAATCTAAAAAAATAAACACTGGGACTCAAACGTCCCCTTTTGGGAGGATTCGATGAGTTGAGTGTTTTTAGCCTATTCGATGAGTTAAGGATTCGATGAGTTAAGGATTCGATGAGTTGAGTGTTTTTGGCCTATTCGATGAGTTAAGGATTCGATGAGTTAAGGATTCGATGAGTTGTATAGGAGCCGAGCCGTTGACAGACAGCGCATAGCAAACAGAGAAAAAGGCCGTTTCAGTGCCAAAAATAATACCCGTTTGAGTGCCAATTCATCGCAGAGTTTGAGTGTCAACGAGGTAAACTCTCTCACTAATTGTGCATTAACTCTGCGAATTTTGCATTAAAATTCACGAAAATTTTTTTATAAAATCTCAGAACAATTATCTATGAATTGGTTGCAACAGATTTTTGAAAAATGCAAAAGTTTTCGAGATATTGGATTTCGAAATCGGCAACCTAAAATAGAAACGAGAGTAATGCTAAAAACGAGAGAGTAAGAAAATGAAAGAGAGGAAAAACGAGAGACTACACAAATTTTGCTATGCGCGCTTTTGAACCACTGTGCGCGAGGCTTTAAACAAAATATAGCGGTGGGGTACTATTGAGTACCGCCGATTGAGTACCGCCGGTTGAGTACCGCCGTTTGAGTCCCTGGCCAGTTGAGTCCCGGCCGGTTGAGTCCCGCTGGTTAAATTTCCCTGTCTTTGGAACAGGGCTGGGCGCAATCGAAAAATAAGATTCCGCAACTCGCAATTTTTTAAAAAAATCCGCAAACGCAATCCGCAACTCGCAATTTTAATTTTAAAATCCGCAAACGCAATCCGCAACTCGCAATTTCTTTTTAAAAATCCGCAAACGCAATCCGCAACTCGCAATTGCAAAAAACCCGCAATTTACGCAATTTCCGCAACTCGCAATCCGCAAATTTTAAAAATGGAGATAAAAAAATTAATCACTTCAAACTCAGAGTATTAAGAGGGATATCAGTGGATTAAGAGAGATTAAGAGGATTTGAATGCTTATAAATGAATTAAGGGCGATATCGGTATATTTGGAGTGATAAAGCGTGTTTTGAATAAAGAAATATAGCGGATTTAGAGGGCTCAACTGGATTTGAATATGCGGATTATTCACTTAATCCCTCAATATAACTTAATCAATAAATCCCTGATCCCCCTATTATCCTCCAAATTTCTCTTAATCCACGGTGTTAATCCCAAGTCCATGACCTGCGGCGCCGTAAGGTTTAGTCCCAATGGAGGATATAGAGGATTAAGATCAATTATGAATGGATTTGGGGAAATCATAGAGGTATCGAGTGGATCAATAATTAACAGAGATCTATTTGAGGAATGAGTGGCTTTGGGGATTTAAATGAGACTTCGGGTATTTTCTTGCGTTCAAGTTTGCAGGAAGAGCTGAGGGTTCCAAAGTTTGGAATGACATTCCTTGACTTTGGAACAACTTTTGTCGTCTTTAGAACAATTTTCCCCGTTCTTGGAACAACATCCCCTGGTGTCGGAACAACATTCCCAGTTGTCGGAACAACTTTCTTAATAGTTGTAACAACTTTCTCAATAGTTGAAACAACCAGCATCAATATTGGAACAACTTCCCCGTTGTTGGAACAACTTTGCACAATGTTGGTCCAACCTTTCCCATAGTTGGAACAACTTTCCCCGTTGTTGGAAAGTTATTCATATATAACCAGCGGGACTCAACCGGCGGGACTCAACTGGGCAGGGACTCAACCGGCGGTACTCAACCGGCGGTACTCAAACGGCGGTACTCAATCGGCGGTACTCAATAGTCTCGTTCCCAAATATAGGGTCCGAAAAAGTCTGGCATTGTTATGAGTTTGGTTATGTAGGTGTCCTTTTGCATTATCCGACAGTTGCACGATAGTTTTTCCGTCCTATCCCTTAATCCTCAGCAAATGATATGAAAAATATAGGACCAAGGATGTTGAATCAGGAAAGTCTGGATCAGGTGTTTTTTTAATAATTTTTGTTTTCTTTCATTAATTTTTAGAAACACAAACTTACAGAAAAGAAAAAATATAGCTACTCAAACTACAATAAAGGTGAAAGAAATGGCCACGCAAACAACAGAGACTCCAATTGAAACAAAATATGTATCTTCTCAAACAATTCCAGAAGGCGTGGTAGAAATAGCTATCAAGTGCGATATAGTTTCCTGTAAATTTCAACAACTAGAACAACAAAATCAACAGCTGCAACAAGAGAAAAGTAAACGGCTTTCACAAAAAATAGTATTTCAGCAGCAACACCGCGAAAACATTTCAGAGTTAAGTTCGCGTCAAGCTCGACGTCGAGAGAAGCAGAGCATAAATATCTCCAAGAACGAAGTCCGTCTTTTGTCTCCAATCCAATTAAGGAAGTCGAGTCCAAGTGATGATCTGAAAATAACACGAAGTAGAACTTTCATGGAAGCAGAAAGAAAGATTGAAGTCAGAACTGGACAAAAGGCTTGTTAACTGTTTTTGTGGGACAAGAGCAATATTAAAGATAAAAGCAGAAGAAACAAACGGCAATTTTCATATGAAGTGAGGCATCTATTTACTTGTCGAATATTAAAGATTAGTTAGAAGAGTTGAAAGTCTGTTTATGAAGGGTAATAATATTAATTATTAGATATTATTTGTTTTTGTAATTAGGCACTTTAACTATGAGCAATCATAAAATCAACTGTGCAATTGCAGGTGACAAATGTGTGACAATTGTGTATTTGGATATAAGCACGTCGAAGTGCATTGATCAGTATAGATGAGAAAAAGATTGGGTATGTGTATTTAGATATAAGCACTTCGAAGTGCATTGATCAGTATAGATGCGAAAAAGATTGGGTATGTGTATTTAGATATAAGCACGTCGAAGTGCATTGATCAGTATAGATGCGAAAAAGATTGGGTATGTGTATTTAGATATAAGCACGTCGAAGTGCATTGATCAGTATAGATGCGAAAAAGATTGGGTATGTGTATTTAGATATAAGCACGTCGAAGTGCATTGATCAGTATAGATGCGAAAAAGATTGGGTATGTGTATTTAGATATAAGCACGACGAAGTGCATTGATCAGTATAGATGCGAAAAAGATTGGGTATGTGTATTTAGATATAAGCACGACGAAGTGCATTGATCAGTATAGATGCGAAAAAGATTGGGATGTGTATTTAGATATAAGCACGTCGAAGTGCATTGATCAGTATAGATGCGAAAAAGATTGGGTATGTGTATTTAGATATAAGCACGACGAAGTGCATTGATCAGTATAGATGCGAAAAAGATGGGTATGTGTATTTAGATATAAGCACGTCGAAGTGCATTGATCAGTATAGATGCGAAAAAGATTGGGTATGTGTATTTAGATATAAGCACGACGAAGTGCATTGATCAGTATAGATGCGAAAAAGATGGGTATGTGTATTTAGATATAAGCACGTCGAAGTGCATTGATCAGTATAGATGCGAAAAAGATTGGGTATGTGTATTTAAATATAAGCACGTCGAAGTGCATTGATCAGTATAGATGCGAAAAAGATTGGGTATGTGTATTTAGATATAAGCACGTCGAAGTGCATTGATCAGTATAGATGCGAAAAAGATTGGGTATGTGTATTTAGATATAAGCACGTCGAAGTGCATTGATCAGTATAGATGCGAAAAAGATTGGGTAGGTGTATTTAGATATAAGCACGTCGAAGTGCATTGATTAGTATAGATGCGAAAAAGATTGGGTATGTGTATTTAGATATAAGCACGTCGAAGTGCATTGATCAGTATAGATGCGAAAAAGATTGGGTATGTGTATTTAGATATAAGCACGACGAAGTGCATTGATCAGTATAGATGCGAAAAAGATTGGGTATGTGTATTTAGATATAAGCACGACGAAGTGCATTGATCAGTATAGATGCGAAAAAGATTGGGTATGTGTATTTAGATATAAGCACGACGAAGTGCATTGATCAGTATAGATGCGAAAAAGATTGGGTATGTGTATTTAGGTATAAGCACGTCGAAGTGCATTGATTAGTATAGATGCGAAAAAGATTGGGTATGTGTATTTAGATATAAGCACGTCGAAGTGCATTGATCAGTATAGATGCGAAAAAGATTGGGTATGTGTATTTAGATATAAGCACGTCGAAGTGCATTGATTAGTATAGATGCGAAAAAGATTGGGTATGTGTATTTAGATATAAGACCGTCGAAGTGCATTGATCAGTATAGATGCGAAAAAGATTGGGTATGTGAATTTAGATATAAGCACCAGGGGTGCAGCTCGTCTCGCTTCTCGCCTCTCGCTTCTCGCTTTTTCTCGCCTTTTTGGGCAGTCTCGCCTCTCGCTTCTCGCTATCGCTTTTTCTCAAAAAATGAGAATTAAGCGAGAATTTTTTATCCCTTTATTTTTCTAATTTTTATTTTCAAGGAATAAATAAATGAGATGTCAAAGATTTGGAATTATTTCACACTCTCTGGACGAATTGCATTCTGTAAAGAATGTGATTATAAAAAAGATTTTCGACTGTAATTACATTGTTTCGGGTTATTGTCCATAAATTGGAAAAGGACCAAGAAAATTATCCAAATATAAAAGAAACAATTGTAAATGGTTTAAGATCAATAATGGAAGAGAAGCGTGATATTCATGGGAACATAAAAAGAACTGCTTGGAATGAAAATAGGCGCAAAAAATGGACGCGGCGCAAAAAATGGAAGAAATCTAGCCCATTGGACTTCCAAAATTCTCAAAATTTTCGCCTGCGGCGCAGAAAAGGAAGAAATCTGACTTAAGGACCTCCAAAATTCTAAAATTTTCGCCTGCGGCGCTGGAAAAGTGAATTTTTTGGCCTCTTAATCCTCGAGTTTATCCTCCAATCTCCTTAAATCCTCCGATATTAATAAGGTGATACCCCTTGATACCTTAAAATCCACTTATCTCCCTTGATTTCACTCCATATCCAGCGATATCCCACTTGATTTATTGAGAACAAATTTTATTTTAATCCTTTAAATTTTTAATTAGGCTTTTCTCAACTGCAGGATTGGTTGTAAGTAATTTACGCACAAGATTGTTGCCTGATAATGTCGAAAAATTGCTTTTTCTTCATAATAATTTAAAAATATACGATTATAAGTATGATTTATAAAAATATACTATTTAATTTAGGCAAATAAAATTTTTACAATTTTTTTAAAATTCTCGCTTCTCGCCTCTCGCTTCTCGCTTTTTCTCGCCTTTTTTGGTAGTCTCGCCTCTCGCTTCTCGCTCTCGCTTTTTAATTTTCATTCTCGCTTCTCGTTTTCTCGTTCTCGCTTTTCAAAATTCAATTCGCTGCACCCCTGATAAGCACGTCGAAGTGCATTGATCAGTATAGATACGAAAAAGAATGGGTATGTGTATTTAGATATAAGCACGTCGAAGTGCATTGATCAGTATAGATGCGAAAAAGATTGGGTATGTGTATTTAGATATAAGCACGACGAAGTGCATTGATCAGTATAGATGCGAAAAAGATTGGGTATGTGTATTTAGATATAAGCACGACGAAGTGCATTGATCAGTATAGATGCGAAAAAGATTGGGTATGTGTATTTAGATATAAGCACGACGAAGTGCATTGATCAGTATAGATGCGAAAAAGATTGGGTATGTGTATTTAGGTATAAGCACGTCGAAGTGCATTGATTAGTATAGATGCGAAAAAGATTGGGTATGTGTATTTAGATATAAGCACGTCGAAGTGCATTGATCAGTATAGATGCGAAAAAGATTGGGTATGTGTATTTAGATATAAGCACGTCGAAGTGCATTGATTAGTATAGATGCGAAAAAGATTGGGTATGTGTATTTAGATATAAGCACGTCGAAGTGCATTGATCAGTATAGATGCGAAAAAGATTGGGTATGTGTATTTAGATATAAGCACGTCGAAGTGCATTGATCAGTATAGATGCGAAAAAGATTGGGTATGTGTATTTAGATATAAGCACGACGAAGTGCATTGATCAGTATAGATGCGAAAAAGATTGGGTATGTGTATTTAGATATAAGCACGACGAAGTGCATTGATCAGTATAGATGCGAAAAAGATTGGGTATGTGTATTTAGATATAAGCACGACGAAGTGCATTGATCAGTATAGATGCGAAAAAGATTGGGTATGTGTATTTAGGTATAAGCACGTCGAAGTGCATTGATCAGTATAGATGCGAAAAAGATTGGGTATGTGTATTTAGGTATAAGCACGTCGAAGTGCATTGATCAGTATAGATGCGAAAAAGATTGGGTATGTGTATTTAGATATAAGCACGTCGAAGTGCATTGATTAGTATAGATGCGAAAAAGATTGGGTATGTGTATTTAGATATAAGCACGTCGAAGTGCATTGATCAGTATAGATGCGAAAAAGATTGGGTATGTGTATTTAGATATAAGCACGTCGAAGTGCATTGATCAGTATAGATGCGAAAAAGATTGGGTATGTGTATTTAGATATAAGCACGACGAAGTGCATTGATCAGTATAGATGCGAAAAAGATTGGGTATGTGTATTTAGATATAAGCACGACGAAGTGCATTGATCAGTATAGATGCGAAAAAGATTGGGTATGTGTATTTAGATATAAGCACGACGAAGTGCATTGATCAGTATAGATGCGAAAAAGATTGGGTATGTGTATTTAGGTATAAGCACGTCGAAGTGCATTGATCAGTATAGATGCGAAAAAGATTGGGTATGTGTATTTAGGTATAAGCACGTCGAAGTGCATTGATTAGTATAGATGCGAAAAAGATTGGGTATGTGTATTTAGATATAAGCACGTCGAAGTGCATTGATCAGTATAGATGCGAAAAAGATTGGGTATGTGTATTTAGATATAAGCACGTCGAAGTGCATTGATCAGTATAGATGCGAAAAAGATTGGGTATGTGTATTTAGATATAAGCACGTCGAAGTGCATTGATCAGTATAGATGCGAAAAAGATTGGGTATGTGTATTTAGATATAAGCACGTCGAAGTGCATTGATCAGTATAGATGCGAAAAAGATTGGGTATGTGTATTTAAATATAAGCACGTCGAAGTGCATTGATCAGTATAGATGCGAAAAAGATTGGGTATGTGTATTTAGATATAAGCACGACGAAGTGCATTGATCAGTATAGATGCGAAAAAGATTGGGTATGTGTATTTAGATATAAGCACGTCGAAGTGCATTGATTAGTATAGATGCGAAAAAGATTGGGTATGTGTATTTAGATATAAGCACGTCGAAGTGCATTGATCAGTATAGATGCGAAAAAGATTGGGTATGTGTATTTAGATATAAGCACGTCGAAGTGCATTGATCAGTATAGATGCGAAAAAGATTGGGTATGTGTATTTAGATATAAGCACGACGAAGTGCATTGATCAGTATAGATGCGAAAAAGATTGGGTATGTGTATTTAGATATAAGCACGACGAAGTGCATTGATCAGTATAGATGCGAAAAAGATTGGGTATGTGTATTTAGGTATAAGCACGTCGAAGTGCATTGATTAGTATAGATGCGAAAAAGATTGGGTATGTGTATTTAGATATAAGCACGTCGAAGTGCATTGATCAGTATAGATGCGAAAAAGATTGGGTATGTGTATTTAGATATAAGCACGTCGAAGTGCATTGATCAGTATAGATGCGAAAAAGATTGGGTATGTGTATTTAGATATAAGCACGTCGAAGTGCATTGATCAGTATAGATGCGAAAAAGATTGGGTATGTGTATTTAGATATAAGCACGTCGAAGTGCATTGATCAGTATAGATGCGAAAAAGATTGGGTATGTGTATTTAAATATAAGCACGTCGAAGTGCATTGATCAGTATAGATGCGAAAAAGATTGGGTATGTGTATTTAGATATAAGCACGACGAAGTGCATTGATCAGTATAGATGCGAAAAAGATTGGGTATGTGTATTTAGATATAAGCACGACGAAGTGCATTGATCAGTATAGATGCGAAAAAGATTGGGTATGTGTATTTAGATATAAGCACGTCGAAGTGCATTGATCAGTATAGATGCGAAAAAGATTGGGTATGTGTATTTAGATATAAGCACGTCGAAGTCCATTGATCAGTATAGATGCGAAAAAGATTGGGTATGTGTATTTAGATATAAGCACGTCGAAGTGCATTGATCAGTATAGATGCGAAAAAGATTGGGTATGTGTATTTAAATATAAGCACGTCGAAGTGCATTGATCAGTATAGATGCGAAAAAGATTGGGTATGTGTATTTAGATATAAGACCGTCGAAGTGCATTGATCAGTATAGATGCGAAAAAGATTGGGTATGTGTATTTAGATATAAGACCGTCGAAGTGCATTGATCAGTATAGATGCGAAAAAGATTGGGTATGTGTATTTAGATATAAGCACCAGGGGTGCAGTGATCAGTATAGATGCGAAAAAGATTGGGTATGTGTATTTAGATATAAGCACGTCGAAGTGCATTGATCAGTATAGATGCGAAAAAGATTGGGTATGTGTATTTAAATATAAGCACATCGAAGTGCAATGATCAGTATAGATGCGAAAAAAATGGAATGTTTATTAAAGCCTTAAATAATGATTTTTATCTATATGGACATCTTTTAAAAGATGTGGGAAAAAATAATTTAATTTAAAATTCGCAAAATGCGACACTGCCACCGCAAGAATGAACTGTTATCAAAATCTAGAGTTGATTAGCGGTGGGATAAACGATTTAAAGGGATCGGTCTTATTTTATTCTTGAAAGCCATGTTTCCAACAAAGCACTTCAATTGTTCGTTTCTTAGGGTCAGCAACAAGTTTGATAATTGTTCATTGGGATGAATGAGCGCCAAGGAAATGAGCCATAAGCAGTGCTCTTAAATTTCAAATTTGCTCGTACTCGTACTCGTACTTCGTACCACCTCTTTTTTTGGCCTCGTACTCGTACTCGTACCTCGTACCACCCTTATTTTAGGCCTCGTACTCGTACCTCGTACCACCCCTATTTTAGGCCTCGTACCTCGTACTCGTACCTCGTACTTACTCGTACTTGAGAAAAAATCAAAAAATCTAAAATTTTTATGATTTTTTGGGGTCCAGGACATCTAGTTTTAAATTTTAAGCGTTGCATGCGATAATTTTTGAATCTTGGAAGGCTTTAAAGCCATAAATCCTCAAATATAATCCACTTTCTGCACCGCAGGCAAAATTTTTGAGCATTTTGGAGTGCAATGAATAATATTGTCTCCAAGTTGGGTTGGGTTACCCGAAACCCGGTATTTCTTCATCCATTTTTCATCTTCCTCCATGGAACTTTATACTTTTCAAATTTTTATATCCTTATATCCCTTTTAATCTCAAATCCCTTTCTGCGCCGCAGGCAAAAATTTTGAGAATTTTGGATGTCCTTAAGTCAGATTCTTCCATTTTTTTGCGCCGCAGGCAGAAATTTTCAAAAATTTTGAAGGCCATAAAGCCAGATTTCTTCCATTTCTGACCGCCGGAGGCGAAAATTTTAGAATTTGAAAGCCAATATTTCAACTTTTTATTTTTTCAGCACCGCAGGCGAAAATTTTGTAAATTTCGGAAGGCCGTAGGCGAAAAAACTCACTTTTAAGTGGTACAATAAAATATTTTAAGAATTTTAGAGGGCCAAAATCCCATAATTTCTCAATGTAAAAATAGAAAAATTTTTAAAACAAAATTAAACTTATAAAATAAGTTATTTATGGAAAGAAAAATATGAAAAATCGTTGTCCTCTGACTAGGCATCGAACCCACCTATAAGTTATTCACGTCTTTGGTGAAGCCTAACACCTTACCCACTCGGACACTCGACATATAATGACTATATAAAAAATTAAACATATTTTTTTCGATTTTCCTATTAACACCAAGTACGAGAAGTACGAGCTCGTACTTAGGCCTCGTACCTCGTACTTTTCACTATTTTTGGCCGCGTACTCGTACCTCGTACCTGCCCCATTTTTTCGCTCGTACTCGTACTCGTACTTCGTACCAGGTACGAGTACGAGTACGAGGTACGAGTACGAATTTTGGTACGAGCTTCATAGCACTGGCCATAAGTAAGATACATCTGTTGTTTTGGATAAGAGTTGATCAGCATTGTTGAGTTCATTGGGGTGGATTGGAACGGTCGAAGAGAGGGTGCATGTTCTCCATGTGCAAACACACCACATAAGCTGAAGGAAGAGCAACACCTGTGGCAAGAAAGATTTTGTTGAAAAGAGGGGGGATGAGAGGAGGGATGTTTCTTGCAGAAGAGTTTAAATTGTTGTTATAAGTAACTGGGGCAGGGTAGGTAAGAATGTGATTATATGTCGAGGGTAACACGTGATGAGCGCGCTACCGCCCAGCAAAAATTGGCAAAGAGGATTTTTGAGCTATTTTTGGAATATTACAGGGCTTAGGATTAATTTGAGTTTTGAAAAGGATAATTTTAAAAAGGATTAATTTGAGTTTTGAAAAGGATACTGGTGATTTAAAGAAGAAAGGTTGCCGTATGGACGATTTCTGTCCAAAGGGAAAGGAGAGCGAATTTGACGTTCTTGATTCCTTTTCTGGAATTTAGGAGGGCATGAAAAACGATTTGACCCAAAAAGTTCTTTGTGATTTTTCAAGGGTGTGTTAAATACAAGAGGCTTCTTATTTGAAGGCTTTGGTTTGGGTTTTTTCTGAGAGAATGGTTTTATTTCTTTTTGAGTTTGCCCATTAAAATGTGGAGATAATTGCACTTTTGAATTGGAAATTTTGCCTGTAGGATTACTTTTAAGCGAAGATTTATAATAGGAATCGCCATTTATTGTCTGGTAAGAAAAATTCGTTATACGGGTTGGTATTTCATTATACAATGTCTGCATAGTAGGGATGTTCGGGTATCCCGACTCCCGACACCCGACTCGGGAAATTTCCCGAGTTTTTGGCCTCCCGATCCCGATCCCGACTCCCGATGCCATTTCCCGACTAAGTCGGGAAATTTTTACACCCCTAAGAATGGTTTTTTCTGATGAAATTTTATTTTTGAAAGGAAAAAATAAAGGGAAAAAATAAAAAAAGGACAGGGAAAATAAAATATTTAAATTTTTTCCCATATATCTACTGTTGAGAGGTGGTTGAGTGGTTAAATTGATTGACTTCAGTTACTTTGATGGGGCTGGGTTCGAATCCAGGGTTGGGAAATGTTATTTAAATAGTTTTTCCTTCCAAAAATTAATGGTTCTTAACATTGATTTTGATTTTAAAATTTTAAATTTATTTTTTTCAATATTATAAACGTCAAAAAACTGAAGAAAAGTTAATATAGTCATGAATTTTCAAAAATTTTCGCCTGCGGCGCGTAAAAAGGATGAAATCTAGCTCATTGGCTTTCCATTTCTCAAAATTTTCGCGTCCGGCGGGATCAAAGGGGATATATAATTGG
Source organism: Meloidogyne arenaria (assembly GCA_036172955.1). Taxonomy (NCBI): domain Eukaryota; kingdom Metazoa; phylum Nematoda; class Chromadorea; order Rhabditida; family Meloidogynidae; genus Meloidogyne; species Meloidogyne arenaria. The sequence goes on from JARQAB010000040.1 coordinate 2,715,871, forward strand.
TGAGATATCGGGCATATCATGGGATTTGGGTAAGGTTTTTCGGTTCGGTTTTGGTTAACCGAAAGTTTCGATTCGGTTAGTGGTTTCAGTTAACAGAAGGATTTGGTGAAACCGACAACCCTACTTAATATACAAATTTTTAAAAATTTGGTAGCAAAATTTTTTATAGTTCCGGTTCCGGGCCGGAACTTAGAAAAGTTCCGGTTCCGGTTCAGGCTGGAAAAGGAAGAAATCTAGTGGGTTGGCCTTCAAAAATCTCAAAATTTTCGCCTGCGGCGCTGGAAAAGGAAGAAATCTAGTGGGTTGGCCTTCAAAAATCTCAAAATTTTCGCCTGCGGCGCTGGAAAAGGAAGAAATCTAGTGGGTTGGCCTTCAAAAATCTCAAAATTTTCGCCTGCGGCGCTGAAAATGTAAGAAATTTGACGCTTGGCCTTAAAAAATTCTCAAAATTTTCGCCTGCGGTGAAAAAAAAAAGGAATTTTTGGCGCCAAAAGCGCCAAAAATTTTTTTATTGTAAATTCCCGACTCCCGATCCCGACTCCCGAGGTCATTTCCCGACCCGACTCCCGTTTCCCGATTCCCGAGTTTTTTCTTCTCCCGAACATCACTACTGCATAGGCGGGCTATCATTATTTTCCTCCCTTTGAGTATTAAACGTCAGTGTAGGGATATTATTCGGAGTTTTGGAGATTTGGTGTGATTTCGAGAATGAAGAGGATATGGGACTCCTTAGGGAGGTTGAATTTAACGTTAGAGTTTCTATCTGTTCCTTTCTTTTAAGGATATTGTGGAGCTTCTCTTTAAGCTTGAGAGATGACCATTCATGGTTTTCTTCTTTGAATTTAAAAATTTCGTCTAATACAAAACTGGGTAAGCGTTCTTCGACCTCCATCTGGAAGGAGGTAGTGTCGTATGTTTGATTACGTTGGGACATTTGGACACAGATACCTTCTAATTGATCAAGTTAATTACGAAGGTCAGCACAGAAGCTATCACCACCGCGGACATGCGGCAATTTACGAAGAGAGTTGTGTAAAGATCGGGCTACTTCCGTAGGATTATCATAATTTTTTCGTAGTAGTTCAATAGCTATAGAATATGACCCTTCAGTAACGGGTAGGGCATTAATTAGAGTAAGTGGTGGGCCAGAAAGGCATTGTTTTAAATAGGTAAATTTAATTGAGTCGGAAATAGGCAGGTCGTGGACGCCTGCTTTAAATGTATTCCAAAATGATAGAAAAGAGATACAGTCACCTGAAAATGAGGGTAATTCAGTCTTAGATGAATGAATTAAAGAGGAAGTAGCAGGGTTTGTGTGCGATTTTTTATAGGAGGGATTGCTGATTGCAATTGGCGTCGTTGTCTTATTTTTATTTATACTGCTTTCATATTGGCTCCTTACCTATGGTCTTTTTGAGGGTCCTTGCTCCTGCGAAGAATGTCAAGCATGCCCACTGCATCGATAACAAGAATAGGTCTATGTTACTAGTGCAGAACCCAGCGACCGTTGAATCCCTGCGACACGCGTGCCGCAAATCAAAATCTCGCGCGAAGCGCGAGATTTTGCACAAGCGTCTCGCCGATGCCCCATAGGTTTATATTGTTTGATTTTTGTATCGTAACTTCGTCCAATCTTGTTATTCTAAGCTTTTAGTAGAATTTTGCATTAAAGTCTGCGAATTTTGCATTAAAATTCACGAAAATTTTTTTATAAAATCTCAGAACAATTATCTATGAATTGGTTGCAACAGATTTTTGAAAAATGCAAAAGTTTTCGAGATATTGGATTTCGAAATCGGCAACCTAAAATAGAAACGAGAGTAATGCTAAAAACGAGCGAGTAAGAAAATGAAAGAGAGGAAAAACGAGAGACTACACAAATTTTGCTATGCGCGCTTTTGAACCACTGTGCGTGGGGGGTCTTCTGTCTGTGGTTCTTCTGTCCTTGGGTCTCTTCTATCACTACGCCCCGTTTGCCTAGGGTACAGCCCAACTAGGCGCAGGCCAACTAGGCGCGACCGACTAGGCGCGACCGACTAGGCGCAGGCCAACTAGGCGCAAGGCCAACTAGGCGCAAGGCCAACTAGGCGCAAGGCCAACTAGGCGCAAAGCCAACTTTCGAACCCCGAACTCAATTTCGACCAAGTCGAATTCGGGGTAAAAACTCGATATTAAAAATTTAGGGTGAGCTGAGGGCTAAGCTCGAATCAACTAGGGGCTAAGCTCAAAATCAACGAAATCAGACTTCATATGGCCGAGTTACAGCCCCCCGAAATTTGAAAATTTTGGGGTCAAAAATTCGAATAAACAATAGCTAATTCGAAAGGGCATAACGATCTAAGTCGAATGACACCAAACTCAACTTGACTGAATGATTCTGAACAAAGTTATGGCCAACGGAATCTTCGCTGGAAAACCTATGGGTTTCCCCAAATCGAGTACATGATAAAAAATCATAGATGAGATGTCATATTTGATCAGTTAGATTGACATAATCAATCTGATAGATTTTACTGCACTTATACTTATTAAAAAGTTTGGCCCTAATCGGCCTTGCGCCTAGTTGGCCTTGCGCCTAGTTGGCCTGCGCCTAGTTGGCCTGCGCCTAGTTGGCCTTGCGCCTAGTCGGTCGCGCCTAGTCGGTCGCGCCTAGTTGGCCCGCGCCTAGTTGGGCGTGTCCCGTTTGCCTAACATGAAAAAAGAAAAACAATTCACAAGATTTTAAAAATACATATATCTTTTGGCGTAATTTGTGGCGTTGTCCTTATTATTTTTCTCTAACCACTCTCATCAGTTATCATTATCTCTTCCATTCTAGAATTTTCATTTGGGACAAAATGTAGTGATAATGTCAAGCAAGAAAGCTCAAAGGTTCAAGCTTTCAAAGACACAACAAGGCAAAGTTCAACTTAGACAATTTGTTCCACAGAAAAATAAGTAAAATCATTTCTTTAAAACAACTAAACAATGTTTTAAAATCCCATTTAAACTCACTAAAGACCAAAACCGGGTACAGCCCAAGTAGGCGCGCGGCCATAACGGCGCAAAGCCATAACTTGCTTGAAAACTTTTGGCCCCAATTGCCAATCTCTTTAGCTCGATGAGAGGAATCGTTTAATATGAAATTTGGTAAAATTCGAAAATCTTGAAGCAAGTTATGCCTTTGCGCCGTTATGGCCGCGCGCCTACTTGGGCGTGTCCCACAAAAACCTGCGTAAGCACTGAAACCGAAGTAACAATAGGGGACACCATTACCCTTATAACCTAATTTAATTATTAATTCATTAAATTTTAGATTGTCAAGTCAATCATCGTTTCAATTAAATGCCAAGGAAAAATCTGAATTCTCAAATGGTTATGTAATTTCTGTTCACAAACCTTGGCCAGATCTTCAATTAAATCAAAGCAAATTATTCTTTGAATGTACTCTTTTTCTTTATTCTGTTCTGGCCTTGTTTTTGCAATACTTGAATCTCTACAAGACTTTATGGTGGCTTCCCAAGAGTTACTGGCATTACTCTTTGGTATTTTTTTGTCTTAATTTTTATTTGGGATTTAATCTTTAGTTAGTTGAGAATCTGCTTTATTAGAATGTATTTTTGCAATAAGGGACTGGGACATCTGTTTTTTGCAATACTGACATAACGCTATAGGTTGTTAGATTTCACAGGTTCGAAGGCTCAGAATCTATAGTTTATTAGTGAAACGAGTTTTTCTTTTCCCTTTTTCGAAACGGTACTTTATCCCCAAAAATATTTTCAGAAATACCATCTTATAAATCCCTATTTGTTGTCTTGCATTGGTCTTCTTTTGGGAGTGCGTGTTACAAAATGTTTTTGGGATGCGGTTTGTTTTTTTTTGAGATATAAATTTGAACTTGATTGAGCTGGACTTGGCTTTTGTTAGCTATTCTTAAGTAGAGCCTGGCTCGATACGATATTTTTCGATCTCTATTGAAAAAGTACCAACCACCCCTTTGTCGGGCTCTATTCTGAAGTATTTTTTCTCTGGGCTAACAAAGAAAATATGAACATTTTATCGAATCAAGCCGCGTATTCATGATCTAATTCAAAACTGTATTATTAATCCAAATTAAGTTTCAAGCCATTTTTGCTTTATAATTTCCAATTCTCTCAAATTTCTCTATCTTCTGTTTTAGTTAAGTGAAAGAGTTGATTACGTATGCGATGGTCAAAATGGATGGCAACTTACTTATTGGAAAATATTCGAATATGCAATTGTCAAAACTCCTCTAACAACGATTGTTTGCACCAGTTTTTTGTTCAGTTTTACTAAAATTTATTTGGAATTTGGATTGAAAGCGCCTATTTATTTCTTTTTGCCGTTAGTTTATTTTTTTTTAATTTTTAAAAGCGAAGAATTTATAGTTTGCTGGTTTACATTTTACTTTTCCACAATTTGACTTTGAACGAATTTGTTGCTTCTTTTAATTCAATTTTGGTCAAATTACAGTCTGACAATTTTTCTAAATTTTTGGAAGAATTTTTTATTTTTATCAAAAAATTATTTTCTGGACCTCAACCTTTATTGAATCTGGAAACGACAACTCATTTGTGCTCTGAAATCTCAGGTTTCATAAGAGTTTTTTAGAAGTAATTTAATTTTTCATTCATTGACATTATTTGTGCTCTAACATTTTTGACCTTCCCGACCTAAAAAAAAATTTTTTTTTAATTTACTTTTCTTTAAAAATTTTCTTTAATTTCCAGCTCGAACAAGAGAAGAGGCAGCAATTTTTTTCAAAGATCTTGAAAATAGATGTAAATATTGTGTTTATACAGGCATTTTAACTGCCTATTTTTCGATTTTTATGCCGAGAGCTCTTTTACCGGTTCAATTAATTTTTTAAAGAAAAAGTCCAAATTTTTCTCTTTTTAGACTAGAACTGCTTCAGGCTTTACCCAATATATGCTAATTGATGATATTTGGACTTTACAACTTTTTTCAATTATTGGATTCACTGGCTTTTCTCTTTACGTCACATATTTGTTCCCGATCAATTATTTTGATTTGTTATATCGTTGTGTTGTTCATTTGGGATTTTGGGAGCAAATTCAGCCACCAATTCAACAACAGCATATTTCAAGTAATTCAGGTTTTGGACGAAACTCGAAGACAACACATAATTTCCATGAAGTTTTTGAAGATTTTAATCCGTTAGTTTAATTTTTAAATATTTATTAGATGAAATGGAGATTAATCTCTTGTGTCCATGTCCATCAACAAATCCATCAGGGGATTTTCGGCATTTTATGGATATCCCGTCCCACTTGTTTGAGTCCCAAAGTACCTTCTATCTTTTCGCCAATCATCTATTTTTCTCATCCAATACAATTGAAAAGTGTGGAAGCTAACCATCATGCTTGAAAAAGGAAAGAATTTGGGACTCACACTAGTGGGGGGAGCGTGGTTTCCATAAGGTCCGTCAATATTCAAATCCAGTTTTTATATTTCTGAAACGCTACATTTCACAAAATATAAAATTTTCTCAAATTTCAGAGTCAATCCACCTTATGAAGACGGCACCAGAGTAGTCCACAACAACAATTTTTATATTGCAAGAAGTCATCCACATTTTAGAACAGTTACTGCTGAACCAAATAATGAAGAACAAAGAAGATTTTATGTAAATTTTTAAATTAAAATTTAATTTTCAATTTTATTTTTTATAGAAGATTGCAAAAGATCCAGTCAAATTGGTTACCTATTTATGTATTTCTCAAAGTTCAATGGTTGCTTTTGAATTTTGGCTTTTATTATTGACTAGTGACTGGCAACAAATTGTTACTTTGGTGTTATTAATGTTTGCAAATTATTTACTTTTGGCAAAAATATTTAAAGACAGAGTGGTTATTGGAAGGATATATAAACCTTCTTCTGAAGATTTACAACTTATAAAAAGGTTACAAGAAGAAATGGATGCAAAAAATGATGTTGGATTAAAACTGGATTGATAGAATGAATTTACTCTCAAGTTTTTTTTATTTTGTATATTTTGGGACATCGTTTAAACGGAACTTTTTTGGGTGGGCGGGAGGGTTAGGAATCTTATTTTACCCAAATCTTAAAATAAATGTTAAAGTTGTTCAAAGACATTTTTAGCACCCATTTTGATCATTTTATTGTAATGTAGTCGTGCTCGTTTGTCGTTATTAAGCTTCCAATAGCAACTACATTTTTCAGAAAATTTTTAATTATTAAGGATTCAAAGCAAACGTCCTTTTTATACTCTTTAGGAGGATGGGGCTTTTCTCTCTTTAGGAAGATGGGGCTTGACTAAAAACATTTTAGGAAAATTCAATATTTTTTGGGTTTTCTTTTAATGCGTTTTATAAGGGCTGAACATTAATTTTTTAAATATAACTTAATTTCAGGAATTAATGGAGAAGGGACGTGGCTATTTTGAGTAAGTAATTGGAGGTAAATATAATTGATTTATAAAATAAAAATTATAATTGTTAAAATAATTTTTCGTATTTAAAAAAATAAGTTTTCGTAACGCCAAATTCTTTGGTTTTGGTGTTACCCCAGATTACGTCATATTTGCGTCATTAAGTTAATTATTTTCACTAGGTAAAGTGGAGAAATTAACCATCTCGTGCTCTGGAGTAAGGTTGTAGATTACACTTTTTTTCAGGCATTATTGGATGAATTGGAGGCTATAGACGAGAACAATGATGAAATCCCTTTGATCAAAGGGATGCTCTATTATTCAGCATGTTCGGCACCTACACGAGTTAAAATGGCTGCGAGCTGGTTTTGTAGTACTTCAATAAAGACGTTAATGGATGGTGCAACGTATGCAACAACCAAGATAATGCCTTCTCATACGTTGCACCATCCATTAACATCTTTATTGAAGTACTACAAAACCAGCTTGCAGCCATTTTAACTCCTGTAGGTGCCGAACATGCTGAATAATAGAGCATCCCTTTGATCAAAGGGATTTCATCATTGTTCTCGTCTATAGCCTCCAATTCATCCAATAATGCCTGAAAAAAAAGTGAAGGTAAAAATCTACAACCTTACCCCAGAGCACGAGATGGTTAATTTCTCCACTTTACCTAGGGAAAATAATTAACTTAATGACGTAAATATGACGTAATCTGGGGTAACACCAAAACCAAAGAATTTGGCGTTACGAAAACATTTTTTAAATACGAAAAATTATTTTAACAATTATAATTTTTATTTTATAAATCAATTATATTTACCTCCAATTACTTACTCAGAATAGCCACGTCCCTTCTCCATTAATTCCTGAAATTAAGTTATATTTAAAAAATTAATGTTCAGCCCTTATAAAACGCATTAAAAGAAAACCCAAAAAATATTGAATTTTCCTAAAATGTTTTTAATAAAGTAAAATGTTAAAAATATTTCAACACTTTACATTTATTTTACTCCCTTGGTTTTTAGTAAATTTGACCGAAGTTTACGCAATTATGCCAATTCACTAAGCAAATATAAATTTTTCGACTTTTTCAATGTTCCAGAAAGTAAAAAATTTAATTTATAACTCATTTTTAAATTATCACAGTTTTTTAATTTTATTTATTGTAAGTAAAAATAATTTTAAAATTTGTTTATTTTCTATTGTTGCTATCATTTTATTTTTGATTTTAAAATAATTTTTTTGTGATTATTTTAGCGGTTTTCATGTTCAACAGCAAAATATTAATTGATATGCTCGGTGCTAAAATTCGTGTTGATTTTGTAAAAGAAGCTAAATGTCCGCCTGCTTTTGGAAATTTGTATACTTGGGATCCTGAAAGCCATTCTTTGGTTATTGCGAGATTTGAGAATAAAGGTTTTTTTAAATTAAGCTTAAAGGTTGTCGATTAATTTTCTAGTTGTCTAACATTAAGATAGGGGAAAGGTGTCTGTTGTTTTAAGTGTTTTCATGCTATCTAAAACTAGTGAGGGGCCAATTTAAAAATTGTTTACCTTTCAAAATTTTCTTGTGTTGGGATATCTACTAACAATAAGCTATGTATTAGTGATGTAGCTTCTCTAGGAAAAATTTTCAAATTTCCTTTGAATTTTCCCAATAAAATTTTCCAAATATAAATCAAATGAATTTTTTCAGATCAAAAACAACCTTCAGATATAATATTTATCCCCGGTACTTCTGTTCAAAATTTTGAGGTTTTAGAAGATGAAGGAGAACAAAATAATCAAATATCAACAACAAATAATGAAGAAACAAAAACTTTAATGGAAGTGAGAAATACTGAAGAAATGAAAGCAAAAATGGATAATTTATTTTTTCCTACAAAGATTGCTGCAGGAATGGATAATTGTTCGGAACAAATGAATATTGGCGAGTTGGCTATGAATGATGAGGAGAAATGGGAAAATGAGCGGTTCCTTCTAAAATTTTTTAGAATACTTTTTGGATGAAAGTTAAGGTCGTAACCAAGGGTTTGGTAATTAGGGGGTTGGCCAAATTTCATCCCGAAGTCCCACGGATACCCTACAGCTTCTCCTTTGTAAGTTAGCAAGAACTCGTATATACCCTTTAAAAATTTTCGTTTGGCTATGTCCTTGCTGCCCCCTCCAGACACAAAAACTCCATCTCTCCTCACCATTTATTTACCTTTTGTAGGACAATCTCCAAGAAAATAAAAATATTCGAAGACTTCGTTCAGGGCAAAAAGAAGCGGTTGATCGATGCATTGAAGAAGAATGGAATCGAATTCAGAGAGGAAGGAGGAGAAGAAGACATGACAGAAAAAGGGGACAAAAATGGAGACGAAAATTGGTTAACAAAAAATTCAAAAACAAAAAGAAGAAAAGGAACAATAATTGTCGGTAGTGGTGTTGATTGTGTTACGATTTTGCCGCCGTATGAAAAGGTTATTAATTTAGGGGTTTTGAGGGGATGTAGATATGTAGGGGAAGTGAAACATGTCTTTTCGTCTTATGTAGGTATTCTCTATTGAAAAATTTGTGAAGGAACTAACAAGGACGTATTTGGGGGTAAAAAGGAAGGTGAAAAATGCCCCGCACACTCAATGTTGCCCCCTCCCGAAACCGACCCCCTTTCTTATAGTCTCTCTGACATTGAACACTTTACCTCATAATGGATTTCCTTCCTCATAATGGATTTTTGTTGATTCTGCTCTGAACAGCTTATTTTGATTAATTTAAACAGAAGGGGTTTTATGGTTTTACAGTTAAAAATAAATTTTATTTTTAAGGGAAACTTGATTGGAAATTCAACTGTTGTTAAGCGTTTGGTGTTGGCAGTCGCAGCGGATAGAGTTTTTGATGATCCGGCTCAAAAAGATCATTTTGTTGGGAATTAAATAGGAGGGGAAAAATATAAGAGGAATATAACGGTTATATTTGATAATTATTTTTTTGTTAATTGTATAACACATTTTATTTTCTTTTAATATTTTTTGGATGATTTGATATTCACGGAATATATTTTTGATTTAATGAAATTTATTTTTTTTCGATACGGGAATATCTTCCCTTTGTAATGTCTATAATTGCTTTATTCTAGTTCACTGTTGGTTTTTCTGTGAAAGGTTTGATTTTTTCATTAGTTTTTGAGGTGAGCCTGATTCTGACTTCCTATTTCTGGACCTGGGCTCGTGCCGTTATTCGATAATGGCTGTCTCGTTTTCTTTCTGATTAGTAATTGTTCGTGGGTTTGCTTCCCGAATTTCAGCAAGGGTAATTGTAGAGTAAGAGTTGTAGCAAGGGTAATCAAGAGATAAAATTGTAGAGAGTTGTCTTTTCATCGTACACTTTTAGCTCTTCCGTTTTTATTACCTGAAATTTTAACGGGCTCTGTCCTTCGACAAAATAAATTTTAAAAAATTTTTTAAATTTATTTTTTCTAGAAATTTTATGATTTTGCGTTCTACAACTAGTCGTTTAATTCATTTCTCGTTCAAATATTATTCTCAAATGGCTACTTCTCTCAATGAAATTCTCAGCTCTCCAACTTGTGTAAAAAAGACAAATTCAGGTTTTTTAAAATTTTTCTAAAAATTCTCTTTTTTAATTTTTTAAATGAAAATTAATCGAGTTTCCTTCAATTAAAATTCCAACAAAATTAGTCAATTGAATTGTTGGCCTCTCGCTTTTCAATAAAGACTAAAGGTTTTTTGTCTCAAAAATTTTTAAATTTTTTAGACTTAGAAATATTGAAAGTGGAGATTTTAAAAGACTTTTATTTGACCCAGATAAATTAGAAGAAGTTGGAGAAGATGAAAAAGAAGAAATAATTGGGCAAATTGAGAAGCAAATTAATTCAAAAGTTGAATTTGAAAAGTTTTGTTATTTAATAGAATATGAAGATTGGACTACTAAAAATTGTTTAGAAGCTATTTTGCCTGAAAATGTTGAATTTAGTGGATTTGAACAGTGTGGACATATTATACATTTAAATTTGAGGGAAAAATTGTTACCTTTTCGTTTTGTTATTGGAAGGATTTTGTTGGACAAAATTCAAAGGACGAGGTTTTTTAAAGGTTTTTTGGTGTTATTTCAAGGGTTTTTGGAAGACAAGTGGGTATTAAAAGAATGATTGGGCGTGTTTATAAGTTTATTTAAATTTTTCACCATTCTCCAGATTTCGGAATCCGAGGTTTTTATGATCCTCAGATTACCCTATAACTTCAGACTCTAGCGGTTTAACTGTGAACGGCCATAACTCGGCCCAAACTATTTTTGCAAGAAACCCTGCAAACAATAATAGTAAAGCGAGGGTCCTTTATCGAATGGTACCAAAAAATAATGAATTCGTACTCACAGTAACATATGGTTCCTCGTGAACCTGATTTAGCTAATAGTCCCGATTCTTTGAGTCCCAATTCCTATAACTTGATACCAAGAACATTGTGAAATAACCGACCCTTCATTAATTATAGGGCCTAACTAGACTGAACTGCTCCATACCGGACCGGGGTGTTCCACCAGATTCGGTCCGGTTCTTTTGCTAAATCAGAGCTGAATTTAGAAAAAGTATATTTTTCGAGGATTTTTTCATGTTAAATATTTTCAGAACAGTAATAAACAAATTGGACTCTCTAACGCATGATTATCGAATAATGGATGTTGAATTGTTGGCTGGTGATGCTGATTATGCAACTGAAGTGACAGAAAATGGAATTCGTTACAAGCTTGACTATTCTAAGGTTTTTTGGGGATTTTTTAAAATATAATTTTGTAAGGAAGGAAGGATTCGGCTGTCTAATATATATAAGATTTAGAAAAATTCAATAGTGTATCCATGTCAGTAGCAGCGGTGGTTCGGAATTCCGTCTTTTGAGCCAGTTCCGATTTCTGGCTCTTCCGATTTCCGCACGCACCTCTGACATTTCTTACCCACCTCTGGTTACTAATAAAATTCAGAAAACTCACACAGTAAGCTATCCCCCTAGAAATACATAACACGGTATTGGGGCAGTTCAATTCCTGCTTGTTTTTGACTTTTATTCTACTTTCTCTAAAATTTTCTCTTTAAGAACATTTTAAAATTTTTAAAGGTATTTTGGAATAGTAGACTAATCACAGTTCATTCAAAAACAGTCGAGCAATTTGATCAGAATTCTGTTGTTTTTGATGTTTTTTGTGGAATTGGCCCTTTCATTTTGCCTGCTGTAAAAATTAAAAATGTTATAAAAGCTTATGGAAATGATTTAAACCCTGATGCAATTGATTTTTTGAAACAAAATGCTAAATTGAATAAGGTTTTTTAAATTTTTATTAAAATATTTTTGGGGTTAACTTTTCTTCTAGCCGGTTTGAAGGATCAGGGGTGGCGCTCATCTCGTATCTCGTGAAATCTTTTAGAGGTCTCATATCTCGTTTCTCGTATTTTTGGGACTAGCGCCACCCCTGATAAATATACTCTCGGTCTCACATTTCTAATTGTTTTCGGGAACACTCGTTTTTATTAAAAATCGGACAAAAGACGAGAGCTAGAAAAAACTTAGTTAATGAGACGATATTTTTCGAGATATCACGTACGAGTCTCGTACTAAAACACTTCTAGTCCATGGCTCTGGTTTTTATTTAATTAAATTTATTTTTTCGTAATTTAAGAATTATTTTCCTGAAAGGTTCCTGAAAATTAATTTTCAGAATTCCTCCCTTCTTTTTATTTTTCTTTCCTCATTTTTTTTTTGAAAAATAATTGGGGTTGTCTTTTTTACGGAAAATGTCTGTCTTGTAATTATTCAAAAAAAATTTTTTTCTAATTAATTTGAGTTATTTAAAAATTTTTTTCTCTTTTAAAGATTTCTGAAGACAAAATTGAAGGATTTGTTTTAAATGGAGCCGAATTTATTCAAAAAATAATTCCAGAAAAAATTTATTTTCATTGTAAAGAATTGGAAAAAGAAGAAAAATTGACAAACCTCGTATTTCATGTTGTGATGAATTTACCTGGATATTCTGCTGAACATTTACCCTATTTTTGTGGGTTTCTTTCAAAATTTTTTTTTTTTTTTTCATTCCATCTCCGATATTTCCCACCAGGGCCGCGCATTCTCTTTAAAAATACAACTTTTTCACATCCGAGTCCGGATCTTCTTTTTTCAATATCCGTTGTATTTTCGGACCGGGTTTTTTCATCTGATCTCGTCCGGCTTTAGTGTTAAATTAGAAACGTCAAACCGAATGTGTCAAAAATTTTTGAACAGAATTTGTTTATCTTAAATATTTTCAGAGCATTAATAAACAAATTAGACTCCCTAACTCATGATTATCGAATAATGGATGTTGAATTGTTGGCTGGTGATGCTGATTATGCAAATGAAGTAATAGAAAGTGGAATTCGTTACAAGCTTGATTATTCTAAGGTTTTTGGAGGTTTTTTTAAATAATTTTAGTAAAGGAGGATTCGGGGCCAGATGGCATATAGAAGTATAGTAGGGGTATAAGATTTATAAGACGGAAATCAAATCCATTGTCCGGTTTTGGAAAATCCAATTTTTTAAGTCAGAGTCTTGTAGCAGCTTCCATCCTGCCTTTGACTGACTTTTGCTTCCCTCTAAAATTTCTCATTAAGAGAAAATAATTCCAAAATTTTTAAAGGTATTTTGGAATAGTAGACTAATTACAGTCCATTCAAAAACTGTTGAACAATTTGACCAAAATTTTGTTGTTTTTGATGTTTTTTGTGGTATTGGCCCTTTCATTTTGCCTGCTGTAAAATTAAAAATGTTATTAAAGCTTATGGAAATGATTTTTTGAAAAAAATGCTAAATTGAATAAGGTTTTTTCTATTTTTATTATTAAAATATGATTATTAAAAATTAGTCTAACCTGTCAAAATGGCAAATATCTTCACGTATTCACTAAAACACTTAACTGTTAATAAGAATTATTTTTCCTGAAAGGGAAATTAAATTATTTTTCCATAATTTCAGAAACATTTTCCTAAAAAAATTGAGTATTTTTTCAGTATATTTTCCTTCTTTTTTTTTTTTTAATTTTTTTGGAAAATAATAATAATAATTCATAGCTTTAGATTATTTATTTATTATTTAATAATTATTTTTTGGAAACACTTTCTTTTTTACTTTTTCTTTTTCCTGAAAGATAATTCTGAAAAGTTAATTCCTGGAAAATGTTTCAAAAAAATATTGTAATTTTCCCAATTGTGTTAAGTTTTGGTTAATTATTTATTTTTTAAAGATTTCTGAAGACAAAATTGAAGGATTTGTTTTAAATGGAGCTGAATTTATTCAAAAAATAATTCCAGAAAAAATTTATTTTTATTGTAAAGAATTGGAAAAGGAAGAAAAATTAACTAGACTTGTATTTCACGTTGGGATGAATTTACCTGGATATTCTGCTGAACATTTGCCCTATTTTTGTGGGTTTCTTTCAAAATTTGAGGAAATTAGGTTTTTTTTTTAATTTTTTAAAATTCTTTTTTAAATTTAAATTTTTTAAAGGAATTTATTTGAAAATAATTCTTTTTCAATTTTGGTTCATTGCCATTTCTTTGTGAAAGAAAACGATGGCTTTTCGGTGAGTAAAGAAACAAGAAAAATTGTTTTTAGAAGATGAGAATTGAAGATTTGAAAATAAAGGTTTTTTGAATTGAAGAGAATGAATTTAAAAAATAAAATTATTCTATAAAATTTTTGCTTGTATTTTTCCTTTTTTCTCCTCCCCAATATCTTTTCTTTCCGCTTGAGTGGAAAGAATTAATTTAGTTCCTCAATATTTTTAGGGGTTAACATTACTGAGATTGGGAAGATACGTTAGTTTATTAATTTAAAATTTTCTTAATGATTTGGGGTTTGAATTTTTGAAGCTGATTATATTAACGAAAATTTACTTCATTAAGCTAACTTATAGTCCAAATCCAAGTAGGGGGAATTGACCCCTTAGTAACATGAGGGAAATTTTGAGGAGAAGGAAATAATAGAAATATAAGCTATAATTTTATCTAATTTTTTAATAAATTTTTTAATTATTCTTCAATAGAAAAGTTTCTACTAGAAAAAACATGTATTGTGCAAGGATAATTCTTCCGTGTAAATATATTTTTGATAAAAATAAAGAAGTTGGAGAAAAATTATTAGAGGAAGAAAATTTAGATGAAATAGAAAATGAAGATGTGCTAGGAATTAAAAAAAGGAAAATTATTTAAAAAATTTTTTGAGGATTTTCTGATTTTTTTTTGTTTATGAAAAATTAAAGTTTAATAGGGAATTATTTTTTATTAAGAAAATTTTTTAATAAAAAGTGTTATTTTATAAGAACCCTAGTCAAATTAGTTTAATAAGAAATATCCTTTCGGATTAATAAGAATTTAATATGAAGCGAAAAAATAATTATTTAAGAACTAACACACAATTATGAACTAACACAACACAAAAGCAAACAATATGAACACAATATATTATACCTATACACATGCAACATTTTCTTCCAAACAGCTTCATTACGTCTTAGCAAGTTCTTTTCGGGCCTTGACCAAGAGCTCCTGAAATTTCGAAATAAGAAAAATTTTAAACGTTAATAAGTTTCGGCCCTTAGGATGCATAAAACCCCAAAAAATGAATTTTTCTAAAAAATATACTATTTGTTTTCAATTCGGAAAAAATGTTCAAAATAAAACGGTTTTTAGCGTTTTACATTTTGGCCCCACTTAAAATAAATCCTGCCCATATGATAAATGAGGACTAAAATTTCTAATAATAACCTTCTCGTAGAGATTGGCAGCCACCATTTTCTTCATGAGTTTATGACGCTCCTCGGCCTGCTTGCGTTGATGCATTTTCAGATAGCAACTAAATTTAATTGAAAAAAATTTTTTAATTATAAAAACTAAACATACATCATAATGAAGAAGTTGGCCTCCATTGTTGATTTCTTGTACTAAAAAGTGAAAAATAAATTTATGGATTATAATTCTGTAAGAACCTTAAGCAAGCACTGCAACGCCTTCTCATAACTCGAAGCATTAATTAGCGCTTTAATTCTACTGTTACAAAACCAATTAATCAAGAATTGCGCAAACTCAGGAACGGACGAAGCGGAGAGCAAAAGCATGCCGCGAATCAAATAATAATCTTCATGGGTAATTTCAATTTGTTCAAGACGGTCTAAAAGATCCTGAAAATTAGGGAAATAAACATCTTTTAAAAATTAATTAACCATACCTTAACTTGCAAAGCCTTTTGAATTTTAATTTTCCAGTTCCCAGTAATTGAAATCTGGTGACCTAGGATACGTGCCCTAAAATAAAGGTAATTATTTAAAAAATAGGGCTTTTTTACTGTTATTTCCTTAATTCTATCTAAGGCATTAAAATATAAATTATAATATCCCCCCTCATTTAAAAGTTCTGCCCAACTAATTTTCGAAAAAGAAACCCCCCCCCCCCCCCCAAAAAAACCGCTTTAAAACAAACTTTAAAGCCAAACAATCTCCAGTCGTTTCAATTTTCAATGCGCGTTTGATGGTTTTCTTTGCACGTTTCAAAAGAGGCTTCCTTTCTTTTTCCGAGACATCAAGAGCCCGAGCTAATTGTACTTTTGACAGGTTAAACAATAATTCGGCATATTCTTTGCTTTGTTGCTCTATTGTTTCGTTAAGTACACGCTCAGCTGATTCTGGTTGCAAATTCCTAATATTAGCCAACTGAAAATAAAGGATACTTTTTAAATAAAAGGGGAACAAACTATTGTTCGCAAAGGTGTCTTCATGATGAAAAAAGTTATGTATAATAGTTTTGTTGTTGTTGTGTTGTTGAACAATAAAGAAATAGGCTTACAAGCTTTAAGCTAATAAATAGCTGGAAAAGAAAAATTAACGAAAAAAAAGTGCGTGAATAAAGTACTAAAGTATAATCAGTCCAAAATATTTCTGCTTTTATAGTGCCTCGAATTAACTTATCTCCTACAACCACAGCAGCTTAGCGCAGACTTTGGACAATAAAAAGATTGTTTTAAAAAATATCAACTTTTTATCTCTCCATTGACCGTACTTTTTGAGAAGTCCATTCTCTCTTAGAAAAGTACCACTTTTTAGGCATTTTGTCGTAATGCCAATTATAGTTGGTCAAATGAAAAATGGAGAGATAATGCTAAATGATGATAGCGGTTAGAGAAAAATAAAATAATAAAACGCCACAAATGTACGCCAAAAATATATTTTCGAAACCTCGCTTCTTGTTTTTGTTTTTTATTCATGTCAGCTCATTAACTGTTCATGCCAGCTAATTAAGTGTTAAATGTATTTAATTCTAGCACATATTATTTATATCTTCTACTGCATAGGATGAACAATCAACTTAATTATTTTACGCCTTCCAACTTTACAAGACCAAATACTGAAGGTTGTTTTGAATTCATTAAATATTAACAAAAAAATTTTCTAGTCAATTGGGCCCAACTAGCACAAAGATGGATTTATTCACATCAAATGCAACAACAGCAACAACAGGCCTTTATTCCTCCACCGCCTGGGCCTTTTCCACAACAGCCACCTCCACCACTTATTCCTCCAGCTCATCCACCTCATGGTTTCAATTTTTATCCTTTTATCGATACTTATTCAAAATTAAGGTCATCCAGCTGGTCCTCACATGCCATATCATCAATTTGAACGTCCTCCGCAATATCATCAGCAACACTTTTCTCATCCGCCTCCTCCACTCAATCATTGGAGACAGCCATGGATGCCACCGCCTCCAAACTTGGGATATCCTCCGCCACGTTATCCACTTAATGCACTTACATCATCTTCGGAATCTTACCCAACTAATTTGCAAAATCAATCAAATGACGATGAAGAGGTTTTTTCTTTGATTTTCTAAAATTTTTCTAAAAAAATCTTGAGTAAATTTGGAGCTTACTTGTCGCCAGAAAAATGAGGGAGAAGTGCTTTCCGGTTTGCCTTTAGGTAATCGAGTGTCCTGAATCGAGTTTCCGAATCTGAACTTTGATCAGATCATCAGATGCAACAACAGCAACAGGCCTAATTGTAAGCTGAAATATCGAAAGAGCACTTCCTTATTTTCTCAAGGGACCAGAAAACTCCACATTTACCATTTATTGTTTCATTTTTTATGTAAGTATCAAGCCCATTATGACCCTTCACTTGATCAAGATGACGCTACGGAATGTTCTCAACGTCAACCCCAGACTGAAACTGACTCGAGTAATTTACCAGAAGGCGCAATGAGTCATTGGATGGTTGATCAGCCTTGGGCTTCAGGAGTTTATAATTCCAATTATATGCCTGTTATTGGTATTTTAAGGTTTTCTTTTTTGTTTTCAAATTCATTTAAGATATGCAAATGCGTAAGAAACTTCCTTATTGGATTCTGGAAGGCTTGGAAAAAGCAGAAAAAGAAAAGAAGAAAAAACAGGAAAAGGAAGAATTGGAAAAGCGCAAAAAGGAAGAGGAAGAAGAAAAGCGGAAAAAGAGGGATGAAAAAGGGCTTGGAAAATTTGTATTCTTTTAAAATCATTTTCAATTTATTTTTGGCTTTTTTAGGATTCTGATAGCGAAGAAGAAGATGGTTCTTCCAATGGTGAAGTAAAAAAGAAAAATGGGAAGAACTCTCCTGTCATTCCTGAGAAATGTCAATTTCGTGAATTTGTTCAAGAAGAGATTGAGGATACTCGAACGGAGGAGGAGCTGAAAGTTGAAGCGGTATATTTTTTTAAATATTCGATCGAGTTTATTATTGGGAGTCTAGAAAAATTTCTTTCAGTGGAATGATTGTTTCTTTTCCATTTTAACCTTTTTGTTTTCATTCTTACACAAAAAATTGAGTGCAGATATTTATAGCCCTTTAGCGTAATATGGCTTTTTTAGTAATTTGAGGAAGGAAAAAAGGGGGTACGAGATTGAATTTTACCGGTTAGTCCTCAGGTCCTCTCGCATAATTGTTACAATCGGTAAAGGTTTAGATATTCTTGCGGAGGGGGGGGGGCAATATCATGGTTAAAGTTTTTTACTTGTTATTATTTATGACAAGGCTAAATTGTCTTATTCTTTTCAGATTGCATTGATGAGAAGTCTAATAACTAGCGTACTTTTGAGTGTTACAAATCGAGAAATTGAACGTATTGCTGAAGAACAACTTACAAAAGAGAAGAATAAAGGTTGGGAAAATTGGGATTTTCTGGCAATTATTATTTATTTTTGGTGTTGTTGTGTTTATTCATCAAAACACCACCCTCTTACACACTATTAGGGATCTTTTTCAAGTTTTACAATTTTGTTTAGCACAACCGAAATTACTTGCAAAAAGCTCGGCACTTGCCGCATTGACTTCTTTATTTGGTAAGCTCTCGTTTTTCTAGTTGTACACACGTTAGTCCAAATTACATTTGACCGCCAAATTACACCTGGATATTCTAAATTATTTAATATACCATTCCATTCTTTTTTCAAATTGGTTCCTTTGTATTTGTTTTTTTATTTTCTCCCTATATGTCTCCAAACTGGTACTGGGTTGATTTAGGATTTTTTAAATCAAATTCCACAAATTCTTGGAAAAAACGTCTTTCTGTACTGATAGTGAATAGATAAGTACTCACCCAAACCAGTTGTAAGTGGGTCAGGTCCTGGACCTTATCGAATTCGATTTATGAGCTGGAGGTCAAAATAAGCTCCGCAACTTCTCGGGAAGATTGTTGAATTGATGAGGTTAGAACTTGTTCTTCTTCATCCAAATTCATTCCCTTGATTCTTCCCAACTTAAATTAGCTAAAAATATCGTCACTAGTCACATTAATTTAATAAGAAATATCCTTGCGGATTAATAATAAAATTTTACGAAGCGAAAAAATTATTATATAAGAACTAACACACAATAAGATAAATTAATACCTATATACTGACGCATTTTCTTACAAAGCCTACTTCTTACAATTACCAAGTCTTTCGCGTGCTCTGCGCAGGAGCTCCTGAAATTTATAAGAAAAATTTTAAACGTTAATAATCTTCGGCCCTTAAGATTCCTTAAAACCCAAAAAAATGAATTTTTCTAAAAAATATTTTGTTTTCAATTCGGAAAAAATGTTCAACATATGAGTTTTTATCGTTTTACATTTATTTTAGCCCCTCTTAAAATAAATCCTGTCCAAATGAGATTAAGGATAAAATTTTAAATAATAACCTTTTCGTACAAATTAGCAGGCTCCATTTTATTCATAATTTTATACCGCTCCACGGCCTGCTTACGGTTTTCCATTTTCAGATAGCAACTAAAGTTATTTTTAAAAAATTTTTAAATTATTAAAATTAAAACATACATCATAATGAAGAAGTTTGACTCCATTGTGGACTTCTTGTACTAAAAAGTGAAAAATAAATCTAGGGATTATAATTCTGTAAGAACCTTCAGTAAGCATTGCAATGCTTTCTCGTAACTAGAGCCATCAATAAGCGCTTTGATGCGAGTGTTGCATAACCACTCAATAAGAAGCTTTGCAATCCAGGTATTGATGAAGCAGAAAACAAAAGCATGCCACGAATAAGAAAATAATCCTCATGATTAATTTCAATTTTCTCCAGACTATCTAACAGATCCTGAAAATTGGAGAACTAAACATCTTTATAAAAATTAATTAACCATACCTTGACTTGTAGAGCCTTTTTGATTTTGATGTTCCAGCTCTCTGTAATTGCTATTTGATGACCTATTATGCGGGCCCTAATTTATTTTAAGAGGGGCTAAAATAAATGTAAAACGATAAAAACTCATATGTTGAACATTTTTTCCGAATTGAAAAAAGAATGGAATCGTATATTAAATAAAAGAAGAATAATTTAGAATCTGGACTAGTTCACAGTTCAAATGTACTTTGACCGGCCAAAAAAATTTAAAAATTGTGTCATATATTCCATCCAGGCAATCCTGTGGAATTATGGCCTTTTCCTAATTTTAACTGGGGTTTTCTATTTTTTTGTATTTTTTCGGGTCTCTTATTTTTCGGGTCATAATTCTGCGGCTTGTTTATTTCTTTCCTTTCAAGCTTTAACATTGTTTCCCGGGGGCCTCGAAATTGTTTTATTTTTTGGGAAAATTTTTTTGATTTTTCTTGGCTTTTTAAAATGTTTCTGAATACTTTTTCGATGCCCCTTGGGCCCTTTGAATTAAAAAAATTTTTTTTTCTTCGCTCGCAAAATTGTCTTTCATTTTTAAACTGAAATAAAATTTTTTATTAAAAAAATCTTGCAGAAAAAATTCTCGTCAAAAAAATTATTATTTTTAAAAATATCTTTAAAAATTTTTTTTAAATCGTACAGATGATGAAGGTGATGATGAATCAAGTACTGATGGAGAAGATTCTTCTCCAAACAAAAATATTTGTAAAAATGTGGAACAAATTGGACAGCCGCCAATAGAGGAAGGATTGAATAAAGCAGAAGAAAATTCTGTGGTTTTTAAGGTACCATTGGCCCCGCAACCGAGAAGGTTGTTCATTGTATTAAAATTATTTTAAAAAGAAACAAAAGACCTTTTTTGAATTGAAAAAAATTTTTTAGATAAAAAATAATTTAATAAAATTTAAATTTTAGTGCTGCAAAGTCGGAACTGTCGCAAGATGAGAAATTGGAAAAGCTAAAAAAGTTTATAGAAAATAAAAATGAGGAATCCAAAGATGAGAGAAAGAAGGAAATTAAAAAGGAGCCTAATTCGACATCCAAGGTTTTTAACATTTTTTGATCAAAGATGATTTTTTGGGTTAAAAAGAGGTGAGGCTGGGGACGGTGATTTGTAGGTTAACAATAAGGTTTCTAAATTAAATGCCATTTCTGAATAGGAGGATGCCACAAAAATGTTTGCACAAATTTATAAATCCCATTTTATTTTCGGACTTGATGTTTTAAATCTAGTGAAGGCTTGCAATTAGTAAATAAAGCATAATAGGAAATAGGATGCCCATTTTTAATGTCAAAGCCTATTTTCCAATAACCTTTAATAAAACATCCTTAAAATAGAAAAGTTCACCAAGCCGTAATAGCCTTAAAACATCAATCCTTAAGAATTGTATCAGTCCAGGATTTTGGAGTGTTTGTTGTTCCAGCCTCGGGCTAGCCCCCAGAGGAACACTCTTTTACCAAACCTTTAAAATAATAAAAATTTTTTTAGGAAGATGTCGTCAGTTTGCCTTCCCGCCATTCTCCAAATAAAGAAAAGGAGCGAGGTAAGGAATCAGATCGTGATCACCGGAGAAGGGGCAGCGGGGAAAGAGAATCTTCTTCTTCCAGTGGAAGGCGTGATCGAAGCAAGGAACGCAAAAGGGAAAGAAGTCGAGAACGGGGTGATGAAAGGTATATTAGTAGTAAAAATAAAGAAAGAGGAGGTGGAAGGAAGGAATATGAGAGGGATAGAAATAGGGAGGGTACAAGAAGACGTTCAAAAAGTCGAAGCCCTAGAGAAAAAAGATACAAAAGTTCGCATCACAGTCGTTCCCCAAGACGTTGATTTTGTTTGTTTGGTAATTTAATAAATTTAATTTTATACTACATAAATATTTTTGCAATTTTGTTGGAAATGTTGAGTATTTTGTAATAAAAGGGTCAGAATTGATCTCAGGGGTGATGAATAGAAAAAAATTTTTTTAAGAAAAAAAAATTATTAAAGCTCTTTTAGGGCCTTTCCTTTTTTCGAAAGGTTTTTAGGACCTTGCAATAATAAAGGATCCTGAATATGACCCCTTGAAGGTGTCCTCGAATGTCAGCTCGACTTTAACGTAGATAAGGAAGGTTTCACTTAGGGTTGCACCCGGTTATATTGTATTGCTTTTAAGGCCTTTCCTACTATTAGGATATTAGAAGATTTTTTTTCTACTCTTTCTCTCTAGTATGTTGGATCGGGAGTGGGACGAGGTACACCTTTAATCTTAAGAATTAAAAAGGCGAACATTAAAAAATTTTTTCAAAAATTTTTCGTTTATTTTTTTTTTAAATAACAAGTTAAAATATTTATTAAATTAGGCAAGAGAACTATTTATTAATTTTAAGCTTCTTTTTTTCTAAACAAAAATATTTTAAAAGGTTGGGAATTTTGCATTATATATATTTTCGTTTTTAAAGCGTTGTAACTGGTGTTTCTCCAGGAGATAAAGTTTTTGTTGGTGAATGAATATTTGCCTGAAAATATTGAGAGAATAATGGAAGGAAAAAGGAAATCGAGCTGGTTTGGCATTTAAAATGGTTAATTAGGCGGTGAATTAATTCAAGATGAGAAGGTGAAAAACAGCTCAGTCAGTCGGTAGAGCAAACCTTTACGTGGTGAATGAAACCGTTTGGCAATAACTGCCAGAAGCTTCACCCACCTCTTTTAATAGAACTTAAATCACTGCCTAAATAAGTTTTTTTAATGCTACCAGCTCAATTTCCCCTCCTTAAAATAATTTTAAATTTAATATAAAAATCGCTCCTAAAAATAAATTTGGGAATTACATATTTGGTCCGTAAAAGACTCTAACGAAGGCCCTTTTTGAATAAAATTTCTTAAATGTTTTTGAATGTCTCGTCTCTACTCGAGAATGCTAACCCTGCATTCTCCAAATATTTTTTTAATAATTCCATTTAATCTATCCCACCTTTGATTTGTATCGTTCGAAAAGTGAAGTAATGATTTCTCCAACAAGAAGGTCTCCGCCGTTTGTCTGAAAAAAAAATTTTTTTAATTATTTTTCCAGACCGTTTATTTTCCTTTCTATTCCCCCATCATTTTAAGACTGCCTCTAGTCCCTTTTATTTATTTTTTAAAAATTGCCTGAATCATTCTCAATAGAAAAACACCATCAGTCCGCAGAAAATCTATAAAATTATTCACTAAATGTATCTCAAAGGCATTGCTAGTCTGTTCAATAACCCCCATACAACGCAAATATTTTGTTATAAAAGCACGTTTACAGCCTGGGAGAATAGTGGCTGTAGACCAGTAAAATAAGCCTAGTAAAGAAAGAACTCCAACAAAGAGAAACCAGAACCAGAAAAATACAAAAACTTTTTCGTTAAACCTGGAAAATAGAGTTTAATTCTGATTTCAAGTTTATTTATGTAAATAATTCTGATTATTAAAAAACCAGAATTTTTTAAGGTTGAAACTAGAATTTATTTAAATAAACAAAATCAGAATTATTAAAAAAACATAAAACCAGAGTTTTTAAAATAAAACCAGAATTTATAAATAAGCCTAAAACCAGAATAAACTTAAAATCAGAATTTATTTAAATAAACTTAAAATTGAAGTCAGAATTTTTCAAATAAAACTTGAAGCACCTACATATTAATCATCAAAACACACTGTACAGTCTATAAATAAATGAAAGAAATAAATGAATGAAGTAAATCTCTATGTATATTACCCATCTGTGTATATTCCCCAAAACTCGAACATTAAAATCACACATTGTGACTCTAGGGAAATGTCCAGATTCACTCCACTCTCTCCCATTCCAAATATCTTTTAATATTCCAAACCCCCAATAAGTATATTGAGGGCCTAAAAAGGCATTTAAAATTAAAAATTGCGACAAAATATTAGCCACGTAGAGGAATTTAGTAAAAAGATATAAAACTGTCAAGAAGACTCCTGCACGCTTCCCAAGGCTTGAAAGTAACTGAGAAAAGAATTGTTGAGAAAATTAAGTTTTATAAAACATACCGTTGTTGCTGCAAGTGTTGGAAGAGAGAAAAAGAAAAATAAAGTTTATTTAAAAAATCAGAATTTTAAAAATAAACTTGGAATCAGAAAATTTATTTCAAGTTTATTTTTAAGTTTATTTAATAATTTTAAACCAGAATTCTTAAAAATCAGAATTTTTATATAAACTTAAGTTTATTTAATAAATCAGAATTTAAGTTTATTTACCAAACCTTAAACCAGAATTCGTAAAATAAACTTAAAACCAGAATTATTAAAAACCAGAATTTTCAAGTAAACAAAATCAGAATTATTTAAATTTGAAACCAGAACATTTATTTCAAGTTTATTTAAAGTTTATTTTAATTATTTACAAGTTTTAAGCTCCCTTTGCATTTCTAATGCTTCCAATATATGCGTAGCAGCTTTATCAACCTTTTAAAACAAGTTTATTTTCATACAATACAATTACAAACTTGAGCATTTCTTGTATTTTTGTCAAACTTTTTTTTAACTAAAGCAGCACTATTTAATACACTTTTGACGTTTATTCCTGTATTGAAATTAAATGCCTTCCAGAGGAATGAAGGCAAATAGAAAAATAATGCTTGGGCAGCCAGAACTAGGGGGACCTTTTTAAAAATTATTTTTTAATTTTAATTTTATTTCCAGTACCCATTGGTAATATCCAATAAATATATTCTCTCTAGCAGCATAAGAATCGTCAATATGTAAATCATCCATAGGCAAAAAATACGTTCCCTTCACAAAACAATAAGTTTCTGCATATCTGAAAGGAATTTTTAGTTTATTAAAACCAGAAAAGTTTATTTAATTTTAAAGTTTATTTAAAATCAGAATTATAAGTTTAAACTTGAAATCAGAATTTTTAAATATAAATTAATTTTTAATTAAAACTTGAGCAACTTGACTTCCGGAGGACGGGAAAAAAGTTGATAGACACAAAGTTGCTTGTAAGTTTATTTTCCGGATTCGTCAAGTTGCTCAAGTTTTAATTAAGAATTAATTTAATACTAACTCTCCGCAAATTTTTTGCGGATGTCCGCAAATTATTAAATATAAATTTTAAAAAATCCACCAACTTTTCCCAAGCTCCAGTAAATTCTGGAGGTACCCAACACTGTATAGGCTTCCCAACATATTGGGTAGCCGCTAATGTAATGGCTGCAAATGAGAGCATAATTGCTGTATATTGATAATTGAGACGGTCAATTATGTCATTTGATTGGTAACTTGGAAAATAATAAAAATTTTTTAAATAAAATACTGTTGAACCTTCACTTATAAATACACCTTTGTGGACAGATAAAAATGTACCTCATAATGAGGGTATATTAAATAGAGAGTGTCATATAATGAGGTGTCCTTAATTAGAGAGTATATTAAATGGAGAATATCTGGTTTTGGGTGTATCTTATAATGAGGTCTGATTATAAAATAATAAAACTACCTTCTTCTAATTTTACTCAAATATGGAGTTAATGCTCCAATCATTTTTTAAATAAATAATTTTTAAAGAATGAAAGCAAATAAAATTTAAATTATTCTCTTTAAAATTATTTAAAATTAAATTAAATTGAGAATGTTTTTTCCTTTAAAAATAGAAGAGTGTTTAATTAAGAAAAGAAGCTTTTTGTTAAGACAAAGTTAAACACAAATTTTGAGAAAAGATGATTTTATTATACAGCCGGATCTCGTTTGTACGTAAACCCAAATATGTGGATACTTTCTAATTTTTTAAAGAATTAACCACAGGGTGTGGGTATCTGCCAAAGCGTTACCTCAACTTTCAGATAAACCTCTGTTTTACACATATACACCCTAAGGGTATGAGTACAGTCGAGATTTGACTGTTACTATTTTAAAGTACAAATGAAAAACAACAAAATTACTATATTTGTTTTGTATACAACAACCTGAACAAAACTAGAATAATTTTTTCTACTCTACTCCCTCTACTCTACTCCCTCTTCTACATATTCACTTCATTCAACGTCCTCCAAAATGTATAATTCAATGCCCGCGCAACCAAAAATAATAAAAAAAAAATTTATTTTTTGGGGGTAATCAATAAATTGCGATTTTGTGTTATAGACGGGCGGCGTTAACGTTTTTATGGAAAGATGGAAAAATAAAATTGTATAGAAAAATAAAATTGTATAGACCTTTTTGAGGGAAAAAATATGCAGAATAGTGATGGAAGTAGTATTTTTGGGGATATCATTTGAGAGGAGAGAAACGGGGGACTTTAATTTGGTAGGATTTTAATTAAGTCGGGTCTCGGTTGATGAAAAAGTATATAAAATTGTGGTGTGTTTAAAAATGCAAGTATGGCTACTACCACCTAATCAACTTTAAAAGTGGGTTGTACAATAGAGAGTTTATGAAGTTTTGTGGATACGTACAAACGGGATTTGATTGTATTACTGTGAAAAGTAGCGGGTAATGAGGGAAGGATACCGAGAAGAATGAGACTTCCTTCGTTTCTCTTCTTAATTCTCCCACAGGCAGGGAAATGAAAAAAATTCTTTTGAGACTTCCCTATAACTTCATAATCCGTGTTCGACTGCTACAGTCGGACCTCAGTCTTATTCCGTCGCAACCCTTTTTTTCTTTATTCTACCTACATGTCCCCCCCCTCCACAACCTACAAAATTTTTTACAGCATAAAAGTGCAATTGTCGGTAAGGAAAAAATTAGTCGGTGCCCTTCTCTAAAAAGAGGAAAAAATAAAAAAAAATCGAATGTCCAAATAAAAATAAAATTCTCGATCGATTCTCTCTATACAAGCATTAAAAATAAAAAAATAAAATGAATTTTTAGACATTCCTCTTTTATGGTTTTACATTTTTTGAAGAAAATGGGGAGAGGAAGAAGAATAAAAACAATCTCCCTCTCTCTCTCAAAAATTGAAACTAATTTTATTCTAAACCTCCCCCCAAAATTTTTTTTTATTAATTTAAACAGTAATTTACATATTTATCTACACTAGAGACCGGCAAAATCGTGTTTGCGGGATTTATCCGACAGGATTTTGCGGATAAATCCCGCAAAAATCCCGCATCCCGCATTTTAAATTTGCGGGATCCCGCGCGGGATTGCGGGATTTTTTAAAATTTTGAAAAAATTCGAAAAATTACAAAGGACGGTAAAGTTTAGCCTGAAAAACAAGCTAACGATCCGTCTCAGTAAGCTAAATGAAATATTACCACTTCCTAATACAAAAACCCAACTTTTGAGGATTGACTTTTTGAGGATCCGACATTTGCTGATCCCGTGGCACGACACTTGAGGATCTGACTTTTAATCCTCAGTCAGATCCTCCGGAGTTGAGGATCTGACTAATAATATCCTCCACATGTAGGATATACATAGAAGGATTAGAAGTTAGGATATTTGGGGGTTGACAAGTATATAAAGAGATTTGAGAGATATCTAAGGATTTGGAAAGATAAAAAAGGATTTTGGAGGATCTGTAGGGGTAGGATGGATACCTGAGGATTTATGGGATCAAGGGAGATAACGTTTGAGGACCAAGGGAGATATCGAGGGATTAAAAAGGATTTCGCTGGTTTGAGAAAATTAAAAATGGTGAATCTCGGTGAAATAAAAATGATATTGGTTGTTTAACAAGGATATCGTGATCTAACAATTTGGATTAGTTTTGACGAAAAAGAAATGTTCCACGCGGCGCAAGCGAAAATTTTGTATAAGTATTTATCCAGATTTCTTCTTTTATCAGCGCCGCAGGCAAAAATTTTGAGAATTTCGGAAGACGAATGGGTAAGATTTCTTCCTTTTTCAGCGCCGCAGGCGAAAATTTTTCGAATTTCTGAAGTTCAAGACAGAAAGTACTACATTTTCCAAAATCCCGCAAAATACAAAATATTTTGCGGGATCCCGCATGCGGGATTTTTTTTCAAAACCTTTGCGGGACAGGATTTGCAGGATAAATCCCGCAAAAATCCCGCAAAATCCCGCAAATCACAAAAAGTGCGGGATTGCGGACGCGGGATCCCGCAAAATCCCGCGCGGGATCCTGTCCCGCGCCGGTCTCTAATCTACACACCTCTTTACTGTTCAAATCAATTTAAAATTCCACGAGAAAATTTTTTTTATCGACCTCCTAAATTTTTTTTAATTATAATAAACGCCTGTTATACCCCTCTTTACTAGCAGCTTTCATTTTACCTTTCTGTGTTAATTGCCTTCATTCTCAAATTAACTTGGGGGTTTATAGAATGAAAGGCATTCTCAAATTAACTTTAAAATCCCTAGAGTATCAAGCCATTGAGTTTATTATTTAAAATCAGAACCTTCCTAAACACTCTAAAGCACCGTTAGTATTTTTGATAAAAGATATACCTACCAGGGGTTTTTCCTATGACTCCGCCTGCCGTTTTTCCTATGACTCCCTCCATTTGATGCCCCCTTCTAACAGAATGCCATTGGAAAGGAATTGAAAAATAGAATGCCATGGCATTCTATAGGAGGAAAATCGTTAACTAATGAAAATCCTTTTAAAACCACCTTTTTTGGCCTACAATATCCTCCTTTATATTATTCGTTAATTCCAGTTATTAGCAAAAACGTTCTTTTTATTTTTAATGCTAAAACCCTCAAGACTTTCTCGGTCCCAGTTTAATAACCTTCAAACACCACGGTATATAAAGAGTGGTACTATGCGTTTATTCCGTGTCACGACACTTGCAGATATGACATTTGCAGACCCGACACTTGCAGACCCGACTTTTGCAGATTAGACCCATTTCGCTCTCTTTACCTTACTTATACACCGTGGAGTGTTTGCTGCTGCGGAGGAGTATATGTAGTATACCGGTGGAAAGGTTTTGATATAAGACCCATACCAATTTGTCTCGACGAGCTGAGTCGAACGGCACCACTCTTTTTTCCGGAGATTCTCTTTTTTCCGGAGGCCAAAAATTTTCAGCGTAGACCTATGGAGCGTCGGCGAGGCGCTTGTGCAAAACCCTGCGCTTCGCGCAGGGTTTTGCGGCACGCGCCTTGCGGGGAGTCAACGGTCGCTGGGCTCTGAGCTCGTAACATGATCCTATTCCTATCATCGATGAGATGGGCATCCCAGGATTCCTCCGCAGCAGCAAACAGCGAAATGGGTCTAATATGCAAAAGTCGGATCTGCAAATGTCTGATCTGCAAGTGTTATATCTGCAAGTGTCGTGACACGTTTCTATGCTTACTCCAATCAAAATTAATCTTATATCATTCAAAACCTTGCGATAGGCGATATCTTTTTTTTAACAGGATGGATAAAGTTGTCAGGTCTCCAAAACTGCCTAAATATCGTTTATTAGAGAGCCTCGTTCAATTAGAGAGTGCCTCTCTAATGCTAAGGCAAACAATTACATTTAAATTAAATTATATGATGCAATATTCTATTTAATATTTTACTTAAAAATTAAAAATCCTCTTCCTCGTTTAAATGTTAAAAAAATTCATTTAAAAAGTACAATGCCCTTTTACATTATCGGGCACTTTCAGTCAATTATTAATTTAAATGTCATCTTCCCAAAGTATTTTCCCCCTTATTTTTTCTGATTAGTCACGTGTTCTTCTGTGGGGGGAATTTATTTTTAATAATAATAATAAAGACTTAGTGATTCATTCACATCCGAGAAAAACTACACAAAAAAATGATTGGCGCGCCATTCTTTTTATTTAAATGACCTTTCTCACAAAATTTGCACTTTATTCGAATTTTTTTATTTAATAAGTCTTTATTTAAAAGGACTTTTTAATTATTTTAAATGCACTTTTTAAAAATTAAAAAAAATTTTTTAGACCTCAAACATTCCTTCCCTCGGTATCTCCGAATCAGTCTCGAGGCCATATTTTGGGCCATAACTTTTTCGATTTTTAACCGATTTAAATAATTTTTATATCAATCGAAAGCTCTGAATGTGAGGGTTATTTTATCTAACAGGACTGATTTGGTCGGATCATCCTATAATTAGTTGTCTTCTACTTCTTTCAAATTTTCGGCTTCAAACATTTCGATTAGAAAATCTCGAATTAGTTGTCTTCTACTTCTTTCAAATTTTCGGCTTCAGACATTTCGATTAGAAAATCTCGAATTAGCTATCTTCTACTTCTTTCAAATTTTCGGCTTCAGACATTTCTATTAGAAAATCTCGAATTAGTTGTCTTCTACTTCTTTAAAATTTTCGGCTTCAGACATTTCTATTAGAAAATCTCGAATTAGTTGTCTTCTACTTTTTTCAAATTTTCGGCTTCAGACATTTCTATTAGAAAATCTCGAATTAGTTGTCTTCTACTTCTTTCAAATTTTCGGCTTCAGACATTTCGATTAGAAAATCTCGAATTAGTTGTCTTCTACTTCTTTCAAATTTTCGGCTTCAGACATTTCTATTAGAAAATCTCGAATTAGTTGTCTTCTACTTCTTTCAAATTTTAGGCTTCAGACATTTCTATTAGAAAATCTCGAATTAGTTGTCTTCTACTTCTTTCAAATTTTCGGCTTCAGACATTTCTATTAGAAAATCTCGAATTAGTTGTCTTCTACTTCTTTCAAATTTTCGGCTTCAGACATTTCTATTAGAAAATCTCGAATTAGTTGTCTTCTACTTCTTTCAAATTTTCGGCTTCAGACATTTCTATTAGAAAATCTCGAATTAGTTGTCTTCTACTTCTTTCAAATTTTCGGCTTCAGACATTTCTATTAGAAAATCTCGAATTAGTTGTCTTCTACTTCTTTCAAATTTTCGGCTTCAGACATTTCTATTAGAAAATCTCGAATTAGTTGTCTTCTACTTCTTTCAAATTTTCGGCTTCAGACATTTCTATTAGAAAATCTCGAATTAGTTGTCTTCTACTTCTTTCAAATTTTCGGCTTCAGACATTTCTATTAGAAAATCTCGAATTAGTTGTCTTCTACTTCTTTCAAATTTTCGGCTTCAGACATTTCTATTAGAAATCTCGAATTAGTTGTCTTCTACTTCTTTCAAATTTTCGGCTTCAGACATTTCGATTAGAAAATCTCGAATTAGTTGTCTTCTACTTCTTTCAAATTTTCGGCTTCAGACATTTCTATTAGAAAATCTCGAATTAGTTGTCTTCTACTTCTTTCAAATTTTCGGCTTCAGACATTTCGATTAGAAAATCTCGAATTAGTTGTCTTCTACTTCTTTCAAATTTTCGGCTTCAGACATTTCGATTAGAAAATCTCGAATTAGTTGTCTTCTACTTCTTTCAAATTTTCGGCTTCAGACATTTCGATTAGAAAATCTCGAATTAGTTGTCTTCTACTTCTTTCAAATTTTCGGCTTCAGACATTTCTATTAGAAAATCTCGAATTAGTTGTCTTCTACTTCTTTCAAATTTTCGGGTTCAGACATTTCGATTAGAAAATCTCGAATTAGTTGTCTTCTACTTCTTTCAAATTTTCGGCTTCAGACATTTCTATTAGAAAATCTTGAATTAGTTGTCTTCTACTTCTTTCAAATTTTCGGCTTCAGACATTTCTATTAGAAAATCTCGAATTAGTTGTCTTCTACTTCTTTCAAATTTTCGGCTTCAGACATTTCTATTAGAAAATCTCGAATTAGTTGTCTTCTACTTCTTTCAAATTTTCGGCTTCAGACATTTCTATTAGAAAATCTCGAATTAGTTGTCTTCTACTTCTTTCAAATTTTCGGCTTCAGACATTTCTATTAGAAAATTTCGAATTAGTTGTCTTCTACTTCTTTCAAATTTTCGGCTTCAGACATTTCTATTAGAAAATCTCGAATTAGTTGTCTTCTACTTCTTTCAAATTTTCGGCTTCAGACATTTCTATTAGAAAATCTCGAATTAGTTGTCTTCTACTTCTTTCAAATTTTCGGCTTCAGACATTTCTATTAGAAAATCTCGAATTAGTTGTCTTCTACTTCTTTCAAATTTTCGGCTTCAGACATTTCGATTAGAAAATCTCGAATTAGTTGTCTTCTACTTCTTTCAAATTTTCGGCTTCAGACATTTCGATTAGAAAATCTCGAATTAGTTGTCTTCTACTTCTTTCAAATTTTCGGCTTCAGACATTTCTATTAGAAAATCTCGAATTAGTTGTCTTCTACTTCTTTCAAATTTTAGGCTTCAGACATTTCTATTAGAAAATCTCGAATTAGTTGTCTTCTACTTCTTTCAAATTTTCGGCTTCAGACATTTCTATTAGAAAATCTCGAATTAGTTGTCTTCTACTTCTTTCAAATTTTCGGCTTCAGACATTTCTATTAGAAAATCTCGAATTAGTTGTCTTCTACTTCTTTCAAATTTTCGGCTTCAGACATTTCTATTAGAAAATCTCGAATTAGTTGTCTTCTACTTCTTTCAAATTTTCGGCTTCAGACATTTCTATTAGAAAATCTCGAATTAGTTGTCTTCTACTTCTTTCAAATTTTCGGCTTCAGACATTTCTATTAGAAAATCTCGAATTAGTTGTCTTCTACTTCTTTCAAATTTTCGGCTTCAGACATTTCTATTAGAAAATCTCGAATTAGTTGTCTTCTACTTCTTTCAAATTTTCGGCTTCAGACATTTCTATTAGAAAATCTCGAATTAGTTGTCTTCTACTTCTTTCAAATTTTCGGCTTCAGACATTTCTATTAGAAAATCTCGAATTAGTTGTCTTCTACTTCTTTCAAATTTTCGGCTTCAGACATTTCGATTAGAAAATCTCGAATTAGTTGTCTTCTACTTCTTTCAAATTTTCGGCTTCAGACATTTCTATTAGAAAATCTCGAATTAGTTGTCTTCTACTTCTTTCAAATTTTCGGCTTCAGACATTTCGATTAGAAAATCTCGAATTAGTTGTCTTCTACTTCTTTCAAATTTTCGGCTTCAGACATTTCGATTAGAAAATCTCGAATTAGTTGTCTTCTACTTCTTTCAAATTTTCGGCTTCAGACATTTCGATTAGAAAATCTCGAATTAGTTGTCTTCTACTTCTTTCAAATTTTCGGCTTCAGACATTTCTATTAGAAAATCTCGAATTAGTTGTCTTCTACTTCTTTCATATTTTCGGCTTCAGACATTTCGATTAGAAAATCTCGAATTAGTTGTCTTCTACTTCTTTCAAATTTTCGGCTTCAGACATTTCTATTAGAAAATCTCGAATTAGTTGTCTTCTACTTCTTTCAAATTTTCGGCTTCAGACATTTCTATTAGAAAATCTCGAATTAGTTGTCTTCTACTTCTTTCAAATTTTCGGCTTCAGACATTTCTATTAGAAAATCTCGAATTAGTTGTCTTCTACTTCTTTCAAATTTTCGGCTTCAGACATTTCTATTAGAAAATCTCGAATTAGTTGTCTTCTACTTCTTTCAAATTTTCGGCTTCAGACATTTCGATTAGAAAATCTCGAATTAGTTGTCTTCTACTTCTTTCAAATTTTCGGCTTCAGACATTTCTATTAGAAAATCTAGAATTAGTTGTCTTCTACTTCTTTCAAATTTTCGGCTTCAGACATTTCGATTAGAAAATCTCGAATTAGTTGTCTTCTACTTCTTTCAAATTTTCGGCTTCAGACATTTCGATTAGAAAATCTCGAATTAGTTGTCTTCTACTTCTTTCAAATTTTCGGCTTCAGACATTTCGATTAGAAAATCTCGAATTAGTTGTCTTCTACTTCTTTCAAATTTTCGGCTTCAGACATTTCTATTAGAAAATCTCGAATTAGTTGTCTTCTACTTCTTTCATATTTTCGGCTTCAGACATTTCGATTAGAAAATCTCGAATTAGTTGTCTTCTACTTCTTTCAAATTTTCGGCTTCAGACATTTCTATTAGAAAATCTCGAATTAGTTGTCTTCTACTTCTTTCAAATTTTCGGCTTCAGACATTTCTATTAGAAAATCTCGAATTAGTTGTCTTCTACTTCTTTCAAATTTTCGGCTTCAGACATTTCTATTAGAAAATCTCGAATTAGTTGTCTTCTACTTCTTTCAAATTTTCGGCTTCAGACATTTCTATTAGAAAATCTCGAATTAGTTGTCTTCTACTTCTTTCAAATTTTCGGCTTCAGACATTTCTATTAGAAAATCTCGAATTAGTTGTCTTCTACTTCTTTCAAATTTTCGGCTTCAGACATTTCTATTAGAAAATCTCGAATTAGTTGTCTTCTACTTCTTTCAAATTTTCGGCTTCAGACATTTCTATTAGAAAATCTCGAATTAGTTGTCTTCTACTTCTTTCAAATTTTCGGCTTCAGACATTTCTATTAGAAAATCTCGAATTAGTTGTCTTCTACTTCTTTCAAATTTTCGGCTTCAGACATTTCGATTAGAAAATCTCGAATTAGTTGTCTTCTACTTCTTTCAAATTTTCGGCTTCAGACATTTCGATTAGAAAATCTCGAATTAGTTGTCTTCTACTTCTTTCAAATTTTCGGCTAAACAAAATTGTAATACTTGAAAAAATTCCTAATAGTTAGAGAGGGTGGTGTTTTGATGAATAAACACAACAACACCAAAAATAAATAATAATCGCCAGAAAGTCCCAATTTTCCCAACCTTTATTCTTCTCTTTTGTAAGTTGTTCTTCAGCAATACGTTCAATTTCTCGATTTGTAACACTCAATAGTACGCTAGTTATTAGACTTCTCATCAATGCAATCTGAAAAGAATAAGACAATTTAATTTATATAAATAATTACAAGTAAAAAGCCTTAATCATGATATTGACCCCTTCCCTCCCCAAGTATATCTAAATCTGTTTAATCATAATTGGCTTTTTTCCAATCATTTTTGATTGAATTTGATTGATGGGGTTGGAACCACTCTAACACTAGAAGAATGGGGGAGAAATGTTAATGCACGTGTATACATTACTACATATCAGTTTTCAATTTTTTGTGTAAGAATTAAAAAAGGTCAAGAAGGAAAAAACAAGGAATCCAATCTCTGAAAGAAATTTTTCCAGACTCCCAATAATAAACTTCAAAAATTTAAAAAAATATACCGCTTCCTCTTTCAGCTCCTCCTCTGTTCGATTATCCTCAACCTCTTCTTGAACAAATTCTCTAAATTGGCGTTTCTCAGGAATGACAGGAGAGTTCTTCCCATTTTGCTTTTTTACTTCACCATTGGAAGAACCATCCTCTTCTTCTTCGCTATCAGAATCCTAAAAAATCAAAAATAACTTGAAAATGACTTTAAAAAATACAAATTTTCCAAGTCCTTTCTCTTCCCTCTTTTTCCGTTTTTCTTCTTCCTCTTCCTTTTTGCGTTTTTCCAATTCTTCCTTTTCCTGTTTTTTCTTCTTTTCTTTTTCAGCTTTTTCCAACCCTTCCAGAATCCAATAAGGAAGTTTCTTACGCATTTGCATATCTTAAATGAATTTGAAAACAAAAAAGAAAACCTTAAAATACCAATAACAGGCATATAATTGGAATTATAGACGCCAGAAGCCCAAGGCTGATCAACCATCCAATGACTCATTGCACCTTCTGGTAAATTACTCGAGTCAGTTTCAGTCATGAGTTGACGTTGAGAACATTCCGTAGAGTCATCTTGATCAAGTGAAGGGTCATAATGGGCTTGATACTTAAAAAAAGAAATGGTAAATGTGGAGTTTACTGGTACCTAGAGAAAATATGGAAGTGCTCTTTCGATAGTTTAGCTTACAATTAGTTGTAGTTTCTTAATTTCTAACTTATACCTGGAATTCAATTAGTCAGACTCGGGTCCAGGATTCGAAATTAGAATTATAAGTTCAGATTCGGACTCAGCACACGATTACCTATGGCAAAACGAAAAAATATCAAAAAGCACTTTTTCCTCGTTTTTCTGGGGACAAGTAAACTCCAAATTTCCCCAAGATACTTTTAGAAAATCAAAGAAAAAACCTCTTCATCGTCATTCGATTGATTTTGCAAATTAGTTGGGTAAGATTCCGAAGACGATGTAAGCGCATTGAGTGGATGACGCGGCGGAGGATATCCCAGGTTTGGAGGCGGTGGCATCCATGGCTGCCTCCAATGATTAAGAGGAGGAGGCGGATGAGAAAAGTGTTGCTGATGATATTGCGGAGGACGCTCAAATTGATGATATGGCATGTGAGGACCAGCTGGATGACCTTAATTTTGAATAAGTATCGATAAAAGGATAAAATCTGAAACCATGAGGCGGATGAGCTGGTGGAATAAGTGGTGGAGGTGGTTGTTGTGGAAAAGGTCCAGGTGGTGGAGGAATGAAGGCCTGTTGTTGTTGTTGCATTTGATGTGAATAAATCCATCTTTGTGCAAGTTGAGCCCAATTAACTAGAAATTTTCCTATTAATATTTAATGAATTCAAAACAACCTTCAGTATTCGGTCTCGTAAAGTTGGAAGGCGTAAAAAAATTTAGTTGATTGTTCATTTTATGGATTGCTATTTTATATTTAAGTTGCTAAAATTAAATACATTTAATAATATGTAAAGCAACTCGCAGCTAAGGATGGCGGTTCCTTGGAATTCTCCGGATATCCGGAACCGATAACCGAACCGAAGATGGAACTTATGCAGTTTAACTACACACCCCATTTATTCGCGAGGCTCACCCCATTATTGCTACACTTATTCGCCAATTACCCCATTTATTCGCAAGCTATCAATAGGTTTATTATGCACAAACTTATGACCAGATCTTCGCTGGAAAAACTTTTTGTGCTGCTACGGAGGGTAGGCCGGGCATGGTCTTCGCCCACTTCCATAGGTTTACTTTTTCAAAAAATTAGGACCTCTTGAGCTCGCGAATAAATGGGGTGTGTAGTTAAACAGCATAAGTTCCCCGAAGATTTCCGGATATCCGGGGTTTTTTCGGTTCCGAATACCCGCAACCGCCAACCTTACTTGCAGCTTATTTTATTTTTTGCCTAACATGAAAAAAGAAAAACAAAGAACAGGGTTTTAAAAATATATCTTTTGGCGTAATTTGTGGCGTTATTCATTTTATTTTTCTCTAACCACTCTCATCAGTTATCATTATCTCTTCCATTCTAGAATTTTCACTTGGCCATTAGGACAAAATGTAGTGATAATGTCAAGCAAGAAAGCTCAAAAGTTCAAGCTTTCAAAGACACAACAAAGCAAAGTGCAACTTAGGCAATTTGTTCCACAAAAAAATAAGTAAAATAATTTCTTTAAAACGACTAAAACAATGTTGTAAAATCCCATTTAAACTCACTAAAGACTAAAACCTCTAAAAGCATTGAAACCCATGTAACAATAGGGAACCCATTACAGTAAAGCAGTTGGGCTATAGCTATTTTTCTCCTTTAGCTAGTGCAAAAGGTTATTCGGCGCCTGGGAGCAAACCAGCATCTGGTAAATGTATAGAATACCGACCACAAAGGAATATGGACAAATTATATATCAATCGAAAGAGCTCGTCGAGACGAGTCGAATGACACCAAAATTATTTGGGGCTCGCAACTTTGGGCTGAGATATAGGGCTCGAAATGGTCAAAAACCATAGGGGGGACCAAGCTCAATTTTGGGGTAAAAAATTCGAATATGCAAACAATAGCTCTTTCGAAAGAGCTCGTCGAGCTAAGTTGAATGACACCAAAATCAGCGAAATCCGACTTGATTTGACAAAGTTATACTCGTATGTTTTAGCTCCTTACCTATGGCCTGTGGGGAGATTTTTGGTGCTTCCAGGCCCCAGCTACGTCCAGAGCAGAGGAGATAGGAATAGGTTTATGTTACTGACCCAGAACCCAGCGACCGTTGACTCCCCGCGAGGCGCGTGCCGCAAAACTCCGCGCGAAGCGCGGAGTTTTGCACAAGCGCCTCGCCGACGCGCCATAGGTATACGTTGTTTTTTTTGTCATAACTTTGTCCAAACTTGTTCAACCACGATGCTTTTGGTTTTATTCGTCTCAGCTCGTCGAGCACTTTCAAATGACATCCATTTTATACATGTGAGTTTTTGACCATTTTTAACCCTTTAACTTTTGACCATTTCGAGCCTTATATCTCAGCCCAAAGTTGCAAGCCCCAAATATTTTTGGTGTCATCCGACTCGTCTCGACGAGCTCTTTCGATTGATATATAATTTGTCCATATTCCTTTGTGGTCGGTATTCTATACATTTTCCCAGCATCTTCAGTAGACCGGACTGAGGTGTTATCCCACGTCGCTTACTGCACAGACTTAGGAATTAAATAGCTATATGCTTTACATAACCCTAGTAACCTAATTTAATTTATTAATTCATTAGATTATCAAGTCAATCATCGTTTCAATTAAATGCCAAGGAAAAATCTGAATTCTCAAATGGTTATGTCATTTCTGTGCACAAACCTTGGCCAGATCTTCAATTGAATCAAAGCAAATTATTCTTTGAATGTACTCTTTTTCTTTATTCTGTTCTTGCCTTGTTTTTGCAATACTTGAATCTCTACAAGACTTTATGGTGGCTTCCCAAGAGTTATTGGCATTACTCTTTGGTATTTTTTGTCTTTTTGTTATGGGATTTTAGCTCTCGGTTTCGCTAGACAAGAATATACGTTATTGGGAAGGTGTTCTTGACAGAAAGGTATTTAATGGATAAGAGGGAGAGGGCATTTCTCTCCAGAACCTCCGGAAAAGGACCTACTTCTGAATAAAATTTATCAAGTTTTGACAAGTTCAGAGGCTGGAAATCCACAATTTTAAAGTAAATATATAGAGTTATCTCCTTCATTTCCTTATAATCAACTTTATCCCCAAAAATATTTTCAGAAATACCATCTTATAAATCCTTATTTGTTGTCTTGCATTGGTCTTCTTTTGGGTGTGCGTGTTACAAAATGTTTTTGGGATGCGGTTTGTTTTTGCTTTCTTTTGGGATTTAAATTTTAACTAGATTGAACTGGACTTGGCTTTTGTTAGCTATTCTGAAGTAGATTTTTCTTCGATATCCGACCCCTCCGTCTGGCTCTATTCTGAAGTATTCCTTCTCTGGGCTAACAAAGAAAATACGTATGAACATTTCTCGAACTAAGCCGGGGATTGATGATCTAATTCAAAACAGTCTTATTAATTCGGATTAAAGACAAGCCATTTTTGCTTTATAATTTCCAATTATTTCAAATTAAAAGTGAGGATTTTCTAATTTTAGTTAAGTGAAAGAGTTGATTACTTATGTGATGGTCAAAATGGATGGCAACTTACTTATTGGAAAATATTCGAATATGCAATTGTTAAAACTCCTCTAACAACAATTGTTTGCACCAGTTTTTTGTTCAGTTTTACTAAAATTTATTTGGAATTTGGATTGAAATCGCCTATATATTTCTTCTTGCCGTTAGTTTATTTTTTTAATTTTAAAAGTAAAAATTTATAGTTTGCTAGCTCATATTCTACTTTTCCACAATTTGACTTTGAACGAATTTGTTGTTTCTTTTAACTCAATCTTGGTCAAATTACAGTCTGACAATTTTTCTAAATTTTTGGAAGAATTTTCTATTTTTATTAAAAAATTATTTTCTGGACCTCAACCGTTATTGAATCTGGAATCTACAACTCATTTATGCTCTGAAATCTCAGGTTTTATAAAAGTTTTTGATTCCTCGTTTCCTGCAGACTTAAGTATTTCTAGCGGATTTTTGGGTCTGGCTTGATAAAAAATTTTTTGGGCATTTTTGTTTTTCTGACGCCGAGAAAATTTTTATCCTTTAGTCTTTATTCCACTCAATTGTATTTGTCGTCCTTTAACACTGGGGCCCTCATACCTAGCTATTAGAAAACTTCCTTTTTAGAAAAAATATTTTAATTTTCAGCTCGAACAAGAGAAGAGGCGTCGATTTTATTCAAAGATTTTGAGAATAGATGTAAATATTGTGTTTATACAGGCATTTTAACAGCTTATTTTTCGATTTTTATGCCGAGAGCTCTTTTACCGGTTTGCTTAATTTTTGAGAAAAAGTCCAAATTCTTCTCTTTTTAGACGAGAACTGCTTCAGGCTTCACTCAATATATGTTAATTGATGATATTTGGACTTTGCAACTTTTTTCAATTATTGGCTTTACTGGATTTTCTCTTTACGTCACATATTTGTTCCCAATTAGTTATTTTGATTTGTTATACCGTTGTGTTGTTCATTTGGGTTTTTGGGAGCAAATTCAACCCCCAATTCAACAACAACATATTTCGAGTAATTCAGGGTTTGGACGAAACTTGAAGACAACACATAATTTCCATGAAGTTTTTGAAGAGTTTAATCCGTTAGTTTTTTTAATTTACTGGAGATAATTTTAGCAGATAGATCTCTTGTGTCCATGTCTGTCAAGCAAGACTCCAAGAGTCGAAATTTTGAAGCCCTATAACTTTCCGATTGCAGTTAGGGCCATAAAAGCAAAAAATTGGCAATAAGTTATCGACGCTACATTATGGTTGAAAAAATACTAAATTTTTGGTTACAGTTTGAGATTTTCCCTTGCTAACTCCAATAGCCTTGTATCCAACTTTTAATCTTTTGTATTTCCAAAATTCCGAAAATTAACAAAATATAAAATTTTCTCAAATTTTAGAGACAATCCACCTTATGAAGATGGCACCAGAGTAGTCCACAACAACAATTTTTATATTGCAAGAAGTCATCCACATTTTAGAACAGTTACTGCTGAACCAAATAATGAAGAACAAAGGAGATTTTATGTAAATTTTTTAATTAAAATTTAATTTTCAATTTTATTTTTTATAGAAAATTGCAAAAGATCCAGTCAAATTGGTTACCTATTTATGTATTTCTCAAAGTTCAATGGTGGCCTTTGAATTTTGGCTTTTATTATTGACTAGTGATTGGCAACAAATTGTTACTTTGGTTTTATTAATGTTTGCAAATTATTTACTTTTGGCAAAAATGTTTAAAGATAGAGTAGTTATTGGAAGAATATATAAACCTTCTTCTGAAGATCTACAACTTATAAAAAGGTTACAAGAAGAAATGGATGCAAAAAATGATGTTGGATTAAAACTGGATTGATAGAATGAATTTACTCTCAAGTTTTTTTATTTTGTATATTTTGGGACATTTTTGGGTACTTATTTACCTAATGTAAGCAAATATAAATTTCTTTACTCTCTTCAATGTTCCATAAAGTCTCATTTTTAAATTATCACAGTTTCTTATTTTAATTTATTTATTATTAATAAAAATAATTATAAAATTGTTTTATATTTTTATTGTTGCTATCAATTTATTTTATTTTTGATTCTAAAATAAATTTTTTTGTAATCATTTTAGCGTTTTTCATGGTTGATAGTAAAATATTAGTTGATATGATCGGCGCTAAAGTTCGTGTTGATTTTGTAAAAGAAGCAAAATGTCCGCCTGCTTTTGGAAATTTGTATACTTGGGATCCTGAAAGCCATTCTTTGGTTATTGCAAGATTTGAGACTCAAGGTTTTTTTTTAAAATAACTTTGAAGGTTATTGTTCTTTTTGTGCTCGAAAAGGGGTGGGTTTTCGGAATTTCTGCTTCCTGCTACGTCCATTCAAAAATTGTTTACCTTGCAGAATCCTATAATTTTCCAAGGTTTCTTCAAATTTGCCTAGAAGAGTTTCCCAACTATAAAACAAATCCTTTTTCAGATCAGAAGGAACCATCAGATATAATATTTATTCCCGGTACTTCTGTTCAAAATTTTGAGGTTTTAGAAGATGAAGGCGAACAAAATAATCGAGTATCAACAATAAATAATGAAGAAACAAAAACTTTTATGCGAATGAGAAATACTGAAGAAATGAAAGAAAAAATGGATAATTTATTTTTTCCTACAAAGATTGCTGCAGGAATGGATAATTGTTCGGAACAAATGAATATTGGCGAGTTGGCTATGAATGATGAGGAGAAATGGGAAAATGAGCGGTTCCTTCTTAAATTTTTAGAATATTTTTCGGGAAAAGTCACGGTCGTAGCAAGGGGTTGGAAATCTTTTAAGGGTACTACTCCGTTATCCCTACCCGTTTTTGCTGACAGATCCGTAATCTTGTACACAAAACAAGAAAAAAACTTTCTCTTATATATTCTTTTTATAAAATTTGTCCGCAAAAAAGTCCGCAAAAACGGGTAGGGATAACGGAGAACCTTTTTTAGGTACCAAGAAATCGTATATGTAGAATGAAATCGTATATATGTACCCGTTAAAAAATTTTTTGGCTTCGTCCTTGCTGCCCCCTCCAGACACAAAAACACCATCTCTCCTCACCATTTATTTCCCTTTTGTAGGACAATCTCCAAGAAAATAAAAATATTCGAAGACTTCGTTCAGGGCAAAAAGAAGCGGTTGATGAATGCATTGAAGAGGAATGGAATCGAATTCAGAGAGGAAGGAGGAGAAGAAGACATGACAGAAAAAGGGGACAAAAATGGAGACGAAAATTGGTTAACAAAAAACGCAAAAGCAAAAAGAAGAAAAGGAACAATAATTGTCGGTAGTGGTGTTGATTGTGTTAAGATTCTGCCGCCGTATGAAAAGGTTATTAATTTTGAGTTTTTGAAGGGGTCTGGATTTGTAGGGGAAGGGTTTTCTAATTATTGGAAAATTTGAAGGAGCTAACAAGGGCGTATTTGTGGGTAAAAATGGAAAGTAAAAATGCTCCGCACACTCAAGGTTGGCCCCCTTCCGAAACCGACCCCCTGGTCTTATAGTATTTATCTTTTCATATAAGATAAGCTATTCTTTCTCTTACTATACATATAGTCCCTCTGAATACTTTACTTCCTTCCTCATAATGAATTTTTGTTGGTTCTGCTCTGAACTACTTATTTTGATTAATTTAAACAGAAGGGGTTTTATGGTTTCAATTTTTATAATTAGGAATTTTTTTTTGTATAATTTTTTATTTGGGAGGAGTGTTTATACAGTTTAATATAAATTTTATGTTTAAGGAAAACTTGCTTGGAAATTCAACTGTTGTTAAGCGTCTAGTGTTGGCACTCGCAGCGGATAGAGTTTTTGATGATCCGGCTCAAAAAGGAAATTTTGTTGGGAATTGAATAAAAGAGGGGAAAAATATAAGAG
Source organism: Meloidogyne arenaria (assembly GCA_036172955.1). NCBI lineage: Eukaryota > Metazoa > Nematoda > Chromadorea > Rhabditida > Meloidogynidae > Meloidogyne > Meloidogyne arenaria. Next base: position 2,759,044 of record JARQAB010000040.1, read on the forward strand.
GAATATAACGGTTATATTTGATAATTATTTTTTTTGTTTATTGCATAACACAGGCAAATGTCCAGTTGGCTGTCTACCTGTCCGCAAAGAGAATCTGCTCTTTTCCTATTTTTGCATTCTTTTTGCGTTGGGAGAAGTCATCCTCGTTTTTCCCTTTTCAGCATTTTTCCTTCTAAATACAGTATGTTTTCCTTTTCCTGCTTGAAAAATAAAAATAATACCTCGAATTTTAAAAAATTAATTTATTTTACAAATAATCCAATTTTGGATAACATTCTGAAATACATAGCAACAATTGGAATCCATGTAGATATTCAATAACGAGTAATAAAGATTTTTTCTTTGATCAGGTAATAAAGATTTTTCTTTGAAAGTGTTTGATCGACGATCAAGAGTATGATCGTCAAACAATGGGATTCAAAATTTTTCTACTGAGGATTTATTTTAAAAAATGTTTAAATTAGGTAAATATTTTTATTTTTCAAGCAGGAAAAGGAAAACATACTGTATTTAGAAGGAAAAATGCTGAAAAGGTAAAAACGAGGGTGACTTCTCCCAACGCAAAAAAATGCAAAAATAGGAAAGGAAAGAGCAGATTCTCTTTGCGGACAGGTAGACAGCCAACTGGACATTTGCCCATAACACATTTTATTTTCTTTTAATATTTTTGGATGATTTGATATTCGCAGAATATATTTTTGATTTGATGGAATTTATTTTTTATACGGGAATATTTTCCCTTTGTAATGTCTATAATTGCTTTATTCTAGTTTGCTGTTGGTTTTTTCTTCTATGAAAGGTTTGAGTCCACCCCAGAGTATCGACACCCAAAGTATCGACACCCAGAGTATCGACACCCAAAGTATCGAATGACCCAAAGTATCGAAACCCAGAATGACGAATTACCCAAAGTATCGAAAATTTTTAAATTTTATTATAAAATATCGGAAAGTTTTTCCAATGACGGGGAAGCTTATTTTGACCAAATTTTTCAACTGATCAACTGATAGATCAATTGAAAAATTTGATTGATCACTTAATCTTGGGGTCATTCGAAACTTTGGGTCATTCAATATTGATCACTAAGGTGATAGATACCAGTGTTGTTTATCACTCGTTTGATCACTCTTACGGTTGATCATCACTCGGTTTTCTTCTTCGAAAATTTTTAAAAATATTTTCGATTTCGATATTTCTTAACTTTTTCCGACTTTGTATATCGGATTTCCGAAGATTATTTTGTTTCTAAACAGACTGTTGATCACTCACCTGATTGATCACTCTCGGTTGATCACTTACTAGGTTGATCACTCACACTATTGATCACTTAGTCACTGATCACTCACTTACTGATAAATTCAACGAATTGAAGTTTGTTCCGGCATTAAGATAACCTCCCAATGTTTTGTTATAAAATTTAAAAATTTTCGATACTTTGGGTAATTCGTCATTCTGGGTGTCGATACTTTGGGTCATGCGATACTTTGGGTGTCGATACTCTGGGTGTCGATACTTTGGGTGTCGATACTCTGGGTTGATCCCAAAGGTTTGATCTTTTCATTAGTTTTTTGAGGTGAGCCTGATTCTGGCTTTGAATCTTTCCGATTCTTGAAGATTTAATATTTCTGAGTTCTGTGTTGGGCTGTTGCCTTTTTTCGATAATGGCTGTCTCGACTTCTCTCTAATTTGATTTGTAATTGTTTGTGGGATTACTTCCCGAATTTCATTTTTGAAAATGTAAAATTAGGGTAATTGTAGAGAGCGGCCTTTTTAGCTTACATATTTCTTCCGTTTTTATTATCAAAAATTTTATCGGGCTTTGTCCTTTTGACAAAATAAATTAAAAAATTTTTTTTTATTTTTTAGAAATTTTATGGTTTTGCCTTCTACAACTAGTCGTTTAATTCATTTCTCGTTCAAATATTATTCTCAAATGGCTACTTCTCTCAATAAAATTCTCAGCCCTCCTACTTCTGTTAAAGGAATGATGGAACTAGAAAAAGACAAATTCAGGTTTTTTTAAAATTTTTCTTAAGAATTGTCACAGACTTTCAAAAAGAAAGTGATTTTTGCGGGTCGCACTCTGCGATCGGGCTTGCCCAACCTGCGGAGATCAACGGCTCAACCATCAAATATTTGATAACTTTCTTTTTTTAATTTTTTTAAAGAAAGTTAGTCGAGCTTCCTTCAATTAAAATTCCAACAAAATTAGTCAATCGAATTGTTGGCCTTCCACTTTTCAATAAATACAGACTTGAATGTTTGCCTCGACTAAAGGTTTTTTGTCTCAAAATTTTTTTAAATTTTTTTAGACTTTTAGAAATACTGAAAGTGAAAATTTTAAAAGACTTTTATTTGACCCCGATAAATTAGTCGAAGTTGGAGAAGAAGAAAAAGAAGAAATAATTGGACAAATTGAGAAACAAATTAATTCAAAAGTTGAATTTGAAAAGTTTTGTTATTTAATGGAATATGAGGATTGGACTACTAAAAATTGTTTAAAAGCTATTTTGCCTGAAAATGTTGAATTTAGTGGATTTGAACAGTGTGGGCATATTATACATTTAAATTTGAGGGAAAACTCCTTGATAAAAGATTAACTAATACCCTTTTATCCTTCTATATACCTCCATATGGAGGGATATAGGATTAGAAGTGGTCAAGGGTATTGGAGATATGCAAGGATGTCGTGGATCATTGGTATTAGCTGAGATTAGGTAATTATTTCTGAGTAAGATGGAGGGATATCGCTTGATAAAGGCGGGTTAGTAGGATTAAAAAGCTTAAAAGGTTTAAATCCGTTTACACCCCTTTTCCCCTGACATATCCTTTTTCTGTTTAAGAGAGATATCGGAGTATTCCTTCTCCCGGCTCCTGTTATAAACAATTTAAATAGACATCGGTAGATTTGAGGTTTTACCCCCATATCCTCTAAATCCCACGCTATTCCTACATATCATCACCCGACTCTTCAATCCACTTTTTCATTAATCAAATTTAATTGATTAACTTTGAAATAAAATTTTTTTAATATTTTAAAATTACTTATATTTTTTTAATCTTGTGCCTAGAAAAATAGACAAGTCTTTTTCAAAAATTTCAGAAAATTTCTTCTTAGGTTTTGGAAAAAAATTTTTCTTGTGGGTCTTTTGTCTGCGGGTATTCTGTCCTTGTGGGTTTTCTGTCTGTGGGTCTTCTGTCACTACGCCGAGTCCCAATTCCTTTAACTGATACCTAGAACATTAAGAAATGACCATCCCTTCATGAGCTATAGGGCCTAAACCGACTGAACTGCTCCGTACCGGACGTTGGGTTTTCCACCAAATTCGGTCGGGTTCTTTTACTAAATTAGGAGCTGAATTTAGAAAAATACATTTTTCAAAGATTTGTTCATGTTAAATATTTTCAGAACAGTAATAAACAAATTAGACTCCCTAACACACGATTATCGAATAATGGATGTTGAAGTGTTGGCTGGTGATGCTGATTATGCAACTGAAGTGACAGAAAATGGAATTCGTTACAAGCTTGATTATTCTAAGGTTTTTTGGAGGTTTTCTAATATAATTTTAGTAGGGAAGGGAAGATTCGGGACTGGATGGCATATTCGTGCTGGATGGGGGATCCGGGGCTCGATGGATTTATAAGACGGAAATCAAATCCATTGCCCGGTTTTGGAAAATCCAATTTTTTTAAGTCAGAGTCTTGTAGCAGTTTCCATCCCGCCTTTGACTGACTTTTGCTTTCCTCTAAAATTTCTCATTAAGAGAAAATAATTCCAAAATTTTTAAAGGTATTTTGGAATAGTAGACTAATTACAGTCCATTCAAAAACTGTTGAACAATTTGATCAAAATTCTGTTGTTTTTGATGTTTTTTGTGGTATTGGCCCTTTCATTTTGCCTGCTGTAAAACTTAAAAGTGTTATTAAAGCTTATGGAAATAATTTTTTGAAAAAAATGCTAAATTGAATAAGGTTTTTTACTTTTATTATTAAAATATGATTATTAAAAATTAGTCTAACCTGTCAAAATGGCAAATATCTCCTCGGTTCTAAATAGATTATTCACGAAAACACAACTGTTAATGAGAATTATTTTTCCTGAAAGGGAAATTAAATTATTTTTCCATAATTTCGGAAGCATTTTCCTAAAAAAATTAATATGTATTTTTTTCAGAAGAATATAATTCAGTTTCACAGTTTTAGATTATTTCATCCATTTGTTATTTAATAATTATTTTCCGAAAACACTTTCTTTTTTATTTTTTTCTTTTTCCTGAAAGATAATTCTGAAAAGTTAATTCCTGGAAAAAGTTTCAAAAAAATAATTTTCCCAATTATGTTAAGTTTTAGTAAATTATTTATTTTTTAAAGATTTCTGAAGACAAAATTGAAGGATTTGTTTTAAATGGAGCTGAATTTATTCAAAAAATAATTTCAGAAAAAATTTATTTTAATTGTAAAGAATTGGGAAAAGAAAAATTGACTAGACTTGTATTTCATGTTGCGATGAATTTACCTGGATATTCTGCTGAGCATTTGCCCTATCTTTGTGGGTTTCTTTCAAAATTTGAGGAAATTAGGTTTTTTTTTAATTTTTTAAACTTCCTCTAAAATTTTTTAATTTTTATAGACCTCTCTTAGAAAATTCTTTTTCAATTTTGGTTCATTGCCATTTCTTTGTGAAAGTAAATGATGACTTTCCGATAAGTAAAGAAGCAAGAAAAATTTTTTGTTAGAAGATGAGAATTGATGATTTGGAAATAAAGGTTTTTTTTTGAATTGAAAAGAATGAATTTAAAAAATAAAATTATTCTATAAAATTTTTGCTTGTATTTTTCCTTTTTTCTCCTCCCCAATATTTTCTTTTCTTTCCGCTTGAGTGGAAAGAATTAATTTAGTTCCTCAATATTTTTAGGGGTTAACATTACTGAGATTGGGAAGATACAGTTTATTAATTTAAAATTTTCTTAATGATTTGGGGTTTGAATTTTTTAAGTTGACTATATTAACGAGAATTTACTTCATTAAGCTAACTTATAGTCCAAATCAAAATAGGGGGAATTGACCTCTTAGTAACATGAGGAAATTTTGCGGAGAAGGAAAGAATAGAAATATAAGCTATAATTTTATAAATTTTTTTAATAGGCATTCTTCAATAGAAAAGTTTCTACAAAAAACATGTATTGTCCAAGAATGATTCTTTCGTGTAAATATATTTTTGATAAAAATGAAGTTGGAGAAAAATTATTAGAGGAAGAAAATTTAGTAGGAGATGAAATAGAAAATGAAGATGTGCTAGGAGTAAAAAAAAGGAAATTATTTAAATTTTTTAGAGTTTTCTGATTTTTTTGTTTATGAAAAATTAAAGTTTAATAGGGAATTATTTTTTATTAAGAAAATTTTTTAATAAAAAGTGTTATTTTATAATAACCCTAGTCAAATTAGTTTAATAAGAAATATCCTTTCGGATTAATAAGAAAATTTAATATGAAGCGAAAAAAAATTATATAAGAACTAACACACAATTATGAACTAACACATAACACAAAAGCAAACAATATGAACTACAATATATTATACCTATACACATATGCAGCATTTTCTTCCAAACAGCTTCATTACTTCTTAGCAAGTTCGTCGCGGGCCTTGACCAAGAGCTCCTGAAATTTCGAAATAAGAAAATTTTTAAACGTTAATAGGTTTCGGCCCTTAGGATGCATAAAACCCCAAAAATGAATTTTTCTAAAAATATATTTGTTTTCAATTCGGAAAAAATGTTCAAAATATGAGTTTTTAACGTTTTACATTTTGGCCCCACTTAAAATAAATCCTGCCCAAATTAGATGAAGGATTAAATTTTTAATGTTAACCTTCTCGTACAGATTGGCAGGTTCAATTTTTTTCATCATGTTATAGCGCTCCTTGGCCTGCTTAGTGTTCTTCATTTTCAGATAGCAACTAAAGTTATTTTTTTAAAAATTTTAAATTATTAAATCAAACGTACTGCATAATAAAGAAGTTTGATTCCATCGTGGATTTCCGGTACTAAAAAGTGAAAAATAAATTTAGGGATTATGATTAAGTTAAAAACCTTCAGCAAGCACTGCAACGCCTTCTCATAACTCGAACCATCTATAAGCGCTTTGATACGCGTGTTGCAGAACAGATTAATAAAGAATTGGGCAAAGTCCGGAACAGATGCTGCTGCGAGCAAAAGCATTCCACGAATCAAGTGATAATCTTCATGGTTCTTGTCTATCTCCTCAAGACGGTCTAAAAGATCCTGAAAATTGGGGAAGTAAACATCTTTATAAAAACTAATTAGTAATACCTTTACTTGCAAAGCCTTCTTTATCTTAATTCTCCAGGCCTTAGTAATTGAAATTTGATGTCCGATTGTTCGTGCCCTAAAATAAAGGTAATTATTTAAAAAATAGGGCTTTTTACTGTTATTTCCTTAATTCTACCTAAGGCATTAGAATATAAATTTTGATGTCCTCTCTCATTTAAAAGTTCTGCCCAACTAATTTTTGAAAAAGAACCCCCCCCCCCCCCGCAAAGACCCCTTTAAAACGAACTTTAATGCTAAGCTATCTCCCGTCGTTTCAATGTTGATTGCCTTTTTGATAGTTTTCTTGGCTCTTTTCAAAATAGCCTTCCGTTCTTTCGGCGAAACATCTAGAGCACGTGCCAGTTGCACTTTTGACAGATTATACAAAAGTTCGGCATAATCTTTACTAGATTTTTCAATTTCCTCGTTTAGAAGACGCTCTGCGGATTCCGGTGCCAAATTTTTGATATTAGCCAACTGAAAATAAATTATCTTTTTGAAATAGTAAAAGAAGAAATAAAAATAAAAAGATTAATTTTCGAAGAAAAACGGTCAAACTTACGATTTTTTTGATATTGGATGGCATATTGAAGACAAATAATGAAGGATGTTCTATAGTAATAAAGCAAGAAGTAATGGCGAACCTCTGAACAAATTTTTATTGAAATTTGTGTATGGTCTAGCTATGGAATGTGATTATCACTAAATCAGTAACACTTTTATAGTCTCTCAAATTACCGTATCAACTTTCATAAAAGTATCACTTTACCCTTCGTTATCGTGGCTATTTCGTGGGTTGACCAAATGAAAATTCTAATTTAGGAGAGATAATGATAACCGATGAGTGTGGTTATAGAAAAATAATATGAATAACGCCACAAATTACGCCAAAAGTTATATTTTTAAAACCTTTATTTTCTTTTTCTTGTTCATCAAGAAATAAACTACAAATTACTAAATGTATTTAATTTTAGCAACTTAAATATGAAATGAGCAATCCATAAAATGAATAATCAACTAAATTATTTTACGCCTTCAAACTTTACAAGACCGAATACTGAAGGTTGTATTGAATTCATTAATTATTAATAGAAAAATTTCTAGTCAATTGGGCTCAACTAGCACAAAGATGGATTTATTCACATCAAATGCAACAACAGCAACAGGCCTTCATTCCTCCACCACCTGGGCCTTTTCCACAACAACCACCTCCACCACTTATTCCACCAGCTCATCCGCCTCGTGGTTTCGATTTTTATCCTTTTATCGATACTTATTCAAAATTAAGGTCATCCAGCTGGTCCTCACATGCCATATCATCAATTTGAGCGTCCTCCGCAATATCATCAGCAACACTTTTCTCATCCGCCTCCTCCGTTAAATCATTGGAGACAGCCATGGATGCCACCTCCTCCAAACTTGGGATATCCTCCGCCACGTTATCCACTCAATGCACTTACGTCCTCTTCGGAATCTTACCCAACTAATCTGCAAAATCAATCGAATGACGATGAAGAGGTTTTTTCTTTGATTTTCTAAAAAAATTCTTGCTTGGGTAAATTCGGAGTTTACTTGTCCCCAGAAAGAATGTGGACAAAGTGCTTTCCGGTTTGTCTTTAGGAAAACTCAGCACACCTTTAGGTACTCAACAGACATTTAGGTAATCGAGTCTGCTGAGTTCGAATCTGAACCGAAAAAAATTTTTTTTCGAACCCTCGACCTGAATTTGACTAGTTGAATTCCAGGTATAAGCTAGAAATTAAGATGCTACAACTAATTCCACATCTACCATTTATTGTTTCATTTCTTGTTTAAGTATCAAGCCCATTACGACCCTTCACTTGATCAAGATGACTCTACGGAATGTTCTCAACGTCAACTCATGACTGAAACTGACTCGAGTAATTTACCAGAAGGTGCAATGAGTCATTGGATGGTTGATCAGCCTTGGGCTTCGGGAGTTTATAATTCCAATTATATGCCTGTTATTGGTATTTTAAGGTTTTCTTTTTTGTTTTCAAATTCATTTAAGATATGCAAATGCGTAAGAAACTTCCTTATTGGATTCTGGAAGGGTTGGAAAAAGCTGAAAAAGAAAAGAAGAAAAAACAGGAAAAGGAAGAATTGGAAAAACGCAAAAAGGAAGAGGAAGAAGAAAAACGGAAAAAGAGGGAAGAGAAAGGACTTGGAAAATTTGTATTTTTTTAAAGTCATTTTCAAGTTATTTTTGATTTTTTAGGATTCTGATAGCGAAGAAGAAGAGGATGGTTCTTCCAATGGTGGAGTAAAAAAGCAAAATGGGAAGAACTCTCCTGTCATTCCTGAGAAACGTCAATTTAGAGAATTTGTTCAAGAAGATGTGGAAGATAATCGAACGGAGGAGGAGCTGAAAGAGGAAGCGGTATATTTTTTTAAATTTTTGATCGAGTTTATTTGGGGAGTCTAGAAAAATTTCTTGCAGAGATTGGTTTCATTGTTTTTTCCCATCTTGACCTTTTCGTGTTCATTTTTACATAAATTGAGTGAAGATACTTATAGCCCTTTAACGTAATATGGCTTTTTTTAGTAATTTGACGAAGAAAAAAGGTGGTACGAGATTGAATTTTACAGGTTAGTCCTCTCGCATAATTGTTACAATCGGTAAAGGTTTGTTTATTCTTGGGGTTGGGTCAATATCATGGTTAAGGTTTTTTACTTATATTTATGATATAACAAGCTAAATTGTCTTATTCTTTTCAGATTGCATTGATGAGAAGTCTAATAACTAACGTACTTTTGAGTGTTACAAATCGAGAAATTGAACGTATTGCTGAAGAACAACTTACAAAAGAGAAGAATAAAGGTTGGGAAAATTGGGACTTTCTGGCGATTATTATTTATTCTTGGTGTTGTTGTGTTTATTCATCAAAACACCACCCTCTTACACACTATTAGGGATCTTTTTCAAGTTTTACAATTTTGTTTAGCACAACCGAAATTACTTGCAAAAAGCTCGGCACTTGCCGCATTGACTTCTTTATTTGGTAAGCTCTCGTTTTTCTAGTTGTACACACGTTAGTCCAAATTACATTTGACCGCCAAATTACACCTGGATATTCTTCTTTTATTTAATATACGATTCCATTCTTTTTTCAAATTGGTTCCTTTGTATTTGTTTTTTTATTTTCTCCCTATATGTCTCCAAACTGGTACTGGGTTGATTTAGGATTTTTTAAATCAAATTCCACAAATTCTTGGAAAAAACGTCTTTCTGTACTGATAGTGAATAGATAAGTACTCACCCAAACCAGTTGTAAGTGGGTCAGGTCCTGGACCTTATCGAATTCGATTTATGAGCTGGAGGTCAAAATAAGCTCCGCAACTTCTCGGGAAGATTGTTGAATTGATGAGGTTAGAACTTGTTCTTCTTCATCCAAATTCATTCCCTTGATTCTTCCCAACTTAAATTAGCTAAAAATATCGTCACTAGTCACATTAATTTAATAAGAAATATCCTTGCGGATTAATAATAAAATTTTACGAAGCGAAAAAATTATTATATAAGAACTAACACACAATAAGATAAATTAATACCTATATACTGACGCATTTTCTTACAAAGCCTACTTCTTACAATTACCAAGTCTTTCGCGTGCTCTGCGCAGGAGCTCCTGAAATTTATAAGAAAAATTTTAAACGTTAATAATCTTCGGCCCTTAAGATTCCTTAAAACCCAAAAAAATGAATTTTTCTAAAAAAATATTTTGTTTTCAATTCGGAAAAAATGTTCAACATATGAGTTTTTAACGTTTTACATTTATTTTTGGCCCTCTTAAAATAAATCCCGCCCAGATGATTAATGAAGGATTAAATTTTTAATAATAACCTTCTCGTACAAATTAGCAGGCTCCATTTTATTCATAATTTTATACCGCTCCACGGCCTGCTTACGGTTTTCCATTTTCAGATAGCAACTAAAGTTATTTTTAAAAAATTTTTAAATTATTAAAATTAAAACATACATCATAATGAAGAAGTTTGACTCCATTGTGGACTCTTGTACTAAAAAGTGAAAAATAAATTTAGGGATTATAATTCTGTAAGAACCTTCAGCAAGCATTGCAATGCTTTCTCGTAACTAGAGCCATCAATTAGCGCTTTAATTCGACTGTTACGCTTCGTAAAATTTTATTATTAATCCGCAAGGATATTTCTTATTAAATTAATGTGACTAGTGACGATATTTTTAGCTAATTTAAGTTGGGAAGAATCAAGGGAATGAATTTGGATGAAGAAGAACAAGTTCTAACCTCATCAATTCAACAATCTTCCCGAGAAGTTGCGGAGCTTATTTTGACCTCCAGCTCATAAATCGAATTCGATAAGGTCCAGGACCTGACCCACTTACAACTGGTTTGGGTGAGTACTTATCTATTCACTATCAGTACAGAAAGACGTTTTTTCCAAGAATTTGTGGAATTTGATTTAAAAAATCCTAAATCAACCCAGTACCAGTTTGGAGACATATAGGGAGAAAATAAAAAAACAAATACAAAGGAACCAATTTGAAAAAAGAATGGAATCGTATATTAAATAAAAGAAGAATAATTTATAATCTGGACTAGTTCACAGCTCAAATGTACTTTGACCGGCCAAAAAAATTTAAAAATTGTGTCATATATTCCATCCAGGCAATCCTGTGGAATTATGGCCCTTTCCTAATTTTAACTGGGGTTTTCTATTTTTTTGTATTTTTTCGGGTCTCTTATTTTTCGGGTCATAATTCTGCGGCTTGTTTATTTCTTTCCTTTCAAGCTTTAACATTGTTTCCCGGGGGCCTCGAAATTGTTTTATTTTTTGGGAAAATTTTTTTGATTTTTCTTGGCTTTTTAAAATGTTTCGGAATACTTTTCGATGCCCCTTGGGCCCTTTGAATTAAAAAAAAATTTTTTTTTCTTCGCTCGCAAAATTGTCTTTCATTTTTAAACTGAAATAAAATTTTTTATTAAAAAATCTTGCAGAAAAAATTCTCGTCAAAAAAATTATTATTTTTAAAAATATCTTTAAAAAATTTTTTTAAATCGTACAGATGATGAAGGTGATGATGAATCAAGTACTGATGGAGAAGATTCTTCTCCAAACAAAAATATTTGTAAAAATGTGGAACAAATTGGGCAGCCGTCAATAGAGGAAGGACTGAATAAAGCAGAAGAAAATTCTGTGGTTTTTAAGGTACCATTGGCCCCGCAACCGAGGAGGTTGTTCATTGTATTAAAATTATTTAAAAAAACACAAAAGACCTTTTTTGAATTGAAAAAAATTTTTTAGATAAAAAATAATTTAATAAAATTTAAATTTTAGTGCTGCAAAGTCGGAACTGTCGCAAGATGAGAAATTGGAAAAGCTAAAAAAGTTTATAGAAAATAAAAATGAGGAATCCAAAGATGAGAGAAAGAAGGAAATTAAAAAGGAGCCTAATTCGACATCCAAGGTTTTTAACATTTTTTGATTAAAGATGATTTTTTGGGTTAAAAAGAGGTGAGGCTGGGGACGGTGATTTGTAGGTTAGCAATAAGGTTTCTAAATTAAATGCCATTTCTGAATAGGAGGATGCCACGAAAATGTTTGCACAAATTTATAAATCCCATTTTTCGGACTTGATGTTTTAAATCTAGTGAAGGCTTGCAATTAGTAAATAAAGTATAATAGGAAATAGGATGCCCATTTTTAATGTCAAAGCCTATTTTCCAATAACCTTTAATAAAAAACATCCTTAAAATAGAAAAGTTCACCAAGCCGTAATAGCCTTAAAACATTAATCTTTAAGAATTGTATCAGTCCAGGATTTTGGAGGGTTTGTTGTTCAAGCCTCGGGCTAGCCCCCAGAGGAACACTCTTTTACCAAACCTTTAAAATAAAAAAATTTTTTTAGGAAGATGTCGTCAGTTTGCCTTCCCGCCATTCTCCAAATAAAGAAAAGGAGCGAGGTAAGGAATCAGATCGTGATCACCGAAGAAGGGGCAGCGGGGAAAGAGAATCTTCTTCTTCCAGTGGAAGGCGTGATCGAAGCAAGGAACGCAAAAGGGAAAGAAGTCGAGAACGGGGTGATAAAAGGTATATTAGTAGTAAAAATAAAGAAAGAGGAGGTGGAAGGAAGGAACATGAAAGGGATAGAAATAAGGAGAGTACAAGAAGACGTTCAAAGAGTCGAAGTCCTAGAGAAAAGAGATACAAAAGTACGCATCACAATCGTTCCCCAAGACGTTGAATTTTTTTTGTTTGGTAATTTAATAAATTTAATTTTATTGTAGTACATAAATATTTTTGCAATTTTGTTGGAAATGTTGAGTATTTTTTAATAAAAGGGTCAGAATTGATCTCAGGGGGAGATGAATAGAAAAAAAATTTTTTAAGAAAAAAAAATTACTAAAGCTCTTTTAGGGCCTTTCCTTTTTTCGAAAGGTTTTTAGGACCTTGCAATAATAAAGGATCCTGAATATGACCCCTTGAAGGTGTCCTCGAATGTCAGCTCGACTTTAACGTAGATAAGGAAGGTTTCACTTAGGGTTGCACCCGGTTATATTGTATTGCTTTTAAGGCCTTTCCTACTATTAGGATATTAGAAGATTTTTTTTCTACTCTTTCTCTCTAGTATGTTGGATCGGGAGTGGGACGAGGTACACCTTTAATCTTAAGAATTAAAAAGGCGAACATTAAAAAATTTTTTCAAAAATTTTTCGTTTATTTTTCTTTAAAATAACAGGTTAAAAATATTTATTAAATTAGGCAAGAGAACTATTATTATTAATTTTAAGCTTCTTTTTTTCTAAACAAAAATATTTTAAAAGGTTGGGAATTTTGCACTATATATATTTTCGTTTTTAAAGCGTTGTAACTGGTGTTTCTTCAGGAGATAAAGTTTTTGTTGGTGAATGAATATTTGCCTGAAAATATTGAGAGAATAATGGAAGGAAAAAGGAAATCGAGCTGGTTTGGCATTTAAAATGGTTAATTAGTAGGCGGTGAATTAATTCAAGATGAGAAGGTGAAAAACAGCTCAGTCAGTCGGTAGAGCAGACCTTTACGTGGTGAATGAAACCGTTTGGCAATAACTGCCAGAAGCTTCACCCACCTCTTTTAATAGCTTCACCCACCTCTCTTAAATTCACCCACCTCTTTTAATATAAAAATCGCTCCTAAAAATAAATTTGGGAATTACATATTTGGTCCGTAAAAGATCTAAAGAAGGCCCTTTTTGAATAAAATTTCTTAAATGTTTTTGAATGTCTCGTCTCTACTCGAGAATGCTAACCCTGCATTAGTAGTGAGTGACCAGGAGAAGTCGGGGTCGGGGGGAGGGGTCCGCTCAAACCAAAGGGTGTAGGGGGTATCCGCCTAATTTTCTTTGATTTTGCCGACAATATCCTATGGGTGTAGGGGGTTTTCGGGAGATTTCCTTTGATAATCTAAGTGACTAATTGACCAATTAACACCTATTGAACAAATCCTTTTGAACTTACCGGCGAATCGAAGTCGGGGGGAAGGGGCTAATTGACCAATTAGTAGGTACTAATTGGTTTTTCTTTTTCAACCAACATAGGGATTTGGAGGGATTAAGGGTGTTAATAATTTAATTGGCCCTATTAAATTATTAATTTTTATTAATCGGTCACCCGAAGGGTGACCCTCTCCTCCTTCCTCTCCTCCTTCTTCTCTTTCTCTTTTCTTCTTCCCTTCTTTCTTGTCAAATAAAACGAGAGACTATGAAGTTAGAGAAAAAAACTTTTTTCTCTTTTTTTCTCCTTTTATTTATTTTTAATTTTAAATTTTAAATCCTTCATTTTCCCACCGATTTTTCTCTTTTTTTCCTCTTAGTAATTCCAAAGTTTGCCCCCCCTTTTTTTTTTAAATTTTTCCTTCTTTAAGAATGGCATAATTGTCAATTTTCTTCCTTCCTCAATTTCACTAATTCCCTGTAGCAAAATGCAAATCAGACATTCCTCTCCAAATAAGAGACATTAATAAAGAAAGGGTTAATTTATGAATCGATTAACATTGGTATATAATATTGGAATTACCCTCCTCTTTTTATTTATTTTTAAATTTTATTCTGTTAAAACTTTGTTTTATTACCTTATCTTTTTCTCTTAATTTTTATTTTTCAGATTTTAAAATTTTTTCATATTATTTAGTGTTTAAATGGAAACACCATCACCACCAACAACAACAAAAATTAATAATTACAAATGTAAATTTTGTCAAAAATCTTTTACAAAACATTTTAATTGTAAAAGACATCAAATAAACAATTGTATGATCTTTAAAATTTAATATTTAAAAAACTGTTTATTTTAGGCGTACAGAACATAGAAAGTAAAAAAGTTAAGAAAGAAGAAAAGAAAGAAATAAATAAAAGAGAAGTGAAAAAAATTAAATTTTTTGAGGATGAAGAGGAGGAAGAGGAGGAAGAAAAAACTGAGGAAAAAGAAAATGAAAAAGAAAATAAAAATGAGGAGGAAGAGGAGAATATTGAGGATTCAAAACCTACGACCTCTTCTGCTCCTAAACAAAAAGTTGGAAGCAAGAAGGGGAAGAAGCGAGCTAGTTCTGTTTGGGTTGACAAGAAGCCTGTGCCGAAGAAGAAAAAGTTGGAAGGAGGAGGTTTATTTAATTAAAAAATTTTTTGAAAAATTTTTTCTTTTTTTCAAGTGTTAACCAAGAAGCATTCCAAATTAAATGTGGACAATATTTCCCTGATAACGAGTGTTCGCCCAAGTGGAATTGAAGGGATAACGGATCTTGTGGCAGATGTTGTTATGAAAGATGGGTCAATCAAATCAGTCCTTACGGAAACGTTGAAGAATGAAGCGCCTAACGTATTTTTTTTGAATTTTTTGAAAAATTTTTTTAATTTTTAAGCTTCTCTTTGACTATTACGAAAGGGCGATGGAGCTGAAAGATTAAAATTTGGAACCGTTGAAATGTTGATGGAGCACAAACGCTATTTTAAAGTTATTTGGTTGGAAATGCAAGGAGAAAGACTTGAGAGAAAATAAAACGTTCCAATTCTCCATTTTATTTAAAATATTTTTTGTTTGAAAATCTGATTGATGTTGGTCTAATTTTGTTATACTTTTATTTATTTTTTGACATTTTTCAGATTTTCATAAATTCTCTCTTTACACCTTTTACGATAAAATTGTTGCTTTTACAGAGCTTATAATTTTTGGTTTAGCCCCGTGTCACAGCTTAAGGAATTCTCAATGCTTGGAAATCCAACTTTCATCAATTAAATAATTTTTAAACTGGTTGGGTTTTTGTAAATCTTAAACATTTCTGGCTGAACAAAGAATAATTTTTGAAAAATGTAAGACTTGTTGAAACAGATTAATTGAAATTATAAGATGATTTTGAATTAAAATTGATAATTTAAATAAATTGACACGGTTTAAAAATTAATTTAAAACCCATTTTAAACTGTTTAAAATCCCAAAAATTTATAACTGCTCAAATACTTGTTTATTTTTTCTGTCCTTTCACGTTACACAAATCCTGAAAATTAGCTCTACACCCTCTTGATTAGGAGCATTCGGGATAATGTCAGACAAATCGTTGAATTCATTTCACATTTTGAATTGAGCTGTAAAAGTAAATTGACGTCTCTAAATGATTCTATTACATCTTTGGAACGAAAGGTGAAATTCTTAGAAGAGGCAATTACGAGGGGAGATACTTTACATTAAATAACTTGAGTGTCTTTTATGAAGATAATTATACGATGATTTTGAATTAAATTAAAAATTTAAATAAATTGACACGGTTTAAAAAATAATTTAAATAAATTTTAAACTGTTTAAAATCCAAAATTTTTATAACTCCTCTAACATTTGTTTATTTTTTCTGTTCTTTCACATTACACAAATCATGAAAATGAGCTCTGCGGCCTCTTTATAGGGAGCATTCGTCATCCCGAAGAGCAACGACAAATGCTTCAAACATAAAAGAATAAATGCGCGAACGGTGTGGACGAATCTCACTCTTTCTTTAAAAGGGCTCAAGCGGGAGTGACATGAAGAAAAGGATTAAAAAAAAGAAAAAATTAGGACAATCACGGCTGTTTCTGCCAACACTAAAGGGAATAAAGAAGTGTTTGGAGAAAAATGAAATAAAAATTTATTTAATGCAAATTACATTTCCCTTGTTTTTTTCTTTTGCTCCTTTTTCGAGGAAAGAACTAAAAAGAGAGGTAGAAGTTTTGTAAGAGAAAATCACTAAAAACAATTCGTTTAAGAGGAACAGCGAAACAAAAATCCGACTATTAAAAAATTAAATTAAAAAGACTATTAAGGACTAAAAAAAAGCTAAAAAAAACTAAAGAGAAACTAAAGACTTAAAAAATAATAAAAAGATTTTTTTTTTAAATTTATTCAAAATAGTTTGTTAATTGGGTAATTTATTAATTAATTGCAGAGTAAACAAATATTATGTCGAATTATTCTTTTCAATATCAGATTCTTAGCCACACATATTATGACGGACATATCAGTATATTTAAATGTACAAACAGTTACCCTACCAAGTTTGGGGCTACGAAAATTTGGTATATTACCCTATTGAAGAAAAGTTTTTGTTTTAGAACTAACGTAAACACGCAAGAAATTATTTTTGTCACCCCAATCCCGATATGTCCGTCCTAATATGCCCCTCTACCTCTTCATCATCATTCCTCCTTTTCTATTTTAACTTTATTCAAATCAAACACGTGCTGTTTAATTTTTACATCAACAATTTGAATTTCTCCTTGAAAATTAAAATTAGTTAACGTCACACCCCCCCCCCCCTCCCCCTATGAAAAACCGCAAGAAAAGGAAAGAAAAGTGAAATTAACACATTTACCTAAAAAAACTAATCCCTTCTCAAATTTTGGTAATAAAAAAAACGGTCTATGTCAAGATTAAAAAAAAAAGACGGAAACCCAAAACCTAAATAAAAACTCACCATCCTCTACTTGCTCCTTCGCTGCTCCTTCATCCTTTTGCTCCTTGTTGATGTTTTGCTCCTTCTTTTTCAATTTCATCATCTTCTTCTTTTGAAGATTTAATTGTGCATAAACACGCAGCTTGCGTTCAATATAATAATTTCGTCGTTTAATGAACGAATTTTCAGCCTTATAGAATTTCAAATCATCCTTAAGCTTTTGAATAGAGCTCATTTTTTTTTAATATATTTAAGAGGAATTATTTATTTTTCAAGAATATTTTTCTGAGAATGATTTTAAAATTGACGATATCTCTTTTGCGGGATTTTTATTGTAATTAAATATCCACAGAGGTCTTATTACTGTTACATATTAAAATATTTGACCTTCCATCCCTGTCTATTAAAAAATATCCATTCACGTTTATCCTCAAAAGAGGGATGTCGGTAGGATAAAAAAAGTCAAAGGGTGAAAACAACAGTAGCATCTTTATAAAATAATTTCCATGCGCGGCACTCAAAAAATAGTATTACAACCTAGGACTAGGAGAAAGAAAAATTAAAAGGTTAGGGAGCATCCTTATTTAATTAAATTAAAAGGATAAAGATTAAGAAAAGGAAAGAGATATGAGGGAGCATATTATTTTTATGGAAAGCTCAAAGACTTAAACAATGAGCGATAGAGAGAGAGGGACTGTATAATTAATTAAATACCAAAATATTTTTATTTAAATTTATTTAAAATAAATTAATACAATTAAAGTTGAGTTAATATTAAAAAATACAATAAAAAAACGATTAATTGTTTAAAAAAGTTTATTTTTTGTTATAAGGAGCAATCAAATCTGTTACCATACAATTCTTTTTCACACAATTCATACATAGTTCAATCTTCATCTCGACTCGATCATTATTCATTTTCACCTTGTCTTGACTTTTGAAGAGTTCATCTCGACAAGAGGTGCACAAGTAAAAGGTGAGGAGAAACTTTCCGCGAAAGAGTTTCCAAAGAGCAGGTTTAGGAGGAGCAGGCTTTTTAAATAGCACAGAAGCCTGCTTTGCAGGTTTTTTAAATTCTGGAGATTTCTCAATAATTTTAATCGGAGTACCTTCTCTTTTTATAATTTTTGCTGGAATTTCGGGAGGAGGAATTGTCGGATCGAAAGGAGCAATTTCATTAATATTAATATTATTATTATTATTATTCATTTTAGCTCAGAATAAAAATTTTGTCAAAATAAAAATAATGAGGAGCTAATTACTCAGATCCTCACTTATATACCAAGCAATGACCTTGAAAACCGAGTATTTAAGACGCCAAAAAATTCAAATTTATTCATTTGGTAATTATTCAAAACAAAATGGTCCTCCTCTCTGAAGAGTGCGCACGCATTTTAAATTGTCCTCTCAAATCCCTGAGGGAGCAGCTCTTTCACCCGAAAAATAGAATTTTAATTTTGAAAGAGCTTTTGGGGCGTAAAGTACGCACCACATATGAGGACAGAAATGGACATATAAAAATGTTCAAAATTGGAGGACTTTCAAAATATGGAGCAAATGTCACTCAAGCTTATGGACGCCTTCCTCGACCTTTCAATATTTCCGTGGCTGCTCATTTTTATGCACGCCACCGAATCCGCCTCCAACATCCATTCCTTCATTGTATTATCGAACGATTTCCACGCCACATGGAGAATCGCTACTACCCTCTTGAACTTCTTGAACTTGTTGAGGAGGAGCAAAGTGAACGATCAACTCCGTCTACTCTCAAACCTTTGATATTTCGATGTGGCTCAAGTTCTGAAGAAAATGACGAAGAGGAACTTTCATTGTGTGAACTTAGTCTAGGTTGGTAACACACACACACCCTTCGAATACATATAGCTAAAATATTTTTTATCCAAAATTTCAATTTTTTTGTTAAATTTTCATCTCATAATTCTTAATTATGCTTTTTTACCCCTAAAAGTAAACACTTCTTTTCTTAAATTCTGCTTTTTCTTTAAATTGTAACTTCTATTTCTTAATATTGCACTTTTACCCCTAAAAACGACAACTTCCTACTCTTAATTTTGCTATTGATTTTTCTTTTAATTAATTATGCTGTTTTACCCCTAAAATTGAACACTTTGCTCTCTTAATTTTGCTCCTAATTTTTAACAAAATTGTAAAATTCAATTTATTAGAATAAAATTAAAAATAAAATGAAAGTAAAAATAAATAGATAAAGTTTAAAATTACAATGGTGGAGAAATACGAGGACGGATAGGATTATTGATATGTCCAAAGTTTAAAACATTATAATTAGAAGAGTTAACAATTCCTTTAGAGACAACGGGTTTATAAGATTTATATGAAGGTTGAGAGAAAACAGAGCCTAATTTAATAGAAGGCCTGATAGTATTAGGATATTCTATAATTATAGGATCAAAATCACCAGTTTTTCCAAATTTTAGCACTTTTTCTTTAAAAGTTTGGTAACGGAGCCCTTGATTCTCGATGACATCCCAATTTAGAGTCATACCCCTAACTTTCAACACGTACTCCGGCTCTGCTTGTTGTTGTCCTTTCCTCTGAAGTTTCAGTCCATATTGTTTGGATCCTCCACAGCAAAACTCCATGATGTCGTGCGCCGGGTACTCATCAGTGAATTCGCCGAGATGTGGGCCAAGCTGAAGAGGACAGACGTCTTCCGGATGAGAGAATATCAGAGAATCTGTATCTAAAAATTTAGAATTTTATTAGGAGCAAATTATTATGATAATTTACCAGTATAGAGCAGAGAGCAACCACTGGTTCGCACAACTTTTTGCATTGCTCGTAGCAAATGAATACGTGCGGCTGAAGTGGTCCAAAGAGATACAACTAAATTTAAAAATTAATATTTTCAATTTTCAAATTTAATAAAAAGCTCTTACCGACGTTGGAGCAATCGTGCTCCTCAATCCAATCTCTCTTTTTAACATAGCGAAGTAGGAGAACCCCTGGTTGAAGCTCATCAACAGCTGATAGATCAATCGATGGATCGTCTTTGTATTCACAAAATTCTGCAGGGTCATCGGTGACAAAACTTTGTGACAGACCAAAATTCCTCAAAGAGAAACGCCCCCCTGAAATTAAAAAATATTAAATTAAATTAAAAGACTTACAAAGATTATTGAGCATTAATTTTGATTGAGTCCTCTTGCCTTTGTTCACAGCCATTTTGCTCCTGTCAATGTTGATTCCAAAAAGCTCCTTACACTCATTGATGAATTTCGTCTCTTTCTCTTCATTTCCTTTAATGCTGCTATCAAAACCAGAGCTGTGGATCTTCTGCGCCATAAATTCACTGATGTATGGAGCGAAGAGCTTGTCGTCTGAGTTGATGTACTCCAAAACTCGGAAGAGTTTCGTAACTACGTATCCCTGAAAATATTAATTATTAAAATAAAGAGCAATATAAATTAGACCTCATCAAGAGCAACGTTGAGCTCAATTGATGTACAGGTAGAAACCCAGCCTCTTTGGAGATCGGTGTGGGAGCAGTTGTAATTTGGGAGCACATCTCCAGTTGGGTATTTCCTGGCGCATGCTGCACAGAGTGTGAAGAGCAGACGTTCATCTCCATCAAGTTTCATAGGAAGAACAGCCACATCGATTTCCTTTGGAGGGATAACAAAAACCTTAAATAATAATTTTAGTTAAAAATTTAAAATATTAATTACTTTCAAAATAGACAGCTCAAATTTATTATCTGCGGATGTTGTCCAGAGCACATCTTTGTTCAAAATATGAACTTTTGGATGGCCAATGGGGTATTTCGTTGTTACATTGATGTAGGGGTAAAGAGAAGTTACGTCGTAGTAGGATATCTTCTCCCCTTTGGACGGAGCATGGAAGAGCTTAAGCGGTCCAGTTCTTCCCCCGAAAAAACAGGATCGAATATCGATCGGACCTCCATCCATATAGTTGTTGAAGCTCCTTTTCATTTCTCTATTTTTGGACAACATATCCTTAATTTCACACTCCCAATAGATTTTAATATTAATATTTTGTTGTTTGATGAAGTCTAGACGATATTTGTCGTGCTCCCTCTGCTTTCCTGCTGTTTTACCATTCGGGAGGAGCATGTTGTCTTGAGGGTAGCATCGGGAGCAACCGTGCCACACACAACCATTTACTTCAATTCCAAGTTGTTGTTCCTTGACCCATCCGTCCAGGCGATATTTACCGACCATTTTCTCTCCTTCCTCCGAATAAGCATTTTGAATGTTGACGTTGTTCTCCTTTGAATACCATTCAAGGAACTTAAGAGCAAGCTTGCTCTGATTATCGGCGTTGTCATAGCCCCGCTCTGGAACAAGTCCTAAAAATTTTTTATATTAGTACAATTTTAAAAATTAAAAAATTAACCGAGATGACGCTCCTTCAGATGATTTGTTCTGAAGTGGCGCATACAGGCGGAGGCGATGGTCATAGCCTCCCGGAGCACGTCTATACCATCGTGAGCTTTTGTTGATGATGCTCTCTGTCCAGCTCCTCTTTTTGACACCTGAAATTTCAGAAAATTATTATTGCTCCTTAAAATATTCAAAGATTACCTCAAGGAATTCTTTCCTAAATGAAATGAGAGCTGCCATCAATATTTCTACGTCGTTGGTGCAATATGATGCGAGCTCCTCATCGAGCAAAAATGGTTTTTTGCTGTTTTGTTGGTACCATTTATTAAAACTTTTCCTTTTTTCAGGCATCATTCCGTCCGCAAAGAAGTCTGATGGTTCAGGAAATATTTCTTTTCCATAGTTGTCAGGCCGATTAGAACGGTGTGGAAAATAAGGCTTATCTTCCACGTCTAATCCGAATGCGGGTACTAGAGATGCGAGGCTCATGGGCATGAGATTGAAGCTGTCTCGGAAAATTAGGAAGCTCTTTTTTCCAATTTGCAGCTTTAGCTCATAAAGTTTGTTGCCGTTGTTAATCATACTTGGTGTAAATCCTCGGAGGAAGAGCATTCGAAAGACAATCACCATATCAAATCTCCCTCCGAAATGAGAGAAGGCATATGTTGTTGTCTTTGTTGTTAATCCTACAATCCAGCTCACGAACTCTTCCAGAGGATTTGATGTAATTACTTGACGATCAACTGTTGTTTTAGTGAATGCTCTCTCAGAGAAAGTGATCAAACGTTCCTCGCTGCAAATATTACAGTCAGAGCTGATATTATCAATACATTTTGGGCAGGAAATTTTAGCTGCAATGAAGTTCGGCATGTGTTTTCTCTTATTGTTGTCATGTTGCTCTGGGATGTGCTGCATAGTTTCGAGATCGAAGGCTACTATACGATAAGGAGCTGGCTCCTTTGGCTCAAGAGGACGAATGAAGCATCCTCTCTTTGTATCGTGAAAGCAGAGACATGTTGTACAATAGCGCTCGTTGCAAATATGCCCTTTACGACCGTTTCTGGTGTTTATTGCTACATCCCATATAACTCCACAGGTTAAACAACGTTTGGAGAGGCTGCAGAAATTTAAACGAAGATGTTGTTCGAAGCAGTTGTTGTTGCTAAAATTTTTGGAGCAACCTCTGCAGTGTTTAAAAAAATTTCCAGGTTGGCAGGGAAATTTTGGGCCGACTTGGGAGCATTTTATACATCTTGCTTTGCAGGTCTTCACATGTCTTGAAGCACGATCATACACCTTTTCACAGCTCAAACAGTAAGGACGACCAAAAAGCCCTCCCGACTCCTTGACTCCGTGAAAGTGCTCGTTGTTTAAATAATAAAGGAGCAATGGTGTATCGTAGTCGGATGGGCCGTATTTAAACAATGGTTCATAGCGCCCCATTGATCCGAAAACAAAAGCCTTGAACGTGAATTGGCCTTTATATTCGTTGTTCCATAGATCAATAATTGGTGGTATCCATTCTTTAGCATCATAGCTCTTCATATTTTTAGGAGCTTTTACTTTGCGCATCAGCTCCCTAACATCCTTTTCAAATTTTCCTGCCCATCCATAACGACCGTGAAGGTAGTCATAGAATTGTCGTTTGTCGAATTTTTTGATGTTGTAAAATAAAGTAGCTATCAGTGAGTAGAACAAGCAGAATGTGTCGACATTTTTAATCTAAATATTCATAAAATTAATTTAAAAACGAAGCTCTTTGAAATAAACCTTGATCAAGCTATGTTCCTTAATTTGATGCTGAACAGGAGCAGTTTTACCATTAGCTCCTCCTTTTAAACGACGCACCTCCACTGCTCTTGTTTTGTCCAAGACCGTTGTTGTTATTGTAAACGGCTTCCCCCATAATGTAACACCGGATTGCTTTTTGCTCTGTGAGACCTTCAGGAACAAATTCAAGATTGAGTCAACGGTGTTTGATGTCAACTCCCTGAAAAATCAAAAATTTAGATAAATTAGGAGCAAATTAAAAATTTTTACATAAAGATTTTCATAAAAATTAATAAAGAGCACTTTAATTTTTAGGAGAAATTTTTAAGAGAAATTTTAAAAATTGATAAATTAAAGATATATTCTTTAAAACCCACCTTATCGGCACCCAAATGTCCGATTCCAACAGCTCACTTGTGACGGTACATCCCAGCTTTTCCGGCTCAAGCCCTTTGCTCCGACTCTCATTTAGAGCTTCATCAATACAGTGCTGGAATATTGAGGAGAGCAAGTCCTCCGGATCAAGCGGAACGTCCTTGATTAGGAACTTGGACTTGCTCTTGACCACATTGAATTTTTTAATGTAGTCAATTTCATTGTCAAGTATTTCGACGTAATCTTTCGTTGTTTTAGCTCCGCTGCCGTATTGTTGTTCTCCATAGAGCAAATTTTCAATAAAATAATTTCGGGAGAATTTATGAGCAACTGGTGAGAAGTCAGAAGAATTTTTTCGTTTCCGAGGATTCATTGTAACTAAAAAGTTGGTTTTACTTTATAGATATCAATTTATCTCAAAATTATAATTAATTGATATCTATAGTGTAATCATTAAAAAGGAGCGAAAGGATCAACATAGGAGCAAACAAAATAAAGAGCAAGAGGAGCAAATGAGAATTTGTGAAAATTAAGTATAAAATTTTAACATAATGTTATTTTCTCCTTAAATATATTTTTAATGAAATATTAAAATTTCAAGATATTTGAATGATAATTTTTTAATTAAATTTCTAACTATTGGTAACAAGCGAGAGGGTTTAAGGAGAGAGAGAGTGAAAAAATTTTTGCGAAGAAAGAATTAAAAATTTTTAATTGAAATTATTTAAGTAAATTAAAAGATTAATAAAACCAAACAATGTTTTTGAAAATATTGATTACAAATCCGCCAAATTGAGTGAAAACAACGAGAAAATTAACCAGACCCCTCCCCTATCTTCCTCTTTTCTCTCTTTCTACCAGTCCCGCGCAGCTACCCTTACACTTCCTTTCATGGAATGCCGTTCTTCAAAAAACGACAGATGGTGTTTTTGAGGGAAATTTTTTCCTATCTAAAAAAGAAGCAAAATAAAATTCAAATTTTATTTGTTAGTTAAACACAATTTCATAAAAGAAAAATGAATTAAAGGGAGCAAACAAAAATAATTTAAAAATGAAAAGTGGCATATTTAATAATTTGAGCGCAGTCTTTACAAACAAAAAACTTATAAGTGTACTTATTTCCTTCAATTTTTATAATTTCTTCTTGTTTCATCCCAAATATTGTCTCAAAGCATTGATTACACCAAGTTGAGAGCTCGAAGTTATGATCCAAAAATCCTAGAAATGTGGAGTAGTCCAATTTTTCACCATTTTTAAGCATTTTGTTGACTTCCTTTGTCAATGGATGCCAAGAGCAGTCCCAAAATTCAGCTTCTCCCTAAATAATTTAAGTTAAATTTGATTTTTTTGGACGCATTTACCTCCAAAACACTTTGCTCAACAACATTTTGAGACATTTCATTCGGAGAAGCGAAAGTTTGAGCCAAAAATGGCTTAGCTCCCTGAAAATTTCCATGAAAAATTTAAGATTTTTTTAAAAAATTACCTCTTGCTCCATATCCTTAATATTTAAAAAGCTGGCGAAGGTTTGCTCCATAATTATTATTTTAGATAGTTTTTAAAGTTCTGGAAAATAAATTATTAAAAATTAAGTAAAAAATGAGCAGAAAAAATTTTTTAGGAGGAATACTAGTTGTGTAAATTATTGGAGAATGAGCGCAAGCGCTCCTCCTATATCTCATTTTTTGAGAGCTCATGCAAAGTAGCCCTCCCCATAGCTCTATATACCACAACCTCCCGCTATTTATGAAATACAATTCCTTAATAAAACAGAAGCCAAGCTAAATTCAAATTTTATCGATTAATTAAATTTTTTACAATTTTTGTCACAAACAAATCAGGGTTAGGTTGAGAGTCTAACAATTTAATATATTGAGGGAATGAATAATTTAGAGAAAGAAAATATACAAGGGAAATACAATGATGAGAGCAAGTTTTTGCTAGAGGGGATTGATAGGGATGTACATTTTTTAAAATAGAGAAATTTTTTAAAAAATGATTTGAAATGCATTTACTAATAGGGAGAGCTAGACTATCAAAATAAATCACTTTTCTTCCTTTTGTATATATAAGAGCAATCCAATGTGATCCTCCTGAATTTTGAGAGTCCAAATTTATGATGAGTACTGAAGGGAGCCGAGTGATCCTTGTAGGAGGAGGCCTGTCACACGGAAAACATCCCTGAAATAGTTGGCTCGTTAAAGGGTTTGAGTTCAAAATTTTCACTATTTGACTGCTGTACATCTGTATTATTATATCTTTTTCTTTGAAAAATTACCCAAAAGAAGGATCGAAGTTGATAAACAATGAGACTTAAAATTAGCACAAAATAAAGTCCAATCATTCCCCAACAAAAGATGTGCCCATAAATATCATCTCCCGGGCTCTCTTTGCAAAGCTGTATTGTGGGAAGATTTTTATTTGGTAATCCTATTATTAGAGGTAAAGAAGTAGTAGAGGGTCTAAGTTGTTTAATAAATTCGGAATACTCTGGTAAACTTTCCAAATTTACATCCGTGTCTCTAAATAATGAGTTGGAGCAAGGAGCAAAAATTAAAGTAAAAATTATGAATTTCATTGTAGCTAAAATTTTTTAAAATAATATCAAATGGTAGTATCACTTGCAATAGTTCGGTTTTTATCGAGCATAATAAGAGAGTCAGCCTCTCCCATTACAATTAGCATTGCTCCTCCTTCGGGAACAGGCTGGCTAAATTTAATACTTATTGCAGTAGTTCCATTTCGTATTAAATCGAAAGTGTCTCCTTGATCTTCTCCGCTATTCGTAAGATTAAAAACATAAATACAGCTATTTTGTCCAAATTGTTGATAAGTAATCCCATTGCTCTCACTAGAATTTGCGAAACCGAGAGCATCGTTCATATCATTAAAAGCTCTTGCATATTTATAATTTCTATAGTCGAGATCATAAGGAGCTTGAGGATAAGAGCGCCCATTGGCAATAATGCTAATCTCTCTGACATTGAAATGTTGGAAATTAAAAGGACTCCGCTCAACTGTTCCCACATAATCAGAATTTGAAACGAGGCCTAGAACCACTCTTCTAGGGATTTGGTCCATAAATATATTTGAATTAAACTCATAGCGGCCTTGGCTAATAAAGAGCTGTTTCATCATTGTTTTCCTGACAGCATAGCGAGCTGGTTTCGTATCAAGTTTTCTTGTAATATCTAAAGCTAGTCCATCCATGAGCTCAACTTTTTTAACATAGAGCTTGCAGCTCACAACTTCAAAATGATAATTTGTTGTTTGAGCGAGAGCTGGAGGAGTAGGAGGAGCTATTAGCACGAATCTCGTATCATTTGGTAAAATCTCAATGTCAACCTCACAATGATTAATTAAATATAGCGGTTGATTAAATATATCCGCATCTAATTTTGAAACAAACTGGACCGTTCTACTATTAGTAAAAAGACTTTTCCTTGCATTAAAAGAACTACCTATTTGCTGGTTTGTTCCAGGCTCATAATAATAGCCAGAAGAATTTAAGTGAGAGCTCTTTGCTCCTGCAGAGTAAGAGAGCTCATGAGATAAATAAGTTTTGTATGCATAGAGTGAATTAGAGTTAAAAATTTCTCTTCCATTTACACTTACTCTCATATTATTAATGAAGGTTTTACCAATCATTTGTATTGGTGCCACGTTTTCATCTAATGTCAAATTTACAAGTTGCCCACCGGCATTTTCTTTGCGAATGCGAAATTCTGTGAGTAAATAACATTTTGATAAATCAATATAATTAGAGCTCGAATGTATTTTGAAGTGGTAAGGAGTATCTGTCAAAGGGTTACTAGTTAAAATTTCAAATACTTTTGAGGAGGAGATGCTCACGTTTGTAGGAGGAACGTGGAAAAAGTCGAGAGCATTTGTTATAGAGTTAATACTTTCTCCGTCAATTTTATGAAAAGCCATAATTATTTTTTAAATTATTTTTAATATAGACCAAAAGCGTCTTTTCGTAATCTTTTTCTTTTAATGAGTGTTTGATGAAGTTTATCTAATTCTCTTTTCCTTTTTATACTCTTTTTTCTTCCTGTACCAAACTGTTTAGGAAGACCACCCTTGTCCAAAACTGTATCAATTCCTTTCTTTCCTTCACTGACGAGCGCTTCTTTAATTGGCTCCCCTTTGTTAACTCTTTCTAACACTCTCTGTCCTGTATTGAGAGCTTCTGCAGATACGGTACTCCCTACTCTTTGAATAATAGGACGTATGAATCGCCAGAGACCTCGCATCACATCACCAACTCCTGCTCCTCTTTGGCCGTACCCCCTTTGAAAAGGAGGAGCACCTCGGAAGTAATTATATTCTTCTGAAATACCATTTCCATTAATCTCATTAGGAATGAAATTATTATAGGATACCGTACTTGTATCAAAAATAATATGAACCATTTTTTAGATTTTATTTAAAAGTAAAAATGAACAAATTTTAAAAATGAGCTATTTATATAGGAGCGAAATTAAGATTTAAAAATTTATCACTTTTTTAAAAATTAATACAATATGAACTGTTCCGAAAGCAAAAGGGACTAATCTTCCATTGTCCATTGTTCTTAATTCAACCTCAATTTCATTGATTTCTCTAGGCAGCACTCGTGCATAGATGGGCGAATCATAAATCTTCTCGTTATATTCTCCCGGCACTGCTCCTGAAATAGATACGACTCGGAGAAGAGAGCTGAGAGAATTCCCAACAATCATGTTTTCTGTCAAACCTTTGGCATATATTGCAAAACTTGAGAAGCCTCCTCTCAGATCACAACCATACTTTGCAATTTCATTATTATAAACATTATTAGGATTAGAAAATCCTAAAACATAACCGAGCTGAGGTGAGAAAGAAATCGATAGTATGTTTTCGTTTTTAAAAACAGCCTTGAAGCGAGAAAAATCCTTAAGATACTGTAATTCAATTGAATCTATTATATTTTTTAGAAGAGTAAGATTAGGAGTTGTCTCTTTCAATTTGTAGTCTTTACCAAATAGTACTTCAAACAATTTGTCAGCTCTAGGATTGTATTGCTCCTTCCTAGAACTCTTTAAACCCATGGCTCCTAATACAGTAGGTGAAGCTGGGGGTGTTGTCTGTGTCATATTGTCTTTCTTTTTCGCCAGTCCCATTGCAGACAATACGGTTAATGGGGGTTTTTGTGATTTCTGTTCATCTTTTTTCACGTCTTTTCGCGAGCTCTCTAATCCTATACTATCTAATACACTCGCAGGACGTTTTTGGGATTTTTTCTCTTCCTTTTTATTGTTCTCCAACCCAACATTAGTTGAAACCGAAGATTTTTGTGTACTATTTTCTTTCGGTTTCTTCTCATCCTTTCTTGATAAATCTACGGCACTAGGAATATTAGAGTCTGCAGGTTTTTGTGTAGTACTAATTTGCTCTTTTTCAGACTTTAGAGACGGAGTTTTATTATCTTCCTTGTACCCTGGAGGAGACTTCAATTCCTCTCTAGGAGCCGGAGGTGGTGGTTTACTTTTCTGCTTCTCTTCTTCCTTTTTACCTAATCCTACTGCAGTCAAAACACTTGATGGTTTTTCATGCTCATTTTTATCCTTCTTGTCTATGCCTATAGAACTTAAAACATTTGAAGGAGGTTTTTGAGTTGTCGATTTATCTTGCACTTTTTTCTCTTCCTTCCTATTTAACCCTATAGAACTCAAAGCACTTGAAGGACGGGATTGAGAGTGTGGGCTATCTTGCTCCTTTCTCTCTTCTTTTTTAGCTATTCCAATAGTACTCAACAGGTTAGAGGATGGCTTTTGAGTCGAAGGTTTTTCTTGTTCCATCTTATTTTCCTCTTTACTCACTCCTATATTACTTAGAATCGGAGGTTTTTGAGTCACAGGTTCTTCGTGGTGAACTTTCTCTTCCTTCTTGTCAGGCTTTATGTCACTCAAATCGGTAGAAGTGGGTTTTTGAGGAACACTTTCCTGTACCTGTGGCTCTTGCTCCTCTTTTCTTTCTTTCTTTGGTTTTGGAGGTAGAGTCTCCACATCCTCTCTTGTAGAAGAGATTGGAGATTTTTCTTTCTCTTTTTCTTCCAAATAAAGCGGTGGGGTTCTTAGCCCTTCTCTTGTCGGAGACGGAGTTTTATCTTTATTCTCATCCTCTAGATATAAGGGTGGTGTTATTAGTTCTGGGGAAGGAGATTTTTCTTTATTTTCTTCTTCCTCCTCGTATAGTGGAGGAGTTTTCAATGGAGGAGATATAGGTTCATCTTCAGAGCGTTTAATCCTCTCAGCTCTCGGAGGAGATGAGAGCAGAGAAGGAGGAGGAATAAATGCTCCTGGTTTTTCAACAGAGCCTATAGCATCAGACTGATGTTTAAGTGTTGTAGCTAGATAATTTTTAAGAGCCTCAACACTATTATGAGAGGCTGCAGGAACTGGTACTTGAAGAACATTTTTCTTCAAATTGTCGTCAATAAAATGTATTTTCATCCATTGCTCATCAAGAGTACCAATTGTTGATGGCCAAGAGAATGGGTAACTTATACTATGTACTCCACAAACCCAATTACCTGAAAAATACAAAGGCTTGGGGAGATGGACTCGAAATTTATTTGGCTGATTGTCTGGATAATCTGTAGTATTGCTCTCAAGAAATACAAAGAAACTATTTGACATTTTTATTTAAAGAAAAATTTTTTACAAATAAATAAAAAATTATAAATTGATAAACAATGAAACAAATGAATGTCTTTTATACTAATTGTGACTCTGAAATCCATTCTCGTTCTGGATATCCTATATATTTTACTAACAACTCATATGTTCCATCTGGCTTCTTTCTCTTTCTATAAATCTTTTCGATGCGGTACTCTGTGTCTGCATCCTTACTCACGCGAGCCAACTCTTCTCCATAGAAGGAGCCTTTGAATTTTTCCCCTTTCTCATCTCTAACTTTGTATCGAATTGGTTTAGCTTGGTTATACACTTGATCAACTTCCAAAATTTCATCGCCCCAATTTGGAATATACCCTTTTTCAAATGCTCCCTTTCCAACACTCATCCTTACATTTTCTCCTTCCTTGAATTTTGGCTTGCCTTTTGTAAAATCAAACTCTCCATAAATTTTCTTCCATACCTCCTGAGCGTTCTCGAAATTTACATCGATAGGTCGCATTCCATGTACTCTACACTTTGACTTATTGATTCCTTCGATAATTTTTGGCAAAACATCTATCCAATTGAGTATTATGTTTTGAGAAAAATATCGATATAATCGCTGTTTAACATTTCGGATTGCTCTCTCTGCTAATGAGGCTTTAACTGTTGAGTGTGCAGGTTCTATCTTTTGTATCTCTTCTGTTTCAAAATATTCTTTTAATAATTTATTGCGAAACTCCAAGCCTTTATCTGAAAATATTCTGTGTGGTTTCATGGGCATTTGAGTCAGGAGGAGCTTGAATGCTTCGAGCATATCTTCAGCTTTCTTTGCTTTGACAGGGACTCCAAAGAGTCGCTTTGAAAGAACATCAATTCCTAGGAGCAAATATCGATTGCCTTTATTATGTCTGGAGAGAGCTTGAAAATCGGCCAAGTCCACTTGGACATCTGTCATGAAGCCTGCTGCTATTGTTTTACTTCGAGGGAAATGCACCCTCTTTGGACGCATTAAAGTATAGGTGCGGTGTCCTTCCAGAAAATTTTGTACTGCGCTCCTCGGTATATCTTTATTAATTTTTCTAGCCTCATGCCACAGACTATCGATTCCTGAAAACGCTGCAGGCGATTCAGGATTATTATACAATTGTTTTAAGAGCTTATTATAATCCATATTTTTTAAATAAATTACCAAAGTGATGGTTTAAATGAGCTTATATCCCTTTGAGTAGGTTTTGTTTTCGCCCACTTCTTTTTTGAAATAGGATTCCTCTCTCTACCACGAAGAGGAGGAGGAGCATCAGTTTTTCTCCTCACTTGCTGACGTCGACGAAATTTACGAATTTTTGTTGTAGTTTTTTCTGGAGAATCCTCGCGTTTTCTTTTAATTATCTGTCGAGAAATTGGAGGAGAGGGAGATTTACCTTCTCTGATTATTTGATGACGACGACGAGGACTTCGAGCTCTATTTAATAAGGTTGACTGCTCATCTCGACGTATTTGCTGCATTACTCCATGATCAAGAGGGATTTTAACATCTTGAGCCGCTTTCCTTCTTTGTAATAGATCTCTCCTCTTCTGAGCCCTCTCAATTTGTTTTTTCAACTCAAGCTCTTTGTTATCAAATGAGGGTTTGGCTCTTTTTAACTCTTCATCAATATTAAAATCATGCTCTCTCTTTTTAGCTTGGAGAGGAATAGGAGGGGAAGGAGTTACTGGTATATTTTCTTCTATTTTAGCTCCTTCAGTCTCAGGAGAATATTTTGTTTTCCCTCTTTTCTTTAACTTATTTTTTTGTATTTTCTTTGACCTCTTATTTATTTTCTTGGAACTTTTAGTTACGGTTTGAGCAGGAAGAGGAAATGTAGATGTCGATGGAGTTTTGTAATTTTGCTCGGAAG
Organism: Meloidogyne arenaria; assembly: GCA_036172955.1. Taxonomy (NCBI): domain Eukaryota; kingdom Metazoa; phylum Nematoda; class Chromadorea; order Rhabditida; family Meloidogynidae; genus Meloidogyne; species Meloidogyne arenaria. The sequence continues at coordinate 2,791,403 of JARQAB010000040.1, forward strand.
ATGGGACAGAAGGAGGAGGAACAAGATTATATGCTCTATTAGGAGGCTGTGTTGGATATGTCGAAAATGAAAGATCATCGCTCATCCATAGATCATCATCATTTTCATTGATATTTGTTGAAGGATGGACTAAATTTTGACTCATGATAGCTCCTTTAGGAGAGGCAACAAGCTCAACCTTAACAGGGCGATTCTCTCTTTCATTCCTCATACTAAGATAGCGTCTCAGCTCCTGATTGTAAAGAGTATTTTTTACCGAGGGTATATTCTTTTTCCTTTTAGTTCCTTCAACCTCTCTTCTAGCAAAATCTATATTTGGCTCGCCAGTATCATAAGTTGTAAGTCCCTTGTAAATATCTTGAGGGACAAGAACAAATTTATTTGCCATTATTATTAATATTAAATTTTAAAATTAATTTTTGCTTTTTATAGTAAATGATCGTGCTAATTCGATAAGAATAGGAGTTATGAGCGCTGCAAATGCTCCTACTCCAAACCCGCTCCCTTTTTGATTTAAAATTTTCCTAGCTCCTCTCTCACTCCTGGCACGACTCATTCGACGCACAAAATCTACATACGGTAAGAGACGTTTCTTTTGACGAGTAGAAAGATTAAATCTTGATTTGACAATATTTAAACAAATTTCAGCTAACGACAAAAGATGTTGAGAATTTGCCACTCTTAAGAGTCTCCTGGTTTTTTGTTGGGACTTTGTCCGAGCAAGCTTTCGTAAAAACTCAATATTTTCTTTTACTAAATTACTAACCATTTTAATAACCGTTTTTAGGAATGAAAATAATTTTTTCTTCGTCCTCTTTAAATATGTTTGTCCGAAGTTTCAAACTAGGATCTGAAGAGGCGTGCATATCGATAACCAGATATCCATAAGGCTCATTAGTAGCTTGTTTATAAGCGTCAAGAAAATAATCTAATTGACGAGGAAAGAGCTGTACTCCAATATTGCGGACAGATAAAACAGAATTTGGAGAGCGCATTAACACTAAGTATTGAGCATTCTGGCGAGCAACCTTTATCTTTCTCTCAAATAAATTTTGCGTGACAAATACGACTGAAAAATTTTGATGATGAGACTTTTTCGTAAAAAGCTCAGACAAATATTTTTCATCTATCGAAGTGAGCAAGTCATCGAGGATAAGGAGCAAAGGTTTTGAAAATTTTTTAATAAGCTCCTCTGGAGGAGCACCTGCATATACACTTACTCCGGATTTTTGAAGAAGAGGTACAATATTACTCATTTCCCCAAAGCAATATAATATAGATTTGGGTGTAGGGTTAATTAAATAAGAGGACTCGGTAATAAATTTTAATAAAAATGTGCTCTTTCCACTAGAGCTCGGACCTGAAACAATCATACCGAAAGGCGATTTAAAATTCAGTTCTTTATTCGAAAATATGGAGGATTCCATAACAAATAATTTAGGAAAATAAAATTACAATTAATTGAAAATAATAAATCGAAAAATTTTTTAAATGATTTACTGAATCGATGATATAGCCTCCATCTCTTCTTTTTCCATCTCAGCCGCTTGCTCCTTAAGAGCTTCTAATTTTTGCGCCTGAGTTGGAATTCCTGTTGTAGCGGCCGCTAATTTGTCAAAAAATTCATTAAGTATTCCCTCTTCAGCTGTAGGAGGTGTGGGAGGTTGTGGCTCTAATGGTGGTGAAACTGGAGGTGTTGCTAATGGTGGTGAAGGAAGAGGAGAAGGGTGTGTAATTGGAGCTTGAGGTTTAGGAGCTGAGAGAGTAGCTTGAATATTAAGAGAAGGAGCAGGAAGAACCGAAGGCGGGGGAGGGATATTTGTCTTCATATCCTTATCTTCGCAACACTTGACGTCACAAAAACTTCCATTAATATTAAACACTCTTCCTTTATTACGAATTTTAAAGAAGCAGTGACCAGGTAAGTCGTAAATTTTATCAAATGGGACAAAACGGCTCCCTGAAAAACGTGTGCACCAAGTTGTTACTCCCTCCTTGGTGATTGCAAAATCGAGCTCCACCTCTGTGCTCTTGCATTCTCGGCATCTCCCTGCTTGATCATAAGGAACAAAGCGGGGAGTGGACAGGCGGGAGCTGGAAAGAGTAATTCCAATAGAGGTTATGCTAAATTCAACCTCCGGTAGGATTTGGGAGGCTAGAAATTTCTTGTCTGTCATATTCAAAGCCATTTATAATTAATTAAAATCTATAAATTAATAAAATTATTTTAGGAAATTTGTGAGAGGAAATTAGAATGAATCTCCAAAATATATGGGAAATTGATGGATAGGAGCTGGCATACAAAATGGAGTCAAAGACTCGAAAACAAGCTAAAAAACAATAAATATCTACAAGCTCCGCCTATATAGCTAAATAAGACATTAAACTAAAAACTATTTTAATTAAAAAGCCTATCTGAAAAATATCTAAATTTTATTTAAAAATTTTTATTTAAAATAAATTTTTATAAAGTTTTAAAATAAATTTTATTTAAAATAATATGCACAATTTTTAAAATATTTTTCCATAAATTCATAAAAATTTTAATTATTTTCCTTTAATTTCTTCAAAAAATTATATTTCCTATAAATTCTATAGAATTCTTTTTTCTCCTCACACAGGGAATTCTCTTCGACGATGAGAATTGATAGTAATTGGAGGAGCTAGAAAAATATTTTTTAATAATTAAAAAAAAAGGAGCAATGTCACCAGAGCGTGGACGAGTGTGAGGTGCAACATTTGCTGCAGCTCTAGCATTGGTGAGCTGCATTAAGCGAGCCCGAAGAAGTCGAATAGTTCGACGATATCGCCACATTTTACAAACAAATTTGAGCGTATGAATGAGCTATAAATTTTTATTTATAAAAATAACATAAAATAATAGGTCCATTAATTTGCTCCTTAATTAAAGAGGAGTAAAAAATTTTTCTCCTTAATTAAGAAGGAGCTAAGTAAGCTCTTTGATTAATAATGCTCCTTAATTAAGAAGGAGCTTTAATTTGTTCCTTTATTAACGAAGAGCCTTAATTTGCTCCTTAGAGGAGCCTTAACTTGCTCCTTAATTAATTTGCTCCTCCTCCTTAACTCATTAATTTCCCCGGGAGCAAAAAAAAAGAAACAAACTTGGAGAATAATCACAAATGTGATTAGAAAATACATCCACATTAAATTATATTCATGGTAATTAGTAGAAGGAAGTTGTTGTTGTTGTTGAATAATTGTAGTTGAAGTATTAACGGGATTTGCAATATATTTTGTAAAATTTTTAACATTAATGGACGAGTGCAAGCACAAGACAGGCTTGGTGAATAACGAGGGGCGTATGCAGTTCGAGCCGAAATCGCAACTACAATTCATCTCCTTAACCCATGAAATATTGCTCGGTGAGAATTTAAAAGAAGACATTTTTAGCAAAAAAATTTTTAAATTTTTCTATAAAAAATTTTTACAATAATAATAGGTCCCTTAATTCACTCCTTAATTAACAAGGAGCCTTAATTTGCTCCTTAATTAACGAGGAGCCTTAATTTGCTCCTTAATTAACAAGGATAAAATTATTTAAAAAATTTTCTCATATTTGAACAAAAAATATTTAACAAAAAAGATCTATTTAAACAAAAAAAGTTTTTTTATATTTTTTAAAAAGAAGTGAATCATTTATGATATAATAATTATTTAGTTTTTTTTTTGGCCCACTAACCACCCACCCCTAAATTTTCTTTTCATTTCTTCTCTTTTTCTAGCTTAATTAACATAATACAACAATAACAAAGTTTTTTTTTCAGAAAAATTTTATTTGAAAATAAATAATAATTTAAAAATTTTTTAAAGAGATCAAAAAAAGATCAATAATATATATATAATAAATTTTATAAAAATTTTTTTAATTTCTTCATTTTCTTCTTGGCTTACCGAGTTAAAAGGGCCAGAAAGAATACAGTGAAGTGCATAATTGCCACAATTAAAATTAAAAACAAAAGAATGGGTACTCTTTCTTAAAAATAATAAAATTAAAATAATTTTGTATGTATTTGTAAGGCATATAGCTATTTAATTCCTAAAGCTAACAAATGAACATTCCGAACTGTATGTGAAAATTTCGTATTTTTTTACACTATCTAAAGGAGAGAAATAGCTACAGGCCAACTTTGTTTTATGTATGAAAACTAACCTTTCCAAAAAATTTTTTTAATTGAATTATTATTATTTCCTCCACCACCATTTTCAAAAATATTAAAATTCTCCATTTTATTTTTTGCTTACTGAAAATTAAAAATTTTTTAAAATTTGAAAAGAAAAATTTAAATAATTAAATTTAAAATTTGCGGGAAAACAATGGGGAAAATGGCCGACAAAAAATTTATTTTTCTTTTAAACCTGCTGATTAGCGCGAGAGCGGGAGTAAGTCAAATAATAAAGAGGAAGAGAAAATGCATCGAAAAATATAAAGGGAAAGGCAAGAAAAGAGGGAGAGAAGAAAAGAGAAAAATATAAAAGAGCGAGAGAAGGCAGGAAAGGAGATAGAGAAGAAAAGAGAGGAATATGTGGGCAAATGTTATGAGAAAGGAGGAGAGAGTATGAGGAAGGAGAGGGTATGAGAAAGGAGGAGAGGGTCACCCTTCGGGTGACCGATTAATAAAAATTAATAATTTAATAGGGCCAATTAAATTATTAACACCCTTAATCCCTCCAAATCCCTATGTTGGTTGAAAAAGAAAAACCAATTAGTACCTACTAATTGGTCAATTAGCCCCTTCCCCCCGACTTCGATTCGCCGGTAAGTTCAAAAGGATTTGTTCAATAGGTGTTAATTGGTCAATTAGTCACTTAGATTATCAAAGGAAATCTCCCGAAAACCCCCTACACCCATAGGATATTGTCGGCAAAATCAAAGAAAATTAGGCGGATACCCCCTACACCCTTTGGTTTGAGCGGACCCCTCCCCCCGACCCCGACTTCTCCTGGTCACTCACTACTTGCATTCACCAAATATTTTTTTAATAATTCCATTTAATCTATCCCACCTTTGATTTGTATCGTTCGAAAAGTGAAGTAATGATTTCTCCAACAAGAAGGTCTCCGCCGTTTGTCTGAAAAAAAATTTCTTTTAATTATTTTTCCAGACCGTTTATTTTCCTTTCTATTCCCCCATCCTTTTAAGACTGCCTCTAGCACCTTTTATTTATTTTTTAAAAATTGCCTGAATCATTCTCAATAGAAAAACACCATCAGTCCGTAGAAAGTCTATAAAATTATTCACTAAATGTATCTCAAAGGCATTGCTAGTCTGTTCAATAACCCCCATACACCGCAAATATTTTGTTATAAAAGCACGTTTACAGCCTGGGAGAATAGTGGCTGTAGACCAGTAAAATAAGCCTAGTAAGGAAAGAACTCCAACAAAGAGAAACCAGAACCAGAAAAATACAAAAACTTTTTCGTTAAACCTGGAAAATAGAAAGTTTAATTCTGATTTCAAGTTTATTTATGTAAATAATTCTGATTATTAAAAAACCAGAATTTTTTAAGGTTGAAACTAGAATTTATTTAAATAAACAAAATCAGAATTATTAAAAAAACATAAAACCAGAGTTTTTAAAATAAAACCAGAATTTGTAAATAAGCCTAAAACCAGAATAAACTTAAAATCAGAATTTATTTAAATAAACTTAAAATTGAAGTCAGAATTTTTCAAATAAAACTTGAAGCACCTACATATTAATCATCAAAACACACTGTACAGTCTATAAATAAATGAAAGAAATAAATGAATGAAGTAAATCTCTATGTATATTACCCATCTGTGTATATTCCCCAAAACTCGAACATTAAAATCACACATTGTCACTCTAGGGAAATGTCCAGATTCACTCCACTCTCTCCCATTCCAAATATCTTTTAATATTCCAAACCCCCAATAAGTATATTGAGGGCCTAAAAAGGCATTTAAAATTAAAAATTGCGACAAAATATTAGCCACGTAGAGGAATTTAGTAAAAAGATATAAAACTGTCAAGAAGACTCCTGCACGCTTCCCAAGGCTTGAAAGTAACTGAGAAAAGAATTGTTGAGAAAATAAAGTTTTATAAAACATACCGTTGTTGCTGCAAGTGTTGGAAGAGAGAAAAAGAAAAATAAAGTTTATTTAAAAAATCAGAATTTTAAAAATAAACTTGGAATCAGAAAATTTATTTCAAGTTTATTTTTAAGTTTATTTAATAATTTTAAACCAGAATTCTTAAAAATCAGAATTTTTATATAAACTTAAGTTTATTTAATAAATCAGAATTTAAGTTTATTTACCAAACCTTAAACCAGAATTCGTAAAATAAACTTAAAACCAGAATTATTAAAAACCAGAATTTTCAAGTAAACAAAATCAGAATTATTTAAATCTGAAACCAGAACATTTATTTCAAGTTTATTTAAAGTTTATTTTAATTATTTACAAGTTTTAAGCTCCCTTTGCATTTCTAATGCTTCCAATATATGCGTAGCAGCTTTATCAACCTTTTAAAACAAGTTTATTTTCATACAATACAATTACAAACTTGAGCATTTCTTGTATTTTTGTCAAACTTTTTTTTAACTAAAGCAGCACTATTTAATACACTTTTGACGTTTATGCCTGTATTGAAATTAAATGCCTTCCAGAGGAATGAAGGCAAATAGAAAAATAATGCTTGGGCAGCCAGAACTAGGGGGACCTTTTTAAAAATTATTTTTTAATTTTAATTTTATTTCCAGTACCCATTGGTAATATCCAATAAATATATTCTCTCTAGCAGCATAAGAATCGTCAATATGTAAATCATCCATAGGCAAAAAATACGTTCCCTTCACAAAACAATAAGTTTCTGCATATCTGAAAGGAATTTTTAGTTTATTAAAACCAGAAAAGTTTATTTAATTTTAAAGTTTATTTAAAATCAGAATTATAAGTTTAAACTTGAAATCAAAATTTTTAAATAAACTTTTTCAAGGGTTTATTTTAATAAACCCTTGAAAACAGAATTAAAAAAAGTAAACTTAAAATCAGAATTTTTAAATAAACTTGAAACAAAAAATAAACTTTAAAAAAAGTTGTATTAAATTAATTTTTAATTAAAACTTGAGCAACTTGACTTCCGGAGGACGGGAAAAAAGTTGATAAACACAAAGTTGCTTGTAAGTTTATTTTCCGGATTCGTCAAGTTGCTCAAGTTTTAATTAAGAATTAATTTAATACTAACTCTCCGCAAATTTTTTGCGGATGTCCGCAAATTATTAAATATAAATTTTAAAAAATCCACCAACTTTTCCCAAGCTCCAGTAAATTCTGGAGGTACCCAACACTGTATAGGCTTCCCAACATATTGGGTAGCCGCTAATGTAATGGCTGCAAATGAGAGCATAATTGCTGTATATTGATAATTGAGACGGTCAATTATGTCATTTGATTGGTAACTTGGAAAATAATAAAAATTTTTTAAATAAAATACTGTTGAACCTTCACTTATAAATACACCTTTGTGGACAGATAAAAATGTACCTCATAATGAGGGTATATTAAATAGAGAGTGTCATATAATGAGGTGTCCTTAATTAGAGAGTATATTAAATGGAGAATATCTGGTTTTGGGTGTATCTTATAATGAGGTCTGATTATAAAATAATAAAACTACCTTCTTCTAATTTTACTCAAATATGGAGTTAATGCTCCAATCATTTTTTAAATAAATAATTTTTAAAGAATGAAAGCAAATAAAATTTAAATTATTCTCTTTAAAATTATTTAAAATTAAATTAAATTGAGAATGTTTTTTCCTTTAAAAATAGAAGAGTGTTTAATTAAGAAAAGAAGCTTTTTGTTAAGACAAAGTTAAACACAAATTTTGAGAAAAGATGATTTTATTATACAGCCGGATCTCGTTTGTACGTAAACCCAAATATGTGGATACTTTCTAATTTTTTAAAGAATTAACCACAGGGTGTGGGTATCTGCCAAAGCGTTACCTCAACTTTCAGATAAACCTCTGTTTTACACATATACACCCTAAGGGTATGAGTACAGTCGAGATTTGACTGTTACTATTTTAAAGTACAAATGAAAAACAACAAAATTACTATATTTGTTTTGTATACAACAACCTGAACAAAACTAGAATAATTTTTTCTACTCTACTCCCTCTACTCTACTCCCTCTTCTACATATTCACTTCATTCAACGTCCTCCAAAATGTATAATTCAATGCCCGCGCAACCAAAAATAATAAAAAAAAAATTTATTTTTTGGGGGTAATCAATAAATTGCGATTTTGTGTTATAGACGGGCGGCGTTAACGTTTTTATGGAAAGATGGAAAAATAAAATTGTATAGAAAAATAAAATTGTATAGACCTTTTTGAGGGAAAAAATATGCAGAATAGTGATGGAAGTAGTATTTTTGGGGATATCATTTGAGAGGAGAGAAACGGGGGACTTTAATTTGGTAGGATTTTAATTAAGTCGGGTCTCGGTTGATGAAAAAGTATATAAAATTGTGGTGTGTTTAAAAATGCAAGTATGGCTACTACCACCTAATCAACTTTAAAAGTGGGTTGTACAATAGAGAGTTTATGAAGTTTTGTGGATACGTACAAACGGGATTTGATTGTATTACTGTGAAAAGTAGCGGGTAATGAGGGAAGGATACCGAGAAGAATGAGACTTCCTTCGTTTCTCTTCTTAATTCTCCCACAGGCAGGGAAATGAAAAAAATTCTTTTGAGACTTCCCTATAACTTCATAATCCGTGTTCGACTGCTACAGTCGGACCTCAGTCTTATTCCGTCGCAACCCTTTTTTTCTTTATTCTACCTACATGTCCCCCCCCTCCACAACCTACAAAATTTTTTACAGCATAAAAGTGCAATTGTCGGTAAGGAAAAAATTAGTCGGTGCCCTTCTCTAAAAAGAGGAAAAAATAAAAAAATCGAATGTCCAAATAAAAATAAAATTCTCGATCGATTCTCTCTATACAAGCATTAAAAATAAAAAAATAAAATGAATTTTTAGACATTCCTCTTTTATGGTTTTACATTTTTTGAAGAAAATGGGGAGAGGAAGAAGAATAAAAACAATCTCCCTCTCTCTCTCAAAAATTGAAACTAATTTTATTCTAAACCTCCCCCCAAAATTTTTTTTATTAATTTAAACAGTAATTTACATATTTATCTACACTAGAGACCGGCAAAATCGTGTTTGCGGGATTTATCCGACAGGATTTTGCGGATAAATCCCGCAAAAATCCCGCATCCCGCATTTTAAATTTGCGGGATCCCGCGCGGGATTGCGGGATTTTTTAAAATTTTGAAAAAATTCGAAAAATTACAAAGGACGGTAAAGTTTAGCCTGAAAAACAAGCTAACGATCCGTCTCAGTAAGCTAAATGAAATATTACCACTTCCTAATACAAAAACCCAACTTTTGAGGATTGACTTTTTGAGGATCCGACATTTGCTGATCCCGTGGCACGACACTTGAGGATCTGACTTTTAATCCTCAGTCAGATCCTCCGGAGTTGAGGATCTGACTAATAATATCCTCCACATGTAGGATATACATAGAAGGATTAGAAGTTAGGATATTTGGGGGTTGACAAGTATATAAAGAGATTTGAGAGATATCTAAGGATTTGGAAAGATAAAAAAGGATTTTGGAGGATCTGTAGGGGTAGGATGGATACCTGAGGATTTATGGGATCAAGGGAGATAACGTTTGAGGACCAAGGGAGATATCGAGGGATTAAAAAGGATTTCGCTGGTTTGAGAAAATTAAAAATGGTGAATCTCGGTGAAATAAAAATGATATTGGTTGTTTAACAAGGATATCGTGATCTAACAATTTGGATTAGTTTTGACGAAAAAGAAATGTTCCACGCGGCGCAAGCGAAAATTTTGTATAAGTATTTATCCAGATTTCTTCTTTTATCAGCGCCGCAGGCAAAAATTTTGAGAATTTCGGAAGACGAATGGGTAAGATTTCTTCCTTTTTCAGCGCCGCAGGCGAAAATTTTTCGAATTTCTGAAGTTCAAGACAGAAAGTACTACATTTTCCAAAATCCCGCAAAATACAAAATATTTTGCGGGATCCCGCATGCGGGATTTTTTTTCAAAACCTTTGCGGGACAGGATTTGCAGGATAAATCCCGCAAAAATCCCGCAAAATCCCGCAAATCACAAAAAGTGCGGGATTGCGGACGCGGGATCCCGCAAAATCCCGCGCGGGATCCTGTCCCGCGCCGGTCTCTAATCTACACACCTCTTTACTGTTCAAATCAATTTAAAATTCCACGAGAAAATTTTTTTTATCGACCTCCTAAATTTTTTTAATTATAATAAACGCCTGTTATACCCCTCTTTACTAGCAGCTTTCATTTTACCTTTCTGTGTTAATTGCCTTCATTCTCAAATTAACTTGGGGGTTTATAGAATGAAAGGCATTCTCAAATTAACTTTAAAATCCCTAGAGTATCAAGCCATTGAGTTTATTATTTAAAATCAGAACCTTCCTAAACACTCTAAAGCACCGTTAGTATTTTTGATAAAAGATATACCTACCAGGGGTTTTTCCTATGACTCCGCCTGCCGTTTTTCCTATGACTCCCTCCATTTGATGCCCCCTTCTAACAGAATGCCATTGGAAAGGAATTGAAAAATAGAATGCCATGGCATTCTATAGGAGGAAAATCGTTAACTAATGAAAATCCTTTTAAAACCACCTTTTTTGGCCTACAATATCCTCCTTTATATTATTCGTTAATTCCAGTTATTAGCAAAAACGTTCTTTTTATTTTTAATGCTAAAACCCTCAAGACTTTCTCGGTCCCAGTTTAATAACCTTCAAACACCACGGTATATAAAGAGTGGTACTATGCGTTTATTCCGTGTCACGACACTTGCAGATATGACATTTGCAGACCCGACACTTGCAGACCCGACTTTTGCAGATTAGACCCATTTCGCTCTCTTTACCTTACTTATACACCGTGGAGTGTTTGCTGCTGCGGAGGAGTATATGTAGTATACCGGTGGAAAGGTTTTGATATAAGACCCATACCAATTTGTCTCGACGAGCTGAGTCGAACGGCACCACTCTTTTTTCCGGAGATTCTCTTTTTTCCGGAGGCCAAAAATTTTCAGCGTAGACCTATGGAGCGTCGGCGAGGCGCTTGTGCAAAACCCTGCGCTTCGCGCAGGGTTTTGCGGCACGCGCCTTGCGGGGAGTCAACGGTCGCTGGGCTCTGAGCTCGTAACATGATCCTATTCCTATCATCGATGAGATGGGCATCCCAGGATTCCTCCGCAGCAGCAAACAGCGAAATGGGTCTAATATGCAAAAGTCGGATCTGCAAATGTCTGATCTGCAAGTGTTATATCTGCAAGTGTCGTGACACGTTTCTATGCTTACTCCAATCAAAATTAATCTTATATCATTCAAAACCTTGCGATAGGCGATATCTTTTTTTAACAGGATGGATAAAGTTGTCAGGTCTCCAAAACTGCCTAAATATCGTTTATTAGAGAGCCTCGTTCAATTAGAGAGTGCCTCTCTAATGCTAAGGCAAACAATTACATTTAAATTAAATTATATGATGCAATATTCTATTTAATATTTTACTTAAAAATTAAAAATCCTCTTCCTCGTTTAAATGTTAAAAAAATTCATTTAAAAAGTACAATGCCCTTTTACATTATCGGGCACTTTCAGTCAATTATTAATTTAAATGTCATCTTCCCAAAGTATTTTCCCCCTTATTTTTTCTGATTAGTCACGTGTTCTTCTGTGGGGGGAATTTATTTTTAATAATAATAATAAAGACTTAGTGATTCATTCACATCCGAGAAAAACTACACAAAAAAATGATTGGCGCGCCATTCTTTTTATTTAAATGACCTTTCTCACAAAATTTGCACTTTATTCGAATTTTTTTATTTAATAAGTCTTTATTTAAAAGGACTTTTTAATTATTTTAAATGCACTTTTTAAAAATTAAAAAAAATTTTTTAGACCTCAAACATTCCTTCCCTCGGTATCTCCGAATCAGTCTCGAGGCCATATTTTGGGCCATAACTTTTTCGATTTTTAACCGATTTAAATAATTTTTATATCAATCGAAAGCTCTGAATGTGAGGGTTATTTTATCTAACAGGACTGATTTGGTCGGATCATCCTATAATTAGTTGTCTTCTACTTCTTTCAAATTTTCGGCTTCAAACATTTCGATTAGAAAATCTCGAATTAGTTGTCTTCTACTTCTTTCAAATTTTCGGCTTCAGACATTTCGATTAGAAAATCTCGAATTAGCTATCTTCTACTTCTTTCAAATTTTCGGCTTCAGACATTTCTATTAGAAAATCTCGAATTAGTTGTCTTCTACTTCTTTAAAATTTTCGGCTTCAGACATTTCTATTAGAAAATCTCGAATTAGTTGTCTTCTACTTTTTTCAAATTTTCGGCTTCAGACATTTCTATTAGAAAATCTCGAATTAGTTGTCTTCTACTTCTTTCAAATTTTCGGCTTCAGACATTTCGATTAGAAAATCTCGAATTAGTTGTCTTCTACTTCTTTCAAATTTTCGGCTTCAGACATTTCTATTAGAAAATCTCGAATTAGTTGTCTTCTACTTCTTTCAAATTTTAGGCTTCAGACATTTCTATTAGAAAATCTCGAATTAGTTGTCTTCTACTTCTTTCAAATTTTCGGCTTCAGACATTTCTATTAGAAAATCTCGAATTAGTTGTCTTCTACTTCTTTCAAATTTTCGGCTTCAGACATTTCTATTAGAAAATCTCGAATTAGTTGTCTTCTACTTCTTTCAAATTTTCGGCTTCAGACATTTCTATTAGAAAATCTCGAATTAGTTGTCTTCTACTTCTTTCAAATTTTCGGCTTCAGACATTTCTATTAGAAAATCTCGAATTAGTTGTCTTCTACTTCTTTCAAATTTTCGGCTTCAGACATTTCTATTAGAAAATCTCGAATTAGTTGTCTTCTACTTCTTTCAAATTTTCGGCTTCAGACATTTCTATTAGAAAATCTCGAATTAGTTGTCTTCTACTTCTTTCAAATTTTCGGCTTCAGACATTTCTATTAGAAAATCTCGAATTAGTTGTCTTCTACTTCTTTCAAATTTTCGGCTTCAGACATTTCTATTAGAAAATCTCGAATTAGTTGTCTTCTACTTCTTTCAAATTTTCGGCTTCAGACATTTCGATTAGAAAATCTCGAATTAGTTGTCTTCTACTTCTTTCAAATTTTCGGCTTCAGACATTTCTATTAGAAAATCTCGAATTAGTTGTCTTCTACTTCTTTCAAATTTTCGGCTTCAGACATTTCGATTAGAAAATCTCGAATTAGTTGTCTTCTACTTCTTTCAAATTTTCGGCTTCAGACATTTCGATTAGAAAATCTCGAATTAGTTGTCTTCTACTTCTTTCAAATTTTCGGCTTCAGACATTTCGATTAGAAAATCTCGAATTAGTTGTCTTCTACTTCTTTCAAATTTTCGGCTTCAGACATTTCTATTAGAAAATCTCGAATTAGTTGTCTTCTACTTCTTTCAAATTTTCGGGTTCAGACATTTCGATTAGAAAATCTCGAATTAGTTGTCTTCTACTTCTTTCAAATTTTCGGCTTCAGACATTTCTATTAGAAAATCTTGAATTAGTTGTCTTCTACTTCTTTCAAATTTTCGGCTTCAGACATTTCTATTAGAAAATCTCGAATTAGTTGTCTTCTACTTCTTTCAAATTTTCGGCTTCAGACATTTCTATTAGAAAATCTCGAATTAGTTGTCTTCTACTTCTTTCAAATTTTCGGCTTCAGACATTTCTATTAGAAAATCTCGAATTAGTTGTCTTCTACTTCTTTCAAATTTTCGGCTTCAGACATTTCTATTAGAAAATTTCGAATTAGTTGTCTTCTACTTCTTTCAAATTTTCGGCTTCAGACATTTCTATTAGAAAATCTCGAATTAGTTGTCTTCTACTTCTTTCAAATTTTCGGCTTCAGACATTTCTATTAGAAAATCTCGAATTAGTTGTCTTCTACTTCTTTCAAATTTTCGGCTTCAGACATTTCTATTAGAAAATCTCGAATTAGTTGTCTTCTACTTCTTTCAAATTTTCGGCTTCAGACATTTCGATTAGAAAATCTCGAATTAGTTGTCTTCTACTTCTTTCAAATTTTCGGCTTCAGACATTTCGATTAGAAAATCTCGAATTAGTTGTCTTCTACTTCTTTCAAATTTTCGGCTTCAGACATTTCTATTAGAAAATCTCGAATTAGTTGTCTTCTACTTCTTTCAAATTTTAGGCTTCAGACATTTCTATTAGAAAATCTCGAATTAGTTGTCTTCTACTTCTTTCAAATTTTCGGCTTCAGACATTTCTATTAGAAAATCTCGAATTAGTTGTCTTCTACTTCTTTCAAATTTTCGGCTTCAGACATTTCTATTAGAAAATCTCGAATTAGTTGTCTTCTACTTCTTTCAAATTTTCGGCTTCAGACATTTCTATTAGAAAATCTCGAATTAGTTGTCTTCTACTTCTTTCAAATTTTCGGCTTCAGACATTTCTATTAGAAAATCTCGAATTAGTTGTCTTCTACTTCTTTCAAATTTTCGGCTTCAGACATTTCTATTAGAAAATCTCGAATTAGTTGTCTTCTACTTCTTTCAAATTTTCGGCTTCAGACATTTCTATTAGAAAATCTCGAATTAGTTGTCTTCTACTTCTTTCAAATTTTCGGCTTCAGACATTTCTATTAGAAAATCTCGAATTAGTTGTCTTCTACTTCTTTCAAATTTTCGGCTTCAGACATTTCTATTAGAAAATCTCGAATTAGTTGTCTTCTACTTCTTTCAAATTTTCGGCTTCAGACATTTCGATTAGAAAATCTCGAATTAGTTGTCTTCTACTTCTTTCAAATTTTCGGCTTCAGACATTTCTATTAGAAAATCTCGAATTAGTTGTCTTCTACTTCTTTCAAATTTTCGGCTTCAGACATTTCGATTAGAAAATCTCGAATTAGTTGTCTTCTACTTCTTTCAAATTTTCGGCTTCAGACATTTCGATTAGAAAATCTCGAATTAGTTGTCTTCTACTTCTTTCAAATTTTCGGCTTCAGACATTTCGATTAGAAAATCTCGAATTAGTTGTCTTCTACTTCTTTCAAATTTTCGGCTTCAGACATTTCTATTAGAAAATCTCGAATTAGTTGTCTTCTACTTCTTTCATATTTTCGGCTTCAGACATTTCGATTAGAAAATCTCGAATTAGTTGTCTTCTACTTCTTTCAAATTTTCGGCTTCAGACATTTCTATTAGAAAATCTCGAATTAGTTGTCTTCTACTTCTTTCAAATTTTCGGCTTCAGACATTTCTATTAGAAAATCTCGAATTAGTTGTCTTCTACTTCTTTCAAATTTTCGGCTTCAGACATTTCTATTAGAAAATCTCGAATTAGTTGTCTTCTACTTCTTTCAAATTTTCGGCTTCAGACATTTCTATTAGAAAATCTCGAATTAGTTGTCTTCTACTTCTTTCAAATTTTCGGCTTCAGACATTTCTATTAGAAAATCTCGAATTAGTTGTCTTCTACTTCTTTCAAATTTTCGGCTTCAGACATTTCTATTAGAAAATCTCGAATTAGTTGTCTTCTACTTCTTTCAAATTTTCGGCTTCAGACATTTCTATTAGAAAATCTCGAATTAGTTGTCTTCTACTTCTTTCAAATTTTCGGCTTCAGACATTTCTATTAGAAAATCTCGAATTAGTTGTCTTCTACTTCTTTCAAATTTTCGGCTTCAGACATTTCGATTAGAAAATCTCGAATTAGTTGTCTTCTACTTCTTTCAAATTTTCGGCTTCAGACATTTCGATTAGAAAATCTCGAATTAGTTGTCTTCTACTTCTTTCAAATTTTCGGCTAAACAAAATTGTAATACTTGAAAAAATTCCTAATAGTTAGAGAGGGTGGTGTTTTGATGAATAAACACAACAACACCAAAAATAAATAATAATCGCCAGAAAGTCCCAATTTTCCCAACCTTTATTCTTCTCTTTTGTAAGTTGTTCTTCAGCAATACGTTCAATTTCTCGATTTGTAACACTCAATAGTACGCTAGTTATTAGACTTCTCATCAATGCAATCTGAAAAGAATAAGACAATTTAATTTATATAAATAATTACAAGTAAAAAGCCTTAATCATGATATTGACCCCTTCCCTCCCCAAGTATATCTAAATCTGTTTAATCATAATTGGCTTTTTTCCAATCATTTTTGATTGAATTTGATTGATGGGGTTGGAACCACTCTAACACTAGAAGAATGGGGGAGAAATGTTAATGCACGTGTATACATTACTACATATCAGTTTTCAATTTTTTGTGTAAGAATTAAAAAAGGTCAAGAAGGAAAAAACAAGGAATCCAATCTCTGAAAGAAATTTTTCCAGACTCCCAATAATAAACTTCAAAAATTTAAAAAAATATACCGCTTCCTCTTTCAGCTCCTCCTCTGTTCGATTATCCTCAACCTCTTCTTGAACAAATTCTCTAAATTGGCGTTTCTCAGGAATGACAGGAGAGTTCTTCCCATTTTGCTTTTTTACTTCACCATTGGAAGAACCATCCTCTTCTTCTTCGCTATCAGAATCCTAAAAAATCAAAAATAACTTGAAAATGACTTTAAAAAATACAAATTTTCCAAGTCCTTTCTCTTCCCTCTTTTTCCGTTTTTCTTCTTCCTCTTCCTTTTTGCGTTTTTCCAATTCTTCCTTTTCCTGTTTTTTCTTCTTTTCTTTTTCAGCTTTTTCCAACCCTTCCAGAATCCAATAAGGAAGTTTCTTACGCATTTGCATATCTTAAATGAATTTGAAAACAAAAAAGAAAACCTTAAAATACCAATAACAGGCATATAATTGGAATTATAGACGCCAGAAGCCCAAGGCTGATCAACCATCCAATGACTCATTGCACCTTCTGGTAAATTACTCGAGTCAGTTTCAGTCATGAGTTGACGTTGAGAACATTCCGTAGAGTCATCTTGATCAAGTGAAGGGTCATAATGGGCTTGATACTTAAAAAAAGAAATGGTAAATGTGGAGTTTACTGGTACCTAGAGAAAATATGGAAGTGCTCTTTCGATAGTTTAGCTTACAATTAGTTGTAGTTTCTTAATTTCTAACTTATACCTGGAATTCAATTAGTCAGACTCGGGTCCAGGATTCGAAATTAGAATTATAAGTTCAGATTCGGACTCAGCACACGATTACCTATGGCAAAACGAAAAAATATCAAAAAGCACTTTTTCCTCGTTTTTCTGGGGACAAGTAAACTCCAAATTTCCCCAAGATACTTTTAGAAAATCAAAGAAAAAACCTCTTCATCGTCATTCGATTGATTTTGCAAATTAGTTGGGTAAGATTCCGAAGACGATGTAAGCGCATTGAGTGGATGACGCGGCGGAGGATATCCCAGGTTTGGAGGCGGTGGCATCCATGGCTGCCTCCAATGATTAAGAGGAGGAGGCGGATGAGAAAAGTGTTGCTGATGATATTGCGGAGGACGCTCAAATTGATGATATGGCATGTGAGGACCAGCTGGATGACCTTAATTTTGAATAAGTATCGATAAAAGGATAAAATCTGAAACCATGAGGCGGATGAGCTGGTGGAATAAGTGGTGGAGGTGGTTGTTGTGGAAAAGGTCCAGGTGGTGGAGGAATGAAGGCCTGTTGTTGTTGTTGCATTTGATGTGAATAAATCCATCTTTGTGCAAGTTGAGCCCAATTAACTAGAAATTTTCCTATTAATATTTAATGAATTCAAAACAACCTTCAGTATTCGGTCTCGTAAAGTTGGAAGGCGTAAAAAAATTTAGTTGATTGTTCATTTTATGGATTGCTATTTTATATTTAAGTTGCTAAAATTAAATACATTTAATAATATGTAAAGCAACTCGCAGCTAAGGATGGCGGTTCCTTGGAATTCTCCGGATATCCGGAACCGATAACCGAACCGAAGATGGAACTTATGCAGTTTAACTACACACCCCATTTATTCGCGAGGCTCACCCCATTATTGCTACACTTATTCGCCAATTACCCCATTTATTCGCAAGCTATCAATAGGTTTATTATGCACAAACTTATGACCAGATCTTCGCTGGAAAAACTTTTTGTGCTGCTACGGAGGGTAGGCCGGGCATGGTCTTCGCCCACTTCCATAGGTTTACTTTTTCAAAAAATTAGGACCTCTTGAGCTCGCGAATAAATGGGGTGTGTAGTTAAACAGCATAAGTTCCCCGAAGATTTCCGGATATCCGGGGTTTTTTCGGTTCCGAATACCCGCAACCGCCAACCTTACTTGCAGCTTATTTTATTTTTTGCCTAACATGAAAAAAGAAAAACAAAGAACAGGGTTTTAAAAATATATCTTTTGGCGTAATTTGTGGCGTTATTCATTTTATTTTTCTCTAACCACTCTCATCAGTTATCATTATCTCTTCCATTCTAGAATTTTCACTTGGCCATTAGGACAAAATGTAGTGATAATGTCAAGCAAGAAAGCTCAAAAGTTCAAGCTTTCAAAGACACAACAAAGCAAAGTGCAACTTAGGCAATTTGTTCCACAAAAAAATAAGTAAAATAATTTCTTTAAAACGACTAAAACAATGTTGTAAAATCCCATTTAAACTCACTAAAGACTAAAACCTCTAAAAGCATTGAAACCCATGTAACAATAGGGAACCCATTACAGTAAAGCAGTTGGGCTATAGCTATTTTTCTCCTTTAGCTAGTGCAAAAGGTTATTCGGCGCCTGGGAGCAAACCAGCATCTGGTAAATGTATAGAATACCGACCACAAAGGAATATGGACAAATTATATATCAATCGAAAGAGCTCGTCGAGACGAGTCGAATGACACCAAAATTATTTGGGGCTCGCAACTTTGGGCTGAGATATAGGGCTCGAAATGGTCAAAAACCATAGGGGGGACCAAGCTCAATTTTGGGGTAAAAAATTCGAATATGCAAACAATAGCTCTTTCGAAAGAGCTCGTCGAGCTAAGTTGAATGACACCAAAATCAGCGAAATCCGACTTGATTTGACAAAGTTATACTCGTATGTTTTAGCTCCTTACCTATGGCCTGTGGGGAGATTTTTGGTGCTTCCAGGCCCCAGCTACGTCCAGAGCAGAGGAGATAGGAATAGGTTTATGTTACTGACCCAGAACCCAGCGACCGTTGACTCCCCGCGAGGCGCGTGCCGCAAAACTCCGCGCGAAGCGCGGAGTTTTGCACAAGCGCCTCGCCGACGCGCCATAGGTATACGTTGTTTTTTTTGTCATAACTTTGTCCAAACTTGTTCAACCACGATGCTTTTGGTTTTATTCGTCTCAGCTCGTCGAGCACTTTCAAATGACATCCATTTTATACATGTGAGTTTTTGACCATTTTTAACCCTTTAACTTTTGACCATTTCGAGCCTTATATCTCAGCCCAAAGTTGCAAGCCCCAAATATTTTTGGTGTCATCCGACTCGTCTCGACGAGCTCTTTCGATTGATATATAATTTGTCCATATTCCTTTGTGGTCGGTATTCTATACATTTTCCCAGCATCTTCAGTAGACCGGACTGAGGTGTTATCCCACGTCGCTTACTGCACAGACTTAGGAATTAAATAGCTATATGCTTTACATAACCCTAGTAACCTAATTTAATTTATTAATTCATTAGATTATCAAGTCAATCATCGTTTCAATTAAATGCCAAGGAAAAATCTGAATTCTCAAATGGTTATGTCATTTCTGTGCACAAACCTTGGCCAGATCTTCAATTGAATCAAAGCAAATTATTCTTTGAATGTACTCTTTTTCTTTATTCTGTTCTTGCCTTGTTTTTGCAATACTTGAATCTCTACAAGACTTTATGGTGGCTTCCCAAGAGTTATTGGCATTACTCTTTGGTATTTTTTGTCTTTTTGTTATGGGATTTTAGCTCTCGGTTTCGCTAGACAAGAATATACGTTATTGGGAAGGTGTTCTTGACAGAAAGGTATTTAATGGATAAGAGGGAGAGGGCATTTCTCTCCAGAACCTCCGGAAAAGGACCTACTTCTGAATAAAATTTATCAAGTTTTGACAAGTTCAGAGGCTGGAAATCCACAATTTTAAAGTAAATATATAGAGTTATCTCCTTCATTTCCTTATAATCAACTTTATCCCCAAAAATATTTTCAGAAATACCATCTTATAAATCCTTATTTGTTGTCTTGCATTGGTCTTCTTTTGGGTGTGCGTGTTACAAAATGTTTTTGGGATGCGGTTTGTTTTTGCTTTCTTTTGGGATTTAAATTTTAACTAGATTGAACTGGACTTGGCTTTTGTTAGCTATTCTGAAGTAGATTTTTCTTCGATATCCGACCCCTCCGTCTGGCTCTATTCTGAAGTATTCCTTCTCTGGGCTAACAAAGAAAATACGTATGAACATTTCTCGAACTAAGCCGGGGATTGATGATCTAATTCAAAACAGTCTTATTAATTCGGATTAAAGACAAGCCATTTTTGCTTTATAATTTCCAATTATTTCAAATTAAAAGTGAGGATTTTCTAATTTTAGTTAAGTGAAAGAGTTGATTACTTATGTGATGGTCAAAATGGATGGCAACTTACTTATTGGAAAATATTCGAATATGCAATTGTTAAAACTCCTCTAACAACAATTGTTTGCACCAGTTTTTTGTTCAGTTTTACTAAAATTTATTTGGAATTTGGATTGAAATCGCCTATATATTTCTTCTTGCCGTTAGTTTATTTTTTTAATTTTAAAAGTAAAAATTTATAGTTTGCTAGCTCATATTCTACTTTTCCACAATTTGACTTTGAACGAATTTGTTGTTTCTTTTAACTCAATCTTGGTCAAATTACAGTCTGACAATTTTTCTAAATTTTTGGAAGAATTTTCTATTTTTATTAAAAAATTATTTTCTGGACCTCAACCGTTATTGAATCTGGAATCTACAACTCATTTATGCTCTGAAATCTCAGGTTTTATAAAAGTTTTTGATTCCTCGTTTCCTGCAGACTTAAGTATTTCTAGCGGATTTTTGGGTCTGGCTTGATAAAAAATTTTTTGGGCATTTTTGTTTTTCTGACGCCGAGAAAATTTTTATCCTTTAGTCTTTATTCCACTCAATTGTATTTGTCGTCCTTTAACACTGGGGCCCTCATACCTAGCTATTAGAAAACTTCCTTTTTAGAAAAAATATTTTAATTTTCAGCTCGAACAAGAGAAGAGGCGTCGATTTTATTCAAAGATTTTGAGAATAGATGTAAATATTGTGTTTATACAGGCATTTTAACAGCTTATTTTTCGATTTTTATGCCGAGAGCTCTTTTACCGGTTTGCTTAATTTTTGAGAAAAAGTCCAAATTCTTCTCTTTTTAGACGAGAACTGCTTCAGGCTTCACTCAATATATGTTAATTGATGATATTTGGACTTTGCAACTTTTTTCAATTATTGGCTTTACTGGATTTTCTCTTTACGTCACATATTTGTTCCCAATTAGTTATTTTGATTTGTTATACCGTTGTGTTGTTCATTTGGGTTTTTGGGAGCAAATTCAACCCCCAATTCAACAACAACATATTTCGAGTAATTCAGGGTTTGGACGAAACTTGAAGACAACACATAATTTCCATGAAGTTTTTGAAGAGTTTAATCCGTTAGTTTTTTTAATTTACTGGAGATAATTTTAGCAGATAGATCTCTTGTGTCCATGTCTGTCAAGCAAGACTCCAAGAGTCGAAATTTTGAAGCCCTATAACTTTCCGATTGCAGTTAGGGCCATAAAAGCAAAAAATTGGCAATAAGTTATCGACGCTACATTATGGTTGAAAAAATACTAAATTTTTGGTTACAGTTTGAGATTTTCCCTTGCTAACTCCAATAGCCTTGTATCCAACTTTTAATCTTTTGTATTTCCAAAATTCCGAAAATTAACAAAATATAAAATTTTCTCAAATTTTAGAGACAATCCACCTTATGAAGATGGCACCAGAGTAGTCCACAACAACAATTTTTATATTGCAAGAAGTCATCCACATTTTAGAACAGTTACTGCTGAACCAAATAATGAAGAACAAAGGAGATTTTATGTAAATTTTTTAATTAAAATTTAATTTTCAATTTTATTTTTTATAGAAAATTGCAAAAGATCCAGTCAAATTGGTTACCTATTTATGTATTTCTCAAAGTTCAATGGTGGCCTTTGAATTTTGGCTTTTATTATTGACTAGTGATTGGCAACAAATTGTTACTTTGGTTTTATTAATGTTTGCAAATTATTTACTTTTGGCAAAAATGTTTAAAGATAGAGTAGTTATTGGAAGAATATATAAACCTTCTTCTGAAGATCTACAACTTATAAAAAGGTTACAAGAAGAAATGGATGCAAAAAATGATGTTGGATTAAAACTGGATTGATAGAATGAATTTACTCTCAAGTTTTTTTATTTTGTATATTTTGGGACATTTTTGGGTACTTATTTACCTAATGTAAGCAAATATAAATTTCTTTACTCTCTTCAATGTTCCATAAAGTCTCATTTTTAAATTATCACAGTTTCTTATTTTAATTTATTTATTATTAATAAAAATAATTATAAAATTGTTTTATATTTTTATTGTTGCTATCAATTTATTTTATTTTTGATTCTAAAATAAATTTTTTTGTAATCATTTTAGCGTTTTTCATGGTTGATAGTAAAATATTAGTTGATATGATCGGCGCTAAAGTTCGTGTTGATTTTGTAAAAGAAGCAAAATGTCCGCCTGCTTTTGGAAATTTGTATACTTGGGATCCTGAAAGCCATTCTTTGGTTATTGCAAGATTTGAGACTCAAGGTTTTTTTTTAAAATAACTTTGAAGGTTATTGTTCTTTTTGTGCTCGAAAAGGGGTGGGTTTTCGGAATTTCTGCTTCCTGCTACGTCCATTCAAAAATTGTTTACCTTGCAGAATCCTATAATTTTCCAAGGTTTCTTCAAATTTGCCTAGAAGAGTTTCCCAACTATAAAACAAATCCTTTTTCAGATCAGAAGGAACCATCAGATATAATATTTATTCCCGGTACTTCTGTTCAAAATTTTGAGGTTTTAGAAGATGAAGGCGAACAAAATAATCGAGTATCAACAATAAATAATGAAGAAACAAAAACTTTTATGCGAATGAGAAATACTGAAGAAATGAAAGAAAAAATGGATAATTTATTTTTTCCTACAAAGATTGCTGCAGGAATGGATAATTGTTCGGAACAAATGAATATTGGCGAGTTGGCTATGAATGATGAGGAGAAATGGGAAAATGAGCGGTTCCTTCTTAAATTTTTAGAATATTTTTCGGGAAAAGTCACGGTCGTAGCAAGGGGTTGGAAATCTTTTAAGGGTACTACTCCGTTATCCCTACCCGTTTTTGCTGACAGATCCGTAATCTTGTACACAAAACAAGAAAAAAACTTTCTCTTATATATTCTTTTTATAAAATTTGTCCGCAAAAAAGTCCGCAAAAACGGGTAGGGATAACGGAGAACCTTTTTTAGGTACCAAGAAATCGTATATGTAGAATGAAATCGTATATATGTACCCGTTAAAAAATTTTTTGGCTTCGTCCTTGCTGCCCCCTCCAGACACAAAAACACCATCTCTCCTCACCATTTATTTCCCTTTTGTAGGACAATCTCCAAGAAAATAAAAATATTCGAAGACTTCGTTCAGGGCAAAAAGAAGCGGTTGATGAATGCATTGAAGAGGAATGGAATCGAATTCAGAGAGGAAGGAGGAGAAGAAGACATGACAGAAAAAGGGGACAAAAATGGAGACGAAAATTGGTTAACAAAAAACGCAAAAGCAAAAAGAAGAAAAGGAACAATAATTGTCGGTAGTGGTGTTGATTGTGTTAAGATTCTGCCGCCGTATGAAAAGGTTATTAATTTTGAGTTTTTGAAGGGGTCTGGATTTGTAGGGGAAGGGTTTTCTAATTATTGGAAAATTTGAAGGAGCTAACAAGGGCGTATTTGTGGGTAAAAATGGAAAGTAAAAATGCTCCGCACACTCAAGGTTGGCCCCCTTCCGAAACCGACCCCCTGGTCTTATAGTATTTATCTTTTCATATAAGATAAGCTATTCTTTCTCTTACTATACATATAGTCCCTCTGAATACTTTACTTCCTTCCTCATAATGAATTTTTGTTGGTTCTGCTCTGAACTACTTATTTTGATTAATTTAAACAGAAGGGGTTTTATGGTTTCAATTTTTATAATTAGGAATTTTTTTTTGTATAATTTTTTATTTGGGAGGAGTGTTTATACAGTTTAATATAAATTTTATGTTTAAGGAAAACTTGCTTGGAAATTCAACTGTTGTTAAGCGTCTAGTGTTGGCACTCGCAGCGGATAGAGTTTTTGATGATCCGGCTCAAAAAGGAAATTTTGTTGGGAATTGAATAAAAGAGGGGAAAAATATAAGAGGAATATAACGGTTATATTTGATAATTATTTTTTTTTGTTTATTGCATAACACAGGCAAATGTCCAGTTGGCTGTCTACCTGTCCGCAAAGAGAATCTGCTCTTTTCCTATTTTTGCATTCTTTTTGCGTTGGGAGAAGTCATCCTCGTTTTTCCCTTTTCAGCATTTTTCCTTCTAAATACAGTATGTTTTCCTTTTCCTGCTTGAAAAATAAAAATAATACCTCGAATTTTAAAAAATTAATTTATTTTACAAATAATCCAATTTTGGATAACATTCTGAAATACATAGCAACAATTGGAATCCATGTAGATATTCAATAACGAGTAATAAAGATTTTTTCTTTGATCAGGTAATAAAGATTTTTCTTTGAAAGTGTTTGATCGACGATCAAGAGTATGATCGTCAAACAATGGGATTCAAAATTTTTCTACTGAGGATTTATTTTAAAAAATGTTTAAATTAGGTAAATATTTTTATTTTTCAAGCAGGAAAAGGAAAACATACTGTATTTAGAAGGAAAAATGCTGAAAAGGTAAAAACGAGGGTGACTTCTCCCAACGCAAAAAAATGCAAAAATAGGAAAGGAAAGAGCAGATTCTCTTTGCGGACAGGTAGACAGCCAACTGGACATTTGCCCATAACACATTTTATTTTCTTTTAATATTTTTTGGATGATTTGATATTCGCAGAATATATTTTTGATTTGATGGAATTTATTTTTTATACGGGAATATTTTCCCTTTGTAATGTCTATAATTGCTTTATTCTAGTTTGCTGTTGGTTTTTTCTTCTATGAAAGGTTTGAGTCCACCCCAGAGTATCGACACCCAAAGTATCGACACCCAGAGTATCGACACCCAAAGTATCGAATGACCTAAAGTATCGAAACCCAGAATGACGAATTACCCAAAGTATCGAAAATTTTTAAATTTTATTATAAAATATCGGAAAGTTTTTCCAATGACGGGGAAGCTTATTTTGACCAAATTTTTCAACTGATCAACTGATAGATCAATTGAAAAATTTGATTGATCACTTAATCTTGGGGTCATTCGAAACTTTGGGTCATTCAATATTGATCACTAAGGTGATAGATACCAGTGTTGTTTATCACTCGTTTGATCACTCTTACGGTTGATCATCACTCGGTTTTCTTCTTCGAAAATTTTTAAAAATATTTTCGATTTCGATATTTCTTAACTTTTTCCGACTTTGTATATCGGATTTCCGAAGATTATTTTGTTTCTAAACAGACTGTTGATCACTCACCTGATTGATCACTCTCGGTTGATCACTTACTAGGTTGATCACTCACACTATTGATCACTTAGTCACTGATCACTCACTTACTGATAAATTCAACGAATTGAAGTTTGTTCCGGCATTAAGATAACCTCCCAATGTTTTGTTATAAAATTTAAAAATTTTCGATACTTTGGGTAATTCGTCATTCTGGGTGTCGATACTTTGGGTCATGCGATACTTTGGGTGTCGATACTCTGGGTGTCGATACTTTGGGTGTCGATACTCTGGGTTGATCCCAAAGGTTTGATCTTTTCATTAGTTTTTTGAGGTGAGCCTGATTCTGGCTTTGAATCTTTCCGATTCTTGAAGATTTAATATTTCTGAGTTCTGTGTTGGGCTGTTGCCTTTTTTCGATAATGGCTGTCTCGACTTCTCTCTAATTTGATTTGTAATTGTTTGTGGGATTACTTCCCGAATTTCATTTTTGAAAATGTAAAATTAGGGTAATTGTAGAGAGCGGCCTTTTTAGCTTACATATTTCTTCCGTTTTTATTATCAAAAATTTTATCGGGCTTTGTCCTTTTGACAAAATAAATTAAAAAATTTTTTTTTATTTTTTAGAAATTTTATGGTTTTGCCTTCTACAACTAGTCGTTTAATTCATTTCTCGTTCAAATATTATTCTCAAATGGCTACTTCTCTCAATAAAATTCTCAGCCCTCCTACTTCTGTTAAAGGAATGATGGAACTAGAAAAAGACAAATTCAGGTTTTTTTAAAATTTTTCTTAAGAATTGTCACAGACTTTCAAAAAGAAAGTGATTTTTGCGGGTCGCACTCTGCGATCGGGCTTGCCCAACCTGCGGAGATCAACGGCTCAACCATCAAATATTTGATAACTTTCTTTTTTTAATTTTTTTAAAGAAAGTTAGTCGAGCTTCCTTCAATTAAAATTCCAACAAAATTAGTCAATCGAATTGTTGGCCTTCCACTTTTCAATAAATACAGACTTGAATGTTTGCCTCGACTAAAGGTTTTTTGTCTCAAAATTTTTTTAAATTTTTTTAGACTTTTAGAAATACTGAAAGTGAAAATTTTAAAAGACTTTTATTTGACCCCGATAAATTAGTCGAAGTTGGAGAAGAAGAAAAAGAAGAAATAATTGGACAAATTGAGAAACAAATTAATTCAAAAGTTGAATTTGAAAAGTTTTGTTATTTAATGGAATATGAGGATTGGACTACTAAAAATTGTTTAAAAGCTATTTTGCCTGAAAATGTTGAATTTAGTGGATTTGAACAGTGTGGGCATATTATACATTTAAATTTGAGGGAAAACTCCTTGATAAAAGATTAACTAATACCCTTTTATCCTTCTATATACCTCCATATGGAGGGATATAGGATTAGAAGTGGTCAAGGGTATTGGAGATATGCAAGGATGTCGTGGATCATTGGTATTAGCTGAGATTAGGTAATTATTTCTGAGTAAGATGGAGGGATATCGCTTGATAAAGGCGGGTTAGTAGGATTAAAAAGCTTAAAAGGTTTAAATCCGTTTACACCCCTTTTCCCCTGACATATCCTTTTTCTGTTTAAGAGAGATATCGGAGTATTCCTTCTCCCGGCTCCTGTTATAAACAATTTAAATAGACATCGGTAGATTTGAGGTTTTACCCCCATATCCTCTAAATCCCACGCTATTCCTACATATCATCACCCGACTCTTCAATCCACTTTTTCATTAATCAAATTTAATTGATTAACTTTGAAATAAAATTTTTTTAATATTTTAAAATTACTTATATTTTTTTAATCTTGTGCCTAGAAAAATAGACAAGTCTTTTTCAAAAATTTCAGAAAATTTCTTCTTAGGTTTTGGAAAAAAATTTTTCTTGTGGGTCTTTTGTCTGCGGGTATTCTGTCCTTGTGGGTCTTCTGTCTGTGGGTTTTCTGTCTGTGGGTCTTCTGTCACTACGCCGAGTCCCAATTCCTTTAACTGATACCTAGAACATTAAGAAATGACCATCCCTTCATGAGCTATAGGGCCTAAACCGACTGAACTGCTCCGTACCGGACGTTGGGTTTTCCACCAAATTCGGTCGGGTTCTTTTACTAAATTAGGAGCTGAATTTAGAAAAATACATTTTTCAAAGATTTGTTCATGTTAAATATTTTCAGAACAGTAATAAACAAATTAGACTCCCTAACACACGATTATCGAATAATGGATGTTGAAGTGTTGGCTGGTGATGCTGATTATGCAACTGAAGTGACAGAAAATGGAATTCGTTACAAGCTTGATTATTCTAAGGTTTTTTGGAGGTTTTCTAATATAATTTTAGTAGGGAAGGGAAGATTCGGGACTGGATGGCATATTCGTGCTGGATGGGGGATCCGGGGCTCGATGGATTTATAAGACGGAAATCAAATCCATTGCCCGGTTTTGGAAAATCCAATTTTTTTAAGTCAGAGTCTTGTAGCAGTTTCCATCCCGCCTTTGACTGACTTTTGCTTTCCTCTAAAATTTCTCATTAAGAGAAAATAATTCCAAAATTTTTAAAGGTATTTTGGAATAGTAGACTAATTACAGTCCATTCAAAAACTGTTGAACAATTTGATCAAAATTCTGTTGTTTTTGATGTTTTTTGTGGTATTGGCCCTTTCATTTTGCCTGCTGTAAAACTTAAAAGTGTTATTAAAGCTTATGGAAATAATTTTTTGAAAAAAATGCTAAATTGAATAAGGTTTTTTACTTTTATTATTAAAATATGATTATTAAAAATTAGTCTAACCTGTCAAAATGGCAAATATCTCCTCGGTTCTAAATAGATTATTCACGAAAACACAACTGTTAATGAGAATTATTTTTCCTGAAAGGGAAATTAAATTATTTTTCCATAATTTCGGAAGCATTTTCCTAAAAAAATTAATATGTATTTTTTTCAGAAGAATATAATTCAGTTTCACAGTTTTAGATTATTTCATCCATTTGTTATTTAATAATTATTTTCCGAAAACACTTTCTTTTTTATTTTTTTCTTTTTCCTGAAAGATAATTCTGAAAAGTTAATTCCTGGAAAAAGTTTCAAAAAAATAATTTTCCCAATTATGTTAAGTTTTAGTAAATTATTTATTTTTTAAAGATTTCTGAAGACAAAATTGAAGGATTTGTTTTAAATGGAGCTGAATTTATTCAAAAAATAATTTCAGAAAAAATTTATTTTAATTGTAAAGAATTGGGAAAAGAAAAATTGACTAGACTTGTATTTCATGTTGCGATGAATTTACCTGGATATTCTGCTGAGCATTTGCCCTATCTTTGTGGGTTTCTTTCAAAATTTGAGGAAATTAGGTTTTTTTTTAATTTTTTAAACTTCCTCTAAAATTTTTTAATTTTTATAGACCTCTCTTAGAAAATTCTTTTTCAATTTTGGTTCATTGCCATTTCTTTGTGAAAGTAAATGATGACTTTCCGATAAGTAAAGAAGCAAGAAAAATTTTTTGTTAGAAGATGAGAATTGATGATTTGGAAATAAAGGTTTTTTTTTGAATTGAAAAGAATGAATTTAAAAAATAGAATTATTCTATAAAATTTTTGTTTGTATTTTTCCTTTTTTCTCCTCCCCAATATTTTCTTTTCTTTCCGCTTGAGTGGAAAGAATTAATTTAGTTCCTCAATATTTTTAGGGGTTAACATTACTGAGATTGGGAAGATACAGTTTATTAATTTAAAATTTTCTTAATGATTTGGGGTTTGAATTTTTTAAGTTGACTATATTAACGAGAATTTACTTCATTAAGCTAACTTATAGTCCAAATCAAAATAGGGGGAATTGACCTCTTAGTAACATGAGGAAATTTTGCGGAGAAGGAAAGAATAGAAATATAAGCTATAATTTTATAAATTTTTTTAATAGGCATTCTTCAATAGAAAAGTTTCTACAAAAAACATGTATTGTCCAAGAATGATTCTTTCGTGTAAATATATTTTTGATAAAAATGAAGTTGGAGAAAAATTATTAGAGGAAGAAAATTTAGTAGGAGATGAAATAGAAAATGAAGATGTGCTAGGAGTAAAAAAAAGGAAATTATTTAAATTTTTTAGAGTTTTCTGATTTTTTTGTTTATGAAAAATTAAAGTTTAATAGGGAATTATTTTTTATTAAGAAAATTTTTTAATAAAAAGTGTTATTTTATAATAACCCTAGTCAAATTAGTTTAATAAGAAATATCCTTTCGGATTAATAAGAAAATTTAATATGAAGCGAAAAAAAATTATATAAGAACTAACACACAATTATGAACTAACACATAACACAAAAGCAAACAATATGAACTACAATATATTATACCTATACACATATGCAGCATTTTCTTCCAAACAGCTTCATTACTTCTTAGCAAGTTCGTCGCGGGCCTTGACCAAGAGCTCCTGAAATTTCGAAATAAGAAAATTTTTAAACGTTAATAGGTTTCGGCCCTTAGGATGCATAAAACCCCAAAAATGAATTTTTCTAAAAATATATTTGTTTTCAATTCGGAAAAAATGTTCAAAATATGAGTTTTTAACGTTTTACATTTTGGCCCCACTTAAAATAAATCCTGCCCAAATTAGATGAAGGATTAAATTTTTAATGTTAACCTTCTCGTACAGATTGGCAGGTTCAATTTTTTTCATCATGTTATAGCGCTCCTTGGCCTGCTTAGTGTTCTTCATTTTCAGATAGCAACTAAAGTTATTTTTTTAAAAATTTTAAATTATTAAATCAAACGTACTGCATAATAAAGAAGTTTGATTCCATCGTGGATTTCCGGTACTAAAAAGTGAAAAATAAATTTAGGGATTATGATTAAGTTAAAAACCTTCAGCAAGCACTGCAACGCCTTCTCATAACTCGAACCATCTATAAGCGCTTTGATACGCGTGTTGCAGAACAGATTAATAAAGAATTGGGCAAAGTCCGGAACAGATGCTGCTGCGAGCAAAAGCATTCCACGAATCAAGTGATAATCTTCATGGTTCTTGTCTATCTCCTCAAGACGGTCTAAAAGATCCTGAAAATTGGGGAAGTAAACATCTTTATAAAAACTAATTAGTAATACCTTTACTTGCAAAGCCTTCTTTATCTTAATTCTCCAGGCCTTAGTAATTGAAATTTGATGTCCGATTGTTCGTGCCCTAAAATAAAGGTAATTATTTAAAAAATAGGGCTTTTTACTGTTATTTCCTTAATTCTACCTAAGGCATTAGAATATAAATTTTGATGTCCTCTCTCATTTAAAAGTTCTGCCCAACTAATTTTTGAAAAAGAACCCCCCCCCCCCCCCGCAAAGACCCCTTTAAAACGAACTTTAATGCTAAGCTATCTCCCGTCGTTTCAATGTTGATTGCCTTTTTGATAGTTTTCTTGGCTCTTTTCAAAATAGCCTTCCGTTCTTTCGGCGAAACATCTAGAGCACGTGCCAGTTGCACTTTTGACAGATTATACAAAAGTTCGGCATAATCTTTACTAGATTTTTCAATTTCCTCGTTTAGAAGACGCTCTGCGGATTCCGGTGCCAAATTTTTGATATTAGCCAACTGAAAATAAATTATCTTTTTGAAATAGTAAAAGAAGAAATAAAAATAAAAAGATTAATTTTCGAAGAAAAACGGTCAAACTTACGATTTTTTTGATATTGGATGGCATATTGAAGACAAATAATGAAGGATGTTCTATAGTAATAAAGCAAGAAGTAATGGCGAACCTCTGAACAAATTTTTATTGAAATTTGTGTATGGTCTAGCTATGGAATGTGATTATCACTAAATCAGTAACACTTTTATAGTCTCTCAAATTACCGTATCAACTTTCATAAAAGTATCACTTTACCCTTCGTTATCGTGGCTATTTCGTGGGTTGACCAAATGAAAATTCTAATTTAGGAGAGATAATGATAACCGATGAGTGTGGTTATAGAAAAATAATATGAATAACGCCACAAATTACGCCAAAAGTTATATTTTTAAAACCTTTATTTTCTTTTTCTTGTTCATCAAGAAATAAACTACAAATTACTAAATGTATTTAATTTTAGCAACTTAAATATGAAATGAGCAATCCATAAAATGAATAATCAACTAAATTATTTTACGCCTTCAAACTTTACAAGACCGAATACTGAAGGTTGTATTGAATTCATTAATTATTAATAGAAAAATTTCTAGTCAATTGGGCTCAACTAGCACAAAGATGGATTTATTCACATCAAATGCAACAACAGCAACAGGCCTTCATTCCTCCACCACCTGGGCCTTTTCCACAACAACCACCTCCACCACTTATTCCACCAGCTCATCCGCCTCGTGGTTTCGATTTTTATCCTTTTATCGATACTTATTCAAAATTAAGGTCATCCAGCTGGTCCTCACATGCCATATCATCAATTTGAGCGTCCTCCGCAATATCATCAGCAACACTTTTCTCATCCGCCTCCTCCGTTAAATCATTGGAGACAGCCATGGATGCCACCTCCTCCAAACTTGGGATATCCTCCGCCACGTTATCCACTCAATGCACTTACGTCCTCTTCGGAATCTTACCCAACTAATCTGCAAAATCAATCGAATGACGATGAAGAGGTTTTTTCTTTGATTTTCTAAAAAAATTCTTGCTTGGGTAAATTCGGAGTTTACTTGTCCCCAGAAAGAATGTGGACAAAGTGCTTTCCGGTTTGTCTTTAGGAAAACTCAGCACACCTTTAGGTACTCAACAGACATTTAGGTAATCGAGTCTGCTGAGTTCGAATCTGAACCGAAAAAAATTTTTTTTCGAACCCTCGACCTGAATTTGACTAGTTGAATTCCAGGTATAAGCTAGAAATTAAGATGCTACAACTAATTCCACATCTACCATTTATTGTTTCATTTCTTGTTTAAGTATCAAGCCCATTACGACCCTTCACTTGATCAAGATGACTCTACGGAATGTTCTCAACGTCAACTCATGACTGAAACTGACTCGAGTAATTTACCAGAAGGTGCAATGAGTCATTGGATGGTTGATCAGCCTTGGGCTTCGGGAGTTTATAATTCCAATTATATGCCTGTTATTGGTATTTTAAGGTTTTCTTTTTTGTTTTCAAATTCATTTAAGATATGCAAATGCGTAAGAAACTTCCTTATTGGATTCTGGAAGGGTTGGAAAAAGCTGAAAAAGAAAAGAAGAAAAAACAGGAAAAGGAAGAATTGGAAAAACGCAAAAAGGAAGAGGAAGAAGAAAAACGGAAAAAGAGGGAAGAGAAAGGACTTGGAAAATTTGTATTTTTTAAAGTCATTTTCAAGTTATTTTTGATTTTTTAGGATTCTGATAGCGAAGAAGAAGAGGATGGTTCTTCCAATGGTGGAGTAAAAAAGCAAAATGGGAAGAACTCTCCTGTCATTCCTGAGAAACGTCAATTTAGAGAATTTGTTCAAGAAGATGTGGAAGATAATCGAACGGAGGAGGAGCTGAAAGAGGAAGCGGTATATTTTTTTAAATTTTTGATCGAGTTTATTTGGGGAGTCTAGAAAAATTTCTTGCAGAGATTGGTTTCATTGTTTTTTCCCATCTTGACCTTTTCGTGTTCATTTTTACATAAATTGAGTGAAGATACTTATAGCCCTTTAACGTAATATGGCTTTTTTTAGTAATTTGACGAAGAAAAAAGGTGGTACGAGATTGAATTTTACAGGTTAGTCCTCTCGCATAATTGTTACAATCGGTAAAGGTTTGTTTATTCTTGGGGTTGGGTCAATATCATGGTTAAGGTTTTTTACTTATATTTATGATATAACAAGCTAAATTGTCTTATTCTTTTCAGATTGCATTGATGAGAAGTCTAATAACTAACGTACTTTTGAGTGTTACAAATCGAGAAATTGAACGTATTGCTGAAGAACAACTTACAAAAGAGAAGAATAAAGGTTGGGAAAATTGGGACTTTCTGGCGATTATTATTTATTCTTGGTGTTGTTGTGTTTATTCATCAAAACACCACCCTCTTACACACTATTAGGGATCTTTTTCAAGTTTTACAATTTTGTTTAGCACAACCGAAATTACTTGCAAAAAGCTCGGCACTTGCCGCATTGACTTCTTTATTTGGTAAGCTCTCGTTTTTCTAGTTGTACACACGTTAGTCCAAATTACATTTGACCGCCAAATTACACCTGGATATTCTTCTTTTATTTAATATACGATTCCATTCTTTTTTCAAATTGGTTCCTTTGTATTTGTTTTTTTATTTTCTCCCTATATGTCTCCAAACTGGTACTGGGTTGATTTAGGATTTTTTAAATCAAATTCCACAAATTCTTGGAAAAAACGTCTTTCTGTACTGATAGTGAATAGATAAGTACTCACCCAAACCAGTTGTAAGTGGGTCAGGTCCTGGACCTTATCGAATTCGATTTATGAGCTGGAGGTCAAAATAAGCTCCGCAACTTCTCGGGAAGATTGTTGAATTGATGAGGTTAGAACTTGTTCTTCTTCATCCAAATTCATTCCCTTGATTCTTCCCAACTTAAATTAGCTAAAAATATCGTCACTAGTCACATTAATTTAATAAGAAATATCCTTGCGGATTAATAATAAAATTTTACGAAGCGAAAAAATTATTATATAAGAACTAACACACAATAAGATAAATTAATACCTATATACTGACGCATTTTCTTACAATTACCAAGTCTTTCGCGTGCTCTGCGCAGGAGCTCCTGAAATTTATAAGAAAAATTTTAAACGTTAATAATCTTCGGCCCTTAAGATTCCTTAAAACCCAAAAAAATGAATTTTTCTAAAAAAATATTTTGTTTTCAATTCGGAAAAAATGTTCAACATATGAGTTTTTAACGTTTTACATTTATTTTTGGCCCTCTTAAAATAAATCCCGCCCAGATGATTAATGAAGGATTAAATTTTTAATAATAACCTTCTCGTACAAATTAGCAGGCTCCATTTTATTCATAATTTTATACCGCTCCACGGCCTGCTTACGGTTTTCCATTTTCAGATAGCAACTAAAGTTATTTTTAAAAAATTTTTAAATTATTAAAATTAAAACATACATCATAATGAAGAAGTTTGACTCCATTGTGGACTCTTGTACTAAAAAGTGAAAAATAAATTTAGGGATTATAATTCTGTAAGAACCTTCAGCAAGCATTGCAATGCTTTCTCGTAACTAGAGCCATCAATTAGCGCTTTAATTCGACTGTTACGCTTCGTAAAATTTTATTATTAATCCGCAAGGATATTTCTTATTAAATTAATGTGACTAGTGACGATATTTTTAGCTAATTTAAGTTGGGAAGAATCAAGGGAATGAATTTGGATGAAGAAGAACAAGTTCTAACCTCATCAATTCAACAATCTTCCCGAGAAGTTGCGGAGCTTATTTTGACCTCCAGCTCATAAATCGAATTCGATAAGGTCCAGGACCTGACCCACTTACAACTGGTTTGGGTGAGTACTTATCTATTCACTATCAGTACAGAAAGACGTTTTTTCCAAGAATTTGTGGAATTTGATTTAAAAAATCCTAAATCAACCCAGTACCAGTTTGGAGACATATAGGGAGAAAATAAAAAAACAAATACAAAGGAACCAATTTGAAAAAAGAATGGAATCGTATATTAAATAAAAGAAGAATAATTTATAATCTGGACTAGTTCACAGCTCAAATGTACTTTGACCGGCCAAAAAAATTTAAAAATTGTGTCATATATTCCATCCAGGCAATCCTGTGGAATTATGGCCCTTTCCTAATTTTAACTGGGGTTTTCTATTTTTTTGTATTTTTTCGGGTCTCTTATTTTTCGGGTCATAATTCTGCGGCTTGTTTATTTCTTTCCTTTCAAGCTTTAACATTGTTTCCCGGGGGCCTCGAAATTGTTCTATTTTTTGGGAAAATTTTTTTGATTTTTCTTGGCTTTTTAAAATGTTTCTGAATACTTTTTCGATGCCCCTTGGGCCCTTTGAATTAAAAAAATTTTTTTTTCTTCGCTCGCAAAATTGTCTTTCATTTTTAAACTGAAATAAAATTTTTTATTAAAAAAATCTTGCAGAAAAAATTCTCGTCAAAAAAATTATTATTTTTAAAAATATCTTTAAAAAATTTTTTTAAATCGTACAGATGATGAAGGTGATGATGAATCAAGTACTGATGGAGAAGATTCTTCTCCAAACAAAAATATTTGTAAAAATGTGGAACAAATTGGGCAGCCGTCAATAGAGGAAGGACTGAATAAAGCAGAAGAAAATTCTGTGGTTTTTAAGGTACCATTGGCCCCGCAACCGAGGAGGTTGTTCATTGTATTAAAATTATTTAAAAAAACACAAAAGACCTTTTTTGAATTGAAAAAAATTTTTTAGATAAAAAATAATTTAATAAAATTTAAATTTTAGTGCTGCAAAGTCGGAACTGTCGCAAGATGAGAAATTGGAAAAGCTAAAAAAGTTTATAGAAAATAAAAATGAGGAATCCAAAGATGAGAGAAAGAAGGAAATTAAAAAGGAGCCTAATTCGACATCCAAGGTTTTTAACATTTTTTGATTAAAGATGATTTTTTGGGTTAAAAAGAGGTGAGGCTGGGGACGGTGATTTGTAGGTTAACAATAAGGTTTCTAAATTAAATGCCATTTCTGAATAGGAGGATGCCACAAAAATGTTTGCACAAATTTATAAATCCCATTTTTCGGACTTGATGTTTTAAATCTAGTGAAGGCTTGCAATTAGTAAATAAAGTATAATAGGAAATAGGATGCCCATTTTTAATGTCAAAGCCTATTTTCCAATAACCTTTAATAAAAAACATCCTTAAAATAGAAAAGTTCACCAAGCCGTAATAGCCTTAAAACATTAATCTTTAAGAATTGTATCAGTCCAGGATTTTGGAGGGTTTGTTGTTCAAGCCTCGGGCTAGCCCCCAGAGGAACACTCTTTTACCAAACCTTTAAAATAAAAAAATTTTTTTAGGAAGATGTCGTCAGTTTGCCTTCCCGCCATTCTCCAAATAAAGAAAAGGAGCGAGGTAAGGAATCAGATCGTGATCACCGAAGAAGGGGCAGCGGGGAAAGAGAATCTTCTTCTTCCAGTGGAAGGCGTGATCGAAGCAAGGAACGCAAAAGGGAAAGAAGTCGAGAACGGGGTGATAAAAGGTATATTAGTAGTAAAAATAAAGAAAGAGGAGGTGGAAGGAAGGAACATGAAAGGGATAGAAATAAGGAGAGTACAAGAAGACGTTCAAAGAGTCGAAGTCCTAGAGAAAAAAGATACAAAAGTTCGCATCACAGTCGTTCCCCAAGACGTTGATTTTGTTTGTTTGGTAATTTAATAAATTTAATTTTATACTACATAAATATTTTTGCAATTTTGTTGGAAATGTTGAGTATTTTGTAATAAAAGGGTCAGAATTGATCTCAGGGGTGATGAATAGAAAAAAATTTTTTTAAGAAAAAAAAATTATTAAAGCTCTTTTAGGGCCTTTCCTTTTTTCGAAAGGTTTTTAGGACCTTGCAATAATAAAGGATCCTGAATATGACCCCTTGAAGGTGTCCTCGAATGTCAGCTCGACTTTAACGTAGATAAGGAAGGTTTCACTTAGGGTTGCACCCGGTTATATTGTATTGCTTTTAAGGCCTTTCCTACTATTAGGATATTAGAAGATCTGCTCGAAATTACTTGACTCTTTCTCTCTAGTATGTTGGATCGGGAGTGGGACGAGGTACACCTTTAATCTTAAGAATTAAAAAGGCGAACATTAAAAAATTTTTTCAAAAATTTTTCGTTTATTTTTTTTTTAAATAACAAGTTAAAATATTTATTAAATTAGGCAAGAGAACTATTTATTAATTTTAAGCTTCTTTTTTTCTAAACAAAAATATTTTAAAAGGTTGGGAATTTTGCATTATATATATTTTCGTTTTTAAAGCGTTGTAACTGGTGTTTCTCCAGGAGATAAAGTTTTTGTTGGTGAATGAATATTTGCCTGAAAATATTGAGAGAATAATGGAAGGAAAAAGGAAATCGAGCTGGTTTGGCATTTAAAATGGTTAATTAGGCGGTGAATTAATTCAAGATGAGAAGGTGAAAAACAGCTCAGTCAGTCGGTAGAGCAAACCTTTACGTGGTGAATGAAACCGTTTGGCAATAACTGCCAGAAGCTTCACCCACCTCTTTTAATAGAACTTAAATCACTGCCTAAATAAGTTTTTTTAATGCTACCAGCTCAATTTCCCCTCCTTAAAATAATTTTAAATTTAATATAAAAATCGCTCCTAAAAATAAATTTGGGAATTACATATTTGGTCCGTAAAAGACTCTAACGAAGGCCCTTTTTGAATAAAATTTCTTAAATGTTTTTGAATGTCTCGTCTCTACTCGAGAATGCTAACCCTGCATTCTCCAAATATTTTTTTAATAATTCCATTTAATCTATCCCACCTTTGATTTGTATCGTTCGAAAAGTGAAGTAATGATTTCTCCAACAAGAAGGTCTCCGCCGTTTGTCTGAAAAAAAAATTTTTTTAATTATTTTTCCAGACCGTTTATTTTCCTTTCTATTCCCCCATCATTTTAAGACTGCCTCTAGTCCCTTTTATTTATTTTTTAAAAATTGCCTGAATCATTCTCAATAGAAAAACACCATCAGTCCGCAGAAAATCTATAAAATTATTCACTAAATGTATCTCAAAGGCATTGCTAGTCTGTTCAATAACCCCCATACAACGCAAATATTTTGTTATAAAAGCACGTTTACAGCCTGGGAGAATAGTGGCTGTAGACCAGTAAAATAAGCCTAGTAAAGAAAGAACTCCAACAAAGAGAAACCAGAACCAGAAAAATACAAAAACTTTTTCGTTAAACCTGGAAAATAGAGTTTAATTCTGATTTCAAGTTTATTTATGTAAATAATTCTGATTATTAAAAAACCAGAATTTTTTAAGGTTGAAACTAGAATTTATTTAAATAAACAAAATCAGAATTATTAAAAAAACATAAAACCAGAGTTTTTAAAATAAAACCAGAATTTATAAATAAGCCTAAAACCAGAATAAACTTAAAATCAGAATTTATTTAAATAAACTTAAAATTGAAGTCAGAATTTTTCAAATAAAACTTGAAGCACCTACATATTAATCATCAAAACACACTGTACAGTCTATAAATAAATGAAAGAAATAAATGAATGAAGTAAATCTCTATGTATATTACCCATCTGTGTATATTCCCCAAAACTCGAACATTAAAATCACACATTGTGACTCTAGGGAAATGTCCAGATTCACTCCACTCTCTCCCATTCCAAATATCTTTTAATATTCCAAACCCCCAATAAGTATATTGAGGGCCTAAAAAGGCATTTAAAATTAAAAATTGCGACAAAATATTAGCCACGTAGAGGAATTTAGTAAAAAGATATAAAACTGTCAAGAAGACTCCTGCACGCTTCCCAAGGCTTGAAAGTAACTGAGAAAAGAATTGTTGAGAAAATTAAGTTTTATAAAACATACCGTTGTTGCTGCAAGTGTTGGAAGAGAGAAAAAGAAAAATAAAGTTTATTTAAAAAATCAGAATTTTAAAAATAAACTTGGAATCAGAAAATTTATTTCAAGTTTATTTTTAAGTTTATTTAATAATTTTAAACCAGAATTCTTAAAAATCAGAATTTTTATATAAACTTAAGTTTATTTAATAAATCAGAATTTAAGTTTATTTACCAAACCTTAAACCAGAATTCGTAAAATAAACTTAAAACCAGAATTATTAAAAACCAGAATTTTCAAGTAAACAAAATCAGAATTATTTAAATTTGAAACCAGAACATTTATTTCAAGTTTATTTAAAGTTTATTTTAATTATTTACAAGTTTTAAGCTCCCTTTGCATTTCTAATGCTTCCAATATATGCGTAGCAGCTTTATCAACCTTTTAAAACAAGTTTATTTTCATACAATGTTACGTATCGACTTGCGGTGTGTCCGATACTAACAGAAAGACTAACTAACGGCTAACTAACAAAGGTTTATCACAAGGCAACAATACAATAGAAATGACGAGACTATGCGTTGACTACGACTAACAATAGGCTGACTGACTGACTCGGTAACTGACTCTCCCGACTACTAAAAGGCTTCGCCTTTTATACTAAGCACGCCACCCTAACACCTCCCTTCTTTAATTAAGTCGGGACTATGTTTCCGACTTTTTCGACTAGACTTGGTGGACTTATAATACTACTACTAGCCAACACAAACAAAACATTGAAAATACAAAGGGCCAAAATACAAAGTGAGCAAAAAAAGGGGGAGATACAATAATTACAAAACCAAAATTTACAAAACAATATTATCACAATTTTATTTACTTCCTATTTACATCCCATCTATTTCCGCTCATCTCCCGTCTTCGTGCTCGCGTGCATTGGCTCATCGGTTGGCTTCACGTTTTCTTCGCTCACCAGTTCGATGTCCACGTCCTGCAAGTCGTCTTCTTTCTGAATGATCCGGATGTTCTTCTTGAAGATCTCTGGAAGCTTTTCTTTATCCTCTGCTCCAAGACTTTCGAACGAGCCGGACTTCTGATCCTCTTTGGACTGACCTTTCATCGTAGAATCATCGAACCACTTCTTCTTTCGAATACACCACTCCTCGCGACTGACTATGGCTCTCAGCCTTGGGACTTTGACTTTATATCCAACTTCGAATTTACTCACAATAGTCCCAGGCAACCATACTTTCTTGCCATTTTTATCTCTGTTCATGACTACGACTTGTGTGTCTACTTTGAATCGACTCGAACTTCCCGAATAATTTGACTTTCCCTTTAAGAATCCTGACTTCGTCGAGCCTTGGGTAACACGACTACTCTTTCTAATATTCTCCTTCAACTTTGGGACTTCTACTGTCAGAATATGTGGGACTGAAGAATCAACTTCTACTTGATTTACTTCTGGACTATCGACTCGCTTAAACCTTTTCTTTGGTTTCCTGCAATTTCGACTAATATGTCCGACTATTCCACAATTATAACACTGCCGTGATTCAACTTGGCGTTCTTTCTGCCTTGACTTAATTCTTGACCGTTTCGACTGTCTGCTCCGACTATGTTCGATCCGACTAACAGCATTTACTTCAACAAACTCTTTAGGTCCACTCTTGACCTTTGACTGACTATCGAACATTTTCGCTTCCGACTTATTACTCAAATAGCTTCTCACTTCTTCCATCAAATCCTTCAACGTGCAGACTTCCGACTTCGCATACTTCTCTACAAATTTCAGACTGATCTGTCGTACGTCCAGCGCCTTTTCTGGA
Source organism: Meloidogyne arenaria (assembly GCA_036172955.1). Taxonomy (NCBI): domain Eukaryota; kingdom Metazoa; phylum Nematoda; class Chromadorea; order Rhabditida; family Meloidogynidae; genus Meloidogyne; species Meloidogyne arenaria. The sequence continues at coordinate 2,832,541 of JARQAB010000040.1, forward strand.
ATGCCTGCTATAAAGACTAGAATCTTGCATTCCTCGACTGTCAAATCCATATTCGCTTTCTCGCATTCCGAATTGACTAGAGTCCCGAAATCTAGAATTTTCTCTACTGATGGGCATCTCATTTTCATGACTTCAAATCGCTTGACTAATTTGGACCGAGGGTCACAGAATTCCTTTAACAACTCCCCGACTAATTCTTCAAAGTCCATCTCCACTAATTCTCTGGGCAGTAACTTTTGCGCCATTTTCGAATACTCCACTTGCCCCAACTTATCTACTAACAATCGGACTTTGACTTTCTCGTCTAAGGACTTTGCATCTACCTCAAAGTAGGACTTGTTCTTAGCGTACCATGACTCAAATGTGACCCCCTTTTCAATGTCGGCTTGGAACTCTGTAATTAACATTTTCAACTTACAGTAGAGGTCTGTTGACTGCTTGTCTTCCGGCTTTGGCTCATCTGACTCTTTTTTCATCAGCTCCAGCATCTGAATTTGCGTCTGCATTAGCTGCTCAAGGACTTTTTGATCCATCTGAATTGACTAATTATTTTACTACTGACTAAACAACTAACTTGACTGTTCGAATGAACTGCGACCGCGCCACTGTTACGTATCGACTTGCGGTGTGTCCGATACTAACAGAAAGACTAACTAACGGCTAACTAACAAAGGTTTATCACAAGGCAACAATACAATAGAAATGACGAGACTATGCGTTGACTACGACTAACAATAGGCTGACTGACTGACTCGGTAACTGACTCTCCCGACTACTAAAAGGCTTCGCCTTTTATACTAAGCACGCCACCCTAACACACCTGTTAGTATCGGACACACCGCAAGTCGATACATACAATTACAAACTTGAGCATTTCTTGTATTTTTGTCAAACTTTTTTTTAACTAAAGCAGCACTATTTAATACACTTTTGACGTTTATTCCTGTATTGAAATTAAATGCCTTCCAGAGGAATGAAGGCAAATAGAAAAATAATGCTTGGGCAGCCAGAACTAGGGGGACCTTTTTAAAAATTATTTTTTAATTTTAATTTTATTTCCAGTACCCATTGGTAATATCCAATAAATATATTCTCTCTAGCAGCATAAGAATCGTCAATATGTAAATCATCCATAGGCAAAAAATACGTTCCCTTCACAAAACAATAAGTTTCTGCATATCTGAAAGGAATTTTTAGTTTATTAAAACCAGAAAAGTTTATTTAATTTTAAAGTTTATTTAAAATCAGAATTATAAGTTTAAACTTGAAATCAGAATTTTTAAATATAAATTAATTTTTAATTAAAACTTGAGCAACTTGACTTCCGGAGGACGGGAAAAAAGTTGATAGACACAAAGTTGCTTGTAAGTTTATTTTCCGGATTCGTCAAGTTGCTCAAGTTTTAATTAAGAATTAATTTAATACTAACTCTCCGCAAATTTTTTGCGGATGTCCGCAAATTATTAAATATAAATTTTAAAAAATCCACCAACTTTTCCCAAGCTCCAGTAAATTCTGGAGGTACCCAACACTGTATAGGCTTCCCAACATATTGGGTAGCCGCTAATGTAATGGCTGCAAATGAGAGCATAATTGCTGTATATTGATAATTGAGACGGTCAATTATGTCATTTGATTGGTAACTTGGAAAATAATAAAATTTTTTAAATAAAATACTGTTGAACCTTCACTTATAAATACACCTTTGTGGACAGATAAAAATGTACCTCATAATGAGGGTATATTAAATAGAGAGTGTCATATAATGAGGTGTCCTTAAATAGAGAGTATATTAAATGGAGAATACCTGGTTTTGGGTGTATCTTATAATGAGGTCTGATTATAAAATAATAAAACTACCTTCTTCTAATTTTACTCAAATATGGAGTTAATGCTCCAATCATTTTTTAAATAAATAATTTTTAAAGAATGAAAGCAAATAAAATTTAAATTACTCTCTTTAAAATTATTAAATTAAATTGAGAATGTTTTTTCCTTTAAAAATAGAAGAGTGTTTAATTAAGAAAAGAAGCTTTTTGTTAAGATAAAGTTAAACACAAATTTTGAGAAAAGATGATTTTATTATACAGCCGGATCTCGTTTGTACGTAAACCCAAATATGTGGATACTTTCTAATTTTTTAAAGAATTAACCACAGGGTGTGGGTATCTGCCAAAGCGTTACCTCAACTTTCAGATAAACCTCTGTTTTACACATATACACCCTAAGGGTATGAGTACAGTCGAGATTTGACTGTTACTATTTTAAAGTACAAATGAAAAACAACAAAATTACTATATTTGTTTTGTATACAACAACCTGAACAAAACTAGAATAATTTTTTCTACTCTACTCCCTCTACTCTACTCCCTCTTCTACATATTCACTTCATTCAACGTCCTCCAAAATGTATAATTCAATGCCCGCGCAACCAAAAATAATAAAAAAAAATTTATTTTTTGGGGGTAATCAATAAATTGCGATTTTGTGTTATAGACGGGCGGCGTTAACGTTTTTATGGAAAGATGGAAAAATAAAATTGTATAGAAAAATAAAATTGTATAGACCTTTTTGAGGGAAAAAATATGCAGAATAGTGATGGAAGTAGTATTTTTGGGGATATCATTTGAGAGGAGAGAAACGGGGGACTTTAATTTGGTAGGATTTTAATTAAGTCGGGTCTCGGTTGATGAAAAAGTATATAAAATTGTGGTGTGTTTAAAAATGCAAGTATGGCTACTACCACCTAATCAACTTTAAAAGTGGGTTGTACAATAGAGAGTTTATGAAGTTTTGTGGATACGTACAAACGGGATTTGATTGTATTACTGTGAAAAGTAGCGGGTAATGAGGGAAGGATACCGAGAAGAATGAGACTTCCTTCGTTTCTCTTCTTAATTCTCCCACAGGCAGGGAAATGAAAAAAATTCTTTTGAGACTTCCCTATAACTTCATAATCCGTGTTCGACTGCTACAGTCGGACCTCAGTCTTATTCCGTCGCAACCCTTTTTTTCTTTATTCTACCTACATGTCCCCCCCCTCCACAACCTACAAAATTTTTTACAGCATAAAAGTGCAATTGTCGGTAAGGAAAAAATTAGTCGGTGCCCTTCTCTAAAAAGAGGAAAAAATAAAAAAAAATCGAATGTCCAAATAAAAATAAAATTCTCGATCGATTCTCTCTATACAAGCATTAAAAATAAAAAAATAAAATGAATTTTTAGACATTCCTCTTTTATGGTTTTACATTTTTTGAAGAAAATGGGGAGAGGAAGAAGAATAAAAACAATCTCCCTCTCTCTCTCAAAAATTGAAACTAATTTTATTCTAAACCTCCCCCCAAAATTTTTTTTTATTAATTTAAACAGTAATTTACATATTTATCTACACTAGAGACCGGCAAAATCGTGTTTGCGGGATTTATCCGACAGGATTTTGCGGATAAATCCCGCAAAAATCCCGCATCCCGCATTTTAAATTTGCGGGATCCCGCGCGGGATTGCGGGATTTTTTAAAATTTTGAAAAAATTCGAAAAATTACAAAGGACGGTAAAGTTTAGCCTGAAAAACAAGCTAACGATCCGTCTCAGTAAGCTAAATGAAATATTACCACTTCCTAATACAAAAACCCAACTTTTGAGGATTGACTTTTTGAGGATCCGACATTTGCTGATCCCGTGGCACGACACTTGAGGATCTGACTTTTAATCCTCAGTCAGATCCTCCGGAGTTGAGGATCTGACTAATAATATCCTCCACATGTAGGATATACATAGAAGGATTAGAAGTTAGGATATTTGGGGGTTGACAAGTATATAAAGAGATTTGAGAGATATCTAAGGATTTGGAAAGATAAAAAAGGATTTTGGAGGATCTGTAGGGGTAGGATGGATACCTGAGGATTTATGGGATCAAGGGAGATAACGTTTGAGGACCAAGGGAGATATCGAGGGATTAAAAAGGATTTCGCTGGTTTGAGAAAATTAAAAATGGTGAATCTCGGTGAAATAAAAATGATATTGGTTGTTTAACAAGGATATCGTGATCTAACAATTTGGATTAGTTTTGACGAAAAAGAAATGTTCCACGCGGCGCAAGCGAAAATTTTGTATAAGTATTTATCCAGATTTCTTCTTTTATCAGCGCCGCAGGCAAAAATTTTGAGAATTTCGGAAGACGAATGGGTAAGATTTCTTCCTTTTTCAGCGCCGCAGGCGAAAATTTTTCGAATTTCTGAAGTTCAAGACAGAAAGTACTACATTTTCCAAAATCCCGCAAAATACAAAATATTTTGCGGGATCCCGCATGCGGGATTTTTTTTCAAAACCTTTGCGGGACAGGATTTGCAGGATAAATCCCGCAAAAATCCCGCAAAATCCCGCAAATCACAAAAAGTGCGGGATTGCGGACGCGGGATCCCGCAAAATCCCGCGCGGGATCCTGTCCCGCGCCGGTCTCTAATCTACACACCTCTTTACTGTTCAAATCAATTTAAAATTCCACGAGAAAATTTTTTTTATCGACCTCCTAATTTTTTTTTAATTATAATAAACGCCTGTTATACCCCTCTTTACTAGCAGCTTTCATTTTACCTTTCTGTGTTAATTGCCTTCATTCTCAAATTAACTTGGGGGTTTATAGAATGAAAGGCATTCTCAAATTAACTTTAAAATCCCTAGAGTATCAAGCCATTGAGTTTATTATTTAAAATCAGAACCTTCCTAAACACTCTAAAGCACCGTTAGTATTTTTGATAAAAGATATACCTACCAGGGGTTTTTCCTATGACTCCGCCTGCCGTTTTTCCTATGACTCCCTCCATTTGATGCCCCCTTCTAACAGAATGCCATTGGAAAGGAATTGAAAAATAGAATGCCATGGCATTCTATAGGAGGAAAATCGTTAACTAATGAAAATCCTTTTAAAACCACCTTTTTTGGCCTACAATATCCTCCTTTATATTATTCGTTAATTCCAGTTATTAGCAAAAACGTTCTTTTTATTTTTAATGCTAAAACCCTCAAGACTTTCTCGGTCCCAGTTTAATAACCTTCAAACACCACGGTATATAAAGAGTGGTACTATGCGTTTATTCCGTGTCACGACACTTGCAGATATGACATTTGCAGACCCGACACTTGCAGACCCGACTTTTGCAGATTAGACCCATTTCGCTCTCTTTACCTTACTTATACACCGTGGAGTGTTTGCTGCTGCGGAGGAGTATATGTAGTATACCGGTGGAAAGGTTTTGATATAAGACCCATACCAATTTGTCTCGACGAGCTGAGTCGAACGGCACCACTCTTTTTTCCGGAGATTCTCTTTTTTCCGGAGGCCAAAAATTTTCAGCGTAGACCTATGGAGCGTCGGCGAGGCGCTTGTGCAAAACCCTGCGCTTCGCGCAGGGTTTTGCGGCACGCGCCTTGCGGGGAGTCAACGGTCGCTGGGCTCTGAGCTCGTAACATGATCCTATTCCTATCATCGATGAGATGGGCATCCCAGGATTCCTCCGCAGCAGCAAACAGCGAAATGGGTCTAATATGCAAAAGTCGGATCTGCAAATGTCTGATCTGCAAGTGTTATATCTGCAAGTGTCGTGACACGTTTCTATGCTTACTCCAATCAAAATTAATCTTATATCATTCAAAACCTTGCGATAGGCGATATCTTTTTTTTAACAGGATGGATAAAGTTGTCAGGTCTCCAAAACTGCCTAAATATCGTTTATTAGAGAGCCTCGTTCAATTAGAGAGTGCCTCTCTAATGCTAAGGCAAACAATTACATTTAAATTAAATTATATGATGCAATATTCTATTTAATATTTTACTTAAAAATTAAAAATCCTCTTCCTCGTTTAAATGTTAAAAAAATTCATTTAAAAAGTACAATGCCCTTTTACATTATCGGGCACTTTCAGTCAATTATTAATTTAAATGTCATCTTCCCAAAGTATTTTCCCCCTTATTTTTTCTGATTAGTCACGTGTTCTTCTGTGGGGGGAATTTATTTTTAATAATAATAATAAAGACTTAGTGATTCATTCACATCCGAGAAAAACTACACAAAAAAATGATTGGCGCGCCATTCTTTTTATTTAAATGACCTTTCTCACAAAATTTGCACTTTATTCGAATTTTTTTATTTAATAAGTCTTTATTTAAAAGGACTTTTTAATTATTTTAAATGCACTTTTTAAAAATTAAAAAAAATTTTTTAGACCTCAAACATTCCTTCCCTCGGTATCTCCGAATCAGTCTCGAGGCCATATTTTGGGCCATAACTTTTTCGATTTTTAACCGATTTAAATAATTTTTATATCAATCGAAAGCTCTGAATGTGAGGGTTATTTTATCTAACAGGACTGATTTGGTCGGATCATCCTATAAAAAGTTACAGCCGAATAAGTGCGCGCAATCGTGTTTTTCGAGCTGTTCTGATTAATTTAAAAAATTTAAAAATTACTTTTTCCTCCTTTGGCATTCTGTTATTTTTATTCCGTTTTGTTTTTCTCTCACCGAAATCTCTCTTGTTTTCGTACTATCCTACTGGCTGGCACCAAGCAAACTTTATTTTTTTGTGGATTTAATTTCGAAATCGTTGACTGAACTCTTTTTTCTTTGTTCTTTTCTATTGCCGTTTTATTTTTCATTTTATTTTTCTCTAAATTTAAAGGGAAAAGTTAAAAGAAATAATGGTGGATTGCCGAACTAGGGACAAAACGCCGTTCGAACAAAATACTGTTTGGGCATTAGAGTAAAAACACCGTCCATATTTTACCGAGAATAAATCCGATTTATGTCGATATTATGTTATCTAAATATCTTTAGTCTCTACTAATAGTGGGTTTTGACTAGTACTATAACTCCGATTCTTAAAAATTTTCTTTTAAACTTTTTCGCTCTAAACTAAATGGACGGTAATTTTTACTCTAATGGGAGGACGGTATTTTGGTCGGACGGTGTTTTGTCCTGTCACAATAGCCGACATTATTTCTCTCTCTCTCTCTCCTTGTTTTTAGTCTTTACTTGAAGTCCTCCCTAAACTTTTCTCTCTTTTTCGGTGACAAAGACCACATAGACAAAGAAGTTTGTTGTTTTTTCTGATGATTCATTCACAAGTTCTATGGTTTGTGGACACTTTCTTTGACTACACGTAGAGTCATTTCCTTTTATAGTCCACGTAATTGAAGTTACCCTTCTTCGAGAATTTTTTTCCCTATTTTTTTTGTTTATGCCACTCTTCTTTATCAATTTCCCGCTTTTTTGTAGTTTATTCCCTCTAAATAATCATCATTTTTTAAACAAAATACTTTGCTTTACCTTCAATTTTTTAGTTAAAATAAACAAAATCTCACATGTCACATTCTTTTTCTAATCATCAAAGAATGGCTACAATACCTCCAAATAATTTGACAATTTGCAATATTGACGGAACTCCGATCCAAAATGCTGGAAATTTTTTAACAAATAATAGTGGAGCACATTCTTGGCAGACAGAACAGACAATTAATCTCGAAACTATTAATCTCGATGAATTTGATAATGAACACTTTAATTTGGTAAGGGTTTTTTAATTTAGTTTTGGAGTGGTTTTGTGGTAGATATTGGCCTGGGTCTGGACCAAGGCGTGGGTTTTCCTGTACTCAGAGTCCAGGCCCAGGCATTTTTTGACATTCATGACCAATAAATCAAACCAAGGAACAGGCCCAGGCTTTTCAAAAATTCCAATTTCTAGTTTGTGGGACACATAGGGATTCTGAGCTTGTGTAGCAATCACCCCCTCGGTTATTTGAGACTGAAGGCTCTTCTAGATTTGTTGTGATACGTTAGGATTTATAGGAGTTAATTAGTGGTCTAATTAGGGCTTTCTGGTTAACATGACATTTTTTGGGGTTTCTCCCTGCTGCTCTGATTTTTTTAGGGAAAAGGTCTTATCTATAGGAAATGGCGTCTTTCCTATTTTTATGAAAATTCGTCCCAAAATGTTTTTCTAACTCTAAAATTCAATCTATTTTACAGCTAAACTTTATCAATGACGGATCTTCCCCTCTAGAAGAATCTGGCCCGAGATTAGAAGACGATGAAATTCAAAAACAAAAGGCTGAAGCTCTTTATGCGCAATATCAGTATGATCAAATGATGTTTGCAAATCAACATTTACAGCAAAGAAATGGTTTGGGGCTTTTGTTAGATAGCCCTGATGATTTAATTGATATTTATCTTTCTTCAGATTTCGGGCCCAATGAATTTGTGACTGCCCCTGTGCCTTCTTCTTGCTTTGGAGAAGTTGGTGGTGGCCCGAGATTGGAAGGGGCTGGTCCTGTTCGAGATGAGGAAGAAGAGGAAGTGAGGAGGAGACTTTTGGAACCCCCAAACACTTCTAGTTTGGTTCCGTCTACTTCCAATGCTTCAATGCAAAAGCTTCTTCGTGTGCCGGTTGTGAAAGAGGAGCCTTTCAAGGATGAGCCGTTGGAACAAGTAAATTTTTATTTTTGATTTAGAAAGTGTTTAGGATCGATTTACGGGTTTTCTAGTCTTAATTGCCTTCTTCGCGAGTATTCGGTGCCATTTGTAATTTTTGTTTTCCAACTATCTCAGGCACCTTCTCGGGAGGATAAATTCCTTTTTCTCTTTATTTGTAGTTTTCTGGACTAACGAATTAAGCTATTAAACAGATTAATGAATGGCTTCGGTTATTATCCGATACTAATTTTGTCCGCATTTTTCTGAAAATCGTACAAATTAACAAAAAGGATGAGTTTAAAAAATCTTGCGATTAGACGTTTAACACCTTCCAAATCGATCTTAAATAAACCTTTACATGAAAAAAAACTTTTTACTTTAACTTAATTTTCAGGATAACGTAAACGTTTCTCATGTTTTTGGTTCATCCTCCTCCCGTGCTTCTAGCGTTGCCAGTAGCGTCTTTACTTCAGTACTTTCATCATCACATTCCGGAACGCCTCGAAAATATCGAATTAAATCAGATAAAGAAAAGTCTAATCCAATGTATAGACTTAAACGTTTGAAGGTTTTTTTCTAATTTTTGTGAATATTTTTTAAATAAATCTTTTTTAGAATAATGATGCTGTGCGTCGCAGTAGAGACAAGGCAAGACAACAACAAATGGCAAAAGAACACAGGCTTCTATTTCTGGAACATGAGGTTTATTTTTATTAAATATATGGGAACTAGATGTCCTTGAAAGGGATGTGTTTTGTTGGGAATTTGCTCTTTTATTAAATTTATGGGATAGATGGTGGTGCGAAGGGGATATATTTTGTTGGGTATAGGTTCTGTTTAAGAATGTGGGTTGGTGTAGGCTTGATGGGTTTATTTCTGAATGATTTTCTTGTCAGCGACTGTTTAGTTGTCTTGAAATAATATAGAGAACATTTATTTTCCTAAGGCTAGCAAACCTGAATTCTTTTTCCTGCACCATAGGCTAAAAATTTTCATTCCCGATCATTCTCTTATTATTTCTTTTGTCTCCGTTTCAGGATGAGGCAGGGGATTTAATTTTCGTGGAATGCATGAAATTTTATTTTCACATATTTTACCCTTAATAATAAGAAAATTAAAAAAAATCTTTAATTTTATTTTTCAGACGCGTGAACAAGCAGTTTTGATACAAGAATTGAAAGGCCAGAACGCCGAGCTTAAGGACGAATTTCAAAAAATTAGACAAAATTGTAGATGTGGGGCTATAAATTTAAGTGAACAACAAAGGCATTAAATGATGGACAAATTCTTCAGAAAGAAAATCTAAATAAATGTGTGTTGAAAGTTAATAATTTAGTCAAAGAAACAAAAATATATTTTTAGTTTTTATATAATCCTTCCTCTATTTATCCAATTTTATATTTATATTTTTGCCTAATTTTTGGCTTTTCCTGGCAGACTTTTTGGAAGAATTTTATTTAAAAAATATACTGAAAAATTAAGAAATTCTTTTGATCCAAGAGAACCTTGAAAGTTGGGTAAACAACCGAAGCCTCCTTTTAAAAGTTCGGATCAACCTAACAATAAGACAGGATGAATTAGTATTTGTTTAAAAATTTCTAAAAATATTTTTCAATAAAAAGTCTGCCAGGAATTTAATTTTTTATAATTTAGTATATTTTTTCAAAAAAATATTATTTTGCATTCAAAATAAACAATAATCCCCATATATTTTTTTAACAAACTTTTTGTGAGAAACATTTAAAAAATAATTTCTTTCATTTTTTCGTTTTATAATAATTGGAAGGAAAATAATAAAGTTAATAAGTCTCATTTTTCTGTTTAAATTTTAAAAATACCCTTGAGGTGTTTGTTGGGGTTCTATGTAATTTTGGAGAGTTCAAAAGAATTTTATAGCCAGTAACCTTTTTTGAGTTGGTTCTAATGACCCTTTTCCGATTCTTGATAAGGGTAGGACGGGCAGGATTGGACAATCAATTGGACTTTCCCTTACATTATTTTATAGAATATCCAAAAGTTTCATAACTAGGACTGGCTATACGTATGTTCGGAACTTTGCTATCTCAATATTGGATCCAGATATCCTGAAATTTCTACACGATCCATTAACCTTTCATGTTTTCTAGCCTTTCTATTTTTTTAATTCTACCCTTTTCGTTCTACAAACATTAATGCCTTTTTTTTATAAGCGTTCTTTCGGCCAAAGTTTATTTTTTTTCATTAAATTCTTGGATAAAATTTGTAAACTTAATCAAATTTTAACTAGAAAATTTAAAAAACAATAAACAAAATTAATTTTTTTTCTTTTTTCAATTTCCCTTCAAGTTTTTTTGGTAGAAATTTCTAAAAAAAAATTTAAAAATTCTTTTAGGTTAATGACTAATACACACATAATTTACTTACATATATCCTCATCATCATTTACTCCCTTAAATTTATGCCCTAGTTACCAACCCCCAACCTTCTCCAATCCTTCCCTTCTCTCCCCCAAGAAATTAGGGCGACCACCCAATGTTAAAAATATAAAACGGACTGCAAATGAGGGCCAATTTTGTGGTCTTTCCCCCCAAAAAAAGAAAGAAAGGAAAATGGCATTTCTAAAAGGCCAATCAATGTTAGCGCCCGGAGGCGTTGCAAATACGCAAAAACAAATGCTTTTTTTCTTTTTGTTTGTTCTCAGTTTCTTTTTTTTGTTTAGGATTTTTGTTTTTAATAAATAATGAGGAAAAGTTGTCCACAAAAGAGTTTTGAGTAGTTAATAGACTCTGCTTGTCATTAAATCTGACAAATGACTATTTAATATTTGGCTTTGAAAATTATTTTTGGGTTATTTTGATGTTATTGTCTCCCTATTTATTATTAGGTAAGAGGGTTTCTGACGTCCTGATTTCCGGGAACTGTGAATTCTCGACGTTTTTTGGGTCGGAAATTGGATTCCCGAACTCGGAAATTTATTTATGTTAGCAGATCCTTCCTGCTTAGTTACATTAATTTTTTAAATTAATAAAATATTAAAAAAAATTTTTTTTAATTGTCGTATTTAGAGTGATAGGGTTATAATATCAATTAAAATTTCAAGGGGGCTGGCTATACCTGAACCTTTTTTAATTTTTGTTAAGTGAGATTCTCGATTTCTTGTTTGTCGTTAACAGGAGGAGGTTCTGAACTAATGGTTTGAACGGCTTCTTTATTTGCTTGATTTCTTGTATAATTACCCTGGGTAATTAGGGGGAGGGGTGAGGGCTTTCGTGTAATGAAATGTAAAGTGCTATAAGCTATAAGAAGTGAATGAGGGCTAATTATTTGAGGGAGGACAGTTAATCGGGAATATCCGGCAACAAGTAATACCCCCATTTTATCTATCATATAAAAATCATTGTTTAAATTAGCAATTTTTTGTTTTTTCCTTTTAAACTGTTTGACAAAACAATTTTTTGTCTGAAATGTCTTTTCATTTCACTCATCCATATGACTATCCATCAGTCAAAATTGCTCATTCCACCCATTTTTTGGCCATCAAAAAATTCCTCAATAAGCATACACACACATTGCCCTCTTAAAGAAAGTTTCAAATTTCACAAAAACAAAAATCCACACATTTTTACTTCTTTAAAAATCTAAGGAGAAACGAACCGCGAAACATTACTCTCTCTCTCTCAAAAATGTCTCAAACCATCCAAACAAAAAATGCCATAACCAAACAATTATTTATTTAATCCCTTTAAAAACCAGTCATTCGTTCATCCATTTTTTTTCTTTTTTATTTTTTTAATTAAATTTTCTAAAAGAAAATTTAATTAAAAAATAATATATCCCCCTTGGCGCACATTTTCTTGCTTGAAAATTTTTTTTATTTTAACACATTTTGGTGTCTGTAATTTATTACCGTTACGAACACTTTTTACGATTTTAAATTTATATTTATTTATTTAAATTTTAGAGGATTTTTTAATTAAATTAGTTCCCTATTTTATATATTTTTTGGCGTTTTAGCTTTCACTCTAAATACGAGCTTTTCTAAACACCAGAACAACGCTTTGTTTACTAAGCTGTAAAAAATTTATTTTAAAAAAGTGTATTTTTGTTGTCAAGTTTATTTTCAAACAAAATCAAGTTTATTAAATAAATCAGAATAAGTTAATTTGACTCCTTAAAATAATTGACTAATCCTTAAAATAATTTGACTCCTTAAAAGTTTTTATTCTGATTTTCTGAAAAAATTTTAATTTTAATTGTTCTGTAAAATAAGCTTTTTGAACTACCAGGACAATAATGTGTTTAAAGAGCTCCTTGAACGATGTTTTTTATTGAATTCAAGAAATTTTTTTTTCATTATTTTTTTTTGAATTTCTTATTTTTTGGATGTAGCTATTTATTCTAATTTCAATAATTTTTAGATTTTTCCACAAGTACCGTCAAAGTTTAAATTCCTCCCTTTAAAATGTTGATCTCTTCCCTCTACCCTTTATTGTTGATCAAACTTTAGTAAATTTATATCTAGAAATAAAAAATGTGCACAGGTGTTGGAATTATTATAGATCAACTTTGCAAAAAAAGATTAAAATAAATATTTATTTTAAGAGATTTATGATGATTAATTAATTAATGCTTGACTTGAATTATTAACTTTATAAGAATTATGTAGTAATAAGCATAAATAAAGTAAAAAATATTTCTGACAAAATTATATCGGGAATTCGATTTTTAATTTCTTCGAATTTCCCATTATGGTCATTATCCGATTTTTAAGTCATTTCCGATTCCTGATACTCTTGTCAGTTCCTATTCACCAGAAATTATTCTGAAGACTCTATTATTCTGATTTTCTTTAACCTCTATGAACCAGAAAACTATTTGAATATTTGATAATTTGCTATAATAAATCATGACACTGTGGAAATCCCTTGGAAATATTTATTCAAAAATTTTTCTCATTTTTTTTCCTTCTAATTTCAATCCCCCCCCCCCCCCCCCCCCACCAACCTCCACAATATACTGGAATGTTTTTATAAATTTTCTAAATACAGCTGTTCATTTTTAAAGATAATATTTATTATTTCAAACAATTGCCCTAAACACAGATGCAATTAAAATAAATACTTTTATAAAAATATTTCTTTTTCTTCCAAACTTTAAATAAAAATATGTCTGTTTAATTAATCACACCAATTTCTTTAAATAAAAAATTCTGATTTATTTTTAGAAATTCTGATTTTTAAAATTTTTATTGAAATTCTGATTTTAAGATTCTGCTTTTTATAATTGATTTTTACTCCTGATTTTAAAATTCTGATTTTTACTCCTGATTTTAAAATTCTGATTTTTACTCCTGATTTTAAAATTCTGATTTTTACTCCTGATTTTAAAATTCTGATTTTTCAATTTTTTTTAAATTCTGATCTTTTAGTTCTATTTTAAGACTCTGATTTCTTAATTCTGATCTTAAGATTCTGATTTTTATTCTGGGTTTTATTCTTATTTTTTAAATTCCTATTTTTTAATTCTGATTCTTTATTCTGATCTTTAATTCTGATTTTGCAATTTTGATTTGTTTAATTCTGATTTTTAAAATTCTGGTTTATTTAATTTTAGTCTTGATAATTTTTAATAGTCTTGATAATTTGCTATAAATTGTAAAAGAACCCCTTTTTTGCAACAAAATCTATTTTATTTTCAACTATACATATACAATCTTTTACAAATCTCTAGAGAGATTTTCCTCAAAAAATGTATAAATAAATATATTATTTGTAGCTTTTTTTTATTCATTTTTTCCAAATTCAGACGACCATTTTTTTATTTTTATTTACAATTTTTTGTTTTTTATAAATGTCCAAAATATATTTAATTTTAAAATTCAAAAATTTCCTTTGAAATTTTTTTGATAATTAACCCTTTTAATAAAAAATAAAGTTTAGAATACGCCTTGTACTTATTGGAGTGTTTTGATGCCTTAAGACAGTTACTGAAGGAGTAGTGTATTTCAAAAATTTTTAGTGGACAGAATCCCACGGGATTAATCCCGTAAATCCCGTACTGGATCCTCTCCCGTGCCGCACACTATCATGGAGTACAATCAAACGCCTCTTTGCATGTTAGGACTCTTGATATCACTTATCTATAAGTGGCATGTTTGTGGAGGACATGGAGAGAAAGAGAGGTGAGGGTCATTCTTTAAATGGCAACCTCCTTAATAACCCCCCTCTCCCTCCATATTTATGTGTTCTAATTAATTAAACCATCCCAAACCTCAATTACTATCTAATAATCCAATAATTCCACCAAATCCACTTTTTTTTGCCCCCAAAAACTTAAACTATCTTCTATAAGGCTAATTGCCTCCAATAAGAAATGACCTTATTTTTTCTTCATTATTTTTTTGCCTATTTGCTTTTTCTTACTTATTTTTTGTTATCTTCATTTCCCCTTTAATTCCCATCTTTCTATAAATATATTTGACCTTTTTATTCATTCGATCATCATTCAATGTGTCTTTATAAACTAGCATTTTATTGCCCTTTCTTTAAGTAATATTTTTTTCTAGTATTTTTTTTGTTAAAAGAAGACTATATCCATTAATTAAGAATTCTCTGATTCTTTAAAAATTTAATTTTCTAATGTTTTAAGGAGATCGTTAACTTGTTTGAAGTTGGATATTTTCGAAATTTTCTTTGGGTAGGGGGTTGGGTTAAGGTTGAAAAATGACCGGATTTCGGCTCTCGAGTATACACCCCCTATTTAAGATATATTTGTCCCATCTCTGCTTCCCATAACTTAAATAACTTAATTAATAATTAAGGTAACCATCGGAACTCGTTTATATAAAGCCAGTACTAAGCTAGTCTCAATTTTTCAAAATTAGTTGGCAACTTGTAGGTGAATGAAAATGGCTGTCTGAGCATTATCCTCTATTTAAGATAACCCTTATAATTTACAATTTTTGAACCACTAAGAGTGTAAATGGTTGCCGAACCCTGTTTATTTTTAAAAAATAGTCGCTAGTTACATAGCAAACCTATTAAAATCCTCTAATAATTTTTTGTTCTTTAAATCCGCAAAATTTATCTGCAAAATTTCCATGTCCTTATTTTTCTATCCGCAAGTTATTTTTCTTGTTATTTTTTTCTATTTTGTCTACCCCATTCATTTAACAAATTCCCAATATATCTTTCCCTTTTTATCCTTTTTTCTGCAAAATTTTAAAATCCTTTTGTTTTCTGTCCGCAACTTTTGTCCGCAAGATTAGCTTGTTAAAAGAAGAAGCCGTTTACTAACCACAAAAAGCTCTTTTTGTGTGTATGTTTTAGTTTTAGTATTGGCCTCTTGACTTTCTGTTTTCTTTCCTTTAACCAACACCTATAGGTACGTATTTTTGCTTAGTATATTCCTTCTATCCCCCCTTCTAGTTGCGGCGGTTGAGGAGAGGTAGTCAATGAAAGCTAAAAAAAAAGTAGTAGAGTGTTTTTTTTCATTTTTCTTTTCTCTATTGGCACATTGACGGCTTCAAAAAGAAGCTTTCTTTCAATCTTGCGCATTCCAAAATTTATTTTAAATAATTTATTTGTAGCTTTAAATAGGCCTGGATTGGCGCCCACATTTGCCTCCCAAGATTCTTTTATGGCTTATAACTTTGTTAAATCTCAACCTTTTGGAACAAGTTTTGTATCTTTCGAAAGCTTAGTGTATGCTGATTCTTTTTGCCAAAAGAATCAATTTTGTCTGAGTATTCCCTAAAAAGTTATGGACGGTTAATTGAGAGTAATCATGATTTTTCTTGTTTATCATGCCTATCATCTTTTTAGATGTATTCTGGATCTCAACTCTATCTCCAAGATAAAGTAAAATAATCCTAATACTAGAGCCTTCGAAAGCTAATAAAAGTATTAGAAAGTAATGAAAATTTAGAAGGTTATGGTTGCCAAATATTTGTTGACGCCAAAACTTTTTTGCGCCCAAATAGACTAGTATTTTTTTTTACAAATTTTTCAAAATCTTTTAAACGAAAAGGATTGAATATGGCACTAATTATTTATGTTTATTTTGCTTTTTTGTCTCTGTGTTATTTACACGTTCGGTTAAAAATACTAGAAAAGCCTTTACTTATTTTTAAAAAATATAAATAACTTTAATTAATTATTATTGGAAATTTATTCAAAATTTAGCTAGAAAAAAATTGGGAGCAGGTCAGAGTACCGCAAGCCCAAGGTGCTGCAGAGCTAAAATCCGTTCAAATTGGTCAAATCCGGGACGCCCTAGCATGGTTTGATGCACCTCAACGAGCTGAGTCGAACCATGCCAGGGCAACCCGGATTCGATCACTTTGAGCGAAGTTATAGCTTTGCGGTACCTTGGGCTTACGTTATCTTGGGGTGTACCCAAAATTTAGCTATAAATTGCTTTGTACAAAATTATTTAGGTAATTTTTATTTTTTTGTAAAATTTTATAGAAAAAAATTTTTTAATTTAAATTTAAAATTTATTTTAAGACTTTGTATCATTTTATTCCAAAAATTTAATTAGATTTTAAATATCTTTAGAAAGCCTATATAGCTTCTAATATGTTCTTTGGTCGCTTCCTTATTTTTATTTAAAATTTTGTGTTTGTTTGCATTTTCTTTTTAAAGAATATTTTTTTCATTTTTGGATAAAATTAATAAAAAAATTTGTAAAATAAGTGGAAACTCTATATAACAACATCCCTCAGTTTCGACGTAAGAAAGAAAGTAATGTGTGTCCCTCCAGTTTTGAGACTTTATCCTCCTTCAAAATCTTTATTTCGGTTCAAACATGTTTAAAATAGTACCTCTAAGGAGGGCATAATTTAAAATTAACTTATCCCAACCAGTGATGCAAAAGTTCCAGTTCCGGAACTGAAACCGTGGAACTGGTAAAGGTGTGGAACCGGTCTGGAACTGGAACCGGTTCCAGAGAAATCCACACCTTTACCGGTTCCACGGTTACGTCGAAACTGAGGGGGATAACCGTGACTTTATCACAACCAAATTTTATATTTTTTTCCTGATTTATGGCTAAGAAGTGCCTATTTATTATTTTGTCGTTTTATTTAAAAAATTTTCTTCTTTCAACCGCCCTCAAATGCAACATTTTTCAAAACTTTTTTCTTTTTCTAGATGCCTTTAACAATTTAAAAATACTAATAGAATTATTAAATGTAAAAAAAGGCGTCTTTAAAGTGGCCATATAAAATTCTTTTTTTAATGTCTTCAATAATGTCTATTTCAAATCCATTCTTTGACTATTCAACAACATCAACAACAACAAATTCTTCACAAATTCCCCCTTTTCTTACCCCTCCACTTCGACGTGCAGCTGCTTTAAATGATGAAAATAAATTAAAAAAAGAAAATTTAAATTGTAGCAATACAACTTTAAAACAAGAAAATTCTTCATCTTTTGAATTTGGACCTTGTTGTGTTGAAAATCCGTTTAGTCAAGATGATGGGGGAGGAAATGGAGGACTTTTTGATAGGTGAGAGAGGGAGGAAAAGATCTATTCTGAAAGAAATCTCTGAGTTATTCCGCTCATGTGGGAAATATCTCAGGCTGGTATACTAAGAAATGGGATAATTGGAAGACTGAAAGTGGGAGGGAGGTCGGGATAACTAAAGGATATGTATAATAACTGGGAAGTTGGGATACATGGAAAATTGTAATAAATTGGAGGGTAGCATAACTGAGAATGTTGTGATTCTATGATACGTGTAACAGGTATCCTGCCGTCCCGATTCCCGAAATCGTGAATTTTGTTTTTTTATCAGCAGGATCCCTGACGTGTAATTAGAATAGGAATTTGAATGAGAAATTTGAATGACTGATTTTTTAAATTTATCTGTCTTTTGGCATTATATATTTTTAATTTTTTAAAAATGACATATGATCCCTTTAAATTAAAAAATAATTTTCTATTTTTTTTCAATTTTTTTTTTGGAAAAAGTTTTTTTCAACATTTTCTTAAATATTTTTTTCACTATCTATTTAATTATTAACGTTTTAGATTACAAAAAAATTTTTTCTAAATAATTAAGTAAAATGCCTTTTTTGACAAATAAAAGTGAAGAAAGCAAAGCTGTGGGATCACCCAAAATTTTAATTGACAAACCTATAATAAATAGAAGTCTTTTATTGGGAGCAAAAAGTAGTCGAAGGAGTTCAGCACCGTTTTCCCAAATTTCAATTAAAAAATCTGATAATATGTAACGTCAAAAAGAGAATTTCACCGTCTTTAACGATTCGCCGACAATATGAAAACGGGCCTTTTTGACCTTGATCCTTCATAGAAAGGACTTGGCTGGAAGAATAACTCGTTTCCGACACTTTTTCACATGAGAAAAATTTACTGGCATAATGTCCTTCCTTGTTTTTTCCTTCTTTAGCTAGAAAATTGAATTGTCGGTGAATTGTCCAGACTATGAACTGCCCCTTTTTTAACGGTTAAATTCTAATTTTCCCCATATTTTCAGCCGTATAAGCCAATCTTCGTCAGCCGTCGTTGATTCAATGATTTCTGAAGGTTTTCTAGTCTCGTCATCTTCAACAACTGTTCCTACAACAAAAATGCTTCAGGATTCAGGATATCGTTCAACAATATCAAATTCTAATTTTGAAGAGGAAATGTTGGTTATTGCTGAAAAAGAGAGGAAAGAAAGGAGAAGACAACGACGAAAAACAGGGTTTTTATTTTTATTTAAAAGGGATTTAAAAGGGGAAAGAAAGGGGAATGTTTTTGGAAACAAATTTGTGTTTATAACCGTTTAATGACCAAAAAAATTGACCTCAAAATGGCGCAAATCTATTAAAAAGAGCAAAAAAACGGAAAAATAAAAACATGATTTATTTGTCGGAGTTTGTGGAAAAACGAAAATTTTTTTTTTGGAATATTTTTTAGAAAATTTTTTTGTAATATTTCGATGCCACAAGACAAAGTCTTGTTTAGAAATGCCACAACAGATTCAAATCGGATTTTCAATTTTTTTCGGATAGCGTATTGAATCGGGGATCGTTCGGGGGATTTTTTTCGAAGGATCAGTTGGGGAGACTTAATTTACCAAATTTACACGAACTGAAATCCAATCATAGGGAAATTTTGAAAATTTGTGACACGAAACCCGACCAAATTTTTTCACAATCAGTCACATCTCTGTACTCATTAAATATTTTTGAATTTTTGGACATATTATTGTATCCTTTTAAGGCTCTAAAAGGGTGTTATTTCTTTCTTAGGGGAACTAGGTTGAAAAATAAAAATGCCTTTTAATCGACAAAATTAAAAAAATGAAAAAAATTTTTTTTAATTTAAAGACTCAACAATCAGCAAAAAACAAAAGAAGAAGGAATAATGACTGCAAAAAATAACGATAATAATTCTTCCTCTGTCCCAGCCTTTTTGAGAAGAACTTGTAGTAATGCAGCAAATGGAATAAATGCAATAAAGCCTTCAGGTTGGATTGGGGCGGCAATAATGAGGGCTTCTACTTCTGATGATAATGGTTTGTTGATTAAATTACTTTTGGGGAAATTTTTTGGTGGTTTTTTGGGAAAAAAACTTTTTGACTTGATAAGGTGGATACAGGAATTTTTGATTTCTTCCGATATCAGGAACCAACCCGAAAAAATTACTTGAACCCTCTGTTCTGAACCGACAACCCTATTGGAGTTCATTAATTAATTATTAACTCAAATAACACGTCGGCTCTGTTTGTTCCCAAGGGTGATCATCGAGATTACCCTATTCTGTTTATTTTGAGTCATTTTAATGGAATTTTATTTTTTTAATAATTTTGACTTAAATACTATATATTATGTATTTATCCCAAAAATAATTAATTTCTTCCCAATTTTTTAAATTTTTCACAAAAAAATTTTTTTGATATATACATGTGCTAATTTTTATTTTCTTTTTTTTTTGATAAAAAAATAGGCGTAGAAATCAAAGAAATTTTTATTGTTAATTATTTGAATGGTGAGAGAGTCATTAAAAATAAAAAAAATAGGAAGATTTTTTTTAATTTATTTTAGTTTGATATTTAATTTTGAAAATTTTTTTTGAAAAATTTTTAAAACAATTTTCCCAAAAAAATTTTTTTGGATTTTGGAAAAGAAATTTAAAAAGAAATAGAATATCAATGCTAGATATCTTTAATTAGTTCAAAAATTTTAAATTTTCAACAAAATTTTTTTCAATTTTCAAGTAAAAACCAAATCAACTCCTCGAAGAACCCAAAGTATTGGAAGCTCAACAACCACACAAATATTAAATTTGCCCCCAACATTTTTATATTCTACCGGTTGGATGGTTGAAGCAGACCTTTCTAGTGACGATTCTAATAATGAAAAAGTGCAAATTTTTGGTGGAAATAATTGTGGAAATGTTGAAGGTTTTTTTTCTTTTTAATTTAATTTTTTTGGGGTCCAAAGAAGGGATTTTTTTATTTCATAGGATTTTTTTCTATTTTTTGGGGATCAAAAAAAGAATTTTTCTATTTTATTTTAGAGAATCTATGAGGGAAATTTTTAATTTTTTCGTTTAAAAATTTAAAAAAAAAATTTTTTCTAAGGGACATTCCCTAATGTTTGTCAATTCTTTTAAAATTATTTTGAGAATTTTTTTTTTGAAAATAGTTTGGGGAATTTCTGGAAATAATACTTCTGTCTTTAAATTTCTCTTAAATTTCTATTCAGTTCCTATTCCTTAATTTTCTTTAAAAATTTGAGGGGAGAATAAGCCTAGTGGTAGTCAGGGAATTAATTAATAATTACCTAAAAAATATTTTTTATTTTCATTTTTAAAGCCTAAAAATATTTTTTAAAAAATTTTTTCTCAATTAATTTTAGGATTGCGATATTTTTGAAATTTTATTTTTTAATGTTTCCCTGACTACCTACACCTTATTTTTCTTTTAATTTATTTTCATTCTTGCAACAATATTTTTTCTTCTTTATTTTTCAATTTATTGGTCATCATAATTTTTATTTTTAATGTCCTTCTCTATCTTCTCTCTAATTTTTTTTGAATAATATTTTCAATTCATCTAACCTTTCTTTTAAAAACAAGGTTTTGGGGGTGGTCAAAAAGAAGGGAAACGAAAGGGTTTTTGTTTGTACAGATTTTTATTTTGGCCATACACCCCCCCTTCCCCCCCCCCCCCCTTTCCCCTTCCCCCCCCCCTTTCCCCTTCCCTTCCCCCCTTTCCCCTTCCCCCCCTCCCCTCTCCCCCCTCCAAAGCCAAGCCAAACAGACAACAAAAAATTTTTTAATTCTTATTTACAATTTTAGAGAAGGTTTTCCCATACCTTTTTTTAATATTTTTTCCGTTTATTTTTATCCTTATTTTATTATTTTTAAATGACAGATACGCTATGGCCTTTTATTCTTATTAATTTAGGAGAAAGAAAGTGTCCGCAAGTTTTGTCCGCAAAAATTAAAAAATTTTTTTTATTTGTTTTATTTTTCTAGATTAGACTTCCTAATAAATACAAAAAAAGTTTTTTGATAATAAATATTTATTTTTGGGGGAATTATTAATTTTTATTTAAAATATTTGCTGACTAAATTTGCGGATTTTTGCATTTTCTCCTTAATTTCTTTCTTTTTTTAATTTTTTAAATCCTTAATAATTTAAATATTTTAGTCCCAGAAAATTTTAATTGTCTCAAAAATAGAAAAAATTTCCACAAAAATCTTTCTTTCAAAACAATTTATTTTTAATCCTATGAATTTATTAAAAGAGATCCACCTTTTTCAATAAAATTATATACCCAAAAAAGAAAGTTAATTTTTATTACAAATGTGTAAATATATAATTATTATTTGTATCTAGGGAAAAATTATTATTATTATTATTTACTTACCTACTTATAGCAAATTACTTTTTATAGTGTAGTACAACTTGTTTATTTTTTTTTTCAAGTCATGTATTTTTCTGCAACATTTTTAAGTAGCAAATTGTAATTATTCTCAAAAAAACCTGGAATTGTTCTTTATAAAATTCCCACATTTTTCTATTTTTTCTGAAAAGTTATTTTTTTTTTAAATTAGCAATTAAGCGGCAGTCATTTTCCCAGATCATATATACCTTTTTAAACAAACCTCGTTGTTTACCCGCCTTCTTAAATTAGGTATTTTAGTATAGCGGTCCTATTATTTTGATCTGACTGGAACATATCCTTTTTTGCTTCTCTTTTCTGTTTTTTTTCTGTTTTTTTTTTGAAATATTTTTTGTTGTTAAAATGTTAGCAATAAATAAAGGTTCTCTCTCGATTTTCGAACCGCATCCAATAAATCTTCTTTTCTCATTGTACCTTTTCTGATCGGACTGAGACAAGATCTTAAACAAAAATTTCGGTTTTCGAGGATATTTTTTGAGATCTTGTTTCTCGTACGACCATTCTAGTCTTTTCTTGATTTTTTTATATTGTAACGCCAATCACTTTTGTTAAGCTAATCATTCTTCCTCTCTCTCTCGTTTCATTTCATTTTTACAATCAATGTTCTCACAATTATTTTCTCAATTTCTGTAAATATATTACCAATTTCTTTTATTATATTTCTAAGAGGGAGAGAATACCGACCACTTAAAATCGAATAACCAAAAAATTCGGAGAATTATAAGTGATAGAAAAAAGAGAAAGAAGAAGCTTGGGCTTTTTTATTGTTTAATTTTTAAGTGAAGGGGATGGACAGTGGTTATCGGAGAAGGAAAAAAAAGAGAGAGAGAGATTCTCCTTTCGGTAAAATTAAAGTAGGTGCGAATCTTCTTGAGAGAAAAATGGACACTGCTAGTTAGGTTATAATATAGACATGATCATTATTATTATTATTGGACTTTTTTGTTAAAAAAATAAAGGAAAATTATTCTTTTAATTTTATGTAGGGTTGGCCTCTATCGAAAGAATTTTGGCAATTCTCAGTTGCGAACAGTTCTGTTTCTAGTTGTTTTTTTCTCCCTCAGCAATGGAATCTCATTTAAAAGTTCCCCCTACATTCTCGTTACCACGTTTTCCTTAGTACGAGGACTGCGAGGACAACCCTGTTACTACGAGGATAACTTTAAGTAAGGTTTTGCCACTCCTTCACCCCGCATCCTTCCTTATGTCAATCAAAATAAAAAATTGTTCGATTAAGTAATTTAATGATCGGACTGGGAATGTCATACGGGAATCAAGATAAATATCTCGAAAAAATATCTATCTCGGTAACCATGATTTTTTGTTCGAGATCTCGTCTCGGTCCGATCTTTAATTTAACTCTATTCCCTTTTTAATTTTTAAAGTCTTCTCTCTTTTTGAAATAAATCTGTACTTAATTTTGCGCCTTTTTTATGTTGAGAGGGGAAGGGCATTGACCTGTAAAACTTACCTAGAAATCCACACGTTTTTCACAAAAATAAGTTTTCTAAGCGATATGTCCGTTTAGTGTCCATTGTTGTTTGTTCTTTTTACAGAAAAAAAATATTGACTGCACGCAGTAAAAAAATTTTTTTGTATGTATTTTCCCACATTAATTTAAAAAAAAAATTAACGTGATTTTTCTTTAAAATTGTCTTTTCCACAATTACTAATTTAATAAAATTTAATAAAAAAAAGTTTTTTTCTTCTGTCGGTATTTTTTTCTTTAAGATTTCCTTATCTATTATTTATTATCTATCATTATTATTTTGTATTTTGTTTGAGATGATAATCTTTTTCTTGCTATTTTCCATTGTTGGGGCTTATGGAAATTTTTATTTTATTTAATAATTTTAAAATTGTTCTCCTTCCGTTCGTGGAGAACAGAAAAAGGACACGTCCTTATTATCATATATAGCGGCTACCCGACACTTGAGGATATGACTTTTGAGGACCAGACACTTGAGGACCGACTTTTGAGGATGCGACTTTTGAGGACGCGACCTTTGAGGATGCGACCGTTGAGGATGCGACTTTTGAGGATCAGACATTTGAGGATACTCTAATGTCAAAAAAATTAAAAAATAAATAATGTTAATTTTATGTTTAAAAAATTAAAATTTTATAATTTTATGTAGGGTTGCCGGTTTCACCAAATTTTTCGTTTAACCGAAACCGAACCGATAAACCGAACCGAAATTTTTTGAGGGTTAAGGAGTTATTAAGGATTAGCGTTGGGGTATAAGTGAATTTCTGGATATAAGAGGATTTATATCGGGTGATAGAAGGGTTCTGAATTGGTCAAGGGGATTTAATTAATATCAATAAAATAACGAGGGGCATACGTTTGTAGGAGCGATCTTTATGATTAGGAGGGATATCGAAAGATTAAAATTAAGTGAATCGAAGGAAATATTGATGGATTAGGGACTCTCTTAAGGGGATTGGGGAGGGATAAAGGGATTTAAGGGATAATGAATGATTGATGGATATGAGAGGATTTTGGGGGATTAATAGTGATAAAGAGTTAAAATTCAATCAAAAATATCCACTTTAATTCACAGATATCCTTTCCAAATCCCTGATAGCATCCTTTCCAAAACTCTTGCAAATCCACAAATCCCTTGATATCATAGAATATTCCTCGAATACCTTCATATAACAGAATATTCCTCAAAGTCGGATCGAGTAGGATATGGGGGGGGGATTAAAACAAACTTATCTATTACCAGATCTAAACTAAAAAGAATAATCATTCATATAAATGTCTGGAAAATTCAATTATTTGCTCGTAGTCCTTGAGAAAGCCATAAAATTATAAAATTTTAATTTTTTAAACATAAAATTAACATTATTTATTTTTTAATTTTTTTGACATTAGAGTATCCTCAAATGTCTGATCCTCAAAAGTCGCATCCTCAAAGGTCGCATCCTCAAAAGTCGCATCCCCAAAGGTCGCGTCCTCAAAAGTCGGTCCTCAAGTGTCTGGTCCTCAAAAGTCATATCCTCATGTGTCGCGCCACGTATATAGCATTGAATTTAAGTATAGCTTCAAGGTTTACGTGAAAATAGAGTTTAAACTCTAATGCTTTTTGTAATAAAAATTTTCTTCATTAAGATTCAGTTAAATTTCCCATTTATTTTTTATTCAGTTTTTTAAACCTCAAAAAGGGATATGGACCAGGGCTGCTTGAAGTTTTTTTCCCATTTCGTTTCGTAACGAAATTTAAAAAATTTTATTTCGAGCAGCCCTGATATGGACTTTGAATAAACTACAAAATTTCATCAAAACAAAGCAAAAATGTTTTAAATTTTAATAGTGTGGTTTTTAACCTTACTTAATACCTTTTAGGTTACCTTTTAAGTATACCTTTGTTTGGTCTATTCAAGAAACAAGCCTATTGTTTGTCCCCCACACTTTTAAACCTAACAACGAAACTTTTTTGTTTTGTTTTGTATTTTTATTTTATTCAAAGTCCATATATCTCTCTCCTTTAATGATTAAATAAAGCCGCACTCTACATAAACACCAACATCATTGACCTCGTTTTTTTAATTTTATGTTTTTCTCTTTTTTTATCTTTTCAAAATTTATATCTTTTAATTATTTATGTACATCTGTGCTAATTTTTAACACATTTTTAAATACAAAAATATAAAAAATGTTATTTTTATTGTTAATCACCTCC
The DNA here is from genome assembly GCA_036172955.1 of Meloidogyne arenaria. Classification (NCBI taxonomy): domain Eukaryota; kingdom Metazoa; phylum Nematoda; class Chromadorea; order Rhabditida; family Meloidogynidae; genus Meloidogyne; species Meloidogyne arenaria. Next base: position 2,858,602 of record JARQAB010000040.1, read on the forward strand.
TCCATTTTCTCTCCTTTTTAATGCATTACTAAATTAAAAATAATGTAAAATACCCTCTCCTTTCCAAACCACAAAAATAAAAATTATTTTTGTGGTTTGTTTGGCCTACAGATTTAAAGAAATTACCCCAAAATTTATCGGCGCTCTATGGCCTTTTATTGGTGACATTAATTTTTTTTTAATATTTTTTGGGGGTGGTATGTATTTATCATCCTTGATAGAGAAGGAAAGAAGCAATGCCTTCCCTTCTTCAACCTTCTCGTTTTTTTGGCACTCCTTATTTTAAGCTTTAACACACACACTCACTCCCGACATTTCACAATTCATTATATACTAAATTAATTTTTGAAATATACATTGGTGTACCTGTTTTTGAGATAATTAGGGCCTGGTTTTGGATTAAATTATATTTTTTAGATTATTTTTTCTAGTCCTAATCTAAGATAAACTTCTAGAATCTTTATGATGAATTTATCTGTTAAAATTCTATCCTAAACTATTATATTCTCATCTCCATTTCCTGTAAATTTTAGAAGGTCTTATCGGTTAACAAGAGGTCCTAACTCGCAATATTCTTAATCAACTATTTTTGAATTTTTTCTGTTATCCATTGGACTGAGATATTTTTCGGTTTGGTTCTAAAAACGCCAACCATTTTTATCATAGGAATTGGAATTAGAAATTACGTATAAATACGTGCCTTAGTCTGATAGTATCAATATTTTAAATAAAATTGAACTCCAAGTAGAGGACCTCTTCAGAATTTTCATAGATATACTTTTTTATTTTTTTTATCCATTATTTTTTTATAATTTACTATTTTTGATTTTAAAAAGTTTTTTTATATTAAAAATGGATTGGTCTTTCAATAATAACAATTATAATTCTAATTCTTTAAATAATTCTATTATTTCTGATTTACCTCCAACTCGACTTTTAAAATACCGGTGGCCTGAAAAAATTGCTGATGGGGGTAATTATATTTTGGGAATATAAAATTTTAAATAGACTTGCTTTTAATTTTCCAAATTTTTCCTGTTTTTATAGATTGTATTATTGAACTTGATGGCCAACGCAAGTTGGGAATTCAACGATTGCATGAATTACTTATTAGTAGATTTTGCTTTATTTCGGGTAGGGAATTTTTGTTTTTTGAAAATTAAATGATTTTTAATTGAGAATTTTCTTTGAAATATTTGTAAATTAAATTTGAATAGGTAGGACTCTTAATTAGATTCAGTTAATTTGGATCCGAATAAAGTTTGAATATCCGGAATCTTTGGTTTGGATAGCTGATAGAGTTCCCAGGAACTTCAGCTCAATTCTACTTATACACAAAACTTTTGGAAAAGACAAGCTCTCCTAAACAGGGTTGCCTAAAATTATCCGTCTCAGTACGAAATATTAATTCAGGCATCACAAGTTTTTCTCTTAAAGTAAATCGAACACTGATTTGATTTAATTATACTTGGAAAAATTATTTTTACATCTGTTCGACTCTAGAACGGTAACCTTAAAACCCTTTTTTGTCAGTTGGGTTACTTTCAAAATTAGCCTTACTCTTTTAGCTGCTTCTATAAGAAATTATTTTTAAGGAATGAAAACACTTAAAGGCTATCCTCTTGTAACCTTCCCAGATTCAAGATGTTGTTTAAGTTTTGAAAATTACCAACTTTTATTGGATTATTTATTTCAAATAAATCGGGAAGAGTCAGACCCGTCAACAGAGGATAATAATTTAATTAAACAAGAATGGATTGTTATTGTTGATCGACGTCAAGATAGATGGTCTTCTGTCAAAACAATACTTTCTTTTTTGGTGGTAAGGAAAAAAATTCTTTTTTATTTTTTAAAAATTTATTTTTAAATATACCCTTGGAAACGAAGTTGTATTATATATTGAATATCTTATTTAGGCATCTTTCCCCAATCCAATGGTCAACCAAATTATAAAAAATAGCGAATTCTTAACTCGATTCATTTCTCGAGGTAGTAAAGTCTGACTATATTTTATGTAGGTAATTTCGATAGTAATACGTCTCTCTCCTTAATACGTCGCTTCGTTTAGTCCCGAACGAAAAAAAATTCTATTTTTTGGATTTAAAATATTAGAAAAAGTTTTTCGAGACTGGTCAAAATGATTGGCTTTAAGAAAGTCAATATCTAAAAAATTTTTTTTGAAATCTATCCAAGAGGTAGATTTCAAACATTTTTTTTTATCAAAATAACTAAAACAACGTTATTTTGATACCTACATATTTAATACCTTATACTTTTTTGTACTACGTTTTCCAGCCCAAATTTATTTCAAAAAAAATTTTTTTCTGCAGATATCTGAATATTTTTTTTAAATTTAATTTGTTTTTAACCTGTCCGGCTCTTTCCTTCACAAACCTCTCATCCTTTTTATTTTTCTCTTTAATCTTTTCAATTATTTTTTTTCCTCTTTTTATTAGCCTGGTTATCCATCCGCATGACCGGACTAATCCTTTTGGTTTTTTATTAAATTCAGGACCTTCAAAAAATTTTTTTTGAATGTTTCGTTTTATTCGATTTGTGCTACTTTTTTTTAATAAAAAAATATTTTTGCGTGGCTGTTTCTCCAACAGAGAATTTTGGAAGGGAAAATACTCGTTCACATGATTAGTAGGGGAAGGGAGGGGGGAGGGTTGTTTGAAAGGGATATTTGGTCACTCATTTATTTTTTTAATTTTTGTGGGAAGAAGCTACTCATTCATTTGTTTTCTCTATTTATTTATTTTTAATCCTCTTTTTTAAATCACCTCTAGAAATGTGTAAATATATTTTTTTAATTTTTTAAGTTTTTTGAAATTTTTTTATAATATTAGAAGACAAAGTTTGATTAATGATTCATAATTTAAATAAATAAAAAAAAATATTTTTAGAATTTCCCTTTTTGTTATTTCCTTAATTTTTCATTTTATATATTTTTAAATTTAATGTCTTGGAATTTTTTGAAATTTTTTCAATTTTGAATTTTTTTTGAAAAAATGAAATTTTTTTTCTAGACAAATAAATATTGATAGGGCCTCACGTATATCTCGATACAACGAGATTTGTATTGAGATTCACCGAAGAGACCGAATTGAGCCTCAACATATTAAGGAGAGATAGACGAGCTAACTAGGAAACATACTTTCGAGTTTCGATTTTACCCTTACCTTTAACACGATATTTTAATATGGTTGGCCATTAAATGTAAGAGGATGTTTAAATTGTATTTTTTATCTAATATACACACCTTTTATAAGATACAATTTTTTGTCCCATGGAGTATATATAAAAAAATGAAGGATTTGTGAGTATATTAAATTTTCGAACTAACATTTTTCTAAAATTTTATTTTTTAAACATCCTCTACATTTAATGGCCAAAGATATACCTATGCACATTTTTAATTGTTTCCTTAAAAACAATATATAAAAATATTTTTCTTTTATTTTTTTCCTCGAGTTTGTTAACAAAAATGAAGTTGGAAAAAGTAAAATATGTATAAGGGGTAAAAATTATTTTTTGCACATTTAAAGACTTGCAAAAATAAAAAAAAATTGGCAACTTTCTCCAAATTTTTTGGTGAAAATACCAAAAATAAAAAAGAGAAAAATGCTTTTCTCTTTTTATTTTCCTTAAAAGACTTTCTTGTTATTTTTTAAACAATTCTTGAAAAATAAACATTTTTTTCAAAGCTTTTTTGCCTTTCTTTTCCCTTTTTATTTTCTCCCCAATTGACCTAAATAAAATAAATTTTCCCCTTTTTCAGAATTACTTTCCCGAACCAATTTATCTCGTTATTCTGCTCAAACCAGAAGGTGTTCTTCAACGTGCAATAGAATACGGGTACAAAAGTGTGTTGGATGGATGTGAAAAGTTCAGGGTAAAAATTTAAAAATTTTTAAAGATATTTTTGAAATAATTTTTTGAGTTAGTGTAAAGAGGTTTTGGAGTTAGGCTCTAGGGTTGTTGGCGACCGGTTTTGAAATCGGAATTTTTGAAATTTTTTTTTAAAAATTAACTGTTTTTATAAAATTTTAAAAACCGAAAACCGGAATTTTGTGAAAATGAGTGATTTTATTAAAAATTCCCTCAAAATAAAACCAGTATTTGTCTAAAACAAAAAACCGAAAACCGGGTTTCTAAAATTCGGATTAATTCAAAACCGCCAACAACCCTAATAGGCTCTTCATGAATTTATTTATCTCAACATAAAAATTTTTTGAGAGATTTTTGGAATGATTTTTGGACCTTTCTCTCACGTTTTCTTTTTGGAAAATATTTTTCTGCAAAAATCCACAATTTTTTTTTCAAACTTTTTTGGGAAATATTATGTACATAAAGACAACTTCTCTTAACACGTTTTTAGAAAGAATTTAAATTTTGATGTGTCCCGAGGGGAAAGATTTGCGTTAAAATAAAAGGGAAAGGGGGTAACAATCTGACATGATTTTTTGGCTTTATTCTTGAATATTTTTTGGAAAATTTTGCAGAAAAAATAATTTTTTTTCTAATTTTCCATTATTAAAAAAACCTCTTTTTAGCTTCACATTTGTCAAAGTTTAGCATCTTTTCATGAATTTATTGAACCAGATTTTTTGACAATGGACTTGGGTGGTTCAGTACATCATAATCATGATGATTGGACAAATTATCGAATTGTGAGTTTAAGAAATTTTTAATTTAATTTAATTTTTGGTCCCTAATTTTGGCGAGAAGGTGTTTTGTGATTATTCTGAGTTTTTAAAATTAATTTGAATCTATTCATCTCGTTATTGGACGGACGGAGCAGGACGAATAGGCGCGGCCGAATAGGCGCGGACGAATAGGCGCCATTTTTTCGGCGCAGCCTATTTTCGGCGTTTAAGGCAAAAACGCATAAACACATCAATTTACGCGGAAAAAAGTTTTTGCCGCTGCGGAGGAAGCCGGGCATGTCGAGCGGAACGACGGCCGCCGCTTCGCTACGGTCGCCGCGAGCGAAGCGAGCACGACCGCAGCGAAGCACGGCCATCGTGTAGCGAAGACCATGCCCGGCCTACCCTCCGTAGCAGCACAAAAACAGTTTTTCCAGCGAAGATTCAGTTGGTCATAAGTTTGTGCATAATTAGTAATCAAGCTGGTGTCGGTATCATTCGACTTTGCTCGTCGAACTCATGCAAATGAGTTATTATTTGTATATTTAAAATTTTTTCCCTAAACGCCGAAAACATGCTGCGCCGAAAAAATGGCGCCTATTCGTCCGCGCCTATTCGGCCGCGCCTATTAGTCGTGTACCCTGGACGGAATGAAAAGAGGCAAACTAAACGAAATTTCAACTCCATTTTCATGCAGTAAGGTTATCGGATTCGGATTTGAAAAAAGACGGATATCCGAAAATTTTCGGTTCGGATATCGGATCCTGATATCCGAGGATTTCCGACTATCCGAAACCTTTTTCCAGCGAATCATTTCTACAGTTCTATTAATAGATGAAAATCGAATCTAGTCAATTTTAGTGTTTTCCATCGTATTTCGTTGAGTAGCCTCTTTACCGAAATAGACTTTTTCTTTTTTTTTGATGATCTTTGCTGTAGCTCTCCGTCGGGAATCTTGGCGACAAAATTATAAATTCTGTCTTTTTGGGAGTCGGGACGGCCTTGATGTGCACGCCATACTGATTGGATTTGCTTCCAAAATCTATTCTAAATTCTTTTGGAACATTTTGTTGTTTTCCTATACAAATGCTCAAAAAATCAGCTTTATTTCAGCTTCCTTCAAGTCTATGAACGATTTAAAATATATAAAACAACAAACACTATGTCTCCTCCATGCGTGAATAAGCGCTCCCCTTTATTCGTCCGTGTCTCCTCCATGCGTGAATAAGCGCTCCCCTTTATTCATCCGTTTTTTTCCAAAAATTATTTTTTTTGTATTAAAAATCCTTATTTTCAAGAGCTTTTCTCTATTTGGTTTTTAACGTTTTGATCAGCAAAAATTTGTTTTTAAACTTGTTGTCTATTTATATACTTGAAACACACTTCCAAAATCAAGTGGATGGACAACAAACACTATGCGCAACTTTTCTCTTCTCTCTTTAAACGATTTTCTCCTCTTAATATTCGAATAATTTTTTTATTAAATTATATTTCTCTATTTGAATAAAAAAAATCCCAAAAAAATTCCAAAAATTCCCCGAAATTTCCAAAAAAAATTTCTCTCAAAAAATGTCTCGTAATCGGTTTGGTTTCTCCCACTTTTCTTCAATACAAAATTCCTCTATTCGATACCACTCTTCAAGCGGTGGATATGTCAGTTTTACTTGTAAAGGCACAGAAGGAGATTTGTTCGATTGGATAAGGCGACCCAGAATTATTTGTGAAGATAATGATAAAAATTATTTTATCAGGCGAAGAGTAGATTATGGAATTGAAAAAGTTTGCAATTTTTTGATGAAGAAAAATTCGTGTTCCTATTTTGGACATCATTTTTTAGATACTCGTTCCCCTCCCTCCCTCCCCCCCCCCCCGCCCCCCCCCCCCCCCCCGCTCATCTCTCTATTAGATATTCATTAATTAAAGTTACTTTTTTGTATTTGGTTGGCTGCTACGTGAGAGCACCTAATTAAGGATACTCTCGATTTTTCAGTCAAAGGTGTATACAAATGGGGTCCAATGGGACTTCAGATGACAGTTAAGCAAATTATTTGATAAAAAAATTGAATGGAAAAAGCATCAAATAATTAGTCCTTTTAATGCAAAAATATATCTAAAGGATTTCAAAATAAAATTTTATATTTAGGAGATTGAGCGTATGAAAAGTTCCGCGCGTGTCATAGCCGAGTCTTTGGGAGACTTTGGAAAGTGCCTTCGTGAAACAGAATTACCTAATGATGTTCAAACAACAGAAAAAGTGTTGGAAATGCAACAACACGAAAGGGATGCAATAAAAGAAGATTTTCGAATTTCTATTCGAAAAGGATTACAATTGTTGAGACAAGTTAGGCAGACGGAGGAAAGGTGAAAATTATTTTTTGATGGATTAGTAAAATCAGTCACCTATTCCTTAAGGAATGATTTGGTAACGTCGGACCTCCCTAGAGGATGCACCGAAAAATGGACCTCTATTTAAGATACGCTTTTTTGATCTTGTGGTCAGCGGATTGGAGAGTGCTATCTAATCGATACCCTCTTTTTAAAATAACTCCTATTAAAAAATAGACCTCATATATATTTGAAATACATCCTATGTTTGGTATACATCTCTTTATCTGATTAAAATCCAAAAATTAAGGAAAAAATAATTTTGAGAAATTTAATTCTCTTTTTGAAATTTAGGCAGATCGCTAACCTCCACTACGTTTATATTAAATAAGTGATCTACTCTCTTTTATGGATTTACCCAGTCGACCACTAGGAATGGAGCTAAGCGGTCTATTCGGTACCCTCTATTTAAGCTACACCTTTTTATAGGATACAATTTTCTCAAGAGTGTATATCTTTAGTGAGGCCCAACTGTTTTCTGAATTCTTTATCATTCTAACTAATTTTCCCACAATTTTGTAGTTCAAATATTGACCATCAACATCCTTCACCTTGTAGTCTTCAAAATATTGCAGCTATTGAAAGAATGATTGCACAATTACAAGATACCGAAAAAAGTTTTGATACTTTTTGGCAAAAACATCGTTTAAGGCTAATGAGTTGTTTAGAGTTGAGACGATTTGAGGATGAATTTAGAAAGGTAAAAAATGGGGGAATTTTTAAACGACTTTCCCGCTGTGATTAATGAGACAAGTAAATCTCATTTTGAAAAATGGGAGAGTCGGAATAAAATAAGGAGGAAGAATGTTTACTGAGAGAGAAAAAAGGGATTTTTAAGTTTGTTAGTTAGAAAAAGACGCGGAGGATGTAAAAATTCCATTGGAAATTTTTTTTTAGTTGGAACATTCTTGCTTTCTTTTAAGTTCTTCACCTTTCGACATTATCTGACTTCCCCTCCTATATAGTCTTTAAAAGATTTTGAACATTATTGTTATACACAAACCTCACTAGAAAATACCTCCACAATTAACTAAGTTTACCTCATGGTTAAGGGGTGGCCTAAGTGCCCATTAGAGACCGGACTAGGAGTATCGCACGAGAATTGAGATCTCGAAAAATTCTCGATCTCGATAACCGAGATTTTCAATCGAGATTTCGAAAAATTGCCCGGTCTCTACTTCCCATTATACGAAGCAATTTTTCACCCCCTAAGGAGTTATTGTGAAATATAATTCTGTATACCTATTTTTAAAATACCCATTTTTAAGTTGCAAAATTTCTTCGCCAAGCATATGCATCGTTTAGAAGAACAAAAAATAGAGCTAGGCAATAGTGAATCTAGTGCTGCCCGTTTAGCACTTGAACATCGTGATTATCGGGCAGATGCAATGACTGATGTTTTTGCTGCTCGAACACTTAAAGAACGTGGTCTGATGCTTGCAGAAAAAGAATTGACAGAATCGTTGAACACCCAAGGAAGTGATAGGTAAGGAGGAGAAAATTTTTTTGCCGGTTAATTTTTGCTTGTAGCGGCTCAAATGCTCTTATTATTTTCCATTTGAGCCACTACAGGAAGAATTAACTAGTTTGCGACCTTTTGGGGCGGGGAAAAATTTACGGGGACGGGGGTTGCGGGACCTTTGGGGCCAACCCCCCCCCCCCCCCCCCCCCGTCCCTAATTCTAAGCATAATTTGACGTTTCAGATAGAAAGGGGCCAAAATTAGTTGGGATATTTATCCGTTTAAGTGTGATTCTGCGGCTTACCCCTCTTTTTTTTTTTAAATTTTTTGCTAAAATTTAAAATATAATTTATTGTTTAGCATCCATTTTACTCTCTTAACACATGCCTTCAAATAGGACTTTTGGGTGTTAATCCCAAAAGGGACAATATGTTTTACTTTTTCTTTTTAAAAATGTGTTGATATATTTAAAAAAAGTAAAAGATTTTTTGCACATTTTTTAAAGTTTTTTATTTTTTTTTCTTAGTGTTGGCCCAAAATGTGAGGAATTGACAAGAATGGCCGATGCTTTAGAAATTGCTTTAGAACAGAGAACTAAAGCACTTGAAATTAGCCGTCAAATGCATTCACAAATTGGAAAAGTGAGTGTTTTTATCTTAAAAATTAGTTAAGATTTCGAATGAAAATTAAAAAAATGTTCTCGTGTTTAAATGACATTTTTTGCCTTCCTGGCTAGTCATAATTGTTTGGTTCGAAACGAATGACCATTCAAAGCTTCAAGGCTTGTATGCTGTATAGCAGACCCCAAAAAGGAATGGAAGCTCTTTCGTTAGTCATCTATTTCCAACTTTTTTGGTCCTTCCGCTTCCATCCTCTGTTTTTATTTTCTTTCGTTTTCTTTTTAGGAAGGGCCGTCCCGGTCACTTACCCCATCTAAAAGGGATGTCGGTCCATATATAATTTTTTAAATATTTTTTGTTTTATTTTTTGTCGTTAATCCAATCAACACATATCTTTTATTAAAAACATGCTTTATTCAATACATATATTTTTTCAATTAATTGAAAAAAAACTTCATTTAATAATGATTTTTTATTATTTATTTTCTTCTCTTTTTTTATAACCCGTTGAAAAAATTCAGACATTATTCTCTCATTAATTAATCACATCCATCATCTTTTTCTTTTTAATATTAAAGTACTATAACCCAATAAAATCAGAAACTTTTACATATTCTTTTCTCAATTCGCAAATAAAAAAAATTTATTTTTTTTCATTAATTAATTAATTAGTAATTTAGTGTACCGTGTTTACTCGATTAGTTCCCCCGGGGAATTATTTTTTCAACCCATCCGTGGCATGGGGAATTAATCGAGGGAGGGGAATTATTCAAGGGAGGGGGATTATTAATTCAACTCTTTCATTAATTAAAAAAAACTCATGAAGTTTTGATGTTCTGTTTTCTTTTTTTCTTTATATACTACTTTATGTGGTTACTTAGCTCTTTATATACTAGAAATGGGACTATTAGGACTATAGTACCATATGAGGGGTCATTTTATGATACGATACTAAGACATATATATTAGATCACCAAGTTTGGAACCATATAAACTTAAATGTGTGTACTCTACATATTATTTTTTGTACCATCATATTCTCACAACATTTTATTCTTAGATAACCGTCCAAATCCACTGCTATCCTTTAATCTTCCGATACTTATGATATATATTAAATTAATTTAAAATTAATTTGAACTTTCTCAGATGTTATACGAGAAAGGAAAAAAGGATTAGAGAATAAAATGGTGTAAGATAATGTGATAGTGTCTTATTTTTATAATTATTTAAACACGTGGACACTCGACTCCACTCGACTGTTCAGTTAAAGATAAGATTATTTGTTTCAAACCCGATGGTAGTGACGTTTCGTTTAAGCAAAAATTCTGTTTGGAGGGAGGGGAATTATACGAGGGAGGGGGATTCAATTTATTATTTCTTTAAATTTAATTATTGTCTCAACGTAAAAACTAAATTTAAGAGGATATATTTGTTCAAACGGTCATTTATAAGCTTGTCGGTTCGGAGCCTAACTGAAGAACCAATTATTTTTTCGTTCAAGATATCCAAAGATTCTTCAAGAATCGACAACCCTAATAATGTAATATTCCAATAAATTTACCCCTCATATTTAGTTAACTTTTGTGAGTGAAACAATCTTTGGGTACTTTAAACTGGAAGAGTAACTCCTTCTAATGACCAACTTCATTTTAAAAAAAACTATAAAATTTGATAAGTGTTTAAGTTATCATAAAACGAGTTAAACTATATAGGTAATAAGAATTTTAGGGATTCCTTTTTGTTTAAAACTAGAAATCATATACCACACACAACAATGAAAAAACATTTTTTAAAAAATATTTTTTTAATTTTCTTATAACCTTGATATGTGGATTTTTTGTAAAACATATTTTTTTGAATTTTTTTTTGTAAAAAAAAAAAGAAAAGTTTTGGGTGGTAAATTTTTATGCCTGGACGATTTTATTATTATTATTTTTAGCCATAACATGAAATTCTTCCTAAAAAATATTTTTTTCTCTACATAGTTAAAGTTAAGTTCTCTTCCACACACATCTGCTGCTTTTCATATTTTTTAGAGGGCTCACGGACAATCCGTCAGTGGACAATCCGGCAGTGGAAAATCCGTCAGTGGACAATCCGTCAGTGGTCAGACAATCCGTCAGTGGACAATCCGGCAGTGGAAAATCCGTCAGTGGACAATCCGTCAGTGGTCAGACAATCCCTCAGTGAACAAATTTGTAATTTTTACCTCTATCCAACCTACAGCTCCCAAAAATTTTTATTTTTTTGTGTTGGGGATTATAAGAGATATCGAAAATTTGAAAACTAATGAGGAAATCGGCAAATTTGGATGGATTAAAAGTCTGGATTTGTGAAAATTGGGAAATTTGGATGAATTAAGCAAATATCGATGGATTTAGAAAGATATCGGGGATTTAGATGGATTAGATTTAGTGATTATCGGGTGGGATTAATGTTGGATTTGGTTTAAAACTGCGGGATTATAGGAATTCGATGAATAATAGAGTTTGTTTTTAGCTGAATATCTGGGAACCACCTGCAAATCCTCTTGATCCTTCTAAATTGTTTTATATCCCACTTAATCTATGAAATACCTCTTAATCTATCAAATTCCTCGTTAAGCATCATAATACTTCAAATCTATTATATTTCCCTAATTCCATGATATCCTTTGAAATCCACTGATCTCTTTTAACCCAGCCAAGTTTGCCGATTTCCTCATTAATTTCGAAATTTTTGATATCTCTTATCATTCCGAATACTAAAAAATGAAAATTTTTGGGAGCTGTAGGTTGGGTAGAGGTAAAAATTACGAATTTGTTCACTGACGGATTGTCCACTGACGGATTTTCCACTGCCGGATTGTCCACTGACGGATTGTCCGGTCACGTTTTAGAGTTATGTTTATCTCCTAAAATAATTTTTTACAAAAAAACTTGTGTGTATTTTCTTTAAAATAAGATTTACTTGCTAATTTTTATTTTTAAAAAATAAAAAAATATATTTGGTTCTGGTCTAGTTTAGTAGTCCAATGAAAGTTTATTAGCTCATTCAAGGTTTAAGAGTTCAATGAGCCAAATATATTTTTTTATTTTTTGAGGAATTTTTATAGGATATTCTGAAGCATTTACATGAGATAATTGAAAAACTCGTACTCGATACGAAGTACAAGTACGAGTTTATCTGAAATTTCCTAGCACTGTTGATCAACAGAAGATAATGTTTCCCTCTCAGACGTTTAAATAATCTTTTTGAATTAGCTGAAGGGTAAATATGTATGTGGCTAGTTCAGTTTAGCCTATCTAAAAAAAATTTTTTTAAAGATTTCCATGTTTTTTAGGAAGATTTCCATGTTCTTTTCACTTTTATAATTTTTTTTCCTTTTAAATAGTATGTAATCTTATAATTATTTTTTAATGATTTTTCCTTTTCCTTATTGAAATTTCTTTCCACTAAAAATTTTATTTCGTTCCAAACTCAAAAAGCTAAAAAAGAGCCGCCCGCCGTCGGCGTTTTTCTTCCGTTTTTCCTACCATCTTTACATGTTTGCCCTTCTCTCAAAAGAATTTTTCAAGCACGAAAAGAAGGGTCAAAAAAGAGCAGTAGAGTGAATTTAGTTAGAAGGGATGTAAATTTTAAGAGAGGGGGAAATTTTGGAAAGAAAATTTTGGAGGGGAAATGAATTAAAAACAGCAACCAACCAACTAAATGCTTCTATGTTCCTTTCTTTACCCTCACTTTTTAGTGCTTAAAAAAAGAACCTTTCTTGTTTCTGCACTAAAAATGTTCCTCTCTTTTTCCTGTTTTAATAAAAATATTTTTTTAATGAAAAAAAATTTTTTTTATTTTGTTGCGAAAAAAACAAGATAATTTGTTTTATTATATTTTTATTACTTTTTAAGATTGAATTTTGAAAAATAAAAATCTATTTTAAAAAATATTTTTTTTATTTGTTAAAGGAATAGGTTTAAACCAGGGTAGCACTCGAGCCTTCTGGGGCGGAAGTGGCAGGTTTCGGGGTTTGCCGCGGTAAAGCCTTCAAGTTCGGGTCAGGGTTTTTGCAAAAAAATAGTCGGGAAAATATTTAAAAAATTGAAAATTTTTTAGAAAATTTTTTTTGTATTTCTAAATGTCATGAAAGCAACATTTGATTAATTATACAATTTTATTTTTTGGACAAAAATTTAAAAAAATTTTTTTTATTTTAAATATTTTAATCTTTCCTTGTCTATGTAAGTACTACTATTTTATTATTTATTTTATTTTTTTAATCAATCTCGTTTTAATAATTTTTTAAAAATAATTTATTTAAATTCTCTCCTTTCCAATTTTGTTTTCTTTTTTTTATTATATTTGCAAAATTTATTTATCAAAAAAAAATTTTTTTTCTGCCCTCTCTATTTAATATTTTTTTATTTTTCTAGGCCAATGATTGGTGTCGTCGTGGTGTTGAATTATTATCATCACCTTTAGATTTATTTTCATCATCTTCCAATTCTTTTGCCTTTTTTGAAGAAGCCTTAAATAATTTAAATTTATTTATTAAAGAAGGAGATAATTTAAAAATGGATACTTTAATTAAACAAAAAAATTCTGTTGGGGGAGATTCTAATAATCAATTATTTGTGTTAACTAATTGTGATACTTCTTCACTTATTGCGCAGGTAAAAAATAATTTTTTATTGGAATATTTTCTTTTCTCAGGCTGGGATCATGTTTTTAAGAAAAATTTGTTTTCATATTTTTGAGAAAAATAATTTAACAAATAGGTATTCTTGTTATAATTGGTGTTAGGCAAAAGAATTTTATGATACCGGAAAATGCCGGTACGGAACAAGTACCTAAAACCGAAGCGTGCCTAATACTAATTGCAACGGCAGGCCGAAACTTGCGGACCAAAACTTGCGGACCCGACGAACTACCATTGCAACCGGAACAGAGTTTTTCTCTCAAAACTTACAAAGCTTCATTATTCCTTCAAAAATTCTCGCTTCCTTTTCTCATTATTCTTATGTTAATGTCTAATGTTAACGTGGAAAAATAATTTAACAGATAGGTATTCTTGTTTGCTTGGTATTCTTGTTATGTGTGTTGTTTAGTGATTTTTACAAAAACATTTATACAAATTTTTGGTATCTCTTATGTGGCAATCCATTTTTGTAAATATACCTGTCTAATTTATTCGTTTTCTCTCATTATTTAAAAAATTAATTTTAAAAAATCAGAATTTTTAACAGGTAAATGAACGTATCGACGATATTCGTCGTTTAAGCTATTCCCGTCGTGATGCTTTACAAAAAATGTGTGTTGATAAAATGGCTATAGTTAACCATAACAAACAACAACAACAAAAACCTGTTCAAATAGTTTCTCCAGAAAAAAATAAAAAAGAAACAATACAACAACAAAATGGAAAGTTGGTTAAAGGAGGCGGAATGGGGGTGGGTTTTTAATTAAATTTAAAAGGGTACACCTTAAGGTACCGCAGAGCTGTAACTTTGTTCAGAATAGTCGAATCCGGGACACAACACCAAGGCGTCCCGGATTCGACAATTCTGAACGGTGTTATAGCTCTGCGGTACCTTGGGCTACTTGTGGTACCTTGGCTTGCTCCCATTTTAAAAATTGTTTAAAATATCTTAAATGGAATTAACTAACATTTTTTTAAATATTTTTCTAAATTATAGAAAGTTTCTTTAAAAAAATTGGATTTTATTTTTGAACAAAAAATAATTTTTCTTTCATTTTTAAATTATTTTTGTTAAAAAAATTTTTAAACGAGGTTATAAACAACAAAAATCATATTTTTATTTTTATATTTTTGAGATTTTGAATTTAATTTATTATTAATTTATTTTTTGTGTGTCGAGAAAAAAATTTTTTTTGTATTTTTCTTTCCTTTTTCATTTAATTTTTTTTATACTTTTTTAATCTATCCAAAGTCCACTTATTAAAAAAAAATTTTTTTTTAATATTTTAATAATTTCCATAGCATTTTTATTTTCAATCTTTACATATTTTTTTGTACGATTTTTTATATTTATCTTTGATCAGAAAATAAAAATCAATCCTCCTTCCTTTTTTCCTTGTTATTTAGCTTTATACATATTATTACTTTATTTTTCGCACATTCTTTCATTAAACTAGAATGGAGGGGGAAGGGATTGACGATTAATTGTGCCTATAAAAAATTTTTTTATCCTCATTTTATTGCAAATAATATCGGTACACGACGAATGGGCGCGGCCGAATGGGCGCGGACGAATGGGCGCGGCCGAATGGGCGCGGAGACAAATGGGCGCGAGACGAATAGGCGCGAGACGTTTGGGCGCCCGAAGTTATTTTTTTCCTAGAAAATTTTTTTGTTCTGTTCTGATTTATTTTCTGTTCTGATTCTCTGTTCTGATTTTTTTTTCTGATTTTTTTCTGATTTTTTTCTGATTTTCTGTTCTGATTTTTCTTCTGATTTTTGGTCTGATTTTTGTTCTGATTTTTTCTTGATTTTTTTTTGATTTTTGAGCTCTTTCAAATGACATATTGTCTGTTTGAATTTGTTTCCGGGACTTATGACGGAATTTTCCCCCTACTTATAGCCCTTTATCCTTCGCTATCTCCCCAACTCACCTACATCCGTCAGACGACATCCAACTTACTGAGAAATCAATGGAGCTAGTCTCTGTTAATCCCAAAAATCCCCATTTCTCCATTGTACCCCTCCAATAAAATGAGCGATAAATTGTCCAACATGATTCTAGTGTCACACTCGTACAAATTTTTTAAATTATGGATCAAAATGTAGTAATTGGAAATAGATAACAGAGAATTAAAGAGGATATCAGGGAATTTTGATAGATACTGGGGGACTACAAGGGATACAAGAAAGAAGGATTCTTGGCTTAAGGGTCTTCCAAAATTCTCAAAATTTTCGCCTGCGGCGCAAAAAATAAAGAGATCTAGTGGTAAAGGGACAGCCGGAGCCAAAATTTTAAAAGCCCAGAGCCGACAATTATCCAATACCCAACATTGGTCGTCACCTAAATCGCTTAATAATGTCTACGCAACTCCTCTGAATATCTCCAATGACACTTATCTTTCTTACCTAATAAGGCGGGAGTATCAGAAGATTTGCAAGGATCAAAGAGGATATCAAGGGATTTGAAGTAATATTCGAACCAGGTAAAATATTTGATGAATTTGGACATGTACAAACTCGAATAACTTCTTATCTAGCTTTAAAATTTAAAGATTCATAATTTAGACTTTTTTCGTTTCGTTTTCGTTTCGTTGAGAGCAAAATTTCATTTTCACCCAGCTCTGATCAGAACAGAAAATCAGAAAAAAATCAGAACAGAAAATCAGAAAAAAATCAGAACAAAAAAAATCAGAACAGAAAATCAGAAAAAAATCAGAAAAAAAAATCAGAACAGAAAATCAGAAGAAAAAATCAGAAGAAAAATCAGAAGAAAAAATCAGGACAAAAAAATCAGAACAGAGAATCAGAAAAAAATCAGAAAAAAAATCAGAACAGAACAAAAAAATTTTCTAGGAAAAAATAACTTCGGGCGCCCAAACGTCTCGCGCCTATTCGTCTCGCGCCCATTTGTCTCCGCGCCCATTCGGCCGCGCCCATTCGTCCGCGCCCATTCGGCCGCGCCCATTCGTCCTGCTCCGAAATAATATATAAAAAATACTTTTTGAAAATATTTTTTGAGGCTATTAATATATTTTAGGGAGAATGTTGCTCTCAAGATTCTTTTAAGTTAGGTTACTTCTTCCAAAGTGATATTTTACTACTATTGCCCTTTTTTCTTTTGTCTTTTTTTATTGTCTTTTTTAGCCGACCTCCTTCTTGGCCATTCTTTCTGGCCACCCTCCCGCCTTTTTAAAAAATCTGTTTGAAACATCTTTAATCCTGTTGGCATAAAAAATAAATTGCCGATTTTAGGAAAAGGGGAATTGGGTTGCTGTCTTCGAACCGGGCCAACGTTCGAGTCATTTTTCGAGCCTCATTTTTATCGAACCGGGCTTTTTGAGTCTTTTTGGGCCAAAATTCGAGGCCCGGTCCGATCTTTCGAACCGGTCGGGCCGGCAACCCTAAAAGTGAATTCAGGACTCAAAGAAACGTCTGGAAAGAATCGTGCCTATTCCCAGATTTCGGGGATCAGACCAGCAGAATCCCTGCTATATTTAGGTTATTTTATGTCCCTAAATTCAGAAATTCTTCCTTTCTTTTATTTTTAAAAATGTTCAAGTACTTGTAATATATTATATTGTTGTTGTTGTCCTCCAAACTGTCTCTTGTATTTTTATTTTATTTTTACCCTTGAAAAGCATTTTCTCTTTCTAACGTTTTATATCTTCAAGCACACACACACGTTCCCAAGCCAATTAAGATTTTCTTTCTTTCTTTTGTCTTTAAATAAGCGGATAAGTAATAGCCAAATAAATGTGCGCGAGAATTGGTATATATACTACAACAAGAAAATTGGCCCTAAACACTAATCTGCTTATTTGAACAGTGGGAAAGTTAGGAAAAGGGGGGAGGAAAGGCTCTTTAAAATTACTTTTTCTTTCTAAAATTATAATTACTCTCTTATTTACCCTCTAATTTAATAGATCTATAATTTTATAAAGTTTTTTTTGTCTAAAGGTTTGGGGAGTCAACATTTCATTCATTTTTGCCCACCCCCCAATTTATAGCCTCAGGCTATTTGATTAAATACACGATAGAATGACCTCTTCTTCAACTACATAATGTATTCAGACATTTTTAGTTTTTTTATTTTTCCTTGCCTAGTCAATTAATTACCCAGAAAGAAGATCCTCCTCTACCAAATATCCTTCCTTTATTTTTTTTAAAACTTTTTTCTATCTTTTTTTTTAAATTCTGTTTACCTTTCAAAATTCCTAAATTTTTAACATTTAAAAAATTTGGATTTGAAAATTAAAAATTAATTTTAAAAAATTCTTTTTAAAAGAGTGAAAATTTCTTCTTTTCCTTCTTCACAGAATTTCTTTTTCACTCTTTTGGAAGAAATAAAAGAGTATCTTCCTTCTCCTCTTTTATAAAATCCTATATCCAAATCTCTTTTATATACTTTTTTGCCGCATTTTATTCTTCCTCCTCCTCCTATTTCTTTTCTTCAAAATTTTCCCAACAAAAAATGCCGCTTTCGCGCGCCTTCATTTAATATTATATCTTATTATTTTCTTCCATTTATTATTCTTCTCTTTTTATTTTTATCGACACCCCTTCCTTTAATCTTTTTATAGTATTTTCTCTTCTATTTTGTCGCCAAATTTAATCTAATAAATTTTTTTCTCATGCAAATCCGCCAAAATTTTTTTATTTTTTTTTGATGTCTCCGAAATTTTGATTTATTTTTAGAAAAAAAAAGTTTTTGTTGATCTACATATTTTTACGTCCTTGATTTAGTTTGTGTATTTACATACAAATAATTTTCACTAGAAAACACGCTTCAATGCTTCTTCCTTTTCCTTCTTTTAAACCCGGAAATTTCTATTAAATTTGTTCAAAACTTTTTTTTTATTTTTTATTGTTGTGTAAATAAGAAGGAAGATCCAGCTTTTAAAACACTTGCTGAGCTTGGGTTTAGAGAATACATTAGAAAAAAAATGGGAAAAGCAATCCACTGGTAGCTCAATAAATGGCTCTATATACACCCCGGGTTACTCAACATCCGATACAGGAATTTTTTTCACCCTTTCCCAATCTTGATCTGTAAGTGACCGATAAATTCAAAGCAATAAAACTACCAAGATATTCCTGCTCGGTTCTAAACTTTTTTTTACCTCTCTCTCCCTCTCTTACTGTTGTCAACCCTTGTATTTTTATGTACAAACAAATTTTTAAAAAATCTGATTGTATTGAGGGCTTTTTTCCACTCCTATTTATCAAACCTTTTGCAATAAATCTTATATGTATTTTAAAGTTACAAAATATATAGCGCTTTCAATTTTTCTTGAAAATAGTTTTGTTGTAACAAACTTTTTATTATTATTCTCACATTAGCAAAAAAATAGGAGGGATTCTCTCGATATACTCTGTGCTAATAAATTTATTCCTACATAAATATTTATTTACATTAGAAGTTTTAGGAAGGGTCGAAAATGGAACTAGCTCTCAAAGGTTGATTAAAAAACAAAAGTGAAAAAAGCCTAATCCCGCAATCTGATCCCGCAATTATTGCTAGGTTTTTTTGCTTACTAAGTAAAGTTGTTCTACCGACTTTGGCGCTGCTTTCACTTTTTTTTTTAATATTTCCGCAAAGTAAGCGTCTTTAAATTTTCTAGCTAGTGCAACACACCATGAAGGACTGCGATTTAGAAAAAAATTTTCTGATATTCGAAAAGCTGTCTTAAAAACTTGCTAGCGAAACACCATAAAAAGGGGGACACGCCCAAGTAGGCGCGCGGCCAAGTAGGAGCAAAGCCATAACTACCTGAAAAATTTATGGACCTTAACAATTTTGGTACCAATCTCTTTAGCTCGATGAGAGGAATCGTTTAATACCAAATTTGTTAAGATTCGGAAATTTTGAAGCAAGTTATGACTTTGCGCCTACTTGGCCGCGCGCCTACTTGGGCCGTACCCATAAAAAGGGTATCACGGCGATTAAAAAAATTTTTTCGGATATTCGAAAAGCCGTCTTAAAAACTTTTTTTACTTCCTATATTTTACTTCCTTAAATTTTTTAAAAATTTATTAACAAACAATTGATTTTAAAAAATTTAAAAAAATTGTCTGTTATAAAATGCCACGTTTATTCTCTCTTTTTGCTCATTGACTTTCTTTCTCCCTCTTCTTAAAAAATTTTTTTCTTAATTTTTTTTTCTCGTCTTTACCCGTTCTAATATTTATCAATTCTTGTTTTTTTATTTATTTATTTAAATTTATTATTTATTTATTTATTACCACCAATTTTTGCATTCCTTCAATTTCCTAAATTCTTTTTTTAAAAATTCTTCTTAAAGAATTTTATTTTCTCGTTCTTTTCCCCGTTTATTTAATTATTTTTAATCATTTAACTATCTTTCTCCCCTTTAAAATTGAGAGAGAAGGAAATTGTTGGTTAAAGTCAATTGAGCACTTCGGGGCCATTAATTTTAGTTTTTTTTTTTAAAAAATTAAAAATTCCTTGGGGAATTTTTAAATTATAGCTAATATTCTCTCTATTTATTGTTGAACTTCTTTTTGGCCTTTCTTTGAAAATGTCGATTTTTCTTTATGTCTTTGTGTTATTTTTCTTTTTAATTTAGAGTCGTGCCATTTATGGCAAACATTTTTTTTGTTTTGTTTTTTACAAAGTTTTTTTACTTACAATTTTTTATCTTTGACTTTTAATCAATTTTTGGGGTTTTTTCTTGAATTTTTCAGAAAATTTTCAAGAAAAAATTATTTTTTGATAAAAAAATTTTTTGGTCAAAAATTGTGTCATAAACAGACTTCTAAACGTTTAGGGACTTCTGCTTTAACTTCACAAATTTGCCTACTATTTTTTATTGTTTTAGAAAGTCTCTTGTTTTTTTATTAATTTTTTCTGTGTTCATTTTATTGAAGTCAATTGGATTATAATTTTATTTACATATTTTTCTCTAAATTTTTTTTACTAAAAAAGTGCGAAAGGCTTCTGTTCCCCAGACATTTTCCAACACGTTTGTTGCCCTAAACTTTATTTTTATTTTTCGATAGAATTTCTTCTCTAAAAATTCTTTATTAATTTTTATACACTAGTGGATCTCTCCCTTTCACAAAAAAATGGATTTTTTCAAATAGATCCCTTTTACAACACCCAGGGGCGGTAGAATGATAGCTCGGTTGCTGGTTAGGTAACCATCAACCGGCAGTTTTTACCACTACCATAAGACTGTCTTAAGTTTAACCATGGCCTTGTGGTTCGCCATTAGTGATGATTTCCCGGGTTTTTTGGGCTCTCAGTCTCGACTTTTTTTTATCCCCGAATATCACTAATAATCGTTCCAACTTCTTATTCTACGGCCTCGGATGTCAGAATTACTAGGGGTCATCTTGTATAAGTGAAATGCGACTTGAATTAAAATTTACCTATTTTTAAATTAATAGACTTGGAAGTGTGTGTTAACTATTTTTTAATTAATTAATTAGTCTAGTCTTTCAAAGACTTGTAAAAAATATTTTTTTCTTGAACAAAAATAATCCAAAAAATATGAAACGTCAACTACCAAAAATTTTATTTAATTCTTTTCGTTCAACAAAAAAGAGACAAAAAGCCCCAGCTTTGGAAATTGAAAATTTTGAAGTGGAGGATAATGATAGTCAACCAAAATTGTTATCTTCAAGTCAATTTTATACAGATTTTATGGATTGGGAAGGAGGGGGAGAGGGAGAGAGTTGTTGTTGTTGTGGAGATGAGGATGATGTAAATATTATTAAAAATGAATGCAAATTTGATAAAAATATTTGAAAAATTTTTTTTCGGAAAATTGTAGAATATTTTTCTTAAAATTTGTTTTTAAACAAAAAAAAATAAGAAAAAGTTTTTTAAAAATAAAATTAGAGACGTGGAAAAAGACTATGTGAAAAGAGGAGAGCGCTCTTTATGTCTTTTATAAAATTTTTTTTTATTTTTTTTATTAAAAAAAAATTTTTTTTCATTTTTTAAATTTAGCTGAGATTTTATTTTCTAACTAAAAATTAAATTTTAAAATATTTTTTGGGGGGTTACTTTAAAAAATTTTTTTAATTTATTTTTCCCGTTAAAAATTCAAAAAAAAAATTTTTTTTAAATTTATTTTTAAATTTTATTTTAAAGAATCAAACTTCATCTTCTTCATCACAACGCAGCAAACACGACAAAAAAGAAAAGAATAATAATAAAAATATTATTTCTCCCATCGATAGCCCCCCAAATTCCTCCTCTTGTGTTTCACTGCCACGTGCCAAATTTCCTCTAAAATCACCATGTTCACCTTTATCTTCTCCAATTACTGCTGGTCCAATGGAGAAATGTTTGGGTGGAGGAGGTGGAAAAGTGAATTATGTTCTAGATGAATTGGTTAGTTGAAAATAAAATTTTTTTTGGAAATTTCTAAAAATTCTAAACTCTAGTTTTCTACCTTCACCCTAAAAAAGATTTAGTCGGGCCTCTTGTTAGACTGAAAATACCTTCTTTTAGGCATTTTACATACCCCTAACTTATAACGAGGGGTATCTAAATTACAGGGCAATAACCATGTGATGAGTCGATTCTCCCGAAACCTGACCTTTTCTACCCAAAACTCGATTTGACTTCTCATCTTTGGTATCGTCTAAAAACTATACCTACCCAGTTATCAACTTATTTTTATAAAATCCATCTTAAATAAAGAAATTGGGGCCCGGCAATGGGGCCGGCAACCACCTGCCTATATGTATAATATTCAAATGTTAACATTAAAAAATTTATTCACAATTTTTTATATTTATAGTTAAGTACAGAACGCACTTATGTCCGCGAATTGGCTGAAATCATTCATCATTATATTCAACCATTAGAGGCTCTTGAGTTTACTAGCAACAATGGAACAACTAATTCACACAATAATATTTTACCAGGACAGTCTAATATACTTTTTGGAAATATCCGAGAATTGGTAAAAAGAGAAATTTTTTTGTGAATTCTTGTGGGGTTTTAGGATTGGTCTTGGGGTCATGGTTTCCGATTTGAGATTATTATAGAATTATTTACCCTCAGTGGGATAAATTAAAAAGTTTTCCCTCTCCATATAATGTCCAAAATTTATGTTTTGGTGCTTAAAGTTTAAATATTTTTGGTGCTTAAGGTTTAAATATTCCTTAAAGTAAACAGGTGAAAGACACGGGAAAAACTAAAAGGTTGCTTTATGGCACCAAATATTAGACTTCTGTACAGTCTTGGATCTTATATTCGGTCATGAACGTTTCCCCCTACCATTTTTTTATTTTTTAATTAAATTTAAAATATTTCAATTCACAGCACGATTTTCATCATTCAATTCTTCTCCCTTCCCTTCACCAAAATTCAAATTCTGTAGAAGGCGTTTCAACAGTTTTATCATCTCAAAGGCATCGACTTTTATCTCTTTATCGTCTCTACTGCCGAAATAAACCAATTAGTGAAGAATTAAGAAGAGAACATTTAATTGATCAAAATAAATTTATTTTGGATTGTCAAAGGAGGGCAGGTCATTTACTTCCGCTTTCTGCTTATTTGTTAAAGCCTATACAACGAATTACTGTGAGATTTTTGTTATTTAATAGAGAATCGAATCTCGTGTAAGATACCCTCTTGGGGATAGCACGTAACTTCAATCCGGTTAATTGAAGATACTCGTTCAATCCCTTTATCCGAATAACCTTTTGCACTATTTAGCTGAAGGGAAATATCTTTTAACTTTATTGTGTTTAGTATAGGGATATATATATTTTATAGTGAGATTGTATAACTTTGATTATAACTTAATCGGAGACCTTTCTTGATGATTAATTAAAATACGAGATCGATGTAACTAAAAATCTTTAGTTCGATAACTAGGATTCTTGAATGAGATCTTTGTCTAAGTCTGATCTCTTTTTTTTTTTTAAAAAAATATTTTCTTTCTAGAAATATCAACTTTTATTAAAAGAATTAGTTAGACATTGCCCAAATGCTGGCCAATCATTACAACATGTTCAAACAGCTCTAACTTCAATGTTGGAATTATTAGCTCAAATAAATGCTGATATGGAACAATTACATATACTTGGATATCCTGTAATAGAAAATTATTTTGAAATTTGGAAAATTTTTTTGAAATTTTTAGGGTGATCTACGCCTCTTAGGCTCTCTCCGCCTTCGAACAGAATGTGATGTTTCTATTTATAAAAGATCAAAGAGTGCAAGTGCTGGTGGTGTAAATGGGGGGAGAAGGAATGGAATTAAAGGAAAACAACAGAGAAGGCATTTGTGAGTTGTTTTTTTGATACAAGAAAAAAAATTTTTTTAAATAAAATATTTTAATTTGGATTGCTGAAAAAATAAATTTTCTCTGTTAAGTTTCTGTTAAATTCAATTAGGTGAATTTAACCACCATTTCCCGAAAATGTGTTTTTTTAGGAAGTTAGTGGTGTCCTGACTAGAGGTCGGCAAAATCGAACTTCAAGGATCCCGAGTCGGGATTTTTTCTTAATCGATGCCGGGACGGGATCCCGAGAGATAAATCCCGAAAAAATCCCAGATCCCGAATGATCCCAGTAATTAAAAAAATTTGGGATTTCGGGATCCCGGAAAATCCCGTCGGCATCCCGTCCCGCGCCGACCTCTAGTCCTGACCTGTTTTGTTGCGGTTTTTTTTTGAGAGGGCAGGGTCCTTTCGATCAGAGATGTTTCGAAATTTCGATTTTTGAGGGTTTTTTTCTTTCGATTTTCGATTTCCGATTTTCGAATTTTTGAAAAAATTTGAATTTTTAGCGCCAAAAAGTAGGAATTCTGACTTATCGGCCATCATAAATTTAAAAAATTTTCGCCTGCGGCGCATAAAAGGAAGATTTTTTGCTTAAGGATCCTCCAAAATCTTCAAAATTTTTGCCTGCGGCGCTGAAAAAAGAAGAAGTCTGGTGACTTAGTCTTCCAAAATTCTTAAAATTTTCGCCTGCGGCGCTAATCGGAGGAATCCCTGATCTATTAACAATATTATGCTTCGGCTCCGGTATATTGGAGGATTTGCTTGAATTAAAGTGGATTTGAAAGCCCACCCCCATGCTGGAACCCTATGCCTGTACCGCCCAACCCTTGAGTAAAGCGGCCTATTCTAGTCACTGATTCTAGTCATTAGTTTTCCCCAATTCCTTAGAGTTCAACCAAAAGTTCCAAATGAGACCTAACATATGTAACAAAAATTTATTTTCCAATTTTTTATTAAAATTTTTTCCGATTTTCGTTTTTCGATTTCGAAGATTTTGAAAAATATTATCGATTTCGATATTTTTGAAATTTTTTCGATTTTCGATTTCCGAAGATTTTCCAGTTTCGAAACATCTCTGCTTTCGATCCTTTTTGGGGTGGTAAGAAAGAAGGAAAAAGATTCTTCAAAGGAACCCTATCCTGTCCCCATCAATAACAATTACCTATCTTTATTTGATTGTAGCGCTTAGTTTTTTTTGAAAGGTTCTTGCCGGTCCATTAATTATATGTAAAATTAAATACTTCAATTCAAAAAAAAATTTTTTCCCTTTAATTAAGATTACTTTTTGATGGCGGCATTCTTTTCTGTAAAAAACGTTTACAAACAACAACAACAACTCAACCAGGCTGTGAATATTTTGAACATAAATTTTGTATTCCAATAAATTCTTTGGGTTTTGCTGAATGTTCCCGTTTTTCTGATGAAAAATTTGAAATTTGGGATATTAATGAAAGTGGAAATTCTGCCAGTTGTTTTGCTATACATCCTTTAGATGAAAAAGTTAGGCCAAAATGGATACATAAACTTTCTAAATTAACTGTCTTAAATCAACAACAACAACAATTAGTTGAAGCTGCAGCTTTGGGAAT
This sequence comes from Meloidogyne arenaria, assembly GCA_036172955.1. Classification (NCBI taxonomy): domain Eukaryota; kingdom Metazoa; phylum Nematoda; class Chromadorea; order Rhabditida; family Meloidogynidae; genus Meloidogyne; species Meloidogyne arenaria. The sequence goes on from JARQAB010000040.1 coordinate 2,884,252, forward strand.
GCCTGATTCTTCTTTTTATTTACAACAAAGGGAGGAATATATGAATAATAGGTAGTTGTTATATGGAATAGAATCTTGTTTTAGTGTACGCTAAACACCGGAACGAGACGAAATCTCGAACAAAAATTTCTGATATTTATTGAGAATATCTTGTATGATTCCCGTACGACCTTCTCAGTCCGATTTCGAGTGTACACCGACTTGGAGTCTGAAAAAATTGTGCATTAAAATTAGTTGTGTGAAACTAAAATATGGGTATCGCTTAGGCATCTCCACCCAACGGTGACCAACCAACTTTAGGAAAACCACCAACCACCTTTAAAAACATTAAACTGAGTTTTATGATTAATGGACTAACGAGAGTTGACCTGTATTAGATAGTTGATTAGGGGGATGAAATGGGGGAGCAGACCATGCCGTGGAACCATGATACCATCCAACATCCCTCGATGAGTTAAGTCAGGATCCGGGTTTTTTAAGCCTAGCTTTGCAGTAAATTCGGGATGTTGTAGTAGGAGTGTATCTGTTGACAGAACTAAAAATTCAAATTATAATTTTAGAACAAGACCTCAATCTTGGACAACTACTAGTTCTTCTGAAGATGGTATAACAACAATAAATCCACAACAAATATGCAATAAAAGGAATAAAGGAAATAATAATAGTGCGGCACAATCAAGTCGTTCTTCTACTTCTTCCTCTTCTGGTTAATATTTTTTTTTTAAAAAATTCCAAAAAAAAATTTTTTTCTTAAGCAGTTGTCTTTGGGGATACAAGTCCAACGGGAGAAGATTTGAATGAGACTGAAATTACTTTTAGAAGGCATTCAGACTCTTCATCGTCCAGTAATTCTTCTAGAAAGAATGAGCTTTTACCAAGAAGTCAATCACAACCACCAGAATTTTTACAACTTGAAGAAATAAATAATACTAACGGTGGGGGGATGCAGAGAATTGATAGATTATAAATTAATTAAATAAAGAAATATTAGATATACATACTAACTCTACCTATTTATTTTTCTCTGTTTTCTTTGCATTGTTTTAGATTATATATTCAACTTTCCGGAAGGCATACACTATTTTTCCGGAATTTATATTGTAGCTGATTCTTTTATTTAATTTCCGGAAACCTTTTCCGGAATTTCCGCATAATTAAAATATTATTTTCCGGATGACTTCCAGAAAGTTTTTCCGTAAAAGTTATGAAAACAATTTCCGGAAACTTCTGGAAGTTCCGGAAAGTTAAATGGGATCAGGAATTATTTTCCGGAAAATTAAACAAATTCCGGAATTCCTTTATGAAATGTCAGGAAATTATTCTCCGGAAATTTCCGGATAAACTAATTCCGGAAGCAAAAAAAAATCCGGAAAATATTATATTTATCAGAGAAGGAAGATTAAAATCTCCCATAAATTAATTTGCCTATTGTATATTTAACATATATTTTAATTACACAATTTTATAAGTATCGAACTCACATATTAAAAATTATATATTTTTTGTCGTTGTATTTTATTGCTAAATATAATTTTATTTAAATAAAAATAAAGAGATCGATTTTTAATATTTTTTAAAATTCTTCGGATCAGACGGAAATTCAAACGAAGATACTATAAAAGCCAATCAAATGAAACCCTTTCCCATTCTCCAACTCCAAAAAATCCAAAAACCCCAACAAAAACAATCTTCAAACTTCTATAACAACAACAATGAGTGCTCCACCTCCTGAACCGCCAAAGAAGGACGCTGCACCGCCACCACCTGCTGCTGCTCCGCCGCCGCCAGCTGCTGCTCCACCTGCTGCACCGCCTGCTCCGCCGCCGTCAGATCCGGCTCCGCCGCCGCCTCGTGCACCGAGTGAAGTGTCTTCCAAGAAGAAAGGAGGGAAGGGAAAGGCTTCTGCTGCTTCTGGAGGAGGAGGGGGAGGTTCTCTGTCTCAGCCGCCATCGTCTTCTCCAAGTGGTGCTTCCAAGTGGGCAGCTCTTCGGCAAGTTGAAGTTCAAACCTTCAGCGACATTCGTCCAGCGTTGTTGAAATGGCTTGAGGGTCAGGATAAGCTGTTCGGGGCTGCTGAGAAGAATTCGGGACTTGAACGGGAAAAGGTAGGGGGCATCTTTTGATTAAGAGCTTTTAAAGACCTAATCTTTCCTTTTCATTTTGCAGATTTTCTATGGTATTTGTGGCATTCTCACGCTCTGGTTGATTGCTGGTCCTGGTGCTGGTTTCATCTGCAACTTGATTGGCGTCGCTTATCCTGTCTATGCTTCAATTCTGGCTTTGCGTTCGGGAGGAAAAGGTTTTTGAGAGAAAAACCTTTCGAAACCACCCCAAAACATTCTACATTTTTTCAGATGATGACACTCAGTGGCTCGTCTATTGGACCACCTACGGGACGCTGTCAATGTTGGATTTCTTCGCCGATCGCATCTGCGCCTACTTTCCTCTGTTTTGGCCTCTTAAAGCAATCCTCCTTCTCTACTTGGCGCTGCCTCAAACGCTTGGAGCCCACAATATCTACGTTAAGTATTTGGATCCGGCGTTTGACAAGCTGGCGAAGTGAGTTTTAGAAAAAAAAATTTTAAATGACATTTGATCCCAAAATTTTTTCAAAAATTTTTAAAAATTTAAAAAAAAAATTTTTTTTTTAAATCGTCTAAAAATTTTTTTTTAATTTTTTAGACGTGCGGCAGCCCTGTAGGAGCGTGGTGGACGTTGAAAGAAATTAGAGAAGAGGGAAGATAAATAAAAGAAAATATATATTTTGTTTTGTAGGTGTATAAATATAAAATTATTGTCCCCTCATTTATCTGTAAAATATATATAGTCCTCTTATCTATCGAGTGTATGTTAATTGAATGTATATATGTTGTATTGTTGTAAATAAAATGGTTTGAAAAGGTTTGAGTTTTCTTTAAGTTTTATCTGACATGAGCTTTAGGTTTTCTAAGTTTTAGAGAAAAAATTTTAGATGACATTTGATCCCAAGACTCTTTTACACTTGGCGGTGAACTGTCCTTTCCGGTCCTTAAAAGTTCAAAAAATGACATTAGAGTCTAACAGATAGAAGCTTAGATGTTAAGGGCAGGGTTTAATGAGCACTCTAGCAAATCTCATTACTTAAGCCAAATCTCATTACCATGAGGTCAAAGAAATAATAGAAAGAGTACGTCGAACCGAGTGGTGTGCTATATCGAGATTCTAGTTTAACTGGTTTTTTAATTTTCTGTTTAGCTTGGGTTAAAAAATTTTTCTTCATTTACAAATTCAACAGATCAAAAACCGAGAAAAATAAAGAAATTTGAGAAGAAAATTCTCGCTTCTCTCGAGGAGTCCCCCTCCTTTTTAACTATTTTAGTACTCTGTAAGAGCAAACGGAAGAGAAAGAGGTTATAGTCTCCCAATCAATAAATAAACACATACCTATGTACACATTTTGTCAGTTAAAGAGTATTGTCGACCCCTCAAAGCAACAGAAATAAATAACAAGAAAAATACCCTTTCTTTTTGCACACAAATAAATGTTACTAAATCTGTCGCCTTTAAAAAATTTTTTTCCATTGCTTTAACCAACACGCACACAAAATAATTAGTGCATTGTTTAAAATGAGAATTTACGTGGAGAGAAGAAAAATTTTATTCTCTCAACAATTTTACTCTTTTTTTGTTTACAATTTTTACCAAAATCGCGCGCACTGACGAAAAATTTCTTAATTTTTCTTTTTAAAGTCCGTTTTGTCGCCAAAAGTTTATCGCAGATTTTGGATACTTGAAGGGTTTCCAAATCCGAACCGAACCAGTTTTTGCGGACATATTTGTACGGACTCATAATGGTCAGATAAATAAAAGGACAACCAACTCTCCAATATTTCCTTCAAGCAATCAGCTTGTTTTAATGACTCGCGACAAAACGACCGTTACAAAAAACAAATAAAATTTCCTTTTACTTTTGACTTAAAAATCTTTTTTCAATTTTTAATTGTTACAACCCATAAAAGTTTTATATTGTCTCGATATTTATATTTTCCCTTTTATTTTAAAAGAAAAGGAGGGGAGAAGAAAAGAAGAAAGGCTTGTCTTTAAAACCAAAATTTTTTATTGAGGATAGTTTTCACTATTTTTATAAATGGAAGCATTCCGGCAATAAAGAAAAAACACATTTATTTTGCTTCTCCTTTCTCTTGTGCAACAGAAAAGAGATTCCATTTTTCTCTTTCATCTTCTGTTCTGTCATTCATTTATAAAATATCTCAGTCCAGTCGGAAGGACGGACATTTTGTCTCGCCCAGAGGGCAATAGTAAAAATGAAAAGCTCTTTGTGTAAAAGGCTTCTGAAAGGCAAATGACGGCACAGCTGGACAATCCTTTTCCTTTCTAAAACATTCTTTTTTGGCCATATAATCGATTCCCTATTTAAGAGAGAATCTCTATATTTTTTCTGTTCCGGCTTCTTATTTATTGCAAAAATATTTTTTTTCTTCTTCCAATAAAAGGCTTTAACTAAAACAACGAGAATATTAGTGTTTTGCAGCAATTTGGACGTTTTTTGTGATTAAATATGGGTAGGTTGATAGGGTACATAAAAACTATTAATGGAAAAATATTTAAAAAATTATTGAATGAGAAAATAAACTGAAATGGTTGAAACACATCCGAAAAACAAAATTTTGAAAATTTATTGAAGTTAGATCCTTCGTTATGCTTAGGGGATAGAAACATAATTTAATTGTTTTAAGTTACTTTTTAATTAATATTTAAGTAACGGTATTTGTGACTCACAATCAGTGGATGTGTGTTAGTCTCGAAGAAGGGGTAGGGCTGGGTTTGAATCCTACTATTTTTAAATAATTTAATAAACCTTCAAATTAGTTAATTTTTATCATAAAAAATTTTTTCTAGGCAAAAAATGTCAAATTTGCAAAAAGAAGTGCTCTGGAGACATTGTTCGTGCTGACGGAGAAAAATATTTTCATATAAATTGTTTCGCGTGCAAAAGTTTGCTTTTTAAATTTTTAACAGAAAAGTTTCAAAAAATTATTTTAAAGCTTGTGGTCGTTCTCTTTCTGAGGCGGGGTTTTATGTAAACCCGGATGGCTCTTATGTATGTCCAGAGCATGTCCAACAACCGCAAAGGCCTCCATCCGCCGACAACGCCCAGCAAACACCAAAAAAGTCAAAGAAAGGTTTGGGGCTATTCAAAAGAGGGTCTTCAAGAGATTCGAAAGACTATTCTCGCCCACTCAGTGTAGATTCTAATATAGCAACACTTTCAAGAAATTCAATGATTGCTACATCACAAGGGTCTCCTGTTGCTGCTGCAAGTTTGTTTTTTCTTTAATATTGACTAGAAAGGTTTCAGGGATTTTCTTAAAATATCCTTCTAATAGGTAAGAATTCTAAAGGAAACCCTGTAAGAATTTTTGGCTCTTTTTCAAGCCTGTGCCTACAGACGTATTTTGGCTTTTTTCTGAAAATATCTTTAATGCAGAGCTTCTTATGGTCACGATTATAAATTTAAATTTACTGGATACCTTTCCTGATTTTTTCAAAGTTTTTCCATTATGACATGATTATTTTTGAGAACTGAGGGAACGGCTTTCCATTTTTTCAAATTTTTTTTCAATTCCTTTGGGATTTACTGATTATTTTTGCTTCTTTTTCAAGCCTGTGCCGGCTGTGGAGACCACCTTCAATCGGGCCAAATACTTTTGGCAATGGGACATAGTTGGCATGTTTGGTGTTTTAAATGTGCAGAATGCGCGGCTGTGCTCCAAGGGGAATATATGGCTTATGGTGGAAGGCCTTTGTGTTTGAGGGATTATGACAGAATAGCGTTTGTTTTTTAGTTACTTTTTAGTTGGAATTTTATTGAGATTTAAAAATAAATTATTTTTGCTTGGGGGTTGAGACTTGTACCGAAAATTTTTGTTTTTTTGCTCTAATTATGGTTGAGGCATTCAGACTTTTTTTGGCTCCGTATATCCGTAACCGTGTCACCCTTAGTTCCAACTTTAAGTCTTCATTTTTTCTTTTATGTGGGACTCTGACGGAATATAGACTAATATCCAAAACAGATTTCGAGGGGTATAAGACAACCCAAAAAATTCAACTGCCAGAAGCTTAAACGGCAGAAAATGTATTTGTCTCAAACTAACACGAAAATTTTTTGGGCGAGCTTGGATGACATGAATTTTTAAGTTGGACTCAAAGGATAATTTTTAAATTTTTCCAGAGGTGTAAAATGCTGTGAATGTGATCGTTTTATTGCTGGAAAAGTTTTGGAGGTTTTTCTCTTTAAAAATTATTTAAAAAAATGCTTTTTAATTTAAAGGCCGGTGGTTATAAATTTCACCCAACCTGTGCTAGATGTTCACGTTGTCAACTTCCGTTTGAAGAAGGAGCAGAAATATATATGCAAGGGAATGAAATTTGGCATCCAAATTGTGAACATTATTTAACTACTGAAAATATCGCGGTAAATGGTTTTTGAAATTTGTGTGAAAAATTTTCTGAAAATTTTGAAAATTTTTCGGAAATTTTTTTTAATTTTTAATTATTTTTCAAAATTTTTAGGTCTCAAAATCGCCATCAAAGGGTACTAAATTCCAACCACATTTTGGTCAGCATTTGACTTACATGTAAGAAATTAAAAATAAAAATTAGAAAAATTTTTGTAAAATTTTTGTAATCCATAAATCTATTCCTTTCAAACTTTTTTACAAAAGTTGAATTACTAAACTGATTATCTATTCTATTTTCCAAATTTAAATAAAATTCAAATTTTTGATCTCAAGAATGTCCGCAATTTAACATTTTATGATTTGCGGACAAAATTTGCGGACTTTTTAGAAATTAAAAAATTCTAAATTTTTGAAGTAAAGAGGACAATCAAAAATAGTCTAAAAATTCTAGGTATATGCTACCAGAAGCTGAGCAAACTTATTTAAAACATCCCATAGCTCCAAATCCTCCACAACCAACACAATTCCACACTCCACATGGACCGGTAATAAAAATAAGAAAATCGCGTTATTCGATGCTCAAAACTGGAATGCAAAGACTAAGTTGGTTTTTTAAGAAAATTTTTAAAAATTCAAAAATTTAAAGCTGAGGATTTGGAAAGAACACGTCCCCGTTCACGTTCCTCTTCTGTAGATAATGAAGAACCTATAGAATTGGCACATTATCCGGGAGCTAAAGTGCCCGATCCTGATCATGTACCGCCTATAGATGTTTGTTTTTTTTTATTTTAAGATAATTTTTTGGGTAGTCTCATACCTTTTTTGAGTTTTCTTTTTTTGGTCCATGTCTCCGAAATTTTGACATAAGATTTTAAAAGACTTGGGATTTCAGGGAAATCATAGAATTATCTTGGAATTTTTTCAAACTGTGAATGATCATAATTCGACATTAAATTATTTGCAAGAAAAAATTCCCAATGTCATTTTGGCTTATGTGTTTTAGGAATTAAGACTGCTGGATTCGATTCCTATCTAGGAAAATTAATGTCGGATGCTTGTATAATTCCATCTATATTTCTGAGTCTGAAAGTTTTCTAAAATTTCAAAAAAAAATTTTTTTACTTTTTTGAAATCCTTTAAAATAATTTTTTCACCAATTTAAAGAGAGAAGATTTCCCAGCACCTCCCTACCCTTATGCTGTAGAAGAATTAAAAAGGCGTTTATCCTCCTCTTCAATAGAAAATGATGAAGACGAAGAAGAAGAATTATTAAATGCTGAAGGAAAAATTTTAAGACAAGAAGAAAGAGTACAAAAACACGTTAAAGCTTTAGACACAATAGACAAAGATTCTTCTATAGCTTACGTAATTAAACAAAATTTGGTTGAACAAACAGAAAGAAAACAGAGAGGAGGAATTGAACAACAAAGATTACATTGGGACCCGAGAAATGCGAGTAGAACACCTTCGGCGAAGAAAATGCCCCATTTAAAATTTAGATATGATACGCCTATTAATGCTTGTAAGGATTTTTTTGAAGAAGAAAATCAGAATTTTTATTAAAAATCAGAATTTCTGACGGGTAATTGGGAGATCGGAATTTCTGATTAATTATAAAATCAGAATTTTGGTTTATCACATGAATCAGAATTTTAAAGAAATAATTCTGATTTGCAATTAGAAAATTAGAATTCTGATTTTTTAATGGGTCATAATCTGACTATTGAATAAATGAAAATTCTGAAATTCTATACATCAGAATTCTGTTGTGTAGAAAATCAGAATTTTGATTTATTCAAAAAGGATCAGAATTCCAATCTATTAGAAAATAAGAATCTTTGCAAAATCAGAATTTTCGTTTAATATAAAAATCAGAATTTATTTTTATAATCACAACTTCATTCACTTTTTTCAGCCCCATCAAGGCATTTAAATCGTCCAAAGCCTTGGATTTTTTGGAAAAATGGTAGCGGGGAAGAACGTGCAGCAACAACAGCAATTCCAAGTTTTCATTTACCACAAAGCAGGATGTGTACAATGGATGGAAGTGCTAGGGCGGTAACAATGCCTGACGGCTATGGATATTATGCTGGTGGTGGGGGAGGAGCTGATACAACAATTAGCACACATTATTCTGACCGTGAGGAAAAATTTTTTTAAAGATATTTAAACTAGAGATAGGCTTTCTAGGAATTCAATTTAGATCGAATTCCTTATTCTTCCGAGAATTTTTTAGTAAGATCTCATCTCGGTCCGTTCTCTAATTGAAACGTTGGTTATGATAATGGGACGTACTAATATCAAGTTTAGACTTTCATTGGGTAGTCCTCTTAAGAGATGTCTTCTTAAAAATAACATCGGTTCTATCATCCATAGGGTTGGCAGATCCTGGCAAATTCAAGAATATCCGAACTGAAAATTTTCGGTCTATATCGCCAATCAATCTTAACCATCCCACCTACTTGCTTCGTTTATTACTTACTAATAACAACAAAATTTTTAAAATTTCCCTTTCAATAGATTCTCTCGATATGTCAGCTGCCGTAGGTGGTGCTACTGCCAGTCCCGCTTATCTACGCAGTTCATTGCCGGATATGTCAAAGCCAGTAAAAATTTACCCATTAGAGCATTTACAAACTACAAATAAACAATTGCCTGAAGACGTGAGGGATAAAATTTTTTTAATTTTTCTGAAAGCTTTTTTTTAGGTGGATCGCCAACATTTGGAACGCCATTTGGGTAGGGATGAATTTGACAAATGTTTTGGTATGACACCGATAGAGTTTTACAAATTACCAGAATGGAAACGTATAAACCTTAAAAGAAAGCACAAACTTTTTTGAAAGAAAGAAAATTCCGATTTTCTAAAAATTCTGTTTTTTTTCGGCGCATTTTCTGGTCTTTTTCTTGAGCCAAAATTTTTAATAGAATTAAATCTAAAAAATATTTAAGAGTACATTTGTGTCTCTATCTCTTTCCAAATCCTTTTAATTTATCAGAACCCCCCCCCCCTATTATCACGTCATTTTTAATCTATTCTTCGCTCTCATTTATTCCGTTTTTAAGTTATTCTAGGCATGGTCTTCTCCCAGTTTTCATTTTTGACGTATCCTACCACATTTCTGATTTCCATAAATCCCAAGGAAGTGATAAGATAGAGATTCCAAATGTATACTAATCTAAACTAATAATTAAAATAAATTTTTAAATATTTTCCCCGTTCATTTTTCCCTTTTTCCAAACGGGGAATTTTTGACAAAATCACCGTCCAATCATATTTTTATATAGCTTTGTTTGTCCAAAATCAAAAAATATATGCATATAGTGGAACTAGCCTAGTTTTTATAATTTTCAGTGCCTCTTTGGAGAAGAGGGGGCTTTCTAAATCGTAAAAATTTTTATCCAAGTTGCAATCCGCAACTTTTTTGCGGAATCCGCATTTTTGGAAGTTTGTCCTTTTATCTCTTTTAATGTAAGAAAAATTTTTAATGTAAGAATCTCTTTTAATGTAAGAAAATTTCAAAATTGAGAGGTTCCACTATTTATCTAAAAAATTTATTTTTGCTTGAGGGTTTTCTAATTTGCAATTTTCCTTATTTTCTTGATTATTTTGTTTTTTGCTTTTTTCCAATAAAAAGATTGCGACAACTAATTTTTATTTGCAAGTTAAAAAATTGATATATTTAAAAAGGTAACTAAAGAAATACTGACAAAAAGAAAGGAAATTTGATTATAATATCCTGAATTGGGGGCATCTAAAAATTATTTAAAAAAGAACTTTTCAATTCTGTTAATTTTATTAAAGAATAATTTTCTTAAATAAACCACCCCAAGTTTAGAAGACTAAAAATAACGGAAATCAAGTTTTACAAGCTTAAAAATATCCAAAAATATTTTAGACTTTATACAGTCAAATTTCTATATAACGAACTCATATCGAGATTCGACTGTTTTTTAAAAAACAATAAGAATTGAAAAGTTAAAAAAAAATTTTTTTTTTAATTTATCACAAAATTCACCTATTTTTCTAATCAGAATATAATTATTTTTAAGTAATATTAGCTGACTATATCTATTAAAAATTTTAAGTGGCAAGAGAAGGTAACTATTCTAACAAGGTTGCCGTGGAAGAAATTCTTTAGATGTTTATTTTTCGAATTTTTAATTTTCTTTGGGTGCTAAAAAATTCACCTATTTATCAAAAATCCAAGGCAACCCTCTCTTTCAATTAAGAGAATTTGACTAATTTATTTATTATTGCTATAACTACTAATTTTAAACTAAAAAAAATAAATTTCTTTAGAACCGAGCTGATTATTATAATAAAAAATATTTTAACTTTCCTATTCTAAATAGTAAATCCAATTTTTAATTTGAAGAAAGTGAAAAAAGAAGCAAAACAGGCTAAAAAATTAAAAAAATTTTCATTTTTTTAATTCCTCTTCCTCTTCCCCTTCCTTACTTTATGGTCTCCAATACAATCATCCATTGCAAATGAACGATAAAATTTGTTGCAATTTAAAGAATCATTGTTTAAATGATTTAAAAGATTACAAGAATTATTATTAAATAATATTCTGTCACACCAAGCGGGGGCTCTGAAAATTAAAATTTTTAAAAATATTGAAGAGGATTTTAAATAAATTTTTGTTGGAGACCTTTTTCAAAACAGAAAATGTCTTATAAGGTCCAAGAATAGTGTGAATGACAAACGTGGGTAAACTCCATACAAGACAGACCCCTTTCTTTTCTTAACAAAAATGCTTGGATTTATTTTTGGTTTGTGGTTCATGCCACGGGTTAAATGAAAATTGTGAAAGGTTTCGGATCATAATTTTAAAAATTTTCCTTCCGATCAGGTTTCGGGCTGAAAAAATTTGGGGTTCAGGTAATCCTCCTTAAACCCTTTTAGTGTCTAATTTTCAAATGTTTAAAGGGAAAAATTTTTCAAACTAAAATTTTAACCTTGTTTTCATTAAAGTATTATGATTTCCCGGCTCTTCACTCCATGGATATGTCGGTGGAAATTGTAAAAATAATTCTTTTAATGGAAATTCATTTAATTCACAATCATCCTTTTTATAATTAAAAAATAGAAATTATTTTAAAAAATTAAAAAAAAACCTCTCTATAAACTTTCCATTCACTCAAAAGCCATTTTTCATCAAAATATTCAAAACGTTTTCTACCAACACGTAATACCCAACTTAAAAAAAGAAAATTAAAATTAAAAACTTTGGCTCATAATCCGCAAATTTTAAAAAGTGTCCGCAAATTTCGAAAAATTGTCCGCAAGTTATAGAAAAATTCCTGGGAATCGAAAATCGAATAAAACAGAAGACACAATCATTTTGTGAGAAGGACCAGTCGAAAGACAACTAGCGGACAAATAATAATTTTAATTAATTAATAATGACTCCCAAAAAATCAAAGCCTTTGTCTCCGTAAAAAATTTCCTGAAGTCAGGTTAACAGAAAGAAACTTAAAAATACTCTCACTCATTTTTGGAACAATTCTCGGAGTTTTATTCCTGAATAAGTTCTAAATTAAAATCTCGTCCGCAAAATTATAATCGAAAACTAAAATCCGCAAGTTTTGTCCGCAAATTTCAAAAATTTAGAACAACCAATTCTTCATATTCTAAACCTCTTTCATCATAAAAAATAAACACAAACAAACCTAACATTTCCTCTTTGCCCATCAAAAGGACTTAAATACGACCTCATTAAAGGTTTGTAATATTCTATAATTGAATTTCTTCTTCTTGTAGACGTATTTAAACAAAAATTTGTTTCATTCAATTCATCCATATCATCACAAGAAGTTCTCAATTCATCAGTTTCTGAACTGCTAGCTGAAGGATCTGTTGAGGAGGACAAAAATTGATTTTTTGAATTTGTTGATTGTTCTAATAAGGAAATTTCTTCTTCGTCTAAAGTTGATAAATCTGAAGTGGAAGTTGTTGAACTTCTTGAATTTGTTTGTTGTTCAACAATTGGTGGGCAGAGCAAAATTTGGCGGTCGTTCGTTTGTCTTGTTAATTTCTAAAATTTGAAAGTGTTGAAAATCTCAGGTTCAAAGGAAAATCCGCAAAGTTTGTCCGCAAATAAAATGCGGACAAGTTTGTCCGCAAATAAGTTGCGGACAAATCTTGCAGATTTTCCATCTTATTTTTAAAAAACCTTTACAAACGAAGCAAAATCCAGTCTAAAATTAAAATCGCCAAAAACAAATAAATTGCTAGCTCCATCAATTGTACCTCCATTAAATTTTTCAAATTTTTGAAGGACATAATTAAAAGCATTTTTTCTGTTATTGCTGTAGAGGGTTGGATTCTAAATTTAAAATTATTACAGAATTATTATAGAATAGGATAGAAAATGAATAATTCCAAAGAGAATTAGATTATGCTACGAGATGTTTAAATAAATAAAAAATTAACGTAAAATGTCCTAAACATAAAAAAAGCTTTTAAGGTTAACCAAAATAAAGGAAATACAATAATTTAACTAAAAAGTTTTGTTTTTGTCCGCAAAATTCTTGTGGACAATACCAAGGACGTAGCCAGGGGGCTCCAAAATTCAAAAAAATATTGCCTGTGGCGCTGAAATAAAAATATGGATCACAAAATGTGTTACTTTTTTTGGTAATTCTTCGGTTCGTATTCCCCCTCCCTTTTTTTTGACCATTTTTTCATTTTTCCTTTCCTTTCTTACTTATTTTTTATGAGGCAAGTATCGAAAAGGATTATGCATATGCACGAGAAAAGTTCTGGAAAAATTCATTTACATCATTCAATAACCCAATATGGAGCAACTAAAAAATTTTAAAATGATTGATTTGGGTGACAAATTGGACTAAGCGACAACGATTTCGATGGTTGGCTCGAAGAGCTTGGACTTCTTCATGGTAAAATATGCAGGTAACAATATCAACATATATTTACGTACCGAAATATTTTCCTGAATTTCTGTGGCGAAAATGATTTGGTGATATTTCTCAAGTTTTTTTATAATTTTAGTATCATGTTTCTCTTTTTTATCCCTTGAAGAAAAGAAATAAATGTTTCTCAAAAATCCTTTTTGATACTTGCCTCATGAAAAATAAGTGAGAAAGGGAAGGAAAAATGAAAAAATGGTCAGAAAAAAGGAGGGGGAATACGAACCGAAGAATTACCCTTTTTTTTGATTACCTCATGAAAGAAAAAGAAAGTCTTTCTTATTACACTATCCTTAGAGCTAGGAAATTTTTCTGCAGCTCTGCTAAGAGCTCCAAACCTCAAAAAATTTCCTATAAAAAATTACCCCAAAAAATTAAAAAAACCTCTAAAAGATTCAAATTAGATTCATCATGAAATAAATGAATATTAATCAAATCAAAAATTTTTTCATCAAATTTCCATCTTGTATGTAAAAATCCTTTTCTACCAAACCGAAAAGACGGCCAAAAATCTCGAGAAAATTTTTCTTTTCTAACAAATCCAGAACGATTTAATCCAGAAGTTAAAATTAATTGAGAATATCTTGAGTCAACAATTGGAATAAATTTACGTTGTTTAAAATTGAATTGTTGAACAAGTTTAACAGCAGATTCGTGAATGAAGAAAAGAGAAGAAAGAGCCTAAAAATAAAAAAATGAGTAGGGAAAAAAAGTTAAAGAGTTGAGCACTTGAATAAATGTTTTCCAGACAATTATACTTTTGCGGGGAAATAATTTTTTGCGGACAGTTAAATAAATGAAAAGCAAAGTCATAATGTATATAATTAGGGTTGGGATTTTCGAGTCGGGCTGGCATTCGAGTCCTTTTCGAGCCAAAATTCGATGCCTGACTCGATCTTTCGGACCGGTCCTCAAACCCTATCTAAAATTATACATCGTTATTATAATAAATTTTGTTAAAGGTAAATTTCAGTTATAAAAAGTTATCAAAATTATCATGTTGTCCGCAAAGAGCAGAAAAAACTGAATTTCACCGTCTTTTTCCCTTATAAAATCCACGGAGAAAAAAACTCTAAATAAGCGATTGGGTCACAGAATTTTTCAGACTGAACACCAACCCGTTTTTTTCTAGCGTGACCCCCTCCTTTATACTAAAAATCAAACCGTAAATTCCTCAATAAGTTCGCATTGAATATCAAGAAAACACCTCGAAATAACATAACCTTCAGAAGCCAATCGTTTTTGTAATTCATCGACGAGTACCGGCATTTCCTTAGCATTTAATTTGTAATTCTTCCCACCACTCTCTTGAAGATGTAAAGCAACAAAAGAAGGACAATTTAAAATTATTTCTTTTGTTATTTGACTTAGCCAATATTTGCGGCATCCTCCTTTCTAGAATTTTTTTTGTAAATTAATTTAAAAAAAGCCTCTTACATTTTCAAAAAGTGAACCAACATTTGAAGTAAGAAATAGAATTTTGTGTTGAATCATTTAAACAATTTGTTGAAAGAAGGATGCCGAAAGGCTTTTTTAATTAAAAGAAATATTGGCAAGTATCACGTGACTCTAAATGGTTGGGATTAAATGTCATTTTTAATTTTTTGGCATTCTGTATTTTAGAAAAAAATTTAAATTTAAGGGGGTTAAAAACTGGATTTTCTGACATACTGTAGCTATCGAGTTGAGGTTTATTAAGGTTTAAGTATCTAAGGTGTTTGAAGTAATGTATCGACTATAAAAATTCAGATGTTTTGTATGAAAACACGGACCAGCCAGACAAAACACGAAACGACCAAATCACGGAAAGACCAAAACACGGTCTAGAGAAGCAATTATTGTTTGAAAATCAAAATATTTTAAACATCAGAATATTTTTAGAAATCAGAATATTTTGAAAAATCTATTAAAATTGCAATTTCTATTAAAATTGCAATTTAAGAGCACTTCTTTTAATCTATTTTCGAGAAAATTTTTTCAAAAATTATCTTTATTTTTGCACAAAATTTACAAAATATACGAAAACTGCCTAAATATGCACTAAAATGCCGAATATGCAAAAATATGCTATATGACCCGGGTTCCTAATATTCATACCGACGACTAATGTGGCATATCCGGATATAAAACATGCATTTGCATGTTTTGAGGTATAAACTAAAAATCCAATCCTTAGTGAAATTAAAATAATTTTTTTAATTAGGTTTTTCTTTTAATTTTTCATTTTCGTGAAACAATTTTTTCTATTTAAATTTTTCTGTTTACTTTTTTTAAAAGTATTCTTAGGGTATTATCTATGTTTTTTGACAAAGAATTTTAAATCATTAAAGTTTTATCGAGATAAAGCTTCTCGAAGGTGTATGTGAAATTTTTACAAAATAGAACGTAAAAGAAATAGAGCAAATGAGAAGTTTTATTGTGGTAGTGCTGTACAAGGGATACCAGAAAAAAGGCCACTCCTAGGTAGTCCACGAGAAAAAAGGTCATTCCTAGGTTGTTCAAAATCAACAACTTTTTTCTTTTCAGTTTGTTTTTCTTCGTCTAAAGCTAAAGACTCAAGTAAACGAATAGCAAGATCATTATTAAGAGATTTAAATTCTTTCCATTCTCTACTGACAAGGAAGCTTTGTTTATTAGCAGAAAGGAAACTAATGCAGGCCTGTAAATTTAGTTGAAATATTTAAAATGTTTATAATAGGCTTAGGCTATCTTTAGCTTCCGCAGAATTCAGCTTTCCGCCTCTTTTGATATCTTATAAGGTCAGTGTCGTATATAAAACTGGCGGTTCATAGGAAATCTCAGGATATCCAAAACCGACAATCTTAATAGTGACCATCAACTTATTGAAATTCTTAATAAAAGACTAAAATCTTTTTAAATTCTTTTAAAAATTGTTTTAACCAAAAGATAAAAAATCATGAAAATTGTGATGGATTTAAACATTAATATTTATAATTAATTTAGAGGTTTTAGTTTTTAAGCTTTTTTCAGAATACTTAGTGGAAATGAAAACGGAAAGATTATCAAATATATTTAATCCTTTCAATGGAAATGAAGGCTGGCTCTTAGGTTAGAAAAGTAAGATGAACAACTATCAAGATTAAAGTAAATATAAAAATATTTAAAGGCTGATACATCCACAAAAGGATCAGCAATTGAGAGAAGTATTTCGAGTACCAGCTACTTGCCAACTAATTGCATATTCCCATGTAGCAAATACACAAATTTTAATATGAATTGAGTGGTTTCGGCAAATAGATAGGCAAATTTGGTTGTTAGAGTAGCTTTCCTTTATCTTGTTTTATCTTCAGACATTTATTTTCCTCATTTATTTTCTTCGTTTGGAAAAAGAAAAGAAAAGGGACTTTAACTATCATGTTTTTCAAAGCACTACTATTGATAAGAAGGTGAACAAGGTGAATAACTAGGAGAAGGTTGATTAAAAGAAGGTGAACGAATATAAGAAAAACTAGGAGAAGCATGATGATAATAAGGTGAATAACGTGATGAATTCTTACGTTGTTCACAATTCGGACAATTTTTTTTCTCTTCAATTTGTTTTTCTTCGTTTAAAGCTGACGACTCGAGTAAATGAAAAGCAAAATCCTTATTAAGAGATTTAAATTCTTTCCATTCTTTGCTGACTAAGAAGCTTTGTTTATTAGCAGAAAGGAAATTGACGCAGGCCTGTTGAAATTGGTTTAAATATTTAAAATGTTTATATCCACCAAAATTTTCAAGATTTTTAAATAAAACGCTTTTTAAACGTTCCATACGGATAGGAGATAAGTAACTGTATATAGCAATCCGCCCGCAAATTTTAAATTAGACGCAATTGTAATATAAAGATAAATTAAACAATCAACCTTTGAAAGTTTTGAAAGATGATATAACTCAGCAAAAAGACAAAGCTTGCTAAAGTTTTCAGCAGCTAAAAATAAAAAAATTATTATGAAACACATAATAGAAAGTTAAATATCTCGGTACTTTATGTATATCCCCCCGCCTTCTATTTGAGTCTAACACCCAAGGACTGAAACATTGACTGGCCATAACTCGGCCCAAAGTCGTTTTGAAAAAAATCTGATATCACTTCGCTATAGGAAGTCCATGATGCTCTATCGAATGGTACCAAAAAATACATCGAATTCGCCCTCACAGTAAACGATGTTCCCTTGTCAGATTAATTTTCCTTATTTTGCCAAGTAATTATTTTTCTCAAGCATAGTAGTAAATTGATGTTTGCAACGACAAAAATCAACATTTATAAAAAAGGAAATTTGACCATTCCGAGGCAGAAAAGTATAAAGGAAAAAAAATTATGACTCAAATAGGGAGGGGAACCCAGAGTCCAGGCCCAGGCATTTTTTGACCTTCCTGGGTTTTTCTTTGGCCTGGGGTTTTCCTGGACTACAGGGTTAGACCCCCCTCTTTAATAATGCCGTCCAGGCATTATAATAAACAATGTTATCTGTTGGCTATTATTTTCCCTTATATTATACCATGGCTACGGTCAAGAAAAGGTTAAGTGTAACTGTTAGGTATGTGTGGGTCTAGTATAAAAGGAGTCGTTAGAGATCAGTCTTAGTCGATACCTGGGTCGACCGGCGCCGCCTGTCCTTCATCATTCTTGCCTTTTGCCACCTTCGCTATTGTTGTATTTACTATTCGGATAGACGTCATATTCTATTCTTGTGTTATTCTGTTAGTCACTAGGTAAGGTCGCTACCCTAGGACATAACAGTAACTACAAAAAGCTGATAAGAACATAATGGAAGAAATTTTGCCAAATATAAACAGGCTACAAAATTTTGAGAATTTAAAGGTTAAATTTAATTTTTTAACCAAAAAGTCATTAGTACGTACTTACAAATAGGGTTGTACTCGGTCCCCGAAGGTCGGGGAATGAGTTTTTTTTGAAATTCCCCCTCCCCTCCACGGGAAACAACCCTACACAGAATAAGTACATTTTCAATTTCGTAATTACGAAGGTCGGCTTGAAGTAATAAACTTCCAAAATCAGTACGGATCGGAGCTTTACTGTTACGACCGGAGGTGTCCGAGATTTAACTGATGTTGACGTGCTCAAGAATATCAATATATCCGGTGTAGAAATAAACAATGAAGACGAAGGTGGAAAGGGCTTGGACAGACGAAGGAGATCAGGGACTAGCAGGGCTAGTATGATCCAACTAGACTGACGCTCTCACTGGCTTTTATACTATAGCGATACCACTACACAACATTTACATTATACAAACATTTAAAAATAAAACTTACCTCAACAACACAATCAGTAAGTATTCCCTCTTTAAACATATCTAAAGATTGTTGTGAAGAACTTCCAGGTGAACTATCAAGAACCACATTTTCGCATTTTATACCATAAGGAACAATTTCCACTTCACAATAAAGCAACAAAAAATCTAAAAATAAAATATCCAGCTATCCGTCCCACTTACAAGGATCATCGAATTTTATATATTTTTTGGAACTTTAGACAAGGGCGTAGCCAGGGAGGGATTAAGACCTCGTGAAATGAGAGAAATTAGAAAAAATTTGGAAGGGAAATAGTGATTTTTTTCGCCTACAAAAATTCTTAAAATTTTTGTCCGGGGCGCTGATGTGAAAATGAAAGAAATTTGGCCTCCAAAATCAAAAAAATTTTGAAAAAGTAAAAATAAGTATATAAAAAATTTGCGTTCTAAACGTCAAAGTAGACGCAAGGCGCACACCCCCATTTCGCCTCCTGAGATCGACCCCCTGGCTAAGCCCTTGTCTTTAAATAGAGGACCTCCGACTTCCTATGCGAAATGATGTTCTCTTGCAAAATCATTCTGGGCCGAGTTATGGTCATCAAATTCCAGTCTTTGGGATTAGTTGTGTATAAGAAGCAATTTACAGCACCCCTATATAAATCTAAAAATAACCTAAATTTAAGGCATCCGTTGAGTCATTCCCATTATCACAATCTCTTCCGTCCTCTATTACATTTTCGTTAGACTTGCCAGACGTTTTTGATTTGAAAACCTGATATTTGTCCGATTCTGTTTCGCATTTAAAAACAGATGTAGTACTTCTAAACAATTCAAATTTTTAAAATAAAAATATTTTTAGACATACGGACAATAAAAATTTTTGTTTCCAGCATCATCCAATGTATAAATATTAAATTGAGCTTTCAAAGGTTTTGAGTCGTTTAATCCTACTTGAACAAGAGAAACAAAAACGCCGGCTGAAATTTTATAGTAATACAAAAATCTATTACAAAAATCACCAGAACTAAGCTGCCAAATATTTGGATAAACACGCAATTGCCATTTGACAGGAGGATATTTTGGATTGTAGAATTCTTTGCCTAAAATTTTGATTTATAATGGGATCTACCCAGGAGGTCAACATCCAGGTCTACGCCAAAATAACGTTCCGAGTGAACAAATAAGTCTAAAGATCAGCTCCCAAAGGATCGCTTACTTAAAAGGTCAACGCCAAATACTCGGGCAGATAAAAGGAGCTCAAGAAAAATTGACCTTCGCCTCCCCCCTCCGTCAAAATATTAAAAATGGCCAGATTAAAAATGTGGTACAAGCTAGTTACTCAAGCTAGCAATACGTGTTCTGCGAAGTTAAATTTTATCGGGCTACCTGCTTCCTTTTACCTTATCCGAACAAGAGAATTTCCATCTTATGTCACTTAATCTCAACTAATTCATCTTGATCCGCCCGAATGTATTGATATCCCCCCTTAATACCCACAAACCATTCCTAATCCTAACAAATACTTCTTTACCCACCAAAATATTTAGAGTTGATTCCCTGGGTAATTTGAACTTTTGAGAGTTAATCTTTAAAGTGATTTGATCACTAGTGAGTCGACCTTCTGAGGTGGATCAAATCAATAATTAAATTAAAACAAACTTGTCAAAAACGAATCATTATGCATTAAATGTCCGTGTTTATTTAAATTATATAATTTCCATTCGATTTTACATGTAACTGACTCCAACTAAAAATAATTATTTATTTAATATCAAAATTTATTTAGAAACCGTTGATGCATCAGAAATCATTTTTATAAATTATCTAAAATAAAAAATTTTAGTCTTTAACTTTTTGAGTTCCAATTTTAAAGATTAATCATTTTTACACAGCGGGTCCACCCTGTTGACGCACGCGTGAAAACTAGCTAACTCTTTTCCTTAAACAGAACGCCAAAATTTAAATTAAATATCTATAATTCTCCTTTTTCTATTGCATCTCTCGTCGGAGCAGGACGAATGGGCGCGGCCGAATGGGCGCGGACGAATGGGCGCGGCCGAATGGGCGCGGAGACAAATGGGCGCGAGACGAATAGGCGCGAGACGTTTGGGCGCCCGAAGTTATTTTTTCCTAGAAAATTTTTTTGTTCTGTTCTGATTTTTTTTCTGATTTTTTTCTGATTCTCTGTTCTGATTTTTTTGTCCTGATTTTTTCTTCTGATTTTTCTTCTGATTTTTTCTTCTGATTTTCTGTTCTGATTTTTTTTTCTGATTTTTTTCTGATTTTCTGTTCTGATTTTTTTTGTTCTGATTTTTTTCTGATTTTCTGTTCTGATTTTTTTCTGATTTTCTGTTCTGATCAGAGCTGGGTGAAAATGAAATTTTGCTCTCAACGAAACGAAAACGAAACGAAAAAAGTCTAAATTATGAATCTTTAAATTTTAAAGCTAGATAAGAAGTTATTCGAGTTTGTACATGTCCAAATTCATCAAATATTTTACCTGGTTCGAATATTACTTCAAATCCCTTGATATCCTCTTTGATCCTTGCAAATCTTCTGATACTCCCGCCTTATTAGGTAAGAAAGATAAGTGTCATTGGAGATATTCAGAGGAGTTGCGTAGACATTATTAAGCGATTTAGGTGACGACCAATGTTGGGTATTGGATAATTGTCGGCTCTGGGCTTTTAAAATTTTGGCTCCGGCTGTCCCTTTACCACTAGATCTCTTTATTTTTTGCGCCGCAGGCGAAAATTTTGAGAATTTTGGAAGACCCTTAAGCCAAGAATCCTTCTTTCTTGTATCCCTTGTAGTCCCCCAGTATCTATCAAAATTCCCTGATATCCTCTTTAATTCTCTGTTATCTATTTCCAATTACTACATTTTGATCCATAATTTAAAAAATTTGTACGAGTGTGACACTAGAATCATGTTGGACAATTTATCGCTCATTTTATTGGAGGGGTACAATGGAGAAATGGGGATTTTTGGGATTAACAGAGACTAGCTCCATTGATTTCTCAGTAAGTTGGATGTCGTCTGACGGATGTAGGTGAGTTGGGGAGATAGCGAAGGATAAAGGGCTATAAGTAGGGGGAAAATTCCGTCATAAGTCCCGGAAACAAATTCAAACAGACAATATGTCATTTGAAAGAGCTCAAAAATCAAAAAAAAATCAAGAAAAAATCAGAACAAAAATCAGACCAAAAATCAGAAGAAAAATCAGAACAGAAAATCAGAAAAAAATCAGAAAAAAATCAGAAAAAAAAATCAGAACAGAGAATCAGAACAGAAAATAAATCAGAACAGAACAAAAAAATTTTCTAGGAAAAAAATAACTTCGGGCGCCCAAACGTCTCGCGCCTATTCGTCTCGCGCCCATTTGTCTCCGCGCCCATTCGGCCGCGCCCATTCGTCCGCGCCCATTCGGCCGCGCCCATTCGTCGTGTACCGTCTCTCGTGCGTCTGACTTTTTTGTAAACAAGAGAAATGGTCAGAAGGAGACGAGTTATAAAATGGTCAGATGCGGGAAAAATGGTCAATTCTCTCATTTGTGAGGGGCATTAGTTAAATTTTATAACTCTTTATCCTCCCATCCGATTTTTTTCAATTTTTTTATTTTTGTAGTCCTAAAATAGTTAAACAATCCTACAAATTTTTACAAAACTTCATAACCAGTATAATTTGTCTGCACGGCGGGTTAAACGGGAAATCTGAGTGGCGTTGTGTATTTTTATTTTTTAAATACGCCAAATAGCGTTAACACTATTTCTCATTTTGCTGCTTTCTTTTTCACAAAATGCACTTTATTCGCAGTTGTTTCAGTACTAAAATAATAGCCGTTTAAGTGCCAACTTTATCGCAGAGTTTGTGTGTCAACGAGAGTAACTCTCTCACATTAGTTAAATCCTTATATCTTTTAACCCTCCAACCCGATTTTTTTCAAATTTTGCATTTATATAGGCCAAAGATAGATAACAACTCATGCAAATCTTTTCAACCAGAAAACCTTAAATCTATCCTTAATTTGGATTTTAGGGTCATTAAGATTTATTGATTTCAACTGGTGACATTTTGTCCCACTTTTTTTATATTTTTTTATTTTTTAGTTCTCAAAAATTTTTTTTAATTTAATGGCAACACCTCTATTTATTTTTTATCGTCCACCATTATGTCTGTTTTATGCTCTACCAATTTTTCACCGCAATTTTCACACAGGAGAGTTACCTTTTAAAATACCTGCTCCAATAAAGGTTTTTTAAATTTAATTTTCTAAATTGAAAAAAATATTTTAAGCGTTCTTCAACTGATATTCTTCAAGCAATGGCTGATACAGTCAAAACGGATGAAAATGCCCCTCATTTTGCTTATATAGATGATACGGCGACTATACCAACAACTCTTTTACAAAGAAAGAATTACTTACTTGCTAAGGTTTTTATTTTTTATGGTCCCCAAATTTTTTCCTTTTCTTATTTTGTGGTGGGGCGAATGGTGAACAATTTTTTACTTGGAAATTTTTTTTTTCAGTTAACGTATGTCATTACGTTAACTGAATGGGATTGATATTTTTTAAAAAAAATTTATTTAAAATATTGATGATTAAGGTTTTAATTCTGTAAAATCCGCAAGTTTTGTCCGCAAATTATTTTTTAAACATCTCCGATTTTCTCCTCCCAACTGTTCGGTTCTAACTCAATTAATTTTTACGAGACTTGCAGGAGTTCATTAATATAATTTTAGGAATTTGGTCGTCGTACAGCCCTTCGTTTGGTCGAAGAATGGCCAACACTTTTTATGTTAGACAGAGACCAACCTAGACTAGCTGCATTTCGCCCTCAAAAACCTTTAAATCCTGAACTTGTTGAACCAACTGAACAGAATTTATTGCATATGATTACTACTAGACAAGTTGTAGATGCCATAAAATTGTATCAACGGATGGGGGAAAATGCAGAAAATATTGAAATTAGTACAAAGGTTTGTTTTTTGGTTACAATTGACTTCTGTTTTAAGAAAAGGGCAGGCCCGTAGCCAGGGTTTTTTTCGTGAGGGGGGGGGGCAAGGGGGGAAAATTTTTCTGCACCGAAAATTTCGGCAATAAAAATTTTTATTTTTAGCGCCCCTGGCTACGGGCCTGGAAAAGGGTTATAATTTCTGTAAAATCCGCAAAATTTCTCCAAGATTTGGCTAAACAGGCAGATGACCAAAAATATTTTTCTGGGGAGTGGGGGAGGAATAATTTTTGAAAATGGGTTCGAATTTTTTAGCTTGAGGCGCTAAAAAGTTCCCCCTTCTCCTCTGCTTACGTTTTCAACTTGTTTTTCTCATAAACTTTTGATTAGTTGAAAAAAATTTTTTTATCCATTCCTAAAAATTTATAGCACCGTCCTTGTGGGGTTTTAAACTTTATAAATTTTTAAGATGGAATTATTTAAACTACTTTGTTATTACAATGAAGAAAATATGCCTCTTGATGAAATTGAATGGGCTGCTACAAGAATTTATTTTGCAGAAGAGGAAATAAAAAATAATGAATGGAAAGGGTTAAAGGTTTTTTTTGAAAATTTTTTAAATTAAAAATAAAAAATTTAAAGGAAGACGTTATCTGTTTGGCTGAACAACTCTTTAATAAATTACCAAAAACTGAAGAAACCTATTCCTATTTAATTTGTGGTCTATGCAAATTTCCAACTATTTATTCTCTTACACGAGCTAAAATTCTTTACAAGGTTTTTTAAAATTTATTTAAAAAATTCAAAACTAATACGTTTGGGGATATTTTGTCATAAACTTTTTTATTCTTCTAAATTTCTTTTGTTTTGGCATTTTTTTAAACCTCTCCCTCTTTAATCTATACTTGGTCTATGTATTTTTGAGGGGAATTTTGAATTTCGTAAATTTTTGGGTTGACTTTTGGTCTAAAACCCAATCCGTATTTTGAGACAAATTTCTAGTGAATTTTGAAAATTTTTTTTTAATTTTTAAAATTCTAAGGAAAATTTTTTTTAAATTTTTAGGAAATGATTTCTTGTGGTTTTACCCCTTTTGAAGATGTTTTCAATTTAATGCTTAAAAATGAAGTAACATTAGATGAAAATACAGAATTTGATCTCAAATTTTGGTTACAAGAAATGTCAAAATTTAATGTTCTTCCATCTGTAACAACTTTTAATTATATTTTTCAAAATTTGGCAAAGGTTTTTTTTCTATTTTTAAAAATTTTCTGGATTAAAAATTTTTTTTATCAATTTTTTGAAATTAAATATTTTTTCTGAAAAATTTTTGAAAAGTTACCGAGAATTTTTTTCTAAAAGTTTTTGAATATTTTCTCCAACAAACAGAAAAACTCACTCTCCCAAGACGCTTAAAATACATATCATTTTTTCCAGAATTATTTTTTATCTTTTCACGTGTTTTTATTGGGCATCCTTTAATTCTGAAGCCTTATTTCTTTTTAACAATAAGATTAGTTCAATTTTTAAAGTTTTTAATTTTGCGGACAAAACTTGCAGATTTTTGATTTTTATAAAAAAATTTTTTAACTTTTAGAATACAAATTTGGAAGAAAATTTAGAAAAAGATTTAACAAATATGGCCTTGTCAGATACCCATTTTATTGATACCAAAAAAGACCCTTTAAAAGATGAATCATTAAATTTATGGAAATCTGCAAAAATGTTTATTAATGAAATGAAAGCTATAAATATAGAACCTAGTTTAATTATTCATGCAAAAATTTTGGAACTTTCTCCTGATGATATTGTAAGATTTTTTTAAATTTATTTTAGTGGGAGGGGAGAATTATTTTAGTGGGAGAATTTATTTTAGTGGATTTAGTGGGACGAAATTTTAACAAATTTGGAAGAAAAATTAAATTTATTTTAGTGGGATTTGATAATTTTATCGGGAATCTAAACCGAAATATCTTTGGTTCTTTATTTCGGAAGATTTTTGAAAAAAATTTTTTTGACGTAAGGACTTGACTTGATATCATCACCAAATTTTTTTCCCTTTCATTGTCTTTTTTATCAGTCTTTAAAGAAAATTTTTTGCAAGTTTTCTTTAAAAAGATGACAAGAGTTACTCCTGGAGATTCGATTAATATTATACAAAAAAAAAATTTTTTTTTCAATTTTAGAATTATCGAATAGCTTTGTTAAACGAAATTTTAACAAATTTGGAAGAAAAATTATTTAATGGAAAGGAAATTAAAAACACAAATTTTGATGATCAAACATTTTTTCTCAATTCAATGTCAATTGCCTCAATTGCGCAAAGTGAAAGTTTGCTGGATAGAACTTTGGAAATTTATAATGATAGAAATAATCGAGTTAAAATTGTTAATGCTAGGGATGAAATTAGGTTTTTTTTGAAATTTTTTTTTAGATTTTTAAAATTTTTTTTTTAAATTTTGGGGAAAAACATTCCAGAATAAGAGGGGAGATGGAGAAAATAAAAATCCTCAATAAAAATATTTTTAAATTTTGTGACTATTTTTTAACTTTAATTCCCAAACATGAAATTTTTCCTCAAGCACACCATTAATTTCTTCTCATAATTTTGCTTAGTTTGGTTGGACCGGCCAAGCATTGAAATAGGGAAAAATTAAAAATTTGGTTTCCCCGATTTTTATAGGATTTTCTTTCATTTCCATTTCCTGGTCCTGGATTTTTTTCTAAAGTTACCCAAATTTTTTTGACGTAATGCCTAGGGTTGTCGGTTCTTGAAAATCTTCGGATATCCGTGACTGAACCGAAAAATCCTCGGTTCTTTGTTTCGGTTCGGTCCAGAACCGTCAACCCTAGTAATGACACTTTGTCCGGAAGTTTGTTTTAATTTCTTGTCCAAAGAATATCAATTTAATCAAAAATTTTTTATTTTTTTAGATTTTTTGAAAATTATTTGTTAGCAAAATTGCGTTGCCTTTCTTTAAACAATTTCTTTTTGGTCTACAAAAAATTTATTCCAAATATAATACCACTTACAACAACTATTTTTGGAACTATAAATAATCAGATTAATAAAGTTTTTTTTAATTTTAAAGAAAAAAATTTTTTTTTCAATTTTTTAGAGGAAACCTGGTGAATTTTGTTGGCCTTTACTTAAAAGATTAACAGAAAATTTTGTCAATTCTCGTTGTGCTTATATGGATAAATTCGGTGTTTCTATGATTGAACAGTTACGTGAAGTGAGGCCAACTGTAAGGGTTTTTAAGTTAAAAAATTTTTTAATTTGAAAGAGTTGAGTTTGGGGTTTTGTTTTGAGTTTTTTGAGAACTACAGAAAGTTCTCAAAAGTTCTCAAAACACCTCCACCTTCTCAATATTTTTTCCCTTAATTTTGGGGAACTTTTTTAAAGATAAAGCATCTTTATCAAAAAATTTTCTTCTAGGTTTTTGAGTTGGAAGTTTTTTGGTTGAGGTTTTTACGGTTGCATTTCCATACAACTGTTATGTTACAAATCTTCCCAGTTAACTACCAATAAGCTTTTTTCCTCCTAAAAATTTTATACTCTTTGTCACGGTCTCATTTGGGTCAAAAATTATTATTTTTTTTAATTTCTCGTTATTTTTTGGGCTTTTTTTGATTTTTTTTGATAAAATTCTTTTATTTTGTCCCCTATAATTAATATGAAAAAAGTCCAATTCAGCAAATAACCTTTATTTTTTATTTCCAGCAACATTTATCAATTGAAGAGGCAAAAGAATATTTTAAATTATGTGAAGGATTAATTAATGTAATTGAAGAAATCGATGCCCGACGTGAATATTTGGAACAAAAAAGAAAGAAAGAAGAAGGAATTTTAGTAGAAGAGGAGGAAGAATTAAATTTAGCTGCTGTAAAAGAAGAAAAAATTAAAAATGAATTGGTTGACGAAAATGTTTTGAGTAATGAATTTTATGTTGAAGATAGAAGATTATTTTAGATAGAAAATTATTTTTTTGTTTTTATTTTAGTCAAACACCTCATTATTTGATACACCTCAATAATAAATATACCCTCAATTTAGGTTTGGTGGTTGGATAGTTGAGGGGAATGGGAGGTGTATAGGGATGGACTGGGGGTTGAGAAAAATTTAGGGTCGGAGTTTGTATGGGGTTTAAATTTTTTCGGATCGGGTTGAAAAAGTCAGGGTTTCGGGTCCCATCCCTGATGGGACCCATCCTTGATGGAGAAGGGAGAGGGAGGGAACATTTTTTAATGAGGTCTGATGGTACTATGCGTTTATATCCCCCCATGTCCGCAAATGTTTGTCCGCACTTTTCTTTCTTTTCCTTTCCCCTCTCATAAGGATTATAAATGGTCAAGTATTAATAAACTTTTCTTTTTCTCCTCTCATAAAGATTAAAATGGTCAAGTAAGAATAAAACTAAAGAATTTTTCACATGAATATTAAAAAACGTCAAATACGATAACGCATCATTCATATAAAATGGCAATAAAAATGAGAAGTACGCCATTTTAATATTATCGTTTTTGAATTTATTTTCAGATCATGAATTTTAAGAAGCTTCCTAAATCAGAAGAAGCAGAAATAATTTTTAAAATCCGAAATAATTTTTAAAATTGCTTGTTTTTGCTTTTATATTTTTTATAAACGAATATTTGTCTGTACTAAGTTTTTACTTGACCATTTTAATCTTTATGAGAGGAGAAAAAGAAAAGTTTATTAATACTTGACCATTTATAATCCTTATGAGAGGGGAAAGGAAAAGAAAGAAAAGTGCGGACAAACATTTGCGGACATTTGCGGACATGGGGGGATATAAACGCATAGTACCGGTCTGATTATTATTTTTTGTTTTTTTTTTTGAAAATTGTTTTTAGAAAAAATACTTTTTTGAATTAAAAAATATATGTTTTTCATATATTAAATATCTTTTTAAAATTTTTTAGTAATAAAAAATTTTTTTTTGAAAATTTAGATTCTTTAGCAATATGGCAGAACAACCAGCAAGAATCAGAACAATGGGGTTTTGTAACCGCCCAGGCTCGCCGGTGCTTAAATCAGTCCATAATCGATTACAAGAGATGCATACAGAGAATGGAAAGGTTTGAAATAAAATCTGGTTTTAAAGATATCTCTAGGATTTAAGGAATTTTATTTTACAATGGGGTGTATTTTAAATATGGGGTAGCGCTTAAGTAGACTTAGTTGATGATATAATTTTGAAAGAACGTATCTTAAACGTGTATATATCGATCAGTGCTGATCGAAATAAAAATATTTTTTCATCGAAACGAAATAAAATTTTGTTTCGAAGTGCGAAACGAAATTTCGATCAGATCAGCCTTGATTTTATCAGAGAGCACAACTGAACCTTCCTAAAGTTCTGAAAAATCAGAACAAATCGAAATACTTATTCAACAAACGAGAAATTCAGAACTAAATTTCTTTTTCTAAAAAATTCAGAACTTTTATTTTTATTTTTTCATGTCCGCATATTTAGTCCGCAAAAATTTTTTATTTTTCAAAAAAATTTTATTTCCCTTCAGATTCACCGAATAATCCCAAAGAGTCAAGCAATATGTTTAGTCGCCCATATCGACTCTCCAAATTGTATATGGTTCAAAATGGTCAATAATATAACAGAACAAATGCAGTTACATAAATCTGCTTATTTGGAACCTTTAAATAATTTAAATGAAGTAAAAAGTTATATTTATGTAATGGCACCTATAGAAGAGGGAGTATATGCTAGAGCTAGGATTCTACATGTACAACCTGTTAAGTATAAAGAAACAAGATTTTCTTTTGTTTTTGCGCATTTTATTGATGAGGGATATGGGGCTTGGATGTTGGAGGTTTGTTTGAAAATAAATTATATTCTGATTTTCTGAGAAATTCTGATTTTATTTAAAAAATAAATCAGAATTTCTGATATATCAAAATAGTCAGAATTTTTATTTTTGAAAAATCAGAATTCTAATTTAATAACCAGAAATTCTGATTCAAAAATAGATTTTCTTTTTCTAAAAAATCAGAATTTTTATTCATTTTGAAATCAGAACAAGCTATATTCTGGTCTTATAATTCTTTTTTAACACTGAAAAATCAGAATTCTGATTTCAGATGATATTAAATTTTCTGATAAATATCAGAACGCATATAAAATCTTTTCGAATTAATTCTGAAAAGTTAGAATTCTGATTTGATAAATCAAAAAATTAGAATTCCGATTTCAGAAAATCAGAATTTTTATTAAATTTCTTTAGGATTGCCTAGCAAAAATGGATCCACAATTACAATGGCACCCTTGGCAAGCATTTCCCGTGTCTCTATTTAAATTTGATTTACCAAAGAATTTGGAATCTTTTCAACGTTTAAATTATTGGCCAGAAGAAATTAATGATGAATTAATTAAAATAATGGGGGAATATGAACAATTTAAAATTGTACCTGTTCAAGGAAAAATGACTAATGATTATTGTGAATATACGAGGGTATTTTTATTTTTAACTAAAAATTTTTTTTAATTTTGCGGACAAAAATTTAACGGATTAACATTTGCGGACAAAAATTTTTGCGGACATAATTTGCGGATAAATATTTTGCGGACAAAAATTTTTGCAGACATAATTTGCGGATGACAAATAGAATGCAGTCGAACCTCTTTATAATGTACACTCAATATTAGATATACCCCAGTTTAAGATATGTATTTTCAAATTAGCTTCGCCACTGTTTTGGAGTGCTTTCTAAACGATACTCTCTATTTAAGTTACACCTCATTATAAGATATGATTTTTCTGTCCCAAGGGGGTGTCCAAAAATTAGGGTAGACTGCATTAAAATTTTCAATAAAAATTTCTATTAAGGCAGAAATATATGGATTAAATTCTGAAAGAGACAATGAAAGAGGGCAAGGAACAGCAGAATCTATAGGGCATCGTTTAGCTATCGAATTTCAACCTTTAGAATTGCTTGATAGAAATATGTTTCATGTAAATCAACAAATAATATCTAAAAGGGATGGAATTAAACCTTTAACGGTTTGTTCGATTTTAATTTTTTTGAGAAAAAAATTTTTTTGACACAGGAGTTTGATTCTGTTTCGAGTCTTTTCCTTTATGCTCTCATTAATCCGCAAGTTTTATATTATTATTCTATTGAAGGAGAGGAAATGCAGTTGGTTAGTATTTAAAAATGCTTATTAGGCCGGGGCTTAAGATATTTTTAAAAGAAAGAGAAACGTCCGAGTAACTCACAATCAGTCGGCGGTAGAGCATTTGAACCAACAGAAGCTCATAGCAATAACTGTTAGGAAGTCGCAGGTTCGGTGCATGCACACTTACCTTCTCTCTTTAACAAAAAAAAACTTCGTGCCCTATAGTATCTTAGTTACCATACTTGCGGATTTTTGATAGCATAAAATAAAAATCATTAAAATGCTTCTACGGTCCCTAAATTTTTTTTTAATTTTCAAAAAAAATTTTTTTCAAAAAGGTGGGTGATGCAATTTTATTACTCCAACAAATGCCAAAATGGCGAAGGACATTCCCTAATGATTTTTCAACTATAAGAGAGGAAATTATTCAAGAAGGTGAAGAAAAGAGGGAAGGACAACTTCCTCCTCATTGGCAATTAATTGCAGGGCAATTACCTTTAGTGGAAGATTTTACTTTTAATTTATTAAAAGCACATTATTCTACAAATGAAGGAAAACAAGTTGTTTGTATTGAATGGGATTCTTTGGTACTTTTAAATTTAATTTCGTGGAAATTAAAATTAATAGTCAAGCCTCATTTTTTAGTCACACCCTTTGGGGCTGAGAGTATGGCACCTTATAATGGGTGTATATTAAATAGAGGGTATCTCGTTTAGACAATTCCTTCGAACGATGTCCATTCAAGGTGTAATATATAATCTTGGAGGTCTTTAAAAATGAGGCTTGACTGTATATTGGCTCTCTAGGTTGGAGTACACTAAAGTCTTCTTTACTTTAGTCACACCCTTTGTACAGTACTCCCTCTCTTACCCTAGATTTCTGTGTATTTCTATTTGAGAGATATCCCACATCCTTAGATATGACAATCTTTTAAGATATCCCATCCAATGACTCTAGTGTCCAAAATTTTCAAAAAAAATTTTTAAATTAAAAAAAATTCTTTTTCAGAAATCCCCTTATGAATTTTATGCTTTTCCATTGAAACAAACATTACCAGAAGAAGTTAAAAATAAAAATAAAGAAGCAATAATAGAGAAAAATCCAATAAGACGTCTCTACAATTTACAAGCAGAACTAGCTTTTGAATTAAACAAATTTTATGGAGACCCAATAAATAGACGAAAAGTTGATCCAGAAGAAGTTTTTGCAAATTTAGCTGTGGGGCCATATTTTGGAATTTATGAGACAAATGATGAAATTAGGGATAGAAATTTTAGAAGAATTCAAATACTTGCAATGAGAAATAGGAGAGGGCAAGAATGGACTAGTGAATTTTGTAGAATACGTTATTTGGATGTTGGGGGGACTGAAATTGTGCCTATTTGTTGTATTTTGCGAATACATACATAGTGAGGGGATTTTGGGTGTTTCTTGGGAAGGGATTGGCTATTAGATTATTTGTCAACTTTTTTAGGGTTTACTAGAACCTGGAAAATCGGAAAATTTAATCTGGGGAGGTCAAGCTCAAAGGATTATTTCTTCCATTTATCCAAGGCTCTTTTACGTATCCCTCCTAATTTTTCTTTGTTTTCACATTTTCTTTTAGCCATTGCAACAAACCTCCTCTATGCGTTCAACTTTCTCTACAAACTATTCAACCAACAAAAACTAAAAATTGGCATTTGGTAGTTTTGCATATTATTAAAATTAAAAATTCCTTTTGTTTTTTTCAAGGATGAAATACGTTTCTTTAAAAGTCAAATTCGTGTAGACATTCCGGCAATATGCAAATTGCGTTTACTCAAGTAAAGTTATAGTATACAGACTGACCTCATTCTTAAATACTCCCTCTTTTAGGCATAAGAAATCATAGCTTATAATGAGGTGCTTCTTAAATAAAAGATATCCTCTAAGCAACTCTTCCAGCCAGTAGCTAATCAAATTTAAGAATTGAGAGATATTTATCTAATAGAGACCGGCACGAGATGAAATCTCGTACAAAAATTTTTCGGTTATCGAGAACCGAGATTTTTCGAGATATCGATCTCGATTCTCTTATCTACTATTGAGGGTATTTAAAAATGAGACCCGATTAGTGTCAAAATTGACAGTAATTTTTAAATTAAAATTTCTTTTATTCAGTCCTCACAATGCTGTTACCGACTACAATTCAGTACCCCAATCTTGGCCAGGCGTCTATGGTGTTTACGAACTTAATATGGGTAATGTCCATCTGGAGGCTAAAATGGTAGAGAATGGAAGTGCTGTTTATACAGAAGCAGTTAATCGTAATGGAAATTGATTTTTATAAGAAAAATTTTGGATTAGTTTTTTTTTAAAATTTTTTTAAGTTTGGAAGGTGCCTTTACTCTTAAAAATTTAAGTAATATGGTCGGACCTCGCTATAAGATAAACCCAATATTAGAGACCCCTCTATTTAAAATACACTTTAAATTTGGTTGTTGGGTTGGGGAGCAGCGGGTGAGCGTAAAAGGCAATCTCGAAAAACGCAACACAAGGTCAAAATTTAACGAAAAATACAATGCTTCCACCGCCGATGGCGAGCGCTTAAGCGATACCCTCTGTTTAAGAGATACCTTCTGTTTAAGATACCCTCCATATAAAATTCCCTCTATTTAAGATACGCCCTCATTACAAGAGACGATTTAGTCCCAAAAGTATATCTTATAGTGAGGCCCGATTAGTTTTAAAATTTATTCTTTTTTCCACCATGAAGACTTTCTTTTTTTAAACCACTTAAGATATACATTTACTTAATTTATAATTCCATTTTTTTATATTTTATATACGATAAAAAGATTATACAGTCGGATCCCGCTTATATGACATCTCTCTGTGGGAAAAATTTGATATTAAAATGGGGTGTCGCACAAATAATTGTGAGGGTTAGATTTCGCTAGCATTAGGCAGGACTTTCTTTTCGGAAATTTGACGTCAATGTAGGAGGAGTGTTGTACAAGTGAGATCCATTTCAATATTAAAATTTATTTTTAGATTAAATACGTATCTTTAATAAAAATTTTACTTAAATAAACTAAAATAATAAATAAAAATTAATAGACTCTATAAGAATTTTTAATTTTTAAATAAAAATCTCCCCCAAAAATTTTTTTAATTTTATTACATTTTTAACATCCCAAACATTTGTTCCAAATCTTCACTTAACGAAACAGAATAATTCCGTTGTCGGTTATCAATAATATTTAAATGTCCTTGTTGTGGTTGTTGTTGCCTATTTTTAATTTAAAAAAATTTTTCTTTTAAAGGCTACTAGGTTTTAAAAATATTCTTTTACTTTCTAAATTAAATTCTTTCAATTAAAAATGAAACTCCGCCAGCGGGTTCGAACCCACGACACACAGAACTGCGCCCTTACCCACTCGACCAATGACATGAAGTTTCTATACAATGAACTTTCCTTTTTCTTCTTTCTCTCCTTCAGGAATTAAATATACAAGGGGTCCTTAGTACCTTTTATTGTTCTCTAGTGTTAATATAGTTTCCAAGGGATTTCAAAAAAACTTTGTAAAACCGCCATTTTCATAAAAAATTTTATTTTAAAATCCACCTATTATTTCCTTCATTTTCTCTTTCAACTTCCATCTCTCCTTCTGCTAAATTCTCTTCATTTTCATAAGACTGATTAGAATGCCCAGAAGAGTCAGAACTTTCCTCTCTATCTTCCTCCTCTTCAGGAATTAAAATTTGTGGAATTAAATTTAAATTATTAATTTGTTCTTCTTCCAAAATATCTAATTCTTCATTATTTAAAGTCATTGGAAATACTTTAGCTTTGGGTATTTCTTTTTTATTATTTAATTTTTCCTCTTTTTTATTTAACTTTTTTTCATGATTCTCAGTCATTTGTTGTTCTTCTTGATATTTTTTATTTTGCCGTTCCACAAATTTCCCAACTAATCTTTCTTGTACTAGTTCAAGTCTGTCGATTTTAGCCTGCATTTTTTGAAGTTGTACAAGTAATTCTCGATTACAAGAAGAGGAAAAATCAGAAAAACAGTGACGATCAGAGTTTCGACGTCTTAAAAATTTTTTAAAAATTTTAAATTAATTCTGTTTTAACTTAGAAATTCAAAAAAAAATTATTTACCGACAAACGGATTCGAACCCTCACCCATTAAAATCAACTAAACTGCGCTCTTACCCACTAGACCACATGAACATTAACTGAATTAATTTTTTTGGAGGTAATTTTAAAAGAATAAAGGTGAGAAAAATTATTAATCACCAATGGATTCGAACCTACCCAACCCTTTGTTGAAACCGAACTGCGATTTTATCCACTAGGACATCTGCAACCCCCAAAATAACTCCTAAATATAAATCACCTTTCCGGACAATTATTGTCTTTTAACCGAAATTTCCTTCTTGCCAAATCATCCATACAATCTTCCTCAAAATCTTGCAAGTCTCTAAGTTCATCCGTTCTTAGTTGGAATTCTTTTAAATTTATTTGAAAAATATTTAAACAATAAATCACCGTTCAAATTGGTTGACTTGTGTTGTTGTTCATTATAGTGAAATGGACATAACATTCTGGACTTGAAAAAATTTTTTGCAGGCGAACCTCATTTTTAGACAACCCCAAAATTTGATACACCTCATTATAGGTCTGTCTGGCCATTTGCCAGAAAAAATCTCAGTCCGCAAAATTTTTGCGGATAAAAATTTCTGTCCGCAAAAATTTTTTTCTAAACGACATCCACAATTTAACGTAACCTCATCATAAAATACAATTTTTTCAACCCCGACAAGTGTATTAATAAGTGAGGCCCCCTACATTTTTTTCCAATTACCTTACAAATCCTTCTAAATAACATAAAAATATGAGCTATTGGAGTAAATGGAGGAGGTAAAACTGGTGTTGATTTATATTCCAAAACTTGTCCATATCTTTGAAACATCCAAACTTGTCTAGACATTGCATTTGTTACATTAAATATATTACTGTATTTAATGAAAGATTTTTAAAATTAGTTAAAAATACTTAAATATAGCAATAAGCATATTTATAAGTAAAATATTTGCAATTAGAAGAAATACAGTCATTAAAATTGGAGGAATCCAATGACCGGGAACACAATTTGTACCTGAAGAGAAAGTGGAAACATTTTTTACCACTTTTGAAATAATTGTCCGCAAAAATTTTTGAGTCCGCAAATTTTTGCGCAAATTTTTTCCGCAATTATTTTTACCTTCATCTCCACAAGTATCAATCTCTCCGGCATAAACTTCTCCATAAAGCATAAAATAAGGCTAAAAATATATTTTCTTAATTTTATTTTTAAAACTGTTTCAAACTTTATAAAAAATATTTCGTACAAGTATCCAAGACCATTTTTCATGTGGAAAAGTTATTGACTGGCGGGCTTAAAAATCAACGATTTTAGTGATTTTTCGGAAGGTTTCAATACATACTTAAAATTTGGGGTCCTTACCATTTAAACTCTAATCAGACTCAAATGTCCTATCATACAAGTTCAGACTTAAATGACCAATCAACCTATAAGAACAATCCAGACTCAAACTGCATAAAAGACCTAGACTCAAAATACACTCTGACTCTAATTGCACAAAATCTAAAGATTTACCTAGAGACCGGCACGGGAGGGATCCCGGACGGGATTTTACGGGATCCCGTCCCGAAATCCCGGGTTTTTCGCGACGAACGGGATTACCGGGATTAATCCCGCGGGATCCCTCCCGTTCGATCTTTTGAAACTCAATCCCGTTACGGGATCCCGGGAATTTTTTTTAAATTTACGGGATTTTTAAATAGTGAAATGACCAGACAATATTGCATGTCTAGTATAATATTTCTTTCTATGTATGTCTTCTATACTATTTCTTTTCATGCATCCTTATTTTCTTTATATTATTAAAGCACTTTTCAGGAAATGCAAGTTTTAAAATTGGACTAAACAAAATATTTCATTTTTAAATTAACTTTTAACTCTATTTTTCAAATTTATATTTATTGTATATTTTATTGTAGATATCTGTTGTGTATGGGCGTCAGTCCTTAAAGAGTTTAGTATAAAAGCCAGTGAAAGCGTCAGTCTAGTTGGATCATACTAGCGGGGCTTCGGGTCGTAACAATGGCGCGGTCGACAAAAAGTGAAGTGTGGCGAAGTGTAGTGAATTGCTTTGGCAATTAGTGAAGTGATTGTTTTTATTGAGAGTGGACAGACGTCGTAGTTAGTGATCGGCATGAGTCGAAAGTGAATTTAGTGAATTGTTAGTGCGCATGGACCTGTTAGTTAGTAGTGACCTGAAAAGGACTCAGTGTGAGTGCCATTGGTCGAAGTTTAAGGCTGAAATGCCTAGTTGAGGCTGAAATGCCTAGTGGTCCTGGAAGTGCGCAGATTTTGCCGATCAAGTTTTGAAGTGTCTCTTTATCATCATCATCCTCTTTATCATCCTTTAACATTTGTGGTTCTATTTTTCTATTTAAGATTCTATCGTCACAAGCAAAGCGATATCTTTCAGCTCCTTGCACAAGTGTCGCATCAGAGCAACTCTTTAGTATAGCGAGAGACGTTTTTGACTATCGCCGATCAAATCTCTCTCCAGAAACTGCTGAGATGTTGATCTTTTTGCATAGTTCTATTCCCGATCTCAATTATACTTATTGATTTATTTGTTTTGTTTTTATTTTATTATTAAAAAGATTTTTACTGGAATTTTCTATTATTTAACAAGTTTTCTGAAAATCCCGAAATCCCGCGGGATCTCGGTAAATTTTAGAACGGGATTACCGGGATTAATCCCGCGGGATCCCTCCCGTTCGATCTTTTGAAACTCAATCCCGTTACGGGATTCCGTGAATGCGATTTTGCCGGACTCTAGATTTACCTACACCAAAAGCCATTAGAGTAACCATTAATAAAGCAATAATATAAGACATTGCAAGAACCATTTTACCAGCCATAGTAATATAAGGCCCAATTCGGGGATGTACAGACATATAATCAAAACTTGAAAAATTTTCTAACAATCAAAATCTCAACAAACGTTTTCATGTGCCAAAGAACCGAATTAACAGCCAAAATCACTCTGCTGTGACTGTGTACTCTAACAGGGTCAAACCGAAAAGCAAACCCAACAAAATAAGATAAAATGGCTACTGTAGTTAACATATTCCAATATTTACTGTAGAAAATTTTAATTTTCTCTAATATGGAAGAAGCTTCGAGTATGAGAAGCTAAAAAATGAATTTTTGGGTGATTTTGTTATTAATAAGGGGGCATTTCAGCATGGGCTTATAACCAGGGGGGACTGAACTTTTGTACAGATATCCTCAAGAAAGTTGACTTGCGTCATCCAAATTTTCAGAATTTTCGAGTAAGAATTTAAAAAGTTATGGCTAAAAATGTCAAGGAACATACAATACTGTATTTTCTCGATTAATTACTATAGGTAATTCACTCTTTAATTAATGTACAGGGGCTACGACTTTTCGTCAAAGGACTTTCCGTCAATACTTTTCGTCAATGGACGGACTTTTCATCAATAAATGAACGATTTTAAAAAATTTAGGAAATTAATCGGCCTTTTCAAAGCCACAAAAACTAAATTATGTGCCAGATTTTGTATACTTATTTCTTCAAATACTCTCGAATAACCATGTATATGTTTTGATGGAGGACATGCAAAGACACATGGCATAGCAAAAGAAGTTACCATAATATGCACATTAAGTTACGATAAAAAACAAACAACGTAAACCTATAGGGTATCGGCGAGGCGCTTGTGCAAAACGCGCCGCGCAGGGAGACAACGGTCGCTGGGTTCTGGGCTCATAACATAAACCTACTCCTTTTCAATCTGACACAATTAAACCAAAAGTTTTACACTTTTACATACATGTATCATCTTCTCTTTCTCTTAAAATTAAAAAAACATCCATTCATTGATGAAAAGTCCGTTGACGGAAAGTCCATTGACGAAAAGTATTGACGGAAAGTCCATTGACGGAAGGTCCTTTGACGAAAATTCGTGCCACCAATGTACACCTTATCATAAGTAGGGATGGGATTTATATGGATTTCCATATTTTTTTCCTGACCTAGTTGGGTCGTGAAACGCACAAAAAACATAGTTTTAGCATATGTTGATAAGACCGATAATGAGTTATCAATCCATATTTTCCATATTTTTTCATATTTTGGCGTTCCGTCCATATTTCCATATTTTATCCATATTTCGTCATTTTTTGTAAAATTTTGCCAAAAATTGGTTAAAATTTTGAAATTTTTGGTCAAAAATTTTTGTAAAAAAATTTTTTGAAAAAAAAATTCATAAAATTTTTGTCAAAAATCAAAAATTAAAATTTTATAAAAAATTTTCAAAAAATTTTCGGCCCAAATATTATACAAAGTATGTTTAGAAACAAAATAATTACTTTAAATTCATTTTTTTGTAATATTTTGCATTAAAATTAGCTTATTTATCATTTTCTGCTTTAAGATGAAAATTTTTGCGTTAAAAATTAGTAGTTTTTGGCCCATATTTGATCCATATTTTGGATTATAATCCATATTTCAGTCCATATTTTGAGATTTTTAGTCCATATTATATGTCCATATTTTTCGATTGATAGTCCATATAAATCCCATCCCTAATCATAAGGTACGATTTTCTCGGCCCTAAAAGTATACCTACTAGTGAGGTTTGAATATAGTATATTTTTAAAATTCCGGAAATTCTAGAATTGTGTAGTTTACGTCCCATAAGCTCCGCCTTTTTACTTATTTCCTTCCTTTCTTAAAGGAGATGAAAAAGGGCTGAGGTAAACAAAAATATGTAATTTATAAGAAAAGGAAGAGAGAAGTAAAAGGTGTGACTTATGGGGCGTAAACTACACAAGGACCAAAATTCTTCCTCCCACCTTCCTAAAATGTTCCATTCCCAAAGCCAAAACATAAGCAAAAATTAGCCATTCAATATAAGTAACTTGGGCTGGAAATTCAATTAAAAGAACATAAATCAGAAAAAACATAAAGAACAGAAAAGAGATTGCCCAGACCCAAAAGGAGGTTATTGGTGCTGAATAAAACATTCCAAACTTTGAAGAACATAAACACAGGGGATTTTGATTTTTCTTTAAAAATGAAAAATAAATTATAAAATTAGCCTACAATTTAACTATTTAGAGGCCCTTTATCAGAAAAACAACTCCCCAAAAATCAGACTCTATTGGGCAGGATTAAATAGAGATCGGAATTTTGAAAAAACCGGGTCCCGGACCCGTTCCGATCTCTAGGATTAAACTGGAATGTTAAGCAAAAGGGTGACAATAGAGTCTGAGTTTTTTAACAATTAAATTTGAGACTCCAATGGCATTCCTCTTTTACCTTCTCAAAAGAAGCGTCTTCAACCATTTCCTTCAAATTATCATCGCCAATACAATCATCTCCCAAAAGAGGCCTTTCAGACTCTAATGAACCAATAAATGTCGTATGATGGTTTCTTTCGGTATTTGAGGTATACAAAGGCGGAGCAGGACTAATGGGCGCGGCCGAATGGGCGCGGACGAATGGGCGCGGCCGAATAGGCGCGGAGACAAATGGGCGCGAGACGAATGGGCGCGGGACGTTTGGGCGCCCGAAATTTTTTTTTCCTAGAAATTTTTTTCTGATTTTTCTGTTCTGATTTTTCTGTTCTGATTTTTTCTTCTGGTTTTTTTCTTCTGATTTTACTGTTCTGATTTTTCTGTTCTGATTTTTTCTTCTGGTTTTTTGTTCTGATTTTTTTATTCTGATTTTTCTGTTCTGGTTTTTTTGTTCTGGTTTTTTGTTCTGATTTTTTTATTCTGATTTTTCTGTTCTGATTTTTTCTTCTGATTTTTCTGTTCTGATTTTTCTTCTGGTTTTTTCTGATTTTTCTTCTTATTTTT
This sequence comes from Meloidogyne arenaria, assembly GCA_036172955.1. Lineage (NCBI taxonomy): Eukaryota > Metazoa > Nematoda > Chromadorea > Rhabditida > Meloidogynidae > Meloidogyne > Meloidogyne arenaria. Next base: position 2,924,960 of record JARQAB010000040.1, read on the forward strand.
TTGTTGTGATTTTTTTGTTGTGATTTTTTTGTTCTGATTTTTTTATTCTGATTTTTCTGTTCTGGTTTTTCTGTTCTGATTTTTCTGTTCTGATTTTTTTGTTCTGATTTTCTGTTCTGATTTTTTTGTTCTGATTTTCTTTCAATTTACCGTAAATGTTCTAATATAAGCCCGGTCCTAATAGAAGCCCATGCCCTAATAGAAGCCCACCCGATGGGGGGTATTGAAAAATACAAGCCCATGCCCTAATAGAAGCCCATGCCCTATTATAAGCCCACCCGATGGGGGGTATTGAAAAATATAAGCCCAGGGCTTATATTGGAACATTTACGGTATTCCATTTTCACTCATTTCGGAGCAGGGGTGAGCGCAGGAGGCAATTGTGAAACGCAAAACGCAAGAAGCACACAAACCTACTCCCCCATATGGTTTTTCGATTTTCGGGGACCTATATCTCAGTCCACAGGCATCTCGAAAAAAAGAGTGGTACGGTTCGACTCAACTCGCCAAGACGAATCGAATGGTATTGGTTTTTTGTCGAAACGGTATACTATACTATATCCAAAAATCAGAAGAAAAATCAGAACAAAAAATCAGAAGAAAAATCAGAACAAAAAATCAGAAGAAAAATCAGAACAAAAAATCACAACAAAAAAAATCACAACAAAAAAATAAGAAGAAAAATCAGAAAAAACCAGAAGAAAAAATCAGAACAAAAAATCAGAAGAAAAATCAGAACAAAAAATCAGAAGAAAAATCAGAACAAAAAATCAGAACAAAAAAATCACAACAAAAAAATAAGAAGAAAAATCAGAAAAAACCAGAAGAAAAAATCAGAACAAAAAAACCAGAAGAAAAAATCAGAACAGAAAATCAGAAGAAAAATCAGAACAAAAAATCACAACAAAAAAATCACAACAAAAAAATAAGAAGAAAAATCAGAAAAAACCAGAAGAAAAAATCAGAACAAAAAAACCAGAAGAAAAAATCAGAACAGAAAAATCAGAAAAAAATTTCTAGGAAAAAATAATTTCGGGCGCCCAAACGTCCCGCGCCCATTCGTCTCGCGCCCATTTGTCTCCGCGCCTATTCGGCCGCGCCCATTCGTCCGCGCCCATTCGGCCGCGCCCATTCGTCGTGTACCGATACAAAGGGGTTTTGAAGTCGAGAAGAAGAATGCTTGGTGGCAATAAGAGGCCAAGAATTACTTTGATGTTTGATTGGCTTAAATTTTGGGAGGTGGCACGAATTTTCGTCAAAGGACCTTCCGTCAATGGACTTTCCGTCAATACTTTTTGTCAATAGACTTTCCGTCAACGGACTTTTCGTCAATGAATGGATGTTTTTTTAATTTTAAGAGAAAGAGAAGATGAATATGTATGTAAAAGTGTAGAACTTTTGGTTAAATTGTGTCAGATTGAAATTTAGACTTATTTGAAAATTCTGAACACAGTTATGAGCAACTGAATTTTCGCTTGGCAAACTTATTTTTGTGTTGCTACGAAAGATAGGTAGGCTTTTCAAGTCTGAAAATCAGTAAAAAGGAATAGGTTTATGTTACGAGCCCAGAACCCAGAGACCGTTGACTCCCTGCAAGGCGCATGCCGCAAAACCACGCGCGAAGCGCGTGGTTTTGCACAAACGCCTCGCCGCTACCCCATAGGTTTACGTTGTTTGTTTTTTATCGTGACTTAATGTGCATATTAAGGTGGTATCACGACTTTTGCGCCGAGAACATTTGCGCCGCGACTTATGCGCCGCGACTTTTGCGCCGGGTGACTTTTGCGCCGCGACTCTTGCGCTGCGACTTTTGCGCCGGGCGACTTATGCGCCGCGACATTTGCGCCGCCATTATTTTAAAAAATCCGGATCCGAAAAATGCCGGATATCCGAAAATTTCGGTTCGGATACCGGATCCGGATATTCGAAGATTTCCAACTATCCGACAACCCTACTAAAGTGAGGTCCGGCTGTAGTTATTGATATATTTTTAATGATAGTGGCGGCGCAAAAGTCGCGGCGCAAAAGTTCCCCGGCGCAAAAGTCACTCGGCGCATAAGTCGCGGCGCAAGTGTCGCGGCGCAAATGTTCTCGGCGCAAAAGTCACGGAACCATTAAGGTAACTTCTTTTGATATGCCATGTGTCTTTGCACGTCCTCCATCAAAACATATACATGGTTATTCGAGAGTATTTGAATATTTGAAGAAATAAGGAATCGTATAAAAAATTGGGCACATAATTTAGTTCTTTGTGGCTTTGAACAGGCCGATTAATTTCTTAATTTCTTTAAAAGCGTTCATTTATTGATGAAAAGTCTGTCCATTGACGAAAAGTATTGACGGAAAGTCCATTGACGGAAAGTCCGTTGACGAAAAGTCGGGGAGCCTTTTGGGAAAAACATATTTCTTTGGCATTATGTATTTTTTCATTTTTATTATTTGAGTCTTGAGGATAGATTACGGCTTTTAGTCATTAGTGTCTTGATAGCGGGTGCAAGTCTCACTATTGAAACCCAGACTCATATGAACCTCAGGGAATCAACTTCGATTCTCAGACTCAAATGAAATAAAAAAGATCTAGGATCGGATCCCAAACTCAGTCGATCCTTTTCATAATAAAATATCTACTTTCTAAGACGAAGACCACCATGCCACAATTCAGCAAGCAAAATTTGACAACAAGGATGGGCAAGAAATCTTTTATTGTTAGCAATAACAGCCAATGAAAGGCAAGATTGTTGTCCCCAATTTGGCAATTCTGCACCTAACAATCTCATAGTCATTCTCTGGTCTTGTTCATGACAATGATTTAATAATTCTAACGAATAATCACGAAATTCCTGAAAAAAATATAGTCAAAAATCAACAACCCCATTAGTCTTGAGGACCGAGCGATTTTGTCTTTTCAGATTCTAATGTCTCCCCATTTATTAGACTCTAATGGACGTCTATTGATAAGCTCTCTCTTTTGGTCTCGCATAGAGGTCGGTAAATAGCATTCCCGGGTTTTTTAAACAGTTTGTACGGGACGGGATCCCGCGGGATTAATCCCTTAAATCCCGGTAATCCCATTTTTCGCTGAAAACCCGGGATTCCGGGACGGGATCACGTAAAATCCCGTACGGGGTCCCGTTCCGTGCCAACCCGAAGTCTCGAATAAAAAGTGACACTAGAGTCAAGCGATTATAAATTGACTTAAGAATTGTACTGCCCGGACTCTAATATCTCTAGGCTTAAATAAACAGAATAAACACCTGCGCGCACTCCCTCAACTGGTTGCTAACTTCCATTTCGGCATAATCATGAGCTACTTCCCTACTCATACATTTATATAATCTGATACCAGCCAGAGCTTTAGCTAAAGGTTCCTCTCCATGTTGCCAAAACAATTTAGCCATTTCGTGTCTTTTTGTTAAAACAGCCCAAAGCATTAGTTCATTAAATGGAAAAGAAAATTCTGGGTGTTTTTGATGCTTATTTGTACCAGCATCTCCTTCTTCTTCCCAGCCAAGAGGTATTGTTAGAGCACTTTTGCGCTTCAAATAAAATTTTTTGGCTTTTAGAGACTCCCCTATACCACCTTAGGCTGTTTGAGTCCTGCTTCTTCATAGTCACTACTCCCTGACAAACACATGTGTAAAGAAGAAAGTTGTTTTGATTGACTCGTTTTAAAAAATTGTTTTTGGCCAGATAACGATTTTGCGCGTTCATACCGTAATTTAAACGTTCTGGTTGTGTAGGTGGAGCGAAAGGCATTCCCCATTAAGCGTTCTATAGCTGCCCCTATTTCCGGTAGAGAGAAGGCCGACTTTCCGCCTTGGATTGATCCGCCTTTAGGCTGTTGATTACTGCTGGACATTAAAGGTATTAACAATGAAGGGACCTAAAATGTTCGAAATAATGAAGGGACATTAGAGTATGAAGGGTTATTTGAGTAAAAAGACTGTATAAAATACCATATGGTTATCTAGAACAGTGAAATTTTGTGTGGTGATACCTGATAGTGTTAACTAAACCCTCCGAAAAAATCAGAATTTGTTCTGAAAATGAGTCAAAAATCAAAATTTTTTCACTCAAATGGCTCGTTGTTCTCTAATATCCTCCTTTTTAGATAAAAAATCAGAATTTTCTGGTGTATTATCAGAATAAAAGTCAGAATTTTGAGAGGTCCCAATTTTAAAATGCTTGACAAAAAATTCCTAAAAAAACTCACAGCATTATACAAATATTCAAGTCGTTGGAAAGTTAAAAAGCATCTAGGGGACAGTCCTTGCTCTAAAAATAAACGAACAAATTCAACTTTAGAAGACAATAGAGCCTCCATCATTGGCTAAAAATTTTTCTAAAAATTTTTGGCATTCTGTCAATTTAAAATTAATTTACTTGAATTAACCAATCAGGATCCGAAGGGTACAAACTAGATTTATTAAATATTTCACTTTTGGCAATATCCTCACGTCCCCAAGCCAAGGTTAGTAATAACTGGTCTACGGAGGTTAAGTCTTGTCCATGCAATAGGGCACGAAGTATAACTCTATCCATTTTGTGTTCGTCTGGTTGGAAATGTTGTAAATGAGTCTCTGGGACACGAAAGACTGTTAACTTAAAAATTGAATATTCTAAGTATTAGACGCAAAAATAAAAGACTCAAATAGTTTGGGAAAACTAAAAGATGCGAGACTCAATGGACTCAAGTGTCATTAAATTAATAAAGGTGGCTAAGACTCACGTGGTCACCAAAACAAAGTAATTTTATGTGGAACTCAAGTGGTTAAAAGTTGAGGTTGGACAGTTGAGTATGAGAGTTGAATAGTAAATAGAGCTAGGAATTTTGAAAAAACCGGGACCGGGAAGCGGGGAATGAAAAATGGACCGGGCGGGGACCGGGAAAACCTGTTCCCGGTTTCATCCCGGTATCTTTTAAAAAACCCGGAAAAACGGACCCGGAAACGGGTCCCGGTCCCGTTCTTAGCTCTAATAGTAAATAGACACTTGAGTTTATAGCAAAGGAATTTCGGTTATAAGAGTCTAATCATATACCTACCAAATTATTCCTTTTTCCTACACACTGAGAAATACGGTAAAGTAAAGCTTCTGGCGAGTTACACGGATTTTTATTATTAACAGAAAGCCGTCCTGCCAGAGCTAATAAATGAGCACGCAGTTTCGGAGGTAATTTACTGTTAAGGAGTTGAAATTATTTTATTTGACTTTAAATACCCATCTTCATCAAAATGTCGAACACCTAATGCAAGTAGATCACAAACACGACCGCTTCCTTCGCAGACAATTACCTTTAAAAATAATTTAGTTAAAACTGGAGGTCAGCGACTAAGTTAAAGTGCCCCTTATGCTACCGTTAAATAAAATCGCGCATGCCAGCGGGGAGAACAGATGAAAATTCCTAAAATCAGGGTAGCACCCCGTCCCCCGAAGGCTCTACCCCGGCAAGCCCCGACCCCCGACGATCCCGCCCGCGAAGGCTTGGGGTGCTACCTTACCTTAAACAATCCCGCTCCCTTGGATGAAATTTAAAAATAAATGGAATTTACAGGAATAGGCGGTTGTCCAAGAAGACATCTATAAATAGCATTTAATGTACATATTCCCCCTTCTAAAGCAACACAAATTGTAGGTATTCTTCTTCTATCCTCTCCAACATTTTTAGCTAAAAATTCTTCTAATCTTCTCCTCAAAACAATTTCTGCTCCATAACGATTAGAAGTTCCATTATCGGCGAGTAAAAAATAGGAGCCTCTATCATTTAAAGGGACTCCCCCAAAAGTTGTTTTTGGCGATTCTCCTCTTTCGTTAGAAGGGGAAATTATTGGAGTATTCGAATTTTGACGGTCATACACAACGTGTGTATCATGTCCAATTAATTGTTCTCGGCGTTGTAGCATTCCCCATGGAGCGATTCCGACTGTGACTATACGTGAACGCATTCTATGAAAGAGAAAAACTGTTGGGAACGATCTAGATAAGAAATCGGACCGAGACGAGATCTTGAACAAAAGGTCGGTTATCGAGATCAACATTTCTCAAGATCTCGATGCTACAGAATCTTTTTTCATAATTGGACTCATTCAGTTATCCGGTTGATCGGCCTAGTTATGAAATAGAATCTACATAACTAGGCCCTTTGAGGGAGATGAGAATTATTCGAATCGACGAAAATCAGGAAAGGCATGGTCCTTCTCCGAATCACCTTTTGATTTGGGGATGCGTGAGTCTTACAATGAAAACTCAAATAAACTACCTAGCAGAAATTCCAGCTTCATCCAAAGCCTTAGCAACATGTTTAACTACACCAGAATCCAATCCAGAGGTTAATACCCAAGCGCCAGTTGTTTCTGCTGCTTTCAAAAGACCTTCTCGAAAAACTCTTCCCAACCTTTCTGGTACGCTTTAAAGGAATGTAAGAGAGGAATTTAAGAGATATTTCAAAATCATTACTTAAAATCAGAAGTGCCTCCATGTACAGAAATAACCAGTCGAGGCCTTTCCAATCCCCACAATCTTTCCATAAGGTTCATAATGTCGGCAGGGTCTGAATCGAAGGATAGACGCAAATAACGAGCCTTATGTACGTGTGTTCCACCCTTTGAAATTTTTTAGGTAGAAATACAGTAGGAGTTCTACGAAAAATTTTCCTCTCCTTTGTCTTAAGGAGCGGAAAGGAAAATTCTTTTTTCTTCCATCTAGAAACACATTATAAGCTAAAAAATTTCAACACCAAGGGTATATCTTCGAATAAGGACAACTATAACGGAGATAAAAGAAAAGACACATCGAAGCCGATGAGATTCTGACTCAACAGGGATCAGACTATGAAGGTCAGTCAACAAAACGTCACACACTCTCCTACCTGAAATTCAACAGTTCCATAAGCATCTGTAGGAGTACAGGCAGTACAAGTTCCAATTGTCCAATTGCCTGAACTTTGACCAGCAGAGGACAAATGGAAACGCGCTCCTCGAGTAACCACTGAACTTGTAAAACGGGAAAGAGCAAGTTGGGAATGTTCAGCGCTAACTCTCCCACAACAACAACTACATAGATAGCAGAATTTTCTATTTAAATTAAAATTTATTTTTACCGATCGGAGTGATCGTCGGCAGGTATAAATTTAATACATTCACGGCGTTGAAATACTCGTTCTAGCCATGTACTAGAAATATGTGCTCTTTTGTGGTGGTGAGAGTCCTGCTAAAAAATATTTTCTTAAAACTCCCTGCGTGATTTTGTATAAAAATTAATCTTACCCTAGACATTCGCCTACCAACTGCACTAATTCCACTATCATTAAGATGTCTAGAAAAAATAAGATAAGGAATCTATTGTCTTTATTTATCAACCCAATCAAAATATCCTACCGGATACTAGTTTTAGTCACGGCATCGGAGACTTTGGGGGACAGATTAGGGGGTTTAGGGGACAGATTAGGGGGTTTAGGGGACAGATTAGGTAGGGGGACAGACCAATCCCCAATCTCAAAAAACGGAAAGAAGGCCCTGTCCATCTAACTCTTGCCAAAAAGGATAGGGTTATGTTACAGTATACAGCCTAGCACCCGTCGCCTCCCCGCAAGATAACGGACATTAGTCCGGCCTCCAACTATTGCCGAATTTTCCAAACTATAGCCAGTCTCCAACTATTGCCTATTACCGATAGCCTTCTTGTCAAAATTTGGATGGGGGGGGGGGGGGGGGGGGGGGGGTTGTGAGGGTGGGGGCCAAAGAAACGCAAGCGCCTGTCCATCTAACCCTCACCGCCATAGAAATTAGCCTCCAAAAAAATTACCTGCTCGACTGTAGCTGCTCACATTCCCTAACTTCTTCAGACCCCATAAGAGCCGATGACGGTGAAGTAAATAAATAAAAATCTAATGAAGGAATTGCCGTTAATCTACTAATATTTTGTTGTTGATTTTGTCCCCCAGCAATATCGCTAACTGAAGATGCAGTAGAAAAAAGAAGGCCAGAACATAGGGAACGACTTCGGGGCGGGGATGTTAAATTATTAATTTCTTCATTTTCCATTATGAAAATTTTGGAAGAATTTAAAGAGTAATTAATTAATTTAAAAATTTGTTGAGAAAAATTTGCAAAAAAAATATTTTAAATTTTTTATTTATTAAAAATATTTAATATTTTTTCCCGAAAATGTCAAAATTAAAATAAATTATTGATAAAAGTAAAAATGATAAACTCAAAATATGTGTCAAAAAGTACTACTTTTTGATATAGTAACATATTTTCAACGCTGATAATGATAATTAGTTTACCGATTGAATTTATTAATTTTTCCTTTCAGAAGGAGAAGGGATTAAAAGTTTAATGACCCTATCCAGAAATAAGGGTCGAATCGTTTTTTTCATTACTTTTCATTATTTTATAAAAAGGGTCAATTTCCTTTAAATTTGACGTATGTTGATGTTTGCCTTAAGGAAAAATAGAGAAAAAGATTAATTTTTTTGTAATTTTTTCTTGTTTCGTTTGTATTAACAATTTATTTTCCTGTTTGCGGACGAACACGGACGAACACGGACAGACAGAACACGGACGAGCACGGACAGACAGAACACGGACGAGCACGGACAGACAGAACACGGACGAGCACGGACAGACAAAACACGGACGAGCACGGACAGACAGAACACGGACGAGCACGGACAGACAGAACACGGACGAGCACGGACAGACAAAACACGGACGAGCACGGACAGACAGAACACGGACGAGCACGGACAGACAGAACACGGACGAGCACGGACAGACAAAACACGGACGAGCACGGACAGACAGAACACGGACGAGCACGGACAGACAGAACACGGACGAGCACGGACAGACAGAACACGGACGAGCACGGACAGACAGAACACGGACGAGCACGGACAGACAGAACACGGACGAGCACGGACAGACAGAACACGGACGAGCACGGACAGACAGAACACGGACGAGCACGGACAGACAGAACACGGACGAGCACGGACAGACAGAACACGGACGAGCACGGACAGACAGAACACGGACGAGCACGGACAGACAGAACACGGACGAGCATGGACAAACAGTTAATACAACGAAACATGAAAAAATTACAAAAAAATTAATCTTTTTCTCTATTTTTCCTTAAGGCAAACATCAACATACGTCAAATTTAAAGGAAATTGACCCTTTTTATAAAGTAATGAAAAGTAATGAAAAAAACGATTCGACCCTTATTTCTGGATAGGGCCAGTTTAATCCCATGCCCTTAAAATCAACAAAAAAAAATTTTCTTTAATTTTTCGATCGAAATATGATATTTCCCAATATCGACATATCAATATAAAATCACAGAAATTCACAGAAATCTGCCAGACAATTAATTTCCTATGTAAAGGATACTGATCGTTTAGTAGTGTCGCATCTAGGGAGTAAAGATGGACGTTACAGCCAACATAACCAGCGACGTAATAAGTTGATTATCATTTTATCATTTCTATTACATAACAATTTTAATCAAAAAAAATTTTTTTAATGCGAGAAGACAAGAGAAACTGAGGAAAGACCAACCGCAGTTTAACACAATAATCCCCCCTCTCAAATATTGTCAAAAAAAATTTCGCAAACCGATCGATCCTTTCAATAATTATATAAATATTCTATCAATAAATACCCTCTTTCCCATCTTTTTTTTTAAATAAAAAGCCAAGAAAAAAAATTTATTTTTGGTCGGAAGTGATGACAGTTGAAAGAATAAAATTAACTATCTTCACATGTTTTTATTACTTTTCCTCCAAGTTTTGTTAAATTAGAGAGAAATGAAAATATAATTCTTAAACTTAATAAGAATTATTCTCCTTTTATTAAGAGGATTCCTTTCAGCTTCCGGCATAACACAATTTTATATATCTTTTATTTGTCCTTGCTAGTAGCACTGACGTAATTTCAAGGAATTTCGGCATACTTTTTTTAAACTGTCCATTAGAGCTGTACAAGACTGAAAATTTTCCAAGACAGACAGAAAACCCCAAAAAGGTATGAGTCAAGATCAAGAGTTCATGACGAGTTACAATGGCATTTAATAAGGAGACACCAATGCCATTTCCCCTCCTAAAAGAGAGATTTCCTTTAAATGTGTGAGGACGGGAGCAGGCTAACTTACCGCAGAGCTATAACTTCGTTCAGAATTGTCGTATCCGGGACGCCCTGTATGGTTCGACTCAGCTCGTCGAGGGCTGAGTCGTACCATACCAGAGCATCCCGGATTTCGACAATTCTGAACGAAGTTATAGTGGTAAGTTTCAGGTAATAATGTCACTTTTTTTTAGTTTTTTAAGGTCTTATTTTCCAAAGTTTTATAGTAAAAGAAATATAAAATTAATTGAAAATTTTTTATTAACTTTTAAATAAACATGTTAAAATACAAAAAATATTGTTGAGAAAATTTTATAATGTTTAACACAAATAAATGGTGGGATTTAAAGTGCTTGGTTAAATTTTCACTGAGAAGGCTCATGTACCTGTACCGGTAAAAGTCCAGCTCGCTATCTATATGTCCGCAAAAGGCATTTATGCAAAAGGCATTTTTGCTGCTTTCTTCTCCTTACCGTTTCTTTTCTTTGATTGGTTGACATCTTGGCGCATCAATTTTGTGGAGTGAGTTATGAAAGACAGTTTAAGTACAAATAATTAAATAAAAATTATTTTATAAAATTTTATTTAAAAAAAATTAAAACCCCTAATTTTTTTAAACAATTCCTTTAAAAATAATTGTTTTTTTTTAATTTTAATAAAATTTTAAAAAAATGTCACTTTTCAAACCCTACATTGAATGTAGGTGTTGAAAAGTGACATTTTTTAATTAAAAAAAGTTTTTAATTGTTTCTATTAATTGTTTATTAATCAATTCGTTATTCTTTACTTTTTCAGAAATTTTTAAAACAATTTTTCACAAATTTACATTCTTTAAATTTTTATTTAATTATTTGTACTTAAACTGTTTTTCATAACTTACTCCACAAAGTAGATGCGCCAAGATGTCAACCAATCAAAGAAAAGAAACGGTAAGGAGAAGAAAGCAGCAAAAATGCTTTTTGCATAAATGCCTTTTGCGGACATATAGATAGCGAGCTGGACTTTTACCACCTGTACCTCCAGTATATGTATTTAGCCTTGTACTTCATAGCCTTTTCTATTTTTGTTCGTACTCGTATTTGGTACCAAGTACGACAAGTCGTTAGTTATGTCCGAGGGCTAACGTAGACGTGCATAAGAGTAACAGTGTATCCAATGTAGATATACGAATGAAGGCGAAAGTTGAAAGAGCTGGAACGTCGACGGAGATCAGTGACTATCCCCACTAGTATGATCCAACTAGACTATAGCACCACTACACAACAGGGATGGACTTTGTCCCCCCAAATTCGGGGTATTTGGAGAAATAAAATGGTTAGTTTTCGGAAATCTTCGTTAATCCACGCTTCTAATTTTTAATAAATTTTTATTTCAAAAACAACAAAAAAATCATTTTCATTCAATTATTGTGGATGTACTTGTGAACGATTAAAAATAGCATTTCGATATGGTGTGTTTGTTAAAATACAAATAAGTGGGTTAAATACAGGTATTAAATGATAAAAAATTCCAATTAAAATTTGGACAATATTTAATACATCCTTGTTTGGAATTCTAAAAAACATAAGAAAGAAGTCTCCTGCCATGCATATGAATGGTACAACGGCCTAAAAATTTAATTTTTAAATTTTATTCTGCAAAACTTTGATAGAAATATTATCGTTTCTCTCGTAATTCCCGCACATCTCTCCATAAAACCTTATTCCTAATAATCGTCCTTAATCCCTATTAAGCACCTAAATCCTCAATACTTACAAAATATGCCAGAGAAAATCGATCCTCTCTAAATCCCCACTTTATCTCTTATCTGTATAAGAAAGGGAGAAGGGGGTGGAGCTTATGGGGGGTGTCGATGACGAAATTGAAGATTTGGATATTTAAAGATTAAAAATAGTTTTTTATATTTTTTGTGGAATTTTATTTATTTTTGTTTGATGACTCAGTGAGTCATTTTCCTTTTTTAACAATATTTTTTGTGTACTTTTTGCAATGTACTTTACATTGCATCATTTTTATTATAGAAATTTTTGTCTATAAAAAGTAGGCAGAAATTTCACTTTTTCAATGTACATATCTTTTGATCATTCATTTCTTTTAATATTCTGTGTGAATATTTATTTGAAGATAAAGATTTAGTTGTATTTGTGTTTATTTATTTATTGTTTTATCTAGTTAATTATTCTGTGTGAATAATTAATCTGAGATATATTTTTTCCCTATAAATTAAATAGGAAGGTAAAAATAAATTTCCTCTCTGAGGAATAATAGATTTTTTACCGGGGGGAGGGGGGGGGCTAACAAATACCTTAAAACCTTACCAAAAGAATCAAAACTTTTGTTAATTGTTTATTCAATCTTTTTAAATTTCCATCAATATTAGTGTTTAAACTGACATATCTGACCATTTTGAACCCACAAACAATTATTATTAAATATTTGGATAATTCAATTAAAGCCGTAGGTATATATATTATATATGACATATTCTATTTTTTGTTTTAAAATTAAATTACCTATAATTTTTAAAAATTACCGTTCCCACATTATATGGGATATACGGCAATGTTTTGTTTAAATTATCAAAATATTTAATCCCTCCAAAAGAATAGGGCAAAGACAAAATAAAATTCAAAATTAAAATTGATGTTAAAAATGTAGCAAATGAAAAAATATATATAAATAACGGCGGAAATTAATTTTCATATTCCTTTAAGTAACATTTTTTGGCTCTACTTTAGGACATGCGTTCCATTAACTTTTGTGGGTACCATCAAAAAAATAGTCCAAAAAAGCAGACAGTAGAGTTCGGCACGGGACGGGATCCCTCGTGATTTTTAATTATTGCCATAGAATGAAATGAATCCAGGTCCATAGCCTTGCAAAATTCTCAAAAATTTCGCATGTGGTGCTGAAGTTGAGTCCCAATGGCTAGAGAGGGATTAGGAGTAATTAAAAATGGGTTTAGGGGATTGATAAAGATATCTTGAGTGGAATAAGAAATCCCGTATTTTTTCTAATAGTGCGGCCGTTCGGTTTATTTTTCAACCATCCTCTAGAGGGTCGGTTTAATAGAAGGGTTCGGTCTAATAGAGGAGTCGCACTATTAGAAGAAATACGGTATCTGGGAGTTAAGAGGATGTCGAGGGATTTGGTTAAGAGGATGTCGAGGGATTGGGGATTTTTTATAGAGGAGTTGGGACTCATATTCTATAGTGGGCCGCATGCCCTAAATTAGAACCCTTTTTAGTATATCTTTAGTCGGTACTTTGTGGATATCCTCCCCCAATTTGAGTCTTAGATTAATTTACCTCAATGTCAATCATTTATTTCCTTCAAGTATTATAAAAGCTTACTGAGCAAAAATTAGGAAGGTAAATATAGACGGCAACGGCAAAATCAACACACCTCAAAAATCAAATTTATAACAGAGCTGTTTCGAAACAAAAAAATCTGCGAAAATCGGAAATCGAAATAAATTCAAAATATCTCATTTGGAACTTCTTAAATTCTAAATAAAATTAGAAAAAAGCAGGGACTAGACGGTAGATCCTGAGGAATCACGGATGCCCAAAATTCGGACACTAATTCCAACCAAAAATAGGCTTGGATCTTTTCAGCTCCAGGCATACAGTTGGTAATCATGGTATTGAGTTTCGGCATATAAATTTTATCTGAGACTAAACTAGAGGGTGGGATATGAACAAAGTACCCTTTACTCATTTACCTATTCAAAACCAAATACCGTATTTACTCTAATTAAATGACAGTCTCTAATTGAATGACATCTCTAATTGAATGACACTTTTTTGGGGTATATGAAAAATAGAATGACAGTCTCCAGTTGAATGACATTTCTAATTGAATGACATTTTTAAAATATAACCATCTAACTCTTATATCTCTATCCCCTTTATTAACTAGTTTATATTCCTTTTTAGTATGGATAAATGTGATATTTTTGAAGGGATTAAGAGGGATATTAAGCGGATTAAGAGGGATATCAGGGGATTTGGGAGGAAAAAGAGATATATCAAGAGATTAAAGGATTTGAGGAAAATATCGAGAGATTGAAATGATTAGAGGAGGTTTTAGTGATTAGTAGATCAAGAGGGATTAAGAGGGTTAGTGAAGGATTTGGAATGATATAGAGGATTTGAAGGATACCTTCTTAATCACTTGATATTCTCCTGACTGATATCCTTACTGATATCCCATTAAGTCCAACGAATATCTACAGCCCCACAAATACTATACCTTCTTAATCACCTGATATTCTCCAACTCCTTCAATATCCCTCCGAATCCCAACAAATTTCCTGATGTCCATCATAACCTAATATAATCCTTCAAAATAACTCTAAATGGCTGATCACTCTATATCATGACCAAATTCCTCAATGGCACAAATATAGAAACCTAAATATCGGTAAAATTTTGAAAACCTGAAACCGAAAATTTCGAAAACCAACCTATAGAAAACCAAAAAATCGGTAAAATTTCGAATTCAGAAATATTAGATAGGATATTCGATTCATCCAATCTGTATTTCTGACCTATGAAAAATAAAGTGACAGTCTCCAATTGAATGACATCTCTAATTGAATGACACTTTTCTGGGGTATATGAAAAATAGAATGACTGTCATTCTATTAGAGAAAATACGGTATCTATAAATAAATTGAATACACAATCCATTATAATTTAGGCTGCTAAGATATTCCCAAAATATCAAAACAATATGAACTATAAATGGATTAAACTTTTCTTTCATAAAACTAAGCAAAATTCCATTTGGGTATATAGAAATCATATTGCCTTCTGTAGTAGATATAAAATACTATAAAGTATAAATTATTTTTGCCAGAAATAATCCAGTGTTGGGTGTGGAAGGCTAGCGTGATTCTGTCAGTCGTTATTCCTTATTTAGTTATTCTAGAGAGCCTTATACTTGCGCTCCAGCAATTACATATTTGGATTCAACTTTCCCCTTTATTGTATATATGTTCTTGTAATAAGGTAGTGTTAATTCGTCTTTATTCTGTTATTCCTGGGACAGTAACGTAGTCGAGGACGTAACAAAAAATAGAGCTCGAAATTTTCACCTTTCAGGGCCCGGTATCCGGGGTTTTTCTTCCTTGACCCAGGCCTGGTTTTCCGGGCTAAAACTTTGAAAACCCGCCGGTTTTTTATAACCGTGCCCGGCCCCGGGGGCATACCGTTTTTTAATTCCTAAAGCTATGAAGCAGGCGGACCGTGTCCGATTAACTCATCCAATCGTTAACTCATCCACACGGCCAAAAACGTTCAACTCATCTAAACGGCTGAAATTCCTTAACTCATCCACACGGCCAAAAACGATCAACTCATCCAATCGTTAACTCATCCAATCGTCAACTCATCCACACGGCCAAAAACGTTCAACTCATCCAATCGTTAACTCATCCAATCGTCAACTCATCTAAACGGCCAAAAACGATCAACTCATCCAATCCTTAAGATATCGAGTAGAGGTCGGCAAAATCGCATCCTGGGATCCCGCAACGGAATTTTTTTTCAAGTTTTGTACGGGACGGGATCCCGCGTGGATTTAATTTAAAAATTCCAAATCCTGCATGCAGGATCATTTCAAAAATGTTGCGGCATGGATTCTTTGGCAGAATTTGCTTATAATCCAATGCTTCCTGTCACCAACATCGAGGTTAAGCAGGTTTTTTTTATTTTTTAAATTTTTTTTTGAAATTTTTCCATTTTTAAGACTATTTTTTCTAGGAGTTGTCAGCGACGTGTCGAGCGAATTGCTGCTGGTGCTCTGCCTGACTATCAACAATCTTAACCCAAACGGCCTTCTTTATGGCCACAAATCTAATAAGTGAAACGAGACTATGACTTTTTAGTTATTTTTTGATAAATTTTTTTATATAATTGTTTTTAAATTTTATTTTTTTGCTCGGGGGTATAGGAAATCCATTTAATTGCTCGTAATCCATCCACCATAGACAAAACTTTTTGAATTTTGGAAGGCCAAGAAGCCAAATTTCTTCCTTTTTCAGCGCCACAGGCAGTTTACTGGATAATTATAAATCCCGTAAATTGGAAAAAAACCCGGGATCCCGGAACGGGATTGAGTCTAAAAATTTTGAACGGGACGGATCCCGCGGGATGATCCAGGTAATCCCGTTTTTCGCTGAAAACCCGGGATTCCTGGACGGGATCCCGTAAAATGTGACGCACTCTAGTAAGGACTCGATATTTCAAGGATTGGATGAATTGAACGTTTTTGGCCGTTTAGATGAGTTGACGATTGGATGAGTTAACGATTGGATGAGTTGAACGTTTTTGGCCGTGTGGATGAGTTGACGATTGGATGAGTTAACGATTGGATGAGTTGATCGTTTTTGGCCGTGTGGATGAGTTAACGATTGGATGAGTTGATCGTTTTTGGCCGTGTGGATGAGTTAACGATTGGATGAGTTAACGATTGGATGAGTTGTATAGGAGCCAGGCGGACTGGTGTAATGGATAGTATCCATTGACTTTCGCATTTTCGCCTTTTCGCCTTTCGCTTTTTAAAATCACTTTCGGCACACCCCTGATGGATACCACATCGACCCAGTCAACTAAATAATCTTTTGCCCTAGCTGAAGGTTATACCAGAACTGCTTTACTTAAATTATTTTACCCTATTTTGTAAAAAGTTATCTGATTTATGAGTTAAAAAAAAAAATTAGAAGAATTGTTACTATGTACTAACAGGGGAAACTATCGAACAATTACCAAAAATTTTTAGATAAGAATTACCGTATTTTCTCTAAAATAACCCACCTCTAGAGGTCAATCGGAAAAAAACCCCATGGGGTTATTTTAGAGAAAATACGGTATATGTACCATTGTGTAGAGCATGGTCGATAGAATATTGCCAATTTTTGGCTTTCTTGACCCTCTCCCCCCCCCCCCTCCCCTTCAAATTAAAAAAATTGATAAGTGTTAAAAAGCCATGTTCAGCATATTAAACAATTTAATTACCCCTTGTAAAAACGCTTGAACGGTCAACATTAAAATATCCAAAACACAATTTTGTATCAGAATTCTGCTGTGTGTTTCCATTTCTTTTGGTGTTTTAAAAATAATTAAAATAATCAGAATAATATTTAAAGGATAACCAATTAATAAACAAACAAAATAATCAAATTTAAATAAAATATCAATTAAAACTGTATACATTCTTATATAAAAATTTTTTGTTTTTTTTCTGCTTTAAAAATTAATTTTTTAAAGTTTTATAGTAAAATAAAGTAAAATTAATTTTAAAAATTTTTTAAATTAAAATGTTTCAGATTTTCACACTAATAACTTTTAAAAATACAAAAAAATATTTTTGAGAAAAAATTTTGGTTTATTTTATTAATAAATTTCTGAGAATTTTATATAAAATATATCTTGTACTTTTCTGTTACTCACACTAATGACTTATTTACATCTCAATTGGATTTTTATTAAAATTTTTGAAAAATATTTACGTTACCAATTTTTAAGTACAAAAAAATAATCGTGAGAGAATTTCTCGGTTATAAACATATTTTTATTAAAAGTTATTTGACACAAACAAATCGTGAGATTTTTTGTTTCCAATTAATTATTATTATCGATGCATAAAAAATAAAAAAAATTCTCTTAAAATTTCATATTGGAATTTTTTTTATTTTTCTTGGACACTGCTTTTACGAGAGTAGTTAACCCGACCCCAGAGTCATTGGCATCTCAAACTCAAAAGGTATGAGTCAATCGTAGGCTTATCAGTCTCACAAAATTATTCGGTTAACCGAAACCGAAAACCCTAACCGACTCTTCGGTTTGAAACCGGCAACCCTAGTCAATCACCTTTCGAGTCTAATTTTTTTCTAATTCTTCCTCTATTCCTTTCGTAAACTAGGTCTGAGTTTACGAAAGGTCTGAGACAGTTCTTTCACTCATTTTACATAGAGGGTTAAGAAATCTTCTATTTCGAAACCAAAACCTTTTGAATGGAAAAAAGTAAAAATAAATCCTCTATTGCACTTATAATCTTTCAATAGACTCATAAACTTTTGTTTGAACTCGTAAATAGTAGAAACATAAAGGTTTCTTGAACCTAAAAACTAGACCAGGGCCGAAAATTTTTTCAAACACCCTATTAAAATTCATCAAAAAAAGATCTTAAATTTTTTACTTCAAGGTGTTGATTTTTAAATCTAAAAAAAACAATTTCTTTAAAATAATGTGTAGATTTTAAAATTAAAAAAAAAATAAGAAAGACATTGCACGTAAATGAGGGACTATTTAAATTAAATTTTAAAAAATAATAAATTGCAAAGAAAACAGCTTTTTTAAAATAAAATGAAAGCATTAGTTAAAAATAGCAGTTATAACCGTTTAAATAAATTGTGGTTAAAAAACGAGATTAAATTTAAAAAATATTTTTTTTAATTTGCGATTTAAGAGAAATTAAAGGAAAAGAAAGATGGATGATTAAGGGTAAACACCAATATACCGCAGAGCTATAACTTCGTTCAAAGTGGAAGAAGTTGAAATAGCTCTACGATATATTGGCCTGCTCCCGATAATTACATTACATATATGCAAATTGTAGACTTATAAAAATCAAAAAAAAATTTTTTTTATTTGGCTAACTTAAAAGTCTGTGGTAGGTGGTAAATGCAAAAAAAAACTAAAAATTAAAAAAATAGGTTGTCGGTTCAAAAAGAAATTCTAAAGGTAAGACCAAAATCTAACCAAAAATCCTATGTCCATCGGTTTTTTTGTCTTCATTATAAAGTAAAAAAGGTTCCAAAAAATCTTTAAATATCCAAAATCTAACCAAAAATCCCCTCGAATTATTGGTTAGAAAAGAACAGACACCCCTTCCTTATTAAGTCAAAAAATAAACAAAATAAAATCCTAACGTAAATTCATTTTAATGTCCACCACAATTCCCATCACCACCACCATCCTTTCTCTCTTCCTCCTCCTCCTCATTTTCATCAAAATCTTCAGACCCAAATCCTTCCTCGTCTTCATCTTCACTATCTTCTTGAATACTTTTTGAATTTCTTGAACTTTCCTCGCTTTCACTTTCACCGGTACAAACACCAAAAAATGTGCAATTTAAAGTAAAGAAATGGTCTGAACCCGCTCGATGATTTACATATTTGGTAAAATTTAAAACGCCTGGTTCTCTTAAAAAAGGAAATTATTTAAAAATTATTTTTGAATATTAGAGAGTTTAGAGAAAATTTTTGGTTTCTTTTAAAACTAATCGGAATAGAAAATATTCGTTAAAAATTTACATTTTAAAAAATCCGAATTTGGTTAAGAACGGAGGTTTTTTTTATTTTTTTTTCAATTAATTAAAAATAAAATTTTTAATTTTTGCAATAAAAATAAAAGTGAAAATCTTACAAATTCAGCAAAAATTTGGAATCGAACAGAAAAGCATCGATCGGCCCTTCGGTTCAGATAAGATACGGAAAATATACATAAAAATAAAATAAAAGGAATGATAACCCCTCATCACCTTAAGGATTTAAGTATTCCGAAAAACACCAAAAAATAAGATAGAATACATAATGTGTTATTCAATTGTGGAATAACCCAAATAGTGAAAAAAGAACCAAAAATTTTTAAACCTAATTAGGGTTGGAGTTTTCGAGTCTGCCCGATCGAGTCTTTTTTGGGCCAAAATTCGAAGCCCGACTCGATCTTTCGGACAGAACGGGCCCCCAACCCTAAACTTTATCATTTTTAAAAATTCAAAAAAACCTAAAAACTATTGCAGCTGTATTCAATGTTGGAATAACACGAATAATTTCATCTTCTTCCCCACTTGAAAAATAACTTATAAAACCTCCATTTTGTGAAGGCCAATTTTGTTTTCGACCAAAAAATAAAATTACATCCAAACTAAATCCATTATCTTCAGAATGAGCAATAAGTTGGTCATCAGCCATTGAATAACAGCCTTGATCAAAACGATTGATAAATGAAACGAGTTCAACATCTGAAAAAAATTTAAAATAAGAAAGAATTTAGAATACCCAAAGTATTTAAATTTAGACAGCTTACGGCTTACAATAATAAAAAGAATCGACGAAAAAAAAGAAAAAAGTGACTCAGGCTTTTGTCTTAATTCAAGAAGAAAAATACAAAATAAAAAAAAATAACTAGAAAAAAATTTTTAGTCAATAGGCTGTGGGTGGAGGGCAACCCTTTTGGCCAAAAAATCCGTGTAAAGGAAAACCTGGAAACTCCTATTAATCAAGGAGCCGTGTGTAGACCCAGGACATGTCCACACGACCCATACCTGTCCAACAACTTTACACCTGAGGGACGTAGATTCAAAAAATAAAGTGGAAGTTAAACACGATTTTTCAAAATCGAATATTGCCTGACTCTGGCTTTCGGCCTTATAATTTTTTTTAATTTGAGTGAGACATTTTCCGAATAATTTAAAATTTTAAATGTCCCCAAAAAATATCTAAACAAAAAAATTTTAAAAATAAACCTCTATTAATTTCTTCTTTAGAATTTATTTTTGACTTTTTTAAAGGTGGTCCATTATCATTTGTAGTTGTCACCTCATCCCCTCCTCCATTATTTCCTTCATTTATTGTTGCCCCACCTCCACTTTTTCTAATTTCGTGTAAATGTAAACCTGTCCATTGTGTTAAAAGTAAAGTAATTGCTTCAGAACGAAAAACACGTAATAAACTTTTTAAATGAGAATTTTCTTCAAGTTGATCTTCTACAAGTCTCCAAACATTTCTTTTATTTGGAGGGCCAATACAAGTAAATGAAGCTGTTTCTAATTCTTGTAAAGCAGAATTGTATTTGTCTGTCTAAAATTTTTAAGAATTTTTTTTTGAAAATAAAATTAAAAATCAAAACATTGAGAAAATGTCGCAAGGAAAGTTGTGATTTGTGTGCAAATATTCGTTTAATATTCTTGTGTTGGCCAGGACTTACATAATTGTTATTTAACCAAGATGTTACTTCAGCGAGCTTAAAATGTTTGAAATTGGAATTAAGAGGTAATTAAAAAGAGAATGGAAGTAATTAGGGAAAATTTAATTTTGTGGAGATTATTTGTAATTTTGAGGAATTTTCAATATATTCCCTGGATCTTATATAAATTATTCCCAAAATTAAGAAGATAATATCAATTTAATACGGGTACTTTCAAACCGTGAACAGAATTTTTTAATAAAAAATATCGTCGTATAGAACATGTTTGACAACCAGACCCCCCAGATCGAAAAGTTATAGGTAAAAGTTTGACTTTTTGAGCTTTCCTTTTCATGTATTTTCTCCACTTTTTAAACTTTAAAAAATAACCGTTGTATCCATAGAAGGTTTTGTACGTGGAATAGGCTCTTCTGGGATAGGAGAATCTCCAACAAACAAAACTTGCACATCTTCGGGGTAATGAAACCATCCATTGAGTGATAAACGTTCCTTTCCTTCACTTAAAACTTCAGAGACACAATGCCAAGAATTGTTTTGGACACGGAAAAGGCTGAAACTATTCTCTATAGGTCTAATTCTTTTGATAATTTCTTCAGGAAATTTTGTAGTTTGATCACATTTATAAAGGCAAAGATCGCCTCCATCTTCTACTGCCCAATCAGTGTTTAGATACAAAACAAAAGCAAAAGCGCGGCCCTAAAAATAAAATTCATTTACTTTTGGTAATGTAATTTCTGTAAACGATCACAAAAAATACCTAAGTGGAGACTTTTAGGTCTAGGATTTGAGCCTATTTTGGGTTCTAACTCAAACATATTCTCATGTCAATATCAAGGGCGTATTCAGGGGGCTGTGGTGCGCTAGAGCCCCCCCCCCCCGAAATGGGTGACTGGGGAAAATTGGAGAAAGTATGGTCGAAAAACAACCTTCAAAATTTTCGCTTGTGGCGCAAAAAAATGGAAGAAAATTATGAAAAGTTAGAAAGGACATAATAGACGAAAATTTGACTTTTTCTTTACCCTTTCCTCACATATCTTTCCATTTTCAAATTTCAAAATATCCCCTCCCCTTTCTCCATCTAAATGCCTGCTCCGTAAAGTTGCCTGCTCCGTAAACAAATCAAGCCCCCATCCCTATATTAATTACTAGTTCCAAACTAAGGGGTGAAAAAGTAAAAATAACCTCAAGTTTATCATCATGTGTCAATAAGCAATCACCACTTGAATAGCGTGATCCAGTTAATGCCAACTTTTCGCCTAATTGAACACCAGTCATTGTCATAAGCCATCTCCTCACATCATTAAGCAAAAATTGACGAAAATTACTTAAATAAAACTTATTTTAAATTTAAAAAAAATTTAAAAATACTATAAAATCGGGTAATGTTCTTCAAGTAAATTGGCAATGTCAACAGTCTGATTTAAAGATAAAAGATCATTACTTTTTGGTATCCAAGCAACAGAATTCAATTCGTTTTTGAGATCTACAAGGGAAAATTATTAAAAAGAAGAGTTCAATCAGACCACGTCTATAAAATACTCAATTTAAAACACATTTTACCTTTGGAATGGTAAGTCGAGGGTCCTCTATCGAATGGTACCACAAAAATACCAAATTCGCAGTTACAGTAAAAGATGGTTCCTTGAGAGTTTTTGTTTTCCCGTCTCTAATTTTGAGGATGGGCCGGGTTAAGAAAAAAGTCAGATCGAGTTTCAAATCGAAAAAAGGTCCGAATTTCGGGTAAACCAACCCATCCTGATCCTATGAGCGGAGAGAGAAGTCTAAGCGGTAACCCTCTATTTAAGACACACCTCATTATAAGATATGAATTTTCAGCCCTAATGGGCATAAGAGAGGTCTGATACTTTAAATTAAATTCCAAACCTTTAACTAATGATAAATTTGTGAGAAAATCTGTGAGATGAAAATGGGGGAATGGATGAGAGTCTTCATGATTTCCTAAAAGTAAAATTTAATTTAAAAAATTAAAAAATCAAACCTTCAAGAATTGAAATTATTTTATTTTTGAATTCATTATTTTTGTAATTTTCATTAATAATAAATTTTGGAAAGGTTGAACTAATACTTGATGCCATTCTACTTCAACTTTAAAAAGAAAAATTTTAAAAATTTTCTAAAAAAAACTCAAAAAACCCCCTTAAATTTAGCGTTTGTGGCAAAAAATTTGTTGCCAATTGTCCATCCAACACAAAATAAATTACAAAATACCTAAACGACAAAATGTCACATCGGTCAAAATCTTCCATTTTGCCTACATATTAGAACTGTCATTTTTGTTAATCCTTTTTTTTAATCTTTTCTGTTAATCCATAGGGCCGTTACAATTTTTTTGACATTGTATTATTTGCATAAAAAATCCGTCCAGTTTTTGTAAATTCAATAAAACTAGTATTTATTTATTGCTGTAATGGTTCTGTTAAATTACATCATTCTAAAGCAAACAATTTTTATTTTTCCTCCTTTTTGTTTTTAAAAATTTACTTAATCTCTCTATTTATTTCAAAATTCTTTCAATTTTTATTGCAAAACTTTTATGATTTTTTAAAGTAAAAATTTTTAAAATATGGTTCTATTTGACTTTATGAGTCGAAACAATAATTTCCCCATCCCCCAGAGTGCTTTTCAGAACTCGAATAATTCCGGATGGGCGCGTTGCGTCTTGCGTTTTTTGAGATCTCGCGCCGGGCCCCATCCTACAGATTGATTAAAATATTCGGCCCTATCTGAAATTAGGGTGGGAATCGTTTTTTTTTCATAACTTTTTTCTTTACTTTTTTCCTCCCCTTACATGACATAATGGTAAGCATTTTCTTCCTTGTTCTATTCCATTTAATTTGCCTATGGCATAATCAAATTAGTAATGATAAAGAAAGGATTAATTGTTAAATATTTTTTCCTCTTCGTCCATGTTTTGTCTGTCTGTCTGTCCTTCGTCCGTCTTTTTTGTCTGTCCATCTTCGTCCGTGAATTGTCTGTCGTCTTCGTCCGTGTTTTGTCTGTCCATCTTCGTCCGTGAATTGTCTGTCGTCTTCGTCCGTGTTTTGTCTGTCCATCTTCGTCCGTGAATTGTCTGTCGTCTTCGTCCGTGTTTTGTCTGTCCGTGTCCGTCCTTGTTTTGTCTGTCAGTGTGTGTGGTGTGTGTGTGTTTTTCTGTCCTCTCATTTGATTATGCCATAGGCAAATTAAATGGAATAGAACAAGGAAGAAAATGCTGACCATTATGTCATGTAAGGGGAGGAAAAAAGTAAAGAAAAAAGTTATGAAAAAAAACGATTCCCACTCTAATTTCAGATAGAGCCAAATATTCCCCTCCTCCTTTTTATAATATTTGTGCAGATACAATAATTCTAAACAAGATTTTCTTAACAAAAAATCATGTTTTGTTCACGTTCTTTTATCAATTCCTTAATTACACGTTCGCTTTTTTAATTTCTTTTTTGATTTTTTAAAATATTTTTGTGTTTGTTTGTTACTTTTTTCCTTTCAAAAATGATAAAAAAAATTTTTTTGTTCACATTCTATTGAACAAAAATTTTTATCTTTCTTTTAAAATTAATTTATTAAAATTCTTTTTCAGATAAAAAATTTTTTTTATTTCTTCAGTTGCTATATGTATTTATTTTAATAAAATTTATTTTTTATTTAACAAAATTTTCTAAGTCAACAACACACTTCTAACTTTAATTCTCTCAATTTTATCATCAATTAACCCCTGGAATGCTTTCTACTACACAAATTATTTTTTTCATTGTCTTCCTTCCATGTACATTATTGAGCATTAAAGAGGATTTGGAATCAATAGAAATTGAAAATGATAGGCATTTCAAAGAAGTTAATGCCAAAAAACTTGAGTTGGAATTCCCTGAAGAATTAAATCTTATAATTGGAGTGAAAGAAGAAATTCAGTTTACTTACAGGTTTTTTTTATGTTTTTTTAGAAATTAATAAAAATTTTGGCACTATCCGCAAAAAGGTCGGTAATCGTTTTTTTCCATTACTTTTTTCCATTACTTTTTTCCTTCCTTGAAATGACAGAATGGTCAGCATTTTCCTCCTTGTTAAACTCCAATAAATTTGCCTGTGGCATAATCAAATGAGAGGACAGAAAAGTACACGCCGGACGAAAGACGGACGAATTCGGAAAGACAAAACACGGACGATCACGGACAGACAAACACGGACGAACTCGGACAGACAAACACGGACGAACTCGGACAGACAAACACGGACGAACTCGGACAGACAAACACGGACGGACACAGACAGACAAAACACCAGACAAGCACGAACGGACACGAACAGAAAACACTCGTGTTTTGTCTGTCCTCATTTGAATATGCCACAGGTAAAAAGAGTGGAATTGAACGAGGAAGAAAAGACTGACCATTATTTATAATTAAGGAAGGAAAAAAGTAATGGAAAAAAGTAATGAAAAAAAACGATTACCGACCTTTTTGCGGATAGTGCCAAAATTTTGAATTGAAAAGACAAAATGTCCTTTCGGAAAAAATTTTGAAATTTTAGATCATACAAAAATTTTTTTTATTTTTTTTTCAATTTTAGAGCGTAGAAAAAATCTTAAAAATTAATCTTTAAAGGTTTAACATACTTTTTGGGAGTTATTTTTATTTTTTGGAAAAACTTGTTTTACAATGTAAGGGATATTTACTCGGTTAGAAATTAAAAACACACATCAGAAAAAGATTTAAAAAATATTAGCTCATAAATTATTATTTTCTAAAATAAAAAAAAAATTTTTTTTGTGAAACTAAAAAAATTCCAAAAAATTCTCATTTTCTGGCAACTCACATTTTTGGAAAAAATTTATTTTTAAAATTTAAAAAATTCTCATAAATTTTTTTAAATAATTTTTAGAGGACATTTAGACTCCCATTTGGAGCTTATTTTCGATTTTGATCACAATATACTCAATATAACCCCAACTCGTCTTGTTCTCAATCCCGGTAATGATTCAACTAGCAAATTGTCAGTCGTTGGTCTTTCACTTAGCAGCAGGACATTTATTGATTTGAAAGATTGCTTTCTGACTAATGGTACAGCACGTATTGGAAAATGCCCTTTCAAGTATATTTTACTTTTTTTTTAAATTTTTAAAGAATTTTTGACTTTAATTAAGTCTGGGATTTTTTTTGAATTTTTTACGAGCTAATTGATTATTGTTCTAGCTTCTTACCAATTCACTAAATTATTGTTTTTACCTAAAATTAAGGTTCGGTCAAAATTACTAGAATCTTGACTCAAGTTTCTTCTCTAAAGTCTAAACCCTAATTAAAATCATAATTAATTCTCGGGTTTTTTCTCATCCTCCTCTCCTTCTTCAACTTGTTGTAATTGTCAAACTTCCTTTCTATTAATGAAATTTAATTTTTTTTAATCTGTGTCATAGAAAAATAGAAATTGAAAAAATAAGAAAGTCTGACCATTTTGCGACTTTTGGGCAAAGAATGGGAGAGGACCAAACTGACACTGAGCATTACCATATTTTTATATTTAAAAAATTTTTTTGTATTTTTTTTATTGCTAAAAATGTTAAAAATTCTAAAAATAGTAAAAAAAATCACATTTTTCAATCCTATTAGTTTATGCAAATTTTGTGAGTGTTTTTTCGTTATATTTCTCCATTTTATTGAAGATTAAAATATTTTTTTATTTTATTTATTTTATTTTTTCAGCAAAGACGACGTTTTTGTTCGCTTAGTTGTTGAACGTAGTTCTGTAATTTCTGTATTGGTAATTGTAACGGGTTGGATTTATTTTGGTGCTTGGAGTATTTCTTTTTATCCACAAATTATTTTAAATTGGCAGAGGAAGAGGTTTTTGATGTTCTAAAATTTAGCTAATTTAAAGAGGGTTTTTGGAGGTTTTTACTAAAATTTAGATAGAGAATTGTCTCCTTGGGAAGAATTTTCTCCTAATTTCTTAAAAGGTACTTTTCCGTTCTGTTACACCCCCCTATATTTATGCTCAAAATGTCATATATAGGGTAAAAAAGGGTGCTGATCACGTTTATGATGTTTATTTGTCGATTTAAAGAACCCCTAGCCCAGAAATTCTCATGGACTCATAATGGTCAGACTTCAATTTTTTATTTTAAACAAGAATTTTTTATTTTTTATTATTTTGGTAGAATATATTCTTTTATTGTCTTTATGTTGCTTTGCAATTTTTTGTTGGGCATCGCCATATCGGTAATTGATTTCCATGGACCGTGATCGTACTTCGAGCATCTGGTCACCACAATGGCAGATGCGTTCAGAATGAAGTAAACCACAGTTTTGAAAAAACTTAGGAGTGATTAATTCATCGGGACATTCCAGCATTAGACTGTCGTGCATTCTGGTTTAATGATAGCATGGTTTCTGCCTAGCTTATTTATATACTCATTAAATGAACAACGATCATATAAATAGCAGAGTTAGAGTTAAAATGTTTTATTAATTGACCAACAATCATAAAAACAGCAGAAAATAAGGATTAAAATTCAAATATTAGTGCATTAATAATGCTCATTCTAATAAAATTTTATAAAAAAAAAATTCTTGTTTAAAATAAAAAATTGAAGTCTGACCATTATGAGTCCATGAGAATTTCTGGGCTAGGGGTTCTTTAAATCGACAAATAAACATCATAAACGTGATCAGCACCCTTTTTTACCCTATATATGACATTTTGAGCATAAATATAGGGGGGTGTAACAGAACGGAAAAGTCCCTCTTAAAATTGTTTTAGAATTTTTTTGTATTATATTGAGAAAATTTTGTAGGAGAAACCAATCTTAATTTCATAAATATGAGCGGAAATTTAGAATTTTCGAGTGACCATGAATATTTTTAAATAAGCTTCCACTCTGATTTTTACTTTGATAGAGTCAGGCTTTAACTAAAATATTTTCATAAGGGTTGTTTCCGACCAGAAAATTTTCGCATGTATTTTAGGGCATTTTTTCGGGATTTTTTTTTTCGGGAATTTTAAGGACATTTAAGCTGCCACTGACAAAAAACAACACTCTAATTTTTTCTTTATCTACCTTCTAACTTCGAAAAATATTTTTTAAAAATTTCTAATTTTTCCAGCGTTATCGGTCTAAATTTTGATTTTTTACTTCTCAACATTATCGGCTTTTTCTGTTACACAATTTACAATCTTTTGCTTTATTTTGACCCAATAGTTCAAGATATTTACATTGCTAGACATGGAAATAGAAGCCTTATACCTGTTTTGTTAAACGATGTTATATTTTCTGGACATGCTTTGTTTGCCTGTTTAATTACGGCTTTTCAATGTTTTATTTATGAGGTTTTTTTTGAAAAATTAATTTTTTTTTAATTAATTAAAAAAATCAATTCTCATATTTTTAATTTATTTTATTTGAAACGGGGATGACTAAATTTATATTATTAGGGTTGTTGGGGACCGTTGTTAACGAGTATTCCTCTAATTTGAATTTTAAAACTCGATTTGGGGTTTTAGTTTTATTTTGTTAATTTTAAAATTCTTTTGTAAAAATAAAATTTTTTTTGATCAGTTGTTGTTAAAAAAAATTTTTTTTTTCATTTTTGGTTAAAATTAGCGTCATTCCAGACCGGTTAATTTTCGCCTTTTAAACGTCGCCTGTGGATTTGAACAATCACAGGCGACGATTAACCGGTCGTGGACAATTCTAATTCTAATCAAAGAAAATTTCTTTAAATAAAAAAAATAAATTTAGAGAGGCACACAACGCATTTCTTACACGTGTCGAATATGGGCTTCAATTTTACTTGGATTTTCTTCTTTATCCCTTCTTTTAGCTTTATTTAGTTTTTTCAATTGGCTGGATTTTATTAATTATCTTTCTTATGTAAAAATGGGTGTTACACTTAGCAAATATTTTCCGCAAGCAATTCTTAATTTTAAACGAAAAAGCACGGTAAGAGAAAATTTTTTATAAAATTTTTTTTTATTTTGTAAATACAAAAAAAAATTTTTTGTATAGAGAAGAGGTGTGAGAAAGAAACAAATTTTAAAAATTAACAAAATTCAAATTCTTTTTTTAATTTTTTAAGAATTTTTTTTTGATTTTTAAAGCCTTGCCTCTTTTTCAATTTTTTTATCCTTCTTAAAAGAAAAAAAAATTTTTTTTTTATTTTTTTTGGTAAAATTTTGAGAATTTTTTCTTAAAAAAATTTTTTGGGAAAATTTTTGTAATTTTTAAAAGCCTTGCCTCTGTTTTTTAATTCTTTTGTCCTTTTTGAATGTGAAAAATTTTTTTTAATTTTTCTGTCTTTTTAAAAATAATTTTATTTTCTTTTTTAAAGATTGGTTGGAGTATTGGAAATGTTTTATTAGATGCTACTGGTGGTACAATGGATATTGTACAGATGATTTTACAGGCGAAAAATACAGGTTTATTTATGAAAAAAAAATTTTTTTAATTTTTTATTTAGCTGATTGGAGTGCTTTTGTTGGTAATCCTGTCAAATTTGGTCTAGGCTTTGTTTCGGTAAAAATTTTGAAAAAAAAATTTTTGGTTTTAATTATTTTTTTAAAGATTATTTTTGATGTTTTGTTCATCATTCAACACTATGTTCTCTACCCTCATAAAGTTTGTTTAATAAATGGAACAAAAATCAGAATTAAAGTATCAGAATTTAGGTCTTTCCGGAATGTTTTAAATTAACCTATAGTTTTTGTTTTTTAATAAGGTTTTAATTCTGATATAATTATTTCCGGAAAATACACCCGGTATTAATTCTGATGTATTTTTATTCTCTATTCCCTTTTCCGGAAAGTTTTAATTTTGATATAAATTAGTTTTTTCCGGAAAGATACATTATGTATTAATTCTGATAATTTTAATTCTGTTTATATAAAAAGCTTGGTATTAAATATTATATTTTTCCGGAAAATATTCTTCTCGGTAAGTCTTATTCTGACATTTGATACTGATCTATTTACATATTCTCGTAAAACTTTCTGATTTTTTTTTAATTTAAGAAAATTTTTTTGTTAATTTTTAATCTATTCTCTCCCTTTTTTTAATAGACTCTACTTTTCTAATACTTTTATTTTTATAGGAAAGTGATACTTATGATCAGGTTTCAAATCCGGTTACACCCGTACCCGCAACACTTTCAGTTGTTGGATTAAATGCAAATCTAGAAAGAGAGGACGATAATACACAGTTGGTTGTATCCGACTGATTAATTTAAAAATTTTTATTTAAAAATATTTCCTATAATTAAAAAAATCAGAGCTGTTGTATTCATTCTGAAGCTTCTCTTGTTTTCCGGAAATATCTAATTGTGATATTTCCGGGAATATTTAATTCTGATATACTATTTTCTTTCCGGAAAGTTTATTCTCTGTTATTTACTTGATAACATTAAAAGAAATATAACTTTCCGGAAAAAAATAGTATATAAAAAATTAGACATTTCCGGAAAGTTTCTAAAGTATTTAACCTTATATTTTCTAACCATATTTTATTACAGCTCTGAGGGTTCTTTAAAAATATTTTTTTATTTAATTCAGATTTCCAATTTCGGGCACTTTGCACTCTGCACATAAATAAGGGAATTATTAATTAACCTGTGATTTAATTTAAAACCAGTGGTTTTTTCTATTCTTTTCTATTTTTTCTTTATCTGTACTTTAAAAGCATTTATTTACCAACACAAATCTTTAAAATTTCAATCTAACATTTTAATTAAAAATATATTTTTCTTTTTATTTCACTAACAGCTTTTTTATATACTTAAACCTTTCTAAAATTTTTTCTTTCAATTATTTTATCCCCTACAATTGATTCGTTTCCATGACTACATACAAGATTTTGCCTATTTTTCCTTAAATAAAAAATTTTTGGTAAATTTTATTGAATTTTTTCTTTATTAGAATATTTTTAAAAAATCGGAAAATATTTTTTAGTTCAAAAAAAAATTTTAATTCGAAAATTTTTTTTTGAAAAAAATAAAAAGAAAATTGATGGATCGTCAAGGCGATGATGATTTCGCTAACCGTAAAGTTTTTATTGACGACCTCAACCATATTAGACTTGTTAATCCAGGTGAAGGAAAAAAGTTAATTGTAAAAATTATTTGTTTAGCATTACTAGAGTCATCTAGCAGTCTTGTAAAGGAAGGAAAACAATTTATTGGGCAGTTTGATAATTTTATTGAAACGGTTCGTGATGTTAGAGAGGCTATGGAGAAGGTATACTTCTCGAAAAAATTTTTTTGAAAATTAATTTAAATTTCCAAAAAAAGATTGGGCGAATCACGGATGGAGAAAGGCTTCGTTTACTCACACTGCAGAATCAGCTAGACAAAAGTGGAAATAGTACCTCTTCAGAAGAGACTCAACAACTGCAGGTGAATAGTTAGAACATTCCGGATTTACAATATTAGTGAATCAGAATTAATTTCCGGGAGAGAATAGAAAATATAAAACTTTCCGGAAATAAAATTAAATCAGCCTAGATTTCCGGAAAGAATATCAGTAATAAAAAAAATCCGGAAAGAAATCAGAATAAAATTTTATTTCGGGATAAGTTTATATTAATATTCAAAGCTTTTGTTAAACGAAAAACAAAAGGAATTGGAACGGCTATATGTTGAACTACAAAGCCTTAAAGAAGTTGAAGCTAAACAAAACGAATATTTAATAATCAGCAAAAAACTTTAAAATTAAAAATTTTATTTTTTATACAAAAATAACTACAAACGACATAAAAATGTCTAAATATTTAGTGATTTGAATGAATTAAATTAAAAATTAAAAACTAAAAATATTGCATCAAAAACCTTAGAGACCCCATACTAGAGAAAAGAGACAAAAAGCAAGTATTGGGCATATAATGTTGGTGGGATGGGATAACCCGTTGTGTTGTGCGTATATTGTGAGAGAGCTACATAGAAAATTAGAGAAATAAAATTAAAACTTTCCGGAAAAAAATTACTAATCAGAATTTTTCCGGAAGGAAATAGAAAACTTTCCGGAAAGTATATACAGTCTCCGGAAGGAATATTTATTCGTAGAATACAGCTTTCCGGAAAATGTTAATACATAGGAAAATCATAATTATAGTTTCCGGAAGGAAGTAGAAAATAGAGAACTTTCCGGAAAGAAATCAGAATCTATGCATCCTTAATATATTAATTTATTGTTTCCCAGCATTCCACGCTCTATGATAGGGACGAACAGAGCCATAATAACTAAGTAAAAAATTGCGTGTTTGCCTTCTGCTAAAATGTCCACCAGCATGGCATTTTGGACAAAGGAAAAGAGGAGGAAATTGGTATTTTGGAAATTGAGGGTCCTAAAAATGAAAAAATTTTTTTTGGAATTTTTTAAAATTTTTATGCCTCTGTATTTGTCCCGTGCAAACGAGCATTTACAATATTGTGTGCTCTCCACAAGTACATAAGCATATCAGTGAGGCGGAACACTCTTTGTTCACTCATTGGAAATGTTTGCGTAGTCATTTTCATAAAATGTTGCCGACAATGTTCGCAGCCAAAGAATGAAGTTACCCAACCTTGAATTGCTTTGAGGGGACCCAATGGATTTGGGGCGATACCAGCTGAATTTAAGATTAAATTTTAAAATTAAGAATATTTTGATTACTATTTTTGCTATGTGTGATAATTACATTAGCTGTTAAAGCATGAAATGTAGTCCACAAGCCACAGGTGTACCCACGAAATTCTGAGCTAGAACCAGCGCAATGCTGCCAAGTTTCATTTTGAACGAATGGGTAGCCGAAGAAACCCTAGAATTTTGTTACTATAAAATCAGAATATTTTTAGAATTCATTAAAGCTTCAGAGCAAATTATGATTTTACTGCAGTAAATAATTCAGAACTTCACAGAATAGTCTTAAATATTTTCCGGAAATATAAAACTTTCCGGAAATATAAAACTTTCCGGAAAATATAAAACTTTCCTGAAAATATAAACCCCGGAAAAAAACTTTCCGGAAGATGTAAAACTTTCCTCAAAATATAAACCTGCCCGGAAATGTCTATTCTACAAATACAGATAATATCTAATATTCTCTTTATGAAATAGTATTATTTCCGGAAAAATCTTTCCGGAAACATCTATTGTATTTCTCTTTATTTCTCTACCTCAGCTTTCTCAAAGTGGTTTCTCCACTCTTCCACAGAAATAATGGCTGACGTTTTCCCTTCTAATAAATGTTGCAGATCACCAATAACCCATTTTGCTCGTCGACTATTATGCAATATATTAGGGTCATCTTTTCCAACCATTCGTTTATTACGTCGAATTGTTTCTGATTCTGTGTTGAGAACTTTCATTGGGAAATACTAGAAAATTTAAATAAATTCTGATTATTTTCTCTCCTTGCCTCTTTTAATAAGGTAACAAAGGCATAAAGTTTTCGAAATCTATCGCCTTCTATAGGGATTCCTAAACGGGTAACTTCATCCAATAAAGCCATTCTCATCTAAAATTAATTTTTATTTATTTTATTTTGAGACATACAGCTTTAAGCATATCAGTCTCTGAGAGATAATAAAGTTTTTTGCACCTAGAAAAAAATTTTTTTTCAATTTTTATGAAAAATTTTTTTTTTTAATTTTTTGAAATTTTTTAAATTAAGAACACACTTTTCAGGAAATCTTTCACAATCAATTAAATCCACTGGTGGTTTAGTTGGCTGTAAACTTTGTTGTAGTTCACTATCTAACGATAAGAAATCTCCAGGTTCTACTCTCTGCATTGCCTCATCCAAAGTTTTGGGGCCTTGGAATTCATCCATAAATATAGATTGTTGATTGCCTCGTTTGAAAAGTGCAAGATAAGGGAATTTTGAAATTCCTAAAAAAATTTTTTGAAAATTTTTTGAGTAATTTAGAAAAGTAACGCTTCGGGGTCAGTCTAAGCCTGGCCTCATAAAAGAGCCAAATATAACAATAGAGCTGTAAAATTTTGTATAGATATCCATAAAGATGTCAACTACAATCTCTAAAAAATCTCAGAAATTTAGGTTAAGTATTCCAAAGGTTGTAACCAAAAATATTTAAAAAATGAAAGATATACAGAGTGCAAATTCTGACATTTTAAATCAGAACTTCTGAAATAATTTACCAAAAATTCTGAAATTTTCAGAAATGTTAGATAACACCCTCGAGGATAACTAAGCCAAATTTCATGTCTTTTGGTTCACTTACGGCGATTATACAACTATGCAAACTTTTGTTCCCTTCGCACTACCCCCATGTTCCTTACCAAGCATAGAAACTAGAGGAGAATTGGATGAAGCTCTTCTAACACCAATTTGTTGTTTGTTAGGCCATAAATCCAGAATTGAGTGAATTACTGCGGGACTGTCCACTTTCTTCTCAAAAAGTATAAGTAAAAAGTTGGAGGATTGGTCAATGTTTTCCCATAGATCCTCAAAGGTTGTTTGAGTATCGACTTGTAAAGGGTTAAGATTTGGCCAATCTTCGTAATTATTTTGTTTGTATTCGTTGAGAACCTGATAAGAATATTAATTGAGTTGATAAGAAGGTTACGGTAGCAAGGATATCATAAAGGTGTTGAGACTCTAAAGGCACTTAAGGGACCGTTAGAGTCTTAAAGGTGGTGGGACTCTAATGGGGTGTAAGGGACCGCTAGAATCTTAAAACGGTCCCTTCTTGGAGCCGGAAGATACTTTTGATACTTTTTTTGGAGCCGGAAGATACTTTTGATACTTTTTTTGGAGCCGGAAGATACTTTTCAGACTCAAAAGTATAAAATATCCATTAGAGTTCAGAAATTAAAATTAATATCCTGCTCCCCGAGACTCAAGTGGCAAAAATAAAATTTAATTAAATTCCACCTTATTAGCGAGAATATCGCGTAGACCAGTCCCAGAATGAGCAGACTCAAAAATCATTCCATCATTAACACCTTTAGATTTCCTCGAAAAATATTTTAACATTGGAAAGTAGGCAACTCCATTAGATCGACATATTTGGCTGTTGAATGAATCAGCGCAGTTGACTGCACCGACTTTAACGACATTAGACCAGCGTTTAGTAAGAGAAGCAAATTGTTTAAATGAGGGGGCAAAAGCTCTACAATGGCCACACCTTTAAATTAATATTTTAATTGAGAATCTTAAAGTCCAAGAAGATCACCTTCCAGAATATCAAAATGCCTCCAACTATATGTCAGACTCTAATGACTAAGGAAACCTTTCTATACTCTAATGGTCATTTCAGAGGGTACTTGTGTAGAGGGTACTTGTGCAGTTTACACCCCATGAGACCCGCCCCTTCTCTCTCTTCCTTTATGGGACGTAAACTACACAAGTACATATTAGAGTATACCCCCAATTCATCACTCACCAATCCGCATAAAACTCAACAACAAAAGAGTGCCCTCTGCCTGGCTCAAAAACAGTATCAGAAAAAGTGTCCTGATCCAAATGTCTAAAATAAATGACAAAAGATTTTTTTAACTCCTTAAAAAACCAACACTATATGGTCAATTCCAGGTTGATATAAAAGAGGATTACTTCCTTGGGGGACAGAACTAATTGAAGCAATTTTTCCATTTAAAGTCCTCAAAAGCACAAAAAATAAAATATTAATGAAGGTGGCTGCAGACTTTCTGCCACTACCAATGCCCATGGCATCTGATTGTAATATAAAAGTCAAAATAACCAGAATTATATGTCTGCTAGAAAATCAGAAAAAAAGTTTAATTAAAAAATCAGAATTTAAAAAGAACAGAATTTTTAGAATAATAAAAATCAGAATTTCTGAAAGAGAATAAATCAGAATAAGTTTAAAATCCAGAATTTTAAAAGAATAAAAATCAGAAGAAAAGGTTAATTTAGAAATCAGAATTTCTGTAAAAATAAAAATCAGAATTTCTAAAAAACATTTTGCTGTAGACAGGGTTTCTGAACACAGAGTAGCGACGGATACACGTTTATAAAAACTTCAAATATAAACATATAGCTTTGAAATTTTGTACTGATATCTCCAATAGTGTTATCTAACACTTTTAAAAATTTCAGAATTTTCTGATACTGTATTTTAAAATTATTAACAAAAATGTCAAAATTGTAAGAGAAAACGTATATTTTTTGCCCCTTTTCGACCATAACTTTTTAAATACAAAACCAAAAATTGCAAAATTTATAAAATAGTTAGTTAACACTATTAACTATATCTGTGCAAAATTTGATAAATTTAGGTTCTTTTTTGACTGTTTTATAAACGCTGCTCGGTCAGGTGTTACACCAACATTTTCTTGGGGGAGAATTCATTTTTGATCAAAGATCCAACTTATTACGTTTATATTTATTTTTTTAAACAATAAATCATTTTTACAAAAGTCTTTTCCTATCTAGTTTTGGCGAAAAATGCAAAAATTTTAATAAAAAATAAAATTACGTGAAAGGAAAAAATTTGCATAATTTTAACGTTTAGTCTCTCCCTTTACGTTTACAAAATCAGAAAAAAAATTTTTTGAAAACAATATTTTATAATAAATTCAGACAAGAACTATGCAAAAAATGTTTAAAAAATAAAAAATTTTATTTTTCTTATAAGGAAATTTTTTGATAATTTTGTTTTCGGAACTCACGTTCCGTTCGATGACGAATTCTAAGTCCATAGCTTTCTATAGATTTAAAAATTTTTAAATAAATTTGCATCTTTCGAAAGCTAAGATTGTCTAGAATATTTTTCTTCTCCAGATCCTTCCTTTAAAAAATTTCTAAAAATGCTAACCCACAAAATTACGAAAAATACCAGAAAAATACCAATTATTCTCATTTATTCGCCCATAACTTTTCAGTGAATAATCGGATTTATTTCATCTCTTCAGCAAAAATATTCTACACATCCATAGCTTTCGAAAAACACCAAAATCCTCCAAATCGGTTCACGGACAAAAAAAGTTATAGGGCAAAAAAGGCCCACGGTTCACGCAATGAAAACTTGGCAATGAAACGTCCAAGTTGCATTTAAAGTTTATTTAAGAGATTAACAGAATAAATGAGAGGAAAACAAGAGAAAGAAAGCTTAAAGGATTAAATTTCATGTTTTTTAAAAAAAAGTTGATCCTCATTTTAGTAAAATTGATTGTTTAAAAAATGTAGGTCGTCAACAGTTGACTGACCTTTTTTTCCAGAAAAGAAAGAAAATGAGTAAAAAATGAGGAGAAAAAAAAATTAAATTGACAAAAGAGCGAAAAATAAGAAGAAGAAAAATGTTTTAAAATAAGAAAAGAATTTTTGAGAGTTTAATTTTTGGCCAGAAAAAAATTTTTTTTTATTTTATTGTTTTAAAATGATTGTTCCCTTCCCTTGTCTCTTTTTTATTACCTTTTTTAATTCTCGCTTTTATTTTCTCACCTCTTTTTTCTTGAATTTATTTATTGCTTGCTTAATTTAATTTTTTTTTAAATATTTAGAAGGAGAGAGGAGAGGTACTAAAATGAATTTATCATCCGTTATTGAGGATAGAAAACAATAAAATCGTATTTGTGGCTGATTGCCCTAAATATAAGTAAGGGGGATAGAGACGTCCAAAATTTTTTGTTTTGATTAGTGTTCGGAATTTCGTACCGTACCGTACTCCTTACCGTAATACCTACAAATACTGATAATTTTTCATCGGTACCGTATTCCTTTCGTATTTAAAAAAATTTTTTTCAGTACCGTATTCAGTACCGTAATACCTACAAATACTGATAAATACCGAAAATATGGCCGTAGTAGGGCACGGTCCGATCACTAGTCTGATTCTTAACTCAGTATATTTTTTGGGGATTTTCGGTCGCAATATTGAGGCCAAGCCTGGAGACCTGGAAAATTTCCGGTCTTGGACGTCTCTACGAGAAAGCATTCCCTCAAATACTACAAAAATAAAAGGAAATTTAATTGTTAAAAAATATTTCTAAATAAATTGAACACAAAATTATGAAATTGATAAGGAAAATTGAGAATATAAATAAACAAAATTTATTATAAGCATACATATTTATATGTGACAAAATTAACCAAAAAAATTTTTTGGTTACTAAAAAAATTTTTTATGACTCATAAAAATTACACATTGGACCAGGAATTAAAAAAAATTTTTTTCTTTTTAAACAAAATTGAAAATTTTTTTGAGACAATTTTTGAATGGGAAAAAGAATTCTAAAAATTCTAAAAATTTTAGAGAATCTAATAGACACCCTCAACAATATTTATACAAAATTTCATAAATTTAGAGGCTCATTGGGCCAAGTTACAGGCCTGCGAATAATTGGCTCGAGCGCCCATTTAATCGCACAGAAATTTAAGAATTTTTGAAAATTCTGATTTTTCAGAATTTAAATAAGAAAATAATTTGGTTATTTTAAAAGACTTTATTTTTAAGAGGAAAGTACAAAATATTTAAAGTAAAAAGAGTGGGAAGGTCGGAAAAGCAATTTAGCGAAAACAACCGTTCAACGGGATAAGAGGGCAAATAAATATTACAAATAATATGTAGACAAAACACTCAAAAATTTATTTTTGGGATAAAAAGATGAGAAATGATAGAAAGGGGAAAGCTAAAGAAAAATTTTATATTTAAGTAAAGAATATGAAGACTGACCATTTTTAACATTTTACATTTTGACCATTTCGTTTTGAGTTGGGGAGGTGAGGTAGAGAGCGGCACGGGTGGGACCCCGGGCGGGATTTTACGGGATCCCGTCCCGAAATCCCGGGTTTTTAGCGACGAGCGGGATTACCGGGACTCCCGGATTAACGGGATTAATCCCGCGGGATCCCTCCCGTTCGATTTTTCACATTCAATCCCGTTACGGGGTCCCGGAAATGCGATTTTGCCGATCTCTAAGGTGAGGAATGGCAGGTTTTTTGGTCCTAAAATTTTGAAAATGGATTCTCGAAGATGTTAGCTACATTTTCCGAAAATTTCAGAATTTTTGGTCCAATAATTCTGAAATTATTAGAGAAAATACTATCAGAATGTCAAAGAAAATCGAAGAGTCTCTCTAGATTTTCTATCATAACTTGAGAACTACTGTACCAAAAATTCTAAAAATTTTAGAGAAGGTAGCTAACCCTTTTGTGAATATTCTAAAAGGAAATTCAGCTCCCTAGCTCCATTTTTAATGCCAATATAGAAGCGCGCGCCAAAACGTCGCTGCGCCAAAACACCCCCAAAGAACACTCTTAAATACCCAAAAATGCTGTGAAAGACCCTTGTAAAAATCGTTTTTTTGTTTTTTACAAACAATTTTCGAAAAAGGGCTAAAATTGAGAAAAAGGAACGACAAAAATAAACACGTAAAGATAGGCTTACGTAAAAAAGTATGTAAATATTTGCACAGAATGAACAGAAAATATTGCAAAAAAATATAGAAAATTGTAAAGAAATAAAAATAAAATAAAAAATAATTATTTTTAATGTTTAAAAAATTATCAAGGTCAGAAAAGGATGTAAAACAGACAGAAAATGCCATAAAAATAAAAAAGTTGTCGACAAAAATAATTTTTGAAGGTCGAAATTGAGGCGAGGAATACCGTCATTTCCCTAGAAAATACCGTAAATTCCATAAAATAGCCCCCGGGGGCATTTTATAAAAAAAAAGTTCAGCTGGGGATATTTTAAGAGGAAGAGGCGATTTTAGAGGGAATTTAGGGGGAGCTTTAGATTTTCGAGAATTTTTTTGGTTCGAAACAGTTCTGGTCTAGCACGGTGAAGCGTTAAAGTAGTAAATATTGCTAGAGGGTATTAAGAGTAGGGTTGCCAAAATGGCCAGACTCGGACCGGGCTATAAAGAGGGGATATCTGGCCTGAAAAAGACTCATACAGCCCGACTTGATAAAAACAAGCCCGAAAACAGACTGAAAAAATGCCTCGACCGTCGGCCCGGCCCGAAAATGGCAACCCTAATTATGAGGGTTTTCAGCTTTTACATATGTATGTAGTCTTAAAAAATACTTTTTAAAAATAAAAATTAATTTATTATAAATAAGCTTTTAAATTGAAAACAATAAAAAAAAAATTTTTATTTATTCCAGTCCAATTCTCGCTTTTATTTATTCACAATAAAATAAATAATATCCGACGATCAATGACAAAACAATGGCCGATTAATGCGAATAAATAAAAATATAAAAGGGAAAAAGGCCGATTAGCTCGCTTGGAATTTTATAAAAAAAAAAGAAAATTAAAAGTAAAAATAAAAGGATAATTTTATTTAAATATTGGAAAGTACAGTCAGAAAAAATTATAGGAGAAGGGCGGCTAAATTTAGTTTACTTTTCGTTCATCTACATATTTTTGAAAACTTTTAGAAAAAATAGTTTCGACACAAAAATTGTACATCTTTAAATTCTCTTTAAAATGAGTATAAACATAAAGATAATTAAACGGCAAAAATTTTACAAAAATTTTTAAACATTACTGTAGGGTTGACAAAACGACACTGGTATCGGCCAACCCGAGACCGAGATTGACCGATACTCAAGAACCCGATACCGAGACCGATACTATCATTTTGAGCCGAGGCCGATACTGAGAAACGATACTGACCGAAACTAACAGAAATTTTTATTTTATGTTAAAAAATACGTGTAAAAATAATTTGTTCATTATTTACATCATTCATCATCTAGATCCGATCAGGCTTGGCAATGTATACAAATTTTTGTGTCCTTATCCGAATAGAATTATGGAAGGCCAAGGAGAGATTTCGGGTAAATGTCCAGCTCGTCGTCCCCATGTCCGCAAATGCCTTTCTGAAAAAATGCATTTTTCCTGCATTCTTCTCCTCTCCTCTCTCTACCATAATTTTTCTCGGGCAAACAACTGATAGGTTGACAGTTTGGCGCGAATAATAAAGGGAGCAAACATGAAAAAGGTTTATTTACGGATAAATAAAAAATTTTAAAGTATAAAAATATGTGATAAAGTTCTCAACTATATTTCAAGTAGATAGGTTTATTTTATAAAGAAAATGGTTTAAAAATTTTTATGGCTTCAGAAAATGTTTATAAAAATGTTTAAACAATAAATTTCAGAAGATTTTTAATTTATAACTAAGGTGCGGATTTATATGCAAATGCATATTTTTTTTGCAAACTTGGCATAAAGTAATACGTTCAAAAAACGTGTTTTTAGCTTGGTCCGAAGAGTCTAGAGTGGATTTTATTTTGCATATTTTTGCATATTTTGGACTTTTTGTGGCTTTTTGCATATTTTACACTTTTTGCGCATATTCTTGCATATTTTGTCATTATTCACAGAATTATGCCTAAAAGTCAATCAAACTCGGCATGGATCCGTGAATGGATCAAGAGAATTGGCGGAAATAACATTTATTCTTCAGACGGAAAGGTGATATATTGCAACGCTTGTCAACAACAGGTTAAAATCACTTATAACAACAAAACTTCCTCGTTAATAAAAGTTCCATGCTCCAAATATTTCCAACTCGAGCAACACAATAACACGTCGAAGCATAAACTTAGTTTAGAGAGATTTTCTTGTGCTTCTGGAAGTAAACAACAATTTATTACGACACCCAGAAAAGGCCAAGACCCGGACAAATTTTCAATGGATCTTTGTGATGCGCTTTTGTCAGCTGCCATTCCTTTCCGTAAACTTGACAACAAGAAATTCCGCCAGTTTCTTGAGACCTGCTTCACATTACCTGCCTTGCTCACGGCCTTCACAGAATTGCGGAGAAAATAAGGGACGAA
The DNA here is from genome assembly GCA_036172955.1 of Meloidogyne arenaria. Taxonomy (NCBI): domain Eukaryota; kingdom Metazoa; phylum Nematoda; class Chromadorea; order Rhabditida; family Meloidogynidae; genus Meloidogyne; species Meloidogyne arenaria. The sequence goes on from JARQAB010000040.1 coordinate 2,966,842, forward strand.
TTCAAAAATGTCGACAAATTGATCGCAAGAACTAAACAAGTTTTTCTCAAAGCCCCACAACGTATTGCAATTTATCGTGAGATGTTTCCTGATTTAAAAATGGTCCCTAAACCTGTAATTACTCGTTGGGGAACCTGGCTTGATGCTGTTTCGTTTTACTGGGAACATTTCGAGGCAGTCAAAACGGTTTTTTTCAATTTTTATTTATTTTTGATTTCATCTGACATTGAAAGATCTTTCTCTATCTACAAATCAGTCCTTTCTGACAACCGAATGGCTTTTACCTTAGATAATTTTGAAAAATATTTGATTTGTGTTTATAATTCAAAAATTGACTAATAAATGGCTATTTTGTTGTTATTCTTTTAATTTTATAAGTTTTATAACCTATTTTTTTTCATTTTTAACTGCATATTTTTGTGCATATTTTGCATTTTTGGTGCATATTTTACGCGCATATTTCGCTGTTTTTACTTGCATATAAATCCGCACCTTATTTATAACTCTAGCTCTCATGTTTGCTCCCTTTATTATTCGCGCCAAACTGTCAACCTATCAGTTGTTTGCCCGAGAAAAATTATGGTAGAGAGAGGAGAGGAGAAGAATGCAGGAAAAATGCATTTTTTTCAGAAAGGCATTTGCGGACATGGGGACGACGAGCTGGACATTTACCGAGATTTCGGCTCTATTACACAATATACGTCCAATCAACTATTATACGTCCCATCAAATTGTTATACGTCCAAACATATTTTTATCACTTATAACTTAAAATGAATATAGGTAATTAAAGAAATAATTTTAAATAACAAAAAAATAACAACCTTTTTAGCGCCGCAGGCGAAAATTTTGAGAATTTTGGAAGCACGAGAAGGCATATTTCTTTTTTTTTCAGCGTCAGAGATGAAGTGAAAATTCCCGATTTTTCTAAAAAATGTCGGGAAACGGTAACGGGAATTCCCGTTAAAAATAAATCTACCGATTTCGGGAATTCCCGAGCCAAAAAACGTCGGGAATTCACGATTTCGAGAAATCGGGACGGCAGGATCCCTGATATATACAGTGTGACCAGAATGTTATTGCACACTATCCATCACATCATAACTTTTTTCATATTAAAGATAATGAGATAAAATAAAAATTAAATGATAGAGAATTAAATAGGGAACAAATATATAATCAAGAATTTTCGAAGTAACCAAATCTTGCCTGGATACAGAGTCGAAGGCGCGGGGAAAGATTCTGCACAGAAGTTCGCAATACCTTGGCAGACATTTTCTCTCATTCTCGAATGAGTGATTGGCACAGCGAGTTCAAACTTTTGGGTTAGTAAGCAAAGTCTCTTACCTACAAAATTTCAAAAAGAGTAATTCATCGGTTACAAATCCGGTGAGTACGGTGGCTGTATTTGAGACAAGTTAAAAGTACAAAAATATATACATATTCGGTTCCTGTATACACTATACAATACTATGTCGATGACGAAATTGAGGATTTAAAGATTTTAAATATTTTTTGATATTTTTATATTTTTTGTGGAATTTTATCTATTTTTGTGTGGTGACTCAGTGAGTCATTTTCCTTTTTTGACAATATTTTTGTGTACTTTTTGCAATGTACTTTACATTGCATTCATTTTTATTATAGAAATTTTTGCCTATAAAAAGTAGGCAGAAATTTCACTTTTTCAATGTATCTTTTGATCATTCATTTCTTTTAATATTCTGTGTGAATAATTAATCTGAGATATATTTTTTCCCTATAAATTAAATAGGAAGGTAAAAATAAATTTCCTCTCTGATGCCGTGTTTACATAAAAAGCGTCTTGCGTTTTGCGGAAGAAAATAGCATTCAAAAGAAGGAGAGACAAAATCGCGTCTCTTTATTTTCAATGCTATTTTCTTCCGCAAAACGCAAGACGCTTTTTATGTAAACACGGCATGAGGAATAATAGATTTTTTACATACTATGTAATTCTTTTGCCAGACAAACAAAATTTCACCTGTAAATTAAAAATTAGATAAATATTATTGTCTATAATTTTAAAAATTGTTGCCCGAAGTTGGCATTTTAACTTAATTGGCTGGTAATATTTAGCCAAAAAATGACAGAAAGCAACAATTAATTATTCTTATAATAATTACTTATTTAAAAAATATTTTTTTGTCTTTTAGAGGACGTTAAATAAATACCAGGTGAATTTAACAGGGGTTTCTTTTAAATATAAATATTTTTAATTGAAAAAATTCTTAAAGCTAAAAGAAAAATTCATTGCATTTTTCACGGTACACCTCAATTGAGTCCCGACACAATCGAATCCCGGACCCTATAACTTATGAAGGGATGGTCACTTTTTTTGCTCTTGGTACTATTGAATAGGACATTAAATAGGCTACAATATACCAAAAAATCAACATTCCTGACCGACTGTTAAAAAAGTTATGATCGATAAAGTGCCGAAAAATCAGACTTTTTTTAAAAAGGTTAGTTTTTAGATCATATCTTTTTTAACAATCAATCGAAAATTTTTATTTTTTGGTATATTGTAGTCCAGCTAATGCTCTATCTAATGATACCAAAAAAATTAAAAATTATCAACCCGTACTTGAGTTATAGGGACGGGACTCAGTTGAACTGCTCCGTATTTTTCAATAAAAATGCCCCTTGATTTACTGGATATTTTATTTAAATTTGATTATTTTGTTTGTTTATTACTTGGTTATCCTCTAAACATTATTCTGATTATTTTAATTATTTTTAAAACACCAAAAGAAATGGAAACACACAGCAGAATTCTGATACAAAATTGTGTTTTGGATATTTTAATGTTGACTTGTCAATTATTAATTCAAGTTGTATTAAAGTATAATATATACTGAAAATTAGGGTTCAACACTTACAATTAAGGTCAAGTAGTATGTGAACTCGGTCAATAACTCGTTATTGAAATCAACAAAAACCTCCTTTGTTTACTATTGTTGTAAGGTCATTAAACCACGGCTAATTCCTTTCTACAGCTGTAAATTAAATTAGCTTTATCAAGTTTATAGGCATTGACAACAGTCTTGAGAGATCTTTGAGATGTCTTTGAGATCTCAAAGACAACATCTTTGAGACCCGAGAAACTAGTCAGGGCCCGATTTAGGGTCAGATAATAATAATCATTAAATTTTCCGAAATATTTCCGTTAGTTTATTTAATACCTTAACAAATTTAAATTTCATATTCATTTAAAGTTTTACATTATTGATACAGAAGGGAATGAATTTATGATATTCCCTTATGGAATTTTGCTTAGTTTTATGAACGAAAATTTTAATCCGATCATATGTAACATTGTTTTCGTTTTTTGGCAGTATATTGGTACCATAAATATGCGTGGATTGTGTGTACAATTTATCTATAGATATTTAGTTTTGAATAGGTAAATAAAAAAGAAAATGGTAAAATTCCGTCTCAAGTCCCGAAAATCGTTTCGGACAAACGATACATATAACGTTCGAAGGAGCTCACCTAGTTGAGTTGAACGACACCAAAATTAGGCTCCGGGCACACTTATGAACCGAGACATGGAATTATGGGGGGGGGGGGGGGGACCAAACACATTTTTGGGGTAAAAATTCGAAAAATACAAAATCTTTCGATTGATATATTGCTTGTCCGAATCAGTTTCCGGGGCATATGACAAAATTTTTCAAAGAAAATAACAATTATAAATATTAATAAAATATTGTTAAAAGGAATATGGAAATAAATTTTTGTCGTTATTTATTAATGTTTTCCACTGTATTGGTAGTACAATTACTTCTCAGTTTGAATTTATCTGGCTTGTATATGACCTATAATGTTGGGGGTATCAAATATTTTGATGATTTTAACAAAACATGGCCATATATTCAATATAAAATTCAAAAGGTAAATTTTAAATTTAATTCAGGGACACGCCCAAAAGGTCGCGCGGCGCAAAGGCATAACTAGCTGGAAGATTTCCGGCACTTATCAAATTTCCCTCTTGGAAAATTTCTTTTCGGGTATCGGGCGGAACGTTGCTGTAAACTTAAATTCATATTTATTTGAAATAGATGAACGGCTTGACACTTTTACCTACAATTGGCGTTACAATAGTTATATATTTAATAATGATTATTTGTGCATTCAAAATGATTAGATTTGTTAATTTAAACACTAATTTTGATGGAAATTTAAAAAGATTAAATAAACTTTTAACAAAAGTTTTGATCCTTTTGGTAAGGAGATTTTCTATTAATATTTTGGGTACTTTCCTTTTATCGGAACACATTTTTATTTTTGTTTTCCCCCTTTTTTTCTTAAGGTGTAAAGAACGGTCAAGCATTCTTTCACTCTGTTGTTAAGGGTGGCACGACAATTATACAGTGGACAGTTGTACAGTATTCAGAGCCTTTTTAAAATAAATTTACTTTAGCGCTAATAAGAAAGTTTGACCGTTCCCATAAAGGAATAGAAAGTACTCACCCAGAGTTACCGTACATTGACACAATATCGGACCGCTGGTTCTAAAAAGCAGTAAGGGTACTTTTAGCCAATTGTAAGGTTGGTGTCATATTTTATGTCAGACCATTTTTAAAACTTTAAGGAAAGAAAAAAGTAGGAGAGGGACGAACTTGAATTTTACAGAAACTAGTGTTCGAGTTCAAATTATCGTTCATATTATTATTGGCAGATACCTTTTCTTTATAATAGAGGGTTGCCGTTTTCGAACCGGGCTGACGGTCGGGGCATTTTTCGGGCTAGTTTTTATCGAGTAGGGCCGGTCACTTTCGAGCCAAATATCTTAGGTCCAATGGAGTATTAACTCCTAATTATTGGGACATATAAACTGGACAAGAGCAAACAATACTCGTAAAGGTCACAAACCTCCATTGAACTCATAAACTTATTGAGCTTATAAACTATACCATAGCCTTAATTTTTAGGCTATTCTACCATTTATCGACCAAATTGGAATTTTATTTATTATAATTTCTTCACAAACAACTAGCAGCACAACAAACAATATCCGAATTTTTATTTACATTTTTCTTCATTTAACACCTGTATTTAACCCAATTATTTGTATTTTAACAAACACACCATATCGAAATGCTATTTTTAAACGTTCACAAATACATCCACAATAATTGAATAAAAATTTTTTTTTCTATTTTTTAAATAAAAAAAATTTTTTTACCCAAGGAAATTGCTCAGTTTTAGGGTGACTTTCTAAAAAATTCATAGAAAATTTTTTTCACGGTCAAAATTCACAATTTTATATTATCGCCTTCTCTGACGCAGCCGACCACTGGTCAGTTTTTCTGCGTCTTTTACATAAAAGAGAGTGGGCTACAACACTGACGCTCTGAAGAGAGACATAATTTCCCGAAAAAGAGAAAAGTTCCGGTCACTACTTCAAAATAAAAAAATATATTTAGCAAATGCCAAACACCAATCTTACAAAAATTAATACCTTCGTGCGACTCAATATCAATTAGTGATTTCTAAATAAATGTCTAGGAAAAAATATCATTAATATTATATGAACCGGGTTACCTAAATTTTCTTTAAATCATTCATAGATGAAAAGGGCAACTGGGCAGTTCACCAAACGACAGTTCACCAGACGCTAATTCACCATAAGGCAGTTCACCAAAAGGCGATTCACCAAAGGACGATTCACCACAGGACGATTCACCAAAAAACATGGGGTAATTCACCAAAAGGTAGATGATGGGGCAATAATGTCAATAATATCTATGGATATATAGCTACGATGATCATGGGTACCATCATAGCTCCTGCGCTACACACCTACCAGAGGGGAGGTATGCCCTTATTACACTGGATAATGGGCCACCCTATTACCATATGGGTAAAATAGAAAATTCACCATAGGTGTTAAAAGTCAGAGTTATAAAAATGTGTTTTACCTTTATTTTACTGATTGAATTTATTTATCAATCGAAATTGATAACTCTCTAGTGAGAGAGTTTGCTGTAGGCTGTCCCATCCTACCACAGACAGTCCTACTTGCTTAACAACTTCTCCGTTGGTGGAACAACCTTTACTTTTGTTGAAATAGGGGACCAAGCTGATTTTTGGGGTGAAAACGGAATCTTCGCTGGATAAACTGGAAATTGAGATTGATTAAGAAGAGTAACGGGAAAAGTTGTGCCGCTCCAAGGACAAGGGATTTTGTTCCAACGACTTACAACAACGGGGGATGTTGTTCGTGCTTGTTCCAACTTCCCACGTCCCTAGTTGTTGAAAGTCGTTGGAGCAACATCCCTTATTTTTAGAACAACATTCCACGCCGAGGAAACAACTTTTCCTTAATAGGAACAAATGTCCCCGTTATTGGAACAACCGTCCATGTCATTGGAACAACATCCCCCATTGCCCTGACACGGATGAAAAGTCCGTTGATGCAATGTCCATTGACGAAAAGTATTGACGGAAAATCCATTGACGAAAGGTCGGGGAGCCTTTTTAAATACCATTTTGTCGCCTTTAATTTCAATTTTATTTTAGCTTTTTAGAAAATTTATTTTAATTTAAAACTTATGTTAATTCTTCCAAAACCTTTTTATCTTTTAATTTTATTAATTATTTCTACAATTTTCCTGTTATTTTTAATTCTTCGTTTGCCTTCAATTTCTTACCAAACAAATCAATGTCAACATTTATGGGACTCTTCCGAGTGCAAAAATTTAAATAATTCTTTAAATTGGCATCCAATAACTTGTTTTATTGACGGTTTGATTTTTTAAAATGTTTTTGTCATCCTTTTATGCTACACCCTGTTATAATTTTGGACTTTGGGTGAGCTGGGAAAGTAATCCCTGTCTTCCTCCTATAAGGCTTGAAATGCTTAATAGAAGAGGCAAAAAATTAGTGAGATTGGGTAATTTTTCGAACAAGCTATGACCAATTAATGATTAACCAATTAATGATTAAAATTGCAAAAATCCGCAAGTTTTGTCCGCAAATTTTTTTTTGATTTTTTTCAAAATTCCGCAAATCAAATTTTCCGGGAATTTTTTGACATAATATCAGATTGCTGGAATTTTAATATATAGAAAACTGTTCTTGACAATTTAATGGCCATTTTTCTACAGACAATTAATCATTTAATTTTTTAGGAAAGCAAAAAAGAGTTCCCTGTCTTCAACAAAATGATTTAAAAGAAGTTTATCTTCCATTCAATTCATTTTTGAAAAAACAATTTGATTTGTACGGAGAGACTGACAAAAGTATTTTTTAAATTTCAAAATTTATTTTTAACAAATTTTGCGGACAGATGAATTTGTCCGCAAAATATTTGCGGACAATTAATTTTTTTGTCGTTAGGCTATTTTATGGTATTTTTTCTACAATTTTTTGGAGTTTATTTTAAATTATAATTTTATATTATAATTTATATTATATACCCATTATAATTAAAAAATTTTCCTTTTTAAAGAAAACAATTCTTTTGATTATTTTACTTCAAACATTCCTCCACGTCTTTTTAAAAATAAAAATGAAATGGTGGTTGGAAATCCGATTGAACAATTTAGCAATGTGGCTATTCGTCCAAGAATTAAATGTTTAAAACCTGAAAATGGTTTGTTAATTATTTAAATATTTTTTAAAAAAATTTTAGGGAAAAATTAAATTTGCGGACAAAACTTGCGGACATTCTTTTATCCGCTATTTTTTTCTGTAAATGAAATTTTTATGTGTTGAAGAGGAAAATGAGTGAGAAATGCAAGAAGTATTTAATAAAGTTTACTAGTCTCTGCAAAAATTACTTGCGGAAAATATATAATCCGCAAATTTTGTCCGCAAATGAAGAGGAATTTTTATTTATTTATTTTTTTTTAAATTTCAATTTCATTTTAAGGGGTTTTGTTTTTTTTAATTTTTTTCTGATATTTTTTTGGGGATTTTATCAATAAATTTTTTAATAAAATAAAAATTTAACGGAAAATTAATTTGCGGACAGAAGCTATCTGCAAATTTTGTCCGCAAATTCATTCTAATTTTTTTCATTTTTTAGGATTACCAATGAGCGTTCAATGGAGTCCAATTCCATACTTCTATCCTGTTCAAATACTCCAATTTGGCTTTGATTATTTTATGAGAAATCGAACAGAACTGAGGAAATTAGTTGAAAAAAGATTATCAACCAAAGATGATTTGTTGATACTAAAAAGTGGAGAAAAAGGTTTTTATAAATTAAATAGGAAATTGGAAAGGGCAGTGAAGAAAGGGTTTTTAGACGGGATGGTGGACATTTAGGGAAAATTTTTGGGTTTAAACAAATTTTTTAAGTTTAAAAATTTTTTGATTCTTTTGCGGACAATTTTTTTGCGGATTTTTTTCTTTTCTCTTGTTTCTGTTTCAGACATTGTAATCCATTAAGATCATTTAGTCAAACATTTTTATAGTTAAAAAATTTTTTTAATGTCCGCAAAAATACCAACCCGTTCTAAATATTCTTAAATGAATTTAAAAATAAATTTCCAAAAGTTAGCGAATTTCCAAATCTTCTCTGACTTGCCAATCTTACTCTTTTCTGCAAAAATTAAATCAATGGATGGCTCTTTTGTATTATTTTTTGAAGAAAGAATTGGGGGGAATTTAAAAAGAAAATTAAAGTTGGAATTTCGTCAATGGCCTAATGGAAGTGAAAAATGTGTTTGGAATTTAAATAATGATTTTGATGGAGAAAATGAAGAAGAAAATGTAATTTTAATATTTTTGGGGTTCTAAAATTAATTAAAAATATTTTTATGAAATTTGAGACATTTTATCCCATTTTTAGGAAGTTTAAATTTTTCGGGAAATAATTTTTCGTTTGGCCCCTTTCTTTCCTAATTATCTTGCATTTCCTTGAATTGTGATTGAGTTGGAGTGTCCTAGAATATTTAATTTAACCAATTGGTCTCTCACTCAGACCCTCATGGATATGGTTGTGGGTTCGGATCCGAACTGAAAATCAAGGCTTTTTTGGTTTGGTTCTTCGGTTCCGGACATTCGTTGACTTTCCAAAAGCCTGATAACTCTACTCAGGATTTATAATAAAAAAATTTTTTTTTATTTTTCAGTTACATTTTGCCTATTCTCTTGAACAAAATGCTGATTTTGTTGAATATCTCTTGGATTTACCCATTTTTGTTTTGAAAGCTTTAAATCTCTTAAATTCCAAATCAACTCTTTCTGACGCTTTAAATTTTATTCCAATTTTTATACAATTTTTTGGACCTTTACAACTTCAATTAACTTCAATTCGTCAAAAGAATTTTGCTCATAAAGAAATGTTTGAGGGTTTTTTTTATTTTTTAAAATTTTATTTTTTTTTCAGATTTTTGAGGGTAGCTGAATGGATTTTAAAAAATCAAGATGACAGAGGAGGATGGTTATTTTTCATTATTTTTTAAAATTTTTCTTGAATTAGTTAAAAATTAAATTTAAAACGTTAAAAAATTGTTTTTGATGTTTTAAACCGGAACGTCCCAGTTGTGTACCTCGCCATATTTTTTTCGATTCTTAATTTATTTAAATAATTAATATATCATTCGAAAGCCTTAGATGTGAGGATTATTTTTGCCAACAGGAGTGATCTGGTCAGATCATCATACAAAAAGGTACAGCCAGATAAAGATCAAAATCACGATTGCGTGCATTTATCGAGATGTAACTTTTTGTATGATGATCTGATCAAATCACTCCAGTTGGCAAAAATAATCCGCACATCCAGGGGTTTCGATTGATATATTTAATTATTTAAATCAATTAAAAGTCGAAAAAGTCATGGCCAAAAATATGGCGAGGTACACAACCGTCCGGTACACAATGGTCCCCTACCCGTTTTAAATAAATTTTCATTTAAAAAAATAAAACAAATTTCAAATTTTTTAGGCCAATTCCAGTCGAAAGAATTTTTAATAAAGACGAAGAGGAAAACAAACTTTTTCTTTCTGCTGGTTGGTATAGTGCTATGGCACAAGGTTTTTTTAAATTGTTAAAGAATAATTCTTCAAAAGATATTTTCTAGGACATGCCCTCAGTTTTTTAGCCAGAGCTTTTAATGCTACGGGAGATGAACGATTTTTGTTGGCAGGGGAAAGAGCTTGTGACCTTTTTGAATTGGTATTCTTTTTAATTTTTAAAGGGTTTTTGATGTTAAAATGAGTGGGGTTTTGGTTAACGATTCTTTTAAAAAATAAAATTTGGGGATATTTAATTAAACTGTGTTTTTGGCACTCTAAGAACTTTCACATCCTTCTAGAAAAATTCTTTCGCCGGCTAAACTTCACTTTATGTGTCTGGGCTCACAGTTGAGTCCGTGGGCTATTGTTAGCTCGACGAGCTCTTTCGAATGACATATAACTCATTCGTATTTAACTCAACCCATAAAGTGAAGTTAGGTCCTTTCAACTGAAACTAACATCTATTAAAAAATTTTCTACAAGGGCAAGGGCTTAACAAATGCAAAAATTTGCTGCTAGTATGCATTCTGGCAGAGTGACATATCGGGACGGACATATCGGGATTGATGTGAGAAAAATAACCTCTTGCCTGCTTACGTTGGTTCTAAAACATGAAAACTCTTTTCTTCAATATCATATCCAAGACCCAGTGGCCATAAGTCCCGAAATCAGCAGGTTAGCTGTTCGTACATTGAAATATCCCGATATGCCTGTCCCGATATGTCTGGCTCCCATAAATTCCCAATCTTTGGGAAATGGGTTCTAAAATTAAATAATAATTTTACTAAAAAATTGTAGACATTTCATCCCAACAATTTAAAAAATTTTCTAAAAAATTTCTTGAATAATCCAAAATTTTTTTCCTTAAAGCCAACATCAAAAGGAGGAATAAAAAATCAATTATTTGGATATGACTGGTATGAAGAATACCCAACTTTACCTTCAGGAACTTTTGTTTTAAACGGCTTCATTTATGCATTAGTTGGCCTAAATGATTTTTCTTCTTTTTACAACGAAAACAAAAATTCTTCAAATTTTTCAACAAAAAAATTATTTTTTAATGGAATAAATTCTCTACGTTCACTTTTACCCCTTTTCGATACTGGACAACGTTCTCTATATGATTTGAGACATGTCCAATTAAAAGGAAAATTGAGGCCTAATATTGCCCGTTGGGATTATCATTCTTTACATGTAACGCTTCTGGATTGGCTATATTTTATTACTCAAGAAAATTTTTTTAAAGAAATTTCAAAAAGATGGGTAGATTATTCTAATGGATTGAAAATTAAACATAATTAAATAAAAATAATAAAAATTTTTTTTTGAATATTTTAACTAGGGTTGTTGGCGACCGGTTTTAAAACCGAAATTTTTGAAATTTTTTTCCAAAAATTAACCGTTTTTAGAAGATTTTAAAAACCGGAAATTTGTGAAAATGAGTGATTTTATTAAAAATTCCCCCAGAATAAAACCGGTATTTGCCTAAAACTCAAGACCGATAACCGGGTTTCTAAAATTTAGATTAACCGAAAACCGGGGGTACCGGTTAATAACTGTCGCGGCTCAACGGCCGCGATGTCCACGTGAATGGCATGGCCATTCTCTTCCGATTTTCCGAGGAAGAGAATGGCCATGTAAAGCGGCCGTTGAGCCGCGATATTCTCCTTTCTGTCAAAGACAGAAAGTTTTTTCCCATCCTTTTTTAACATTGTTGTAATATTTTTTATTTTGTAGAGAGCCAAGCAAAGCCAAGCCTAGAGGTGAATAAAAGAACAGACTTTACGATCGCTTTATTCATTCCACTTTTCTTCAACATTTTCAATAAGAAAATAAAATATTTATTTGTTTAAATAAATTTTTTGATTATAAGTTTTTAGAAGATATAGGTGTACTCGAGTCCTAAGAGAAGCCCCTTTATCGTTCTGGGTTAGACTAGGACATTATTAGCCCTTGAGGACTCCATCTATCCTCCTTAAACCGTAACAGCCTCTAGTCGAGTCCGTTGTGACTTTGGGCCCGTTGTGGCATTGTCAGGTTTAGGTCCGTTGTGGCCTGAGAGGAGTTGGAGTTAGGGAATAGCCCGTTGTGGCTTTTGTTCGGAAGTGTTCGGAAATAAGATTGTTTGAAATTGTCTTTACAGATCGATCAGCGTTAATTAAAATATATTTCGACAACAACAACAACACATTCTAATCTAATTTCAGACAACCCTATTTTCGACAGTGGCGACCGCTCAAAAGAATTGCAGTCTTCAAAGTAGCAAGTTTAAAAGTTTAAAAATAAAAAGAGGGGAATTGTTAATCTGTTAGGATTAACATATTGGTGAATAATTTTTGGTTGATACGTTGATATCAACTGTTCTGAGAAATTTCCGAGTATTTTTGAAGTTGATACGTTGTTATCAACTTGGTTGAAGAATTTTTGATTAGATACTGTTCTGAAGAATTTACGAGAATTTTTGTGGTCGATACGTTGATATCAACCGTTCTGAAAATTTTTGTAGTTGATACGTTGATATCAACTGGTCTGAAGAATTTCTGAAAATTTCGAATATTTTGAAGTTGACACGTTGATATCAACTTTTCTGGAAAATTTACGAGAATTTGTGGTTGATACGTTGATATCAACCGTACCGAAAATTGATTGAGTATTTTTGAAGTTGATACGTTGATATCAACCTTGTTGAATAATTTTCGATTTGATACGTTGATATCAACCGGGTTTGGAAATTTGAGTCGATACGTTGATATCGACATTTTCGAAGAGTTTGAGAGTTGATACGTTGAGATCAACTGGGTAATTTCGAATTTTTGACCTTGGATTGGTTTTGGAGAAAATTTGGTAGTACTATCGGTGTTATCCGGATAGGTCTTGAAAAAAAAGTTGAGACTCAAGTGTCCAGTTTCGTTCACTTTATAAGAGAGAAAAAGTCAAATTAGGTTATCAGAGTCTGAGAAGAAAATGGTGTTTCCTGAGTTTATTGTTCATCCGTTATTACTGGCAATGGATGTTTTAAAGGATTATTTAGAAGAACCGGAACCAATCATACCCCCACGGCCGACGAACGAACAAGAAAGGCATGAATGCAAAATATTGATGAGATCCCTCAAGAATAAAAATGAAGATATTTATGAACAAATTCAAGAAATTAGGAATGGTAGACAGGTTTATGAGGAAAGGGTAAGAGAGTATACGTTAGAAGAACAGCAAGAGTTTGACAAAACACTCAGAGCAAGCGTTGACTTGGCTGAAGCGTATCAGATTAGCCGTCGTGCTAAGAAAAGGCATATCAAGTACAGCGAGTTCATTGACGAATTAGACAAGATATTAGGTACTGGTAATGAAATTAGCGGAACTAGCAGAAGTAAAGGTGTCATATTACCGAAATTGGAATTAAAAATGTTTGATGGTTCTGAGTGGGAAAACTTTTGGCCACTGTATGAAGCGACAATTCACAACGACAAGGACTTAGACCCCATACAAAAAATGTCATATTTGGATTCATTATTAAGAGGAGAACCGAAGAAAGTTGTACAAGGACTTTTACCGTTTTCAGAGGCAAATTATAATTTAGCAGTAGATCTTTTGAAGTCAAAATACGGGAAAAATGAGAAAATAATTCGAGATTTACATAACAAATTGTCTAGTATTCCAGAGTCTAGGTCAATAGAGGATGATATAGTGAATCAAGTCGAAGTCGAAAGGGTTTGCAGACAACTTGAACATTACAATCAAGACTTAAAATCGCCTCAAATATTTTTAGCGCTCGAACAAAAGATGTCTAAGAAAGTTTTACTCAAATATTTAGACTTGAAGCAGAATGAAGGTACTGAACCATGGACTACAGAATTGTACCGTAAGTGTTATGCAAAAGCCGTTGAGCATTGCCAAATGATTAATGAAATTTACCGAAAAGGAAAAAAGGTTAAAGAAGTAGATAAGAAGAGTAGTAAAGTAAATCATGGAGAACCGTTGAGTCCCACGATGAATTTTGCTATTCGATACCAACCTAAGGACACAAGAAAACCCTGGAGAGCTAGTGGCGAAGGTCCGTTGAGACCCGGGCGTGAGCGCGAAAAAGAAAAGCGGCGCGATAGGAGAAATCGATCGCGAAGGGAAATTGAAGATTCATCTAGTAGATCCTCATCGTATTCAAGTGTATCGAGCAACACGTCAACAAGTCAATCTAGAAATGGCAGAAATCAAAAAGGGTCTCCATGGCCTCGAGACACAAGAGGTAAAGAGAGGTTTGAAAGAAGTGAAAGTTCAAGTAACAGCCGAAGCCCCGCAAGGTATCCATGTCAATTATGTCAAGGTAAACATTTTCCGCTTGACTGTGATAAATATAAAACAATAGAAGATAGAAAGAAACAGATTCAAGAGTTGGCACTTTGTTATATTTGCTTGAAAAAAGGACATAACGCAAGAGAATGCCCAAGATATAATTTACCATGCTTTTTATGTAAACGCCCGAAACACAACGTTGCATTGTGTGGAAAAAGGGTTCCAAAAACAGAACAGGTTACATTAACAATGTACGAAAAAGAAGTTAATGATCTAAAAGAAGTAAACTCGTTATCAGCTAAAATAAAAGGAATTATTAAGAAACCAGACGAAAGTTTTACGTTGTTAAAATGTATTGAGGTAACAATATATAATCCGCAAAAGCCTAATCTGCGAAAACGTGTTATCGTTTTCTTGGATCCTGGAAGTGAAAGAAGTTACATCACAAAGAAGCTAGGTGAAGAATTAAAACTGGAAGCAACAGGACAAGCAAATTTTAATATTAGTGGATTAGGTGGAGTGCAACTAGGAACCTACGAGTCCCAAATCGTTGAATTTGGAGTAAAAGGAAAAAACTGTGATAGAATAATTAAAGCAAGAGCAATCGAAAAGGTTATGAGAGACTTAAAGTTTATCAAGTACCGAAAAGCGCAATTGAAGGAATTAAGTGAAAACAAAATAAAACTGAAACCAGACAACGTAGAGCCTGAAGTATTGATTGGAAATGATTATTACGACACGTTTCATGTATCGGTTCTCGAAAGATTAGCCAATGGATTTTTCATTAATGACTCAAGTTTAGGAAAATTTCTTTCGGGAGAAGGAAGAATAAAATCAAGAGAAAAGCAAGAAGTAAATAAGACAAAGCCTTCCGTTGTGTTGGCTTCTGTGCAAGAAGACGATATTGAATTCGAAGCAATAGAGTCAAGAAAAACTAAGTCGTCGGACTTAGAATTAAATAAATTAGTTGAGAGGCAAACAAATTTAGAAACAATCGGTCTCGCAGATGCAAATAATGATGAAGATAAAATATGGTTAGAAAAGTTTAAACAAAATTTGAAGTTTAATGGAGAAAGATATGAAGTAAAACTAATTTGGAATGACGAAGTGCATAATTTACCGAACAACTATGTACTAGCTCTAGGACGTCTCAAGTCAAATAAAAAGAAGTTAGACGAGAAGCCTGAATTATTAAAGCAATATCACGAAATAATAACTGATCAACTGAAAAGAAAGATGATAGAAGTAGCACCCAAAGAAAGGCAGCAAATATGTCATTATTTGCCGCATCATTTTGTTGAACGTCAAGACAAACAGTTTACGAAGATTAGAATTGTTTACGATGCAAGTGCAAAATTAAGGAAAGAGTACCCATCGTTGAATGAGTGCTTACATAAAGGACCTAACTTGTATAACGATTTAGCCGGAATTTTATTAAGAGCTCGAATGAAAAATTATCTTGTAACATGCGATGTTGAAAAGGCATTTTTACAAATTTCGATAGATCCAGAGGACCGCGACGCATTAAGATTTCTTTGGTATGAAAACCCAGAGGATGAAAAAAGCGCTATCGTTGAATATCGCTTTAGTAGAGTCGCGTTCGGAGTAATATGTAGCCCGGCACATTTAGCAATTGTACTTAAACATCACTATGAGAATTATAGTGACGCCGTTGTTCGTGAGTTAGAAAGGAATACATACGTGGATAATCTTCTAATAGGAATTGAAGACCCAGGAGAGCTTCAAAGCAAATACGCAATTTTGAAAAGAATATTTGAAGAAGCAACCATGAATGTACGAGAATTCACGTCCAATGCATGGCAAGAAGTATTAAAACTACCTGAAAGTGACAGAGGTGGAACAGAATCTACTAAACTGTTAGGTTTAGTATGGAATTTAAAAGAAGATACGTTAACTATAAAATTACCGAAATTTACTGAAGAAAAGGTCACAAGAAGAACGATACTTTCACAAATTGCAAAGCCGTATGATCCGTTGGGACTAATTAGCCCAGTCATATTGAAAGGAAAACTTTTAAGACAACAAGCTGAAAAGGACAAAACCTTAAATTGGGACAAAACAGTTGATCAAAAAAGTGAAGAAGATTGGAAAAAATTAATAAAAACGTGGAGTGATCAATCAATAAGTATATCAAGAAAATGTTGGAATTTTGTAGAAGATAGAAGTAAAATCGAACTACATGGATTCGCTGATGCATCAATTTATGGAATAGGCGTTGCTATTTATTTGAGAAGAATAGGAAATAAAATCGAAACAACTTTGGCATTCGCAAAAAGTTTAGTAATTCCCTCTATAATTGGAAAAAGAAAGACGTCAATCCCGTCGTTAGAATTGCACGCAATGAAAATCTGTTGCACTAATATTGAATTTGTGAAGCAAGAGCTAGAGAAAGAAAATAAAATTGAAAAAGTTAGGTTATGGACCGACGCTGCAGATGTCATTGACTATCTAACAACAGGAAAAGAAAAAGACAGATTTGTTAAAAATAGAGTTAAGGTAATAAGGAATTATCATGTAACCCACGTTGTTGGGAAGGATAATCCGGCAGATTTAGCGTCTCGTGGCTGTTCAGTAGAAGAACTTAAGGAAAGTGAAATTTGGTTTAAAGGACCTGAATGGCTATCGAAGGAAGAAGCGCTCTGGCCAACAAGTCTAAAAGAATATAACCCAGACACGTTTGTTCCTCAAGAAAATACAACCGCAGAATTGCAAATAAGTCTTGGGACAGGTGAGATTAATGAAGAAGTAATACCAATTTGTAATTTCGAGAGATTTTCACAATGGAAGCGTGTTCGGAATTGTATGGCGTACGTTTTGAGAGCCGTTGAGCATTTTAAACAGTCTGAAAAAGAAAGGAGAGAAATTTTGAATAATGATGTAAATTTAGTTCCTCCACTCAAGATAAATGAAATTACAAGCGCAGAAATATTTTTAATATTAGAAGCTCAAGAAATGTTTCCTCCAAAAGAAGAAAGTATCCGTAATCTTGGACTATTTCAAGAACATGGAATCTGGAGAGCTGGAGGAAGATTACAAAAAAGCGAACTTGAACCCAATGCAATTCATCCGATTTATTTGCACCAAGCAACGCCGATAGTACCGCTAATAATAGCAGATATGCATAAAGAAAGGAAGCACACAGGAACAATTAATTTATGCGCAGCGTTAAGACAAACGTATTGGATACCAAAATGTAGACGAACCGTTGTGAACGTCATACAAAAGAATCGGAAAACGAAATGTCATTTATGTGAACGTTATCATGCAAAAGCATACGATTATCCAGAGGCACCCCCATTACCGGATTACCGTGTTAGCGGCAAAGAAATTTGGGAAACAACAGGCATTGACTACTTCGGACCTATGACTGTTAAGTCGGAGGATGGAAAGTCAATGTTAAAAATATGGGGAGCTATTTTCGTATGCGCCTTGTCAAGAATAATACACTTGGAATTAGTTTTAGACGCAACCGCAGAAAAGTTTCTTTTAGCATTCACGAGATTCGCCCGTCGTTGGCGCATTCCGAAAAGAATCATTTCAGACAACGGAACAAATTTCGTCCTAGGAAGCAAAGGATTGAAGAAGCTCTGTCAAGAGAACGCGAAAGAAAGGCAGTTGTGGTTAGAAATTTATGAAGAGCGCGAAGTCAAAGAATATTCAGCAAAGAACAAAATCGAATGGATATTTATAACTCCGTTCGCCCCGTGGCGAGGAGGTTTGTATGAGCGCATGATTGGTGTTGTCAAGCACCATCTGAAAAGAGTAATTGCTAGAAAAACAATGACTACTGAAGAAATGTGGACTCTACTCGTTGAAGTAGAGAGAATTGTGAATGAACGCCCGATTACATTTTTGTCAGAGTCAGAAGTATTGAAACCGCTTCGTCCGATAGATCTAGCCTTTCCGTTGATGAAAGGGAATGAAACAGACATAGCAACAGAACCATTTGATAAAAACGATCCGAATTACTTTGAACACTCGAATAGTCGCGAAAGTTTAATTGACAAATACAAGAACGCTGTGGCAGCAGCGGAATGGTTTTGGAAAGAGTGGAAAAAATCTTATCTTTTAGCGCTAAGGGAAAAACATGTAAATTGTGCAAAGAAACCGCAATTAAGACCAGAGGAAGGAGATGTAGTGATAATTGAAGATAAAAATGCTCCGAGAAATTTGTGGAAATTAGGAAAGATAACCGAAATTCTGTCTGTTAGGACAGCCAAAGTGAGAGTAGGTAACAAGGAGTTTGAGAGAGCAATAAAGCACCTGTACCCCCTTGAAGTAAATGAGTTTGGAGTAGTAGAAGAAATGAATAAGGACGAAACAAACCAATCCAAGGAAGTCAAAACGGAGAAAGAAATTAAAATTTCGGAAAAGTTTGAGAATTCTAATAACTTTGCCATTTCAGATAAACAAAAAATGGAAGAAGAGTTGATCCAAATTGATGAGACAGAAGCGATTTTTTCGAAAGAAGAATTGGAGCAAGCTGAAAAAATTTTGGATGAGGAGGAGGAGGATACCATCAGTCTTGATGGGGGAGTGATCATCGAGATAGCGACCGAAACAAAATTAATCCCAAAGGAAAAACAACGTTTCTCCACTACTCAAGGTGGAAATTTTCGGGTGGACGTTCCTACTTGGTTGTTGGGCGATGACAACATTGAAATTCTTGGGGAAGTTGTGAGAGAAAAAGAGTATCGAGCGTTGACCTCGAACTACCCATTGGAGAGTGTATGGTGGACAACATTACCGGGACGAGCAAAACTCAACCAATTACTAACAACTGTCATCTTTTGGTGCAGCATGTTATCGCCGAACATTTACGGGGTTTTAGATTGGTTGACTCGGATTCCTGGGCTCCAGGTTATTTGGATTGGTGAGAGACCCCCTCCATATCATCCAATCACATGGGTTCACCCTAATGCCGACACGAATCTGAAGATGTTATTGGGAATGCTTGTGGGAGTCGGAGCAAAATTTGAACTGACTAAGATTCGGAAGCGGAAAAGGAGCAGTCAGAACAGCATACCTCAAGAAAAGTTTCCACAGGTGGCCGTTGTGCCTAGATTAAGTGGACCCAGCACCAGTGGCAGCAACTCGGCCGTTGTGCCGTCGAACTACTCGGCCGTTGTGCCGTCCAACAACTCGGCCGTTGTGCCGTTGAACAACAAACACCCGAATCATATTTATGAGGTATTTGCGGACCATCAAGCAGTTAAAAACTACCCAACTGTGCCTAACTACAACCCGCTCGCCGGAGAAATTGTATTTATTCCATCAAAAGGCGAAGCAATAGCATTCTTCACAAAACAATACCTTTTGAGCAATTTCTGGCCTTCCACTTTCTGGCTGCATGGACAACAATATTTTTCGGTTGAACAATATTACTGTGAACAAAAATGTCTTCTGTTAGGAAGATTAGAGGCAGCAAAAGAAGTTATGAGAACCTATAGCCCAGCCCAAGCAAAAAATATCGCAGCATTAAGAACACATCAAGAAATGGTTGATTGGTCTCGGGTAAAATATGGAGTTATGATGGAAGGGCTCACAGCAAAGTTTAGTCTTCCACAAGAAAAGGAAGTTTTAATCTCAACACACCCAGCAATGTTACTGGAGGCTAGTAGCGATACGGATTGGGGAACCGGCGAACGTCTCGAACAACGTATGCGTGTGGGAAGAGGAGACAACAATCTTGGAAAATTGCTAATGATTCTCAGGGACACAATAATTAAAGGTGAGCAACAAGTACCGATGTTTGAAGATAGTGACCAGGATTTTCGTTCGTGCGCTTCATCTCCAACTCCAAGCGTTCAAACGATGAATTCAGGACCCTGGGGATCGACCGTTGTGTCGATAAGTCAGCAGCCGACCGTTGAGTTGGGAAAAGAGAATGAGCAAGTAATGGACCCAACCGTTGAGTTGGTAGATGGACCAGAGCAAAAAATGGAACAAAAAATTTGGAAATTGTTTGAAAAGACCATGGAAAATTGTTATGACGAACGATTCGACTTTATAGAAAAGCTAGGTTCTATTTTGGAAAAAGAAATCGGTGAATGTCGAACATTACCTTTGGCAGTACGCTCTCAAGACTGGCCAAGATAAATACTGACATAGACGTATTTGTGTTCACTCCGGAAGAAAATTTAGTGAAAGAAGAGAAATTAAAATCAATCAGAAACGTTCTGAGAAAGCATTTTGAATTTGAGAAACTAGTTGTTATTGCTAATGCCAAATGCCCTGTCATGGTTGCTAAAGTAAAGAATGGGTTTTCAGTCGACATCACCGTCGGAGGAGCAAATGACATGAAAGGAATTTACAACAGTTTGGCTATCAACATTCTCGGAAAAATTGACGAAAGATTCCGAATTTTGTTTTGCGCGGTAAAGACGTGGGCGAGAAAAATAAATGAACCGAAAAAAGGAACGCTCAATTCGTTTAGTTTGGTGTTGTTAATTCAGAGTTTTCTATTTACAATGAACTTTATTCCGAACATCTTCAAAAGATATCCAGCAATTTACAAAGAAACGAAGATCCACAATTTCGCGTCGTCGAAATTGCATCATGCGATTGTAGTGGAATTAAGAAAAGAAAATGAGTCAGAATCAAAGGAAGTAGTATCACTCTTGACGTTGTTCTTTGAGTGGTTTGCAAGTATTAATTTTTCTGAATTAGTAGTTAACAGCAGAAGTGGAGAATTGATGCGACGACCCAAAGGTGAAGGAGCGCCATTTAAGAATGATCTAATTGTTATATTAGAACCATTCGCTCAGGAAGCAAATTCAGCAAGAGCAGTTAATATAAAAGGTTGGAAAGAAATTAAAGAGCATCTCCGTAGGACCGTTGAGTCTGCGCGAGCTAAAGATTGGTTAGAATGGCAAGAATTAATGGGAATTCATGAACCAAGTTGGCCCCGTTGTGGACCACCTCGCATCAAAGCAATTAATGACAGTGACTCGGATGATGAAGTAGAAAAGTTGGGTCTAGAAAGCAAAACAATCATAAGACAAATGAAAAATTTCGCAGCCACACCCACAAAAGAAGAAAAAGAAGCTTATGACCCTGAAAGAAATTGGAAACTGAGTAAGTTAGAATTTAACCGAACAAGTTCGCATCCTAAAAGAGTTTTTGTTAACTCGAAGGTTTATGGAATTATGATATTAACGGTCTTAACACTGATCTTTAGACTGACCTGTGCTTCATTCTCCACCCCCTTGATTTGTCACAATGAAGGGAATTCGAAATTTGTTAGAATTTCGAAAGAAAAATCAACCTGTCTCAATCTCGACAAATTATTTGATGAAGCCCCAATTACATTGAAATTAACGTTATATAGACCAGATCAAAAAGAATACGAACAAAAAGCGCGACTATGTGCCGTTGTCATGCACGTAGCAAAATTCTGGACAAATTTATTGAATGACCCATTTACTGAAACGCAGCAAATTCACATTCGAACTTCCAAGGAAGAATGTGAAGAAATGATCCGAACGAATGTTTGCAAGCACGGAAATCTCGTTGGAGATCCGAACGCAATGACCACAACGAATAAATTAGAAATTAAACATACGTATTGGTCTATAGGAAAATCAGAAACCTCGGTGACGAACTGTATAGTCAAAACGATTACAGTATTGAGCCAGCCAGGACGAGAAGAAATAAATTCACCCTTGATCGACCTTTCACATTGCAAGTATTCAGAAGGCAATTGTCACATTGACGATGAATCAGTTGTAGTGTGGAATGTTGAACCAACGGAAGGAGTAAATGCGTTTTGGCACAACAGTGAACGCCGTTGTGTGTTCAAGAAATTTGCCACACGTAATGGGACATTATATAGAAATGGATGGTTAAGCTACCCACCGGACTTGGCACTCACATTTCCAGAAGACCCAAAAATAATAACATCTTGTCATAGATGGCTAATTGTAAGCGATCAAGGACTTGCCGTTGAGCAAAGACAATACGATCAAATGCACGGACTTATTAAAAATCGCAAGCGTAGAGAAAAGGAAATGGGAATTCTTGATGGAAGCGTAGAAGTATCGCAACTCGAATCGCAAATGCAAGCTCGTTCATTGTTTGCCGACCGAGAACTCCGTCGAGCGTTCTCGACATATTCAAGAATGTTATGTGACTATATAACCGATTTAACTCTGTCAGGAGAAGATTTCACACATTTAAACCCCACGATTGTAATAAGAAAATTAGCGAATATACAAGAAGTTGAAGCACGCTGGGTCGAAAAGAATATACTAGAATTCTGGCCGTGCTCAACCATTCACAAATACGAGATAGTGACGACCGAAGAAATCTGTTATGATAAATTGATGATAAATTTATCAATTAGCGACTCAGAACATGACATTAAAGCATTTCTCGACCCAATAACGTTCATATTATCGAGAAGTGCCAACCCTATGCCTTGTGAACGTTACCGATTAATAGCCGTTGAGCTAAAGGAACTCTCTCACAAGTGGATCAGATCACAGGAAAGATCACCCCTGTAAAAGAAATAAGCGAATTATCGACTCAAACAAAAGCATGGTCTATAAAGCTACCAAAAACAGATTTACAAATCTTTAGAAAGCTAATACTAACGAATTTATCGCATCCACAATTAGAGATGTTAGAAATAATGAAGGGTTTTAGAATGAACGAATTTAACCCCTACAAGATGTCCAAAAGATTTTTGGGGGGAGGTTCTGTGGAAAACCGTGAAAATTCAGAACCCGGAATTTGGGGGACGTTGTGGCCCAGAATAGACCCGTGGACAATAATCGTGAGAGCCGTTGTGCTCATAGTTATAGGGTCCTGGGTGATGAAAGGATATACATTTTTCCTGACTTGGAGAGTGAAGCGCACGATCAAACATTGCCAAATTAAAGAAAATTTTAATGAATTTAAGCAGGTACGATCAGAAGCAGCAGTGCATACACAACAGCCGAGAAGAAAGTCAAGAAAGTTTAATCGGCGAGCCGTAAGGACCCCTCGAAAAAAATAGAGGGGAATGTCGCGGCTCAACGGCCGCGATGTCCACGTGAATGGCATGGCCATTCTCTTCCGATTTTCCGAGGAAGAGAATGGCCATGTAAAGCGGCCGTTGAGCCGCGATATTCTCCTTTCTGTCAAAGACAGAAAGTTTTTTCCCATCCTTTTTTAACATTGTTGTAATATTTTTTATTTTGTAGAGAGCCAAGCAAAGCCAAGCCTAGAGGTGAATAAAAGAACAGACTTTACGATCGCTTTATTCATTCCACTTTTCTTCAACATTTTCAATAAGAAAATAAAATATTTATTTGTTTAAATAAATTTTTTGATTATAAGTTTTTAGAAGATATAGGTGTACTCGAGTCCTAAGAGAAGCCCCTTTATCGTTCTGGGTTAGACTAGGACATTATCTAGCCCTTGAGGACTCCATCTATCCTCCTTAAACCGTAACAGCCTCTAGTCGAGTCCGTTGTGACTTTGGGCCCGTTGTGGCATTGTCAGGTTTAGGTCCGTTGTGGCCTGAGAGGAGTTGGAGTTAGGGAATAGCCCGTTGTGGCTTTTGTTCGGAAGTGTTCGGAAATAAGATTGTTTGAAATTGTCTTTACAGATCGATCAGCGTTAATTAAAATATATTTCGACAACAACAACAACACATTCTAATCTAATTTCAGACAACCCTATTTTCGACATAACCGGTCGCCAACAACCCTAATTTTAACTTCCAAAATAGGGGTTTTCGATCTCGAATTTTTCTAGTGCTGGCGCCCTAATGGCCCCGCGCCCTTATGACCCAACCCTTCTGAACGAAGTTCTGAATTTTGAATTTTTAGGTATTTCAGTACGACACGAAAAGTGTGACAATATTTTTCTAATTTTTTTGTAATTATTCACTTTTTGCTGTTTATATTACCTATATCATGTTTAAAGTAACTTTTTTAAGTAAACAAAGTTATATTTCATGTTAAGATATCTCACGATTTTTAAAAAAATTTTCTCGAAAATTGTATTTTTAAAAACTATTAGTGTGAAACATTTTTAATAAAAATTTTACATTTATTTTACTTTATTTACTATAAAACTTTAAAGATTAAAATAAAAAATGCCCAATTTAATTAATATTTATTTAAATTTTCGAGGTCGGGTTGCTACTAGAGATCGGAATTCTGAAAAAAAAACCGGGACCGGGAAATGAAAATTAGCCGGCCGGGACCCGAGCCGGGAATTCCCGATCCCGGTTCATCCCGGCATCTTCAAAAAAGCCGGGAAAAAGGACCTGGAAACGGGACCGGTCCCGATCCCGTTCCGATCTCTAGTTGCTACCCTATAATGTATTTAACCCTTTTTATATTTACATATTTATGTTATTCAAAAGTATTTTTCAAGTATACCAAGACTGTCGTCAATGTAACAATATCTCACGAATTTAATTAAAATAAAGAAACTTTTTCGAAAATGTTTTTTTGTATTTTTAAGACAAATATTATTGATGTAAATATTTTCAAATATTTTGTTAAAAAATTATTTAGTGTCTGTAACTTTTTAATAAAAATTTTCAAATTAATTTTACTTTACTTTTTTTAAAATAAAATAAAGTAAAAAATGTCCAATTTTCTTGATATTTTATTTAAATTTGATTATTTTGTTTGTTTATTAATTGGTTTTCCTCTAAACATTATTCTGATTATTTTAATTATTTTTAAAACACCAAAAGAAATGGAAACACACAGCAGAATTCTGATACAAAATTGTGTTTTGGATATTTTAACGTTGACTGTTCAAATGTTTGCACAAGGGGTAATACTTTTAAAACAAACCACCAATCTAGCATAAATCTAAACATTAAGTTTTACATAATTGACGATAATGTATATTCAGCCTTTATTTTTACTAATGGCATTTTATTTGAATATATGAAAAATAATTTCAACAAAACGATTTGTCAGAGTTTCATAATTATTGGGCAGTTCTTTTTCTGTATAAATTTGTATGGATTGTGTGCCCAATTTGTTTATAGATATTTAATTCTGAATAGGTAAAACACAAATAATTTTAATCAGAATTATATTTAAACACGTAAATCGCTCTTTGATCAGTCTTAAAGAGCACCAGCAGGTCCAAACTAGTGCTTCGAACTTTCAAATTTGCTCGTACTCGTACTTCGTACCACCCCTATTTTTGGCCTCCTACTTCCTCGTACTTGAGAAAAAAGCAAAAAATCGAAAATTTTTATGATTTTTTGGAGCCCATGTCATCTATTTTTAAATTTTAAGCGTTGTATGTGGTAATTTTTGAATCTTAGAAGGCTTTGAAGCTATAAATCCTCCAATTTCATCCATTTTCTGCACCGCAGGCGAAATTTTTGAGTTTTTTGGAATGCAAGGAGAAATATTTCCTCCACTTAAAAACCAGCACTCTAACGAGGCACTGGGAACGGGAACAAACGCTTTACTATATTAACGGTATATATGTATGTCGCCATGAGCAAGCGAGCACGACCGAGCGAGCTCGACGCATCGCATGACGAAAACAAATAAGAATTAATTCAAAAAAGTGGAATTAATTGATAAGAAACATATAAACATAAATTTAAAGAAACATGAAACCAAACTTTAAACGCTATTTGTACATGTTTTCGATTGTTTTAATTGTTGGTGTGTTTTATAATCTGATTAATATTTTCTACGTTATGCAATATATTGGTGGAGGTATTAAACAGTTTGATGAGGAATATTCGAACAAAACATTGCCTTTTGTTATTACGAAATCAGAGGTATCAGAATTATTTATAACATACGTTGGCGGGGAATGTCTTTAGTATTTTAATGTCTTTTAGTATTTAATGTGTCTTTTAGTATTTAATGAATGTCTTTTTAGTATTTAATAATGTCTTTTAGTATTTAATGTCTTTAGTATTTTACTTCAATCGTTAGAATACTGTTTAATGAGACTTCTAAATTTTTTTGGATCATTTATTTTAAATGGCTCAAGATTATTCCAGTTATTCACCACTCTATGAAAAAAATTATTTTTTGTTTTATTTGTATGTTTTTTTGCCCTAAGAAGTAGAGGCCTTTTATAATTTTAAGGGATGTGAAACCTTTTATAATTTTAAAAGCTTTACAATGAGCTGACCCTTTTACTGTAGGCGCTGAGATTTCAGAAGAAAATTAATTATTTTTTTAATAAAAGGATTTATCATCATTAATTTTAATCATTATAATACTTCCATTTGTTGTAATTTTTATTTATGGATTTAAAATGGTTCATTATGTTAATTTACATACTGGATTTGATCAAAATATGAAGAGATTGCTTAAACAATTGACAAAAACTTTGATTATTTTGGTGAAATATTTAATTTTATTTATGGGTAAATACCATTAAATACCCTAAGTAAATACCATCCTTCAGAAAATAATGAAATGTCAAAGTATGGTTGATCAGGAAACAATATGAATGTTACCATCACCTCTTAGTCCCATTACTTTATAGTTATTGATGTGTAGTGTTGTCCTTATTAGGGTTTGACCACGAATACTGAGGGCGCGTTTTTCGGGGTGTGTTGGAGTATGACTGACAATAAATTTTGAGTGTTATTCCGTCTGTGATCATCCAACGCACCCCAAAGAACTCAGGATTCGGTGTCAAACCCTAGTCCTTATAGGATGAATGTCCTTATAGGATAAAGATCAGTACAGTTCGATCATACTAGTCCTTAGCGCCTATTCTCCTACGGTGTTACAACCCATTCCATCTTCACCTATATTGTACTCCCTCTCACCGGATAAACTGTCTTGAGCTCGTCAATTTTAAATATTACCCTAATCGGGTTTGAAAATTTAATTTATTTAAATTTCAGGCAATTATTCCATCTATAAATCAATTTTTAATTTTATTAGCTGTATTCCTTGGTTCCATTTATAAAACAAATGATTCAATAAAAGAAAATATAAATATTTTTTATATATTTATGTTAATTTTCATTCATTTTACACCTGTTTTTAACCCAATTGTTTGTATATTAACTAATAAGCCATACAGAGAAGCTGTTTTTAATCGTCTACAAATACACCCACAATAAACATGTTTTTGTTTTAATAAAATCAGAATTTCAAAAAAATCAGAATTTTGTAAAAACCAGAATGTCGTTGACGAAATTGAAAATTTAAAGATTTTATATTTTTTGACTAGTAAATACTTATAAAGCTAATACAAGTATTTCTCATAAAAATTTTATGTTTTTCCATTGAAAGTTTAATAGTCCATTGAAGGTTTATGTGTCCCATGAAAGTTTATTGGACTCATAAACTTTTGATCGGACTCATAAACCTTCATGGGACTATTAAACTAGACTGGGGCCAAAATCAGTCTCAAAGTTTTTGGCGCCTGAAACGCTAAAAATAAAAAAAAAAGTTGCGAAAATGCCGAAATTTTTAAAGGATTATGAAATAATTTATTTATTAAATTATTTAATTAGCCCTTATTTTATTGCACTTTTATAAATGACGATATAAAAAATGGCGGCGATTTACTTAAGGAAAATTTTATTTAAAAAAATATTTTTTTATTTGGCATTTTTGCACTAAATCATACGTCTACATTTAGAATTCAACTCTAGTCTGTATTAATTAAAAAGCCCTTACTATTGCACTTTTATAAATGCTGTAGTTTAATCTTACTATTTTTAATTTCACTAATTAATATCTCTTAATGCCGACAAAAGAATTTTTTTTTAATTTTTTTGTCGGCAATTAATACATCATGGTAAAAATATTTTTATAAAAAGTGCAAATTAAACTGAATAAATAGCCGTTAAAATTAATTATTAATCCATTACTAAATTAAAAAAAAATATTTCTTCAAAGCATGTTTAAAAATTTATTTTTAATTTTAATTTCTCTCTTAATTTTTTACTTTTCTACGGGATATTCTCAAACTATTAAAGATTATAGATATGTAGAATTTCCGGCAAAATCTACAGAGTTTGTTTTTTTTTATTTTTAGTATTCGCCCAGCCCTGGTAGGGGTCAGCTGTCATAAAATAAAGGGCATTGAAAAAATTTCGGTTCGGATATCCGAAATTCCCAAAGGTCCGCCAACCTTAGCTTGGAACTAGTTCGAGAAATGGAACTAAGGAATTTCAAAAATGGAGTTCCGGAACTGGAACTACTAAAATTAAAAACCTAGTTCTGGAACTAGTTCCAGAGAAATTTTGGAACTTTGACATCACTGCCTTAGAAGGTTTACATTTTTTGAATCCGGTCTCTGCTATAAGTCGATCTCTGCTATATAAGTATAATTTACTGTATCTAATAAAAGCACACTCTCTAATAGGGATCTTACAGACCAGATTCCCAAAATCGAGAATTCCCGACGTTTTTGGGTTGGTAATTCCCGAAATCGGGAATTTAATTTTTATGCCGGTTAGATACTATTCAAAATTCTATGCAGAATTTTCGTCAGTATCTGCTGAGACTTCTTGAAAGCTAGTTTTCAAAAAAAAGTTGGTTTAATTTGCCCAAGCTTTTTTGTAGGGATTACAAGCTTTTTTAATCTCTAATTAAACTCAAATCAATTTTTAGCCCCGAATACCCTGAAGGATATTTAAAATTGAAAACTTTGAAAATCAGCAAAAGCAATGAAATCGACAAAATCCATATGGAATTAACTATCGAGTTTAAGGATTTTGTTGAAATTCATTTGACAAATGACAAATATAAAGACACGAAGACTTATCCTGTTGAAGAGAAAAAAGCTATTGAAAATGGGAAAAAGGAAATAAACATTAAAGACGTTTTTGATAAAGATTACTTGAATGGAATTTCTATTGCGGGAAAATACCATGATGAAAAAATATTTACTGTAAAAATTTTTTGAATAATTTAAAGCAGGGTTGTTGTATGGAGTGCCGGAAAATTGGGCTCTGGAAAATTGGGCTCCAAGATTTTTCGGAAAATTGGGCTCCAACTTTTCGGAAAATTGGGCTCCAGCGGAAAATTGGGCTCTTCGTGAAAAAAGCGGAATATTGGGCTCTAAAATTTTGGGCTCCAGAGGAATTTTGGGCTCTAAGAAAAAAAAGTCAAATTATGCAATATCAACGGGGGACGTTGTTAGTATGACGGGGATCAACGGGGGATGTTGTTAGTATGACGGGGATCAACGGGGGATGTTGTTAGTATGACGGGGATCAACGGGGGATGTTGTTAGTATGACGGGGGTCAACGGGGGATGTTGTTCCGTCAACGGGGGATGTTGTTCCGCAAACGGGGGACGTGTTAGAATGACGGGGGTCAACCCCCGTTGACGGAACAACATCCCCCGTTGATCCCCGTCATACTAACAACGTCCCCCGTTGATATTGCATAATTTGACTTTTTTTTCTTAGAGCCCAAAATTCCTCTGGAGCCCAAAATTTTAGAGCCCAATATTCCGCTTTTTTTACGAAGAGCCCAAATTTCCGCTGGAGCCCAATTTTCCGAAAAGTTGGAGCCCAATTTTCCGAAAAATCTTGGAGCCCAATTTTCCAGAGCCCAATTTTCCGGACACCGTTGTATGTATAGGCGGCACAAGCGCGGATTTCTGACGCGAAAAATAAAAGACTTTCTTTATTAGCGCCGTATTAACAAGAAAATAATCATTCGGAAACCGGCAGGGCCTTACTATTAAGAGGACTACACACGCCATTACTAGATACGAGTACAAATTTTGGTACGCGCTTAAAACACTGACATTGTAAGGATGATTCACCTAGCAGCATTTAAAACGCTTAGTCGGGGGTTAAACGATCTAAAAAGGAAAAAGAGAAAGCATTAGTCAATGCCCCGGCAGCTCAGAGGTAGAGCTCCTGTATGGTGAGCGAAAGCGCCTAGCAATAACTAGCAGGTAGTCGCAGGTTCGAATCCTGCCCGGTGGCTAAACTTTTGCAAAACTCTTTCTACAACTACATCATGGCACTAAAATAAACTTTTAAATAACTCAAAATCGTCAGCATAAATTTAAGCTTAAACTAGTGTAATAGATCGAACTCCGAAGGCTTTTACCCGATCCCCAAAAATCCTGACGTCAGGTTGCTACCCTAAGTTCTATGGATTTCATTGTCATCTAAAAAATTTTTACAGACAAAAGTTTTGATACGACCTCTCTTCGTTCCACAACTAAATCTTGTGCCAATCCCATTAGAGAATAAAAAAGAAGATTTATTGACAAAATTAAAATGGTATACTAAAAATTGGGAAGGGAAAGGATCAACTTTTTTAAAAATTTGTATACAATTTAAAAATGGAGGAGAATATTTAATTGCTGTATTTACTATTAGAAATGCCTATCATCATTTCCAATTTTTTGTTAAAATTCAAAATGGGGAAGGGGAAAAATGTTTTTTTAAACATTTTAAAAATATGTCTGAGGAGGATTTGGAAATTTTAGAAGATTATAGAAAAGAAATGGAAATTGTAATTGTTCCAAAAAATGTGATTGAAGACAAAGAACGTGGAATTGAAAATTTTGGTTTGTTTAGGGTTGAGTCCTTATCCTTTGAGGCAGGGGTCGATCGGAAATGAAGGTGCCTGAAATAGGAAATGTCGGAAATTGGAGATGGCTCAAACTTTGAAAGGAAATCAGAATTCCAATCGACCTCTGTCTTGAGGTCGCAAATTTTGTAGTCGGAGTCAGGGCTGAGCGTCATGGCGTTTTGCGTTTGTCGTGTTTTAAAAATTTGAAAAATTGGAGTTTTGCGGTTGGCTTTCACGTGAAAATTTTGGCGCACAGTCCTGGTTGGAGTTTCGAATGCGTGGCCAGAGGTGGGGCTGAAAGTTTCGGTGTCAATGTCTTTCGGGGTGGAGACTTTCGGGGTCAGGGTTTTGGCCAAAAAAAGGTTCGGGGTTTGGCCTCCTAACAGGAGGACTTAAATTCTCGAAGGTCTGTCCCTCCAACATCCCTGTTCCAAAAAAGTTCCCTCCGACATCTCTCCAACGAGTATCAATCAAATACAAAACTAAATAATTTCAATTTTCATTTAAGCACACAACGAAAATCAACATAAAAATTTTGTTAAAAGTACTGCATTAAATGACTTTTTCCACAAAAATACCCATTTCGATTACGAGAAAAAGGAATTTATTTTTTATAAAAAAATTTCTGCTTTTCCAATAATTGAGCCTTCTTTTGAATACAAAACTTATCAAATTGAAGGCTGAAGAGAGAAAAAAAGGGAAATATAAGATTAAAAGAATTTAAAGTTAAAAACAATGAAATATTTATTTTTAAATATTACCTCTTTAATAGTCCTTAGCTGTTATGGGAAATTTCGAGTTTAACTTTTGTAAGCCTCTAAAGCATTTAAAACGCTTATGTGGGGTGTCCGGGGTGAGCGCATTGCGTTCTTGCGTTTTTTGTCTAAAAAAGAAAAGACAAAATCGCTTTTTATGTAGAACGCAATGCGTGTTTTGCGTTGATTTTGGCCTTGCGTTGCGTTTTTCACAATTGCGTCTTGCGCACACCCCTGGGCCCGAACTTGGTTTGTATAAGCAAGAAGAAAAAATACCGAGCCTCTTATATGCAATGCTTATATAAAAAGCGTTTTGCGGAAGAAAATAGCATTGAAAAGCATGAGAGACAAAATCGCGTCTATTTATTTTCAACGCTATTTTCTTCCGCAAACCGCTTTTTATGTAAGCACGGCAATAGTACCAAATTACCGCTCGGTATAGGTTAAATAACCTGGACCGGATTCTTATAAGTACCAAATTAAAGACTAATTCGCCTGCTGCACAGAAAAGGCCTGGATGGGGGTTAAACTATCTAAAAGTACTAATGCTGTTTCCCCACCTCAGTCAGCTTTTCTATTTATGTAAAAAATAGCCTAGCAAGCGGAACTCTTTGAAATTCGAAAAAGCTAATTGGAATTATTGGGCTTTATTTGTCTTGATTTTTTTTCATTTTCTTCAATATTTTTTTAAATTTAACAACTGGATTTTAACAATTTTAACCAATTTTAGTTTTTAGAATAAAAATATTTTTAAATTTTTGGTTTATCAAACTATTCGAGTAAAGACATTAGACTACCCCTTTTTCGGCACTGGATGTAATTGTGAAATCCCGTTAAATTTACTACAAGCTCGACATTTTCACTTTGCCGGGCCCGGTATCCGTGTTTTTTTCTTCCAAGTTGACCCGGGACGGGTTTTCTGGGCTAAAACTCGAAAACCCGGTTTTTTACACCCGGGCCCGGTTTTTTCAAAATTATCAAATTTTAGTTTTTTTTCGCTAAAATTTTTCTTATTCTGAATTTCCGAGCTACCGGGCCCAGAAAACCCGGTACCGGCTCCGACCCGGGTCCGAGCTCTAATTATTATATCCAAAAATTTTGATCTACTTTTAATCATTGGTGGAATATTTTATATATAATTTAAGTAATTAATATTAACAATAGAAAATTAAAAAAATTTAAAAATTAAAGCACTTTGAAAAATTTTAAAATTAAATTATTTTTTAAAGTCCATCCAAAACATTACGGGGGGCTTCCCATTTAGTATCATATCCATTCCATTTTGTTGAATTTGAGGGAGCAATAAATATTCTATCGCCTTTGAGAAAAAAGGAAATAATGCCCAAATAAGCTGTCCTGGGTACACCTGCCTTTAAATTAAAAAATTTTTTTGCGGACAAAATTTGCGGACAATCCGCAAATTTTTTGCGGATTTGTTGTACAGCCAAACTCATGAATTTTTGATTAGAAAAATTTTTTGCGGACTAGTTTTGCGAACAAATCCGCAAATTTCAAACTAAAAAAATTTTCAGCAGATACAATTTGCGGACAATCCGCTAATAATCGAAAAAAATTTTTGCGGACAATCCGCAAATTTCTAATAAAAAACCTTTGTATCAGCCATTATTCCAATTTTTCTTGCAATATTTAAAAAATTATCCATAGACTCGTATTCTATTCTAAATTCATTTTGACCATTTTCTTCAACATTTTTCATCAAAATTTCATTTAAAGAAGCATTTTTAATTGAATAAACTTTTTTAAGAAATGAAGAATCATATTTTTGTTTTAATAAATAACTCAAATCTAACTGGTCGAAATTGGTTGGGTGTTGGTTGAGAAATATTCTTTTTAAATGACGATTGAAGAATAAACCTCTAAAAATGAAAAAGATTTTGCGAACGAAAAAAAAATTTTTTGCGGACAACAACTTTTTTTGCGGAAAAATTTTATTTTTGCGGATAGGGAATAAAAAGACGAAAAATTTAAGTTAAAAAATTTTTTTAAAGAAAACTAACCCACTAGCCCCCTTCTGTCCAAAATTAGTCATTCCAGTTCTTGACAATTCCGGTCTAATACAGGATCTATTTTTGCGTTGTGCTGGTTCTCTTATAAAATCATCCCAGAAACCAGGGGGCCATTTGGAGCCAATTTCTTGCCAAAAATCTCTAAAAATAAAGATAAAAAATTGAAAAAATTATTTTGGGCCCAAAACTATAACATTAATTGAATTTTAGAACTCGGAAATTTATTTAAAATTTGAATAAAAAATATCAAATATGCCTATCCTGAGGAGCTGTCTAAAAATAAAAACCAAATATTGTATGTATTTGATTTTTGGTCTAAAAAATTAACCCTAATAATTAGCCAACATGAGGTCAAATCTTGGACAGCTCCATTATCCCAATATTCCGTTCTGAAATAAAAATTTTGTTAATCTTTTTGAAGGAAATTTTGGTATACCCCGCCTTAAAATTAACCCAAAACTTAAAGTTCAATCTGTCAATGCTCCAAAAATAATTAAATTTTAATAAAAAAACCTAGTCATCATCCATCCTAGCCCAGCAAAAAAGTCAGACCTATACAACAATTCATTGGCTGTTTGATCGATAAATTCGGGCACTCCATTATCATTCCAAGCAGAAACACAAAAAAGTGTCTTGTCCAATTCTAGAAGAGGTCTAGTAGCCAAAAAATAATCAAAAAAGTCTGGGGCGATGTTTAAATCGTCTGAAAAATTTTCAAGAAAAATTAAAAATAAGAAAACCTTCAGTAATTATAACAGAAGAATAACCCATTTTATCAAAAATATGACTCAAAGTCAATTTATAATGTCTAGAAATTTTGTAATACACGGCAAATTGTCGATGCTCTTTAGGCACTTTAATCCTGGCTGTTTCGCTGCTTATATGCTGAAAAGTTTTTAATTTTTCATATTTTTGGTAGAAAAAGACTAGAAAATTGATTTAAAAAATAAAAACGAGACATTTCAAAATCAGAAAAAACCTCCTTCTTCGAAACATTTTTAGAAATATCTGACTAATTCTAAGAAGAAATAAAGTACAGGATTCGAACCCACAACCCTTAACCGCACAAAGCCAAAACACTACCACTACACTAAAACAACCACCAATGTAAATATTTAAATATCAAATTTTAACCTTTATATACTGCACTTTCCCCCTAAAGTGCAGGCTATTGTTAGCTCGACGAGCTCTTTCGAATGACATATAACTCATTCGTATTTAACTCAACCCATAAAGTGAAGTTAGGTCCTTTCAACTAAAACTAACATCTATTAAAAAATTTTCTACAAGGGCAAGGGCTTAACAAATGCAAAAATTTGCTGCTAGTATGCATTCTGGCAGAGTGACATATCGGGACGGACATATCGGGATTGATGTGAGAAAAATAACCTCTTGCCTGCTTACGTTGGTTCTAAAACATGAAAACTCTTTTCTTCAATATCATATCCAAGACCCAGTGGCCATAAGTCCCGAAATCAGCAGGTTAGCTGTTCGTACATTGAAATATCCCGATATGCCTGTCCCGATATGTCTGGCTCCCATAAATTCCCAATCTTTGGGAAATGGGTTCTAAAATTAAATAATAATTTTACTAAAAAATTGTAGACATTTCATCCCAACAATTTAAAAAATTTTCTAAAAAATTTCTTGAATAATCCAAAATTTTTTTCCTTAAAGCCAACATCAAAAGGAGGAATAAAAAATCAATTATTTGGATATGACTGGTATGAAGAATACCCAACTTTACCTTCAGGAACTTTTGTTTTAAACGGCTTCATTTATGCATTAGTTGGCCTAAATGATTTTTCTTCTTTTTACAACGAAAACAAAAATTCTTCAAATTTTTCAACAAAAAAATTATTTTTTAATGGAATAAATTCTCTACGTTCACTTTTACCCCTTTTCGATACTGGACAACGTTCTCTATATGATTTGAGACATGTCCAATTAAAAGGAAAATTGAGGCCTAATATTGCCCGTTGGGATTATCATTCTTTACATGTAACGCTTCTGGATTGGCTATATTTTATTACTCAAGAAAATTTTTTTAAAGAAATTTCAAAAAGATGGGTAGATTATTCTAATGGATTGAAAATTAAACATAATTAAATAAAAATAATAAAAATTTTTTTTTGAATATTTTAACTAGGGTTGTTGGCGACCGGTTTTAAAACCGAAATTTTTGAAATTTTTTTCCAAAAATTAACCGTTTTTAGAAGATTTTAAAAACCGGAAATTTGTGAAAATGAGTGATTTTATTAAAAATTCCCCCAGAATAAAACCGGTATTTGCCTAAAACTCAAGACCGATAACCGGGTTTCTAAAATTTAGATTAACCGAAAACCGGGGGTACCGGTTAATAACCGGTCGCCAACAACCCTAATTTTAACTTCCAAAATAGGGGTTTTCGATCTCGAATTTTTCTAGTGCTGGCGCCCTAATGGCCCGCGCCCTTATGACCCAACCCTTCTGAACGAAGTTCTGAATTTTGAATTTTTAGGTATTTCAGTACGACACGAAAAGTGTGACAATATTTTTCTAATTTTTTTGTAATTATTCACTTTTTGCTGTTTATATTACCTATATCATGTTTAAAGTAACTTTTTTAAGTAAACAAAGTTATATTTCATGTTAAGATATCTCACGATTTTTAAAAAAATTTTCTCGAAAATTGTATTTTTAAAAACTATTAGTGTGAAACATTTTTAATAAAAATTTTACATTTATTTTACTTTATTTACTATAAAACTTTAAAGATTAAAATAAAAAATGCCCAATTTAATTAATATTTATTTAAATTTTCGAGGTCGGGTTGCTACTAGAGATCGGAATTCTGAAAAAAAACCGGGACCGGGAAATGAAAATTAGCCGGCCGGGACCCGAGCCGGGAATTCCCGATCCCGGTTCATCCCGGCATCTTCAAAAAAGCCGGGAAAAAGGACCTGGAAACGGGACCGGTCCCGATCCCGTTCCGATCTCTAGTTGCTACCCTATAATGTATTTAACCCTTTTTATATTTACATATTTATGTTATTCAAAAGTATTTTTCAAGTATACCAAGACTGTCGTCAATGTAACAATATCTCACGAATTTAATTAAAATAAAGAAACTTTTTCGAAAATGTTTTTTTGTATTTTTAAGACAAATATTATTGATGTAAATATTTTCAAATATTTTGTTAAAAAATTATTTAGTGTCTGTAACTTTTTAATAAAAATTTTCAAATTAATTTTACTTTACTTTTTTTAAAATAAAATAAAGTAAAAAATGTCCAATTTTCTTGATATTTTATTTAAATTTGATTATTTTGTTTGTTTATTAATTGGTTTTCCTCTAAACATTATTCTGATTATTTTAATTATTTTTAAAACACCAAAAGAAATGGAAACACACAGCAGAATTCTGATACAAAATTGTGTTTTGGATATTTTAACGTTGACTGTTCAAATGTTTGCACAAGGGGTAATACTTTTAAAACAAACCACCAATCTAGCATAAATCTAAACATTAAGTTTTACATAATTGACGATAATGTATATTCAGCCTTTATTTTTACTAATGGCATTTTATTTGAATATATGAAAAATAATTTCAACAAAACGATTTGTCAGAGTTTCATAATTATTGGGCAGTTCTTTTTCTGTATAAATTTGTATGGATTGTGTGCCCAATTTGTTTATAGATATTTAATTCTGAATAGGTAAAACACAAATAATTTTAATCAGAATTATATTTAAACACGTAAATCGCTCTTTGATCAGTCTTAAAGAGCACCAGCAGGTCCAAACTAGTGCTTCGAACTTTCAAATTTGCTCGTACTCGTACTTCGTACCACCCCTATTTTTGGCCTCCTACTTCCTCGTACTTGAGAAAAAAGCAAAAAATCGAAAATTTTTATGATTTTTTGGAGCCCATGTCATCTATTTTTAAATTTTAAGCGTTGTATGTGGTAATTTTTGAATCTTAGAAGGCTTTGAAGCTATAAATCCTCCAATTTCATCCATTTTCTGCACCGCAGGCGAAATTTTTGAGTTTTTTGGAATGCAAGGAGAAATATTTCCTCCACTTAAAAACCAGCACTCTAACGAGGCACTGGGAACGGGAACAAACGCTTTACTATATTAACGGTATATATGTATGTCGCCATGAGCAAGCGAGCACGACCGAGCGAGCTCGACGCATCGCATGACGAAAACAAATAAGAATTAATTCAAAAAAGTGGAATTAATTGATAAGAAACATATAAACATAAATTTAAAGAAACATGAAACCAAACTTTAAACGCTATTTGTACATGTTTTCGATTGTTTTAATTGTTGGTGTGTTTTATAATCTGATTAATATTTTCTACGTTATGCAATATATTGGTGGAGGTATTAAACAGTTTGATGAGGAATATTCGAACAAAACATTGCCTTTTGTTATTACGAAATCAGAGGTATCAGAATTATTTATAACATACGTTGGCGGGGAATGTCTTTAGTATTTTAATGTCTTTTAGTATTTAATGTGTCTTTTAGTATTTAATGAATGTCTTTTTAGTATTTAATAATGTCTTTTAGTATTTAATGTCTTTAGTATTTTACTTCAATCGTTAGAATACTGTTTAATGAGACTTCTAAATTTTTTTGGATCATTTATTTTAAATGGCTCAAGATTATTCCAGTTATTCACCACTCTATGAAAAAAATTATTTTTTGTTTTATTTGTATGTTTTTTTGCCCTAAGAAGTAGAGGCCTTTTATAATTTTAAGGGATGTGAAACCTTTTATAATTTTAAAAGCTTTACAATGAGCTGACCCTTTTACTGTAGGCGCTGAGATTTCAGAAGAAAATTAATTATTTTTTTAATAAAAGGATTTATCATCATTAATTTTAATCATTATAATACTTCCATTTGTTGTAATTTTTATTTATGGATTTAAAATGGTTCATTATGTTAATTTACATACTGGATTTGATCAAAATATGAAGAGATTGCTTAAACAATTGACAAAAACTTTGATTATTTTGGTGAAATATTTAATTTTATTTATGGGTAAATACCATTAAATACCCTAAGTAAATACCATCCTTCAGAAAATAAT
Source organism: Meloidogyne arenaria (assembly GCA_036172955.1). Lineage (NCBI taxonomy): Eukaryota > Metazoa > Nematoda > Chromadorea > Rhabditida > Meloidogynidae > Meloidogyne > Meloidogyne arenaria. The sequence goes on from JARQAB010000040.1 coordinate 3,005,508, forward strand.
GAAATGTCAAAGTATGGTTGATCAGGAAACAATATGAATGTTACCATCACCTCTTAGTCCCATTACTTTATAGTTATTGATGTGTAGTGTTGTCCTTATTAGGGTTTGACCACGAATACTGAGGGCGCGTTTTTCGGGGTGTGTTGGAGTATGACTGACAATAAATTTTGAGTGTTATTCCGTCTGTGATCATCCAACGCACCCCAAAGAACTCAGGATTCGGTGTCAAACCCTAGTCCTTATAGGATGAATGTCCTTATAGGATAAAGATCAGTACAGTTCGATCATACTAGTCCTTAGCGCCTATTCTCCTACGGTGTTACAACCCATTCCATCTTCACCTATATTGTACTCCCTCTCACCGGATAAACTGTCTTGAGCTCGTCAATTTTAAATATTACCCTAATCGGGTTTGAAAATTTAATTTATTTAAATTTCAGGCAATTATTCCATCTATAAATCAATTTTTAATTTTATTAGCTGTATTCCTTGGTTCCATTTATAAAACAAATGATTCAATAAAAGAAAATATAAATATTTTTTATATATTTATGTTAATTTTCATTCATTTTACACCTGTTTTTAACCCAATTGTTTGTATATTAACTAATAAGCCATACAGAGAAGCTGTTTTTAATCGTCTACAAATACACCCACAATAAACATGTTTTTGTTTTAATAAAATCAGAATTTCAAAAAAATCAGAATTTTGTAAAAACCAGAATGTCGTTGACGAAATTGAAAATTTAAAGATTTTATATTTTTTGACTAGTAAATACTTATAAAGCTAATACAAGTATTTCTCATAAAAATTTTATGTTTTTCCATTGAAAGTTTAATAGTCCATTGAAGGTTTATGTGTCCCATGAAAGTTTATTGGACTCATAAACTTTTGATCGGACTCATAAACCTTCATGGGACTATTAAACTAGACTGGGGCCAAAATCAGTCTCAAAGTTTTTGGCGCCTGAAACGCTAAAAATAAAAAAAAAAGTTGCGAAAATGCCGAAATTTTTAAAGGATTATGAAATAATTTATTTATTAAATTATTTAATTAGCCCTTATTTTATTGCACTTTTATAAATGACGATATAAAAAATGGCGGCGATTTACTTAAGGAAAATTTTATTTAAAAAAATATTTTTTTATTTGGCATTTTTGCACTAAATCATACGTCTACATTTAGAATTCAACTCTAGTCTGTATTAATTAAAAAGCCCTTACTATTGCACTTTTATAAATGCTGTAGTTTAATCTTACTATTTTTAATTTCACTAATTAATATCTCTTAATGCCGACAAAAGAATTTTTTTTTAATTTTTTTGTCGGCAATTAATACATCATGGTAAAAATATTTTTATAAAAAGTGCAAATTAAACTGAATAAATAGCCGTTAAAATTAATTATTAATCCATTACTAAATTAAAAAAAATATTTCTTCAAAGCATGTTTAAAAATTTATTTTTAATTTTAATTTCTCTCTTAATTTTTTACTTTTCTACGGGATATTCTCAAACTATTAAAGATTATAGATATGTAGAATTTCCGGCAAAATCTACAGAGTTTGTTTTTTTTTATTTTTAGTATTCGCCCAGCCCTGGTAGGGGTCAGCTGTCATAAAATAAAGGGCATTGAAAAAATTTCGGTTCGGATATCCGAAATTCCCAAAGGTCCGCCAACCTTAGCTTGGAACTAGTTCGAGAAATGGAACTAAGGAATTTCAAAAATGGAGTTCCGGAACTGGAACTACTAAAATTAAAAACCTAGTTCTGGAACTAGTTCCAGAGAAATTTTGGAACTTTGACATCACTGCCTTAGAAGGTTTACATTTTTTGAATCCGGTCTCTGCTATAAGTCGATCTCTGCTATATAAGTATAATTTACTGTATCTAATAAAAGCACACTCTCTAATAGGGATCTTACAGACCAGATTCCCAAAATCGAGAATTCCCGACGTTTTTGGGTTGGTAATTCCCGAAATCGGGAATTTAATTTTTATGCCGGTTAGATACTATTCAAAATTCTATGCAGAATTTTCGTCAGTATCTGCTGAGACTTCTTGAAAGCTAGTTTTCAAAAAAAAGTTGGTTTAATTTGCCCAAGCTTTTTTGTAGGGATTACAAGCTTTTTTAATCTCTAATTAAACTCAAATCAATTTTTAGCCCCGAATACCCTGAAGGATATTTAAAATTGAAAACTTTGAAAATCAGCAAAAGCAATGAAATCGACAAAATCCATATGGAATTAACTATCGAGTTTAAGGATTTTGTTGAAATTCATTTGACAAATGACAAATATAAAGACACGAAGACTTATCCTGTTGAAGAGAAAAAAGCTATTGAAAATGGGAAAAAGGAAATAAACATTAAAGACGTTTTTGATAAAGATTACTTGAATGGAATTTCTATTGCGGGAAAATACCATGATGAAAAAATATTTACTGTAAAAATTTTTTGAATAATTTAAAGCAGGGTTGTTGTATGGAGTGCCGGAAAATTGGGCTCTGGAAAATTGGGCTCCAAGATTTTTCGGAAAATTGGGCTCCAACTTTTCGGAAAATTGGGCTCCAGCGGAAAATTGGGCTCTTCGTGAAAAAAGCGGAATATTGGGCTCTAAAATTTTGGGCTCCAGAGGAATTTTGGGCTCTAAGAAAAAAAAGTCAAATTATGCAATATCAACGGGGGACGTTGTTAGTATGACGGGGATCAACGGGGGATGTTGTTAGTATGACGGGGATCAACGGGGGATGTTGTTAGTATGACGGGGATCAACGGGGGATGTTGTTAGTATGACGGGGGTCAACGGGGGATGTTGTTCCGTCAACGGGGGATGTTGTTCCGCAAACGGGGGACGTGTTAGAATGACGGGGGTCAACCCCCGTTGACGGAACAACATCCCCCGTTGATCCCCGTCATACTAACAACGTCCCCCGTTGATATTGCATAATTTGACTTTTTTTTCTTAGAGCCCAAAATTCCTCTGGAGCCCAAAATTTTAGAGCCCAATATTCCGCTTTTTTTACGAAGAGCCCAAATTTCCGCTGGAGCCCAATTTTCCGAAAAGTTGGAGCCCAATTTTCCGAAAAATCTTGGAGCCCAATTTTCCAGAGCCCAATTTTCCGGACACCGTTGTATGTATAGGCGGCACAAGCGCGGATTTCTGACGCGAAAAATAAAAGACTTTCTTTATTAGCGCCGTATTAACAAGAAAATAATCATTCGGAAACCGGCAGGGCCTTACTATTAAGAGGACTACACACGCCATTACTAGATACGAGTACAAATTTTGGTACGCGCTTAAAACACTGACATTGTAAGGATGATTCACCTAGCAGCATTTAAAACGCTTAGTCGGGGGTTAAACGATCTAAAAAGGAAAAAGAGAAAGCATTAGTCAATGCCCCGGCAGCTCAGAGGTAGAGCTCCTGTATGGTGAGCGAAAGCGCCTAGCAATAACTAGCAGGTAGTCGCAGGTTCGAATCCTGCCCGGTGGCTAAACTTTTGCAAAACTCTTTCTACAACTACATCATGGCACTAAAATAAACTTTTAAATAACTCAAAATCGTCAGCATAAATTTAAGCTTAAACTAGTGTAATAGATCGAACTCCGAAGGCTTTTACCCGATCCCCAAAAATCCTGACGTCAGGTTGCTACCCTAAGTTCTATGGATTTCATTGTCATCTAAAAAATTTTTACAGACAAAAGTTTTGATACGACCTCTCTTCGTTCCACAACTAAATCTTGTGCCAATCCCATTAGAGAATAAAAAAGAAGATTTATTGACAAAATTAAAATGGTATACTAAAAATTGGGAAGGGAAAGGATCAACTTTTTTAAAAATTTGTATACAATTTAAAAATGGAGGAGAATATTTAATTGCTGTATTTACTATTAGAAATGCCTATCATCATTTCCAATTTTTTGTTAAAATTCAAAATGGGGAAGGGGAAAAATGTTTTTTTAAACATTTTAAAAATATGTCTGAGGAGGATTTGGAAATTTTAGAAGATTATAGAAAAGAAATGGAAATTGTAATTGTTCCAAAAAATGTGATTGAAGACAAAGAACGTGGAATTGAAAATTTTGGTTTGTTTAGGGTTGAGTCCTTATCCTTTGAGGCAGGGGTCGATCGGAAATGAAGGTGCCTGAAATAGGAAATGTCGGAAATTGGAGATGGCTCAAACTTTGAAAGGAAATCAGAATTCCAATCGACCTCTGTCTTGAGGTCGCAAATTTTGTAGTCGGAGTCAGGGCTGAGCGTCATGGCGTTTTGCGTTTGTCGTGTTTTAAAAATTTGAAAAATTGGAGTTTTGCGGTTGGCTTTCACGTGAAAATTTTGGCGCACAGTCCTGGTTGGAGTTTCGAATGCGTGGCCAGAGGTGGGGCTGAAAGTTTCGGTGTCAATGTCTTTCGGGGTGGAGACTTTCGGGGTCAGGGTTTTGGCCAAAAAAAGGTTCGGGGTTTGGCCTCCTAACAGGAGGACTTAAATTCTCGGAGGTCTATCCCTCCAACATCCCTGTTCCAAAAAAGTTCCCTCCGACATCTCTCCAACGAGTATCAATCAAATACAAAACTAAATAATTTCAATTTTCATTTAAGCACACAACGAAAATCAACATAAAAATTTTGTTAAAAGTACTGCATTAAATGACTTTTTCCACAAAAATACCCATTTCGATTACGAGAAAAAGGAATTTATTTTTTATAAAAAAATTTCTGCTTTTCCAATAATTGAGCCTTCTTTTGAATACAAAACTTATCAAATTGAAGGCTGAAGAGAGAAAAAAAGGGAAATATAAGATTAAAAGAATTTAAAGTTAAAAACAATGAAATATTTATTTTTAAATATTACCTCTTTAATAGTCCTTAGCTGTTATGGGAAATTTCGAGTTTAACTTTTGTAAGCCTCTAAAGCATTTAAAACGCTTATGTGGGGTGTCAGGGGTGAGCGCATTGCGTTCTTGCGTTTTTTGTGTTTTGCGTTGATTTTGGCCTTGCGTTGCGTTTTTCACAATTGCGTCTTGCGCACACCCCTGGGCCCGAACTTGGTTTGTATAAGCAAGAAGAAAAAATACCGAGCCTCTTATATGCAATGCTTATATAAAAAGCGTTTTGCGGAAGAAAATAGCATTGAAAAGCATGAGAGACAAAATCGCGTCTATTTATTTTCAACGCTATTTTCTTCCGCAAACCGCTTTTTATGTAAGCACGGCAATAGTACCAAATTACCGCTCGGTATAGGTTAAATAACCTGGACCGGATTCTTATAAGTACCAAATTAAAGACTAATTCGCCTGCTGCACAGAAAAGGCCTGGATGGGGGTTAAACTATCTAAAAGTACTAATGCTGTTTCCCCACCTCAGTCAGCTTTTCTATTTATGTAAAAAATAGCCTAGCAAGCGGAACTCTTTGAAATTCGAAAAAGCTAATTGGAATTATTGGGCTTTATTTGTCTTGATTTTTTTTCATTTTCTTCAATATTTTTTTAAATTTAACAACTGGATTTTAACAATTTTAACCAATTTTAGTTTTTAGAATAAAAATATTTTTAAATTTTTGGTTTATCAAACTATTCGAGTAAAGACATTAGACTACCCCTTTTTCGGCACTGGATGTAATTGTGAAATCCCGTTAAATTTACTACAAGCTCGACATTTTCACTTTGCCGGGCCCGGTATCCGTGTTTTTTTCTTCCAAGTTGACCCGGGACGGGTTTTCTGGGCTAAAACTCGAAAACCCGGTTTTTTACACCCGGGCCCGGTTTTTTCAAAATTATCAAATTTTAGTTTTTTTTCGCTAAAATTTTTCTTATTCTGAATTTCCGAGCTACCGGGCCCAGAAAACCCGGTACCGGCTCCGACCCGGGTCCGAGCTCTAATTATTATATCCAAAAATTTTGATCTACTTTTAATCATTGGTGGAATATTTTATATATAATTTAAGTAATTAATATTAACAATAGAAAATTAAAAAAATTTAAAAATTAAAGCACTTTGAAAAATTTTAAAATTAAATTATTTTTTAAAGTCCATCCAAAACATTACGGGGGGCTTCCCATTTAGTATCATATCCATTCCATTTTGTTGAATTTGAGGGAGCAATAAATATTCTATCGCCTTTGAGAAAAAAGGAAATAATGCCCAAATAAGCTGTCCTGGGTACACCTGCCTTTAAATTAAAAAATTTTTTTGCGGACAAAATTTGCGGACAATCCGCAAATTTTTTGCGGATTTGTTGTACAGCCAAACTCATGAATTTTTGATTAGAAAAATTTTTTGCGGACTAGTTTTGCGAACAAATCCGCAAATTTCAAACTAAAAAAATTTTCAGCAGATACAATTTGCGGACAATCCGCTAATAATCGAAAAAAATTTTTGCGGACAATCCGCAAATTTCTAATAAAAAACCTTTGTATCAGCCATTATTCCAATTTTTCTTGCAATATTTAAAAAATTATCCATAGACTCGTATTCTATTCTAAATTCATTTTGACCATTTTCTTCAACATTTTTCATCAAAATTTCATTTAAAGAAGCATTTTTAATTGAATAAACTTTTTTAAGAAATGAAGAATCATATTTTTGTTTTAATAAATAACTCAAATCTAACTGGTCGAAATTGGTTGGGTGTTGGTTGAGAAATATTCTTTTTAAATGACGATTGAAGAATAAACCTCTAAAAATGAAAAAGATTTTGCGAACGAAAAAAAAATTTTTTGCGGACAACAACTTTTTTTGCGGAAAAATTTTATTTTTGCGGATAGGGAATAAAAAGACGAAAAATTTAAGTTAAAAAATTTTTTTAAAGAAAACTAACCCACTAGCCCCCTTCTGTCCAAAATTAGTCATTCCAGTTCTTGACAATTCCGGTCTAATACAGGATCTATTTTTGCGTTGTGCTGGTTCTCTTATAAAATCATCCCAGAAACCAGGGGGCCATTTGGAGCCAATTTCTTGCCAAAAATCTCTAAAAATAAAGATAAAAAATTGAAAAAATTATTTTGGGCCCAAAACTATAACATTAATTGAATTTTAGAACTCGGAAATTTATTTAAAATTTGAATAAAAAATATCAAATATGCCTATCCTGAGGAGCTGTCTAAAAATAAAAACCAAATATTGTATGTATTTGATTTTTGGTCTAAAAAATTAACCCTAATAATTAGCCAACATGAGGTCAAATCTTGGACAGCTCCATTATCCCAATATTCCGTTCTGAAATAAAAATTTTGTTAATCTTTTTGAAGGAAATTTTGGTATACCCCGCCTTAAAATTAACCCAAAACTTAAAGTTCAATCTGTCAATGCTCCAAAAATAATTAAATTTTAATAAAAAAACCTAGTCATCATCCATCCTAGCCCAGCAAAAAAGTCAGACCTATACAACAATTCATTGGCTGTTTGATCGATAAATTCGGGCACTCCATTATCATTCCAAGCAGAAACACAAAAAAGTGTCTTGTCCAATTCTAGAAGAGGTCTAGTAGCCAAAAAATAATCAAAAAAGTCTGGGGCGATGTTTAAATCGTCTGAAAAATTTTCAAGAAAAATTAAAAATAAGAAAACCTTCAGTAATTATAACAGAAGAATAACCCATTTTATCAAAAATATGACTCAAAGTCAATTTATAATGTCTAGAAATTTTGTAATACACGGCAAATTGTCGATGCTCTTTAGGCACTTTAATCCTGGCTGTTTCGCTGCTTATATGCTGAAAAGTTTTTAATTTTTCATATTTTTGGTAGAAAAAGACTAGAAAATTGATTTAAAAAATAAAAACGAGACATTTCAAAATCAGAAAAAACCTCCTTCTTCGAAACATTTTTAGAAATATCTGACTAATTCTAAGAAGAAATAAAGTACAGGATTCGAACCCACAACCCTTAACCGCACAAAGCCAAAACACTACCACTACACTAAAACAACCACCAATGTAAATATTTAAATATCAAATTTTAACCTTTATATACTGCACTTTCCCCCTAAAGTGCAGGCTATTGTTAGCTCGACGAGCTCTTTCGAATGACATATAACTCATTCGTATTTAACTCAACCCATAAAGTGAAGTTAGGTCCTTTCAACTAAAACTAACATCTATTAAAAAATTTTCTACAAGGGCAAGGGCTTAACAAATGCAAAAATTTGCTGCTAGTATGCATTCTGGCAGAGTGACATATCGGGACGGACATATCGGGATTGATGTGAGAAAAATAACCTCTTGCCTGCTTACGTTGGTTCTAAAACATGAAAACTCTTTTCTTCAATATCATATCCAAGACCCAGTGGCCATAAGTCCCGAAATCAGCAGGTTAGCTGTTCGTACATTGAAATATCCCGATATGCCTGTCCCGATATGTCTGGCTCCCATAAATTCCCAATCTTTGGGAAATGGGTTCTAAAATTAAATAATAATTTTACTAAAAAATTGTAGACATTTCATCCCAACAATTTAAAAAATTTTCTAAAAAATTTCTTGAATAATCCAAAATTTTTTTCCTTAAAGCCAACATCAAAAGGAGGAATAAAAAATCAATTATTTGGATATGACTGGTATGAAGAATACCCAACTTTACCTTCAGGAACTTTTGTTTTAAACGGCTTCATTTATGCATTAGTTGGCCTAAATGATTTTTCTTCTTTTTACAACGAAAACAAAAATTCTTCAAATTTTTCAACAAAAAAATTATTTTTTAATGGAATAAATTCTCTACGTTCACTTTTACCCCTTTTCGATACTGGACAACGTTCTCTATATGATTTGAGACATGTCCAATTAAAAGGAAAATTGAGGCCTAATATTGCCCGTTGGGATTATCATTCTTTACATGTAACGCTTCTGGATTGGCTATATTTTATTACTCAAGAAAATTTTTTTAAAGAAATTTCAAAAAGATGGGTAGATTATTCTAATGGATTGAAAATTAAACATAATTAAATAAAAATAATAAAAATTTTTTTTGAATATTTTAACTAGGGTTGTTGGCGACCGGTTTTAAAACCGAAATTTTTGAAATTTTTTTCCAAAAATTAACCGTTTTTAGAAGATTTTAAAAACCGGAAATTTGTGAAAATGAGTGATTTTATTAAAAATTCCCCCAGAATAAAACCGGTATTTGCCTAAAACTCAAGACCGATAACCGGGTTTCTAAAATTTAGATTAACCGAAAACCGGGGGTACCGGTTAATAACCGGTCGCCAACAACCCTAATTTTAACTTCCAAAATAGGGGTTTTCGATCTCGAATTTTTCTAGTGCTGGCGCCCTAATGGCCCGCGCCCTTATGACCCAACCCTTCTGAACGAAGTTCTGAATTTTGAATTTTTAGGTATTTCAGTACGACACGAAAAGTGTGACAATATTTTTCTAATTTTTTTGTAATTATTCACTTTTTGCTGTTTATATTACCTATATCATGTTTAAAGTAACTTTTTTAAGTAAACAAAGTTATATTTCATGTTAAGATATCTCACGATTTTTAAAAAAATTTTCTCGAAAATTGTATTTTTAAAAACTATTAGTGTGAAACATTTTTAATAAAAATTTTACATTTATTTTACTTTATTTACTATAAAACTTTAAAGATTAAAATAAAAAATGCCCAATTTAATTAATATTTATTTAAATTTTCGAGGTCGGGTTGCTACTAGAGATCGGAATTCTGAAAAAAACCGGGACCGGGAAATGAAAATTAGCCGGCCGGGACCCGAGCCGGGAATTCCCGATCCCGGTTCATCCCGGCATCTTCAAAAAAGCCGGGAAAAAGGACCTGGAAACGGGACCGGTCCCGATCCCGTTCCGATCTCTAGTTGCTACCCTATAATGTATTTAACCCTTTTTATATTTACATATTTATGTTATTCAAAAGTATTTTTCAAGTATACCAAGACTGTCGTCAATGTAACAATATCTCACGAATTTAATTAAAATAAAGAAACTTTTTCGAAAATGTTTTTTTGTATTTTTAAGACAAATATTATTGATGTAAATATTTTCAAATATTTTGTTAAAAAATTATTTAGTGTCTGTAACTTTTTAATAAAAATTTTCAAATTAATTTTACTTTACTTTTTTTAAAATAAAATAAAGTAAAAAATGTCCAATTTTCTTGATATTTTATTTAAATTTGATTATTTTGTTTGTTTATTAATTGGTTTTCCTCTAAACATTATTCTGATTATTTTAATTATTTTTAAAACACCAAAAGAAATGGAAACACACAGCAGAATTCTGATACAAAATTGTGTTTTGGATATTTTAACGTTGACTGTTCAAATGTTTGCACAAAGGGTAATACTTTTAAAACAAACCACCAATCTAGCATAAATCTAAACATTAAGTTTTACATAATTGACGATAATGTATATTCAGCCTTTATTTTTACTAATGGCATTTTATTTGAATATATGAAAAATAATTTCAACAAAACGATTTGTCAGAGTTTCATAATTATTGGGCAGTTCTTTTTCTGTATAAATTTGTATGGATTGTGTGCCCAATTTGTTTATAGATATTTAATTCTGAATAGGTAAAACACAAATAATTTTAATCAGAATTATATTTAAACACGTAAATCGCTCTTTGATCAGTCTTAAAGAGCACCAGCAGGTCCAAACTAGTGCTTCGAACTTTCAAATTTGCTCGTACTCGTACTTCGTACCACCCCTATTTTTGGCCTCCTACTTCCTCGTACTTGAGAAAAAAGCAAAAAATCGAAAATTTTTATGATTTTTTGGAGCCCATGTCAATTTTTGAATCTTAGAAGGCTTTGAAGCTATAAATCCTCCAATTTCATCCATTTTCTGCACCGCAGGCGAAATTTTTGAGTTTTTTGGAATGCAAGGAGAAATATTTCCTCCACTTAAAAACCAGCACTCTAACGAGGCACTGGGAACGGGAACAAACGCTTTACTATATTAACGGTATATATGTATGTCGCCATGAGCAAGCGAGCACGACCGAGCGAGCTCGACGCATCGCATGACGAAAACAAATAAGAATTAATTCAAAAAAGTGGAATTAATTGATAAGAAACATATAAACATAAATTTAAAGAAACATGAAACCAAACTTTAAACGCTATTTGTACATGTTTTCGATTGTTTTAATTGTTGGTGTGTTTTATAATCTGATTAATATTTTCTACGTTATGCAATATATTGGTGGAGGTATTAAACAGTTTGATGAGGAATATTCGAACAAAACATTGCCTTTTGTTATTACGAAATCAGAGGTATCAGAATTATTTATAACATACGTTGGCGGGGAATGTCTTTAGTATTTTAATGTCTTTTAGTATTTAATGTGTCTTTTAGTATTTAATGAATGTCTTTTTAGTATTTAATAATGTCTTTTAGTATTTAATGTCTTTAGTATTTTACTTCAATCGTTAGAATACTGTTTAATGAGACTTCTAAATTTTTTTGGATCATTTATTTTAAATGGCTCAAGATTATTCCAGTTATTCACCACTCTATGAAAAAAATTATTTTTTGTTTTATTTGTATGTTTTTTTGCCCTAAGAAGTAGAGGCCTTTTATAATTTTAAGGGATGTGAAACCTTTTATAATTTTAAAAGCTTTACAATGAGCTGACCCTTTTACTGTAGGCGCTGAGATTTCAGAAGAAAATTAATTATTTTTTTAATAAAAGGATTTATCATCATTAATTTTAATCATTATAATACTTCCATTTGTTGTAATTTTTATTTATGGATTTAAAATGGTTCATTATGTTAATTTACATACTGGATTTGATCAAAATATGAAGAGATTGCTTAAACAATTGACAAAAACTTTGATTATTTTGGTGAAATATTTAATTTTATTTATGGGTAAATACCATTAAATACCCTAAGTAAATACCATCCTTCAGAAAATAATGAAATGTCAAAGTATGGTTGATCAGGAAACAATATGAATGTTACCATCACCTCTTAGTCCCATTACTTTATAGTTATTGATGTGTAGTGTTGTCCTTATTAGGGTTTGACCACGAATACTGAGGGCGCGTTTTTCGGGGTGTGTTGGAGTATGACTGACAATAAATTTTGAGTGTTATTCCGTCTGTGATCATCCAACGCACCCCAAAGAACTCAGGATTCGGTGTCAAACCCTAGTCCTTATAGGATGAATGTCCTTATAGGATAAAGATCAGTACAGTTCGATCATACTAGTCCTTAGCGCCTATTCTCCTACGGTGTTACAACCCATTCCATCTTCACCTATATTGTACTCCCTCTCACCGGATAAACTGTCTTGAGCTCGTCAATTTTAAATATTACCCTAATCGGGTTTGAAAATTTAATTTATTTAAATTTCAGGCAATTATTCCATCTATAAATCAATTTTTAATTTTATTAGCTGTATTCCTTGGTTCCATTTATAAAACAAATGATTCAATAAAAGAAAATATAAATATTTTTTATATATTTATGTTAATTTTCATTCATTTTACACCTGTTTTTAACCCAATTGTTTGTATATTAACTAATAAGCCATACAGAGAAGCTGTTTTTAATCGTCTACAAATACACCCACAATAAACATGTTTTTGTTTTAATAAAATCAGAATTTCAAAAAAATCAGAATTTTGTAAAAACCAGAATGTCGTTGACGAAATTGAAAATTTAAAGATTTTATATTTTTTGACTAGTAAATACTTATAAAGCTAATACAAGTATTTCTCATAAAAATTTTATGTTTTTCCATTGAAAGTTTAATAGTCCATTGAAGGTTTATGTGTCCCATGAAAGTTTATTGGACTCATAAACTTTTGATCGGACTCATAAACCTTCATGGGACTATTAAACTAGACTGGGGCCAAAATCAGTCTCAAAGTTTTTGGCGCCTGAAACGCTAAAAATAAAAAAAAAAGTTGCGAAAATGCCGAAATTTTTAAAGGATTATGAAATAATTTATTTATTAAATTATTTAATTAGCCCTTATTTTATTGCACTTTTATAAATGACGATATAAAAAATGGCGGCATTGGGCTCGCGGTATATCGGGGTGTACCCGAATCATACGTCTACATTTAGAATTCAACTCTAGTCTGTATTAATTAAAAAGCCCTTACTAATGCACTTTTATAAATGCTGTAGTTTAATCTTACTATTTTTAATTTCACTAATTAATATCTCTTAATGCCGACAAAAGAATTTTTTTTTAATTTTTTTGTCGGCAATTAATACATCATGGTAAAAATATTTTTATAAAAAGTGCAAATTAAACTGAATAAATAGCCGTTAAAATTAATTATTAATCCATTACTAAATTAAAAAAAAATATTTCTTCAAAGCATGTTTAAAAATTTATTTTTAATTTTAATTTCTCTCTTAATTTTTTACTTTTCTACGGGATATTCTCAAACTATTAAAGATTATAGATATGTAGAATTTCCGGCAAAATCTACAGAGTTTGTTTTTTTTTATTTTTAGTATTCGCCCAGCCCTGGTAGGGGTCAGCTGTCATAAAATAAAGGGCATTGAAAAAATTTCGGTTCGGATATCCGAAATTCCCAAAGGTCCGCCAACCTTAGCTTGGAACTAGTTCGAGAAATGGAACTAAGGAATTTCAAAAATGGAGTTCCGGAACTGGAACTACTAAAATTAAAAACCTAGTTCTGGAACTAGTTCCAGAGAAATTTTGGAACTTTGACATCACTGCCTTAGAAGGTTTACATTTTTTGAATCCGGTCTCTGCTATAAGTCGATCTCTGCTATATAAGTATAATTTACTGTATCTAATAAAAGCACACTCTCTAATAGGGATCTTACAGACCAGATTCCCAAAATCGAGAATTCCCGACGTTTTTGGGTTGGTAATTCCCGAAATCGGGAATTTAATTTTTATGCCGGTTAGATACTATTCAAAATTCTATGCAGAATTTTCGTCAGTATCTGCTGAGACTTCTTGAAAGCTAGTTTTCAAAAAAAAGTTGGTTTAATTTGCCCAAGCTTTTTTGTAGGGATTACAAGCTTTTTTAATCTCTAATTAAACTCAAATCAATTTTTAGCCCCGAATACCCTGAAGGATATTTAAAATTGAAAACTTTGAAAATCAGCAAAAGCAATGAAATCGACAAAATCCATATGGAATTAACTATCGAGTTTAAGGATTTTGTTGAAATTCATTTGACAAATGACAAATATAAAGACACGAAGACTTATCCTGTTGAAGAGAAAAAAGCTATTGAAAATGGGAAAAAGGAAATAAACATTAAAGACGTTTTTGATAAAGATTACTTGAATGGAATTTCTATTGCGGGAAAATACCATGATGAAAAAATATTTACTGTAAAAATTTTTTGAATAATTTAAAGCAGGGTTGTTGTATGGAGTGCCGGAAAATTGGGCTCTGGAAAATTGGGCTCCAAGATTTTTCGGAAAATTGGGCTCCAACTTTTCGGAAAATTGGGCTCCAGCGGAAAATTGGGCTCTTCGTGAAAAAAGCGGAATATTGGGCTCTAAAATTTTGGGCTCCAGAGGAATTTTGGGCTCTAAGAAAAAAAAGTCAAATTATGCAATATCAACGGGGGACGTTGTTAGTATGACGGGGATCAACGGGGGATGTTGTTAGTATGACGGGGATCAACGGGGGATGTTGTTAGTATGACGGGGATCAACGGGGGATGTTGTTAGTATGACGGGGGTCAACGGGGGATGTTGTTCCGTCAACGGGGGATGTTGTTCCGCAAACGGGGGACGTGTTAGAATGACGGGGGTCAACCCCCGTTGACGGAACAACATCCCCCGTTGATCCCCGTCATACTAACAACGTCCCCCGTTGATATTGCATAATTTGACTTTTTTTTCTTAGAGCCCAAAATTCCTCTGGAGCCCAAAATTTTAGAGCCCAATATTCCGCTTTTTTTACGAAGAGCCCAAATTTCCGCTGGAGCCCAATTTTCCGAAAAGTTGGAGCCCAATTTTCCGAAAAATCTTGGAGCCCAATTTTCCAGAGCCCAATTTTCCGGACACCGTTGTATGTATAGGCGGCACAAGCGCGGATTTCTGACGCGAAAAATAAAAGACTTTCTTTATTAGCGCCGTATTAACAAGAAAATAATCATTCGGAAACCGGCAGGGCCTTACTATTAAGAGGACTACACACGCCATTACTAGATACGAGTACAAATTTTGGTACGCGCTTAAAACACTGACATTGTAAGGATGATTCACCTAGCAGCATTTAAAACGCTTAGTCGGGGGTTAAACGATCTAAAAAGGAAAAAGAGAAAGCATTAGTCAATGCCCCGGCAGCTCAGAGGTAGAGCTCCTGTATGGTGAGCGAAAGCGCCTAGCAATAACTAGCAGGTAGTCGCAGGTTCGAATCCTGCCCGGTGGCTAAACTTTTGCAAAACTCTTTCTACAACTACATCATGGCACTAAAATAAACTTTTAAATAACTCAAAATCGTCAGCATAAATTTAAGCTTAAACTAGTGTAATAGATCGAACTCCGAAGGCTTTTACCCGATCCCCAAAAATCCTGACGTCAGGTTGCTACCCTAAGTTCTATGGATTTCATTGTCATCTAAAAAATTTTTACAGACAAAAGTTTTGATACGACCTCTCTTCGTTCCACAACTAAATCTTGTGCCAATCCCATTAGAGAATAAAAAAGAAGATTTATTGACAAAATTAAAATGGTATACTAAAAATTGGGAAGGGAAAGGATCAACTTTTTTAAAAATTTGTATACAATTTAAAAATGGAGGAGAATATTTAATTGCTGTATTTACTATTAGAAATGCCTATCATCATTTCCAATTTTTTGTTAAAATTCAAAATGGGGAAGGGGAAAAATGTTTTTTTAAACATTTTAAAAATATGTCTGAGGAGGATTTGGAAATTTTAGAAGATTATAGAAAAGAAATGGAAATTGTAATTGTTCCAAAAAATGTGATTGAAGACAAAGAACGTGGAATTGAAAATTTTGGTTTGTTTAGGGTTGAGTCCTTATCCTTTGAGGCAGGGGTCGATCGGAAATGAAGGTGCCTGAAATAGGAAATGTCGGAAATTGGAGATGGCTCAAACTTTGGAAGGAAATCAGAATTCCAATCGACCTCTGTCTTGAGGTCGCAAATTTTGTAGTCGGAGTCAGGGCTGAGCGTCATGGCGTTTTGCGTTTGTCGTGTTTTAAAAATTTGAAAAATTGGAGTTTTGCGTTTGGCTTTCACGTGAAAATTTTGGCGCACAGTCCTGGTTGGAGTTTCGAATGCGTGGCCAGAGGTGGGGCTGAAAGTTTCGGTGTCAATGTCTTTCGGGGTGGAGACTTTCGGGGTCAGGGTTTTGGCCAAAAAAAGGTTCGGGGTTTGGCCTCCTAACAGGAGGACTTAAATTCTCGAAGGTCTGTCCCTCCAACATCCCTGTTCCAAAAAAGTTCCCTCCGACATCTCTCCAACGAGTATCAATCAAATACAAAACTAAATAATTTCAATTTTCATTTAAGCACACAACGAAAATCAACATAAAAATTTTGTTAAAAGTACTGCATTAAATGACTTTTTCCACAAAAATACCCATTTCGATTACGAGAAAAAGGAATTTATTTTTTATAAAAAAATTTCTGCTTTTCCAATAATTGAGCCTTCTTTTGAATACAAAACTTATCAAATTGAAGGCTGAAGAGAGAAAAAAAGGGAAATATAAGATTAAAAGAATTTAAAGTTAAAAACAATGAAATATTTATTTTTAAATATTACCTCTTTAATAGTCCTTAGCTGTTATGGGAAATTTCGAGTTTAACTTTTGTAAGCCTCTAAAGCATTTAAAACGCTTATGTGGGGTGTCAGGGGTGAGCGCATTGCGTTCTTGCGTTTTTTGTGTTTTGCGTTGATTTTGGCCTTGCGTTGCGTTTTTCACAATTGCGTCTTGCGCACACCCCTGGGCCCGAACTTGGTTTGTATAAGCAAGAAGAAAAAATACCGAGCCTCTTATATGCAATGCTTATATAAAAAGCGTTTTGCGGAAGAAAATAGCATTGAAAAGCATGAGAGACAAATCGCGTCTATTTATTTTCAACGCTATTTTCTTCCGCAAACCGCTTTTTATGTAAGCACGGCAATAGTACCAAATTACCGCTCGGTATAGGTTAAATAACCTGGACCGGATTCTTATAAGTACCAAATTAAAGACTAATTCGCCTGCTGCACAGAAAAGGCCTGGATGGGGGTTAAACTATCTAAAAGTACTAATGCTGTTTCCCCACCTCAGTCAGCTTTTCTATTTATGTAAAAAATAGCCTAGCAAGCGGAACTCTTTGAAATTCGAAAAAGCTAATTGGAATTATTGGGCTTTATCTGTCTTGAATTTTTTTTCATTTTCTTCAATATTTTTTTAAATTTAACAACTGGATTTTAACAATTTTAACCAATTTTAGTTTTTAGAATAAAAATATTTTTAAATTTTTGGTTTATCAAACTATTCGAGTAAAGACATTAGACTACCCCTTTTTCGGCACTGGATGTAATTGTGAAATCCCGTTAAATTTACTACAAGCTCGACATTTTCACTTTGCCGGGCCCGGTATCCGTGTTTTTTTCTTCCAAGTTGACCCGGGACGGGTTTTCTGGGCTAAAACTCGAAAACCCGGTTTTTTACACCCGGGCCCGGTTTTTTCAAAATTTTCAAAATTATCAAATTTTAGTTTTTTTTCGCTAAAATTTTTCTTATTCTGAATTTCCGAGCTACCGGGCCCAGAAAACCCGGTACCGGCTCCGACCCGGGTCCGAGCTCTAATTATTATATCCAAAAATTTTGATCTACTTTTAATCATTGGTGGAATATTTTATATATAATTTAAGTAATTAATATTAACAATAGAAAATTAAAAAAATTTAAAAATTAAAGCACTTTGAAAAATTTTAAAATTAAATTATTTTTTAAAGTCCATCCAAAACATTACGGGGGGCTTCCCATTTAGTATCATATCCATTCCATTTTGTTGAATTTGAGGGAGCAATAAATATTCTATCGCCTTTGAGAAAAAAGGAAATAATGCCCAAATAAGCTGTCCTGGGTACACCTGCCTTTAAATTAAAAAATTTTTTTGCGGACAAAATTTGCGGACAATCCGCAAATTTTTTGCGGATTTGTTGTACAGCCAAACTCATGAATTTTTGATTAGAAAAATTTTTTGCGGACTAGTTTTGCGAACAAATCCGCAAATTTCAAACTAAAAAAATTTTCAGCAGATACAATTTGCGGACAATCCGCTAATAATCGAAAAAAATTTTTGCGGACAATCCGCAAATTTCTAATAAAAAACCTTTGTATCAGCCATTATTCCAATTTTTCTTGCAATATTTAAAAAATTATCCATAGACTCGTATTCTATTCTAAATTCATTTTGACCATTTTCTTCAACATTTTTCATCAAAATTTCATTTAAAGAAGCATTTTTAATTGAATAAACTTTTTTAAGAAATGAAGAATCATATTTTTGTTTTAATAAATAACTCAGATCTAACTGGTTGAAATTGATTGGTTTTTGATTGAAAAATATTCTTTTTAAATGACGATTGAAGAATAAACCCCTAAAATTAAAGGAAAAAAAATGCGGACAATTTTTGCGGACAATCCGCAAAATTTTTGCGGACGAAAAAATTTTTTGCGGAAAAATATTTATTTTTGAGGATAAAGACTTAAAGGAACTATGAATTTACTTTAATTTTTTTTAAAAACTAACCCGCTAGCCCCCTTTTGTCCAAAATCAGTCATTCCAGTTCTTGACAATTCAGGTCTAATACAGGATCTATTTTTACGTTGTGCTGGTTCTCTTATAAAATCATCCCAAAAACCAGGGGGCCATTTGGGGCCAATTTCTTGCCAAAAATCTCTAAAAATGAAGAAGTAAAAATTGAAAAAAATTATTTTGGGCCCAAAACTATAACATTAATTGAATTTTAGAACTTGGAAATTTATCCTAAATTTAATTAAAAAATATCAAATTCCAATGTCTATCCTGTGGAACTATCTAAAAATAAGAACTAAATATTTGATTTCTGGACTAAAAAATTAATCCTAACAATTAGTCGACTTGAGGTCAACTCTTGGACAGCTCCATTATCCTGACAATAGCCGAACGAGAATTTTCGTTTCGTTTTTCTTTATTTTCGTAAATTTTTCAGGGTTTTAGTTTCGTACATTGATGATTTTATTTTTTTCGTTTTCGTTGAGGACAGAATTTTATTTTTGCCCAGCTCTAGTCCACGTGTCCACCCAATATTCCGTTCTGAAATAAAATTTTGGTAACCTTTTTTAGAAAATTTTGGTATACCCCAAGCCTTAAAATTAACTCAAAACTTAAAGTTCAATCTGTCAATGCTCCAAAAATAATTAAATTTTAATAAAAAAAACCTAGTCATCATCCATCCTAGCCCAGCAAAAAAGTCAGACCTATACAACAATTCATTGGCTGTTTGATCAATAAATTCGGGCACTCCATTATCATTCCAAGCAGAAACACAAAAAAGTGTCTTGTCCAATTCTAGAAGAGGTCTAGTAGCCAAAAAATAATCAAAAAAGTCTGGGGCGATGTTTAAATCGTCTGAAAAATTTTCAAGAAAAATTAAAAATAAGAAAACCTTCAGTAATTATAACAGAAGAATAACCCATTTTATCAAAAATATGACTCAAAGTCAATTTATAATGTCTAGAAATTTTGTAATACACGGCAAATTGTCGATGCTCTTTAGGCACTTTAATCCTGGCTGTTTCGCTGCTTATATGCTGAAAAGTTTTTAATTTTTCATATTTTTGGTAAAAAAAGACTAGAAAATTGATTTAAAAAATAAAAACGAGACATTTCAAAATCAGAAAAAACCTTCTTCGAAACATTTTTAGAAATATCTGACTAATTCTAAGAAGAAATAAAGTACAGGATTCGAACCCACAACCCTTAACCGCACAAAGCCAAAACACTACCACTACACTAAAACAACCACCAATGTAAATATTTAAATATCAAATTTTAACCTTTATATACTGCACTTTCCCCCCAAATTCCACCACTACCGATTTAATTTGTGTATTATCACAGTCTTGACTGACAATAATTGGAAATTGATTAATATTCTTTCTAAAACTAAAAAAACAAAAATTTAAAAGAAAATAAAAGGAAAACCTAATTAATTTCTTTAAATGTTCCCTCAAAGCAACAGGTCTATTACAGGCAAAGACAACAATCGGGATGGGTTCTAACCACGGTTGTAAAGACAAATCTAAATTTTTTATTATTTGAGCATGCGGGTGTTGAGCAAATTTTCTGTCTACTTCAAGCTGTAAATCTTCCAATTCTTCCCTTTCTTTGATTAACGAATTTTCGAATTTATTTAATTTTTCATTTAATTGTTTAAATTCTGAAGAATCTAATGAAGTCTGAGAAAAAATTGAAAAAAATTTTTTTGGTGAAAAAATATTTTTAAAACACCTTTGGGACTTGTAAAGAATTATGTAAAACAAGTATAAAAGAACAGAAAAATCCAAATGTTAAAATTATAAATAATCGCCTTTCAATCCGTCGATTCATCCAACATTCTAAAAAACACGGTTAAAGAATAAAAAAATACAAAACAAAAACAAAAATGGAAACGAAAAAAGAAAACACGTACTCAAATGGAAAAAATGACAAAACGCCAAAATTTATGCCAAAAAGTTTTTTTTGTTAAAATTCAAACCAATAAGGGGGTTATTCCTTCTTCAAAGTATAAAATGGTCAGGCTTAAAATGTGTTACCAATCTTTATGGTTATAAGCACCATTTCTGGCTTTTTAGAAACCCTGGTTCGGTATTTAACAGGGGTGTGCTATTTCGCCTCCCGCCTTCCTTTCGCAAAAATGCTGCCTTTTTTGGACTTTCGCCTTACGTCTTTCGCTTTTTAAAATATGGGCTCTTGTCCAGTTTATGGGTCCAATCAAACTTTATGCGTGTCAGTGTTGCAATTGTGGCATGAATGGACATATTAGTCAAAACTGCCGGAAACCAAAGAAAGGGTTGAGCCAAGGCAAAAGTCTGAAAGTTACTCTTGTAAAAGTAGATTCTAGTTAAAAACAAAACTATTAATAATTTGGCTTTATATTTTATAAGACTACATAATTTATATCCAATTTTTGTGCAAATTTTACTAAATAATTTTTAATTATGTTTTATAATTAACCCCAAATTTTAAAAATTTATAAAGAATAATTGACAAATTTATTTTGAATATTAAAAAAAAAATTTTCTCAAAATTAGTTTTAATTTAATTAAATATCTCTCTAGTTTTTTAAACTTTTTTTAATGTAAAGGTGTAACTACGCAAATTAAATTTAATTTTCTTAGCAGTTGACGGATATGTTTACATAATAATTTTTCTTTAAAGCATATGATTTTAATAAAAAAAATTTTTTTTATAATTCAGGTGAATTTTTCTTGACATTAAGTAATTTTTGAATAATAAAAAAGCCTTTTACCTTAACCTTCTTGCCATTTTTTAATATTAATAAAAAATTTTATAATTAAATTTTTAAACATTTTCTCACCTTTAAATCCTTCTGAAAAATAAAAAAAATTTTTTTTTTAAAAATAATAAATTATTTTACTCTACTAGAATGGAAAATAAAATTTTTATTAACGTTTGTTTCAAATTTTCATTTATTTTATTATACATAAATTAATTTAAGCCGATCTACTCGACTTACTATAATAACGTTTTCTATCCAGAATTATTTTTTAATGCTTTGGTTAATTCAGTTTTTGGTTATATTGCCATATTAATGAATTCAAGCATTTGTTATATTATTATAAAATATAGGTAATATTTGTTAAATAAGGGTACGGCCCACTTTGTCGCGGAAATATTAAAGCAAGCGCCATAACTTGCTTTAATATTTCCGAATCTTTCCAAATTTAGTATTAAACGATTCCTCTCATCGAGCTAAAGAGATTGGTACCAAAATTGATAAGGGCCAGAAATTTTTTAGCAAGTTATGGCTCTGCGACAATGTGGCCGCGCGACAATGTGGGCGTGTCCCGTTAAATAATTATTTACGGCGTTACTAGAGTAAATTATTTAATTAGAGGGGCCTACTCTAATTAAGAGAGAAGATGTTGATGGTAATGCGTGTGGTAAATAATTGCCAGAGGTAGCGCAAGCGAGCGTGGTGAATGATTATTGGTATACCACTTAGTCAGGCTTAAAGCCGACCGAACACTAGGCCATTGATTATTGAAGAACTAAGTTTGAATGAACACCAACTAAGCGATTTTCCTTATTTTCCTTTAGCTTATATGCACCTCTCTCTAGGCGGGGTTTTCAATAGTTTCTCAAGTATTACACCTTTGATCCTTACACTAGAGGATGACCAGAAAGAAATGGGACAGATAACTTTGTCCAAATTAAAGATAATGAGATAAAATAAAGTTTAAATGATAGAGAATTAAAAAAGAAAAAAAATAGAGAATTAATAATAATAGAGAATAAATAATAATAGAGAATTAAATAAGAGAATTAAATAGAAAAAATATTATCACGAATTTTTGAAGTACCTACTTTTTTCTCGGATACAGAGTTGAAGGCGCGCGGAAAAATTTTGGACAAAAGTTCGCACCACTTTGGGGAATGGTGCGAACTCGCGCCACCCCAGTACTTTCTGGGCACCTCTATACCTAGGGATGGGCGCGTTTGTGAAAAATATATGTTGGCTAACGGATAGAATTTTATTTTTACCGTTTCTGGACGAAGAAAGACCGGATTTCAAGTGAATACTAAGGTGGATACTGATGCAATTTTAACGAAATGGGCCAAATGCAATTTTACCCCCCATTTTGCGGTACACCTCAATTGAGTCCCCTGGATTTAATTATATTAAAAAGGATTAAGAGGGATATCTGGGGATTTGGGGGGATTAAAGTTAACATCAGGGGATTTGTATGCGACATCGAGGGATCAAGCTGGATATCGGTGAATATCTAGGGATATAAGTAGATTTAAGCGATTAAGAGGGATATCGGTGGATTAAGGTAGATATCAATAAATTTGGAGAGATTAGGATGGATATTGTGGATTTGGGGATTAGGAGGTTCATTACAAGTTCTCACCGAAATATGGGGCTCGAAATGGTCCCCAGAATCCCCAGATATCCCTCTTAATCCTTTTTAATATAATTAAATCCAGGGGACTCAATTGAGGTATATAGTACAAGGGGGACTCAATCGTGGGGACTCAATCGTGTCGGGACTCAATCGTGGGGACTCAGTTGAACTGCTCCGCCCATTTTGGTAAAATTGCATCAGTATCCACGTTAGTATTCACTTGTTATCCGGGCTTTCTTCGACAAGAAACGGTAAAAATAAACCCGCATTCTGAAATTAGACCTATCTTAGAGGATATGGAGTAATTTTACCTAAATAAGACCCCACCCTGAATCAGAACCCAACCCTTAAAGCCCCACTTTGGAGAGTAGTTGAAAAATATAGCCCCGCCCTGAATTAGAACCACATCCTGAAATAGAGCGCTATCTTAAGGATAGTCGAAAAATAGAGCCGCATTGGGTCCTATTTTTGGAAATACACTATTTATTTTGTAATACTTTTAGCAATTTAAATAATTTAAGAAAAAAATATTCATCATTAAAAAGTAATACAAGTGTTATGCTTTTTATTTACTCATTTAACGAAATTTTGTGCAACATTGTAGAATTTGTTTATTTGGTAATGGCAGCAAGTGGGATTAATTATATTCCATCATGGGCGGTTAATGCTGTTATATTTTACTGTTTTACTGCATATCTCACATCATATTTAATACTTGTCTTGATTAGTTTTGACAGATTAATAGCTATTTGCATGCCTATTATGTATGAATTTTGTATTATCCTTAATAATCTTGAAGGGATTATCTCGTTCAATTGTAATATTAACTTAAGTTCATTACTTTTAGAAGGGAATACAATTTTTAGAACAAGGGAGTATACGGATAATATCCGTGGATACAGACTCTTGCAGATATGATGGCATATCTTCAAAGCAATTTTTCTGGGAATTTTTCTCCTTAAGATCCACTCCATATTTAACTACCCGTGTCGGGGTGTTAAATATGGATATATATGGTTAAATATGAATGTACTTAAAAAATATAGTAAACTCATTGAGTCAGCGTATCCATAGTAATTCTAACTTAAAAAATATAAATTATGTATTGGATGCTAAATATAATATAGGTATATGTGCCGGGTACGTCACAATTCCTCGTTTTACTCTGCAGAGGAGGGACAGTAATTAGAGCAGAGATAGAGCTTAGGTTTATCGACCAATGATAAGGGGATCCTTTCGCCTAAGAAAAATTTCCAACTAAATAATTTGGCACAATATAATTTTAATATTTAATTTTCAGTTACAATAACATAAAACTTAAACATTATCTTTCTGTTCAACTCTCAATAATTTTTATTTTTAATTTAATTATTTTCTGCTTAGCTACTTTGCCAGCTTTTAGCTATTCAAATTTAAAATTGACTGGACATCCTTTAGATTTTATATTATTAGCTTCAACAATCTACAAAACAGTTTTCATACCTTTAACTCTAATTATTATTGCTATATTTATTTATATAATTATTTTAATATTAGCCAAATTCTCAACAGGTTTTTATAAAAATAATTGGTTGAATGTGTTTTGTCTCCTCATTTTTCTTTTTCTTCTCCTTCCCTTTTTTGTTCTTTCATGAATAGGGCCTGACAAACTAAACCTCTAAACTTTTCCTGGTGCCGCTAGCAGGCACTCCACTTTCAATCAGCCGATCCACGGTCAAAGGCGCTTGACCGAAGGACCGGTCTGATGTAGAGATGGGTATGTTAGGATTGTTATGTTAGGATTCTAAAAGGACAAAAGAGAAAGCATTAGTCGATGCCCCGGTGCCTAAACTTTTGCTAAGCTCTTTCTAAATTACAACTTCACAACCTCATTTCAACCCCATTTACACTAATTTGTGTAACCCTCATCTGACTTTGATCATTTCTCAAGAAGAAAAGGAGAAAGAAGGGGAAATTGGAGGAGATTAACGCCTAATACCTTTTAATTTTCAAAATATTTTTTTAAGCTTTGAATGATGAAACGCTTAAAAAACTTGTACGGTCTTTATTTCTCATTGTATTTTTTAATATTGGTTCGTTCTTTATTTATATTGCTGAAGTAGTCATTATAAAATTTTCTGTTGATAATATTTCTGTCAAATTATGGTTTTTCATGACATATTCTGGTATTATTTACACACTTGGTTCAGCTGCGAATGCTCCAATTTTATTTATCAACAGGTAATTTTATATGCTTGACGGCAGTTGTTTAATGCCGCTTTTTTGTTGTAGTATAATAACAGGGCTGGGCGAAATCCAAAAAAAATAACTAAGAAATAAAATGCGAAATCCGAAATGCGAAACACTTCATGCTAAAAATATGAAAAATACGAAATTAGCCCAGACCAAAGTTGGGCGAAAATTTTCGTTTTGTTTTTCGCGATTTTGTGGATTTTTTTATGATTTTCGTTTCGTTTTCGTTCCATACACGGATGATTTTATTTTATTCGTTTTCGTTTCGTTGAGGGCAAAATTTTATTTTCGCCCAGCTCTGGCCCGGACCTTTAGTATAAAAAGTGGTTTTCGGGCAAATGATTAGGTTAGTATACAGGGCATTAAGTCTGTGGTTTAAAATTAATATATGAGAAGCACTTTTTGGTATTCAACCCTACCAAGCGTTAAAAATAAGACTGCTCTATAGCAGTATTTGCAAAAATTTCAAGATCTATACAGAACTAGATACTTGTAGTAACAAATTTACGGCAAGTTTTTATAATATACCTAGGTCCAAACACGCACAGAGCAGGGAGGCAACTGTGTCTGGCTATGCTAGTAAATCCCGACTTTTTGGCCCCTCTCTACATTAAAGTGCAAAAATATTCCTTGTTGTTGATTTAATCAAAAAATAAAATTTAAAATGAAAATAATTTTATTTTTAAAGTTCTGATTACAGAGAGGCTTATTCAAAAGAATTTTATTTAATTAAAACATTTTACAAAAAATTATTTAATAATTCTGTTGCTCCTATAAATAATGTTGTACCAAGGGTCAATAATCAACAAGAGAATCAAATTGTTCCAAGTTCTATATAATAATTTCAAATTTTTATTGTTTATTTAATTACATTAAGACAGCTCTAATTAATACAAATTTTGACGATAAATTTTTCAACAAAATAATTTTGCAAAAAATATACTACTATTTGTCGATGCGTACTGCATATTCAATTAAGAGTTAAATTAAGAGGAGTGGGCTAAATTAAAAAAGAAAATTGCATGCATAAGTGGGTGTTATTAACAGACTTGCACATGGACATGGACTTTGCTATCCATACATGGATATATCCGTGGGGTCAATATACCTAACTATTTCTCTCCTTTAGCTAGTGCAAGAGGTTATTCGGCGGTTGGGAGCGAACCAGCATCTTCAGTAGACCGGACTGGTGTGTTATCCACTACACCACGTCGCCTACTGCACAGCCTTAGGAATTAAATAGCTATATCCTATAACAAGCCTAATAGACTCGAAATTTTTCACAAAGAACTGGACAGGATATCAGTACTGCCAGATGAGGAAAGAAGTGAAATTACAACCAAATTACAGCATTGGATTTGGATAAAGAACAGGAATTTTATGAAGAAATAGGACAGGATTTCAAACAACTAAGTGACGTTTAAATTATAATAGAAGAAGGGGTTGTCAAGGGAGATGCTCATAAATTATAATTTATTATTCTGACATTTACTAAATTAAATTATAATATTTTATTAAAAATATTTCAAAATATAAAACTTTAAAATTTATTGTGGAAATATTTTTATACACTGCTCCACATAACTATAAGTTCACCCTAAATTTTTGAATTTCTTAACTTCTATTAAATCAATCGGGCTGATTTTTATTTTATATTTATTAAAACGGGTAGCAATTCATATACATAAACCCGAGAAATCGAAAAAATTTCCATTTAAAAATTTTTTATCCAATTTTTTCAAAAAACACCCTCCACATAACTTTAAGTTCACCTACGCAAATCACATAAGGAATGCTTGAAAAATTCTACAAAAATTCACGCAAACATTTCCTTTGATAATAAGTAGAAAAGCAAAAAAAATAATTCTTTAAGTGCTTTTTTCATCGAGATCCAAAATCTCGAAAATCAACGGGAAATGAGGGCTACAGTACTTTAAAAATATTTTTACAAGTGTAGACTGGGTAATTCCCAGTTTTGTCCCCCCCCCCATTTTTTCCCTTATTTTTCCTTCCTTTTGAATGACATAATGGTCAATTTTTTTCCTTCCTCAATTTCACTGTAGTTCCCCGTGGCAAGTTAAAATCAGACATTCTCTTTCCAAATAAGAGGTATTAACAAAGAAAGGATTAATTTATGAATCGATTAAAATTAGTATATAACATTAGAAAGTTATGAAAACATTACATTTTATTTAAATTAAAAAATATGGAACAACTGAAAAATTTTAAATCTTCGCATCTTCATGAAAAACTACGATTAAGCGACAACGATTTCGATGCATGGCTCGAAGAACTTGGACTTCTTCATGGGAAACGGACCTGCGGTAAATGTGGAGGTCGAACAACTATTAAGGTAAAAAAAGACCGCCGATACGGATGTTGGCGCTGTACTACAAGGGATTGTCGGGCTGAACAAGGTTACTTATGTGGTACCTTTTTCGGAGGAACTCATCTAACAACTAAACAAATCTTTCATCTTTCTTATTTATGGGCTCGTCGATTAGGTAAATATACAGACTTAGAATTTGAGACCGACTTTTATTAGGTAAATATGCAGACCTAGAAAAAATTGACCATTATGTCATTCAAAAGGAAGGAAAAATAAGGGAAAAAATGGGGGGGACAAAACTGGAAATTACCATAGACTGTACATAAAAATTTTTATTATAGTCCATCTGAAAGCCCACAAAATTTGCTACAAAAAACACTTAGTCCTATCATAGTGAAAAATTTTATCACTAAGGAGACACCGGTTAAAGGAGATGATGAATAAATTCTCCCAAATCACCCCACAAAATGTCATTATTTCGAGTTTGATTGAGTTAAATACAGGGGTAAAATGAAACCAATGAGAAAAAATTAATCGAATAATGTTTGCTATATTGTTGCTTATGAATGTGGAGGAAAATACATACTAAAAGTATTAAAATTGTTGCATGTTTTACGAATGAAACAACAGCCTAAATATTGTTGTAAAAAATCAGAATTAATTCAAAACATACCAGAATTAATTTAAAACTGTCGTCAAACATTGGCGACTTCGTGTCAGGGCTTTTTCTTTTAATACATAAGCAAAGGTAATTTAAATTACATAATTATGGTTCGAATAAGTCAGCCAAATAAAAACATTAATCATTGTGGATGTATTCTTAAACGACTTAAAACAGCTTCTTTGTACGGCTTATTAGTTATTATACAAACAATTGGGTTAAAAACAGGTGTAAAATGATTGAAGATTGCAATAAATATATAAATTAGATTCATATTAGTTTTTTTAGAGGAATCATTTGATTTGTTAATGAATGTAATACACATGGTTAATAAAACAAAAAATTGATTTATAGTTGGAATAATTACCTTAAATTTAATTAAAATTAAATTACAAAGTAAATTTGGGACACGCCCAAGTAGGCACGCGGCCATAACGGCGCAAAGCCATAACTTGCTGAATAATTTCTGGTCCTTATCAATTTTGGTACCAACCCTTTAGTTCGATGAGTGGAATCGTTTAATACTAAATTTGGTAAGATTCGGAAATCTTGAAGCAAGTTATGGCTTTGCGACGTTATGGCTGCGCGCTAATTGGGCTGTACCCTTAAATTATATACCAAAATTATCAAAGTTTTTGCCAATTGCCTAAGTAATCTCTTCAGATTTTGATCAAATCCAGTATGTAAATTAACATAGTAGACCATTCTAAATCCACAAATGAAAATTATAAAATATGGAATTATTGTAAAGAGACTAAAAAGCAATGAGGAAAAACCTTCCTACAAAAAGAATAATAAATTTATTAAAATAATTTTTAATTTCAATACCAATTTTATAATACAATAAGGAAGAGTTTTGTTCAAATATTCTTCATCGAACAATTTAATACCCCCATCAACATATTGCACCGCGTAAAAAATAGTTAGCAGATTATATAACAAACAAACAATTAAAACAGTTAAAAATATATACAAAAAATAAGTTTTGTAGTTGATTTTCATGTTTCTGTTAATTTATGTTTACTATGTTTTCTATATTTTGGAAGTACAGTACTTACAAATCGACCTTCGTACTTCCAAAATTAAAAATGTACTTAGTTGTAAGTACGTACTTACAAATAGACTTTTTGGTTAAGAAATTTTGAAAATTTTTCCCCCTATGTACTTCCAAATTGAATTTTTTGTACTTACACTTAACATTTTCTCGATCCGAACCCTGTATTAGGATATTTACGGTTCGGAAATCGGAAGAAAAAAATCGTTGAAATCGGAAATCGTAATTCCGATCGACCTCTGGTTTATACATATAACTTTTTCGAGAACAACTTTTTTTTAATTAATACAGTTTATTAAAAACAAATTTTAATTAAATTTATTTACGTTTTACCTGTTCAAAATTAAATATCTAAAAACGAATTGGGCACACAATCCATACAAATTTATATTGACAAAAAACAGTTCGATAAATAAAAAAGTTAGGTGAATGGTCTTGTTGGGATTATTCTTCATAAATTCAAAGAAAATGCCATTGGTAAAAATAAAGACCAAATTTTTTTCAATGTCGTTTAAATAAAACTTAATGTTTAAATTTAAAATTCTTATTTTTTGTTATGTAGGGATGTCACGGGTTGAGAAAAAAGTCGGGCCGGGTTTTGAAAATTTTCCTCGTTTCTCATTTCGGGTCAAAAAAGTCCGAGTTTCGTTCTTGTAAGTTAAATATACTTTAATATTCCATTAAAAAATTTTTTTCTTCAAAATTTATTAAATAATGTTGAGTAAAATGGGATCTGTTAGGTATGTGTGGGTCTATTATAAAAGGAGTCGTTAGCGATCAGTCTCGGTCGACACCTGGGTCGACCGACGCCGCCTGTCCTTATTCATTCTTGCTTTTGCCACCTTCACTATTGTTGTATTTACTATTCGGATAAACGTCATATTCTATTCTTGTGTTATTCTGTTAGTCACTAGGTAAGTCCGCTACCTAGGACATAACAGGATCCATGACCATCCGCTTTACCATATTTTCTGGAGATATTTTATGTAGGCAATTTTTACCTCCTGTATAAACATTTGAAATGTTAACATAAAAATATCCAAAACACAATTTTGTATCAAAATTCTGCTGTGTGTTTCCATTTCTTTTGGTGTTTTAAAAATAATTAAAATAATCAGAATAATGTTTAGAGGATAACCAAGTAATAAACTCCCCCAAAAATCAAATTTAAATAAAATATCGGTTAAATTTGCGAACATTTTTTATCTTTAGCTAGTTTTTAAAAGTTTTATAGTCAAATGAAGTAAAATTAATAAAAAAATTTTTTTATTAAAATGTCTCACGCTAATAACTTTTAAAAATACAAAAAAATATTTTTGAGAAAATTTTGTTTATATTTTTATTTTAACAATTTTCTAAGAAATTACACAAAAATGTGGCTAACTTTTTGATATACCCACGCACTTAGCTAATTAATAGCTCATAAAATTTATTAATGTTTTTAATAGTGATTCTCTCGAAGATTGAGACCAGACATGGGCGAAACGTTTCGTTTCGTTGTTTCGTATGTTTCGTGGGTTTTTTTGAGTATCGTTTCGTTTCGTCACGAAACACTTTTTAATTTGTTTCGTTTCGTTTCGTTACGAAACACATGTGATTTTGCAACGAAACGAAACAATTTTTTAAGCCTAAACTAAAGCCAAAATCTAAAAAATTTGCCATCTTTTGTTGAAAATTAAAAAATTTTCGCCTGCGGCGCTTAAAAATGGAAGAGATGGGTCTTCTTGGGCTTCCCAAATTCTCAAAATTTTCGCCTGCGGCGCTGAAAGCGGAAGAAATTCTTCGATCATGATGATTCTAGCGGGATTAAGTATAATTCGAAGAAATTCGGTGACCAAAGAGGGTATCATGAAATTTGTGGATATCATGAACTTGCTTTCACTTAATCCTCCAAATCCCCTAATATCCCTCAGTCCTTCCTTATTCCCACAAAGCGTATATCCCTCCTTATTCCACTGATATACCTTAAATGATTGATCCCCCCTCCCCCGAAAATTTTCCTGGCTACAGGCCTGGCTTATGGGACCACAATTGTTGTAAATAAACCAAGAACTAGATCATTATAAGTCATAGGCGGCTAATAAAGTGTTTCAGGTCGAATAATTGCGAAATAAATGCGGTTTTGAAAATTTTTTGAAAATTGAAATGTTTCGTTTTGTTTCGTTTCGTTTCGTAAGATTTTGGTTGTTTCGTTTCGTTTCGTTAACGAAACGATTTTTAAAAAATTTTGTTTCGTTTCGTTTCGTCCGGAAAAAATTTGGAGTTTCGCCCATGTCTGATTGAGACCAGTGCTTATAAATTTCAATTTTACTCGTACTTCGTACCCGGAGCAGGACGAATAGGCGCGGCCGAATAGGCGCGGACGAATAGGCGCCATTTTTTCGGCGCAGACTATTTTCGGCGTTTAAGGCAAAAACGCATAAACACATCAATTTACGCGGAAAAAAGTTTTTGCCTCTGCGGAGGAAGCCGGGCATGTCGAGCGGAACGACGGCCGCCGCTTCGCTACGGTCGCCGCGAGCGAAGCGAGCACGACCGCAGCGAAGCACGGCCATCGTGTAGCGAAGACCATGCCCGGCCTACCCTCCGTAGCAGCACAAAAACAGTTTTTCCAGCGAAGATTCAGTTGGTCATAAGTTTGTGCATAATTAGTAATCAAGCTGGTGTCGGTAACATTCGACTTTGCTCGTCGAACTCATGCAAATGAGTTATTATTTGTATATTTAAGATTTTTTCCCTAAACGCCGAAAACATGCTGCGCCGAAAAAATGGCGCCTATTCGTCCGCGCCTATTCGGCCGCGCCTATTAGTCGTGTACCCCTTCGTACCACCCCATTTTTGGTCTCATACTCGTACTTCGTACGAGGGCGGTGCGCCATGGTGTGTTTGGAGTTTTGTATTTTGGCGTTAATTTTGTGTTTTAAATTTTAAAAAACCTGCTTCGTACCAGCCCTAGAGTCGAATTTTGGAACGAGTCGAATTTTGGAACGAACCTATTTGGTACGAGCTTATGAACACTGATTGAGACCAAAGATAATTGCTTCAATAAGTGTATATAATAATTTAATGATATAGAGACGTTTAATTTTTATAACAATATGCATCTAATCAAATAGATAAAACATACTAATATTCAACCTTTTCAAGCGTATGCTAATATCTTTGTTAATTATTATAGTAGCTCAACGAACTATCAGCAATGATTACTTTTTGTTGTAATTTCTTCTAAAATTAAAAGACACTATCATGCTATGCGCAAAAATTCTCGTTCGCTATGTCATCAAAAGTCAATTTTTAGGATTCTTAATAGTATAAGCCAAAACCAAAAACTCAACAAATAATGGCAATATTTTATAACACATAAATTTATCGAAATTTATAAAACATTGTATAAAATAATAGAAACCGGAATTAATTTAAAACAAATTTTGTTTTAATTAAAAATCTTAATTCTGGTTTTGTTAAATCAGTTTACATTACAAAATCATTGTGGATGTATCTGTAAACGATTAAAAACAGCTTCTTTGTATGGCTTATTAGTTATTATGCAAACAATTGGGTTAAAAACGGGTGTAAAATGATTAAAAATTGCAGGGAATATATAAATTAGATTCATATTAGTTTCTTTAGATGAATCATTTGTATTGTTAATGAATGTAATACACATGGTTAATAAAACAAAAGATTGATTTATAGATGGAATAATTACCTTAAATTAAATTAAAATTAAATTATGGGACACGCTCAAGTAGGCGCGGGCCATACGGCACAAAGCCATAACTTGCTGAATAATTTCTGGTCCTTATCAATTTTGGTACCAACCTCTTCAGCTCGATGAGAGGAATCGTTTAATACTAAATTAGGTAAGCTTCAGAAATCTTGAAGCAAGTTATGGCTAAGCTGCGTTATGGCCGCGCGCTAATTGGGCTGTACCCTTAAATTATGCACCAAAATTATCAAAGTTTTTGCCAATTGCCTAAGTAATCTCTTCAGATTTTGATCAAATCCAGTATGTAAATTAACATAGTAGACCATTCTAAATCCACAAATGAAAATTATAAAATATGGAATTATTGTAAAGAGACTAAAAAGCAATGAGGAAAAACCTTCCTACAAAAAGAATAATAAATTTATTAAAATAATTTTTAATTTCAATACCAATTTTATAATACAATAAGGAAGAGTTTTGTTCAAATATTCTTCATCGAACAATTTAATACCCCCATCAACATATTGCACCGCGTAAAAAATAGTTAGCAGATTATATAACAAACAAACAATTAAAACAGTTAAAAATATATACAAAAAATAAGTTTTGTAGTTGATTTTCATGTTTCTGTTAATTTATGTTTACTATGTTTTCTATATTTTGGAAGTACAGTACTTACAAATCGACCTTCGTACTTCCAAAATTAAAAATGTACTTAGTTGTAAGTACGTACTTACAAATAGACTTTTTGGTTAAGAAATTTTGAAAATTTTTCCCCCTATGTACTTCCAAATTGAATTTTTTGTACTTACACTTAACATTTTCTCGATCCGAACCCTGTATTAGGATATTTACGGTTCGGAAATCGGAAGGAAAAAACGTTGAAATCGGAAATCGTAATTCCGATCGACCTCTGGTTTATACATATAACTTTTTCGAGAACAACTTTTTTTTAATTAATACAGTTTATTAAAAACAAATTTTAATTAAATTTATTTACGTTTTACCTGTTCAAAATTAAATATCTAAAAACGAATTGGGCACACAATCCATACAAATTTATATTGACAAAAAACAGTTCGATAAATAAAAAAGTTAGGTGAATGGTCTTGTTGGGATTATTCTTCATAAATTCAAAGAAAATGCCATTGGTAAAAATAAAGACCAAATTTTTTTCAATGTCGTTTAAATAAAACTTAATGTTTAAATTTAAAATTCTTATTTTTTGTTATGTAGGGATGTCACGGGTTGAGAAAAAAGTCGGGCCGGGTTTTGAAAATTTTCCTCGTTTCTCATTTCGGGTCAAAAAAGTCCGAGTTTCGTTCTTGTAAGTTAAATATACTTTAATATTCCATTAAAAAATTTTTTTCTTCAAAATTTATTAAATAATGTTGAGTAAAATGGGATCTGTTAGGTATGTGTGGGTCTATTATAAAAGGAGTCGTTAGCGATCAGTCTCGGTCGACACCTGGGTCGACCGACGCCGCCTGTCCTTATTCATTCTTGCTTTTGCCACCTTCACTATTGTTGTATTTACTATTCGGATAAACGTCATATTCTATTCTTGTGTTATTCTGTTAGTCACTAGGTAAGTCCGCTACCTAGGACATAACAGGATCCATGACCATCCGCTTTACCATATTTTCTGGAGATATTTTATGTAGGCAATTTTTACCTCCTGTATAAACATTTGAA
The DNA here is from genome assembly GCA_036172955.1 of Meloidogyne arenaria. Classification (NCBI taxonomy): domain Eukaryota; kingdom Metazoa; phylum Nematoda; class Chromadorea; order Rhabditida; family Meloidogynidae; genus Meloidogyne; species Meloidogyne arenaria. Next base: position 3,040,261 of record JARQAB010000040.1, read on the forward strand.
ATGTTAACATAAAAATATCCAAAACACAATTTTGTATCAAAATTCTGCTGTGTGTTTCCATTTCTTTTGGTGTTTTAAAAATAATTAAAATAATCAGAATAATGTTTAGAGGATAACCAAGTAATAAACTCCCCCAAAAATCAAATTTAAATAAAATATCGGTTAAATTTGCGAACATTTTTTATCTTTAGCTAGTTTTTAAAAGTTTTATAGTCAAATGAAGTAAAATTAATAAAAAAATTTTTTTATTAAAATGTCTCACGCTAATAACTTTTAAAAATACAAAAAAATATTTTTGAGAAAATTTTGTTTATATTTTTATTTTAACAATTTTCTAAGAAATTACACAAAAATGTGGCTAACTTTTTGATATACCCACGCACTTAGCTAATTAATAGCTCATAAAATTTATTAATGTTTTTAATAGTGATTCTCTCGAAGATTGAGACCAGACATGGGCGAAACGTTTCGTTTCGTTGTTTCGTATGTTTCGTGGGTTTTTTTGAGTATCGTTTCGTTTCGTCACGAAACACTTTTTAATTTGTTTCGTTTCGTTTCGTTACGAAACACATGTGATTTTGCAACGAAACGAAACAATTTTTTAAGCCTAAACTAAAGCCAAAATCTAAAAAATTTGCCATCTTTTGTTGAAAATTAAAAAATTTTCGCCTGCGGCGCTTAAAAATGGAAGAGATGGGTCTTCTTGGGCTTCCCAAATTCTCAAAATTTTCGCCTGCGGCGCTGAAAGCGGAAGAAATTCTTCGATCATGATGATTCTAGCGGGATTAAGTATAATTCGAAGAAATTCGGTGACCAAAGAGGGTATCATGAAATTTGTGGATATCATGAACTTGCTTTCACTTAATCCTCCAAATCCCCTAATATCCCTCAGTCCTTCCTTATTCCCACAAAGCGTATATCCCTCCTTATTCCACTGATATACCTTAAATGATTGATCCCCCCTCCCCCGAAAATTTTCCTGGCTACAGGCCTGGCTTATGGGACCACAATTGTTGTAAATAAACCAAGAACTAGATCATTATAAGTCATAGGCGGCTAATAAAGTGTTTCAGGTCGAATAATTGCGAAATAAATGCGGTTTTGAAAATTTTTTGAAAATTGAAATGTTTCGTTTTGTTTCGTTTCGTTTCGTAAGATTTTGGTTGTTTCGTTTCGTTTCGTTAACGAAACGATTTTTAAAAAATTTTGTTTCGTTTCGTTTCGTCCGGAAAAAATTTGGAGTTTCGCCCATGTCTGATTGAGACCAGTGCTTATAAATTTCAATTTTACTCGTACTTCGTACCCGGAGCAGGACGAATAGGCGCGGCCGAATAGGCGCGGACGAATAGGCGCCATTTTTTCGGCGCAGACTATTTTCGGCGTTTAAGGCAAAAACGCATAAACACATCAATTTACGCGGAAAAAAGTTTTTGCCTCTGCGGAGGAAGCCGGGCATGTCGAGCGGAACGACGGCCGCCGCTTCGCTACGGTCGCCGCGAGCGAAGCGAGCACGACCGCAGCGAAGCACGGCCATCGTGTAGCGAAGACCATGCCCGGCCTACCCTCCGTAGCAGCACAAAAACAGTTTTTCCAGCGAAGATTCAGTTGGTCATAAGTTTGTGCATAATTAGTAATCAAGCTGGTGTCGGTAACATTCGACTTTGCTCGTCGAACTCATGCAAATGAGTTATTATTTGTATATTTAAGATTTTTTCCCTAAACGCCGAAAACATGCTGCGCCGAAAAAATGGCGCCTATTCGTCCGCGCCTATTCGGCCGCGCCTATTAGTCGTGTACCCCTTCGTACCACCCCATTTTTGGTCTCATACTCGTACTTCGTACGAGGGCGGTGCGCCATGGTGTGTTTGGAGTTTTGTATTTTGGCGTTAATTTTGTGTTTTAAATTTTAAAAAACCTGCTTCGTACCAGCCCTAGAGTCGAATTTTGGAACGAGTCGAATTTTGGAACGAACCTATTTGGTACGAGCTTATGAACACTGATTGAGACCAAAGATAATTGCTTCAATAAGTGTATATAATAATTTAATGATATAGAGACGTTTAATTTTTATAACAATATGCATCTAATCAAATAGATAAAACATACTAATATTCAACCTTTTCAAGCGTATGCTAATATCTTTGTTAATTATTATAGTAGCTCAACGAACTATCAGCAATGATTACTTTTTGTTGTAATTTCTTCTAAAATTAAAAGACACTATCATGCTATGCGCAAAAATTCTCGTTCGCTATGTCATCAAAAGTCAATTTTTAGGATTCTTAATAGTATAAGCCAAAACCAAAAACTCAACAAATAATGGCAATATTTTATAACACATAAATTTATCGAAATTTATAAAACATTGTATAAAATAATAGAAACCGGAATTAATTTAAAACAAATTTTGTTTTAATTAAAAATCTTAATTCTGGTTTTGTTAAATCAGTTTACATTACAAAATCATTGTGGATGTATCTGTAAACGATTAAAAACAGCTTCTTTGTATGGCTTATTAGTTATTATGCAAACAATTGGGTTAAAAACGGGTGTAAAATGATTAAAAATTGCAGGGAATATATAAATTAGATTCATATTAGTTTCTTTAGATGAATCATTTGTATTGTTAATGAATGTAATACACATGGTTAATAAAACAAAAGATTGATTTATAGATGGAATAATTACCTTAAATTAAATTAAAATTAAATTATGGGACACGCTCAAGTAGGCGCGGGCCATACGGCACAAAGCCATAACTTGCTGAATAATTTCTGGTCCTTATCAATTTTGGTACCAACCTCTTCAGCTCGATGAGAGGAATCGTTTAATACTAAATTAGGTAAGCTTCAGAAATCTTGAAGCAAGTTATGGCTAAGCTGCGTTATGGCCGCGCGCTAATTGGGCTGTACCCTTAAATTATGCACCAAAATTATCAAAGTTTTTGCCAATTGCCTAAGTAATCTCTTCAGATTTTGATCAAATCCAGTATGTAAATTAACATAGTAGACCATTCTAAATCCACAAATGAAAATTATAAAATATGGAATTATTGTAAAGAGACTAAAAAGCAATGAGGAAAAACCTTCCTACAAAAAGAATAATAAATTTATTAAAATAATTTTTAATTTCAATACCAATTTTATAATACAATAAGGAAGAGTTTTGTTCAAATATTCTTCATCGAACAATTTAATACCCCCATCAACATATTGCACCGCGTAAAAAATAGTTAGCAGATTATATAACAAACAAACAATTAAAACAGTTAAAAATATATACAAAAAATAAGTTTTGTAGTTGATTTTCATGTTTCTGTTAATTTATGTTTACTATGTTTTCTATATTTTGGAAGTACAGTACTTACAAATCGACCTTCGTACTTCCAAAATTAAAAATGTACTTAGTTGTAAGTACGTACTTACAAATAGACTTTTTGGTTAAGAAATTTTGAAAATTTTTCCCCCTATGTACTTCCAAATTGAATTTTTTGTACTTACACTTAACATTTTCTCGATCCGAACCCTGTATTAGGATATTTACGGTTCGGAAATCGGAAGAAAAAAATCGTTGAAATCGGAAATCGTAATTCCGATCGACCTCTGGTTTATACATATAACTTTTTCGAGAACAACTTTTTTTTAATTAATACAGTTTATTAAAAACAAATTTTAATTAAATTTATTTACGTTTTACCTGTTCAAAATTAAATATCTAAAAACGAATTGGGCACACAATCCATACAAATTTATATTGACAAAAAACAGTTCGATAAATAAAAAAGTTAGGTGAATGGTCTTGTTGGGATTATTCTTCATAAATTCAAAGAAAATGCCATTGGTAAAAATAAAGACCAAATTTTTTTCAATGTCGTTTAAATAAAACTTAATGTTTAAATTTAAAATTCTTATTTTTTGTTATGTAGGGATGTCACGGGTTGAGAAAAAAGTCGGGCCGGGTTTTGAAAATTTTCCTCGTTTCTCATTTCGGGTCAAAAAAGTCCGAGTTTCGTTCTTGTAAGTTAAATATACTTTAATATTCCATTAAAAAATTTTTTTCTTCAAAATTTATTAAATAATGTTGAGTAAAATGGGATCTGTTAGGTATGTGTGGGTCTATTATAAAAGGAGTCGTTAGCGATCAGTCTCGGTCGACACCTGGGTCGACCGACGCCGCCTGTCCTTATTCATTCTTGCTTTTGCCACCTTCACTATTGTTGTATTTACTATTCGGATAAACGTCATATTCTATTCTTGTGTTATTCTGTTAGTCACTAGGTAAGTCCGCTACCTAGGACATAACAGGATCCATGACCATCCGCTTTACCATATTTTCTGGAGATATTTTATGTAGGCAATTTTTACCTCCTGTATAAACATTTGAAATGTTAACATAAAAATATCCAAAACACAATTTTGTATCAAAATTCTGCTGTGTGTTTCCATTTCTTTTGGTGTTTTAAAAATAATTAAAATAATCAGAATAATGTTTAGAGGATAACCAAGTAATAAACTCCCCCAAAAATCAACTTTAAATAAAATATCAAGAAAATCTAGGAGCATGTTTTATTTTTTAATTAGCTTTTAAAAGTTTTATAGTCAAATGAAGTAAAATTGATAAAAAAAATTTTTTTATTAAAATGTCTCACGCTAATAACCTTTAAAAATACAAAAAAATATTTTTGAGAAAATTTTGTTTATATTTTATTTTAACAATTTTCTAAGAAATTACACAAAAATGTGGCTAACTTTTTGATATACCCACTCACTTAGCTAATTAATAGTTTATAAAATTTATTAAGTTTATAGATTATTATCGAAATCACACATTTAGAGATTAGAAATCATAAATAATTTAAATCGAGTTTTGGTTCTATTAATTTAAATATTATATGTTTATTTTTAAATATTTATTTCTTCATGTTAGATACTTCTTCATAATTATATATTTAAAAATTTGAGAAAACAACGAGAGCTCGAACCCGGGCCGGTCCAATGACCGGGGTTTCCGGGCCCGGTAGCCCAAAAACTGGGTTTTGATAAATCCGGCTTTTCCGGGTTTTTGGCCCGGAAGCCCGGCCCGGGCACACTTTTACAATCATTGTGGAAATATTTTTATACTTTTAAAGACAGCATTTCGATATGGTTTGTTTGTTACTATACAAACAATTGAGTTAAATACGGGGGTAAAATGAAACCAATGAGAAAAAAGTAATCGAATAATGTTTGCCACGTTGTTGTTTGTGTGAATAATTAATATAAGTATTATAATTTCTGCATGTTTTACGAGTGGTACAACAGACTAAATATTATTAAATTATCAATACATCTTTTAAAAAATCAGAAAACCTCAAACTCGAACCCTAACCGTGGACCTTTTTCAATCCAAATCCCGACCCGAGAAAGTGTCGAACACCGAACCGAGACATTGCCAATTTAGAATTTTTCTTATTTACTAGCATATTGATCAATAAAATTTTTTAGGGAACACGACCCGACCAGACTTTTCTTGATCCAAAACAGACATGACATTTTTCTCAATCCTCCCATACTGAATTAAACATCCTTTAATTTAGCATCTTAACCTTCGTTGCTATGACACATATATAATTATTCGAATTAAATCTTTTAAATTCTAAAAATGTGTCTGTTTTTGTTACACAACTATTCTGCACCAACGTGTCACCAAAAGCCTGTTTCTCAAGAAACCTTTCTCATAATAAAAATTCAGAATTAATTTAAAACATACCAGAATTAATTTAAAACATACCAGAATTAATTTAAAACATACCAGAATTAATTTAAAACATACCAGAATTAATTTAAAACATACCAGAATTAATTTAAAACATACCAGAATTAATTTAAAACATACCAGAATTATTAATGTTTTTGTTAATTGTTTAACCATTATTTTCAAATTTTCATCAAATCCAGTATGTGAATTAACATATTTAACCATTTCAATTGTGCAAATAATTATTAATAAATATGTAATAATCTCGGTAAAGGCTATTAGGAGACTTACAAAAATACTCGCCTTTGTAAAAATTAAAATAACAATTAATTTTTAAAAATTATACATCATCCATTCCGCATTTGAAGTATGGCAATGTTTTATTAAACTCTGAAAATTGCTGAACACCTCCTTCATAATATGGTATAGTGAAAAATATAATAGCCAATGTGTAAATTACGTCAATTATTACAACAATCGAAAACATACAGGAATATCGACGAAAGCCGATTTTCATGTTTCTGTTAAAATGAATGTCTATAAAGTAAATTCAGGGGTGTATTCAAAAAAGCGGGTAGGAGAACGTAGTAAATTTATTAGGTTCTCTTACTCAGATAATAGAACTCTCAGTTGAGGGTTAACTCTTATTCAAAAAAATCGACCCAGAACTCGATGGTTAAAAGCAGCCGCGGGTTCTATTACCCGAGTATCGGACCATAACTCGGGTTTACCCTAACCCTCTTTTTTGGATAAGGGATTTGGGGTAACCTGCCCGCAGCTGAGGGTTGGATACTAGAGTTTTCCCCGACGGGAGAATCTGGGACGGGGAACACCCCTATTGGTTACCCTATAACTCGTTTTGTCAATACCGCCCTAGAAGTTTAAAATTTCAAAAGATCTGTTCAACTATTAGCGATTTTCTGTTCGTATCTGATATTCTTTATTTTTAGATCGACCAGGCCACATTTTTTAATATAAGAATAGATACGAAAATCTTTGTTTTAATGATTTTTCTATGGTTCTACCTGTTTAAAACTAAATATCTATGTATAAATTGAACGCATAATCCGTTTGTATTTAAATTGTAAATAAATTGCCAGGTAATCTGCATATAATAGAATAATGGATCAAACTTTTCTTTCATAAAATAAATCAAAATCCCGTCGGTTATAATATAAACTGAATTTCCATCCTTGTCGGTTATATAAAACTTAAAATGTTCAAGTTTTATTTTTATAAAATTATATTAAATTTTAGTTTCGATTAAATTTTCTTTTTATTACATCTCTGTAAATTCTAACATTTAAGGGAATTCAACTATAATCTTTCTGGAGAGTTAAATTCTATTTTTCTTTAAATAATTCTAATAAAATTTTATTAAGGTTTTATACCAGGTTAGGTAATGGATATGGATACAGATAAGTTCAAAATGCCTGCGGATATTCATCTTATCCGCCGTATGTAGCTGATACGGGTACCAAAACCAATGTCCATTACCAAGAATTTTTTTACGAAGTTCTACCGTTTGTACAAACATTTGAATTGTTAATATTAAAATATCCAAAACACAATTTTGTATCAGAATTCTGCTGTGTGTTTCCATTTCTTTTGGTGTTTTAAAAATAATTAAAATAATCAGAATAATGTTTAGAGGATAACCAAGTAATAAACTCCCCCAAAAATCCCAAGCAAGGAAAATATCAATTAGGTTGGGCATTCTCTACTGAAACTAAATTAAATATATTATTGTCAGTTTTATTACAGAATTTTTCAATAGGAATTTTATATATTAATTCAGAGAGAAATCCGGTAAAATTCACCTGGTATACTTATATTTAATGGCTTTTATAATTAAATAAAAGACATTAATTTTTAATTTTATTTTTTATTTTATTATATGAATAAATGACGTTGCTTTAATTTTAAATTTATCTGCCCCCAATTAAGCAAAATGTCAACTTTTTATTTGAGTAAATTATAGACAATAATATTTATGGTGTTTTTAGAATTTTTTTTAAATTTTCATGTGAAATTTTGTTTAAAGTTAAATATACTATGACAATATTTATCAAGTTCTGACGAGAAAAAGTTTAATCTTGATGGCCCCGACTCAATGAACAATTATTGGCGTGATCTCCGAAAAGAACCCCGATATTTTAGCAAACGTCAAATGGGTGGGGGAAGCGTGATGGTGTGGGCTGCCTTCTGCGTGAAGGGCAAGTCTGAAATCGCGTTTATAAATGGCCGATTGAACAGCGAAGGGTACCAAACAATGCTAGAAAACTTTCTAATACCAATGATGGAAAAATGGCCCCAAACTGAATTTGTCTTTCAGCAAGACAATGCCGCAATCCATGTTTCTCATTCGACGAAACAATGGTTTGCTGATCATAATATCGATATTATGGAGTGGCCAGCAAGAAGTCCGGACATGAATCCAATCGAGAATCTCTGGGGGATACTTGTTCGCGATGTATACGCTGATTGCAGGCAATACGACAATGTTAGGGACCTTAAACTTGCCATTCGCTCCGCGTGGAACAGAATCAGCAATCAAATACTTACTAATTTAATCGGGAGTATGCAAAATCGAATGATTGAAACTTTAAAACAAAGAGGAAACATTACCAAATACTAGAATATTTTTTATTAATGTTGATTGTAGTTTTAAATTTAGTAGTTTCAAATTTAGTAAATTTAGTATAAGTGGTTTTATAATTTCTTAACACCCATTTTTGAGAAAATACACGATAAAAATCGATTGAGTGAAAATTTTTTTTAATTTTTTGGGTATAATGTTTAATAGTATTTATAGAGATCCTGTAAAAATTTCAGATTAATTGGAGAACCAGAACCTAGAAAACCAGAAAAAAACTAGGTGGTTTTATAATTTCTTAACACACCATAGCTTTGTTTACTTGCTCAGAATTAATTTAAAATATATTGTAAATTATCAGAAAATGTTTGATAAACAAGTCTAGACATCAAAATTAATTTAAAATACTAGGCAGAAATTTTTGGCAGAAATTTTTGAAAGCAAAAATCGCAGACGAAAATTTTGATAATTTTAGGAGTATAAGAAGCTATAGAATTTTGTAACGAATTTTTGCAACGCAAATTGTTACAAAAATTCGAAAATCGAAAAAAACCCTCAAAAATCGAAATTTCAAACAATTCTCCTCGTGTACAAAATGAAAAATAAAAAAAATTTTTTATCAAAAAATTTAAATAATATACATAAAATGCAATATAAAAAATTTAAAAGAATCAAAACAAAAAATTTTTGTTTTTCGTTGTTCCTTTTTTGTAAAATAAAAATTTTAAAAATTTTTGGGTAATATGTAATTAAAATTATTTTTTTAATAAAAATAATTCAAGAAATATTAATATCGGTAGTAATTAAACGTTGAGTAGAAACAAGTGCATCTACTACAGTTGGACGAAATTTTTTATCCGAAATAAAAGAGATTCCAGGTATTGAATAAATTGATTCCTAGAAATAAATTTTAGTAGGCGAGAATGGGGAGAGGGCATAGGTGAAATGTTAAAACAAATGAAAATTTATTAGTGTTGGGGAGGATAGAGTTATCAGGTACTCATTGGTAGGGTTAAGGTTCCGATTCGGCCCGGTCCGAAAGATCGAGTCGGGCCCCGAATTTTGGCACTAAAAAGACTCGGTCGGGCCGGCCCGATAAAAATGAGGCCCGAAAAGAATGACTCGAACGTCGGCCCGACTCGAAAACCCAACCCTACTCATTAGGATTTCCTCTACTCTGGTTTTGGGTCGGGAAAAGTCCGGGTTTCGGTTAACCCATAACCCTAACCAGAAATTTTCTTTTAAAAAAAGACGGGCTGGGGTCTTCAATTAACTCCACAAACCTCTCAAATGGATCTCAAAAACTCATATTTTATGTATTAGAGACTTGTTTTTATTCGACTTATTTTTAAGTGTCTTACACTTACATTGTCTGAAAGCCTAAACAATTGTTCAGGAAAGTCTTGAAAGAATGGGTGTCTCATTGCTTTAATTGCTCCAATTCTTTTATTTCCATCATACTAAAAATTAAATAAAAATTTTATTTTTTTGGCGTAATGCTTATTTTTAAAATTTTTGGCATATTTTTTCTAAATTTTTGGCGTAATGATTTTTTTGAATTTTTGGCATAATGTTTATTAAAGTTTCCAGACCGAACTCTATATGCAATAACCCTAAAGATCAACACTAAAAGATTTAAAGGGTAACTCGCCTCTGGAATAGGGTTGGAGCCCGGTCCGGTCTGATCTAGTCGGGCATCGAATTTTGGCCCAAAAAAGACTATCGGGCCGGCCAGATAAAAATGTTACCCGAAAAAGACTCAGTCAGTCTGGTCCGATAGAAATGAGGCCCGAAAAAATGACTCGAACGTCGGCACGACTCGAACCCCCCAACCCTACTACGGAAGCGGCCCCTAGAGGGTTAATCTATTGCGACAACCTCCATTTATTAAAAAACCCTACCTTCAATAATTTCAATAATAAATCAACAGTAATTGTATCCAATCTTGGAAGGCAAATTAAACATTTTGGGGAATGCTGCCGAAAATTTCTACATTTTTTAAATCCAGGCAATTCTCTCAATTCTGGGTGTGTTTCTGAATTTGGAGTTCCCAATTTTTGAAAAATTAATTTTAATTGTTCTGTTGGGGAACTTCCAGGGAATAAAGGGAGGTTTGTCAACATTTCATAAATTATACAACCAACAGCCCACATATCTATATGTGTTGTATATTCTGTTGAACCTTTAAAATAATGAATTTTAAAATTAATTAGAAAGATAGAATATGGGATAAAATGTCTCTGAAATATTATTTAAATTTTTCCCTGAAGGAAACCCAAGATTCCAACCAAATCAAATCAAAGCAAATTTTATATGTATGCATTAGCGCGACGATTTTAGACAATAAAATTTTAAAAAATGGGATTCGGGAAATTCTATGTTTTTAAATTCACGATTTCAAGAATTGTGAATTCTGAACCAAAAACGTCGGGAATTTCCAATTTTTGGGAATCAGGTAGTAGATAGGCCATATCCCTGATACATACAGTACAAGGTGATCTTTCAAACATCACCCTATTTAAATTGAAGTATGTTGGAAAAGTGTGATAACTTGGAGATTTGATTTTCGAAAATTTGATTGTACAAGTCAACAAGGTGTGATAACTTAATGATTCCCTCTAATAAACATTAATTTCTTTACCAAGTAAGACATCTGGAGGTCTATACCACAAAGTAACAACTTCACTCGAGTAACTTTTAGTAGGTATAGACTGTGCTCTAGCCAACCCAAAATCAGCCAATTTAAGTTCCCCTCCTTTAGTCACAAGTAAATTTTGAGGTTTTAAATCTCTATGTAAAATTCTTCTAGAATGGCAATAGGAAAGCCCTCTGAGTAATTGAAAGGCAAAAAGTTGGACGTTTCTTATAGACATTAAAGTTTCTAATTCTTCCATATATTCTCGTAAATCTTGTTCAACGAATTCAAAAACGAGTGTTAAAACACTGAAAAACAAAAGAGAGAGTTAAAAACTAAAATTAATATGTAGCCAATCCTCATAATAAATACCCCATTAGGAGTATAATCGCATAATAATGAACCTCTCCACACCCCGAGGCCGACCAAAGATTGGGAAAATGATCTTAAATTGAGGATATCCAGCATGGATAAAAAAGGAAGAAATAATGGATTTAGAAGTCAGTTCAGTTTGGTCCTTAGGGGGAGAAGTTTATTGCGAGTTTATGGCAAAATAAGAAGGAGGAGGGTTCTCTTCCAAAGGGGGGTCTCTAAACCCAAAAGGGTACCCGCAAGAACAAGATATCTTTATCGAGTCTATTTTACAGCAAAGTCGGGCCAATTAATCTAGATAATATCCACCTGTCGGTATGTACAACATCATGCAATGTAACAATATTGGCATGCTTCAAATTTCTGAGTAGACTAACTTCTCTAATCCTTTAATTTAAAAATTGAATACCCAAAAATTAAGGTTTACGCTGTACACGGCGCCCCCTCTTCATGTTCTAACCGAATTTCTTTCATTGCCACACTTCTCCCAGTTAATAAACTTTGCCCCAAATAAACGGTTGCATAAGTTCCTTCCCCCAAATCAAAGATTTTTTTGTAGGTTTCGGCTCTCCCAAAACCAATTTCATTGAGGGATGCTCGGCGACATTTTCTGCTTATTGGGTTTTCGACTGCTGGGATTCTACTCAAATTTTCTACAACACATTGGGGGATGTTTATATAGGCGGGTAGTGAAAGACGTTTTTGAATTTCTGCCTAAAGAAAAATTTAAAAAAATTTTTTAATTAGTACTCTTATGTCTCCATTACAGTATAATTTTTCCCAAAGGTTGGGCATGTATCCTATAGAGAGATGGTTCCAATAATATCAGACCTCACTTAAAGGATAATAAGGTGCATCATAAATAGGAGGTATCGTTTAGTTCCTTTACCCAAATCAAAAAAAGTCGCCCACCCAATAGCCAAACAAATTATAAACACAATTCAGCTAGTCTATCTATTTTGAATGTTGGTTTTGACCATTATGAACCCTCGTAAGCTATGATAATTCTGAACTCTGTAACTCAACACTTTATCAAATAGAAGTGTATCTAGCCTTGGATGTTTTCTATATTAAAGATGTTCGAACATCGGCATTGAAACGATCATCGAGAGAATTATAAGAATACAGTAACCAAAACTCTAACTAAAATTAGTCAAAACTCCCACTTCCAATCTTCTCCCTTCCCCTCCTTTATCAGCAGCAGCAGAATTATTATTATTAGCTGTAGCCATCGGGCCATTATTATTTCCTCCTTTTTTCTTCCTCAATTTAACATTGGGCACATAAATTGCCGTAATTCTAGAATGTGGAGATGTTGAAGAAGAATTTGTTGTTTCTCCAGAAGAACTTGGAGAAACTTCAGCAGCACTCTCACCGTCAGATCCAAGCCTTCCATTTATTGTTGTTATGGATGAAGTTGAGAAACTTCCGAACCAGCGGGGGGCATGCCAACTTTTTGTTCTAGAAGAGGAAGAAGAGGAGGAGGAATTTTGTTGAGAGGAATTTTGTTGTTGTTGAGAGGGTTGTTGAGGGTGTTGTTGTTGTTGCTGACGCTTTTTTGAACGTAAAGTAATTTGTGGATGTTTTTCTTCTATTGTATTTGATGAAGAATTATTTAACTGGGTTTTCTTAAAAATAAATTAGCAGTAACAAAGAGAATTTTAATTTAATAACGCGTAGTCTCATAATCCTACTACTACTCGCCCTACTCCCCTCTCCAATAAATACCCTTCGAGAGAAATCTTTCACAAGAATTTAAAGCCCTAGGCGTTTATTAGAATACAGTATAAACTTTTTCCTTACATTATTCCCCTCCTCTCTAACACAATTTTGTTGTTGGCAAGACTGTACTCGATTACTAGGTCCTTCCTCTTCAACAGTCATTTCCGCAATTCTCTCACCCAGTTGTGAAAGGGAATCTGACAGGCTCCAACGATACCTATGAGAGGAAAATAAATTTATTTTATAATTTATTTAAATTCTAATATGAAATCAGTGACCGGAAAAGCCTTGAAAGAATCTTAAAAATAATTTTTTTCATACTAAGGCATGAGTGACTCATATCTCGGGTTGCTAGAACGGACCGACACGGTCCGAAAGATAAAGTCGATCATAGGATATTTTGTTCTAAAGTGACTTGTATGGCCCAGTTCGATAAAAACATGCCCGAAAAATGCCTCAAACGTCGGCCCGACTACGAAACGGCAACCCTCCTCTTCCCTTAACAGTGAGTGACTCCCCTACAGTATACAAGGTCACAAGAATCCTTCGACCCAAAAAATTTTTTCCTTTCTCACTTTGATTTCATTTTATTAGTTTCTGTATCTCTATTAGAACGAAGACTAAAATTATTATTTATTCCAATTTCTGATATTGTTGGGGTTATATTTCTTTCTTGTTGTTGTTGCTCAACAACAATATTATTACCACCCAATACACGGCTGATTCGTTGCCTTATTTTCTTCATTTTTCGTTGTTTAAAGAAACTAAAAAACCTTAAAAAAGAACAATTCAATAAAATAAATGATGTTAATTTTTAGAAAAAGAGAGAGAGATGGGTGGCGGTTGTTCGCAGGTTTTAATTAATTGCGTTGTGGTCGATTAGTGCTGTTTGGGCGCGGTAATCTTTGGGCGCGAACGCTTGTATTGAAAAATTGGGAAGACTTAGAGGTATGAAATTTTGTGTGTATGTCCTCAATAGTGATCTCTATCTCTGCTAAAAATTAAAAAACTTTTGATTCAGAAATTCTAAAATTATGGGCGAAAAACTCAAGAAAATAGGCTATTTTCCAAAAAATCGAAATTTTCTACCGTAACCCCACAAATGCATAGCCAAAAAATTTCAAATTTTTAGTAGATAACACAATTGGGTGCATCTGTGAAGGATTTCACATCTAAAAGTGATCTTTAGAAGCCGTTTAGGGTCGCGCCAAAACATAACTGCGCCCAAATGTACCCAATTAAGAAAGAAGAAAATTGCCGCCTGACAAGAAAAAAGTGAATTTTTTAGTTAAATTAAATGGGGTTAACTAGATCATTTTATTTGGTTTGGATGTATAAATATAAATTGGTTAGAAGAAATAATAAATAAATATATAAATTTTATTTTTATAATTCAAATGGACAGCTGAATGAAAATTGCGCGCGCATTGGGAAGAGGAAGTGGAGGAAAAATTAGGGAAATAAATATAGAAAATTGAGGAGAGAAAATGGGACAGTTCTAAAGCCTCGGGCATTAATTTGGAATTATGTGAAGCCTAAAATGGAGCGGAAAATTGAATAATTTTTTGGCTAATTTTTAATGGTAAAAATTGAATGGAAATTAAAAAATTTTTTGAAAATTTCAAAAATTTGCAAAAAAATTTTTTAAATTTTTTTGAAAAATTTTATGGAGTCTAAATCTCATTACAAAACATTTTGCAACAAAATTTTTAAATTTAGTTACTAGTAATTAACTGATACTTAATCCTAACTATCGTCGATCGTGTTATACTAGTGTAAGCCTTGGGGCTGAAAAAATCATCCACAATATTAATGTATAAATTAAAGTAATCACTGGTTAGGTAAAGCTGCCTAAGCGATACCTCCCACATATTTCAAAAAATTTCAACTCAATATTGTGTACAATTTTTAGCCTCAAGGGGGTAAAAAAGAGGTCTGACTAACCCAAATCTAATAGAAATTTGATCAAAAATTTTTTTCATCGATCTTTTGGATTTTAACTAAAAATTTTAAAGGGCAAAAGCATGTAATAATAATTAAAATATATCAAGTCAATTAAGGGCGGTCAAAAGAAAAAAAATAAAAATAAAATAAAAAGGGGGTTAATGCGCGCCACACACTTCAACCAGCCAAACACAATCACTCCTTCCTTCCTTTCCCGTTCTTTTCAATTCTTTCCAAAATTTTTCTATTTTCAGCTCGTCATTAAAAGAGCTGTGTGTGTCATGTCAAAATAAATTAAAAACCTGATCAATCGTTGAAAAAAGGGCGGTCTTTTCTTCTCCTTTCCCAATTAAAGTAACCGCCGACTGAAGAGGTTAGCGCGTGTGGGCGCGCGAAGGGAGATAATATTATAAAATGGCGGTTGAAGGCTATTTAGAGAGACAATTTGTGTGAAAATAAAGGCGAGAATTGAGAAAAATTATTTTTTTTTATTTTTAAATTTTGGGGGATTAACGGTAAGGATAAACCAAGGGAAAAAAATTTTTGGAGATTAAAAAAATATTTTTTTTAATTCAGGTCCTCTTAATGAGGAAATATGTACTTAATATTAAAAATAATATTAAAAAAAAAATAAAAATAATAATTAGAAAAATTAATATTGCCCAGAAGATCAACAAATCCTTCAGTGATCACCCACAGGTTAAAGATCACCCCCAGTCTCCTACTATCCTCTTTTCCGGTGAGAGGAGGGTCAAATCACTGAAGGATTTTGTTGATTGATCAGTTTTCTTTCCTCGGTTACCACAAAAATATTTTCTGAAAAATCCCAAAAATATCTTCAATCTGTTGATTTTTTATTTTGTTGATCTTAAGGGTAAGCATTTTAGGTTACTCGATAAAATAAAGGAAGGAATGTTTAATATTAGATATCTTGATTTTTCACGAGGTTTTCCCTCTATTTTTGTTCTATCTCAGTCTTAACCAGAAGATTACCTGAATAAAGAAACATCTTTGAGATAGTGGCGGATCCGGAATTTTCGCTTCGGATATCAGATCAGGAATTTCCCAAGATCCTCCAACCCTACATATTTTGAAATTATTCATCGTTTATCTTTTTGAGGTCGATCTCTTGGACCTGCCTAGGTTGGAAGAGATTTTGAAGGATTTGCCCCCAAATATTAAAAATAATTTTAATTGCTCGTCAAATACAAGAAAAACCTGCTTTTTCTGTGTTACATAATATTATTTATTTTATAAAACTAACGGGAATATCATCAACCGGATAGAAAAATAAAAACGGAAAATTAAAAGAAAAATGTGTGTTTGTTGTTGGTTAGTCAATGGGAAAATAAAATAAAAATACAAAAGAGAATTGCAAACAGAAAAAAAATTTTTTATTTGTGTGTGTGGATTACGGAAAATCTGGTAAATTAATGGAAGCGGTAAAGGGAGAGAGAAAATGAAAAAATAGGGTGGTAGAAGGTTGATGGGATTGAAGGGAGGGATGTGCGCCAAAATTTTTCAAAATTTTAAAACACGCCAAACGCAAAACGCCAAACTCCATGGCGCACATCTCTGATGGAAGGGTGGGGGTATACTCAACCACAGCTCAGTCTACCGCAAAAATTTGTGAAGGGGTTAATTAAGGCCGGTGTCGAGTCAATTCTGGCAAGATTTGAGGGTTCTAGTCGGGCTGACTCTGAAGGTGTTCGAAGGTATCGAAAAGTCTTGGTATAACATTAAAGAAAAATGTGTTGACTTTGTGGAAGAATGTGCTTGCGGTAGACTGGCCTGGAAAAGACTGGGTAGGAAATTGTTGTAAAATGAATGGATGTAAACATTTATTGATAGAAAAAAGGAAATGGGAAAAAAGTTGATTTAAACAAAAAAAGATATCTACGAGATTGTTTTTAAAGAAAAATTGTAGAAAGAAAATGTGTGGATATGTGTGAGAAAGTTTTTATTTAAAGAGCAAAGATTTGGTGTAAATTAATAAAAGCTGTGTGGACTTTATAATAAATAAAAAATAAAATATTTTTTAAATAAAAAAATATTTTTTTACTCTGACTAAAATAAAAATGAAGTGTTTTACAATAAACTAACTTCAAAAGGAATCGAACTTGGACTAAAAATATGTAAAACAAAAATTTAGCCAACTAAACCAGCAGATTTCAACTGGTAAAAATACGGAAAATAACGATTAGCGTCACTTAAACGACTCTAACTTTTTAAAAACTTATCAAATATTCTTGGTCTTTTTAACTAAAATAACTAGAAAATCAGAGCTGTCGAATAATATAATATACGTTCGGATTGGGTAAAAAATAAAAAAGTAATAAAATTAGGATGAAATCAACCTTAAAAGAAGAAATAACGATTGTCGTAACTTAAACGGCTTTAACTTTTTACAAAGTTATCAAATATTCTTGTTCTTTTTATATAATAAACTAGAGACTCAGAGCTTTCGATTGGTTTTAGTTTCATTCAGATTGGTCAAGAAATAAGAAAGTTATGAATTTTTAAAAATACATCCCAAAATAGCAAAATACTTAAATTTAAGCCTAAAATATTAACAAATTGGCATAATGTTTTTTTGACGTTTCGTCTCTTTTTAATAATTACTGTATCATTTTTCTCTTCATTTCCTTAATTTTTAAAATATTTTTTACGTTTTTTAAGGTTTAGCTTGGAATTTTTTCAATGTCTTTAATATTTTGGCCAATAACTGATCAAGCAGATGTCGATTCAGAAGAAGATTGGGTGTGTTGTGGAATAATGCATGCCTTTTTTGGTTCGATGCTTTTTATGTTTGGAGAACTTACTAAATTTCCAACAATGTTGTTTATATATAAATATATTTATGAATTTGTGAGTTTTCTTTTTTAGATTATTTTTATAAAATGAGGAAAATGTGGGAGAGGAAAACTGAGGAGGAGAGGTATAAATTGGGGGAATTTGCTTCAACTCTTCGTCAAGTTAAAATGGCTCAAATCCTGACATTAGAAGGGTTATCCCTTTTAAATTTTTGCTTCTTTGGGCCTGATTTCTTAAACTTTATGGTATCTGAAATTTTCGGACTTTAGTTTTTTGCGGACAAAACTTTTTTGAGTCCGCAAAAAAATGCGGACAATTGTCCGCATAAATTTGCTGACAATTTTGTCGGAAATTTGCGTCTCGATATTTTATATTTTTGTCCGCAAATTTTTTGCGGACAAAACTATTGTTAATTTTTCGGAAAAAGGGACTTTTGAGTCTCGTATAGACATCATTTGATAAATAACCTAGTAGGTGTCCGCACATTTTCTCATTTGCGGATTTACTTTGCGGACATTCCTTTCTAAACCTTTTTTTATTATTTAGTCAATTTTGCCTACTGGATTCTTCAAAGTTGGATTCATAAACGACGAGTTGATTCAGTGGATAATGTTTATTACTGTATTGCCTGGAATTGTTGCATATTTAAGAATTGTAAGGAAAAAAAATTTTTTTTCGTTTTTTAAAATTAATTTATAAATCAAAGTTATTGTGTTTATATTCACATGTTTGTGCTGAATGGCATCATAAATTGGCTATTACTTGTATGGCAATTTATTTTATTAGGTAAGTTTGTGTCCGCAAAAAATTTGCGGATTTTGTTAATTTTTGGAAAAAGGGACTTTTGAGTCTCGTATAAAAAACAAGCGAGGGATGATTCAGTACGCCAATTCAATATCTGGGCATGTTTTGTGCCATAACTTCTTTTGATTCTTAACCGATTTTAATAGTTTATGGTCTCGATACTAAATCGTCCTTTTCCGGAAAAAACATAAAATAAACTTTTCCTTCTCTATAAATATTTTCCGGAATTATCCGGATGCCGATTAAACATTATTTTTTTTTAAAAATGTGCAGGGGGGGTTAGGCCAGCAAAAATGAAGAAGGAAAGAATAACTGATACTCAAACTGAGGGAGGGGAGATATCCAAAGAACCCTCGCATGTTTCTAGTTATACAAAAATGAGACACTGTACAGCTCTTTTGCATAAGAGAGAGAGAGAAAACAACAAAAAAACGTTTTTCGTTTTTTACTTTTCAGACATTTTTCAGAACCTTATTATTCACTCTATACGCTCTTATAATCACAATCAATGCATTTCTACTTATTTGGGGAAAAGGCTTTATTGACGGGTTTCAACAGGCTGCCACCTACGCAATTTGGTTAACCATAACTTTTGATTACGCAATTGGAAGTTATTTGAGTTATTTATCTCTTGATTTTATGATGCTTAGATACAGGCAGCCTTTTTTTAAATTAAAAAAAAATTATTTAAATTTTAGGGGCTATTGGGGAAATATGCCAAAAGTATATGAAGAAGACGTTTTTCGTTTAAAATGTGAATAATTTATTTTTTTTTTGAAAATCAAATTTTTTGAGATATTTGTTTCAACATATTTAACTTTTTTTTTTGATGATTTTTTAATAATAAATAATTTCTGAGTTTAAAATAAAAATTATATAGTAGACTATATTTTTTAAGTCTTGCGGTACTCTTGTGGGGCACGCCCAAGTAGGCGCGGGCCATAACGGCGCAAGCCATAACTTGCTGGAAAATTTCTGGCCCTTATCAATTTTGGTTTAATCTCTTTAGTTGGATGAGAGAATCGTTTAGTACTAAATTTGGTAAGAACTGGAAATCTTGAAGGAGGCTAAGCGCCGTTATGGCCGCGTGCCTACTTGGGCTGTACCCACTTTTGTGTTAACTGTCCCCATTTTTTCCGAATTCGATTGTCTATAACTTTTTTATACTTAGTCCAATCTGAATGATTCTGATATCATTCGAAAGCCCTCAACAAACTTTTTTCCAACTAGATGAATCAAGTATGATTGTCTATTAAAAAGAAGATACCACAATGTGCTGCAAGGCCTATGTACCGTCGACCTATAACCTCGTTGAAAATTATCGAAATCGAACCATATTAGGGCGTCCTAGATTCGATATTTTTGAACGAAGTCTCAACGGTTCATTGGCTTGCTCCCTTTCTTTCGCTACTTCAGTACTCCTTCCCCTCATCCTTTTAAACAGGGATCATCGACTTTAGCTTCATTTCGCTTTCATGTCCTTTTTCCAACTAAAATCATTTCGGAACGAAACAGAAACGACTTTGTCAGATAAAAACGAAGCTCGGATTTTTGCACAAGCGTCTTGACAACAACAATAGAGTTTCTTAAATATTTTTCATAAGGCATTGCGTGAGATCGAGGTCTTGTGTACTTAATAACACTTGTGACGTTTCTCAGAAATTTGTTAAAATGAAATAAACAAAATTCTCCCAATAATATTTTTTGTATTTTTAAAGGTTATTAGTGTGAAACTTTCTAATGAAAAATTTTTTTAATTAATTAATTTACTTTATTTTATTATAAAACTTTAAAAAATAAAATAAAAATGCCCAATTTAATTGATATTTTTCTTATTTGGGATTTTTGGGGGTGTTTATTACTTGGTTATCCTCTAAACTTTATTCTGATTATTTTAATTATTTTTAAAACACCAAAAGAAATGAAAACACACAGCAGAATTCTGATACAAAATTGTGTTTTGGATATTTTTTTATTAACACTTCAAATGCTCGTACAAGTGGTAAAACAAAAACAAAATTAAATCAGAATTATTTAATATAATAAAGTTCAACTATCAGTAATGAAAATATTGAAAAATTGAAATTGAAACTTTTTTCCATTGAACCATCCTGGAACCCCAGTAAGGGGTTCCCAACCATAACAGTTGGAAACCTATCGAGGTCCTGTTAACGGGAATCAGAGATATAAAGGGATTTGTAGGATATCGAAGGATTAAGGAGTTATAAAGGGATTTGAAGGGATATAAGTTGTAGATTAAAATGGATCTGAAAGGATTACGTGAATACAACGGGAATAGATGAATTAAAAAGGATTTCGTGGGAGATTTAGGGATTAATCCTAGATATCCCCTGATATCCGTCCAAATACCCTGATTTGCGAATTTACTGAGATATATTTGAATCTCAAAAGATATTATTGAAAATTTTCAATTGATATTTAATAATTTTTAGTTAAATTTTAATTTAAACTATTGCATGAGATATCAAAGTTTGTTTGTTTTGTGATAAAATTTTAATTACTAATTTGAAAAAAAGTGTTAACCTAATTCGGAAAATAGGTTGAAAAATAGAGCCCCACCCTGAATTAGAGCCCCACCCTAAAATAGAGCCCCACTTTGGGGGATAGTTGAAAAATAGAGCCCCATGGGGCTTTATTTTAGGAAATACGGTATATATGTTTTCGATAGCTTTACTAATAAATATAATTTATGGATTGGATAATATATTTTTC
Organism: Meloidogyne arenaria; assembly: GCA_036172955.1. NCBI lineage: Eukaryota > Metazoa > Nematoda > Chromadorea > Rhabditida > Meloidogynidae > Meloidogyne > Meloidogyne arenaria. Next base: position 3,061,617 of record JARQAB010000040.1, read on the forward strand.
ATTATGCCATATTTTTCTGGAGGTGTTAATCAAATTGCCGAGTTTAATAAAACATTGCCTTTTGTTCAAATTAAAATGGATAATGTAGTTTTTAAATAATTTTTTTCAAATAATTTTAATAAAAAGATGAGCATATTGACAAGTATCCCATTAGCTTTTATTGAAATTATTCCATATTTTATAATAATTTTCTGTGGAATTAAAATGGTTAAATACGTCAATTTATATACTGGAATTGATCAAGAAATGAAAAGATTGTTTAAACAATTAACAAAAACATTAATAATTCTGGTATGTTTTGAATTAATTCTGGTATGTTTTAAATTAATTCTGGTATGTTTTGAATTAATTCTGGTATGTTTTGAATTAATTCTGGTATGTTTTAAATTAATTCTGGTATGTTTTAAATTAATTCTGGTATGTTTTGAATTAATTCTGGTATGTTTTGAATTAATTCTGGTATGTTTTAAATTAATTCTGGTGTGTTTTAAATTAATTCTGGTATGTTTTAAATTAATTCTGGTATGTTTTGAATTAATTCTGGTATGTTTTGAATTAATTCTGGTATGTTTTAAATTAATTCTGGTGTGTTTTAAATTAATTCTGGTATGTTTTAGATAAATTCTGATTTTTCAAAACATGTTTTAATAATACATATTTAGGCTTTTGTTCCATTCGTAAAACATGCAACAATTTTAATACTTACATTATTCATTCAAACAAACAACGATATGTCAAAAATCTTCCGTTTAATTATTTTTGTTTGGTTTCATTTTACCCCAGTATTTAACTCAATTGTTTGTATATTAACCAACAAGCCATATCGAAATGCTGTTTTTAAAAGTATAAGAATATTTCCACAATAATTTTTAGAGTTATTGTTTTTATGATATACCTAATCTTATTTTAATAAAAGGTACATACATATAATTTAATTTAAATAATCGTAACATCAAGAGGTACAATCAAACATGTACACTTAAATTGAAAAACTAGTAAAAACAAAAGTTGTCAGTAAAAATATCAAAGTTCACTACAAAATATTGTGTGATTATTATTGTCTAGCGTCGTATGATCCGATCCAGCTTCTGAACCTTGCCTTCTGAAAATTTTATAAAAGCTACGCTTAATTATAATTAAATCAATGCCGGATTACCCTTCAGCGCCCAAAGCAGGGACGAAATTCTGTTTTAAAAAATAAAACAAAAATATTTTATAAATAGTATCATACATATAAATTCTATATACAAAAATTAATATAAAATTGAGAGATCATATATTAAGTACATAAAAAATTAAAATCAAAAGGGAATGCTTTTAACGAAAATTCTCTTTTTTCCTTCAATTCTCACAAAAAAAAATTCTTTCAATTATTCCAATTAACAGGCACATTTTCTATAAACTACAGCCAATTGTAAACTTCCATTAGAATGTTGTGTTGTATATAAAACTGAAGAAGCTGTAGTTGTTGAATTACCAGAACCCCCGCTTGCATTTCGCTCACTATTTTTTAGTTTTTTGACCTTCAAATTTTTATGAATATTTTATCTTATCTAATTTATAATTATCCCATCCACATTCAAAAAGTTTAAATCAGCATTTTTCAAATTGTCAAAATCCAAAATGTAAATTTTCAAAATGCCAAACTCTAAGATGCCAATTTTTAAAAGGTCAATAGTTCAAAATGCTCAAAAATTAAATTTTTCAAAATGACAATTTTCATAATGTCCATTTTTAGTCAGTTTATACTGTCATCGTAATTTCGTAATACGTCAATGTTCGGTCACTAGTTGAGATAGAAAGAGTGACAGTTATTGCTAGGAGCTTTCGCTCAACACATTCAGGAGCACTGAGATACCGGGCATCGACTAATGCTTTCTCTTTTATCCTTTTAGATCGTTTAACCCCTGCCTAAGCGTTTTAAATGCTGCTAGGTGGAATCACCCTTACACTGCCTTAAAGCTTCAATTCTTTTAAAAGTACCTTTAACCAATTAATTTCTTCCCCTTTTTGATTAGCCCAAGGAAAGTTTTTTTCTCCGGGTATTGAATTTATTTCTTCTTTTTTTGATTGATCTAACAAATTATTATTTGCATTATTTAATCTATTTAGTGAAGAACAATCTGACAGGGCAACTCCATCCCCTGAATTAACGGCACATAGGACATCAGAATTTTGTGTTCGAGTTTTTGTTGATTTTCGTCTAATGTGTCCTCTTCTAAAATTTCTTTAATATTATTTGAATTCTATCAGTTAAGTGAAACTATCTCTCCCTTTTTAAATGAAGATCACATTACCCCCTTTAGGGTCTTAAAAAATTAAATAAAAATCCCATAAGTCAAGCTCAAGATTCCAATAACATTATGCACTTCAACTATCAGACTCTAATGTCAATTAAAGTAGAAAAGCAAATTATCGATTTCCGACAGTTCCGATTTCCGGCACCTTCGTCATTTCCGATCCACCTCTGCCCATGCCCTAAAAAAGGGGAGTATCATGACACTAAGACTCATTAGCATTGATATAAACATAGGTGATCTTCTGGGTAATCCAAAAATAATTATTTAATTACCTGCACTTAAAGATGTCACGTATAGCAGAACGAAATCTTTGCGACATAAAAGCATACAAAAACGGATTACAACTACTTGAGAGGAATAATAACAAATAAGTAACTGGTTGAGTAAACACCTTGAAATTTTGAAAAAAAAAATTTTTTTTCCAAAATTTTCTCGAGAAATACCTCAAATCCTCCCAAACAAATTCTTTCTTCAGAATATACCTAATAAAATACCTTTTCTTAAGAGAAAATAATTTTTAATTAAAATACCGCAGAATAAAGTAAACGAATATGGTTGGGAAGTGTTAAAACAGCAAAAGAACAAACAATAGCAATTAAAAGGCGGATAATCTGTCAAAAATAATTTTTACAATTCATGACTTTTTTATCATTGTCGGGGTTTTTAACTTGAATTTCACTTTCATTTATAGGTGACCGGATCCGGCCGGATTTTTCCGGAGACCCCCAGGTTTTGGCTCTGGTCTAGTCTATGCGTCCAATGAACTCTTTATGAAGTTTTTTCGCAATCTCCGGATTAAAACCGGACCGGATTAATCCGTAAAAATCCGGCAGGATCCGGTCCGGCTCGAGTTGCATATCCGGAATCCGGGTCCGGAAAAATCGATTTTACCGGTTATTTATCAATTTAAAAATTAATTATAATAAAAATATTCTTTGACCATTTGAGTCTCATATATCCACATTTTCGTTTATAAAAATTCTTGAGACTCAAATAGTATGACATTTGAGTCTGAGTTTTTAATTCAAATTTTTACCCTCTTTCTCGATTCCACAGTACTAACAAACACAGTGGATGAAGAAGGTGCCGAATTTCTCTGTCCTAGATGTGCCGGACCGACAGAACCATTGCCCAAGGCCAAGCGACATTTTGTCCCATTTTCATGTTCAGCATCTTCCTCCTCCTCATCATCATCCAAATCCTCTTCCAAATGGCTTCCATTAGACTCTTCTTCCTCCTCTTCCTCATCCTTATCTTCTTCCTCCTCCCTTCCTTCCTCTTCTCTCCCAAAATCTTCTTCTTCCTCCCCTTCACTCTCACTTGCAGTGTTTGGAAGGGGAGAAGATTTATTAACCAAAATAAGCGGGGGAAGATTATTATTTGTTATTTTAGAATAATTATTAGGTTGTGAATTTGAACGTTTTGAAGGAGTTTTAATGGTTACTTCAGAAACTATAGTTGCCGAGCCGTTATTGTTAGTTATTGCGCTTAGGCGACAACTGGCTACACTTCTCTTTTGTATTCCGGTCATTGTTGTTGTTTCTAATTTTTTTAGAAATTATTTTTAGTTTATTGAAGCATTAGAGGAATTTTTGAAAATTAATATTTTATAGTGGGATTTAGGACAAATGCAGTATAGGTATGTCCGAATACACTCATAAATAATTGCAATCGCGATTAAGAACTAGGGCTGGGGTTTTCGAGTCGGGCCGTCGTTCAAGTCATTTTTTCGGCCTAATTTTTATCGGGCCGGCCCGAACGAGTCTTTTTCGGGTCAAAATTCAAGGCCCTTTTTTTTCTTTCGGACCGGCCCCAACCCTATTAAGTACTCCCCGCAGCGAGAGGTTGAAACAATGCATACTAGTGTTGTGCCAGTTTCGCCTTTTGCGCTTGCGGATTTTCGCGTTTCGCGGTTTGTTTTTTAAAATAGTAACAAACCGTTACTATTAGTTCTCATCTGTGTAAGTTTCTTTAACGGAGCACTGTGCCAAAGAACAAAACCGATGCGTGTATAAAGAAAAGCAATTATACACAAAGGAATACAATACCAAACAAGAAAGGAAATGATTAACTAAAAAAAATTTTTTTTAATTTAAATGCGTCCAACTTCAAAAAATTTTTTTAAATTGAAACTGAGTAATTTTTCCACTGTAGAGAAGAATAAGAGCTTTTAAGCCCTTATAAGGGAAAATTAATCAGTTGCCAACACCCCTAATCTCAATCCCTATAACCCATAAAGTGATGGCCTCTTCCTACTTCTCTTGGTACCACCAGATAGATAATTAAATATACACTACAATGTACTAAAAAAATCAAAATTCTCGATTTCGAGATTGTCGTTATTAATTTTTTCGGCTTTAATAAATAAATTTTTTCTCACCATGTTCCGCGTGCTCACAAAACTTTAAATAAGAATTAATTTTTAATTAAATTTTAATTTTAAAATCAATTTTCTTGGGAATAATTTTTATTTATTATTTTTCCACTATTTTTCAATAAAAAAATTTTTTTTAATCTTTTTATTAAACAAAATTTTCATTTTTCCCAAATTTTTATTTTTCCTATTATTTTTAGAATTATTTTCTTATGCAACATTAAATTAATATTTCGTAAATTTCTTTATTTTTTCTAGTCTTACTAAAAATACAAAAAAAAATTATTTATTTCCTATAAGACACAAAAAAATATTAATTTTTTAAACCACGAGGTATTTCCTAAATTAACCAAAAATTAATTTATTTTTAATTCCCAAATAAAACAAAAGAGAGACCAACACCAAAAAATATTTTATGGTCCCATTTTCAGCAACACTTTTATGATTATTTATTAAATAAATAATGTTTTAAGAAGGAAACACGAGGTAAACGTGATATTTTAATGATTGATTAATAAAAATAAAAACATTTTGTCTAACAACTTGTTTTTTCTCTAAAAACAAGTTTGTCTCTATTAAATAAATACTCTTTTCTATAAAAACACTTGTTTAAATTCCAACATGTTTGTTTCTTTTATTTTCTAAAAATAAACTTTGAAAAAAACATGTTTTTCTCTTATGAACATCTTATTCAAAAAATTCAAACAAACATTCAAACAAACATCTAAAACTTTTCTCTAATTAATGTTTTTCTCTTCTAAAAACATACTCTATCATCAAAAATAAACTTGAAATTACAACTTGTTCTTTAAAACTCTTTTTTATGAAAACAACAACAAACTTAAAAATAAACTTGTTCGTCTAATTATTTATTTATTTATTTATTTATTTACGCCTTGATGGCGCGAGTCAAGTCAAAAAACAATAAAAAGATGAAATCAAGTCAAAAAAAATATATATATAAAACTTTTTTTTTTTTTTTTTTTTTTTTTTTTATTTTTCTCTTACTTAAAAAATTTATTTTATTTTAGAATTAAAAATAAATTATATTAATTAATTAATTTTACCCATCAGTTAAAAGCCCTCTAAAGCATGCCGCATTTCCTCCGTCCCATTCATGATATTTTGAAGTTGTGTAATATGGCAAATTTGCTAACAACCTTTTTTAAAGAATTATTTATAGAATAATTTTGACTAAAAAAAATTTTTTTTGAGATATTTTAGGAAATTCTTTAAAAAATTTCAAAAATTTTTTCTAGGAAATTTTTGAAATTTTTATAGATTTTTCAAAAAAATTTTTTATTAAAAACAGAAAATAAATTTTACGAGCATATCCAAACAGCAGCCATCATTAAAGAACGAAATCTAGGCGTTAACAATTTCAGAGCCAATAAAGGGTGTAAAACAGCTATATATTTTTCGACTGACACACACACGAGAATTCCAATCCCTACACATGGGACAAGGTGTAGAATGAGTGCATACATTCTACATAGAGTTTCTCCTTTAAAATGGGGTTTTTGAAATTTTCAAAAGATTTTCCAAAAATTTTCTGGAAAATTTTCCAAAAATTTCAAAAAATTTACCCAACGGCCACTGGGCATCCAAATGAACCAAATGTAACATATTTTGTATAATACAAAATATGGCAACCAATAAATCTGCCAATGCCAAATTGGCAAGAAAAAAATTTGTAGCTGTTCGCATTGAACGATGGGCACAGATTACAACAATTGTGAATAAATTGCCTAAAAATTTAAAAATTTTTTAAAAATTGAAAAGAATTTTTTTGTATTTTTTGAATATTTTATACGGTCAGACCTCACCATAAAATAACCCAATATTAGATACACCTCTATTTAACGTGCATTCTTTAAAATTTGGTCAGTATTGGATGTGTATATATATTAATAGATATATTTACGCTTCAACTAAGGAGCCAAAAATCACATTTAAAAATATTGGCTCTAGTTTAGGACATTCGGTAACATTTTTATCCCCAAAATAACGAGAAATAAGTTTAGGGAATGGGATAGAGAGCTAATATATCCACGCATAAAAGCTCATGGGGCGCATGTCCTAAACCAGAAAAAATTTCTTTTGAAATTTTTAAAACTTAAATCCTCAAAAAATTTTTAAAAATTTTCTTGATTTCAAAAACAGCGGCGAGGTCCAACTTTCTTAAAAATTTGAAAAAAAAAACAAAGAAGTGTCTATTAAAAAATAATAAAAATTCTTTGTTAGTCTGCCAAAAACAAATAAAAAAATAAACTGTCACTCTTTTAATTTAATCACAACGTTAAAATTAAATATTTTCTTTGACAAGTTAATAAATTTCAGAGAAGTATTTTTTTGTAAAAAATACTTGGAAATTATAAAATAGGTAGATAAATTTAGGGAATGAAAAAAAAATTAAATTTTTTTTCTTAAAAAATTCTTAAAAAATTCAAAAAATTAATTAAAATATTCAATTAGAAATGATGTCAAGTTGGGACGAAAAAACGAAAAAAATTCATCGGAAATTGAATTTAAAAAATACTGAGAACTTTCAGGATAACGGAACGGCAGAAACTACAGTAATTCAAAAAATTGTCATTTTGGTTTAGTGGGAAAATGCTTGGATTTACCCCTACCAAAGGGTAAAGGTTCAAATCTGTTAGGTATGTGTGGGTCTAGTATAAAAGGAGTCGTTAGAGATCAGTCTGGGTCAGACGTGCACGAAACGTTTCGTTTCGTTTCGTTGTTTCGTTAGTTTCGTTATGTTTTTTCCTGTTTCGTCTCGTTTCGTGACGAAACAGTTTTTAAGTCGTTTCGTTTCGTTTTGTTAACGAAACACCTGTGTTTCGTTAACGAAACTTTGACGATTATTTTTTGATTTTTTTTCAGAAAAATGGCTAGCAATAGCAAATACAATAATTATTTTAAATTTGAAAAAAATAAAATTTCTTGCCAACAAGAACACTGTGACTATTTTTATGCACCAAAAAATCAATATGGGTTTCCAACAACTTCTTTGCGTAAACATTTAGAGCGTAGGCATCCATCAGTGTTTTCCGAGCTCCTCCAATCCGAAAAATCAGAAAAAGAGATGGATGAACGAGTTATTTAAAATTTAATTTAAATTAATTTAAAATTTATTAGGCTATTTAATTTAAAATTTATTAGGCTATTTTATTTCATTTTCAGGAAGATAATGAACCTGAAATTCCACAATTTGATATAGAAATGCACAATGATGATCCTTTTGAAGAATTTTTGCGAGAAAGAGCTACTTTTTTGCCATCTTCACAACCGTCTCCTTCTATTGCTGATGCAAAGGCTCAGGCAGCTGGGGTTAGTTAATATAATTGATAATCAAATATTTTTAATTTATATTGTTAAAGCAAGTGACCGAGTATTTGAACACACCTAGATTTGAAGGACGTTCTGCTGATTTCTGGAAAAATTCTATAAATGTTGCAAAGTTTCCTCTTCTCCTACCGCTTGTTCGCAAATACCATTCAGCACCAATGTCTTCTTCAGAGTGCGAACGAGTTTTTTCAGTTGTAAAATATATTCTGGATGATCGCAGAAAAACCCTTACTATGGAAAATCTCGAAAAACAATTGTTTTTGCATGAAAATTTATTAATTTACGGATTTAATATCGAATAACTGAGAAAATAAACATGCTTTTAGAAAATTAAAATGTTTCGTTTTGTTTCGTTTCGTTTCGTTAAATTCTCGTCGTTTCGTCTCGTTTCGTTAACGAAACGATTTTTAAAAAATTTTGTTTCGTTTCGTTTCGTCCGAAAAAATTTTGGGGTTTCGTGCACGTCTGGTCTGGGTCGACACCTGGGTCGATCGGTGCCGTCTGTCCTTATTCATTCTTGCCTTTTTGCCACCTTCGCTATTATTGTATTTAGTCTTGTAGATAAAGCACAGTTTGTTAATCTGTCTTATCTTGTTATTCTTGTTAGTACGTAGACATACAAGTCACGTACATAACAGAATCCCAGTGAGGAAAAATAATTTTTATCTGCAAAAATAAATAAAAATAAACAAAGAGGGTTAACTAAAATTGTTTTTAAAAATCTCATAAGGGGTTTCTGGCCAAAAAATGTTTTTTACAGTAAAAAAGGGAGGAAATGAGAGATAAAACGTAAATAATTATGAACAATTTCGCAAGAAAAAAAAATTAATTTTATTAAAATTTAATAAAAAAATCTTTACCTGTTAAACAAAGAAGAAAAACGGCAACATAAGCAAAGGTAAAAGGAATTTTAAAAATTGGTCTGTCCAACAAGGGCTCTACTAATCCTTGATTACAATCTACCTCTCCTTGATTATTAGCGGTAGTCATTTTTTCAAAAAAATTTTTTTTTCAATAAATTTCAAAATTTTATTATTTATTTTTCTGTTTTTAGAGTTGTTTTCCTGTTGTTTCTAATTTAAATTAAATTTTTATTTAAAGTTGGAAATGTTTAAAACAAAAATATTTAAAAATATTCAAGTGTTGGTGATGCGTTGTTGATCGCTGATCTCCTTCCTTCTAAATATATTTTCTGTTTGCTCCTCCTTTCTAATTTTTTTTCAACGATTTCTTAGTTGTTTCTTTTAATAGTTTCCTTTTATAGTTACTAAATTAGAAAGGAAAAACTATAATTTTTTTACTAAACCTCTCATTAGAGTAAACGACCATGGGTACATCTGAGGCTCATAACTCAGGAATGGATGAACCTTTTTAAACGATTTAGACATCATTCGATAGAGAAATAAATTCTCTACAAAATATCCGAAAATCAGAATTTTTGGTTCAAGGAAAACAAAGTTATGGTCAAAAAAGCGTCATTTTTGGGACAAAATGTCGCTTTTTGTATGTTTACCAAGTAAAACTTTTTTATTTTAAATTCAAAAATTTTTATTTTAGGCACATTTTCTAGCCCTCTTACTTCTCTATAAAAACTCCAAAAATTATTAAAAAAGCTCTATCCGTTCGAAAGTTATAGTCGTTGGAATAGTCAGTACTCTAATAAAGAAAAATAGCTCTGTCTAATAATTTTTTAAAAAAAATAAAAATAAATTGGCGAATAAAATAAGAAAAGTATATAAAAAGACAACAAAAATAATGAAAATAATTAATTAAAAGAAAAATTTAAAAAAAATAATTTGCTTATCAATTAATTTTTTTAAATTTAATTTATTGCTAAATAAAGACAGAAGAACCCCCTTTAGAAATGGCCAGAGAGCACTAGATAAATGGGAGGGTTTTTTTTAATTTTATGTGATTTATAGAAAAATATTAGCATATATTTATAATTGAGAGAAAATAGAAAATGATTAGAATAAAAAAATTTTTTTTGATATATAAATGATGACACGGCTTTTTTTCTGTGTGTGGTTAATGTTTTAAAAATAAAAATTAATTTTTTTCCCTGCCAATTTTCAAAAAATAATTATGAGAATAAATATAAATAAACTAGCGTAGCACCCAAAGCCTTCGAGGGCGGGATCATCAGGGATAGGGGGTTTCTGTTGTGGTGTGGTGGCTACTATAAAAGTCCGGGTCTCCTAATTGTCTCCTAATTATTCCCCAACCTTATTCTATTACTTCAATATTAGGTAAAGGTGAAGAATACGTACCACTCACCAATCTAAACGAATTATATGTCATTTGAAAGAGCTCGGCGAAAGGAGTCGAATGACACCAAAATCAACTGGCGGTCTCAACTCTGAGCTGAGATATAGGCCCCCGAAAATCGAAAAACCATAGGGGGGAGTAAGCTCGATTTTGAGGTGAAAATTTCGAAAATGCAAATAATAGCTCATTCGAAAAAGCTCGTCGAGATGAGTCGAATGACACCAAAATCAACGAAATCTGACTTGATTTGACAAAGTTATGACCGTTTGTTTTGGCTCCTTACCTATGGTCACCGTGGAGATTTTTGTTGCTGCGGAGGAGGCCGGGCATGCCCACCTCGTCGATGATAGGAATAGGTTTATGTTACGAGCCCAGACCCAGCACCCGTAGACTCCCCGCGAGGCGCGTGCCGCAAAACCCCGCGCAAAGCGCGGGGTTTTGCACAAGCGCCTCGCCTATGCACCATAGGTTTATGTTGACCATTTTGCCCCTGTTTATCTCGTCTCAAAGTTAGGATTTCGAGCTGATTTTGGCGTCATTCGACTCAGCTAGAGGAGCTCTTTCAAATGAGCTATCATTTCTATAATATCATTTCTATTAGCATTTGATAGATATTTTTGACCGTTTTGAACCCCTGTATCTCAGCTTAGAGTTGAGACCGCCGATTGATTTTAGTGTCATTCGACTCCTCTCGTCGAGCTTTTTCAAATGACATATGATTTGCCCATATTGGTGAGTGGTACGTATTCTTCACCTTTTCCCAATATTATTGTTATTTCTTTTGTGTGATAAACACATTATTGTATTGCATAGGTATTTCTTGTTGTTCTCGGACATAACAGTTTCCGGGGTAGAGTCTCCGGGGGTCGAGTCGGGGTTTCTCGGGTCGGGGTGCTACCCAGAGGGGGGGCGGAATTCCGATTTCCGGCGTTTTTTTCCTCATGATTTTCAATTTCCGAAAAAAAATTTATTTCCGAGTTCCGACTTTTGAGCCAGTTCCGATTTTCGGCTCTTCCGATTTCCGACACCTCTGGCTGTTCTGACGCACTTTTGGTGCTACCTCTGGTATAGACTAAAAAAATTTTTAAACTAGGTAATTTTTAATAACAAGAGGTCCAAAAAAGGGAAAAAACACCCACACCGAAATTAAATCCGTCTCTAGTTCCTTTTCTTTAAGGTGCTTAATTTAATCTAAAATATCCACAAATGTCGTGTGTACTCAAATGTCGCGCTAGAGATTTTTAGTAGCTTGTCTTTAAAAATACAGAGATCTATTTAAAATCCTAAAAGTATTTTTTAAGTATTTTAGCGAATCATTAATTTTAATTTAATTTAAAAAATGATAGGAATTTAAAAAAAAATAAAAGTACAAAGTATCTTTACAAATAAACGTCAAAAAACTAAAAATAACATTTTTGCACTTAATAAATGTACTTAATAATTTAGACACTAAAGCTAATATATTCTTTCCTTTTTTTTTAAAGCAAACTTTTATTTTTTTATAAAAATATATTAAAAAATAATAAATTTGTTAATCATTGGGTATGTAATTGGCGTTTGTATTAAATGAAAAAATTTTTTTGGCGTTTTTTGAAATTTGGCATTCTGGTTTTTTTGGCGTTTTATTTTTTTTAATATTTTTGGCGTATTTATTTCTTTTTTGGCATTATTCTAGGATTATTTTGGCATTCTGTTTATATTGCGAAAATTTTTTGGCGTTTTGATATTTTTTGGTTCTTTTTTAGGGTTCACTATTAAGATTTTGACGAATATATCATTGACGAACTCAATATTGACGAAATTATCAGTCACCTATTTTAGGAATACTGTAGTAGTTGGTGTTTGAGGATTTTTTAAAAATATTTTTGGCTTTCTATCTTTAAATTTAAAATGCCAAAAATATTTTAGGGATCTACATAGCTAAACCAATTCTCGAAAATCAAGAATTATTTTTATGTCCGCTGGACCCTGGTAAACCTCGATTTAAGTATTTTTAATTTAATGAGCTACTACGTAGGGGGAGTAATACCCTCTATTTAAGATACGCTCATTATAAGTAACAATATTTAACTCAAGGGTGTAACCAAAATCGAGGTCTAACTTAAATTAAAAATAGCCTAGGTATCTATAAAATTTTTGGCGTTCTGTATAAAAATTTTTTTGCGCACACCCACCCTCCTAAAAGTGTTAATGCCCTTTTCTTTTAATGCGCAGCGTTAAAGTTTTATTTTTTAACGAGAATTAATTTATTCAAGAAAAATTAAAATGAAAATGGTAAAAGAAAGTTGGAGGGGAAAGAGAAGAGAAAATACAAAAAAAAAATTTTTTAAAAAGCCAAAAGTCAGAAGGCCAAAAACCATCATAAACCTTGAAAAACACACATTTTGGCATACATTAGGGTAATTGAGGGGTAAACATTATGAGTAAATAAATGAAAAACTAAAAAAAGAAACCAATTGGATCAAATGTCCAAAAATAGTGAAAAAAATCAAAAAATGACAAAAGGTCCCAATAAATGTCTCATTTTTCGATGATATTAAAAAGGGTATTAAATGAAAGAAAATATTAATATGGAAGGAAAGTTGTGAAAAAAAGGAAATTTAATTTTTTTTACAGTAATTAAACAAGTTACAGTAGTTTGTGTTACCGTAGTAATTAATGATGTGATCTATTTTTTAAATAATTTTGGCTAAATGAAATACCCAAATAGAGTAGTAAAAAGCTCAGAATGTGAAGATCCTTTTTCCTAGTGTAGATTTATTTGGATAAAGTTGATAAAAAGTTAAGGACTGAATTATTGATGAAGAATGATATAGCCATGCAAAAGACTGATACATACGATATGACGCACCTAAAAGGCTATAACTTTTGAATGAATAATCGGATCAACTTACTCTCTGAAGAAAAAAGAATCTATAAATCCTAAGCTTTCGGATGGTGTAAAAATTATTCGGATTGGTTGAAAACAGAAAAAGTTATAAACCAAAGAAGGGCAAGGGATTTAAGGGTTCAGAGACTACCGTATCCTTTTCTATAATTAAAAATAAATTAAAATAAATTTCAATTAAAAATTGTTTTAACCTTTAATTTTTGTCTTATTTTTAAACTGAAAACGTGGCCTTTGGCCATTAATTTGTTGAAAAAAAAATAAAAGGAAAAATAAATTAAATTAGGAAGTGAAAAAAGAAGTGAGACAAGGTTATTTTAAATTTTTTATGATAAATTGATAAAATAATAAAAAAAATTTTTTATTTTATTAAATAGAGAATTAAATTTGCTACAAATCAGAATTTCTGATTTTTAAGCAAAAAAGTTGTAGCCAAAAAACCAACATTTTGAGGCAAAATGGACACCTTTTCGAAGGTTTACCGAGCACAAATTTTTTGAAATTTTTCCAAATTTTTTTGAATTAAGCCTATTTTGTAGAGAAAACAATTCTCTATCGAACAAAACAAAAAATAGCTAAATCCGTTCAGTCATTACAGAGTTATGACTTTCTAAAGGAAGCTGGTCGTGAAGGGAACGCTTAAGTAAAAAATAAAAATAAAATTTTCTTCTTTATAAACTATTAAAAAATAATAAATTTAAATAATTATTGTCTACATAAAATATTAATCGTCTACATAAAATATTAATAGCAACTAAAATTAACTATAGAGAGTCTAGTTACTTCTTTTCGTGATAAAAAAATTTTTGCTTAAAATTATGCAAGCAACGTTAGAAATTAAATTGTTTTAATAAAAGAAAAGAAAAAAAATTGTAAGACAAAATAAGAGACGGAAAACTCCAAAAATGTGTTTTAATCATTAATTATTTAGGAAAAAAATTTTGAAAAAAAATTTTAAAAAAAGTAAGGGTCACTTAATTTAAATAAGAGATGATACGTTTGGGCGCAGGAAAATTTTGGCGTATTTATAAATTTGGCGGATTAGGGCATTGGAAATTTGTATAGAGGTTCTTAATGTTGTCAAGTTTATTTAATTATTTCAGAAATTTTGTGAAAAAAATTGATTTTTATCAGAAAAATTTCAGAACTTTTTCTGGAAAATTTCAGAATATTTAAGCAACAAATAAATTAACGTTAAAATGCCCGTTTTCCTCAGTCTTTTGACCATAAATTCAGAAACAATCAACAAAAAATTCTGAATTTTTTAGAGAAGCTAGCTAACACTATTGTGAACCTTCATACAAAATTTCACACTTCAATCATTCATTTAATATTAATTTTATAGTTGCGCGCCCAACCATACCCGCGCCGAAGCGTCTTTAAAATTTATTATAAATTGCGTGTCTCGACCAAAAATATTTTTATTTTTAATATTTCCGGAGTTCTAAATGCTTTTTAAAAAAATTTACGATTTTCGTAGTGAAAAAAATATAAAATTTAATATTAAACAAATTTAAATATTAAAACATTTTGCAGAAGGGGAACATGCAAAATTGAAACTTAACCCCACAAAAATAACAAATATTTCGTATTTTTGCAAATTTATTGAAATAAAAATGACGTTATCTAAATATTATTAAAATTTGTTTCGGCAAATACCAAGTATACGCTAGTGATGGTCGAGACTCTCGGTCTTTGTTCCCGAGTCGGGAAATTTCCTGGGTTATTTGAGCGTCTCGATATCGATCTCTGTTCTCAACTCTCGACTTTCTTGAACTCCCAACCATCCCTAGTATACGCTCTTACTATGATGAAAAAATCGTATATTAAAATGAGGTGCTCCAAAGTGGAGGATATCGGTTCGAAGCTACGACTGTTTTAGCTGGTTAATTTTAGCTCGAGTTTTTAAAAAGAGACTAACTAATTTTTGCACTTGATTCTCATTTTTAATATAAAAATTATATTATAAAAAATTTATTTCTTTGTGTGTTTCTAAAATTAAGTATAAAAAACTCAGAAAAAAAAGAATTTTTTTATTACTTATGTCTCTCAACGTTAAAACCTTTCCCCACAATCCCGTCAAAATTGGCTAGAAATGGAGTATTACACCTTCTTTTTATTCTTAAATTTTGCTTTGCGCAACAAACATTTTTTCAACTAAACGCAATTTTTGGCGTTTAAATCCCCCCAAAATTAAATTTTTGCGCACACCTAGAATTGGTATGTTCAGCCATCCACGCATTAATTTAAATTTATTTTTTTAAGCTTTTCTTTTTTTGACAAAAAAAAGAGACAGAGAATAAATATTTTTTGGTTTTCTTGGATTCTTCATAAAGCATTTTTAGCTATATTTTTTATTTTATATTACTAATTAAAATTGAGGGATAATCGAAAAATGGGATTTTTGTCCCCAAAATTTTTTTCTGAGGTTCTAAAAATAGTTTTTTCAGCAGTATACCGGTGTTATTATTAAGTCTGGGTAAATGTTCACTTTAAACGGATTAAGCAATTTATCTCGATTTTAAAAAGAAAACTAAGAAATGCGTATTTTTTAAATTTCAGAGATCCCCCTTGTCTTTAAGGGGTGGACCCCAATCCTTCTCCCCTCTTTTAAGTGCGATAACTTTAGGTAAAAATTTAGAATCCTTGAGTTTCTAGAATGGCTTAATTCAGCTCTTTGATATGCATCAAAGCATACCAGGTAGAAAGGGTGTGCCGAAACATATTTTAGAAAGCGAAATGCGAAGCACCCAAAAGGTCGAAAATTTGGCGAAAAACGAAAAATCAAAAATACGCTCCCGTTAGGTAATAATGGAGTGCCCAAGAAACACCCAAAAAGTCGAAAATTCGGCATAAGATGAAAAGGTGAAAACACCCCCCCCCCCCCCCCGCTAAATAATAATGGATTTGTGTGTGTTTTATCCAAAGTTATGGACTTGCGAGGGACGGCCGCCTGCTCTAACGGATTAAATTAAAATTCTCTCTCAAAAAAGCTGATTTTATTTTGTTAAAATTCCAAATAAAAATAAAGAGAAAGAGAGAAGGGTGTTTGTTGTTTTTTTCATTGTTTCCGGCTAATTAGCATTATTCCTATATTTTTCATTTCTGTGAAATTGTTAAAAGAAAAAATGACTAGTATGTATGTGATGCACTCTATAAGCTTATTTTTGTTTTTATTTTTTTAAAAGAATTTTTGGTGTTATAAAAATAATTGCAGGAAAGTGGTTGTAGAAAATTAAATTTTGAATAAAAATGAAAAAAATTAAAATTTAAATAAAAAGAAAAATAAATTTTAATTAAAAACAATGGTAGTCTGTGAAGGTGAACCATGATGCGAATGTCAACTCTTATAACTTTTTGATTTCTGAATCGATTTTGATGTTTTTGGTATCATTCGATAGAGGATTGAATTTGCTACAAAATAAGATAAAAATCAGAATTTAAGATTAATTAAAACAAAAGTTATCGTCGAAAGACTTGATAAATGTCTACATGTTATGACTTTAGCTACTATAAATCCTATAACTTATTAATTTCTTAACCGATTTTAATGTTTTTGGTATCATTCGATAGTGAATCGAATTTGCTACTAAATAAGATAAAAATCAGAATTTATGATTAATTAGAACAAAAGTTATAATCAAAAGACTTTATAGAATCATGACTTTTCTTAGAAAATAGTCAAAACTTTTTATGTTTAAAAAGCTAAAATTTCCATTTTTTATATTTTTGTAGCAAATTTTATGTTGTAACTAAAAGATAAGGAAGAATTTAAGAAAGTTCTAATCTGATAAGTTAATGGAGATTAATCTAGACTGTCGTTCTATTACAGGGTGTCGTTCAAATAGAGGCTGTCGTTCTATTTTTCAACATATTTTTTTGCAATTTTTTTGAAATTTTTATTAAGATCTATATCATTTTAATAATTTTATTAATGAAGAAAAATAGTTAAATTTTATATTTCAATGGAATTATCACTAGCCCTGTCCCATCAGGCCCTGTCCCCCTGTTATTTTCCAAGTTCCAAGAAATTATTTTCCAATTGTTTCTTCTGAAATTGGAAAAGGAAGATTTTTGGAGGGAAATGGAAGAATTGTCGCAGATGACCTTAAGTAGTAGGGGGTATCAATGTACTTGTAAGATATCGAGGCTTATGAGGATTTGAAAGGAATAGAGGTGGATTAAAGTTAAGAGGGATATCCGGAGATTTGGAAGGATTGAAATAAACATAAAGGGATTTGTGCGCGGCAACGAGGGATAAAGAAGATATCGTTCGATTTGGAGGGATATCGAGGGATATAAGGAGATTCTAAGCGATTAATGTGAAATCAGTGGGTTAAGGTGGATATCGGTAGATTTAGAAGGAGTAAAGTTATATTGTGGATTTGAAGATTCAATGGATTTAGGGGATTATGAAGGATATATAGGGATTTTTGGGAATTAGGAAGTATATCAAGTGATATCCCTCCTAATTTGTTGGTATCGACTCTAGGTCTCGATCCGAAACTCGGTCTCGGGGTTGATTCCCGGTCTCGGTCTCGACTCTCGGGTTTTTTTAACTCCCGACCATCACTACCGCTTAGGTAAATAATTAAATTAAAAAAAGAAAGGGTGTCGTTCTAATAGGGGGTGTCGTTCAAATAGAGGCTGTCGTTCTATTTCTCAACCTCCCTCCAGACTGTCGTTCTAATAGGGGGTGTCGTTCAAATAGAGGCTGTCGTTCTATTAGAGGAAATACGGTATATACCAAAATTATCAAAGTTTTTGTCAATTGTTTAAGTAATCTCTTCATATTTTGATCAAGTCCAACATGTAAATTAACATAATAAATCATTTTAAATCCACAAACAAAAATTATAAAATATGGAAGTGTTACAATAAATGTTGTAATTGATATTGAAATATCCTTTCATTTAAAAAAATAATTACCGTATACACTCGAATAATTACCCTCTTTAATACCCTCTCCTATACCTACACGAATTTTAAAAATATTGAAAAAATCATTGTCTATTTTCGTCGCGGAATCCCGGGTTTTTAGCGAAAAATGGGATTACCGAGATTCCGGGATTAATCCCGCGGGATCCCGTCACGTTCAAAATGTTGAAAAAAATCGCGTTACGGGATCCAGGGAATGCAATTTTACCGCCCTCTAATGAAAATGATTAAATTGCAATTCTCCCCCACAGAGTGGTCAACCGCGTCTAAAAATATCAAATTTATTCGAGTTTTTACACAAAACACAAATTAATATTTTTACACATGTTTTTTATTGTTTTTATTACATTGGTGAAAGCACATGCTTTTTTATAAGCTGATTTTTTGTCCCGAAAATATTTTAAAGAAGTGGGAGGGAGTTTAAATAAAGTTTAATTTATAAAATTATAAATAAAAATGGGCCATAGCTATTTCTCTCCTTTAGTTAGTGCAAAAGGCTCGGCGGCTGGGAGCGAACCGGCATCTTTCGTAGACCGGACCAGGGGTGAGCGCAAGAGACAATCTCAAAAAACGCAAGACGCAAAACGCAACGCAAAGCCAAAATTTAACGCAAATAACGCAAAACGCAAGAACGCAAACGTGGGAAAAATTTTTTTAAATTAATTTTTCAGTTAAAAATTGGTGTATTACTATAAGTCAGCAAGTCCTAATTGATTTTGTGATATATGTAAGTTGGATGAGTAATGTTTTGGAAGATATAGAGGATTTAGAGGGATTATGACGGATATCAGAGGATTTAGAGCGATCAAGGGGTTTAGCGAAGTAGCGGGGGATTACGGAGATTATCATGTACTTTGGAGCGATCAAGGAGATTTAGAAAAATACCATGGGATTACTGAAGGATGTCGAGTGAGTTAGGAAGGTAATGGAGGATAAAGGGCTATCAGTATTTATATACTGGTTCCGGGGATATCAGGGGATTTGGAGGATAGCTTGAGATCTACTCTCCAGATACTGAACCGATATTCTTTCCATGATGGAAAATTGGTATTTAAATACCTTACTTTTAGCGCAACTGGCGAAAATTTTGAGAATTTTGGAAAGCCAGAAGCCAGATTTTTTTTCAGCGCCGCAGGCGAAAATTTTCAGAATTTTGGAAGGCCAAGAAGCCAGATTTCTCCAATTTTGTCCTCAGATTGGGTATATTTTTTGCGTTAATTTCATCGAAAAAAACGCAAAACGCAAAAAAAGGCCAAAATTTAACGCAAATAACGCAAAGCGCTCACCCCTGGACCGGACTGATGTGTTATCCATTACACCACGCCGCCTACTGCACAGCCTTAGGAATTAAATAGCTATATGCTTTACAATAAATTCTGGTTTGTTTTAATTAAATTCTGATTTATTATACAAAACAATGAATAAACAAAGGATAATATGAACATAAATACAATAGCCATACAAAATACAGTCTGTACAGAAAAAAATTTTTTTACAACACATGGAATTATTTTTATAGATATATCATTTACAAATTATCATATACTATTTTCTTATCCTTATTAGTCTTAGTATTCGGTTTAGTCGTTTTAGTCTTCTCAGGTTCTTCTGGCATCTTATTATGCCAAGCACGCTGGATTCCCCTACGACGGTCCATTTCGACATACACCTCCATCAACGTCTTATTCTTCGTTTCTGGCACGTACTTCCAAATGAATAGGCTGAACAAGCCGACAAGACCAGTGAAAACAAGGAAGGAAAATTCGTGCATTAAACCCTGAAAAAAAATTTTTTTAGGAAATTTTTCAAATTTTCGAATTTGCCTCAATCCACGGGAAAGCCATTCCAACAGCAAACGTGCAGAACCAGTTGGTGAAAACTGCAACTGAATTGGCCTTCCCACGAGCATTTAAGGGAAACACCTCGCTCACGAAGAACCAAGGAATTGAGCCTTAAAATGAGCAAATGATTTTTCAAAAAAATTTTCAAGTATCACCTGCCCCAGCAGCAAAGGAAATCACAAATGCAAGTACGGCTATTACTGACACATAGGCGAACCAATGAAGGAATGCAACATGCTTAGCGGATAGTATAGAAATTGCAATAATTGCCGTGGTGACGAACATTCCAATAAAGCTACCAAGTAGCAACGTTCGACGTCCTTGTTTGTCAACCTGAAATCGAGAATTATTAAAATATTTTGAATGAGTTTTCTCACGAAATAGACAGAAGCAATAGTCATCAGAACATTGATGGCACCCATAGCAAGCGTTGCATAATTTGGCCCTAAAAATAATTTTGAAAGCTGGCAAATTTAAATTTTTAGGACTGACATTGATCTTGAAGACCAGCACTCTTGAATATATCAGTGGAGTAGAACATTACTAAAATTGAGAGAAAATTATTTTTTAAGACAGATTCTCTTTGAATCAGGGTGGCCTTTTTACCCTATTTGTAGAGGATTTTCCCTATTTTTGACCGATTTTGCCCTATTTTCTCCACATTTTTGAGTGGCTGCCCCAATCCAAGTGGTTTGAAACAGGCCCCCCTGCTTCCACCCTGATCAAATCTCACCAGCATTGATCCCGCTAAGCTGCTGAGCAAACATCAAGAAGGTGGATAAAGCCAAAGGCCAGATAAGGTATGGACCAAACAAATCAGCACAGTTGATCTCTTCAGTTTTTGCAGCTTTTGCTTCATCCGCAATTACCGCCAACTCCTCTTGGACCTGACAAATTTACAAAAATTCTTTAGAAAGGAAAAATTCCAAAATCACATTTGTGTGCCCTCGCAATTTTATCAAATCCTGTTGTGCCTGGAAATGGTTGTCGCCGACTTTTATGGTGTACTTGGGACTTTCAGGGCAGAGCATGAGCGTGGAAAGTTGCAGAATAGCAGGAACCTGTTAAAGAAAAATCCAAATTAAAAAACTCTTAGGCAAGATTTCTAGCGTATGAAAAATGCCTTACACATATGGCATAGAAGATCCAAGGCCATCGATCAGCAGTCCCCAAAATAAATGGAAGTCCGACAACCTGCGAGGCTAGGATTGAGATGGTAACGAATAGCTGTGCAAATGAGCCGATTGTTCCGCGGAGGTTTGCTGGAGAGATTTCTGTCAGATACATGGGCACCAGACCGCTATTCAACCCTAAAACGAAAGATTATTCATGACATTACAGTCAAAGAATATTCACCGGCATTCACTCCAATGATAAGTCTGCCAGCGATGAACAAGTACCGAACGTCAAACAATTTTGCGAAGACGAAGAAGCCTGTGGCGACGAGCGCAACAACATTATTCATTAGCAAAGCAGTCTTCCGTCCAAGTTTATCCGCAAAATATCCACAAGAAAGACCTCCGGCAATTCCTCCAATGGCGAAAATACTGACAGCTATCGACCTTAGAAAAAGAAAAGCGTTTGTGTGAAGATTTAAGGCTTTTGAAGCCCTCACCATGCCGTTTTCATATCATCGACTGTCGCTCTCTTTTGATGGATGGCGAGCCCTTTATTGTACGATAGCGCGAACCATTCTTTGATTAGATCAGCTAAAGAATAAAAATTGTTAATCAATTTCTAGCAAATTCTGTTGCATACCAGGCATATTGATACAGCCAATGTTGTAGCCAAACTCGAAGGATCCGATCGACGCCGACAACACTGCACCGACGAGATGACAAGTCCAACGTCCCTCCTAAAAAGTATGAGAGATTAGATGTAAAATGAAAAGAGGACAACTAACCATTTTTATTTGCGATATGTGTAGAAGTGAACTGAAGCGGATTGTTAAAAGCTGCTTTTATAGTGTGAGCGCTTATATAGGAAAATTAATAAAATTTAATAAAAATTTAACTGACAAGTTAATTAATGTAAAACATCAGCTATTTAATTTTTAAGGCAGAGCAGTAGGCGGCGTGGTGTAATGGATAACAAATCAGTCAGGTCTTTTTTTCTAAAAATTTCAGAATTTTTGGGAGTTTGTTTCTGAATTTATGGTCAAAAGACTTAAGGGAACGGTTATTTTAGCATTAAATTTTGTGTTATGTAAACAGGCTGCGATTTTCAGCAAGTATTCTGAAATTTTGGAGAAAAATTCAGAAATATTAAAGTAGATGAGATGACACTATGGAATCTCTCAATAGTTTAAATTTTTCCATGTTTTTCCTTTACAAAAGGGGTTTCCCCATTACATTCATGGTCAGCTTTGTTAGCCTTGCGCTTTCCAGCTTTGCGCCCAAACATCCATTTCTTAGTTTAAATTTTGTGATCTTTACCCTATTATATTTTTCTCCAAGTTATTTTAATTAGTGATTCATACTATTAGAACATTTTTAATAAACACAATTTGTGACTCTTGCTTTATTATAAAGCGTCAGGTGTGAAAAAAACTAAAAGAAGATATATCGAAAGTTTCATAGCTCTTGAACGTTTCAAAAATAAAGGTAACTTCCCTTGCAAAACTAACTTCTTTTGCAATGCAAACTTTTTTATGACTCAGCCTATTAAATAAAAATATTTAGGGAGTTGATTAAAACACAATATCAGCCTCTTTTTTATCTCTCATTTTTCTACTTTCTTAACAAATTTAATTTCCAACGTTCTCGCATAATTTTCAGCGGAGAGAATATTTTATGTAGACGATAATTTACTTTAATTTGTTATTTTTAATTTATAAAGCTCTAAGACTGAAAAAATTTTTTCTTATTTTTTACTTTAGCGTTCCATTCATGACCAGATTTGTTTCGAAAGGAATAACTCTGTAATTGGTCAACCGATTTTCATATTTTTGGTTTTGTTGGATAGAGAATTGAATTGTCTACAAAAATAAACATAATCTTAAAGATTTTAACATTTATCAAAAAAGTTGTGTTCAAAAAACCTTCAAAAGGTGTCCATTTTCCCTCAAAATGTTGGTTTTTTGACTAAAACTTTTTTATTTAAAAATCAAAAATTCTGATTTTTATCAAATTTTGTAGTAAATTCAATTTTCTATTTAATAAATTTAATAATTTTTTTTATCATTTTATCAATTAATCATAAAAAATTTAAAATAACCTTGTCTCACTTCTTTTCTCACTTCCTAATTTAATTTATTTTTCCTTTTATTTTTTTTCAACTAAATTAATGGCCAAAGGCCACGTTTTTAGTTTAAACTAGACAAAAATTAAAATTTGCAATTGAACTTTATTTTCATTCATTTCTAATTTAAAAAGTATACTGTAGTCACTGAACATTTCAATCATTTGCCCTTCTTTTGTCTGTAACTTTTTCAGTTTCCGACCAATCCGAATAATTTTTAAACCATTCGAAAGCTTAGGATTTGTAGATTCTTTTTCCTTAGAGAGAGAGTTGATCCGTTTATTCCTTCAAGAGTTACAGCCTTTTAAGAGCGTTATATACGATTTGTCTTTATCAATATTTTTCGTTCATGTCATGACTATTTTTATTTTCATGTTTTTAAAAATTTTTTTCAGTTGATAACTTTTCTCTATCATTTTCCTCTATATTTTGAAATATGTTAATTTAAATTAAAAAATAATTTGGCTTCATGGGCTGGTGCAAGTTCAAATTTTTGTTTTGTTTTCGTCTCATTCTTGCAACAATTGCTCATTTTAATTGGTTCTTTATTAAATATTAAAAATTTTTTTTTTAATTTTGGTACTTTATCGTATTATCTCATAAAATTTTGTTTTTTTTTCTTTTTTTTTCGTTCCCGTTAAGGTCAGTGAGCGTGCCGGTAGTACATGCATGACCAGTAGATTAATTGGGAGCAGGCCGATATACCTCCGAGCTATAACTTCGTCCAATATTGGTATCGATGCCGCTCAACGAGCTGAATCAAACTATACTAGGGCTCTACCGGAACGCTTACTGACCTAACCGGAAAACGAAAAAAAGAAAAAGAAAGGGTGTACCCAGAAATTGTGGCACTATCTGAAATAAGGTCGGTAATCGTTTTTTTCATTACTTTTTTCCTCCCTTGACATGCCATAATGTTCAGCATTTTCTTCCTTGTTCAATTCCATTAAATTTGCCTGAGCTTTGATAAATTTGCCATTTGCTTTGATTATGCCTCAGGCAAATTTAATGGAATTGAACATGAAGCTGAACATTATGGCATGTCAAGGGAGGAAAAAAGTAATGAAAAAAACGATTACCGACCTTATTTCAGATAGTGCCGAAATATTTGTTCCAATGGAAACAAATATTAAAAAGTTGGGAGATAATGCGATAGTACTAGGGTTGCTCACGGACGGTTAACCGAACCGGAACCGTTAACCGGTGTTTTTGGCGAATTAACCGGAACCGAAAACCGGGGGTCGAAAACCGGCGATAACCGAAAACCGGTGACCAAAACCGCCCGGTTTCGGTTTTAAAAATACACCCCTAAAGATGGAATTTTTTTGTATTTTTAGGACATTTTAATTCCCAAAATATAGTTCGACAAATTATTTCCTTCCTTTTCGTTTTCGATAAATATAATTTCTTTCACTTTTATTACTTGAGATGTAAGTGGTTTAGTTGATGAACTTTACTCAATAAATGTTTTTGAGTCTTTTTGTGCCAAATATCTTAGGCCCGACTCGATTTTTCCGTTCGAGTCTAGCCATTTTGCCAACCCTACTTTTAAATCTAATCCATTAAAATCAATTGATACCCCTCAAAGTTGTGGCCCTTTTGCCAACTTTAGCGGGCATTTGCCCCCTTTTTGATTTTTTTGCCCTCTTTTTTACATTGCCCCCTTTTTGAACTTTACTGAAAGAGCAAGAAATTTTACATAGAAGCCTTCCAAAATTCTCAAATTTTCGCCTCCGGCGCAAAAAATGAAGCCTTTTCATTTTAATATCCTGTGAGGATATTAAAGGGGGGGGGGGTCTTCGGCCATCGCATTCCCTTTTAGTTTAAAAGGCGCTGAAAAATAAAAGAAATCTAGCCTCTTGGTCTTCCTAAATTTCCAAAATTTTCGCCTGCGGCGCTGAAAATTGAAATCGGGGTTATTAGAAGGATATATGGAGAATGGACATCGTATTTAAGATCATAGAATGGTCATCGGATCACTATTAATCACCCCAACGCCCTTGAAACTTCTTATCTTCCTAATCCACCGATCGTCGATATCCCCTAATCCCTCTATTATCCTAATATTCTAAATCAGCCAACTCTATCTAGCCATATACTATTTAATTCCTCGAATTGTTGAAATTTGTAAATTATTATGCTCCTAGAGTATAAAACATCTATTTAAAAGCGTTAGAATGTGACAACGTCTTAATGGGATATTCTGGATGAAATTTTGTCCAAAAACCGGTTCCGGTTAACCAAAAACCGGGGGTAAATCAAAAACCGGAACCGAAAAGCGGGGGTCGAAAACCGGCGATAACCGAAAACCGGGGGTACCGGTTAATAACCGGTAGTGAGCAACCCTAGATAGTACCTAACTAGTACGTATACCTTCAAAGGTTAACAGCAATTTATGTCAATTGTATTTTCTTCACTTTATGGAAATCCTATGATATTTTCTGGTTTTGGTTCCATTTATTTTTGTGTATCTGCTTCCCTGCTTTGAGACCCGAAAATTATTTAATTGTATTTATTCGCTTAATTCGTGCAAAATATGGAGAATATTCAGACAGCTCTTTTAAAGAAATTTATGAACAATTATATATTTATAATGATGGGGAGACCAAAACGGAAGTCGAAGTGAGACGAGTTGAGAGTTTAAGAAGGGAAAGGAGAAGAGGAGGAAATAATAAAAATGATTCTTTCGCTAATGAAAAGGAAGATATTGAAATTGGAAGACCAACTATAGACCCAAATTTGCTTGAAAATGAAGAACAGGCTATGCCAAATATTCGCTTATTAGCTTGTCAAAAGGAAACAAAGGAGAGTAAACAAGAGCACTTGGAAGGTTTATATTTTAAAAATGTCAAGGAAAAGAAGAATTTTTATCTGCTTTCCAATCCAATTTTTTTTCTTGAACTAATTCTGATCTTTCTTTTTTCATCTCTAAATTTAATTTTTCTATTCCCCCGATTTTCTTTGTCCTCTCAAACTAATTCTTTCAAGTTGTAATCACTTATCGAGAGCCTCCAACAACTGAACAAAATGGGCTGAAAAATTTTATTCCTTCGTTTCTAACTAAAAAAAGTAATTCAAAAAAGCAAGCAGAGAAAATTGAAGGTTTGGATGAGTATACGGGTAATAATGTTTCGATATAAAAACATACCTTTCGATTGTCTCGACTAGCTGAATCGAACGGTACCATTCCCGAGATATAAGTTCCGAAACGTCAATGGTTGCTGGGGTTTTGGACTTAAAACCAACACCTTCCCTCCGTAGAAGCTTGTAACTTTGATTAGAATAATCGAATCAAGCTGAATTCTAATTTCTTTTAAATTTCTTGTTCGAATAAGCTATTATTTGGATATCGAATTTTTGACCCCAAAAATTTGCTTCTCCCCACCCCCTTAAGGTTTTTCAATTTTCGGGACCCTGTACTAGATCCACAGGTACCCTCGGAGAGTGGTATCATCGACTCAACTCGTCGAGACGAATCGAATGATAGGTGTTTTGTATAGAAACCTATTACCGGTATATTAACTATATCCTAAGGTTTTTAATTTTTTTATTTTCAAAAAATTATTTTTAAGATGGAAAATGCCTTCAAGAGACGGACAAAGAAAAAGCTGAAAAATTATTAGCTATGCAAGAATGGAAAGAGAAAAAACAAAGAGAAAAGGCGTTGTTTTCGGTGCTAAAAGAGAGGGCGAATGTTGAGAAATGGTTTAAATTTAATTTTTTTTAGATTTTTTCGAGAGTAACCCTACTCAGAGTAACCCTATTTAAGTCGGCGAGACGTTTGCTCCCGGGAGTCAACGGTTGCTCGGTTTTACGCGGAGTAGTTTGGGCTTGTTAGCTTTCGAATAAATGGGGTGTCTAGTCAAATTGACGAATAACTGATTTGAATAAAAGGGTCTCTTGCGAATAAATTGGGTGGGCCCTAAAGTAAGAAGCTCCAAGATAATTTTTTAAATTTCTTTAAGGCGCAAAAATTTTGTTGATTCAGTTGAACTGTTACTAACATACTACCGTATGATAGTTTCTTTATTTTTACTTCTTGGGAATATTACCAAACTTGATAGTAATGCTACTATATTTTACACGTTTGTTTTTTAATTTTTATGTTTAAATTTAATTTTTTCAAGAGTTTCATTATTTATTGATACAGTTTCTTTTGAAATATTCGGTTTTTATATGTAAGTATTCAAATGATTTTATAAAATTTTTATTTGAAATGTGTAAGGATGATTCACCTAGAGCATTTAAAACGCTTAGGCGGGGGGTAAACGATCTAAAAATGAAAAAAAGAAAGCCGCCCCGGTAGCTCAGTGGTAAAGCACCGCATTTGTGTGAGCAAGGCCGAGCGAGCACTGTGCTAAAAAATCCTTCCCGGTGGCTAAGCTTCTTTTGCTAACTCTTAATGATTTAAAATCAAACTTAAAGAGTGTGGTCTAGTGAGGTAGACCTTATTGAATTAACATATTTTTATTAAAAATGTTTATCTATTACCTAAATCAAATTTATTTGTAAAGGTATTATCAACACATACGACTTTGTTGTCGTCTTGGTTGTTGCTATTTTACCTTGTGGAGTTATCTTCTTGGAATAATTGGGAGTTATTTTATGTTTTATCCCATGCTTTTTCTTCAATATGACCTGGTAGATGAGACCTTGTGTCATTTTAAAGAAGGGAAATCTTTAAATAATTTTTTTGATTTTTTCAATGAAACAAATCCTTTTAATGGCTAAACTTCACTTTATGGGTCTGAGCTAGGATGATTTATGTGTCATTTGAAAGAGCTCGTTGAGCTAAGTCGAACGACACCAAAATCAGCGAACAAAACTTAGGGGTATTAAAAAGCTCCGGTTTAACCGCAATTGAAGGACCGGAAACAGACTTTAAAACCAAACCGGAACCAAAAAATCCCGGAATTCCGGCCTACATGAGCCGAAACTTCCGGCGCAGCACTAGCTCAGACTCATTAAGTGAAGTTATGCCCTTTTAATTAACTCAGATTTGATAAAAAGTTTTGCATGTGAGGTGCAGCGGCATAAAAAAAACATAATTTAAAACATTTTTAATAAATAATAATTACCTATTTTAAAGCATTATTATGAATTTTCATTTGAACAATGTTTTAAAGTAATTCTGATTTTAGTGTTGTTGTTAATTGAATAAATGGATAATTAATTGTAAAATTATGATCAGGAATACCTCCTTACTGTAATGGCAAAAAATTTTTAATTTTTTGATAATATTGATTGTTTTCTAATTGTTTGGTAAATTTTTAAGTTTTCTATCTATGGTTTGATGAGATAGTTTAACTTCCAAAGATAGTTTAACTTCGAGTGAGAACTCCCATTTTTACTCTGCTGGACATTTTGAGTGGGACGTTGTTAAGTGGGACGAATCGAGGTTTAGTTCATTGGGACGAATTGAGGCTGAGCCCATATAATCGCTTAAAAAAATGAAAGAAAAGATGGTCACTTAAACGCCACGACTTCTACTACTTTATTTTAGAGACCGGCAAAATCCGTGTCGACGCAGAAGACCCACAGACAGAAGACCCAAGGACAGAAGACCCACAGACAAAAGACCCACAGACAGAAGACCCAAGGACAGAAGACCCACAGACAAAAGACCCACAGACAGAAGACCCACAAGGACAGAATACCCACAGACAAAAGACCCACAACTATTTTTCAGTTTTATTGTGCATAAATTTTGACGCGAGGGATGTTGTTAATTTTATTAGTTTTCCATAATAAGAGGATGATCCAACAACGGGAAAAGTTGTTTCGATATTAGTGAAGGTCGTTCCAATAATCGGAAAGGTTGTTCCAACAATGTGGGAAGTTGTTCCAACAACGGGGATATTATTTTAAAAATGGGGAATGTTGTTGCAAAAACAGGTGAAGTTGTTCCAACGATGGGAATCTTGTCCCAATGACCGGGGAGCTTGTTAACGAAGGGGGATCTTGATTTTCGGGATTTCTAATCCGGTCCAGGCTTCTTGTCCTTTCAAAATTCCCAAAATTTTTGTCTGCGACGATGAAAAGGAAAAGTAGATCAAAGGGACATTTAGTATCAAGGGGTATTTAAGATAAACTTAATACCCCTTGATCTAAGATTAATACTTCTTGATAAAAGATTAACTAATACCCTTTTGTCCTTCTATATACCTCCATATGGAGGGATATAGGATTAAAGTGGTCAAGGGTATTGGAGATATGCAAGGATGTCGTGGGTCATTGGTATTAGCTGAAATTAGGTAATTATTTCTGAGTAAGATGGAGGGATATCGCTTGATAAAAGCGGATTAGTAGGATTAAAAATGCTTAAAAATGCTCCCTTTTCCCCTGACATATCCTTTTTTTGTCTGAGAGAGATATCGGAGTATTCCTTCTCCCGGCTCCTGTTATAAACAATTTATGGATAAGAATAGACATCGATGGATTTGAGGTTTTAACCCATATCCTCTAAATCCCACGCTATTCCTACATATCATAACCCGACTCTTGAATCCACTTTTTCATTAATCAAATTTAATTGAATTAACTTTGAAATAAAATTTTTTTTTAATATTTTAAAATTACTTATATTTTTTTAATCTTGTGCCTAGAAAAATAGACAAGTCTTTTTCAAAAATTTCAGAAAATTTCTTCTTAAGTTTTGGAAAAAAATTTTTCTTGTGGGTCTTTTGTCTGTGGGTCTTTTGTCTGTGGTTCTTCTGTCCTTGGGTCTTCTGTCTGTGGGTCTTTTGTCTGTGGTTCTTCTGTCCTTGGGTCTTCTGTCTGTGGGTCTTTTGTCTGTGGTTCTTCTGTCCTTGGGTCTTCTGTCTGTGGGTCTTTTGTCTGTGGTTCTTCTGTCCTTGGGTCTTCTGTCTGTGGGTCTTTTGTCTGTGGTTCTTCTGTCCTTGGGTCTTCTGTCTGTGGGTCTTTTGTCTGTGGTTCTTCTGTCCTTGGGTCTTCTGTCTGTGGGTCTTCTATCACTACGCCATTCGGTTCGGTTCTGAATCGACAACCCTAGTCTACATATATTCTAAAATATATGCAAATTCTTACAATATACCGTATTTCCTCTAATAGAACGACAGCCTCTATTTGAACGACACCCCCTATTAGAACGACAGTCTGGAGGGAGGTTGAGAAATAGAACGACAGCCTCTATTTGAACGACACCCCCTATTAGAACGACACCCTTTCTTTTTTTAATTTAATTATTTACCTAAGCGGTAGTGATGGTCGGGAGTTAAAAAAACCCGAGAGTCGAGACCGAGACCGGGAATCAACCCCGAGACCGAGTTTCGGATCGAGACCTAGAGTCGATACCAACAAATTAGGAGGGATATCACTTGATATACTTCCTAATTCCCAAAAATCCCTATATATCCTTCATAATCCCCTAAATCCATTGAATCTTCAAATCCACAATATAACTTTACTCCTTCTAAATCTACCGATATCCACCTTAACCCACTGATTTCACATTAATCGCTTAGAATCTCCTTATATCCCTCGATATCCCTCCAAATCGAACGATATCTTCTTTATCCCTCGTTGCCGCGCACAAATCCCTTTATGTTTATTTCAATCCTTCCAAAAATGTTATTTCAATCCTTGGAACTTGGAAAATAACAGGGGGACAGGGCCTGATGGGACAGGGCTAGTGATAATTCCATTGAAATATAAAATTTAACTATTTTTCTTCATTAATAAAATTATTAAAATGATATAGATCTTAATAAAAATTTCAAAAAAATTGCAAAAAAATATGTTGAAAAATAGAACGACAGCCTCTATTTGAACGACACCCTGTAATAGAACGACAGTCTAGAGGGAGGTTGAAAAATAAAACGACATGTCGGTCTATTAGAGGAAATACGGTATTTCAGAAATAAAAGTTTTGTTTACTGCAAAGAATTCATTCATTCAGAAATGTTTTGATATCGATTATTTCGCAAAAATTAGTTTTTGACAGAAAATTTGTGTTTATAAATTGGGTTGTTGTTTTCTATTTGCTTCAGAAATAATCCATTGGAAAAGAGAATTAAAAAATCAAGAGTAACCCCAACTTTGTCTCAATCCATCTCAAAAACTATTTTTATTTAATTAAATACTTTCTGTAAATTGTCTACTAATTTTTATAATAATTTAATTTTTATTTTACATTTAATTATTTTTATAGAAAATACATTTACCTATTTAATAAATTTTTAAATAATTTTAACTCAATTTTAGATTAGTTTTAAATTTATTTCTAAGAAAATAAGACGTGTGAAAACTTTTAATTTTTTTTATTTAATTGGTATTTTCTGTCCTTAATTAATTTTTTAGAGTTAATTATGTCTAGATTTTAAATATAAATTTTTATTTTTTAAAATGGAAATTATTTGAAATATTTACCAAAAAGTTCTCATTCTCATTTCCAAAATTCTGTCATTTTTTTCTCTTATTTGAGTTTATATTTTTAAAATTTTTTTGGCCCTTTGTGAGGAACAAAATTCTACAACAATATTGTATACTCTCGATTGTTTTTACAATTTTTCGTTTTCAATTGTTTAAACAGTTCCGGTATTTTTATTTATTTACATTTATATTTACATTTAGAGCCTAGATTTACATCCCTACATATCTAATTTTAAAAACTTTAGTATATATTTTAATGATTTCTCTTTCCATTGTTTCAAAAATATTAAAAAAATAATTTTAACAAATTTAATTTTGTAACTTTAATGTATGTAGTTTGTTAAACTCATTAAAATTTTATGGTCATATAAATCTTTTAATTATTATAAATTAAAATTTTATTGAAAATTTTAAAGAATACATATCCTAATTAATAAGGTGCGAAATTATATGGACGAAAAATTGCGAAATATGGAAAAAATTTTGAAAAATATGGATGGAAAAAATCGTAAAATATGGATGAAAACATGGAAAAAGTGGCTAAATATGGCTCCATGACTTTTCGACAAAGGACTTTTCGACAATGGACTCTTCGACAAGACTTTTCGACAATGAACCTTTCGACAATGAACCTTTCGACAAAGGACTTTTCGACAAAGGACTTTTCGACAAAGGACTTTTCGACAATAAATTAAATTTTTTAAAAATGATTTAAAAATGACAAATATTGTAATTTTATTCAGCTGTTTGATATGGGGAACGAAACTATGAGTACCGCCGATTGTTTACCGACGTTTACTTTCAGGATTTGAGGATTAATTGGATATAGGTAGTGACCGGGGCCGGACCGGACTCCGGCCGGATTTTTCCGGAGTCCGGGTCCCAAATCCGGGGTTTTTTTTCGCTGTCTCCAGATTAGAACCGGACCGTATTAATCCGGAGAAATCCGGCCGGATCAGGTCCGGCTCTAGTTGAAGGTCCGGCTCTAGCTGAACTCAGTTTGAAAAAGTCAATCCCGAACCCGAATTCGGACATTCGACGTTTTGGGAAAAATTTCAAAAAACCTAAACCTATGGTCCGCAAAAGTCGGTCCGCAAGTTTCGCACTACCATGTCTATACTGAAATTCAAAAAATTTTCGCCAGCAGCGCATAAATCATAAAAATAAACGGCGGTATTCAATCAAACGTCGGTAAACAATCGGCGGTACTCATAGTTTCGTTCCCCATATCAACTAGCTGAATAAAATTACAATCAGGGTGACCCTTTCCAAACCACTAAAATAGGGCGCAGACACTCAAAAATGTGGCAAAAATAGGGCGAAAATGGTCAAAAATAGGGCAAAAAATAGGGCATTGTTTAAAACACTTGAAAAATAATTAAAATTATAATAAAAAGCTTTATTCAGCATATTTTTCACTATAGTTTGAACTAAATTAAGTAAATTTTGTTCAGAAATAAAGAGGTCATACGCCTGGGTACAACTTAAATCAGAATTAAGTTTAATAGAGACAAGTGACTTAAGTAATTTGACCTTCATTCTGTTTATTTCATCAGTTTTCACATTCTTAACAACAGAAAAAACTGGAAGCACTAAAAAGTTGAGTCAATTGGAGGGATATAATGGGATTAGGATCAATTATAAAAGGATTTGGGGATTTACCGCGTTATCGAGGTGACTTAGGATTAACAAAGTTATTTAGGATGAATACATAAATGGTAAGAAACTGTAGTTATCTGGGTATTTGTGAGAATTCAGTGGATCAGTGGGTAGTAGAAACATCGGGTATTGTTTACGTCCAATTTTGAGGATTAAGTGCTGGGATTGGTGGATTAAGAGAAAGAGCATTAATCATCAATCAAATCAAATCATTCATAATCCTAGTATATCCTCCAAAATATTCTCTACTAAAAATAGGCCTATATTCTGTTAGGGTGGCGTGCTTAGTATAAAAGGCGAAGCCTTTTAGTAGTCGGGGAGTTACCGAGTCAGTCTAGAGTCAGTCCGTAGTCGCCAGTGAGTCAGTCAGTTAGTCTACAGTCGCAGCCAACGCATAGTCTCGCCTATTTCTATTGTATTGTTGCTTTGTGATAAACCTTGTTAGTTAGTCTTTCTGTTAGTATCGGACACACCGCAAGTCGATACATAACAGTGGCGCGGTCGAACAGTCGAATTCGAACAGTCAAGTCGTTATTTTGTAATTCGTTCAAGTAGTCAAGCTAGTCAAGTCAAGATGAGAGCAGACGAATTGGAGAAAATTCTCAAGGCTCAATCTGAACAGATCAGTCAGCAGTTTAGTCAGTTAGTTAAAGGATTGATTGGAAACAATCCTAGAGCCGAAGATTCTAGTGAAAAGCAGTCATCGGAGTTGTATTGGAAATTACAATCGTTAGTCGGAGAATTCAATGCAGACATTGAGAGAGGAGTCACATTCGAGTCTTGGTATGATAAGAATAAGTCGTTTTTCGAATTCGACGGAAAGTCATTAGCCGAAGAAGTCAAAGTCAGATTGTTAGTCACGAAGTTAGGGGCTTGCGAGTATGCAAAGATTTCACAGAAGTTGATGCCCCAGAAGTTGGAGTCAATGAAATTCGAAGGTTTAGTCGATGAGTTAAAAAAAGAATTTTGTGACCCACGGTCGAAGTTAGTCAGGCGATTTGAAGTCATGAAGTTAAAGTGCCCTTGTCCGGAGAAAGTCTTAGATTTCGGAAATTTAGTCAATTCTGAATGCGAGAAGGCAGAAATGGCCTTGTCAGTCGAGGAAGTCAAGATCCTCATATTCATTGCCGGGATTCCAGAAGAGATGAACGATTTGCGGCAGATCAGTCTAAAATTCGTGGAACGCTATTCGAAGACCGAAGAGTGTAGTCTGAAAATTCTATTAGAAGAATGTCGCAGTTATCTCGCAATGAAGTCGGAGGCCAGAATGTTCGATAGTCAACCAAAAGTCAAGATCGAACCTGCATATTACGTTGACGTTAATAACGTTGCTCGCGTCGAACATAGTCAAAGTGCTCAATTCAGAAAGTCTAGAAATCAGTCATGGCAGCGAGAAGGCCAAGTCAATAGTCGAGAGTCACGTCAGTGTTACAATTGTGGCATGATTGGACATATTAGTCGAAACTGCCGGAAACCAAAGAAATGGTTGAGCCAGGGCAATAGTCCAGTAGTCAATCATGTGAGAGTCAATTCTAGTAATTCAGGACCACATTGTCTGACGGTGGAAACGCCGAAGTTAAGAGAGTATAGTCAAAAGAGTCTTAGTCAAAAGGGCCGAAAGTCGAAAAGTCAAAGAAGTAGCAAAAGTCAGTCAAGTCAAGATTCGAGGAAGTCTATTTATTCGGAAAAGTCTATTTATTCGAGAATGTCTAGTCAGTTAAAAGAAAACGACGAAGTCATAGTCTGCAACGAGAATAAAAAGGGCAAAATAGTCTGCTTGATAGGGACAATTCGGTGTAAAGTCGGAGAGATATGTAAAGTCGAAGTCCCGAAGTTGAATACGATAGTCACTAGAAAAGAATGGGACCTTAGAAAGTTAGAGTCGATGAAGTCATTTGGGAGCCAGTCAGATTCAAGAGATAGTCTAAGAACTAAGGAAAGTTCAATTCGTAGTCAAATTCTTGAAAATTTTAGATTGAAAGCGAAGGATGCACACAAACAGATGAGCCAATGTACGCGAGCACGAAGACGGGAGATGATCGGAAATAGATGGGATGTAAATAGGAAGTAAATAAAATTGTGATAATATTGTTTTGTAAATTTTGTTTTTGTATCTCCCCCTTTTTGTTGCTCACTTTGTATTTTGGCCCTTTGTATTTTCAATGTTTTGTTTGTGTTGGCTAGTAGTATTTAAAGTCCACCAAGTCTAGTCGAGAAAAGTCGGAAAGTCGGAAAAGTCGGAAACATAGTCCCGACTTAATTAAAGAAGGGAGGTGTTAGGGTGGCGTGCTTAGTATAAAAGGCGAAGCCTTTTAGTAGTCGGGGAGTTACCGAGTCAGTCTAGAGTCAGTCCGTAGTCGCCAGTGAGTCAGTCAGTTAGTCTACAGTCGCAGCCAACGCATAGTCTCGCCTATTTCTATTGTATTGTTGCTTTGTGATAAACCTTGTTAGTTAGTCTTTCTGTTAGTATCGGACACACCGCAAGTCGATACATAACATATTCCACTCAAGCCCTTCTTTATCTCCCTTTTTCAGCGCCGCAGGCAAAAATTTTGAGAATTTTGTAAGGCCAAGAAGCCAGCTTTCTTCAGTTTTTGCGCCGCAGGCGAAAATTTTAGGGATTTTGGAAGGCCGTGAAGCCAGATTTTTTACTTTTTCTTCCATAGCATTTACGAAATTCTAAAATTGTAAATATTTTACAAAATGGTAAAAATAGGGCAAAATTATGGCAAATGAAAAAATAGGGAAAAACTAGGGCGAAAAGGTCAAAAATAGGGCAAATGCAAATGCCCTATATATAGGGCAAAAGGGTCACCCTGATTACAATATTTGTCATTTTTAAATCATTTAAAAAAAATTTAATTTATTGTCGAAAAGTCCTTTGTCGAAAGATCTGTTGTCGAAAGGTTCATTGTCGAAAAGTCTTGTCGAAGAGTCCATTGTCGAAAAGTCCTTTGTCGAAACGTCGTGCCACCGCTAAATATGGATGAAATATTGAAATAAATCTTAATTTTATTTTAGTTTTTTGAAAATTTTTTCTAAAATTTGAATATTTTTCAGTAAATTCCGTGGCGTGTAAAATTTCGGGGCCTGTAACTCGGCCCTATGAAGTCAAATTTCGTTGATTTTAGTGTCATTCGACTCATCTCGACGAACACTTTCGAATAAGCTATAATTTGCAATTTCGAATTTTTCAGTCCAAAATCAGCTTGGTTCTATGGTTTTTCAATATTTAGGAGCCTGTATCACTGCGAGCTTACGTCTACGGAAAAAAATTCTTCCATATTTAAATTTAGCTCAGCGAGACGCATCGATTGGTATATACATACTTTGAGTTTTATTGAGGGTGTCGTATATTCGAGAGATGTCGAGTAACTGAAAGTCGACTTTTGACCTTTTTTCGGATTTTTAACCTATTGGGTATTGGTTTAGTATAAAGGCCGTTTTACCGTTTATACAGGCCCAAAAGATTTTTGGCAAAATATGGTTTGAGCCTTATTGGCGTTATATGGACTTTTACCCTTATTGGCATTATATTAGTTGGCATTATATGATTTGACATAATGTGTTTTTTGCCTTTTTGTCATTTTATAAGATTTTAAGGTTGTTGGCACGTTGAAAATTGAACAAAACGCCAATATTTTTGCGATTTTTAGCCAAAAATGCTAAAAATCTCTTAAAAATGGCGAAATATGGACAAAATATGGAAATATGGACAAAATGCCAAAATATGGAAAAATATGGAAAATATGGAAATGAAAGTCCTCATTTTTGAAAACAACCAGCAAGGAAAGTGTGTTTTTCGTGCGTTTCAGATCCTAAGAAATTCAGGAAAAAAATATGGATTTCCATATAATTTCGCACCTTACTAATTAATCACTATATATCCTAATTAATCACCCACAGACAGAAGAGCCACAAGGACAGAATACCCACAGACAAAAGACCCACAACTATTTTTCAGTTTTATTGTGCATAAATTTTGACGCGAGGGATGTTGTTAATTTTATTTGTTTTCCACAATAAAGGGTTGATCAAACAACGGGAAAGTTTTTTCAATATTAGTGAAGGTTGTTCCAACAATCTGGAGGGTTGTTCAGACAGCGTGGGACGTTGCTCCAATGACAGGGAAGCTTGTTCCAACCAAGGGCATTTATTTTAACAATGGGGAATGTTGCAACAACGGGTGAAATTGTTCCAACGATGGGAATATTGTCCCAATTACTGGAGAGCTTGTTTAACGAAGAGGGATCTTGATTCCCCGGATTATCGGGATTTTTATCCAAAAAAACCGGTCCATGTCGTGTCAAAGGATCCGTGCAGGTTTAGATATAAAAAATAGTATAAAAATAGCTAATTGGCCTTCCACAATTTCCAAAATCTTGTCTGTAACGATGAAAGGGAAAAGTAGATCAAAGGATATTTAGAATCAAGGGGTATTTAGGATTAACTGGATTATAGCGAGAGTCAGTTAAGTCCACATGGAGGGATATAGAAGAATTAGAAGCGATCAAAGGAATTGGAGATATGCAAGGATATCGGGGATCTTTGGGATAGTAGAGATTACTTATATTTCTGAGTAACATGGAGGGATATCGGTGGATAAAAGCGGATTAGTGGTAAAAGCTTTAGATATCGGTTGATTCGAGATTTTACCCCTATATTCTCTATATCCCACACTATTCCTACATATCCTAATTAATCACCCGATTTTTCAAATCAATTTCTAATTAAATGATCTAAATCGCACTCATCCATAAAATTTAACGCTAAAAATTCTTTTGATTGACTTTATAATAATTTTTTTATATTTTAAAATTTATTAATTTTGTGCCTTGAGAAATTGGAAATCTTTTTCAGAAATTTCTGAAAATTTCTTCTCCGAAAAAATCCCGGATCCTGAATGCTCCCTAAAATAAAAAAAATCCGGGATTTCGGGAGCGGGATCCCAGAAAATCCCGTCGGGATCCCGTCCCGCGCCGGTCTCTACTTTATTTTTCAATCTTTTGTCAATGGACACCTTGTCACATTGTTTTAGTTCCATTCTTCTTTTTAATTTTTTCAGTTTTTTTCCTCAAATTTCTAATTTCTTTTCTATTATTCCCCTCTTAATTTAAAGCATGTTAATCTAAAATTCACTATTAATTTGCCTTCATGGGCTGGTTCAGCTTCAAATTTTGGTTTTGTTTTCGTCTTATACTTGCATCCATTGCTCATTTTAATTGGTTTTTTTAACAAAAATTTTTTTTAATTTTTAAAAATTTCCCCGAAGGTTAACAGCAATTTATGTCAATTGTATTTTCTTTACTTTATGGAAATCCTATGATATTTTCTGGTTTTGGTTCCATTTATTTTTGTGTATTTGCTTCCCTGCTTTGAGACCCGAAAATTATTTAATTGTATTTATCCGCTTAATTCGCGCAAAATATGGAGAATATTCAGACAGCTCTTTTAAAGAAATTTATGAACAATTTTATAAATATAAAGATGGAAAGACTAAGGCTGAGGTTGAATTGAAACGAGTCGAGACTTTAAGAAGAGAAAAAAGGGAAAGCAGAAGGGCTGGAAATAAAAAGGTTTTTTGGTACTTAAAAAAATTTTTTTGCGGATTTAAAGTTATTTTTGCGGACAATATTTGCGGATAAATTTATAAAAAGTTAATTTTTTATTTCTTTTCCATATTTTTTAATTTAGAGGTAAAGTGAAATAAAAAAGAAAATAAGACAGACGTAGGAAAATTTATCTCTAACAATTTCTCGACAATGTATTCCTTTGGATCTAACTAGAATAGCTAGCAAAATTTACCGGTGTCAAATAGGAACGATCAGTGGCTAAAATTTTAAGATGACAAGAGCCTGAGCAAAAAATTCGAAAAATACGGAGTTGGGCCACAAAAAGTCAAATACTGATATATTCCTCAAATTTTATTAAAGGTGGGATAGGCTAGAATATGAAATTATTTTTTAAAAAATTCTTGGTAAAAATTTCAAGGCAGATGATTCATCCTCTAATGAAGAGGAAAATATTGCAATTGGAAGGCCTACATTATATCCAAAATTGTTTGAAAATGAAGAACAAGCTATGCCAAATATTCGTTTAGATCGTCAAAAAGCAAGAAAGAATAAACAAGACCAATTAGAAGGTTTATATTTTTTATTTAAAAATTTCAAAGAAATTATTTTTCTGGACTAAAATATTGAGAATTTTCCTTCTATCAAAACGAAAATTTTTTAAAATATTTCCTAACATTTTTGAGACGGAATTTTTTTTTAATTCTAACTATTTTGATTTTTCCTTGAACAAATTTTAATTTTTCTGGATTATTTTTTAAATAAGTTTTTTATCCCAATAAGATGAAAACTTGTTTAAATTCCTAAAATTAATTTTTTTTATTTTCCTAATTTTATCTTTATCCTTTAAATTATTTTTTTTTCAAGTTTTAATCACTCATCGAGAGCCTCTCGAAAATGAAAGAACTGGACTGAAAAAATTTATTCCTTCGTTTTTAATCAAGAAAAGTGATTCGCAAAAACGAACTGAGAAAATTGAAGGTTTAAAAAAAAATTTTTTTTTGTTTAAGAAATTTTTTAGAAGCAAAACAGCTTCAAGATGGGGATAAAGAAAAGACTGAAAAATTGTTAGCCAAGCAAGAACGAAAAGAGAAAAAACGAGCAGAGTTGGCATTGCTAAGAGAAAAGGCGAAAATTGAGAGAAGGTTTTTAATTTAATTTCCTAAAAAAATTTTTTTGTGAAATATTTTTAAAATTTTATATCCGAAATTGTCGTCCGCTTTTTCGCACCGCCAAGAAAATTTGGGAAAATTATTTTTTGTTTGGAATTTTTATCCGTTTTTACAAATATTTCTTTAAATATTTATTTAATAATTTAAAAATAAAAAATAATTTTTTTTTTAATTTTTAGACGCAAAAATTTTGCTGATTCAGTCGATTTATTACTAACCTATTGTCGTTTAACAACTTCTTTTGCTGTAATGGTGGGGAATGTTCACAAAATGTTTTTGCCTAGATATTTGGCTCCTCCAAGAGATTCTGTTTACGACAGTCCAGATATTTTGATGGTTTTTGGTTTTACTTTATTAATTGATGTTGGGTTCTTTTGGTTATTAACTATTTTGAGGTAAAAAAATGTTTTTTTCATTTAAAAACATTTTATAGGTGTTTTAAGTAATGTTTTAATTAAATTCTGATTTTTATTGAAACATGCTTTCAAAACATTCTGATTTTAACATTGTTAGTTCATGTTTTAATTTAATTCTGGTTTTTGTTAGAAATGTTTTAATTAAATTCTGATTTTTTATTTATAATGTTTTGAACTAATTCTGGTTTTTATTTAAAAATTGTTTTAATCTAAAACATTTTTTAAATCAGAATTTTATAAAACATGTTTATAAAAACCAGAATTTATTTAAAACATTAATAAAATTAAAACCAGAATTAATTTAAAACATTTAAATTAATTCTGATTTTTATTTAGCTCATGTTTTAATTTAATTCTGGTTTTACTTTTAGTTATGTTTTAAATAAATTCTGGTTTTTATTTATTTAACCCTTTAAGTTTAAGTAATGTTTTAAAAATATTCTGATTTTTTTAAAATTTATTTTTTAATTAAATTTATTTAAAAAAAGTTTTTGTCAACAAATTGGCCTTTGTTGTCGTCTAGGTTGTTGTCGTTTTATTTTTTGGTGTTTTGGTCTTTTATTTTTTGGAGGTTTTTGTATGTTATATCCAATGCATTTTATTCAAGAACAAATGGATGAGACTTGGTGTCAATTTGAAGAGGGGGAATATTTAAGTAATTATTTTGATGGAAAATAGAAGACGAAATTTTTAACTAGATATGTTTTAAAAATTATTCCATTTGGGTTAAAGTTGCTTTGGCGCGAGTCTAAAAACTGACTTTAGCCTAAGCCTAAAGTCGTGAAAATTTTCTCTAATTTTTTAAACATCCTTGACTACCTTCTCCAGAAATTTCAGAATTTTGATCAAGTATTTCTGATGTTACAGCCAATAAACCTCGAAAAATTAGGCATTTTTCTCTCAAAAATTTTGAAATTTTTGGAAAAATACAATTAGATAAAAACAAGCACTGTTTTATAAGCTCGCGCCAAAACGGCCCAGTTGCTGCTACTTTTAAAAGGAAAAGAATTGAAAGAGAAAAATCAGAATTAAGAAAAATATTAAAATAAATGTTTTAATTTAATTCTGATTAGAAAAGCTAAATAAAAATAAACCTAAATAAAAACCAGAATTATCAACAATGTTCTAAAATAATTCTGATTTTTATAAAAATATGTTTGAAATAAGTTCTGATTAAAAAATATTTAATAAAAATCAGAATTATTTTAAAACATTAATAATTCTGGTTTTTATTTAATTATTCCAACAATGTTTTAAATTAATTCTGATTTTAGTTACTCAATTTAATTAAACAAATGGAATAATTTTAAACGCCTTAACTTTAATTACCTATATTTAAAAAGTTTAATATTATTGATTCGCTTATATTTTTGTTTTACATCCACTTTTCAACTTTTTCATTTCCCGGTTATTACCAACGATAGTCATAAAAGTTTATATAAAATTTTTAATTAAAAATGAGAGCTGTGTTAAATTTTAATTTTTTTGGTGTAATTAAACCAACCACAAAGCTATTTATGGAGGGGAAAACAGGAACTCGAGACAAATTTAAGGGGACAGAAAGGGACACATGTGAAGAGAAAAGGGACACATTTAAGGGTACCTTCCTATTTTTGTTTGCGATATTCAATTTTAAAAAATATAATTTGCTGCTCAAATCATCTCCTGCCCATATCACTCATTGCCCATTTAACTCACTTCCCAATTCACCACTGCTATTTTCACTAGACACGTAAAGAACACCGGAAATAGGAAAGGAAAAGCAGGTACTAAAAAGCAACAACTGCAAATGGGTGAAAGATGGTTGAGGGAGAAATTGGGGCTGGTACAAAAGGGTTAGGATATAAAATCTAAAACAGGATCATGACATATTTATTCATTTTTATAATTAATTACAATAACATAAAATACAATAATCATTGTGGGTGTATCTGTAGACGATTAAAAACAGCTTCTTTGTACGGCTTATTAGTTAGTATACAAACAATTGGGTTAAAAACAGGTGTAAAATGAGCGAAAAATGAAAGTAATATATAAATTGGATTTATATCAATATCTTTGGCTAAATCATTTGTCTTATTGAAAGTAATGAACGCAGTTATTAAAATTAAGAATTCATTAAGAAACGGAATAAATACCTAAAAATTAAATAAAATTAATATTCAAAATTAAATAATTCACCAAAATTATCAAAGTTTTTGTCAATTGTTTAAGTAATCTCTTCATATTTTGATCAAATCCAGTATGTAAATTAACATAATGAACCATTTTAAACCCACAAATAAAAATTATAAAATATGGAAGTAGTATAATAAGAATTACAATTAATGATGGCAAATCCTTTCATAAAAAAATATAAAGATGGAAAGACTAAGGCTGAGGTTGAATTGAAACGAGTCGAGACTTTAAGAAGAGAAAAAAGGGAAAGCAGAAGGGCTGGAAATAAAAAGGTTTTTTGGTACTTAAAAAAATTTTTTTGCGGATTTAAAGTTATTTTTGCGGACAATATTTGCGGATAAATTTATAAAAAGTTAATTTTTTATTTCTTTTCCATATTTTTTAATTTAGAGGTAAAGTGAAATAAAAAAGAAAATAAGACAGACGTAGGAAAATTTATCTCTAACAATTTCTCGACAATGTATTCCTTTGGATCTAACTAGAATAGCTAGCAAAATTTACCGGTGTCAAATAGGAACGATCAGTGGCTAAAATTTTAAGATGACAAGAGCCTGAGCAAAGAATTCGAAAAAATATGGAGTTGGGCCACAAAAAGTTAAATACTGATATATTCCTCAAATTTTATTAAAGGTGGGATAGGCTAGTCTATGAAATTATTTTTTAAAAAATTCTTGGTAAAAATTTCAAGGCAGATGATTCATCCTCTAATGAAGAGGAAAATATTGCAATTGGAAGGCCTACATTATATCCAAAATTGTTTGAAAATGAAGAACAAGCTATGCCAAATATTCGTTTAGATCGTCAAAAAGCAAGAAAGAATAAACAAGACCAATTAGAAGGTTTATATTTTTTATTTAAAAATTTCAAAGAAATTATTTTTCTGGACTAAAATATTGAGAATTTTCCTTCTATCAAAACGAAAATTTTTTAAAATATTTCCTAACATTTTTGAGACGGAATTTTTTTTTAATTCTAACTATTTTGATTTTTCCTTGAACAAATTTTAATTTTTCTGGATTATTTTTTAAATAAGTTTTTTATCCCAATAAGATGAAAACTTGTTTAAATTCCTAAAATTAATTTTTTTTATTTTCCTAATTTTATCTTTATCCTTTAAATTATTTTTTTTTCAAGTTTTAATCACTCATCGAGAGCCTCTCGAAAATGAAAGAACTGGACTGAAAAAATTTATTCCTTCGTTTTTAATCAAGAAAAGTGATTCGCAAAAACGAACTGAGAAAATTGAAGGTTTAAAAAAAAATTTTTTTTGTTTAAGAAATTTTTTAGAAGCAAAACAGCTTCAAGATGGGGATAAAGAAAAGACTGAAAAATTGTTAGCCAAGCAAGAACGAAAAGAGAAAAAACGAGCAGAGTTGGCATTGCTAAGAGAAAAGGCGAAAATTGAGAGAAGGTTTTTAATTTAATTTCCTAAAAAAATTTTTTGTGAAATATTTTTAGAATTTTATATCCGAAATTGTCGTCCGCTTTTTCGCACCGCCAAGAAAATTTGGGAAAATT
Organism: Meloidogyne arenaria; assembly: GCA_036172955.1. Lineage (NCBI taxonomy): Eukaryota > Metazoa > Nematoda > Chromadorea > Rhabditida > Meloidogynidae > Meloidogyne > Meloidogyne arenaria. The sequence goes on from JARQAB010000040.1 coordinate 3,105,720, forward strand.
ATTTTTTGTTTGGAATTTTTATCCGTTTTTACAAATATTTCTTTAAATATTTATTTAATAATTTAAAAATAAAAAATAATTTTTTTTTTAATTTTTAGACGCAAAAATTTTGCTGATTCAGTCGATTTATTACTAACCTATTGTCGTTTAACAACTTCTTTTGCTGTAATGGTGGGGAATGTTCACAAAATGTTTTTGCCTAGATATTTGGCTCCTCCAAGAGATTCTGTTTACGACAGTCCAGATATTTTGATGGTTTTGGTTTTACTTTATTAATTGATGTTGGGTTCTTTTGGTTATTAACTATTTTGAGGTAAAAAAATGTTTTTTTCATTTAAAAACATTTTATAGGTGTTTTAAGTAATGTTTTAATTAAATTCTGATTTTTATTGAAACATGCTTTCAAAACATTCTGATTTTAACATTGTTAGTTCATGTTTTAATTTAATTCTGGTTTTTGTTAGAAATGTTTTAATTAAATTCTGATTTTTTATTTATAATGTTTTGAACTAATTCTGGTTTTTATTTAAAAATTGTTTTAATCTAAAACATTTTTTAAATCAGAATTTATAAAACATGTTTATAAAAACCAGAATTTATTTAAAACATTAATAAAATTAAAACCAGAATTAATTTAAAACATTTAAATTAATTCTGATTTTTATTTAGCTCATGTTTTAATTTAATTCTGGTTTTACTTTTAGTTATGTTTTAAATAAATTCTGGTTTTTATTTATTTAACCCTTTAAGTTTAAGTAATGTTTTAAAAATATTCTGATTTTTTTAAAATTTATTTTTTAATTAAATTTATTTAAAAAAAGTTTTTGTCAACAAATTGGCCTTTGTTGTCGTCTAGGTTGTTGTCGTTTTATTTTTTGGTGTTTTGGTCTTTTATTTTTTGGAGGTTTTTGTATGTTATATCCAATGCATTTTATTCAAGAACAAATGGATGAGACTTGGTGTCAATTTGAAGAGGGGGAATATTTAAGTAATTATTTTGATGGAAAATAGAAGACGAAATTTTTAACTAGATATGTTTTAAAAATTATTCCATTTGGGTTAAAGTTGCTTTGGCGCGAGTCTAAAAACTGACTTTAGCCTAAGCCTAAAGTCGTGAAAATTTTCTCTAATTTTTTAAACATCCTTGACTACCTTCTCCAGAAATTTCAGAATTTTGATCAAGTATTTCTGATGTTACAGCCAATAAACCTCGAAAAATTAGGCATTTTTCTCTCAAAAATTTTGAAATTTTTGGAAAAATACAATTAGATAAAAACAAGCACTGTTTTATAAGCTCGCGCCAAAACGGCCCAGTTGCTGCTACTTTTAAAAGGAAAAGAATTGAAAGAGAAAAATCAGAATTAAGAAAAATATTAAAATAAATGTTTTAATTTAATTCTGATTAGAAAAGCTAAATAAAAATAAACCTAAATAAAAACCAGAATTATCAACAATGTTCTAAAATAATTCTGATTTTTATAAAAATATGTTTGAAATAAGTTCTGATTAAAAAAATTTAATAAAAATCAGAATTTTAAAACATTAATAATTCTGGTTTTTATTTAATTATTCCAACAATGTTTTAAATTAATTCTGATTTTAGTTACTCAATTTAATTAAACAAATGGAATAATTTTAAACGCCTTAACTTTAATTACCTATATTTAAAAAGTTTAATATTATTGATTCGCTTATATTTTTGTTTTACATCCACTTTTCAACTTTTTCATTTCCCGGTTATTACCAACGATAGTCATAAAAGTTTATATAAAATTTTAATTAAAAATGAGAGCTGTGTTAAATTTTAATTTTTTTGGTGTAATTAAACCAACCACAAAGCTATTTATGGAGGGGAAAACAGGAACTCGAGACAAATTTAAGGGGACAGAAAGGGACACATGTGAAGAGAAAAGGGACACATTTAAGGGTACCTTCCTATTTTGTTTGCGATATTCAATTTTAAAAAATATAATTTGCTGCTCAAATCATCTCCTGCCCATATCACTCATTGCCCATTTAACTCACTTCCCAATTCACCACTGCTATTTTCACTAGACACGTAAAGAACACCGGAAATAGGAAAGGAAAAGCAGGTACTAAAAAGCAACAACTGCAAATGGGTGAAAGATGGTTGAGGGAGAAATTGGGGCTGGTACAAAAGGGTTAGGATATAAAATCTAAAACAGGATCATGACATATTTATCATTTTTATAATTAATTACAATAACATAAAATACAATAATCATTGTGGGTGTATCTGTAGACGATTAAAAACAGCTTCTTTGTACGGCTTATTAGTTGGTATACAAACAATTGGGTTAAAAACAGGTGTAAAATGAGCGAAAAATGAAAGTAATATAAATTGGATTTATATCAATATCTTTGGCTAAATCATTTGTCTTATTGAAAGTAATGAACGCAGTTATTAAAATTAAGAATTCATTAAGAAACGGAATAAATACCTAAAAATTAAATAAAATTAATATTCAAAATTAAATAATTCACCAAAATTATCAAAGTTTTTGTCAATTGTTTAAGTAATCTCTTCATATTTTGATCAAATCCAGTATGTAAATTAACATAATGAACCATTTTAAACCCACAAATAAAAATTATAAAATATGGAAGTAGTATAATAAGAATTACAATTAATGATGGCAAATCCTTTCATAAAAAAATATAAAGATGGAAAGACTAAGGCTGAGGTTGAATTGAAACGAGTCGAGACTTTAAGAAGAGAAAAAAGGGAAAGCAGAAGGGCTGGAAATAAAAGGTTTTTTGGTACTTAAAAAAATTTTTTTGCGGATTTAAAGTTATTTTTGCGGACAATATTTGCGGATAAATTTATAAAAAGTTAATTTTTTATTTCTTTCCATATTTTTTAATTTAGAGGTAAAGTGAAATAAAAAAGAAAATAAGACAGACGTAGGAAAATTTATCTCTAACAATTTCTCGACAATGTATTCCTTTGGATCTAACTAGAATAGCTAGCAAAATTTACCGGTGTCAAATAGGAAATAATAAACCTAAATAAAAACCAGAATTATCAACAATGTTCTAAAATAATTCTGATTTTTATAAAAATATGTTTGAAATAAGTTCTGATTAAAAAATATTTAATAAAAATCAGAATTATTTTAAAACATTAATAATTCTGGTTTTTATTTAATTATTCCAACAATGTTTTAAATTAATTCTGATTTTAGTTACTCAATTTAATTAAACAAATGGAATAATTTTAAACGCCTTAACTTTAATTACCTATATTTAAAAAGTTTAATATTATTGATTCGCTTATATTTTTGTTTACATCCACTTTTCAACTTTTTCATTTCCCGGTTATTACCAACGATAGTCATAAAAGTTTATATAAAATTTTTAATTAAAAATGAGAGCTGTGTTAAATTTTAATTTTTTTGGTGTAATTAAACCAACCACAAAGCTATTTATGGAGGGGAAAACAGGAACTCGAGACAAATTTAAGGGGACAGAAAGGGACACATGTGAAGAGAAAAGGGACACATTTAAGGGTACCTTCCTATTTTGTTTGCGATATTCAATTTTAAAAAATATAATTTGCTGCTCAAATCATCTCCTGCCCATATCACTCATTGCCCATTTAACTCACTTCCCAATTCACCACTGCTATTTTCACTAGACACGTAAAGAACACCGGAAATAGGAAAGGAAAAGCAGGTACTAAAAAGCAACAACTGCAAATGGGTGAAAGATGGTTGAGGGAGAAATTGGGGCTGGTACAAAAGGGTTAGGATATAAAATCTAAAACAGGATCATGACATATTTATTCATTTTTATAATTAATTACAATAACATAAAATACAATAATCATTGTGGGTGTATCTGTAGACGATTAAAAACAGCTTCTTTGTACGGCTTATTAGTTAGTATACAAACAATTGGGTTAAAAACAGGTGTAAAATGAGCGAAAAATGAAAGTAATATATAAATTGGATTTATATCAATATCTTTGGCTAAATCATTTGTCTTATTGAAAGTAATGAACGCAGTTATTAAAATTAAGAATTCATTAAGAAACGGAATAAATACCTAAAAATTAAATAAAATTAATATTCAAAATTAAATAATTCACCAAAATTATCAAAGTTTTTGTCAATTGTTTAAGTAATCTCTTCATATTTTGATCAAATCCAGTATGTAAATTAACATAATGAACCATTTTAAACCCACAAATAAAATTATAAAATATGGAAGTAGTATAATAAGAATTACAATTAATGATGGCAAATCCTTTCATAAAAAAATATAAAGATGGAAAGACTAAGGCTGAGGTTGAATTGAAACGAGTCGAGACTTTAAGAAGAGAAAAAAGGGAAAGCAGAAGGGCTGGAAATAAAAAGGTTTTTTGGTACTTAAAAAAATTTTTTGCGGATTTAAAGTTATTTTTGCGGACAATATTTGCGGATAAATTTATAAAAAGTTAATTTTTTATTTCTTTTCCATATTTTTAATTTAGAGGTAAAGTGAAATAAAAAAGAAAATAAGACAGACGTAGGAAAATTTATCTCTAACAATTTCTCGACAATGTATTCCTTTGGATCTAACTAGAATAGCTAGCAAAATTTACCGGTGTCAAATAGGAACGATCAGTGGCTAAAATTTTAAGATGACAAGAGCCTGAGCAAAGAATTCGAAAAAATACGGAGTTGGGCCACAAAAAGTTAAATACTGATATATTCCTCAAATTTTATTAAAGGTGGGATAGGCTAGTCTATGAAATTATTTTTTAAAAAATTCTTGGTAAAAATTTCAAGGCAGATGATTCATCCTCTAATGAAGAGGAAAATATTGCAATTGGAAGGCCTACATTATATCCAAAATTGTTTGAAAATGAAGAACAAGCTATGCCAAATATTCGTTTAGATCGTCAAAAAGCAAGAAAGAATAAACAAGACCAATTAGAAGGTTTATATTTTTTATTTAAAAATTTCAAAGAAATTATTTTTCTGGACTAAAATATTGAGAATTTTCCTTCTATCAAAACGAAAATTTTTTAAAATATTTCCTAACATTTTTGAGACGGAATTTTTTTTTAATTCTAACTATTTTGATTTTTCCTTGAACAAATTTTAATTTTTCTGGATTATTTTTTAAATAAGTTTTTTATCCCAATAAGATGAAAACTTGTTTAAATTCCTAAAATTAATTTTTTTTATTTTCCTAATTTTATCTTTATCCTTTAAATTATTTTTTTTTCAAGTTTTAATCACTCATCGAGAGCCTCTCGAAAATGAAAGAACTGGACTGAAAAAATTTATTCCTTCGTTTTTAATCAAGAAAAGTGATTCGCAAAAACGAACTGAGAAAATTGAAGGTTTAAAAAAAAATTTTTTTTTGTTTAAGAAATTTTTTAGAAGCAAAACAGCTTCAAGATGGGGATAAAGAAAAGACTGAAAAATTGTTAGCCAAGCAAGAACGAAAAGAGAAAAAACGAGCAGAGTTGGCATTGCTAAGAGAAAAGGCGAAAATTGAGAGAAGGTTTTTAATTTAATTTCCTAAAAAAATTTTTTTGTGAAATATTTTTAGAATTTTATATCCGAAATTGTCGTCCGCTTTTTCGCACCGCCAAGAAAATTTGGGAAAATTATTTTTTGTTTGGAATTTTTATCCGTTTTTACAAATATTTCTTTAAATATTTATTTAATAATTTAAAAATAAAAAATAATTTTTTTTTTTAATTTTTAGACGCAAAAATTTTGCTGATTCAGTCGATTTATTACTAACCTATTGTCGTTTAACAACTTCTTTTGCTGTAATGGTGGGGAATGTTCACAAAATGTTTTTGCCTAGATATTTGGCTCCTCCAAGAGATTCTGTTTACGACAGTCCAGATATTTTGATGGTTTTTGGTTTTACTTTATTAATTGATGTTGGGTTCTTTTGGTTATTAACTATTTTGAGGTAAAAAAATGTTTTTTTCATTTAAAAACATTTTATAGGTGTTTAAGTAATGTTTTAATTAAATTCTGATTTTTATTGAAACATGCTTTCAAAACATTCTGATTTTAACATTGTTAGTTCATGTTTTAATTTAATTCTGGTTTTTGTTAGAAATGTTTTAATTAAATTCTGATTTTTTATTTATAATGTTTTGAACTAATTCTGGTTTTTATTTAAAAATTGTTTTAATCTAAAACATTTTTTAAATCAGAATTTTATAAAACATGTTTATAAAAACCAGAATTTATTTAAACATTAATAAAATTAAAACCAGAATTAATTTAAAACATTTAAATTAATTCTGATTTTTATTTAGCTCATGTTTTAATTTAATTCTGGTTTTACTTTTAGTTATGTTTTAAATAAATTCTGGTTTTTATTTATTTAACCCTTTAAGTTTAAGTAATGTTTTAAAAATATTCTGATTTTTTTAAAATTTATTTTTTAATTAAATTTATTTAAAAAAAGTTTTTGTCAACAAATTGGCCTTTGTTGTCGTCTAGGTTGTTGTCGTTTTATTTTTTGGTGTTTTGGTCTTTTATTTTTTGGAGGTTTTTGTATGTTATATCCAATGCATTTTATTCAAGAACAAATGGATGAGACTTGGTGTCAATTTGAAGAGGGGGAATATTTAAGTAATTATTTTGATGGAAAATAGAAGACGAAATTTTTAACTAGATATGTTTTAAAAATTATTCCATTTGGGTTAAAGTTGCTTTGGCGCGAGTCTAAAAACTGACTTTAGCCTAAGCCTAAAGTCGTGAAAATTTTCTCTTATTTTTTAAACATCCTTGACTACCTTCTCCAGAAATTTCAGAATTTTGATCAAGTATTTCTGATGTTACAGCCAATAAACCTCGAAAAAGTAGGCATTTTTCTCTCAAAAATTTTGAAATTTTTGGAAAAATACAATTAGATAAAAACAAGCACTGTTTTATAAGCTCGCGCCAAAACGGCCCAGTCTCTGCTACTTTTAAAAGGAAAAGAAATGAAAGAGAAAAATCAGAATTAAGAAAAATATTAAAATAAATGTTTTAATTTAATTCTGATTAGAAAAGCTAAATAAAAATAAACCTAAATAAAAACCAGAATTATTAACAATGTTTTAAATTAATTCTGATTTTAGTTACTCAATTTAATTAAACAAATGGAATAATTTTAAACGCCTTAACTTTAATTACCTATATTTAAAAAGTTTAATATTACCGATTCGCTTATATTTTTGTTTTACATCCACTTTTCAACTTTTTCATTTCCCGGTTATTACCAACGATAGTCATAAAAGTTTATATAAAATTTTTAAATAAAAATGAGAGCTGTGTTAAATTTTAATTTTTTTGGTGTAATTAAACCAACCACAAAGCTATTTATGGAGGGGAAAACAGGAACTTGAGACAAATTTAAGGGGACAAAAAGGGACACATGTGAAGAGAAAAGGGACACATTTAAGGGTACCTTCCTATTTTTGTTTGCGATATTCAATTTTAAAAAATATAATTTGCTGCTCAAATCATCTCCTGCCCATATCACTCATTGCCCATTTAACTCACTTCCCAATTCACCACTGCTATTTTCACTAGACACGTAAAGAACACCGGAAATAGGAAAGGAAAAGCAGGTACTAAAAAGCAACAACTGCAAATGGGTGAAAGATGGTTGAGGGAGAAATTGGGGCTGGTACAAAAGGGTTAGGATATAAAATCTAAAACAGGATCATGACATATTTATTCATTTTTATAATTAATTACAATAACATAAAATACAATAATCATTGTGGGTGTATCTGTAGACGATTAAAAACAGCTTCTTTGTACGGCTTATTAGTTAGTATACAAACAATTGGGTTAAAAACAGGTGTAAAATGAGCGAAAAATGAAAGTAATATATAAATTGGATTTATATCAATATCTTTGGCTAAATCATTTGTCTTATTGAAAGTAATGAACGCAGTTATTAAAATTAAGAATTCATTAAGAAACGGAATAAATACCTAAAAATTAAATAAAATTAATATTCAAAATTAAATAATTCACCAAAATTATCAAAGTTTTTGTCAATTGTTTAAGTAATCTCTTCATATTTTGATCAAATCCAGTATGTAAATTAACATAATGAACCATTTTAAACCCACAAATAAAAATTATAAAATATGGAAGTAGTATAATAAGAATTACAATTAATGATGGCAAATCCTTTCATAAAAAAATATAAAGATGGAAAGACTAAGGCTGAGGTTGAATTGAAACGAGTCGAGACTTTAAGAAGAGAAAAAAGGGAAAGCAGAAGGGCTGGAAATAAAAAGGTTTTTTGGTACTTAAAAAAATTTTTTTGCGGATTTAAAGTTATTTTTGCGGACAATATTTGCGGATAAATTTATAAAAAGTTAATTTTTTATTTCTTTTCCATATTTTTTAATTTAGAGGTAAAGTGAAATAAAAAAGAAAATAAGACAGACGTAGGAAAATTTATCTCTAACAATTTCTCGACAATGTATTCCTTTGGATCTAACTAGAATAGCTAGCAAAATTTACCGGTGTCAAATAGGAACGATCAGTGGCTAAAATTTTAAGATGACAAGAGCCTGAGCAAAGAATTCGAAAAAATATGGAGTTGGGCCACAAAAAGTTAAATACTGATATATTCCTCAAATTTTATTAAAGGTGGGATAGGCTAGTCTATGAAATTATTTTTTAAAAAATTCTTGGTAAAAATTTCAAGGCAGATGATTCATCCTCTAATGAAGAGGAAAATATTGCAATTGGAAGGCCTACATTATATCCAAAATTGTTTGAAAATGAAGAACAAGCTATGCCAAATATTCGTTTAGATCGTCAAAAAGCAAGAAAGAATAAACAAGACCAATTAGAAGGTTTATATTTTTATTTAAAAATTTCAAAGAAATTATTTTTCTGGACTAAAATATTGAGAATTTTCCTTCTATCAAAACGAAAATTTTTTAAAATATTTCCTAACATTTTTGAGACGGAATTTTTTTTTAATTCTAACTATTTTGATTTTTCCTTGAACAAATTTTAATTTTTCTGGATTATTTTTTAAATAAGTTTTTTATCCCAATAAGATGAAAACTTGTTTAAATTCCTAAAATTAATTTTTTTTATTTTCCTAATTTTATCTTTATCCTTTAAATTATTTTTTTTTCAAGTTTTAATCACTCATCGAGAGCCTCTCGAAAATGAAAGAACTGGACTGAAAAAATTTATTCCTTCGTTTTTAATCAAGAAAAGTGATTCGCAAAAACGAACTGAGAAAATTGAAGGTTTAAAAAAAAATTTTTTTTTGTTTAAGAAATTTTTTAGAAGCAAAACAGCTTCAAGATGGGGATAAAGAAAAGACTGAAAAATTGTTAGCCAAGCAAGAACGAAAAGAGAAAAAACGAGCAGAGTTGGCATTGCTAAGAGAAAAGGCGAAAATTGAGAGAAGGTTTTTAATTTAATTTCCTAAAAAAATTTTTTTGTGAAATATTTTTAGAATTTTATATCCGAAATTGTCGTCCGCTTTTTCGCACCGCCAAGAAAATTTGGGAAAATTATTTTTTGTTTGGAATTTTTATCCGTTTTTACAAATATTTCTTTAAATATTTATTTAATAATTTAAAAATAAAAAATAATTTTTTTTTTTAATTTTTAGACGCAAAAATTTTGCTGATTCAGTCGATTTATTACTAACCTATTGTCGTTTAACAACTTCTTTTGCTGTAATGGTGGGGAATGTTCACAAAATGTTTTTGCCTAGATATTTGGCTCCTCCAAGAGATTCTGTTTACGACAGTCCAGATATTTTGATGGTTTTTGGTTTTACTTTATTAATTGATGTTGGGTTCTTTTGGTTATTAACTATTTTGAGGTAAAAAAATGTTTTTTTCATTTAAAAACATTTTATAGGTGTTTTAAGTAATGTTTTAATTAAATTCTGATTTTTATTGAAACATGCTTTCAAAACATTCTGATTTTAACATTGTTAGTTCATGTTTTAATTTAATTCTGGTTTTTGTTAGAAATGTTTTAATTAAATTCTGATTTTTTATTTATAATGTTTTGAACTAATTCTGGTTTTTATTTAAAAATTGTTTTAATCTAAAACATTTTTTAAATCAGAATTTTATAAAACATGTTTATAAAAACCAGAATTTATTTAAAACATTAATAAAATTAAAACCAGAATTAATTTAAAACATTTAAATTAATTCTGATTTTTATTTAGCTCATGTTTTAATTTAATTCTGGTTTTACTTTTAGTTATGTTTTAAATAAATTCTGGTTTTTATTTATTTAACCCTTTAAGTTTAAGTAATGTTTTAAAAATATTCTGATTTTTTTAAAATTTATTTTTTAATTAAATTTATTTAAAAAAAGTTTTTGTCAACAAATTGGCCTTTGTTGTCGTCTAGGTTGTTGTCGTTTTATTTTTTGGTGTTTTGGTCTTTTATTTTTTGGAGGTTTTTGTATGTTATATCCAATGCATTTTATTCAAGAACAAATGGATGAGACTTGGTGTCAATTTGAAGAGGGGGAATATTTAAGTAATTATTTTGATGGAAAATAGAAGACGAAATTTTTAACTAGATATGTTTTAAAAATTATTCCATTTGGGTTAAAGTTGCTTTGGCGCGAGTCTAAAAACTGACTTTAGCCTAAGCCTAAAGTCGTGAAAATTTTCTCTTATTTTTTAAACATCCTTGACTACCTTCTCCAGAAATTTCAGAATTTTGATCAAGTATTTCTGATGTTACAGCCAATAAACCTCGAAAAAGTAGGCATTTTTCTCTCAAAAATTTTGAAATTTTTGGAAAAATACAATTAGATAAAAACAAGCACTGTTTTATAAGCTCGCGCCAAAACGGCCCAGTCTCTGCTACTTTTAAAAGGAAAAGAAATGAAAGAGAAAAATCAGAATTAAGAAAAATATTAAAATAAATGTTTTAATTTAATTCTGATTAGAAAAGCTAAATAAAAATAAACCTAAATAAAAACCAGAATTATTAACAATGTTTTAAATTAATTCTGATTTTAGTTACTCAATTTAATTAAACAAATGGAATAATTTTAAACGCCTTAACTTTAATTACCTATATTTAAAAAGTTTAATATTACCGATTCGCTTATATTTTTGTTTTACATCCACTTTTCAACTTTTTCATTTCCCGGTTATTACCAACGATAGTCATAAAAGTTTATATAAAATTTTTAAATAAAAATGAGAGCTGTGTTAAATTTTAATTTTTTTGGTGTAATTAAACCAACCACAAAGCTATTTATGGGGGGGGGGGGAAACAGGAACTTGAGACAAATTTAAGGGGACAAAAAGGGACACATGTGAAGAGAAAAGGGACACATTTAAGGGTACCTTCCTATTTTTGTTTGCGATATTCAATTTTAAAAAATATAATTTGCTGCTCAAATCATCTCCTGCCCATATCACTCATTGCCCATTTAACTCACTTCCCAATTCACCACTGCTATTTTCACTAGACACGTAAAGAACACCGGAAATAGGAAAGGAAAAGCAGGTACTAAAAAGCAACAACTGCAAATGGGTGAAAGATGGTTGAGGGAGAAATTGGGGCTGGTACAAAAGGGTTAGGATAAGGGCTGCCGCGGGTACAAAAAATCTTCGGTTACGGGTATCGGGTTTCAGGCGGCAAATCTGGTTAGGATATAAAATAGGATCATTTATTCATTTTTAATTAATTACAATAACATAAAATACAATAATCATTGTGGATGTATTTTTAAACGATTTAAAACAGCTTCTTTGTACGGCTTATTAGTTAATATACAAACAAGTCCTTATTTTAAGTTGTGAGAATCGCATAACCTCTTCACTGATCTCAACTAGGTTGCATAATTCTTGTCTGAGTCTGGCACTGTCCCATCTGACTTGGGAATTTCGCTCCTTCTCGATTAACTTGGCAATTATGGATTGGGGTAGCTTGGTTTTGATAACTGTAGAAACGAAGGGGGACTGATCCATCGTTCCAAATGCCTCTAACTGACGGCAAATTCTTTCCACCGAGTCAACGAATGCCCTTAAGGAATGGCTAGATTCGTTGGGTGGGGTAAGGTTCATAAGCTCAGCCTCTAAAACCTCTGTGATGGCCCGGCTGTTTCCGTAACGTGATTTGAGCAAGTCTAACGCTCTAACATAATTCTCGTTGGTAAGGACAAAACCTGCTACTAAATCCTTTGCTGGCCCTTGTAAAAATGTAAGAAGGTAACTCATCTTCCTGATATTATCCATGGGACGTGAATCTATATTCGCTGAGAAAAGTTGCCAAAAAGTGGTCCACTTTTTGGGATCTCCATAGAAGGGATCCATTTTAAGTTCTGGAAGTCTGGTTTCTATAAGATAGATTGATGTCTCTTGTTTAATAATCTGCGGGATCTGCCGCTCTGTCCTATTCGTGACTTGCGATAACTGGTCGGCTGCTTGTGATAAATGGCCTGACACTTCTGATACCCCTGCCTGACTGGATTGGCCTGAGGGTACAGTTTGTTCTTCGATAAGGAAATTGAGATCGCCCAAAACTCCTTTAGCTTTCTCAACTAATTCCATAAAATGATTATAGTCTGGATCTCCCACTGCTCGGGGAGCAAATCTTACATAAAATTGTTCCTCCTGGGCAAGATCATCTCCCTCAAGGCTATCGAGGAAATGAGCCCATTTAACGTGTAAAGAATCGACTCGATCTAGAGTACGATTTAAAAGAAAACGCGCTGCGCGTATTTGATCTAAGTTCTGATTATTCTGATTAGTGGCTAACAAACGAGTAGCGGACACTAGTTGATCCTTTAATGAATTGAGGGCTGGTCCTAGCTGAGACCGGATGGCCCTTGAAGATGGCATAATGATTTAAGTAACTTGAGATTTCTGATATGAGACAATGACTGAACTGGTGGGGACTCTAACCGGCACACCAGCAGAATAAAGGGATTCGGTTCTTCTCAACCGAAAAGTTCGGCTATCTGAGCCGTGAAGAAAATCTTTTAAATTTGTTCGGCCTTTGCCGTGAAGAAAAAATTTAAAAATTAAATTTTATAAAAAATTATTTATTTTTCCAATAAAATTGTGCACGAAGAATGTGCACAGAACTGAGAAAAACACCAGATGTGTGTTTATTCGGCTATCTGAACCGTGAAGAAATTTGTTTTGTTTATATAAAAATTTCGCTCTCTTAGCGATGAAAAAAAATTATTTATAAAGAACTAAAGATTCTCTTCTGTTTTGCACCAAAATGGCCGGCAATCGTTAAAATTAATCACTGAAATAAACTATTGGCACTTTTGCCAAAAATACTTGCTATGTAGTAAAAGGTTCGGCTCTGTGCCGGGAAGATTATCAGTGGGTCGTTCCCACTCGATAAGAAGACTTTTAAAGAACGGTGGGCACTATTGGGCCTGCTACTCGTTCTGGAAGCTAGGGATCAACTGATCGGCTCTAGCCGTGATGACTGAAGAAACGGGTATTCTTGACCCGTACGGGGCTCCAATTTTTATGTGCCGAATGTGGCAATTTGTTCCTCAAGACCCCTAGACTCAAACACAAAAATTATTTAAAGAAGAAAAAATTTATTTAAATTATAATTATATGAGTGGTAGAAAATTAGAGGGGAAAAACAAAACTGGGCTGGTAGGAACTGGCTGGTAGTTCCGAAAGCTGGTAGTTAAAACTGAGAGTTCAAAAACTGACTTTTCACATAAAAGTCAAAAGTTAAATAGAGGAGAAGATGGGCGGTACAAAGCAAAGTTAGGTGAAAAATAGAAATAAATGGAATGGGCGGAATCGATAAATAAATTTAAAAATAAATAAAATTAAATTAAAATAATTTTGAGGGAAAATTGTGCCGGTTCGGCACAGGGAGATAAATCGGCTAAAGTTAAAAAACAAAAAGAAATGCATTTGGATTATTTGGTTAATCTATTTGTTAAATATGAGGATAACAAGATGAAGCATTTAATGGATAAAGATGATATTGATACATTTGATAAATTAAAGAATTTTGTTAGGAATAAGAAAGGTGAAATGATACTTTCCTATTATGGGAACTAGAGATCGGCCTGGGATTTTACATAAGCCTGGGTTTTTCCTGTACCCAGAGCCCAGGCATTTTTTGACCTTCCTGGATTTTTCCTGCGCCTGGGTTTTTCTTGGACTACAGGCAAAGGATCCGGCCCATGTCAGTAAATCAAATCCGGAACCTAGGAACAGGCCCAGGCTTTTCAAAAATTCCGATCTCTAATGGGGACCGCGCATTTAAAATGTTTTAAAATGTCCTAAATATGGACAAAATATACTATATCATTTGAACAACACCATAATTATGTGGGCTTGAAATGGTCAAAAACTAGACTTTATTTAAAGTCGTCTAAAATCGTTTAAAATGTCCTAAAAATGTCAAAATAAATTATTAATACAAATTTTGCATTTTAAGCATTTTTAAACATTTTAATAATGGGAAAGGGACAGTACCGGTAAAATTATTTGAACCAAGACGTTTCGGTCAAATAATTTGGTTATCGAGATCGTTATTTTTCAAGATTTTCCTAAGATTTCCATTCGAAAATTTTTTTTTGAGGTTTGTTTAAGGAGACCTATTACGATATTAAACTTTTTAAATTTTAAAGATTTACTGGAAAATTTAATTGGTGCAAATCCAACTAAATTTTTTTCGTTGGTAAAAAATTATAAAAATAAAAATAAAGGCAAAAATAAAGAAATAATTGAATGTAAAGAAGAAGAAAGTGAAGGAGTTCAAACTGAAATAGAGGTAATTAAATTTGAGTATTTTTGATAAACAATCGAGTAAAGTTATTGCCAGTGTCCCATCTTAGTCTATATATTCACAATATCGTCCCATATTCTTTTAGAGGTCCATGAGGTCCCATGTCCCATTAACGGTCTTTTTTTAAAGATGTTCTTTAACTGCCTTTGCCTTTCAAAATTAATTTCCGATTTGTCATAATTTATTTTTAAATTGAGCATGACATAGCTTCTACAAGCAGAACTAAAGTATTTATCTTAAAATTAATTTAGTCTTGAAGTAATTAAAATATTTTTCATCTTTTTGATATTCCGCTCAATTTCGCATTTCGTATAACTTTTAAATAGACTTTTCTGTTTAAAAAATTAAATTTAACTTCAAATTTCAAAAAATTTTCGCATACGCCAAATTAAACTTTTTGTACTTCAACTTTATTAGAAGGAACATGATTTGGTTGAAAGGATCTTCAATAATTCAGAGATTGATATTATAAAGAAAGATTATTCTGACGAAAACGATGAAATCAAAAATTTAGATAAAAATAAATTAATATGTGAAACAGTTGAAGATAATATTGAAGAAAATAATGCTGGCGAGCAAATTAATGAGGGTTTGTATTAAATAGGCATTAAGTGGTTATTTATCAATCACCGTATGACCCCAATCCTTTTAGATATTATTTAAATTAAATTACATAGTGCCTATTTTTAATTAGAGTTGTACCCCGACCCCGTTCCCGAACGATTTTTTCACGATTCTTCCCGCCCCGAAACAATTCGAAAACCCCGTACCCCGACCCGAAAAGTTTCGAGGTTATCGGGGTTTTATACCCTCATAGAATGCCATTTTAGGGGAATCTGAACCGAATAAGAAAAATATTTCCTTCCAATTTCCTTTCCCTTTATTTGCACCAAAACAATTCGAAAACCCCGTACCACGACATACCAGCCCCCGAGCGTTCGGGGTACAACCCTATTTTTAATAGATAATAATAACGATATTGAAGATAAAATTGAACGTAAATTAATGATAAAATTGGAAAAGAAACAAAAAGCTTCTGAAATTATTGAAACTAAAAGAAAAGATTATTATAATAATATTGAAAATTTTGCCAAAAATGTTGAGATATTAAATTCGAGAAAATCAAAAAACAGTGAATTAGAATCAAGAAAAAATTTTTTTAAAGAGGAGAAAGAATGGGAAGCAATTGGAAATTTGAAAAGTAAATATTTACTAATTAAGTTCGAATTTTTTAAATAAAAAGGCAATAGTTAAGAAATATTTTATACGATAATTCGATATAAAATCATTCATCGATGAATTTGAACTGTGAGGAAGTACAAAGGTACTTCCTCCCTAAATTGTAACAACCACAACACTTAAAAGAGAGAGAGTAAAAGAAACAAAAAGGATCAGTCAGACTAAACAATTCTCCTAGCTAGCGAACGAATAATAATTAGCCCTTGCATGTTTATCTTATTAATATTTCCGGCCATTTCAGGGAGGCCGCGAATCCCAGGACTAACCAGACTGTGGATCTCCTCACCCATCAGCCGCTCAACCCCAAACCCCTTTGGCATCAATCCATCCTAATTCCAAAGGAACCTTAGACCCAAACCTTCACTCTCACTGAACAGAAGATATTTTCTCTTTCAAAATTTAACAATATCTCGATAGTCAAAACTTGGATTGACAGTGCTGTGTAAATGTTGGGTAAATTGTCCAGCAGATATCCTCAAGCTTAAAATTCATTCATTGATTTCTCTAACTTCCTTATTATTGCTCGACTATCAACCTATATTTGATTACCTGCGTAAAATTAAGTGAGAGAGGGAAAGGAGAGCTCTTATCTATAAATTAATATATAATTTAAGATATCTACCAAATTTTAAAAAATACATCTGCTAATGATACCATAGAAGATTATCTACTAAATTTATACTCAATCCGTTTAGAACACTTAAATAAATTAAAAAATGTTGATAATATTTTATTAAATAAAGAAGAAGAATTATTTTTAAATTTATTTATTTTAATTAAAAATATTGAAGAAAAATTAATTAGTTCAAGTTTAATTTTAAAAACAAACATTTTTGAAGAAGAAGAAAAAATAAAAATTAAAAAAATATTTAAAAAATTTGAAAAATATTGGATAAAATTTAAAAAAGATAAATTAATTAATTTTAATGAAGAAAATAAATTGGAAAAATATAAAATATTAATTAATAAATTAATTAAAATTGATGTGATTTTAGCAAAATTGCCACATTCTTTATATAATATAGACGAAATTGAACAAGTTTTTACAGAGGAATTTAGGTAGTATTTTATATAGAAACAGGCAAAATCGTGTTTAAGGGATCCCGCATGCGGGAGTAAACTTTAAAAAATAGTTTGCGGGAGTAAATCCCACGGGAATAATCCTGCACTCCGGCAATCTTCAGATAGACGAATCAAAGTTAAGGGGTCGATTGATAACATAAAGTTATTAAACTAGAGTGAAATTCATTAAAATCTAAGTGAGCCCTCTCCAATCAGTTAGTTAGTCAGGTCTGTTAGTTAGTCATTCCAACTTAAATTAGCTAAACTTACATCTTTGTGTTCGAACTGCCTGTGCTCGACCGACTCTATTAAAATCCTCTCTCTGGGCCTCTGCGAAAGGCAATCCACATCAACTTCCAATCTTAAAGAGGAGGGCTCTCTATCTATTTTCTTCATTCTTACGAGACTGAGAGCTCATCTTACCACCTCGTTGAAGAGGGAGGGAGGCTAAAGGATGTGTTAGGAATAACAATTGATATAGGGAAGGATAAATAGAATCAGAGAAATTAAGCTGTATAAGACTGTTCCCCACGATCGCCTTCTGAAAAAACTCTATCATCTAGGCATCACTGGCGCTTTACTAAATTGGATTAAGGACTATCTGTTAAATCGAACTTTTACCGTTCTTGTCGAATCAAAAAATTCTAATGAATATCCTATAACAAGCGGAGTCCCTCAAGGGTCCATCTTAGGCCCAATCTTGTTCATCTCATATATTTCTGATATAATGGATTTCTGTAAAACAGATAATGTTACTCCAAAACTATTTGCTGACGATTTAAAGGCCTATACCTGCTTTGACTTCTTAGACAAAAATCACTACTCTCCACTCCAAACATTTATCCAAACATTCTCAAAATACTGTGAAATAAATGGCCTTAAAATCGCTGTCAGCAAATGCAGTTCATTTCACATTGGAACTAAAAATCCCTTCCACCAATATACACTACAAAACATTAATATACCAATTACTCCATCCAACGAACCTATTCGTGATCTTGGCATCTATTTTACATCAAACTTAAAATGGGATTCTCACATTAAAATTACAACAAATAAAGCAACCAGAATCTATTACACTCTTATAAAATCTCTTAAAACTAATAACACTCAATTCCTAATTACTCTGTTCAAAATATATGTCCTACCTATCCTCGAATTTGGATCTCCTATAATAAACCCTCATCTAAATAAAGACATAAACGCTTTAGAAAATATTCAACATAGATTCTTAAAAATAATATACTTACGCTCTAAGAAACACAATAACAGTCCAATATTACCTAATTATAAAGAACTCCTTGACCTATTTAAACTTGAATCTCTATCGCATAGACGTTTAAAATCAAATCTTATCCTTTTCCATAATATTATTTTAGGTAAAATTAATCTAAAACACGATAATACATATAGCATTCTCCCTACAACTACAAGAGGAAATCCGCATAATTTATTTATACCTTTTTGTTCAAGCACCATTCGGAAAAACTCATTTTTTATAGCCATCCCAAACATTTACAAAAAACTTCCAATAGAATTACAAAAATCGTCAATCGAATTGTTTCCAAAGCTCCTAAACAATATTAACCTAAAAAATATTTTATCAAAGTCAAATTCCATTTTATTGTCTCCAGACCTTATACAAAACTTTTAACTTAAATTATAGTTACGTATCATTTTATTTTTATCTGAATGTCACGTTTTATACGTATAAATTGAATTGAATTGAAAAAGAAGAATAAGGGGAAGGGTAAGTATAAGGGGAATGGCATCAGGTTCTCCAACACAATACATAATTTAAATTAATATTTTTTAGTAATTTAAATGAAGAATTGAATTATTCAATTGAATTAAAAGAATTAAATTTTTATAATTTTGTATTTTTATTGGCAAAAAGATCTGAAATTTTTTTAGATGATATTCGGATTCCAATTAAAAATTTTAAATATTTTGAAAGCTTTATTGATAAAGATGGAATTATTAAAATAAAATTTTTTAAAAATTTTTCAATGATTTTAGGGGAAAATGATAAAATTACTATGAAGTATTTGATTGATAAATTATTAATAAATATTAAAAATGCAAAAATTGTTTTATCACAACAATGGATGGGTAAATTAATTTGATAATATAAAAACGGAGTAGTTCGGTTCAGTTTGTATCAGTTCATTCTAGACACTCTAACTCATGAAGGCATAGTCACTTTTTCATGTCCTTGATACCATTTGATAGAGAATCAAGAGCTCTACAACATATAATAAAATCAGAATTAAAAAATCAGAACTTTTTTTATCAATAAGTCAAAAATTCTGACTTTTTGGTATTTTGTGGCCAGTTTAGTGCTCTATCCAATGATACCAAGAACATTAAAGATTATCAGCTCTGTGATAATAACTAAACATAGCCCAGATTGGACTGGGAAAAAACTGAATCCATTTAAAAATAAATACAGGAATATAGCCAGCATCAAAATTAATTCCCGAACCGATTTTCGGGGACTTTCGGGAAGAGTCTACTAGATCCCTCATACAACTACGTTAATTATTTTAAGATGAAAAGAATCAAATGAATTATTCAACTCAAATTGTTAATGATAGATGGCTTAATCCATTGTATTATAGTCTTAGTCAAGCTATTAATTTATCAAATAATGAGCAAGTGAATAATAAGGTAGAAATAAGTATAAAGTATAATGTCGGGTTGGAACTATAAATTGTTTTAGATTTCGGATATCTAAAGAATTTTTTATAACCAATAGTCTTACTTATAATATTTTTTACTTCCGATTTATAATTTTCGAATTTTTGTGATATTTTCAATTTTTGAGGGGTTTACTTGTGACTTGATCTTCTGAAATTTTAAAAAATTTTTGCATGCCAAAATTTTCGCCTACTTATAACAATAACATTATACAATGCGGGATTCTTCAATAAATATTAAGAAAATAACATAAAATAGCTAATATGTAACATTATTCATATGGGATTTTATCTTACATACAAACACTTAGTAGATCTTGTTTTATGAATTAAAAGCGGAAAATCCTCTATCCTTATAGAAATTGAACTTTTAATTTTAGTTATATACTTATTTGGATTCAATTTACTTAATAAATGATAAAATTCGAAAAAGGAGAAACACTGCTAAAATGTGGATACATAATGAAGTCGAAAATTGGCTTAAACAAACGTGTTTAAAAAATAATAAAAAATATTCAGGTAGTACATATAATTATAATAAAGCAGATAAATGTCCAGTTGACTCCCTACCTGCCAGAAAGATAGTGAGTATCGAAACTTTCCGGTACTCCCGGTACCGGTCTGAAAAAATCCTTTTGCCAAACACTAGTAGTAGGGCATTTGAAGGGTTTGCATTTTCTTGTTTAAATTTGACAGATTGGAATTTAGAATCTTCCTAGAGTAAAGCAGCTGAGCTATAGCTATTTCTCTCTTTTAGTGCAAAAGGTTTTTCGGCGGCTGGAGCGAACCAACATCTTTAGTAGACCGGACTGATGTGTTATCCTTTACAACACGCCGCCTACTGCACAGCCTTAGGAATTAAATAGCCTTCACTGCCCACTTCCCGTTTTTTCTCTCCCTGCGGGGTTAACTAAATCGTCGTCATGCGTTCAGCCAGAAAAGCAACTTGGCTATAACTATTTCTCTCCTTTAGTTAGTACAAAGCAACACCAGTAGACCTGACTGAACCATGCCGCCTACTGCACAGCCTTAGAATTAAATAGCTATTACACTATTCTTTTATTTATCAAGGTTTTTCAATGGTTGTTGGAGGATCAAGTTTAATTGGAGCAGATAGTGCTGATTCTGATTTAGATATAATTTTTATTATCCCTATAATTTGTCTATTAAACAAAGAAATAAATGATTGTGAACTGTGTAAAAATAGCATAAATAAAAATCAACAATTATGTACAGATCATGATTTATTATATGGCGATGGAATAAATAATAAATCATTTACATCACATATTTGGGGTGTTATTAATGATATCAAAAAAGAAAAGGTATACTTTCTTTTTAAATAATATTTGACAATAAAAATTAAGGATATACGGTATTACCGTATATCATCAAATAACTAAACTGGGTAATTATTTCGGTAATACTTTGGAAGTTGCCTCCTTTATCCCCCGTTTCCCTGAGCATTATGAGCTTATTTGTTTGATAATAATTATTATACCTATATCATTCAAAGGAGCTCTTCAAGCTGGGTTATACCCAGATCAGTTACGCATATTTGCTCATTCTGAACAAAATTATGAAGTCGAATCACGCTTCAAAACCTTTTTATCAAGCTTCAAGGGACTAAAACAACTGGTCATAACTTTGCTCACTTAAGTCAAATTTCCTTGATTTTAGTGTCTTTCGACTCAGCTCGAAGAGCTCGTTCGAACAAAATACTTTCAATTTCTTATAAAATGCGAAACAAGGGGGTGACTTCCAAAGTAATACCATTATTGCTTCAACTGCAGCTCGAGGGGATAATAAATCGAGCGGGTTTAATATTCATAAGTGAATTATTTGAGTGGGAATCATTTGGTACACAGTAATTTTTTAAATTTTTATTATTAAAGGTATCATCTGCTTATCGAATAAATATCATTAGAGGTCGAGTATCATCAATTAACGTTGTCTATGCAGGTCAAAACATGGATATTTTATTTGCTGTAGTTCCTTATGAAAAAATACCCGATTTAATAGACTTAAACAATCATGAAAATAATGAAGTAATTAAAAATAATTTGAATTTAATGGATTCGATGATTAATGATATGATCAAAATTAATGGAATATTTTACAATCAGAGTATATTATTGCTAACTGGTTATCGTTTTATTTACCGCACAAATTTTAATTTAATTCATCCATCAAGGAGGCAGATTTTCAAATATTTATTACTTGCCGTGAAATTATGGGCAAAGAGTGATTAAATATTTTTTATAATGAGGGTGCCGGTTTCAAATCGAACCGCTGTTCTGTTTGATTCATTTTTTGGATAACTCTATAAACCGACAACTCCGTAAATGAGAGTACCGTTTAGCTGAAATAATAACTCTCAAATAGTTCCCCAATCAGTTTCCCAACCTCTAAAATCGAAATTTCGAAACAACTTTGTACCCAATCTCTATTAATCACGCTTGGTTATCATGCTGGGTAATTATTTTTAATTTTCGTAAATTCTAGTTGAATAAGCGGCTTCTGGGACGATTTCTGGGACTTTAATAAATTAAAATTAAACGATGAAAGTCCAAGATCTGGGATAAAATGCCCATTTTCTTTTCAATATTCACTTAGAGATTTTAACAGACTATCTAAAAAATTTCCATTTTCAAATCAGGACGTCAAATATACTCGAATATGTTTGGATATTTAAGTGGATCAATTCTTTTTGTTATGGCAGCAAAAATTTGTTTAATTTATCCTTTTGGAGAATTAAATTTTTTATTACAAAAATTCTTTCAAATTTACAGTGCTTGGTATTAAAATTAAAAAAATTATTAAATAAATGTCTATTTAGGGCATGGCCTTTACCCTTAATAATTGAAGATATAACAACAAATACAGATCCGGATATAAAAATTTTTAACGACTTTTGGGACTTTAATAAATTAAAATTAAACAAAGAAAGTTCAAAATCTGGAGATAAAATGCCGATATTAACATCGTTATTTCCTGAACAAAATACAGCACATAATGTTAATGAATTTACTTTGAAAATTATTTTGAGGGCCATTCAGGAAGGTTGTATTTATTATAGTAGATTATAAAATTGATAGTTAAGATACCATTGTACATAGATGACGTATCTAATCCAGACGATATGAAAAATAAATTTACGATCTGTTACATGGGGGATTTCCTAATTTCTTGACTCCCGACTTTAGGGAATCTGAATTCACAGCACGAAAAAAGACGTTGGGAATTCCCGACTTTACGGAGTCGGAATGCAGGAATATTGATATATGCGTCCGTGCATGCCCAAATAAATACCAAGGGTGATTATTGTGTATAATTTGAACGTGAAATAAGGCATGGGGGGGGGGTAATAAGGGTTTCAACATGCCACTCGAGACGTAATTAACTGAGTGACGGTAATTATTATAGCGTATACCTTATATGTATAATTCTGAAAATATTTTTCATATACCTATTTTTCCTTATATATGTCAAATTTATTAAATCTGTAAATGATTAAATTCCTATAGAATTTTGAAATAATTTTGAAAATTATTTTATATTTTTTTTTATTTTATCTTTTACTTCAGCCTATCATATAATGGATGAGCTTAATTTTAATAACAAATCAACTCTAGAAAGAATTAATATATTTGATGAATTAAATTATAAATCAATTTATGAGCATTTTATTCTAATTGAATGTATATCCCTAAGTTTCTCAAATTCAGAAATTCGCTGCTCAAAAGTAAAAAGCCGAGTAAGAATTGGAATGACTAAATGGGTTGATGAAGAAGAACTAGATACTCTAAAATTGAAGGATTGTCTTGAGGAATATCATGTATTAACTGGATATGAATTTAAAAGGACAATTAAATATGAAAAGTAAGAGGGAGGGTGTGACACCAACAAAGGAGAGTGCCGGAGTGTCCGCGGATTAAGCGCTTTTTAAATTTTGAAGCAACAATCAGATATCCTTTTGCATTCAAAAACAAATAATAAAGTGTTAAGCATTTGAATATTATTCAATAATTACCTCTCGCTAGAGGAGGTACTTATCATAATTAGGGTAATTATTTGAGGTTATTTTTCATTGATAATTATGTAAAGATATAGGTGGGGGTTAAACAATCTAAAAAGGAAAAGATAGAAAGCATGAGGCGATGCCACGGTAGCTCACATCATG
The DNA here is from genome assembly GCA_036172955.1 of Meloidogyne arenaria. Taxonomy (NCBI): domain Eukaryota; kingdom Metazoa; phylum Nematoda; class Chromadorea; order Rhabditida; family Meloidogynidae; genus Meloidogyne; species Meloidogyne arenaria. The sequence continues at coordinate 3,129,682 of JARQAB010000040.1, forward strand.
GTAGAGCTCGAAAGCGAAAGAACCTAGCAATAACTGTCAGTAGGTCCTGCCCGGTGGCTAAACTTTTGCTGGACTCTTTCTTTTACCTATTTTTGCTGGACTCTTTTTTTTTATCTAATTTCAATTTATAGTTCACAAATCCATCAATCACTCTTATTAATTGGCTTTAATTTATCTAAAAATTGTTCCAATAACATAAATAATAATGAATTAATTAATGAATTGGAAGTATTAGCCAGAAAAGTAATTGAGAAATTGAACCTATTTTTATCAGAAAATATAAGGATAGATTCAATATATTTAAACAAAATTGTTCTAGATAAAAGGTATTTTAATATTATCATTTTTACATGTTGGTGATTTATGTATAAATTACAAAATTTTCTGTTATTTATGCTTTGAAATAGAGTAAGTCGAGTACCGAGTAATTTGGAAAAAACCGAGCTCGAGTAATCCGAGTTTGAAAAACCCAAGTTCGAGCTCGAGCTCAACTTTTTAGGTCGAGTTCGAGTAGTAGTAATTTTTATTGTATTCAATTTTAGGCTTCAAGAATTACGTCGGAAAAGTTTAACCAAAGAAATGCCATCAAGTTCATCAACAAAATTCAATTATAATACTCCATTTAATAATAAATTTAAAATGAATACCGAGGATAAGGAAATTAATAAGAATGGAGTTAGCGAATTGACAAAGATTCTTCAATGGCCAGAAATAGTACAAACAAATAAATCAGAAGAGTTAAAATATAATAAGGATAATTCTTATGTATATTTCCCAACAGACGAGGTAATAAAATAAATTGCTACGACTATGAAGGATGTAGGGTAGCTGTTTGTAGATTGCTGTTCGTACACTAGTGATTTCAAAAGTTAAAAAAAGCCGAGAGTCAAGACCGAGAATCAACCCCGAGACCGAGACCAAACCGAGAGTCGAGACCAAGACTTTCGAACATAACTATCATACACGTTCACAATATGTTCGCAAGCCCTATGAATAATTTCTAAATCACCTCCAAAAATTCTATAACTTTTGTTAGTTACCGTAGTAAATTTGAATGTAAGCTAACAAATAAGCCACTTATTATTAGCTAAAGGAGAAAAGCTATTTAATTTAAGCTTTATTATTACAAATAATCTCTAAGTACATACTATTTAATAATTAAAATTAATTTAGTTTCGGGAAGAAAATATGAAGATATATAAAAAAAATCTTTAGAATAATTATGAAATAAATAGTTAAACATATATAATAAAATATTTTTGTATTTACTAAAATTTTTTTATAAATATATTTTTTAATAAAAATTAGTTAATTCTCTTTTTGATTTAAAAACATAAAAATTTCTATGAGAAATAATTGTATTAGCTTAATAAGTATTTATTAGTCCTCATAAAAGGGTTGTTTAGAACAAAAATCAGAACATATTTAAAACATGTTTTTATTAATTAAAACAAATTAGTTAAGAATATTACAAATCAGAATTTGTTTAAAACATGTTTTTGTTTAAACTAAATGTTTTAAAATAATTCTGGTTTTTTTTAAATTTTAAAATTCTGGCTTTGTTGGTTTTTAATTCTGGTTTTGTTGTTTATAAAAAATTCTGGTCAAAGGTATTCCTGCTCCATATTTTTTATCTTATTTTATTTTTTGTATAAATAATTTTTTTATAAAATATATAAATGTGCTAATTTAATTTCTATTAATATCTAATTGGTACAAATAAAAAACATTTAGCCTTATTTAATTAAAAATAAAGTTACTAATAAATTATAAGCTGTCACTAAAAATAAAAACCAAAAACTAATAAATAAAAAGCTAATAAAAATATTATTATGGCATAAATTAGTATATTAATGTTTCTATTTTAGCCTTTTTTTGAAAAAAACATTTCCAAGGTTATGACACTTGTACATTTATCACTGTAACTAAATACATATTTCGAAAGAAATAATGTATAAGTAAGGTTGGTCCAGTCCGAAAGATCAAGTTGGGCGTCGAATTTTGGCCTGAAAAAAACTCGACCGTTCTGGCACGATAAATTGAAGCCCGAAAAAGACTTGGTGGGTCCGGTCCGATAAAATTGAAGCCTGAAAAAATGACTCCCCCGGTCCGAAAATTCCAACCCTATGTATAAGACTGGGAAAATTCTTAGAACCAGATCCAGCTCCAAATATTTATACAAAATTTGTCTGTTTTAACCTGGCTATTAGTGCTCAAGCCAGGTTAAAATTATTCAATGAAATATAGAGTGACTGTCTCCGAATAGTCTCTCCTATTGAATGACCCTTTTTTGGATATTGAAAAATAGAATGGCGGTCATTCAATTAGGTAAATACGGTAATTTATTATGCCAAGTTTAGAGACTGGGCCGAGACGGAATCTCGATCGAAAATCTCGGTTATCGAGATTGGGAATTTTTCGAGATCTCGATTCTCGTACGACACTCTCGGTCCAGTCTCTAGTCTAGTTATAACAATTTTTACTTGTATCTCTTTAAGAAAACTTTATATTAGTTAATGATAAAGTAATAATTATTATTTAAATTATAACCAAAAATTATCTACCCATATTTAATTTTGTTACTATTTTTGTTATAATTTAATTAATAGCTTTAATTAAAATTTAATAAAGTTTTAAATATAGCCTGATTTTAAATTCAAAGTCCACTATTATTAAAAAAATTTTTAAACAAAAATTATTTAATTTAAAATAAATTGAGCATAAATAAAGAAGAAAACCCTCTAAATTAATTATATAATGTCCGATATTTGACCGATATTTGAGTAAAGAAATAAATTTTTTTGTAATTTTTCGGGAAAGAAAACTCTAGATACCTAGAGATGCCTTATACACGCCAGAGGTGGGTCGGAATTCCGATTTCCAAAAAAAATTTTGATTTCCGATTTCCGAGTTCCAACTGTTGAGCCGTTTCCGATTTCCGACAGTTTCAATTTCCGACACCTCTGACTGTTCCGACCCACCTCTGATACTGCAATTTTTTGCAATTTTTAAAGTTTCATAATTAAACAAAGTAAAATTTTTTTAAATTAAAAAGTTTCGCACTAATAACTTTTAAAAATACAATTTTTCGGAAAAAGTTTTTCGTGTGATATCATTACACATCACACTTTCATCATACACATCACACTTTTTTTCATCTCATACACATCACACTTTTTTTCATAAATTTTTGAAAATAATTTTAAGTTCAAATTTTTAGACCCAAAAAATGCAATCAAATAACAATATATCATCAACAATAGTTTTCCCCCAAGTAACCTACATTAATTTTATTTTTTTCACTATTGAATTATTATGTACCTTTATTTCAATATTTAATATGTCAAGATTACTTTATGCTTCTAAATATAAAACAACTTTACTTAAAGTTAATGAAATTTCAAGTACAATGAAGCTTTATTTGGCTGTGAATGTTTTTTGTGGAAGTAGATTTTTAAATTCAAATTTTAAAAAATTTCCCAATTTTTGAATTAGGCGTCCAAACATAAAGTTTATAGGTACTAGTGTCTCAAAACCGAAAACCGGGTTTTTAAAATTAGGATTAACCGAAAACCGGGGGTACCGCTTAATAACCGGTAATGGACAACTCTAGTTTATACGTCCAATCAAAATTTTATCCAATTTGCTTACTAAGGTGAACTATCGCAAATACCTAATGTAAGGTTGATTCACCTAGCAGTATTTAAAAGAGACCTAAAAAAGGCCTAAAAATAAGAAGCTTAGCAATAAGTACAAGGATGTCGTAGATCCGACTTTTCGGTGGCTAAACTTTTGCTAAACTCTTACTCTATTACTATATCTGCAATGTTTACTTTGGTAACATAAAATCTATGAGGGAAAGCAAGTATAGCATTTATTGCCATTAAGGTTGTCTGATGGTTGGAAATCTTCGGATATCCTGATCCCACATCCAAACCGAAAATTTCCGGAAATCCGACCTTTTTTCGGATCCGGATTTCCGGATCTGACAACCTTAATTGCCATAGACTGAACGTCTAAAATTTTGATTTGACTTAAAAATTCATTTTGAGTGTTTAATATAGACAAGAGCCAAATAAAATTTAATTTTTAGTAACAACATTGCCATATCTTCTATACAAAGTAGTTTGGTGGCGCCCACCAAATTTTCAGGAAAATGATCAGCCTCTATATTCTTTTGTTATTTTCCATTTTATTTCTGGGATTTTCTATGCTCTCCATTTCTCTGTTTCAAGTATTTTGGTATTTATTCTGTGTTTGGATCGGTGTTTAGTGATTAAAATGAATCATCTTTGGGAAGAGAAAAAACGAAAAAAGTTTATTAAATTGGGAATATTTTTTGTAATAATTGTGTATTTTGGATGTGGATTTAGTTATGTTTTTGAATTGCCGTTGGATTATAATACACGTAAGTCTTATTATTATTTGATAAGTAGAAATTGATATTTTTTGGTAGTTATCTCTATTTTGTATCTGTAGTACGGAAACTTAGTTACGATAAAATTTTGAAGGTCATAGAATCTTTCGGGGTTACGATACGTAATACTGTACGGTACAAAATTCCGACCTTTTTTTATAAAATGTGTAGGTACATGTGTAGGTATCAGCTTCCGCGTTCTGCCTACCGCCTTCTAATTTTATTCCTCTTTCTTCCGTTTCTGCCTTCTTCCGCTTTTTAAAATTCAAAATCCATCCCTAGTAGTCCATCCCTAGTAGTCATGTACGAGTTCAAATGCGAGACCAAGATTAGGGATGTTACGAAGTACGAGTTAACCAGCTCCATCTATAACCAGCTCCTTAACCATTTCCTTTTCAGTTTCAAGGAACTGCTTAAAAATCGTTTATAAAGACTAGTAAGTTTGCTAAGTTTATCCCTAAAGAATAGAATTATTTTCCAAGTTAATTTTTTGAAAATTTCGAAACCCCTTTTACAATATTTTATTTTTTTCAGTTAAATATTGTGAGACACAAACTTGCATGCAACACCGTCTAAAGAATTACCCAATTCTTTTTGTAAAAACATGTTTTGGAGTTTGCAATATTATTTGCTGTATAGTTTTTCTTAAACTTTTAGCCCGTGTTGGAGGAGATACTGCAAAAAAATTGGTTTTAAATAAAACATTTTTTTTCCATATATTTTTTAAAATTATCTTTAGGACAACCGAATAATCAAAATAACTGTTATAATAGAAATATTTCTGAACATAGTTCCTGGCGAAGGCAACATTATTTACAAAGCGGTCAGGATAATTTAAATATTACATATTGGTTTTTAAACCTAAGAATGATTCTAGAAGGGTTGTCGGTTATTGTAAAATCTTCGGTTATCTGGAACCGAACCGAAGAACCGAACCGAAAAATGCTCGGTTCTTCGGTTCGGTTCGGTCCAGAACCGACAACCCTACTCTCTATTAAGATACTCATAGCTTACAATTGTGGACATAATTCTGACAAAACGGCACTTCTATTACCGGGAGTTTTCATTCCCGCGGGAGTCACTCTCGCAAACTTTTTTAGAAGTTACTGTGGCCACAATTTTATTCGCTTATTCCTATAGAAATTAGGAAAAATACACCAAAAATGTTTTCTAAACTTCTTGCACAGTTGGATATTTCCACGATTTTAAATGACAAAGGATATGATTTTATGTATTAAGCTGCAATTTAATTTTATTTTTAGGACATTTTTTTATTTGTTTTTTAAGTATATTTTTATTTTTCATTTATTTGACTTCTAATTGCTTTATTTTTGACCGACACACCCTAGTGGTATAAATAAATAAATAAAAAAATAAAATTAATTTAATTTCTATAAAAGTAAAATACTTTGAATTATTTTATAGATAACAGGATATTCTCTGTCAGTATATACTGGTGAATTATCATATTTAACATTATCGCTAGAATTAGCAATCTGTGGAGTTTTTTATTGGAGAAAGTTCAAAACTAAGCCTGGAACTCAAGTCACATTACTTACATCTCACAAGAATTTGAATAATACCCCGAAACGACCTTGGACTGTAAATGTTGAATGAAATATTGAGAGATGTTTAATGGAAGTTTGGAGGGTTTTAAGTCGAATATAAATTATAATAAGTGATTTTCTCGAATTAGTTAGAATTTTATTTATTTTTCATTTCATGCTAAGGTTTTGCAATATAAATTTTAATATAATATTAAAATATAATAACAAAACGTTAAAATTTTAGACTTAAAAAAAATTTGCGGAAATTACCTAAATATTACATTTTAGATGGGCAAGGTACCGCCGAGCTATAAGAGTCAAAATGGTCGAATCCGGGACGCCCTGGTACCTGGAACGCCCTGCATCGATGCATTTCGACGAGCTGAATCAAACCATACCAGAATCACCCGGATTCAATCGTTTTGAACAAGGTTATAGTTCTGCAGTACGTTGAACTCGCGGTACGTTGGAATTTACCCATTGTACATATTAGTAAATATTTCTTCCTTGGGAAAACATTCTTGCCAAAAAACATTAAGCACAAAATAAAGCCTTGGTTTAGTAAGACGATCTAACTTATGGGTCCTGCCTCTTTATCCCCTGCCTCTTTATCCCCTGCCTCTTTATCCCCTGCCTCTTTATCCCCTGCCTCTTATTAGTAAAAGAAGATTTACGGCTATCAGAAATTTTTCCGGATCTTAATACTCTGATCCGCCACCCCCAATGCTATCGATTATCTGATTTATATCAAAAATTATTTTGTCATTTTATGCATTTAACACACAAATATTAATTTAAGAGTGTGCTTATATCAATTTCTTTTAATAAAATGATTCCTTTCTTCTATCCCTTCAAGAGCCAACTGGTGGGATACATGGCTTTTTGCAGACGATGCCCTTCCCAGGCCTCTCACATGCTTGATCTCTCCATTTTCCATTAGAATCAAAGCCCACACAGTTTTTAGTTCCATAACCATCAGAATCGCCCAAGCCTGTTGTAGAGTTAGCAGGGCATCCTGGGGCCCAAGGGTTGTTGGGTTTTGTAGTGCTAGTGATGATTGTAGTTGCTTTTGTGGTTGCTCTGATAGTTGAGGTTGATGGTCTGGGTGTTGTGATAGCTTTTATTGTAGTTGCTGCTTTTGTTGTTGAAGTTGTAGAGGTTGTTGTAGTCTGAACGAATAAAAATAGGTGCTTTGGTAAATTTTCAAATTTCTCTGGGAATTTTTACAAACCGTGTCATCATTTCCATAGTCACAGGATTTACCATCGTCGCAACTGCATCCAATCGGACCGGTTGGTGGATTTTCTTGGTACCGATGGAAGCCCGTATATATACATTCAGAGTCAGTAGCTCGCTTTTTTCTTCCACTAGAGGAGCTTGAAAAGGCTCCGGCACAAATATTATTAACAATGTGTTGATTCTCTTCTTCTGATTCAATAGAGCAAGGTGTCGCACAAGAGTCATAACAGAGATCGTGAAGCTAAAATTATGGTCATCAAGTTACCATAGAAGTAGGAACACAAAATAGGTACCTGCCAAAAGCTTCCGCTTTGGTTAAACCACTTGTAGGCATAGGCCTTTCCATTCCCGTTATTCTTCCACTGCCAATCATCTGAACCGCAGATATATCCGCCTGTATCATCATCGGTAGTTGTCGTTACTACTGGTGCTGTTGTAATGGGTTTTGAAGTAACTGCAGGAGCTTGAGTCGTAACCGGTGGGCATGTGTTTGTGCAATTCTTTTTGCAGACGACACCACCCAGTTTGTGGTAGCATCCAATATCATTCCACAATACGCCATTGTCGTTTGTTATCTCAACGCAATCCTCGACATTCCCTAATTTTTTAAATTAATTTTTTTATTTCATATAAAGAAGAGTCGTGAGCTTAAAGTGAGCTTGAACACAACCCCGATTTTCCTAGAAATTTTAGGGTTAAATCCAAAAGCCCGCTCTCCTCCAAATTAAATTATCTTACATCCAGCTGAAGTAATTGAGCTAGACGATCCTGAAGGATTTCCTGTTGACCACGGTGGTATATTTTGATTCGGATCTGCTACACCGTCAAATCTACCATAATCACATTGTGTTCCATCTGACCAGCAACAATCAACTGAAGTATTGTAGAAAGGAGCGTATTGTACTCGATGCATTCCAATCCAGAATGAACGTAGTAGTCTGTCAAGTCTTAGAGAGCTTGTAGTTGAACGATCAACACGTTGTTTACAGACTGCGTTGTTGTTCTCACATTGGTCGAGGAGTGAGGAAGCGATAGATATCACAAAGGAATTTTCTTGGGCACTGTGGATACTGGCTACTTGAGCGCCTAGGGCCGCGCAGACATCATGTGCCTAAGTACAAATTTAAATTCTAAAGAGAGAATATTCCTCTAACCTCAAAAAAGTTGACCATATCGGAAACAATAGCCTTATATCCATAAGTAAACCCATCACTACCTACATTTGTTTGCCAATCACTAGAGCATTGGCCAGCGATTAGGGCCGGAAGGGAAAGATAGAAAAGTGAAACGAATGAGAGGGTAATCATTTTTTATTTCTCCAAGTTTTAAGGATTTGCCTGAAATAATTAATTAATTAATTATGATTTTGTAGGAAAAAAATTGAGAAAAATCAAAAATTTTATATGTTGTGTCCGCACTTGCAGGAAAGAACATAAATGAAAATAAATAACCCAGCAATGGGTTGGATGGTGGCACAGTCGGTTGTGCTCTCAGTTTGGGCCCTTTCCGTGATGGTTCAATTCCATCTCCCATCCACAATTTTTCCACAGCATGAGTACATCGTATACAATAATGGTGTCACGACCCGCCGGGCATAGCCCGAGGAACAAGCGAACCGTCAAATGCTGTGATGATCTGACATGCTTTAACTGTCTAGAGAAATAAGGAGAAGACCCTGTGAGTATAGCCTGAGCTGTGTGCGGGCAGAAATTAGAGAAATTAAAGCGTAAGACTCTGTGTGAGCAGCTAGAGAGAAGCGTAAGACTCTGAGTGAGCAGCTAGAAAAAAAAAATCCACAAAATGGGTTTCCGTGTGTGCTCTCCCAAAAATCAAAAACAGTTGATAGTTATTGAAGACAAGCAACAAGCGAGGACGCTTGGTTTCGCAAGGCGGAAGGAGTGTTGTGTCCGCACTTGCAGGAAAGAACATAAATGAAAATAAATAACCCAGCAATGGGTTGGATGGTGGCACAGTCGGTTGTGCTCTCAGTTTGGGCCCTTTCCGTGATGGTTCAATTCCATCTCCCATCCACAATTTTTCCACAGCATGAGTACATCGTAAGTAATAAGTCCGGAGTTTAATCTATTTTACTTTTATTTAAATTCTCCAAAATATTTTATTTGGGTTCTTAATCTATTTATATATTTTAAACTCTTATTCAAAGTTTATTTAAAAACAAGTTTATTTAAAACACAAATAATTATTTTCAAGTTACGTTCAAAAGAAGGTAAGGTTGTGAGGAATTAGATGAGTATTTATATGAGGGGAAAAGGGCGGAAAACAAATATATAAGGTTGAAAGTTTAAGTTTAAATTATTAATGATAAGGAGCGGTTTGGGTTGAGGAGACAAAGAAGGAAATGGAAAGTATTTAAAAATAAGCTAAGAGGGAAAATAATATTTAGATGAATAAAGGAGATTAAATATAAGGATGGGAAAAGGGAAAATTATAAAATAAATATTTTAAACCAAAATTCAAATGTCAATACACAACATTATACAAAAAAATTCTAATATGGTCAGTGTGAACACAATGAATTCTAAGAAAATACTGTAAATACTCGAATAATTACCCCAGGTAATTTTGTTTCAGCCCTCGCTAGAGGGGGTAATTAATCGAGAAGGCTAATTTATAATTATTTTAAGGGTGTAAACATTGTTTTAACCCTTTCCTGGAGGGTTGTGGGGGTAATTCTTTGAGAGAGGGTAATTCTTTGATGTAATTATCTGAGAGAGAGTTTACGGTAGTTTAACAATTGAGGGTATTTATTTTGATTATTTTACATAAAATGATATTTTCTTTAATTTTTGTATCCACTTAAATATACCTAGTTTTTTACGTTTAATATTAACACCTTTTTCGTATAAATATTTAAATCCGTTATTAATTTCCTTTCGGAAATTTTTTGGTAACCTTAACACCATTAATTTCAGCATTCGTAAATTCAGTTAAATTTAAATTTACATTTTGAATAATCCAAAAAGGATGTAGATAAAATTAAATAAATATTTGAATAATTTAAATTTTTATTTAATCCTTTAAAAAAAATTTTTTTATAAAAAATCTATCATTTATTTTATGATAATCTCTAAACTAAGTTACATTGTATGATGTAAAAAAATTTCTTCCTGTCATATGAATGTAAATTATTAATTTACAGACAAAAAAGATAGGCTTCTACCACGAGGAATAAACTTTTTTTCCACGAGGCCAAAACATTGTCTAATTTTTTTGATTAACTGCACCTTCTCAAAAAAATCGTCGGAATCGAGACGTGGATTGGGGTTTTGGGGGACAAAGTGCTACCCTACATTTAACAATTGAATATTTTAAATTCCAGAAAGTAAAACGTTGTTAGGGGAATTTTTGAAATGTGGTAAAAAAATGTTTAAAACTATATACTATATTGAGGAGAATTTTTAAAATAAGTTCAATTCAGTTGATGTTTTTTAAACGATAGAGAAACAAGGAACAAATACAATCAAGAATTAATAAATTTTGAACTACAGCTGCCCCAAAATACATAAAATTGCCTTTATGGTTTTTAATTACGTCAAAATTTATTATTGTGGATGTATCTGTAAACGATTAAAAACAGCTTCTTTGTAAGGCTTATTAGTTAATATACAAACAATTGGGTTAAGAACGGGTGTAAACTGAATGAAAATTGAAAGAAATATATAGACGATAAATTTGTTGTTATAAATTAGAATTGTACTATTATCTTCTGGTGAATTATTTATTTTATTATTGAAATCAGAGAAAATAGTTAAAAAATCTAAAAGTTGATTAGTAAATGGAATAATTGTCTGAAATATCAATAAAATTAATAATTAAATTGTTTATATTTACCAAAATTATCAAAGTTTTTGTCAATTGTTTAAGCAATCTCTTCATATTTTGATCATATCCAGTATGTGATTTAACATAGGAAACCATTTTAAAGCCACAAACAAAAATTATTAAATAGGAAATCAGTAAAAAGAGAGTTATAATTAATGAAGGAACTCCTTGCTTCAAAAAAATTTATTGAAATTATATTTAATTTAATATTTTCAATACCTCAAGTTTCATAATAACAAAAGGAACTGTTTTGTTGAAATATTCTTTATCAGCCTGTTTGATACCTCCTTCAATATATTGCAGAACATAGCGAATACTTATCAGATTATGTAACAAACTAACAATCAGAACCGTCGAAAACATATACATTAAATAATGTTTGAAGTTAATTTTCATGTTTCTATTAATTTTTTAATTAATTCTGATTCTGTTTTAAATTAATTCTGATTCTGTTTTAAATTAATTCTGATTTTGTTTTAAATTAATTCTGATTCTGTTTTAAATTAATTCTGATTCTGTTTTAAATTAATTCTGATTCTGTTTTAAATTAATTCTGATTCTGTTTTAAATTAATTCTGATTCTGTTTTAAATTAATTCTGATTCTGTTTTAAATTAATTCTGATTCTGTTTTAAATTAATTCTGATTCTGTTTTAAATTAATTCTGATTCTGTTTTAAATTAATTCTGATTCTGTTTTAAATTAATTCTGATTCTGTTTTAAATTAATTCTGATTCTGTTTTAAATTAATTCTAATTCTGTTTTAAATTAATTCTGATTCTGTTTTAAATTAATTCTGATTCTGTTTTAAATTAATTCTGATTCTGTTTTAAATTAATTCTGATTCTGTTTTAAATTAATTCTGATTCTGTTTTAAATTAATTCTGATTCTGTTTTAAATTAATTCTGATTCTGTTTTAAATTAATTCTGATTCTGTTTTAAATTAATTCTGATTCTGTTTTAAATTAATTCTGATTCTGTTTTAAATTAATTCTGATTCTGTTTTAAATTAATTCTGATTCTGTTTTAAATTAATTCTGATTCTGTTTTAAATTAATTCTGATTCTGTTTTAAATTAATTCTGATTCTGTTTTAAATTAATTCTGATTCTGTTTTAAATTAATTCTGATTCTGTTTTAAATTAATTCTGATTCTGTTTTAAATTAATTCTGATTCTGTTTTAAATTAATTCTGATTCTGTTTTAAATTAATTCTGATTCTGTTTTAAATTAATTCTGATTCTGTTTTAAATTAATTCTGATTCTGTTTTAAATTAATTCTGATTCTGTTTTAAATTAATTCTGATTCTGTTTTAAATTAATTCTGATTCTGTTTTAAATTAATTCTGATTCTGTTTTAAATTAATTCTGATTCTGTTTTAAATTAATTCTGATTCTGTTTTAAATTAATTCTGATTCTGTTTTAAATTAATTCTGATTCTGTTTTAAATTAATTCTGATTCTGTTTTAAATTAATTCTAATTCTGTTTTAAATTAATTCTGATTCTGTTTTAAATTAATTCTGATTCTGTTTTAAATTAATTCTGATTCTGTTTTAAATTAATTCTGATTCTGTTTTAAATTAATTCTGATTCTGTTTTAAATTAATTCTGATTCTGTTTTAAATTAATTCTGATTCTGTTTTAAATTAATTCTGATTCTGTTTTAAATTAATTCTGATTCTGTTTTAAATTAATTCTGATTCTGTTTTAAATTAATTCTGATTCTGTTTTAAATTAATTCTGATTCTGTTTTAAATTAATTCTAATTCTGTTTTAAATTAATTCTGATTCTGTTTTAAATTAATTCTGATTCTGTTTTAAATTAATTCTGATTCTGTTTTAAATTAATTCTGATTCTGTTTTAAATTAATTCTGATTCTGTTTTAAATTAATTCTGATTCTGTTTTAAATTAATTCTGATTCTGTTTTAAATTAATTCTGATTCTGTTTTAAATTAATTCTGATTCTGTTTTAAATTAATTCTGATTCTGTTTTAAATTAATTCTGATTCTGTTTTAAATTAATTCTGATTCTGTTTTAAATTAATTCTGATTCTGTTTTAAATTAATTCTGATTCTGTTTTAAATTAATTCTGATTCTGTTTTAAATTAATTCTGATTCTGTTTTAAATTAATTCTGATTCTGTTTTAAATTAATTCTGATTCTGTTTTAAATTAATTCTGATTCTGTTTTAAATTAATTCTAATTCTGTTTTAAATTAATTCTGATTCTGTTTTAAATTAATTCTAATTCTGTTTTAAATTAATTCTGATTCTGTTTTAAATTAATTCTGATTCTGTTTTAAATTAATTCTGATTCTGTTTTAAATTAATTCTGATTCTGTTTTAAATTAATTCTGATTCTGTTTTAAATTAATTCTGATTCTGTTTTAAATTAATTCTGATTCAAATTATTTGTGTTTTACCTGTTCAGAATTAAATATCTAAAAACAAATTGGGCACACAATCCATACAAATATATAATGTAAAAAAAGCCAGCAATAAATATAAAACTGAGGTAAATAATTTTGTTAAAATTATTCTTCACGCATTCAAAGAAAATGCCGTCAGTAAAAATATAAACTGAATTTCCATTGTCGTCAATTATATAAAACTTAATGATAGAAATTCTGATTTTAATTATTAAGTTCTAACTATATGTTTGTTTTAATTTATATCTTTAGTAGCTATCCCACACCCAAAAAGACACCTCCTTTAGCTGGTGCAAGAGGTTAATCGGCTTAAGCCGCAAAATATAGGTGGATGTATATTTTGGGACAGTGTGTAGCTATGTGCTTTATAATTATGACTTGAGTCAGCTCGTCGAGGTGCATCGACCCGATATACTCTGCAGTACCTTGGCCTCGCGATACCTCGGGGTATACATATGGCCTTGTACTCGTACTACTTGTACTATAGAAAATACGAGATCGCACGGATTTTGATACGAGCTTATAAAAACTTGATATTATTAAATTTGGAAGGATATCGGATCCGTTTTAATCCCTCAATATTTCCCTTGTTGGAAAGTAATATTATCTGAAACCTTCCGGAAATTATGATTCTGATTTATTAGCGTTTTCTTTCAGAAAGGAATTTAACTTTGTTCAAATTTAATTTTGGTCCTTCCAAAGTTTTTACCATTTGAAGAAACATTATTAATGTCAATAAAAAAATATCCAAAACACAATTTTGTATCAGAATTCTGCTGTGTGTTTCCATTTCTTTTGGTGTTTTAAAAATAATTAAAATAATCAGAATAATGTTTAGAGGATAACCAAGTAATAAACTCCCCCAAAAATCAAATTTAAGGAGAATATCAATTAAATCTGCGGGCATTTTTCTATTTTAATTTTTAGAGTTTTAATGTTAAACAAAGTAAAATTAATTTAAAAAAATATTTTTTAACAAAAAATTTAAAAAATATTTACATTAATAATATTTATTTTAAAAATACAAAAAACATTTTTGAGAAAATTTCTTTATTTTAATTAAATTCGTGAGATATATTTATTATTACATTCGACGACTGTTGGTTAACATAGAAACAGAGTTGCCAAAAGTGCACGATACCTCGTTGACACAGACATAGTCAACTCACACTTTTGTGCCAACCTGTATAATAAAAATACTCGTAGTATCAAAAATCAGAATATTCCCAATAACTTCTGATTACAGGCTTCTTTGATCAAGGAAGATGGATTTATTCCAAGTAATTTTTAACAGCAAGCTAATTTACCTGGTCCAGCTCAAAAATCAGATACCTCTAATAGCTTCCGATTACCGGTTTCGTTGACGTAATTTTGAATGGCCCCTGGTCCAACTAATTAAGACAAACACAATATACCCTCATAACCTCAACTTATTTTCTTTTCCCAGAAGTTTATTTCTACTCTTTTCATTTATTTGTTTATTTGTAACTCTTTTACAAAGTAAACTGTTTTACTTCAAATATGATCAATCAGCTTAAGACAAAAAATCATGAGATTTTCTACGCGATGGAAGTAGAGCTTTGGAGAAAAATTGCAAAGTCTTCTGATTCACGAGGGCTACATCGACCTATAAGGCATTGCTATATATTTAATAAATCGGAAAATTTCATCATAATTTTGGGCAGAATTCGACGTCATAGAGACCTTTGCTGTATTTAAATTGTGGCGTAAGAACAAATAGCGGTTTCCTCTGATTGGCCGTTTTTGAGTATGCCAGCCCCGTTCGAGTGAAAGAACGTTTTCTATGAGTCTCAAGTACGGGAATGTGATAGATATTTTGGAATAGTAAAGAAAATTTAAATTTGCGGATTTGAGCAGAAATAGCAGAGAATTTGATCAAAGCGAGTATAACAAGGCGTGCCTAGTGTTGAAATGGTTCAACACTATCTTCTTCACATTCTGAGAAAGATAAAACATAATGGAACAAAATATGAATGTTATATTCTGGATGAAAATTTTATCCATAAAGTAAAGATCTAAAAATTCTTTATACATCATTAAACAAAAATAGCATTCAGACAATAAACAATAAAAATATTTATTTAAATAAAATATAGAAATCATTGTGGATGTATCTGTAAACGATTAAAAACAGCTTCTTTGTACGGCTTATTAGTTAGTATACAAACAATTGGGTTAAAAACGGGTGTAAAATGATTATAAATTACAAGAAATATATAAAGAATATTTGTGTTATTCTCATTAGTGTTGAATATAAAGAATATAGTTAATATAGTTAAAAGTTGATTAATAAATGGAATAATTGCCTGAAATTTAAAATTTAAATTATATTCAAAATTAAATAATTCACCAAAATTATCAAAGTTTTTGTCAATTGCCTAAGCAATCTCTTCATATTTTGATCATATCCAGTATGTAAATTAACATAATAAACCATTTTAAATCCACAAATAAAAATTATAGGAAATGGAAGCAGTATAAGAAAAGTTATGATAAATGATGGCCAATTTAGCTACAAGAATAATTACATTGAAAGCTCTCTATAAATTCATCCCCTGTTCAACTTTCCCTCTTAAGTCAGGAAAATTTTAATATAGAGAAATTCCATTTAGTTTTTGTGTATTGCCTTGTGTCCGAATAACACACGCATAATATCCCCGCAATTTTGATTAACAAACACTGCTGGGAATGTACATTCTGTGGATCCTAAGCCTGTTATTTCAGATCTGTTGTGTATGGGCGTTAGCCCTTAAAGTGTTTAGTATAAAAGCCAGTGAAAGCGTCAGTCTATTTGGATCATACTAGCGGGGCTAGTCACTGATCTCCTTCGTCTGTCCCATTCCTTCGCCTACACATTGTTATTTCTCTTTGTGATAAAGTGTTATTATTGTGCTCGTCGTCTTAGTTAAATCTCGGACACCTCGGGTCGTAACAAGATCGCTCTCAATTACTCAGCTATATAACTTAACCCAAATCCATGTGCTATATTTAGGTATTATATAGCTTAAACTCGAGTCGCGAGCTGGATCCAATCCAAAAAATCCAAAAAAATCCAAATCCCAACCCGCTAGTCCTTATCTCCAGTGATTAAGAATAAGAAAAAGCTGCCGTTTTAATATCCCACGCCAGCCTAACACTAATATGTTTTAAATTAATTCTGATACCATTGATTTAATGAGAATAAATGGCAATGTTCTGTTAACTTCATCAAACATTTTAATTCCTCCATCAAATGTGGCAAAGAAAATATAAATCAGATCATAAAACAAACCAACAAGTAACACACTCAAAAACATGTAAAAATAACGTCGAAATTTTGGTTTCATGTTTCTATAAATTTATTTTTATTAGGGTTGGGAAGGATCGGGATCCCGATATAAAATTGGGATAGGGATTTTGGTAATGATCCTGATCCATGTCCCGATTGCGGGATCCCCCCCCCCCAAGCAACTCGCAATTCGCAATTGCATGCAGCCCTGATTCAGTGAAGACCTTGTTTCATTTACCTGTTCAAAATTAAATATCTATAGACAAATTGAGCACACAATCCGTACAAATTTATTATGAAAAAAAACGGTAGGATAAATAAATAACTAAGGAAAATAATTTTGTTGAAATTATTTTTGATAAATTCAATGAGAATGCCGTCATTAAAAATAAGGATTATATCTCCGTTACTGTTAGTTATACAGATCTGAAATTTTATATTTAATACTGATTTTTTACTAAAAATTTTTTTGTTGCAAATTTTATTTTAGGTCTTTTTCCTTGTAATTTCCGACAAGTTTTAATTTATTTTCAGCATATAATTTTATTAAAATTTAATCTTGGTTTTTCTAAAAGATTTACCACTTGTATAAACATTTGATTAATCAACATAAAAACATCCAAAACACAATTTTGTATCAGAATTCTGCTGTGTGTTTCCATTTCTTTTGGTGTTTTAAAAATAATTAAAATAATCAGAATAATGTTTAGAGGATAACCAAGTAATAAACTCCCCCAATAATCAAATTTAAATAAAATATCAAGAAAATCTGGGGACATTATTTTATTTTAATTTTTAATAGTTAAAAAATGAAGTAAAATTAATTTAAGAAAATATTTTTTAACAAAAAATTTAAAAAATATTTACATTAATAATATTTATTTTAAAAATACAAAAAACATTTTTGAGAAAATTTCTTTATTTTAATTAAATTCGTGAGATATTATTACATTGACAACCGACTTGATTTACTTGAAACAACAAATACCACCGATATTTGAAAATATTTACTTTAATATTTAAATAAAAAGAAACTTTTTTGAGAGATTTTTTTATTAAAATCGTGGGATATTTTTGACTACGTAGACTTAAAAATAATAATAATAAATTTATATTTTGATCCCAATTCGTACCATATTTACAGGGTACGAATTCGAATTTATTTACCATCATTCCAGTAAACAAAAATATGTACTTTCTCTTTCTAGAAGCATTGTTCCTCCTTTAAAAAATCTTCTTAAAAATATATCCAACATCCGTGTCCGGACAATGCGTCAGTGGACAATGCGTCAGTGGAAAATGCGTCAGTGGACAATCGGTCAGTATTGATTAAAAGTGATGATGCAAAGAGATAAAAGATGATATTAAAAGATTAAAGATGGGATATAAACAGATTAGGAGTATTTGAAAAAGGATTTTGGGGTTTAAAAGAGATATAGAGGGATTTGTTGGGATTAAGGCCGATATCTCGAGTTTGGGAGGATTAACAGAGATATTAAGTTATTTGGTTTGCTTAAGATGGAGATCAGCCGATTTGGAGGGATATCAGTCAATTTTTATCTCTTTATATCATCACTTTTAATCACTTTTTATCAATACTGACCGATTGTCCACTGACGCATTTTCCACTGACGCATTGTCCACTGACGCATTGTCCGGGAGCCCCAACATCTGCTGCTCTTTAAAAAAATTTTTTTAATTTATTTTTAATTTTGCGCCAAATTGCGCCAAAAAGAAAATAAAATTTTTATTTATTTAAAAAGCCGACAATAAAAAAAATTAAAAGACCTAAGGATCATTAATTTTAATGAAACTATTTTTTTTAATTTTTTAAGCTTAACATTGCAAGGAAGCTGCAAAAAAGTAAAAAGCCAACGATAAATTTTTTTATTAATTAATTTAAAACATGTTCTGGTTTTAATTAGATGTTTCCCCAAACATTGTTTATTTTGTTCAGAATTAATTTAAAACCAGAATGCTTGAGAAACAAGTTCTGATTTTAATTAAATGTTTCCCCGAACATTGTTGCCGTTGTTCTGAATTAATTTAAAACATTCTCTAACGTTTCTAATAAATTTAAAAAATGTTGCATAAACATTGTTGAGTTTGTTCTCTTTCTAGAAACATTGTTTATCAGATTGTTCGTGTAAGTAAACTCAAAATTAATTTAAAACATTTCAAAACTTGCTTATGTTTCTAAAATATGCTTACTTAAAATTATTATTATTTTTTCTAAATAAAAAAATATTTATTCAAGCATTTATCAATCACTCATCTAAACCTTAAAAGAAATGTCTAAAATTATCCCTATTTTTCTCCTTCAATACCAAGGCCAAATATTTTTTCTAAAGCAAATTGCGCAATCATTAAATACCCCTTTTCTCTCGATCATTTTTTAACATTAAATTATATTTAATTCTAGTTAATGTCTTCTTGACTTTTCTTATTTAAAAAGTGGAAAAGAAAAATCAAAAAAAATATTCGACACACCAAAAAAATAATTTTCCTCCTTTTCACCTATTTTGTCTTCAAAGCTACCGTTTCCTCATCCCTCTTTTTTAAAATATTTATCTTTAAAGGTAATCTTCTTTTTTTTAATTAATTTATTTTTTCTCTTTTATTTTCTTGTCGAGAGGAAAAAAATTTTTTTTTCGAAAAAAGTCAACAAAAAAGTTTTTTTTTAATATTTTTCTCATCTTGCCGACATGTTCATCCATTCATTTTTCAATCTTTCCGCCAATGATTTTTCCGCGCGGCTGACCAATTGGATTTTAAAGGAAGGACAGAAAATATGTATTTAATAAAATCTTTATTTGTATTTGTATGTTGTTTATTTTTTTATTTTTGTAAATTAACCAGTCGCCGATTTATCGGCTTGTTTGTCTTTAGAATCGCTTGCTTCCTCTTGTTTATTAAATTAAATTTAAATGCTGACTAATTTTAAAACTTAAAGAAAATGGAGGAAAATAAATAAAAAAATTTTTAATGATTTTTAAAAATTATAAAATTCATCAGAATTTCAATATAAGATACCCTCTAAATTAGAGTTGCCGGCTTCACCAGATTCTTCGGTTAACTGCCACTCTCAATTTATGCTACTTTCTTTAAATGGTTTGAGGAGCTACATACCTTCGGTTAGACTGCTTTCAGACCTTGGTTGGGGGAGCTGTCTATTTTTAAAATTAAAAAACTCCAGTACCTCCCTATAAGATAAGCTTCTATTGGCCACTGGATTGAGGAAGTTGCCTAAAATCACTCGTATTTATATACACCCCATTATAACTGACTGTTTTTTATCCCCTAAACGGTGTGTCCTGTAGTGAGGCTGTATTTTTTAGTTGGCGTTTCCTCCGCAAGCTGCGAGTTGATTAATTTTTTAAATTCAAAAAAGGCAAAGGAAGAGTAAAACCAAAAAAGGACAGTATATAACAAAACATGTAATTTAACTAGTAATTTATATTTTTTATATTTTTTTTATTCCCAGCCGATGGATGAACAAAAAAGGAAGAAAAGATAAATATCCCTTGTCACATTCTTTTTTTTCTTGATTTTTTCTTTTTAAATTTTCGTTGTCAAGGTCATTACTTAAAAAGTAAAGAATGCCTAAAAAAGAAGACGCTAACCTTGACAAACTCTCGTTTTTGAATGTTGGACAAAACAACAAAACAAAAACATGAATAAATGGGAAATTAAAAAATGAAGAGGATTGAAGGGTTGTAAAAAGGTGGCATTTAGCCATAAACGTGCCGTAAATATTTTTAGTGAAAATAAAAATATTTAAGACTCTAACAGTGTCTGAAAATCTCTCAAGTAGTTTCCGGAAAATTAATTTTAAATAATAAAACAACTTTCCGGAAAAGTTTAAGTAATTTCTCATATTGCCTAATAAACTTATATTAAAACATAATATAAAATAGATTCCGGAAAATAATGACGACTTACCGGTTTTCCGGAAAAAACACGGGAAAAACACATTCTACTTCAAAGTATAATAATTTTTCCGGATACATTTGTATTGTCTTCTAGAAGAGGAATAGAACTTTCCGGAAAATGTTATATTTATTAAATTTTCCGGAAAATGTTTATATCTATTAAACATTCCGGAAAAGGTTTATATTCAGCTTTCCGGAAAAATATGTATTTACTAATCCTCCGGAAGTTTATTTATTGTCTTCCGGAAAAATAATATTATAAGTACATGTGTACGCTAGACTCTTTTCAACACTCAAATAAACAAAAGAAACAAATTTAAAAACAATTTACTAAAACTAAAAAAAGAGCACAAGTAAAGGAAAATTATAAATGGAATATTCGGGGTAAAATACTAATAAAAATGTGATAATTTAATTTTATTTAAATTTGCACAGAATGGAAAAAAGGAAGAATAATGGCAACTTTTAGAGTACTTTTTTAGTGTCCAATAAGTATAGTTTTTCAAAAAAAAATTTTTTTAATTTCTAAAAGTGCCAAAAAATAATAAATTTAAAACTAGTTTAATTCATTTAATTTAATTTTATTGCTATATTTCATTTTTATATTGTAGTATTTTGAGCATATAAGTGTCGAAGTCGCAAGCTTCGACGAGTCGCAATACCCTCATTCAAATCAATTTTGACAAATTTTTTGCCTTTTTCTGTTTTTGAATTTAAACGTCGTTTTTTGGGAGATTCTAATAATTTTCCATTTTGTTTGCCATTTTCTTCTCCCATTTTTCCAAATTTAAGAGAATCTGGAGGAGAAAAAGATTTGCGAACGCTCACAAAATCTGAAATTTAGAACTAATTTTAAGAAAAATTAAGTAAAATATTTACCAGTTATTTTTGTTTGTTTTTCACTAGAAGAACAAGAATTGTTGTTATTGGAAATATTAAGAGAAAGTCGGCGTCTAGTAGGTGTTCGGACAGAATTGAGATGAAATGGAGGTTTCCGGAGAGATGAACGAATTGGTGAGTTGGCTATAAAAATAAATATAATATCCGGAAAAGAGAATATATTCTAAAGTTTTCCGGAAAGGTAGGAGTATATTTGTAGTATTAAAACTTTCCGGAAAAGTTTATTCTAATTAATATATAAATTTCCGGATAAGTTTATAGTAGCCTTCCGGAAAAAATAAAATGATTATAAATGTTAGACAGTTTCCGGAAAATATAAAACTTTTTCAGAAATATTCCGGAAGAAATTTAAGGAAGATTAAATAGAACTTATAAATTCCGGAACAATTTATAGTATTAATTTTCCGGAAAATATATTATAAATATTTTTCCGGAAAAGTTTATATAACCTATTTTAATACAACTAATGATAATCAGAATTATTAATTTATTACCTAAACATGTTGTTGTTAATTCACCAGAATTGTTTTGAGAACAATTATTTAATTCTGTTTTGTTTTTGCTTCTAAAACATTCTCCCTTTCCCTCGTTATTTTTATATTTTAATGTTTTTGTTGTTCTATAAAATCCAGGTACTTGATCGGCAGGTACTCGTTCAAATTCAAAACGACTTTTTTCCAAAGGTTTACATTCATCAAAATCAAATCCCCATTTTTGTTTATAATGTTCAGACAATTCATTTAACCAATTTTGGACAAATTGCTGAAAATTTTGAGGGAAAATATTTTAATTAAATTAAATTAAAATTTACTTTATTTATTTCTTTATTATTTTCTTCTCCTCCTTCTTCAAAAAATAAACGTCTTCTAGCAGTCGAAGAACGTTTATTAATATTAAAATTCTCATTATTTTCTTCCAAATTTTCTTTATTATTTTTGTCTTCATTATTAATATGCCATTGATGCCAAATTGGTCTAGTTGAATTTGGGACTAATTGGTGATATATAGAAGGGGAAAGTATTTTTAATTGCATTTTAATTGAAGAAGAAAATATTTTTTTGAAAAATCTTTTTTGCTTTTAATTCTAAAAATATTTAAAAATTAATTTTTAAAAATTAAAAAATTTATTAATCAAAATAAAATAATAATTATAGGACAATTATAAAATTACAAGCAAGAAAATGCATCTTTTTTAATAAATTTCTATGAGAGAATACAAGGAGATACCTTTACTGTACAAATAAATACCTTTATATTTTTATGAGAGAATACAAGAATTATAGGTAGGTATAGTATCTGTAATAAATTCTGAAAAATATATACCTATTTTTCCGGAAAAGAATTTATTAAATTTCCGGAAGGTAATACATTAATTAAAAGTAATATATTAACCGGAAAGAATATAGGTTTTATTAGTGTATCTCAACATAAATTTTCCGGAAATAATATCCGGAAATTTTGCTGATATTTCTCCGGAGAAACAATATAACAATATGTTCCGGAAAAGAATTTATTATATTAACCGGAAAAGAATATACCGTATTTCCTCTAATAGAACGACAGCCTCTATTTGAACGACACCCCCTATTAGAACGACAGTCTGGAGGGAGGTTGAGAAATAGAACGACAGCCTCTATTTGAACGACACCCCCTATTAGAACGACACCCTTTCTTTTTTTAATTTAATTATTTACCTAAGCGGTAGTGATGGTCGGGAGTTAAAAAAACCCGAGAGTCGAGACCGAGACCGGGAATCAACCCCGAGACCGAGTTTCGGATCGAGACCTAGAGTCGATACCAACAAATTAGGAGGGATATCACTTGATATACTTCCTAATTCCCAAAAATCCCTATATATCCTTCATAATCCCCTAAATCCATTGAATCTTCAAATCCACAATATAACTTTACTCCTTCTAAATCTACCGATATCCACCTTAACCCACTGATTTCACATTAATCGCTTAGAATCTCCTTATATCCCTCGATATCCCTCCAAATCGAACGATATCTTCTTTATCCCTCGTTGCCGCGCACAAATCCCTTTATGTTTATTTCAATCCTTCCAAATCTCCGGATATCCCTCTTAACTTTAATCCACCTCTATTCCTTTCAAATCCTCATAAGCCTCGATATCTTACAAGTACATTGATACCCCCTACTACTTAAGGTCATCTGCGACAATTCTTCCATTTCCCTCCAAAAATCTTCCTTTTCCAATTTCAGAAGAAACAATTGGAAAATAATTTCTTGGAACTTGGAAAATAACAGGGGGACAGGGCCTGATGGGACAGGGCTAGTGATAATTCCATTGAAATATAAAATTTAACTATTTTTCTTCATTAATAAAATTATTAAAATGATATAGATCTTAATAAAAATTTCAAAAAAATTGCAAAAAAATATGTTGAAAAATAGAACGACAGCCTCTATTTGAACGACACCCTGTAATAGAACGACAGTCTAGAGGGAGGTTGAAAAATAAAACGACATGTCGGTCTATTAGAGGAAATACGGTACATTCCGGAAAGTTTATATTTATTTCTGATATTGTTCAAAAAACCTTTACCTATCTAAAAATTCCGGAAAATAATAGTTTCTATTTTCCGGAAAGCTTAATTTAATAGATAATAGAGTTTCTCTAGAATATAAAATAATATATTATGTAAATTAATTTTAAAAATATTTCCTTTTAAAGTTTAACGAAGCGAAAAAAATAGAAATAAAGAGGAATTGCGCATCTTTCCCTCTTGTACATAACTAAACGAGAATGGAAAAAATAGAATATTTAAATTGACCACCAAATAAAAGGGGAGTGGCATTACAAGTCTCCCTAAAAGGTCAAAAAATTTAGCTTTGGCGTGCCTATTTTTTGAATGCCAAAAAAAGTAAAATTACAAGAGCATTCGGAAGGGGAGCGGCACGAATAGTTTTGAGAGAGGAAGTAAATGAATAGGGGAGAAAGTGGTCGTGTCTTAACAGACGGCAAGCGGTCAAATGGGGAGGGATATAACAAAAGGTTGAATAAAAAAAGAGGGGAATTTTTTGACCGATGACCGACAGGTCAATATGAAAGGGACAAAATGTCTTCTAAATAATTTATAATGGAGAAGAATGGCAAAAATGAAGAAATAAAACAAAGAAACATTAGAAGAATTGTGCCGAATTTTTTTATTTTTTGATGGAAAGGCGCCGGTTAAAGACTTAGAGAGGACAGAAAAAACAATAGATTAGTTTTTTTTTCTTTTGATGGTTTTCTTTTAATATTTAAACAAAGGTTAAATTAGAAGTTAAAAAATTAAGAAAAGTTAATTCGTTGACCTTATAAACAAAAAAAAAAATTCTGTTGTTTTCGACAAGAAATATGTCCGCAAAAATTTTGCGGATTGAACCATAGGTCCCAGAAATTTCGATATATTAGAATTCAATCTCATCTCATGTTTAATTTTTGGCAAAAACCAATAGTTAGTTAACGGCCCAGAAGTAACAGTCAACTATGCTGATAATATAGGGACTGGAAGCTGTCAGAATAACTAGGTTTCTGACCGGATGACTAACAATACATGAGAAAACCAGCAACTTTTAATTATAAAATTTAACAAAATAGAAGCCAGACTTGGTAATGGACATGGATTTTGATATCCGTATCCCAATATTTACGGCGGGTAGACGGATATCCGCAGGCATTTTGAACTTATCTGTATCCATATCCATTATCAAGCCTGATTTAAGCAACGATATGACCCTTAAAGATAGCCTTATTGTTAAAGGTTAGGAAAGTCATAGAGAAAGGAAATTATGGGGTTTATCTAGTAGATAATGAAGGAAAAATATTACTAAAAACAATAATTATCTCTCTGAAAAATTAAAAAAATTGCCAGTTTTTTTTTCATTCATTCCCCCCTCCTTGGCTAATGAAAATTTAACAAAAAAAAAGAAAGAAAAGAGAATGAAAGTGAAGGTGAAAAGGAAAAATAAAATAAAGCTAAAAAGTTAATAGGCCATTACAAAATGAAGAAAAGAAACGAAGAAACGAGGAAGAATGAATGGAGAAGAACAAAAAAAATAGTAGAAATATATAGATAGACTAGTTTATCGTTTTTACTTTTTTTATAAAAAAATACAAAAGGCTGAAAGGTATTTTGTAAAAAATAGGGATAAAAAATGGCGGCTGCTAAAAGCTGGAAAAATAGAAAAAGAAAGAAAAATGAATGAAATCTGTAAAAAAAAAGGGAAATATAAAGGGAGAAAAGAATGGGCAGCGGCCGACTGCAAAAAATGGGCGTGGCTAAAATTCGGAGGGAGGGAAGGAAACGAGGAAAAGAAAAAAAGAAAGAAAAATAGTGTAGAAAATTGGTAGTGGACAAAAAAAATAATTCTTTGTGGCCATTATTTTTTGGTGGACAATGAAGAGCAAAAGTTGGACTCTAATGTCCATCAGCTTTTTTAGTTTCAAAATTTTGTAATACAATTTCTAAAAATTTAAATAAATTGAATAGTGCTTCAGGGAGTTATTCTTTCATGTGATTATCAAAAATTACAGTAATTTCTCTCTAATAGGAAGGACATTTATTTTTAATTTCACCCTTTGGGTGCCTTAAAGAGAACCTCTATTCAATTCCTTTACTTGCTTAAAATGCTAGAAGAAGCCTTTTTAATGGAGAGGGGCTGTGAAGGAAGGGAAGTTTAAAGAGAGTAATGTCTCCTTGAGGTGTGATAACTGAGAGATTAAAATTAGAAAAAATTTTTTAGATATAGAGAAAAATTAGAAGATTTCTAGGCTAACACATGAACATGGGTAAGCATGGAATTCTCTATAAAAAAAATAAAAAAAAATAATAATTTAATTAAAAAATCAACAAAAAAAGAAATATTTAAAGAAAAAAATCAAGAAAATTACAGACATAATTTTAAAAATTTTTTTACGTTATTTTTATTATTTTTCCCCTTCTCCAAGCGTCCCCTTTTAAATATTTGTTTGAAGGATTTATTACACATACAAAAACAAAAATGTGGCCTGTCAAGAATGCAAATTTATTTTTATTTTTGTGTTTGGGTCTCTACTCCCGAGAGCAGCCCAATAAATAAAAAAAATTTGCATCGGCCAAAATATGAACAAAAAAATATTTAAAAAATAAATAATAATGTAACTGTTAATTTATTACTATTTTTTAAAGGTGAGAAGAAAATTTAAAAAATATAATATAACAAAGCATGGATGGGCCTGTTGGGAAAAAATTTTTTGGGGCGGGTTTTCAAGATTTTACTTGGATAGGGTTTCGGGTCTGAAAAGAACCAAGTATTGGAAAAAAGACTCAGTAACAGGTAAAAGACCCATACCTGTTAACAGAGGTCTTGTGGACCTAAAAAATAAATTTATGGTTTCAAAAATAGGGTCTTAGATCCCTGGTATATATCGGAGTTCGGACCCAGGAGTCAATCGCGATTCTCGTAACAACCAACCTCAAGCCCGGTCTCTGGTATATCGTTCAAAATTCACACTAAAAATTTCATACCATTAGAGTCTTGGAAAAGATTCGGAATACACTTGGGCCTCATATTGATACACCTCTATTTAAAATACGTTTTTCTTAATTTGGTTGGCCATTGGGTGGGGGAGTTGTACCTACACTCCAATTTAATTACTCTCCTAATATAAGGTATTATTTTGTAGCCTAGAGCAAGTATATTATAGTGAAGTTCGACTAATAATTTTAAAAAAATCGAGTAAATTAAGAGAGAAATGAAAAATTGACCAACTTTTTAAAACAAAAAGCAAACCAAAAAAATATTTCCCATTCCCGAAGAATGGTTCCAAATGGCACGGGGCCAAAGCGAAAGCCACAAAATGTGTGTATGTATGTAGTAATAATTATTTGAGTAAAGAGGAGAAGAGGGGAGAAAGCTCATCGTAAAGTGGATAGTGCCAAATAATTATTTTTTCTTCAGTTTAAAAGTGCTGAGGGAATGGTTGGGAAACAAAATGACCCGGTCATTGATGCCTAGGATTAACAGCTGACCATAAAAAATGTTCGAGAGAAGGATTTAAAGAGGGGGAAGAATAATAAAAAAAGATTTTTTATTATTTTTTGGCACCATTTTGTGTCAAGAAATACTACTTAACAGCTACTAAGTAACCTTCAAATTAGGGTTTGACCCCGAATCCTGAGGGCACGTTTTTCTGGGTGCGTTGGAGTAGACTGACAATAAATTGTGAGTGTTATTCTGTCAGTCATCCTCCAACGCACACTGAAAAACGGGCCCTCAGGATTCGAAATCAAACCCTACTTTAAATTAAATAATTCTAAATGAGACTCAAATGGTATGGGAATCAAATATTCAAAAGGAAGTTAAATTTTATGACTCAAATGTCATGATTTTCGTGGCTTTAATAGTAAGGGGAAAACGGAGTACAAGATAGAGTCACTAGAATGTCGTGAGACTTTATTAGCATAGGGACGTTATTGATACTTTAGTGTTCTTAAAAAAGTTTTATTGAAGCTAAACTAGAAACCGGCAAAATCGTGTCCCGCGGGATAAATCCCGCACTCCCGCAAAATCCCGCGGGATAAATCCCGTTCCGCGCCGGATTTTATTATTTAATTCTAAGCTATTTTTAAAAAACAAACAAAAGGATTTAAAGCTATTTTTCAAATTTTTAAATATTTTTTCAGTGTTTTTTTCAAAAATATTTCTTTTTATTTTATAGTTGTACATTCTATGTACAGTTAGTTGGCTGTCTGGTTTTTATCTTTTTTTTCAAAAAAAAAATTTTTTTTTCAAATTTTTTTATTTTCTCAATAACTCATCTTTTTTTCGCTTTGCCCACACAGTTAAATAAATAAAAATAAATTTTTTTTCATTTTTTCCAAAGCGGCAGTCCACCCCTCTCCCTATCTTGACCAATATCTTTCCTTAAATAAGAGGAAAAAATCATAAAAAAATTTGAGTTTATTTTGGATGTTTTTTGGCTTGTTTGTTTAAAAGCTTTTTTAAACATCTGTGGCCATAAACTAAAAGAAAAAAAATAAAAAAAATATGAGGAGAAAAATAAAAATAAGCATAAAATGATGATCAGACTAAATAAACATCTGCAGTGACCAATCACCGGTGTTTTAAAAAAGGAAAGAAATCAGAATAAAAATATAAGGAAATAAAAATCAGAATTTAAAAAGGCTGGAGAAAAATACAAAAAAATACAAGAATAAAATACAAGAAAATAAAAATCAGAATTTAAAAAGGCTGAAGAAAAATACAAAAAAATACAAGAATAAAATACAAGAAAATAAAAATCAGAATTTTTAAATAAAAAGAAAACACAAATTCTGATGTGTTTTTGTTTAAGAAAAGTTAAAATACAAATCAGAATTTTGTGGAAAATGCAAAATCAGAATTATTTGAAAAAGGAATATTCTGATTGTTTAGTATATTAATTTTTAAGTAACCAGAATTCTTTGAGGAAAATATTTCTGAAACACAAAAATCAGAATTATAGAAAATTAAAGAAAATTCTGATTTTAAACCCTTTGGTACACACTGGGGGTGTACATAACTAAGGGCAGGTATGTTTTTTGAGTTTTTGATTTTATTCAAAAATATAAGAAAAAAAGTAGAAGAATCAACAAAAATACCAAAATTGAGTAATATAAAAGAGAGGAATTTTCGGGAGTTATTTTTCCAAATGACGAGAATATATCTAAATAGTAAAGGAAATGATTGAATATACTGATAAGATTTTTTAAACCACCAAAAAAAAATAAAAGTAGGACGAGAGAGAGAGAGAGAGATTTGATTGTGTAGAGGTTTTCAGAAAATAAAAGTGGCACACAATCACTGAACGAAATTAAAAAAAATTTTTTTTAATTAAAAAATATAAATTTACAAAAAGAATAAATTTTGGATAATTGCCAGGCGATATAGAGTAAAAAATAAATAAATAAAATATTAAATATTAAGTAAAAAAATTTTTTTAGAGTGAATAACCTTGAAGGGAAATAATAATAATAAAAGGTATGAGGAAAGGGTGAAGAAAAATAGTAAATATTAAATAGGTAATTATAATTTCGGGAGTTTTTGGAGAAGGGTCGTAAAAATACCTTTCTTAAAAATATTCTTTCACTGAGGATTTTTTAATTGTCTTTTGGGTGGGTTAAGGTCAAGATATTAGATAGAATGCCTCTTGAATTTTTTAAAAACTCTTGAAATGAAAAATAGAAAAACCACCAACAGAAGAGTTTTGAATTAAAGACCTAATCAAGTAAAGATCCCGAATAAAAATCTCGGGTATCAAAACTTGAGACTCCTCGAGATGTCAACCTCGATTCTCAAACACCTTCCTATTCAGGTCTCTGGCCCTCCTAGTCCAAATCTCTGGCTCGAATATATCAAGCGAAAAATGAAAATGGGGAAACTAAACTAGAAGGTAAATATAGGTATGTACTTTTCCTTCTTGATGATCTTAAGAGGAGCCCCAAGAAAAAATTTATTTTGTATTAGAAGGAAGAACTCTTGAATTGAGTCTCAAAAAATAAATTAAATTAAGAAATAAAAATTTTTTAACTTAAAAGTATTTTTTACCAATTTTTTAACTAAAAATACTAAAAAATACATAGTAATAAAATGATTTAGAAAGGGGGATGAAGCAGCAATCGATTTGTCCGCTCAGAAAAGCTAAAAGCGAATTGAATGGGAAATAAAAAAAATAGAGGAAGCAGCGCGGAAATTGAGAGAATTTTGTGGAAGCCCAACAAAACAACCGATTAAAGGGGATAAGGGGAAATTGTGGAAAATTTTGGTTAAAATTCTAAAAATTTTTAAAAAGGGACATCAGAGTCTTTTTTAAATTCTTTAGTTAAAAATTAAAATTTTTTTTATTATTTTTAAAAAATAAAATGTCAAGTAATAATAATATTTGCAAAAATGTCAACAGTAAATAATTTATTTTAATTGATGATGTGGCAATATTTATATCTAAATATTTATTTGTTTAATATTTACAATTTACCTAATAAAGATGCTTCTAAAAATAATAAACAAATGAAAGGGAATATTTCAAGTTTAATAGTGTTTTTATTACAAACAAAGATTTTAAGTTTGTAAAACAAGTTGGAAAGTTTAAAAAAGAACAAGTTTAATAATTTAACGGAAACAAGTTGTAATGAGGGAAACAAATTTAAAAAACATTTTAAGAAACATGTTTGGAAAACACAAGGAAAAACAAGTTTTAGACAAACAAGTTGGAGAAATAAGTTTTAGGCAAACAAATTTTTCAAGAACATGTTTGGTAACCATAGTATTTTTAAAAACAAGTTTTAAACAAACAAGTTGAAGATAAAGTTGGAAAGAAAGTTTATAGAAACAGGTTTACAAAACAATGTTTTTAAAACAAATTGCAGCATAAACATTGTTTTACTAATAATAACAATGTTGTAAACTTAACAAAACAAGCAATGGGTAATTTTATATTAAAAACTCAAATTTGTAAAACAAGCTGTTTTACATTCAAAAAAAAACAAAAGTTTACAATCTCATCTATATAATCTAAAACTTCCCAAGGTCGAGATTTTTATGCGGCATTGTTTGTGTAAAATATTCTTCCTTTTTTTCTCCTTTAAGCTCTTCTTTATGGAAATTTTTAGCGATAAAGAGGTTTATAAACTCTTCTTTATTTGTTTGTTTTGTATATTATCCCATATTTTTTTTATTTTATTTTTAGGGGCTTAAATCTAAGGGATTTTTCTTTACCTTTAAGTCAAATAAAAATGGAAAAAAAATTCGGGAAGAAGATTGAAAAATATTTTTATTTTTTAAAATATTTTTTGATGATTTTATTATGAAAATTTCAAAAAAAAAATAAAAATTCTGAAAAATATTTTTTTTATCTCGGGTGAATTTATGCGTAAAAGGTCATTTAAAAAAGTTCAAAAAAAAATTTTTTTTCAATTTTTTCTCACAAAAAAAACAAAGAATTACACACCATTTTCTTTATCAAAACACACAAAACAAAATTTTTAAAAAGAAAGGAAAACATAAAAATAAAATGTTGCCCTTTACGAGGGTAGGGGAGAACAACAACAATAATAATAACCAAAACAGATCCTGAAAAAAAAGAAAAAAAATAAATTGGCGCCAAATAATTAAAAATGAAACAACGAAAAATATAAAACAAAACAGGATTTTTAGTGTTCTAAAATATTTTTATTTGTTGACGTTTTTGTTTTAACGTTAAAGAGAACGCATAAAATAAAATGGAAAAAAATTTTGGCGCGTTGGCTACTGGCCGAAAAATAAATTTAAGAATGTAAAGGGGAAAAATAATAAAATAATGATAAAATAAAATATTATTTTCAAAAGAAAATTAGAAAAGCAACAATTTAGAAAAATTAAACGAAAAATTAAAAGAAAATTAATAAAAATAAAAGTTGAGTCCGCAAGTTTTGTCCGCAACATTTATGTGTAATTAAGTTTAAGATTGTAAAACAAGTTTATCTGCTATTACAATTTGTAATAAATATATAACTTTGTTGCACTTTCTTTTCTAAACTTAAAACTTGTTTTACAAATGTTTTTTCCAACTTGTTTTTATAAACTTGTTTTCCAACTTGTTTTTATAAACTTGTTTTGCAACTTGTTTTTTCAGCTTATTTATTCTAGCATTTATTCTACAACTTGTTTCTTAAAATTATTCCAACTTGTTTTACAATCTCACAATTTATTCAATTAAAATAAAACTTATATTAAAAAAGTTTTCACAATCTTACCTTTTATTTACTACTATTTTGTCCGCAAACATTTTGCGGACGCCTTCCTTAAATCTCACTTTTATCCAAAAAAATTATTTAATTATATCTGTCAGCTTGGGAATATTTTTTAGAAAGGGTTAGAGGAAGAGCAATCAAGCTTCCTTTAATTTCAACATTTTCGTAGCTTTTACTACTTGATGGGTGGCAATTTTAACTAGAAAATAAATTTAGGTCGCAGAGCAATTTGGAAGCAAAAAAAGGGGATTAAATATCCAACTTAAATACCTAGCTACTTTCCCACGCTTTTTTTTATTTAAAGATGCCATTTATTTTTAATTTTTAAATACACAACTGTCGCCATTCCATTCCTTCATTTTTCCCAATTTTCTCACATTTTTTCACCTGTCATTGACCGAAGAAAGTAATTAAAAATGATGACACTAATCAACCTTTTACTTGTATTTTTAGTTGAAATCAATCCCCCCTCCCCTGCCTTCATTTATTACCTAAAAAATCTGTTGTTGTGTAAAAATGGCACTCGAGAGGATGAGAAGGGAGATATTTAGAAAGCCAAACAAAAATATATGAATATTTTCGAAAGCTATTAAATATAGAAAAAATTAAGTAATATTTATTTGGAGAGGAATACCAGATGCTATTAAATAGATATTTTACAAATTATGAATTGAGAAAAACCGGAAATTGAGAAAATTTGAGGGAAGAGAAATAATTATTTTTTAAATGTTAAAAAATAATTAAATATTTTTTAAAATTATTTTTGAGAAGAAAATATTTTTTCGGTAATTAATTTACAAAAATTTTTTACTAACCTAGACCCTTATACATATGTATATATAATAATTAAATAAAAAATACAACATTTCAAGTTTGTTTGTAAAATTGTAATAAAAATGTTTCTCTCCAAATAAATTAAAGATTGTAAAAACAAGTTGGAAAAACAAGCCATAAATGTTTAAGTTTAACTAAACATGTTTTTACAGACAATGTTTCAAAGAAAAACAAACAAATACTTAAGACAAGTTGGTAAAAAGGTTGCAACTTTTTACAATTGCAATTTTAAACTTGGGAAGGTTGTAAAGTTTATTCATGCAAGTTTATTTAAACTTTAAGATTGTAAAACTTAAAAACTTAAGTTTCGTAATCTTAAAACTTAAAAACTTAAGTTTTGTAATTTTAAAACTTAAAAACTTAAGTTTCGTAATCTTAAGTTTTGTTAACTTAAGTTTTTATTATTTTTAATATTTTACAGTTTTACAATTTCAATATTTTTCTTTAGTTTCCCGCCAAATCTTCCAACTTGACCAACAACCAACCTTTTTCCTCTTACCCTAACCACTACTTAATCCCGTGCCCGCTCAACTCATCGATCCTTAACTCAGCGACACGGCCAAAAACCCTCAACTCATCGAAACGGCTGAAATTCCTTAACTCAGCGACACGGCCAAAAACGATCAACTCAGCGAACCTTAACTCATCGATCCTTAACTCATCGACACGGCCAAAACCCTCAACTCATCGACACAGCCAAAAACGCCCAACTCATCGAAACGGCTGAGGGGAAGTTTGAGTCCCTGTGTTTATTTTTCTCCCAAAAGAGCTAGCTGAATCTTCGTTGAAAAAATTTTTGTGCTGCTATGGAGATTAGGAAAAAGGCCTTTTTGGCACAATCGGGGTTTACTGGACTAATCTGGTCCGGTTTTACCCGGTAAAATCTCCAGCATAATTTATCAGGATCTCCAGCATAATTTATCAGGATCTGAGAATGTTTTCACTGGCCGGATAGACTTGGATGAGGGACCGATCATCTAATTAACAAAATTAGTTGAAACCCAGAAGAAAAACAAAAAAATGAACAAAACAATAAAAAATCTAAAAAAAATAAACACAGGGACTCAAACGTCCCCTTTTGGGAGGATTCGATGAGTTGATCGTTTTTGGCCGTGTCGATGAGTTAAGGATCGATGAGTTAAGGTTCGCTGAGTTGAGTGTTTTTAGCCGTGTCGATGAGTTAAGGATCGATGAGTTAAGGATTCGATGAGTTGTAGGGTAGCCCTTAATCCTTTCCAATTTAAAATATCTATTCGTTTATTGCTCTGTGGTTTTCGCGCGAATTTATTTATTGTTATTTTATTTTGTTGTTTTGATTTGTTATTGTTGTTTGTTCGTTTTTCTTTTTTCCATTAATCTTGAAAAAATTCTTTTTCCTCTCTTTTCACCTTTTTTCCACTAAAAACCACAAAGTAAAGACCACCGATCATTTCTTTCCCATTTTTCTTATAAATTTAAAACCCCCTTCTTTCTGAAATTTTTTTTAAATTGAACGCGAAAGGGAAAGCTTTAAAAATTAGAAAAAAGGAATTCACGTTACCTTCACAATGTTGGAAATTTGGCGCGCGAAAATTTTGTGGTTTTCTAGAAGGGGATTAAATAAAGAAATAAAATGAATAAAAATAAATATAAATTTAAGATGACAACAATTTTTAAAAAGGAACACTTGGAAAATATAAATAATAAATAAATAAAAGGAAGGAGGAGAGGAAGAACAACACGAACAACAAAAACATTGTTTCTCTATGGAATAAAAATAAAAAAATAATAATTAAAGTAAATATTTTAAAGATTGTGGAAAAAAGTATTTTTAATAGATTTTTAAAAATTTTAGAAAGAAAAAATTTTTTTGAAATTAAAAAAAAAATTTTTAATCAAAGAAAAAATAAAAATTTTAATTTTTTGATTTCTCCCTTCAATATAGCCATTATATATTATTTCTAAATTTATTTTTAATAAAAATAATAAATGCCGAGATTGAGCGCTAAAGATTAAAAGAAATTGATGATTTATGAAAATGAAAGAAATATTTCTTTTTGTCATCTAAAAAGTTGACTTGTTGAATGAAAAAAAACAATGCCGCGCATTCTCGACCTTGAAGTTTGAGATAAATTATTTTTAAGATTGCAAACTTATTTATTTTTGTTTATTCAAACAATTTTAGTTATTTTGATGAACTTAATTGATGTTATAAAAAGTTAACCGCCTGTTTATAAAAGCATGCTGTTTCCAACTTTACAACTTGTTTTCCTATATATATATTTTTAAAAACTTCTTTTTATAAAACTTGTTTTTATAAAGAAAAACCATAAAAACAAGTTTTATAGCAAGTTGAAAGAGGTGAGTTGGAAAAGTTGTTTTAATAAAAAAGTTGGTAAAAAAGAAGCAAACTTGTTTTATAAACAGGTTTTAATAGTTAACAACATTGTTTTTCTAATGTTTTATTAAACATGTTGGCTTTTGAACAAAGAGTAAATAAAAATAAACAATTTCCAAGTTTGTCTGAACAAAACTTGGATTTTATTCCAAACAAACTTTACCTATTGTAATAAACATGTTTTTATTATTCTTTTGTTAATTTTATTAATGTTCTGATGTTTTTATTGTTTTATTTTTATTCCTTAAACAATTTAATGTTGTTTATATTTTATACAATTAAAAAATGTCTTGTTCATTAAAAATTTGCATTTTAAACAAAACAATAAAATAAATGTTTCTGCCCAAAATATCACCTAATAAATTATCAACAATAATTTTTCACTTTTATTTTTTATTTTCTTCCCAATTTATTTTTTTTTAATATTTTTATTTTTTAACAAAAATTAATCTTTTCTACATCATTAAGCTGCCAAAACCGCAAAAAAGTATTCCATCAATCACCATTATATTTAAAAAAAAATTATTTTTCTTTAACCACAATTTATTAGGAAAGCACTTCAAGGTCCTCTCGCTATTACAACATAAGTAAAAGCCTTCAACAAATTGGCACTTGCCCAACTCTCGTCTCTCTCTAAATGACTGACCACACCAAGTAATAAAACCCTTCCCTTATTTTTTAAAAATATTTTTTTTCTTATCAATTTTCTCAATCTTTAATTTATTTATTT
The DNA here is from genome assembly GCA_036172955.1 of Meloidogyne arenaria. Taxonomy (NCBI): domain Eukaryota; kingdom Metazoa; phylum Nematoda; class Chromadorea; order Rhabditida; family Meloidogynidae; genus Meloidogyne; species Meloidogyne arenaria. The sequence continues at coordinate 3,165,979 of JARQAB010000040.1, forward strand.
ATTCAATACCACCCATTATTGCCCTATTAATTTTATTTATTTAAAAATATTTAATTCTCGAATATATATTTTTATTATCAATTTGTTTGCTTTCCTCTCAAGTTTTCTTCTTAATTTTCTGATTTTATATCTTGTACTGTGTTTTCGATTACATTTATTTTATGGTACATTTGGCCTCGATAAAATGATGAAAAAATTAATTTTAGATAAAGCCAGGGCTATAAAAAATAGTCAAGCTTTTAAAAAATTGAGAAATTTTATGTATATTTGGAAATAAAAATAATGAAAAATCAAAGAACATGTAAAAAATTTTTTTAGCTTAATTCGACACCATTCAACACCCAACATTCAGCACCTATTAATGTATTATATTGAGGACGATTCCATACCTGTTCATTTATTCTTGGTTTTCTGAGAGCAGAAGAAAAATCAGAAAATCGTTGGGAGTTTTCCTGAAGAATTTTTGGGCACCTTAACCCTATATCCGAACACATACTTTCTTGTCTGTCTCCCACCAACCTCTACTATATGTCTTCAGAACAACATTTAACCGCCTTAATAAAAATACAATCAGTTTTTTCTATTTTTTTCCATTTATTTTTACTAATCTGACAGATCATTTAAAATTTACATATTTTTTCAAACTAATGCCACCCACTAATATTGAGAAAATAAAAATATTTTTCCAATAACCCCTTAGTGTTTTTATTAGGCTTGTTTTGATTGATGGTCATTTGGGAATGTTTTAGAGAATGCTCTCCCCCCCCCCCTCAATTTTATAGCTTTTCCTCCCCCTCTACACTGTGAATATATCAAAAAAAGCTTTTATTCACTCTTCAATTTATTTCACCTTTTTTTGACTGTTTTTGTGGCCACAGATGTTAAGTAAACCAATAAAAGCTTATTCTGTCCATTAGGCTTTTTATAAGCTTTTTACTATTATAATGGACTGTGATGGGAAAGAAAAGGGGTTGCTGATTAGGTAGATGATGGAGGTAAAGGGAAAATGACAGAAAAAATTTTAATAGAATTTGTTAAAATATTTTTATACAGTCGAAGCTCGCTTATAAATTTACTCTGAGATATAAAAAATTGTGCCTTATAGAGGTTAAATTAGGGTAAGGAACTTAAATTAGGATGAGGGGGCTCTGCCTAAAAACGAGGAAGGATACTTAGACAGCTCCTCCACTCAACGGCCTACCATGTTTTGAGAAATGCCCTTAAATCGAAGAGTGCCTAATATTGGGGGTATTTAAAATAGAGGATCACACCAATCTATTTATTATTCCATTATTTCATTAAATTCAATAGTTAATTAGTATGCTAAGCTGTGAAAACCCCTTTTTTAATCAAGTGATGCATATTAATTGAACAGTTGGCACTTGAGCCTATTCAGCTGTTTTTAGAGAGAAGGGTAATTAATTAACAGTTCAGTGAATTTTAGTTAGTTTATAATTATTAATAATTTAATTAGGGTTATTAAGTTAGTGTTCTTCAACTAATTTTCCTTTTTTATTATCGGAAACATGAAGGAGTCTGAGTCAATTTTTTGAAATAAATTTTGAAAAAAGGGGATATCCCAAAAAAGGGGATATCCCAAAAAATAACCCAAACTCAGAAAAGTCTAGTAAACCCATAAACCCCGATCAAAATCCAAAGCCTCTGTGCCCCATTCAATCCTTCTATTCTCTACTATTTATCATATAGTTTGTTGAATAATTTTTTTGTTAATTTATTAATCCCCAAAGGCCGCAAAACAAAAGCCCCCTCAATCCTTTTCATTATTTTCTCGATCACCACCACCATCCCTCTTCCTTTTTTCATTTTTTATTACTCTTGCCCCACTCCCCCAATTCTTCCAACAATTCAAATATACCCACGCCGACGCTGACCTTTTGACCGGTTTTTTGCTACTTTCTCTCAATTTTCCCCTTTCAATCCCGTTGGATGTAATTGCATACTTGTTCTCCGCGCATGCAATACTCCCCTTATATTTTCTCATGGAAATTTATTTAGGAAAAGGAGCATTTTCTTGATTTTAATTTTATAATTGTCCCATAATAATTTTATTTTGATTAAAAAATCTTTTAAATTCTTGAAAATTATTTAAATAATTAGTCACAAATAAGGTTGTCGGTTTGACCAAATTCTTCGATTAACCGAAACCAAAGCGATGAGATTTATCAAATACTAGAAGGTATTAAAGGAGGCATAAAAGGATCTGGGGTATTAGAGGATTGGTATTGGGCGATAAAAGGGTTTTAGAATGTTAATAGGGATTTGAGAGAGTTAAGGGGGATTTGGGGGAATAAAGGGATTGATTATGGATTTTCTATTTATTCTCTTAACAAGAATTTTTTAAATATTTTTAGAATTAAAAGCAAAAAAGATTTTTCAAAAAAATATTTTCTTCTTCAATTAAAATGCAATTAAAAATACTTTCCCCTTCTATATATCACCAATTAGTCCCAAATTCAACTAGACCAATTTGGCATCAATGGCATATTAATAATGAAGACAAAAATAATAAAGAAAATTTGGAAGAAAATAATGAGAATTTTAATATTAATAAACGTTCTTCGACTGCTAGAAGACGTTTATTTTTTGAAGAAGAAGGGGAAGAAAATAAAGAAATAAATAAAGTAAATTTTAATTTAATTTAATTAAAATATTTTCCCTCAAAATTTTCAGCAATTTGTCCAAAATTGGTTAAATGAATTGTCTGAACATTATAAACAAAAATGGGGATTTGATTTTGATGAATGTAAACCTTTGGAAAAAAGTCGTTTTGAATTTGAACGGGTACCTGCCGATCAAGTACCTGGATTTTATAGAACAACAAAAACATTAAAATATAAAAATAACGAGGGAAAGGGAGAATGTTTTAGAAGCAAAAACAAAACAGAATTAAATAATTGTTCTCAAAACAATTCTGGTGAATTAACAACAACATGTTTAGGTAATAAATGAATAATTCTGATCATTATTAGTTGTATTAAAATAGGTTATATAAACTTTTCCGGAAAAATATTTATAATATATTTTCCGGAAAATTAATACTATAAATTGTTCCGGAATTTATAAGTTCTATTTAATCTTCCTTAAATTTCTTCCGGAATATTTCTGAAAAAGTTTTATATTTTCCGGAAACTCTCTAACATTTATAATTATTTTATTTTTCCGGAAGGCTACTATAAACTTATCCGGAAATTTATATATTAATTAGAATAAACTTTTCCGGAAAGTTTTAATACTACAAATATACTCCTACCTTTCCGGAAAACTTTAAAATATATTTTCTCTTTTCCGGAAATTATATTTATTTTTATAGCCAACTCACCAATTCGTTCATCTCTCCGGAAACCTCCATTTCATCTCAATTCTGTCCGAACACCTACTAGACGCCGACTTTCTCTTAATATTTCCAATAACAACAATTCTTGTTCTTCTAGTGAAAAACAAACAAAAATAACTGGTAAATATTTTACTTAATTTTTCTTAAAATTAGTTCTAAATTTCAGATTTTGTGAGCGTTCGCAAATCTTTTTCTCCTCCAGATTCTCTTAAATTTGGAAAAATGGGAGAAGAAAATGGCAAACAAAATGGAAAATTATTAGAATCTCCCATAAAACGACGTTTAAATTCAAAAACAGAAAAAGGCAAAAAATTTGTCAAAATTGATTTGAATGAGGGTATTGCGACTCGTCGAAGCTTGCGACTTCGACACTTATATGCTCAAAAATTTTCTATTTAATTAATTTTTTTTATTTCCTTTTAATTTATTTTTAAATATTTTTAATTTATTTTTATTGTATTTTTGTTTTCTTATACATAAATAAAAAATTATAATTTTTTATCCGAAAGTCTTGTCCGCAAAAATAATTTTGCGGACAATTTTTAGTCAAATTTTGTCCGCAACTTATTTGCGGACATTTTTAGCTAAAAATCATTCTTGTATATTCTCCAACCTTTAACTAATCCAAAAATGCCTTTCTTTTTTCCCTTTCAATTATTCATCAAAAAGGCGGAAATTACTAAAAAAGAAAACAGAGAATAATGAATTACAAAAAATCGGCATTTTACACAAAAGAAAAGAAATTAATTTAATGAATTAAATAAAAGGAAAAAGAAATTTTATTTAATTATTTAAAGGCATTTAATAGCCTTTTAAATAAATTTTTATTTTTTTAAATCGGAGAAGATTAAAAAAGGGAAGGAAAAAATTAAGAAAATTAACTAATTAAATTCAATATATATTTATTCTAAAATCATTTGTGTATAATATAATAATCTCTTTGAAAATCAGAGAATATAAATTGTAAGATAAAGCAGGAAAAGCTTCAATACAGACTAACACATGGACAAGGACCCAGAAGATCAACCTCTCTAATAAATTGCTTCCTAAAATTCAAAAAAAATTTCCAGACTTTTATAAAAATCGAGTCAAGGTTGATCTTCAAGGTATAACCCTCTTTTTTAAATTAAAATACAAAAAAAAACTAGAAAATAATTTTTTAAGAATTTTATTTTCAATTTTTCAACTCCAAATGTCTAACTCCTACAGTACACAATCCAGGTCCTCCTCCATTATTCTCTCCATTATTTTCAGAAGATCTGTTATACTTTAGCTCTGAGGCTGTCATTAGAACGACCGGTTTATTTGTTGTTTGTACCTAAATTTATTTGAAAATTTTCGACATTTTGAAATTTGACATTTTGACAAAAAAATTTTTTTGGTATTTTGACAAAAAAATTTTTTCGACATTTTGAGAGGTTTTTGAAGAAAAAATTTATTTACAATATTAGGCATTTCTGCTTGACAAGTAGAAAAAGCCAGTCGATGATTATTTTCAACATTTTCTGTGGGTAACATTCCCATAAGCTCGTTCTGCCCGTCGTTGCGCATAGAAATTTGAATAGCTCCATTACTGTTACTGGTAATCATTTTTATTTTTTTATAACTGAAAAATAGAGTATTTAATTAGTTAAAAATAAATAAATATTAAATTGAAAATATTTAATTTTGACAAGGAAATTCTAAGTCGAGAAGAAGCTTCAAGACGCGTACCTCGAAGGTTCGCAAGCTTATAGAAAAACCTGAGGGCTACCTAAACTCACCAAATTTTGTACGAATATTTCTAATAGTGTTATCTACAATCCTTGAAAATTTCAGAATTTTCGGTTTTTTATTTCAGAAGTTCTGGACAAAAATACCAGAATTTCTTTCAAAAGTGTCACCTTTAGATGCTTTATTAGCTATAACATGGAAAATAATAAACCAAAAATTCTGAAATTTTTAGATAAGGTAGATAACACTATAAAATATATCTGAGCAAAATTTTAAGGTTCTAAGTGGTCGCTAGGTTAGTTTATATATGCCCGCCAGCTAACGAACCACGCATCATAATGGAACATAAATGAACATAAATCATTAAATTTTTCTTAAACTTAAAAAGGAAATTAGAAAGGAAATGACATTTTTAAAGACAAATTTTGCTTATTATTTAAAATAATTTTCGAAAAATTTCTTAAATTTATAAAAATAAAATTAGGCGAAAATTAAATTAAATTACTAAATAAAAATGTGCAGACAAACACTGAATTAATGAACCGTGAATTCTGTTTAAAAAAATTTTTTTTACACTATTATGGAGTTTATTTGCTTGATTATAGACAAAGGAATTTTAAAAACTTTTTTTAAACAAATGAGGTAACACTTTTGGGGAAGTGTGACGTTTGGGGCGTGCAGGAAGCAGTGAAAAGCAGAATGACGCTGCGCATAAAATCATAATTAGCCATACGATAACCTATAAATGTGAAATTTTGTACAAATTATCTTAATAGTATTATCTAACGTCCGTAAAAATTTCAGAATTTTTGGTCATTTATTTAAAAAGTTATAGGAGAAAGAGTGACAAAAATCGGCGTTTTCTCTCAATAATTCTGACATTTTCTATCAAAACTTCTGAAATACAAAACAGAAAATTCTGAAATTTTCAGATAGTTTAGCTAACACTATTAGTGCCTTTCATTCCAAATTTCACTTCTCTAGGTCCTCTTATCTTTATTTTATAAGCATTCGCGCAAGCGCAAACTTGCCCGAACACCCTTAGAGAGTTACTTAAGGAAAAATATTTTTTTAATAGTTGGAAAGACAAAAATTTTTAAAAATTATTTTTCAACAAATAAACATCTTAACACATTATTAAAACAAAAAAAGGAAATAAAGAAAAGCAAAAATCTGCGGGAAAGGAACTACAAACTCTTTACACTCAAGAACTTTGAAATTATAAACAAAGGGTTTTTCACTTTAAAAAAATTTTTCTTTTCTGTTAGTATTGCACTTTAAATAATTTTTAAAAATATTTTTTAAACACTAAACAAAAGAAATTTTCAATTTTATGTCCAGAGAACAGGAAGTAGAAATAAATTAGAAAAAAAAAAGTTTTTTTTATTAATTGTTTGCCGGTCAGACTATTTTATTTTGTTTTATTTGTTTGTTTGCAGTTCTCGAGTGTTCTTTTTTGTTTTTAAAAATTATTTTTTCATCATAAAAAATTATTTGGACAATTATATTTACAATGAATTAGGGACTATAAAAATTTTTTAAATAATTAGAAGGAAATTTAATCAAGTTTGACCATTATGAGCCTGTGACAAAATATCATTTAGCCTAAGAAATTTCAATACGAATTAATTTTTTAAGGAAATTTTTGCTTCATTCGATAGAAAATTAAATTTGCAATAAAAAAATAATTTTTTAAACATAAATTTATAAAAGGTTTTTTAAAAGGTGGGGGAATAAAAGATAACAAAAATTCCACCTTCAGTTAGTTTTTTGACCATAACTCTAGGTCTATCTAATATAGATTTTTGATTTTGGGCCTATTTTGTAGCTGATTTTTTGCTCTATCGAATGATATCAAAATTGTAAAAATCGGATAACTTTTACAAAAGTTATGTGAAAAGGCGCCACAAGGACCGTGCCTATAGAGAATGTAAAAGGCTCTCGCAATTTTTTTTAATTTTGTGAAAAATTTTTTTAGGAATTTTATTTCTGCATAATTCTAAATCCTCTTTTTTTCAATTTTAATTAAAAGCAAAAATAATTTTAATAGAATTTTTTAAAAATAAATATGGGGACTCAAAACGTAATAAATAGTAAACAATTTTCTAAATTTCCCTAGAGGCACAATAAAAATAAGAAAAACAAAAAAATATTAAGAACAAAATTAAAAACAAAGTTAAAACTTGAAGTTGAAAACAATTGAGAATAAAATAAAAAAGTTTAGAAAAAACAAATAGGAATAATAGAAATCCTGAGCTAAAATCTACCCGATAGATCGAGCGATTCGAGGCTGTTTAGTGTCGGCTCGAATCGGAAACAGCAACCCTCTCTACGAACATCAACCGAGGGGTTTTAAAAAAATTTTTTTCATAACGAAGACAACTTATTCAACTTCACAAATAAGTCTCCTTTTTATGTCTATAGAGCCTTATTTACTCCTCTAAATATTCGGAACTACCCATTGAATGTTTAGCAGTTTGTTTTTATTTTCTAAAATTTGTTGCCTCAGGGGAAATTTTTTTTTCAATTTTTACAAAACCCGGAAATTTTTTTCTGACCTGAAAAAAAATTAAACAGAAACTGAAGAAAATAAATTTTAAGAAAAATGCAATTTTCCCAAAAAATAATAAGGAAGTAAAAAAATTAAAAAAATATTTTAGTTTAGGGAATTGAGAAGCAAAGAGGGGGATTTTTTATTAATTTATTAATTCTTTTTTTAAATTAAAAAAAATTGTAACATTTCAAGGAAAATTTAAGGAAATGCATTTAATTTAAACAAGCACGTCTTTGGAATTTTTAGTAATATAGAATAGATATTTTTTTACTATTTTTAGATTTTTTTTCTGGCATTTCTTTTTGGCCACCAATTTTTTTTTATTTTTCTTTTATTCCCTCTCGGCTTAAATAAAAGAGAAAACAATTCCAATTAAACTAGACACAGCTAAATTTAAATAAAAAAAAGATAAAGGAAAAAAATAAAATTATTTGAGGCTTATTAAAAGAAATTATATGTACATATATGTATAATAAAAAAATGCCGAAAATTTTATTTTAAAATAAAAAAATTTTTTTGCGGACAAAAGTTGCGGACAAAAAATTTTTGCGGACAAAATATTTCTCTTCCTATTAAGGTAGAAATTTTTGCATTTGTGGGCAAATGCGGATGAAGAAATTTTTACGGACAGTCACCTTGATTTCTTGTAAAATATACCTAATATGTGATATCTTATTATGGTTCAAGGTATCTTTCAAGGCTCTAAGACAAAAGATGCCCCTTTTTCCCTGTCTTACTCTATTAAAAAAATTTTTTTCTATCAAACAATGGCAGTATTCAAATAATAGCCTGAAAGGGAAAGACAATAGGAAAAAAAATTTTTTGAAGAATGTGCCACGTGAGGGAAGGGAATAATATTTAAGCTTACACAGGGGAATATCCTAAAGCCACACAAAAGGCTGTTAAGGTTAAAAAATAAAAAGGCTAAAAAAATAAAGAATGACTGGGAAAAAAAATTAAAATTGCCTTCAAAAAATTTATCAAAAATTATTTAAATTAAAATTTAAAAGTTTAGGTAAATGTCCGCATTTTTTATCCGCAAATATTTCTTTTTAAGGGATTTTAAAGGGAGAAAATTTTTTTGTTTTTTTTAATTATGGGGTAGTCTAAGGGCTTGCAGTTCTAAAAATCTTGAGGAAATATTTAAAAATTATATTAAATCAAAATGCGGATTCTGCAAAATTATCCGCATTTTCTATCCGCAAATATTGCATTTTTTTAAGTATTTTAAAAAAAGATTTTTTCTGATTTTTTAATGTATGAGGTAGTTATAAGGCTTTAAAGGTCTAAAAATCTTGAAGAAATTTTTAAAAAATTATATCACATCAAATTGCGGATTCTGCAAGATATTTGCGGACAAAAAATATTTTTCCAAAATTCTCCAACAAAAATAAACTTTTTATTTTTAAATTTTAGGGGTAAACATTCCACGTTTTTAACTAAATTTACTTTTTGAGAAAAACAAAACATTCCATCATTTTCTTCAAAGAAAAGTACATTTTTTGGATAAAAATATGTGTGAATAATGGGTGTTTGTAGATAGAAATATTTGGAATAAAATGACGACAAGGAAAATATTTTTTGAAAAAAATTTGAGTAAAATAAGAAGAAAATCGGGCAAAATTTTCAAGAAAATTTTTTTATAATCTCGGATTGGAGTTTAATGTTTTAAGAATTTAAGATGTATTATTTCATATTTGCAGACAAAACTATAAATCACTTGAAATTAAAATGACGGCACTTAGGATCCAATACTTCATTTTCCTGCTCTATTGCAAAGACATGGGAACTAGGACCCGATCGAGATCTCGATTTTCTGGGGCTATATTCTAAGAATATCTAGTATAGTCTCAATCTACTCCCAAATCCGACATCCCCTTAATAACTGTCCGCATTTTTTAAATTAAACACTCAAACTTATTTTATTTTAAATTTAAAAATTTCTTAGTCAATAAAAAATTTTTATTTTTTAATTTACACAATTTTTCTGTTGATCTTTTGGGAATAAAATAATAAGTACAAAAACAGAACTTATAGAATTCTTAGATAATAAGCAATCCTCCACTCCCTACAATTAAATATTGACCTACCTCGGTAAATTAAAAAAAAATACATACAAAAATGACCGACGACCACACATTAAACCCTCCTTCCTTCCTTATTCTCATTCAAAACGTTCAGATACTTATCGACTCCTCAACTATTAAAAATATACTATTCACTCAATTCTTTGGTAATATATTTACCTAGAATGGGTATTTCTATATTTTTTTCAGAATAAATCAGAATTTCATGTATTTTTAATTTTTATTCTGATTTTTACTCTTAATTTTATGCTGCTTTTTTCTCATTTTATTCTGGTTTTTATTCCAATTTTAGTTCTGGTTTAGATTCTGATTAATTTCTGGGTTTTATTCTGATTTGAAATTTGGTTTAATTTTGAAATTAATTCTAATTCCAACACTTATTCTAGTTCTGGTCCCAATTCTGATTTAATTCTTGTTTTAATTCTGATTTAGACTGTAATTTTAATTCTGATCCTATTAAAACAAGAGAAATTCTGAAATTCTCAAAACCAGAAAATAAACTTAAAACCAGAATTAACGAAAACACAAAATTCTGATCTAAATATTTATGTATTTTCCCTTTTCTAAACCAGAATTAATTTACAACGAATTCTGAAATTAAATAAACTTAAATAAAACACACTTAAAATAATTCTGATTTTATTTAAACCAGAATTAAATTACAAAAAATTCTGAAACTAAATAAACTTGAAAATTAAATAAACTTAAAATAATTCTGATTTAATTTAATTATTTCAGAATTTAATTAAAACATGTTGCTAACGCCATTTTCTTTATTTTCTGCTATTATTTTTATTTCTGCTACAACTTTATGCAACGGAGAAACTCTAATAGAAGCAGAAACAGAAAAGCCTACTTCTCTGTCTAATAATTCTGAAAAGTCAGAAAATTTAGTTAAATCGAGTGTTGCTTGTCTTGTTAGTTTTTTGAAGATTTTTTCAATAAGAAAATTAAAAAATTTCAAAGGAAATCACCCAAACGCCTATGCCCGAATGGAAAATTAAATTGGAAGAAGCCCGAGCTGAAGCTAAAAAGCTAAGAGAAGAGCGTAAAGAAAGGGTTAAGCGATTCCAGGAAGAGTATAAACGTTGGATGAAATTACCTTTAGCTGATAGAAGGGTTGAAATGAAAAAATGGTTTGCCGAACGTAGAAAGGAGGTGAGAACGAATTTTTGGACATAACTAAAGAAAAAATGAATATTTTGGCAAAATTTTGGTGTCATTCGATAGAGAATTGAATTTGCTACAAGATGATATAAATATCAGTATTTTACATAAACGAGCAAAAAAGTTATGGCCATAAAACACTCAAAATTGGCAAAAATATTGGTTTTTTGGCTGTAACATTTTTTAGTATTTATCCAAAATTTTGATTTTTACTTCATTTTATCGCAAATTTAATTCTCTATCGAATGATATATACCTCACCTTGAAAGATTAATTATTTACTGAGTTATAAGCTATAGACTGGCATTTGTCACTGAGTCTAGTTGATGCCTAGTTTTACTGCTTCCGGAAAGAAATTAATTTTAAAAAATAGAAAAAAAAAGAAATTTGGGCACCAGCTAAATCTTTCGCTTTTTGTTTTTTCAGTGTCAAAATTTTTGGTGCCCAAATTTCCGGGAGACAGACACCAAGAACGGAAAGAATGCAGATGCTTTGTATTGGGAAGTACATTTATTCTTCTGACAAAAATTTCTTTAAAAATTAAAATTTCCCCCCAAAAATTATTTTAGAGACAAGAACGTGCAAAAATTCGTCGAGAAAAAATTTTGGCACAAATTGAGGCTATTAGAAATAAAAATAAATTGAAGGCATTGCCAAAGAATGCAACACAGTCTACAACAATAGAACCATCAACAATAGAGTCAAAAACAATTTCTCCAACAACAACCTCCCCAACTACGGAAGAAATAATAAATTCAACTGAGACAGCGGAGATTAAAGTAAGAGAAGAAGAAGACCCTAGACCTCAAAAAGACCTAAACCAGACCCTAGACCTTCCTTAAGCTTTTTCTTATCTCACCTCTGAGTTAAATAAGAAATTTGGGTAGATAATGTGTTCAAGAAGGAATAACTGGGAGCTATGGGTATCTAGAAAAGCATAGAAATGATCTAGTTGATTGGTTTCTTCTTAGATCCTACCACCTTGAAGTTTCTTTAAGTTGGTTAAAATTAGAGCCCGGCGTCGGACCTGATCTGGCCGGCAAAATTGATTTTGCCGGGCACTAGTAAAAATGAATTTAAGAGACATTTTAAAAAATTTTTAGGCAACCGAAAACGCCACAAAAGCATCAGAGAAACAACAACCAACATCTACCGTATCCTCTTCTATTAATTCTTTAGAAGGTACAGAACAATCTGCTAAGGTTGAAGAGAAAGAAGCCTCAAAAACAGAAGAAACCACCAATGTTTCTGTCATTTCTGAAACAGAAAAACCAGAAATCGAAACAAATAAAAATACAGTAGAAAATAAAGAAGCAAATACAGAACAGCCAAAAATTGATATTAAGCCAAAAAATGAGGTGATTTATTGAGACAGTCAGGCCTCCCTTTGAGATACACATTTTATTATCAAAAGTGGTTCATTTGCCCCCTTAATTTAACTCCAATTTGTAAGTGAGGTCCGAGTTTTTAGCCCCAAGGGGTGTTTACTAGTGAGGTTCGTCTAAGATTATGATGATCGTGGTTTTCCATTAGATCGTGGTTTTCAGTCGTGGCCATTAGAGGTCGGGGTTTCAAAATTTAATATCTCTCTCTTCTTAGGGGAACCATCCTAATTTTTGTTTAAAAAGTAATTTAAAATTTAGGAACCAAAAACTGAAGAAATTAAATCTTCTGAAAAAGCAGAAAATCAAAATATTGAAAAAGAAAAAGAGGAAAAGGCAGCAAATTTGCTAGTAAAGGCGAAGGAATTAAATCAACCTTTGGAGTCTAAAACGCCTACAGAACCAAATAAAATTCAAAATGAAGAGAAAAAAGAAGTTAAAATTAATGCTTGAATATTGAAAAATATTTTTGGAATGTTTTTAAATTAAATTTTGAATTTTTTTTATTTTTTGTTTAAATTCTCAATGTTTTACTTTCTTCAATGCGGACTCGGGTTGTTTCAAGCCTCCAAAGTCCCCACCAACTTGACATTATAAAATCCTTTATATACCATTCGATAGAGAATTGAATTTGCTACAAAATGGTATAAAAATCAGAATTTTATATAAACTAGCAACAAAGTTATGGTAAAAAACCACCTAAAATTGACAATTTTCCTCAATAAAGGCAAGTTTTCCGACTACAACTTTTTTATTCTTAGACCAAAATTTTGTTTTTAAACAAATTTTGTAGACAATTGAATTCTCTATCGAATGATATAAAATTTGTTTTGATAGGATAATGGGTTCAAGAGTTACAAGAAGAAAACTGACGCGAATCCGCATCCATATACTTAACCGCTCATTATTTAAAAAATAAAATTTTTTCGATATATAAAAATAATTAAAGTGATCTTTTTATGTTTCAAGAATATAAAAAAAATATTTTTTTTTAAATATCTAGCGAAATTTAAAAATAAAAAGGCAGCATTTAAAAACCCGTCAAAAAATTTCAAGGGAGATACTGTATAAAATCTCTTCGCTTATCTTAACCGTTCGTTTCATTCTCTACTTCAATATTTTTTTGTTCGTTATTATTAAAAACTTCAGGGTGTATCTTTAAAATATGAATTTAGAAAAAAATTAATTTTTTCCCGAAAAGTCCCAAAAATCGCCCCAAACCTCACAAAACCGATACCTTTGCGTGGGATATGGAACAAAGGAGATCCAGTTGACTAAGGGGGGGGAGAGAGAGTTTAAGATCTCGTAAGCAAGCATTACCCCGTTTTTACCTATAATATAGACTATAATAGAGCGTCTGTAATTTAGCTCAAGAAAACCCAGTAAGGTCATAAAATGCCTGGGCCTGCACTCGGTACAGGAAACCCCCAGGCCATGGGCCAGACTCAGCTCGATTTTTAACTCTTAGACAAGCATTCTTGATTCAACCCCAAACTCTATTTACAACCACACAAAAAAATCCACACAGACTTACCCCTCTTTGAATACTTTCAATTTGTTCATTACTAGCCCTTCCACATTCACATATAGGGGTTGTTTGTACCAAATATTGATAAAATAATTCTTTTTGTTCATCTCTCAAGCGTTCTGGGACTTTTGTCCTTTTTAAATTTCCATCCCAACCCAAATCTATTAAACCCCCTTTTTGAGCTATTGTTCTTTGACATCTTCTAGCAAAGGATATGGAGGTTTCTCCTTCCAAACGATGCATTGGAGGCAAATACCAAACATCACAAATTAGGGCCCAAGAAGTCATCATGCCAAGTAAATAGGATAAATAGCCTTGACGGTGACTGTATTTAAGAAAATAAAAATGTTTCAAAATGTCAACTTAGAAGCTTTTCAAATTTTAAAATCGCCATTTCCCGCGGTAAACCTAGTCCCGGCACGATTGATTCCCCCTTGTATACACCTCAACTAAGTCCCCGTGGATTTAATAAGTTTAAAAAGGTTTAAGAGGGATATCCCTGGATTTGGAAGGCTTAAAGTGAATATCAGGGGCCCTGTATGTGACATCGAGTTATCAAGTTGGATATCGGTGGATATGGAGGTATTTAAGTAGATCTTAAGCGATTAAGAGGGATATCGGTGGATTAAGGTAGATATTGGGAGATTTAGAGTAAGAACTGCTCCACATTTCCAAGTTTCAAAATGTTGTGTCATTATTTCAAAATATCAAAGTTCAAAATGTCAACTACCTATTCCAGAAAGGATCCCCTAAACGGCTGTCATATTTCAAAGCTATAGGATGAACCACAGAAGACACTTCAAATGAACCTTTTTTGAATAACATAACAGAAGTGTTGTTAATACATGTCCCCTCAGGGAATATTAGTATAGGCATTTTTGTTGGGTCTTTTACATGTTCTTGTAACCTAAAAATGTTGGGGGAAAAGTCAAAACATGAATGTGACAAAATGTCCATATTTGGCTAAATGGACATTTTGTCGTTTTGGCAAAATGAAAGTTTAAGAAAATTTTTTTACTTTTTGGCAACAGCATGCCTATCTTTACTCTCAGCCCGTTCAAACCATATATGATGAGCTCCTCTATCCAAGGCTTTTTCGATTAACCCAAGGAAACCGTCATGTCTTTGACCTACCATAGCATAACAATTATCTGTTGAGAGAATCTAAAAAATGTCTTTTAGACCTCAATTCGCACTAAAGTGCCCCCCACCATAACATCAATAGGAGAAGTATGATTTGCAACTGAAATTCCATTTTTAGGCTTATTTTCTCCCCCATGGAAAGTAATAATTGTAGAAAATGCACGCATACACATTCTCATACACATTAGCATTGATATTTGATAGAAACATGAACGGAGACTTTAAAAATAAATTTTTAAAATTTTTGTCCGCAAATGTTGTCCGCAAAAAATTATTATGTCCGCAAACTTTGTCCGCAAATTTTTTTCTAAATTTTAACAAAAATATTATTTATCCACCTTTCATTTGGAATATAGCCAACAAGTGCTGGAAGTGTTCCCATTAAAAAACTGGCATAAATAAAAATTGAGAAGCGAAAAGGAAAAAGCAAGCCGTAACGAATAAATGCTCCAATAGCCCAAATACAATAGGAATACCACCTTAAATAAGTTATTTGATTTATTTATTATTCTAATAGACGCCCATCTTCAATAAACGTCCTCCCCTAGACACTTGAGTCTGGAGCCCCGTAGGCGGGAAGACCTCCAAAAACAGCCTCCATGGGCGTCTATTAGAATGAATAAAAAAATTTTTTTATCTCTAACCGAACACTCAATCCACCCCTACTCCTCGATAAAAAATTCCAGGTTGGTAACTGTGCAGCTTCAAACCGCTGAGTTACATCATCTTCAATTATTGCTTCAATTCCGGAAGTAATAAAAGCTAGAGTGTCTGCTGCTAATACTTTAATTGTTGCATATTCAGCATCATTTATTTCATTGCCTTCCTTTAAAAAATTTTTTAAGAAAAATTTTGTCAGACTACTTGAAAATGAGGAAACACTAGAGTACCTATCTTTTCTCTTATTTCTAAATGGGGGTACAGCCCAGCGAGCGGCCATAACTTGCTGGAAATGTCTGGCCCTTGTCAATTTTGGTACCAATCTCCCTAACTCGATGAGAGGAATCGTTTGATATTAAATCTGGTAGGATAAAAAAATCTTGAAGCAAGTTATGGCCGCGCGCGCCGTTTTGGCCACGCGCCGTTTTGGGCTAAATTTCAAGGAGCCGTATTAAAAAAAGGCCACAATGCTCCTTGAAATTATTCCGACCATTATGCTCCCTGATAATAACAAATGGCGATTTTAGGCTACGGAAACGGGAGAAGCTACATATTACCTTCCCCTAAACAACGGTACAAACTTAATGAGAAATCTCTACCACCCAAAATTAAATTAACAAGTAAACTCACTTCCGCCAACAACTTCAACCCTTTAGCATGACTAGCAACTCTTTTAGCAACTTTTTGAGCTAAAGGATGTACATTCGAATTTCCAACGTGTTCTACCAATTTATTTTCAATATTTCTAGACCATTTCCTTTTAATTATTCCATAAAATTTATCAGAATCTTGGGGGGTAGTGGCGGGAGTTGATTCTTTTGAGGAAGACTCTTGGGAAGAATTTTGTTCCAAATTTTTTTCTGGCGTTGTTTTTATATTAAATGTTGTTGGATTTGTTGTTTCTTTTTCTAATTTGGCCATTTGCTGAATTAAAAAAATTTTTTATAGAATTTTTAAAATATTTTTTCAGAAAAATGAACGTTTGGGCGCGAAAGTGACTTGGCGCGATGACTTAAAAAACTGACTAAAAGTGAACTTAGAGACAAGAAATTTTGTAAAAAAAACTTCAAAATAATGTTATTTATCTTCAACAAAAATTTCAGAATTTTTGTTCTGATATTTCAGAAGTTATGGACACATTTACTCGCAACTATTCTATCCTTGTTGCAATCTTTTGACTATATCTTTTAAAATACTTAACCAAAAATTTTCAAATTTTTGGGGAGTGTAGATAACACTATTGAGAATGTCTATGCAAAATTTCAAATCTTAAAGTCGTCATTTAATATTTATTTTATAAGCGCGCGCCAAAGGAAACTTTGCGCCTAAACATACTGGTAAAGAATTCATTTAAATTCTGATTTTTTTAATTCTGAAAATTTTTTAGAAATTCTGATTTTTGAAAAATAAAATTTTTCAACATCAGAGGTCCGATTTAATAAAAAAAAATTTTTTAAAGAAAAAACACCTCAAACAACCAAAGCAACAAATAAACATAAGCCTTTCTGACACCTGTAGTTATGCCCAGAAAAGAAATGCAAGTAATAAATAAAATTAGAAAAAAGAAAGTTTTTAATATTAATAAAAATAAAGAGAGAAGAAGCATTTTTGAAGGTCTAAAATTAAAAAAGAAAAAAAATTTTTTGACAAAATTTAAAAAAAAAACAAAGTAAAAATAGGAAGATGTTTGCCCTCCTTTATTGATTGCCTTTAACATAAAAGTCTCGAGAAAAAAAAATTTTTTTTTGAAAGAAAAGAGAAAATTAAAAAGAGAAAATAGGTATATTTTATTTTGGGGGAAGAAATTTTTGGTTTATATTTTTTTATTGTTTATTTTAGAAAAAAATAAAAAAATATTTTTGTAAGAAAAAATACAAGTTAAATTTGAAAAATAATTTTTTTTTTAATTTTATTTTTTAAATAAATAATGAATAAATTTAAGCAAAAAAATAAAAAAAAAATATTTTTGAAAAAATCAGAAAATATCAATTTTTGTGGCGTTTTGTCGCAGTAATATTTCTGCGTTTTTCTTAAAAAACCTAACGATATAAAATCCATTTTGGAATGAATTTTAATATAAAGTCGAACCTCGTTATGAGTTCACCCTTCGGAAAAATCGTACCTTATACTGAGATGTCTCTTAAATAAAGGGGTATATTAGCTTAGGCAGCTCCCCCTACCCCCACTCTAATAACCAACCAAATTCTAAAAACGTATCCTAAATAGAGGTGTTTCTTATAATGGAAGCATCTTATAATGAGGGTATCCAATATTGGGAGTACCCAATATTGGATATGTCTTATAATGAGGTATACGTAGAATCGAAGGTATTGGCTTAGGCATCCTCCCCCTTCGCCCAGTAGTCAACCAAATTTGAGAAAGATACCTATTTTAAATAGAGGTGTTTCTTAAATAAAGGGGTATCTCCAATATTGGGGGTATCTTATAACGAGGATTTGACTGTCTAAAAATAATTTTCTTTTAAAATTTAATTTAAATTTGTTTAATTTCAGTCTTCCCGTCTTTAGTAATTAATTCAAGTAAAGCCCCAGCTTTAGGCAAATCTCCACACTTTTCAGGTTCAAAAATCCAATCAAACAATTTTTCAGCAATAAAAGACAAAGGTGTCCACCTTTAAAATTGAAAAAAAATTTTTTTAGAAAAAAATTTTTTTTAAAAACGTTGAATGCTCAGCTTTAGGCATCCATTTTCTATTCATTGGGGTGTCCAAAGTTACAGGCAAAAAAGCAAAGGGAACAGCACTTTCTGGAAGACCAGAAGTTTTGTAGTCTGCCAAGCTTTTGACTAATTGATGGACAGCGGCTTTAAATTTAAATTAAATAAAAAAAATTTTCTTGATAAATAAGATTATTCTAAGAAGTTTAGAAAATTGAGAGAACACTCCAAAGCTTAGTTTCAAAATTTTGTTTTTATCTTTAAGTAGGGGTGACAAAATGGCAGTTATTGCTAGGAGCTTTGCTTAACTTACGTGACTTATCAAGGGTGGTCCGAGGCATTTGCCCCCTCTTTGCCTTCTCGCCCACTTTTCAGCCGATTTTACCCCCTTTTTGAGAGCCCATGCCCCTTTTGGTGATTTGGAAAGGCCCTGGATTTACTAGTAACTATTTTTCTCGAGCAACCAACCCTCTTCCATACAAGAATTACTTAAATATTATTTTTACAGTAAAGGTCTAGTAAACTAAATATTTTATACACCTTTAGCCATTCCATAACCAATCATTCCAGGAGTTCCTTGAACCGCCTTAAAATTCAAATTTTAAATTAAAATTAATTCAATAATCACCGCGGCCGCCCCCGTAAATTGCAGCAAACCGGAAGGTTTAAGAAATTTTGCCCCAATTTTAGCAGATATTGAGCTAGTCCAAACAGATTGCTTCCAAACCTTTTTAAAAAATTTAAAAAAAATTTCTTTAATTTTTACCAAATCTGCATTTTTAATAAAATCTTTGTTGGAAGCATTCCCTCCAGCCCAACCTCCTGCTACACATAAAATAGCATCAAGCTTGTCTCCATTAAGAACGGATTCAACACTGAAAGGGAAAAGCGAGGGAATTTTTAAATGAGGGAGAGAGGCAGTAATTAATTTTAATTTTTAAGGTTAGAAAATTTTGAAAAATTTTTGTGAAAAATGAAAAAACGGAGAAAAATTTTCCAGGGCAGTACAGGAGAGTATTATGCCAAAATTAATTTTGAAAAGCGAAAGGCGAAGCTGGCATACCCCTGACATAGTAACAATAACTCCCACCCAACAGAGATGGAGGTGTAGGAAAATTGTTTAAGAGAATGAGGCCCAATTCGAGTACCTTCCATTCGTCCAGTCAAAAATTCTATTCTTGTTCAAATATCCATCGGAATGGATATTTGAATAATTACCACCCTCGACATCTTCCGTTCAAGTCCGATTCCCCCCTCAACAAAAAACCCTCAGTCAAAAAAAGCAAAAAAAAAAAAATTCCCCACCCATTCAAAACATTCTTTTCTTGTTCCACCCAAGATTGGAGTGGGTCAACAAGTACATTTGAATTAGCTGCTTCACTTTCACTCATATCCACATTCAATACCCACTTGAAAAAAATTTTTTTTTAATTTTTTAAAAAATTCCTCACAATATTTTTTGATCGAAAAAAGTCAACCAATTCTTTTCCAAGTGCCCCACGGCCTCCATAAATTAATACTTTATTTGACAGTGCCATAAATAAATTATTAAATTGAAAAATACAAAAAAGTAACTGAAAAATAAGAGAAAAAAATAATTAAAGTTAACCCCCGCCCCCTTGGATTCCGAATGATTGTAGGTTTATTTTAAATAGAAAAACGCATCATTTGACGTGCTCCCCACCACACATCCTCCCCGTACAGGGATGATCTGGATTCAGTCAGGGTCGAAAACTAGGTTTCCGGTATCGAGTGTTAGAGGGCAACCTAGATCTCATCTCTGCTCCACATATCTAGTAACTAACCCGGATTAAAAAAAAGGCGTATATTAAAATAAAGGTACAAAAAATTCAAAGAAAAATCTAACAATTTCTAGCGGTTGGTTACATTGATTTACTTTTAAAGGAAAAAAGTGTAAAAAAAAAATAGGGAACCTTTAGAGAAAAGTATAAGTAACACACAAAAATAAGGAGTAAATAATAAATATTTTTTGGAAATTCTTTCAATGAAATATAAATACTTTTGTGTATATATAAATAATTGATAAATAACAAATGTATGAAAAAAAAATTTCTCAAAAATTTATATAAAAAAATGGATTTTTTAACAAACTTTGACCAAACAAAAATTAAAAAAAAATTTTTTTTACCCTTAAAATTTTCTCTTTTTTCACAATTTCAAACACAAAAATATATTTATGTATAGTAAAGTTCTTTTTAATTTAGGCCCCCAAAAAATCCGCGAGTTTTGTCCGCTACCGCAGAGGTAACGCAAAAATGTAACTTCGTTCAGAGTTGTCGAATCCGGGACAACCTGGTATGGTTCGATGCGCCTCAACGAGCTGAATCGAAACATACCAGGGCGTCCCGGATTCGACCATTTTGAACGAAGTTATAGCTCGGCGATATACTGGCCTGCTCCCGCCGGGGTTCGAACCAGGGATAGACCGGGTCGAGAAAAAAAGTCTGGCCAGTTTCAAAATTTCCATAGGATCGGGGTCGGGACAAAAAAAAGTCTGGAATTGGGTAATCCAACCCCCATTTCTGGTTTGAACTAGTCAAATCCTCAATGAAAAAAAAATAGTCTTATTTGCGTACAAAACTTTTGCGGATTTTTGGCAGCATAAAATAAAAGAACCAAAATATATATAATAAAAAATTGTTACGAAATTTTTTGGCGTGTTTTTTTAATCATTTTCTTCCTCCAATTTTTTATCTTTTTTGTTGATATTTGTTGTTTGCCCACCTCCTCCCCCTCTAAAATTGCCTCCACCTCCTCCTCTACCTTCTCCATGATGATGGTTTGATTGTTGACCTCCACCCCCTCCTCCTCCAATAGATGTTGAATGGCAATAGGAACGTTGATCTTTTAGACAATCATCTTTAAAAAATATTTTTTAAGAGTCTGAAAGTATTTTAAACAGAAATGACTTTAAAAAATAATTTCCAAGAAGACGAGTATCATAAATTTTTAAATTTTCATTTCCGAACAGGACATGTGTTTCTAGACAGGAAAGAGCAAAAAAGTTTTAGAGAACCTAAACAGCTAATTATATATATAATAAAAAATTGTTGACGTGTTTTCAAATGGATGACGTGTTTCAATTGAAACAAGTCAAGTCAGGTTTTGAAAAAAAAAGTCAGGCGTTCGAGTAACCCGTAACACCCTGCTATGGATGACGTGTTTCATCAGGTTATCAGAAATAAATTTTTAATTAATTCACAAACCGTGTCTTTTATATTCCAAAATTGCATTGGACGGTAAATTCAAAACCCTCCGAAGTGTTTCCCGTATTCTATTAGTAACTGGAGCTGAATCAGAGGAACGATTCCAAAGTGAAATTATACTTTAAAAAATTTTTAGCAAATTTTAAAAAATTAAAAAAATACTCTTCTTGATTTCGAACACTGCAAACAGCACCAACAACTTCCCCGCCAACCAAAAATTGTTCACCTAAAAAAAATTTTTTTTGATAAATTTGAAAGGAAAGGAATGATTTTCTTGATTAAATAAATGAAAAGTATTTTTGGGTAGACAGAAATTCTGGAGAAAATTTTTATTTAAAATCTTAAGAAAAAAATGCGGACAAATTTTGCGGGCGTTTCTTCCTTCGAAAAAAGTTTTTTAGAAAAATTTTTTTAATTTTTCGTTGAAATCGTTAGCAAAAAATTCTTTTAAAATTACGGAACCACAACTATAGAATCAGTAAAAAAGGAGGTGGTCTTAAGCAAAAAATTGCAGAAATAAATTTGCGGATTTTTTTCTGTAAACTTTCTTCAGCAAATAAATCCAAAAGGGACTCTTTTAGAATTTCAAAAATTAAAAAAATAACCTATCATTGCCAGCAGCAAGTTCTCCCAGATTCTAGAGGAGAGTCCCTTCTTCAGCCTTAAAAATTAAGAAAAAAATATTTTTAAAAAGTTCAAAAACCGTAAAATCCATTTTCCTCCATTTCTGTTTGCTGGGTCTTCCCAAACTTTGAAAATAATTTTTTCTAATTAAATTTATAAAAAAAAACCTGGTTTTATTCCTTCCTTAAACAAGTGAAAATCAACTTTTTCTGTGAGATCTAAAGAAATAAAATTGTGATCCTAAAAATTTTCATAGGAAAAAAGTAAACCTGAAGGCCTTTTGATAAATCGATAAATTAGCCAGAACTAAAAAAATTGAAATATAAATATATTAAAGATGTCGACATAGAATTCGAAAAATGCGTTGGACCGGGACAGGAATTTCCAGGCAACGTAGCATTATTGGGAAACTAGATATTTTGATGAAGTCCGAGTTTTCGGGGGTGGGGGTCCTTTCCTTGAACAAATTCCCGGATCTATCTTAGAACATGCGTCCCATGAACTTTTATGCGTCCCATGATAGTTTATGCGTCCCAAAAATAGTATATGCGTCCCAAAATAATATACAACATTTTTTAAATGTATTAATGAAAATTAAATATTTATTATATGTTTCTTTGCTCAATGTCAATTTTCCATTTACACTCCGTATGGAGGATCGAAGATTTGTTGTAACCCTAGAGCACTTTAATAATGAGGCCGAATATGGGGGAAACCAGATTTGAAAAATATTTGTTTTGATGGTTCGTATCAATTTAATATTCTCATTTTTTAAATTATTTTAGACACGACAGGAAATAATAAAACATAGTCGATCCGGCAAATAGAAGTGTTCACCCATATGAATGTTACCCCATTTTTACAATTTTACTATTTTTGGGACGCATATACTTTCATGCAGGCCCGTAGCCAGGGGGGGGGGAAGGGGGGGGGAATTACCCCCCCCCCCCCCAAAAGGGGCAATGGAAAAATTTTGCGGGAGGGTTTGGGGGAGAAAAGTGAATTTTTTTGGCCTACGGCCTCTGAAATTCAAAAAATTTTCGCCTGCGGCGCTGAAAATAGAAGAAATCTGGCTTCTTGAGCTCCAAAATTCAAAAAATTTTCGCCTGCGGCGCTGAAAAAGTGAATTTTTTTGGCCTACGGCCTTCTAAAATTCTCAAAATTTTCGCCTGCGGCGCTGAAAATAAAATTTTTTGGCGCCTTCGGCGCCAAAAATTGGGCGCAAAAAAATTTTCCCCTCTTGTCCCCCCCCCCCCCGAAAAAAAATCCTGGCTACGGGCCTGCTTTCATGGGACGCATATATGTTCATGGGACGCATAAACTTTCATGGGACGCATGTCCTAAGATAGAGCCCAAATTCCAGGTGTTTTCTGCTTTTAATTTGGAAAACCACGGGGTATTTTGTTCATAAGCCAGCACCAACCCTATTTGTCAGATTGATTTTCCTTGCCTCAGAATGGTCAAATTTCCATCTTTAGACCCCGACCAGGAAAAAACACAATTATTTTCTAGAGAGAATAAAAATCCCGAAACATAACTCGAAAAAAAAATAAAATTAAAAACCTGTTCAACCGAACTAATACGCGCCACAGGCTGCACAAAACTAACAAAGATATTTACATAAAAAAATAATTTAATAAATTTGCAAACATTGCATAATCTTCTGGATCAAATTTTCCTTGAGGTCGCATAAAATAAGAAAAAATATAACTGTGCTCTAAAGCATGTTCATCGGAATGGAGTGGATTGCTGGGCTAGAAAAATTAAATTTTAATTAAAAAAAATTTTTTTTTAAGCTTACAACAAATAATTGAAGTATCTGAGGTTTTTGATCAAAATCGGCATCCTTTTCGCTATTGTTTTTGTTGTTGGATTCAACAGACATTTCTCTTTTTTGAAGTAAAATAAATACAAATAAATAGTATAAGCTAAAAAATAAAAAAATTTTTAAAAATTTTTAAAGAAATGTGAAAAAATGAGATGGAATTTACGGGACACGCCCACGTAGACGCGCGGCCATAACGTCGCATGTAGAAGTCGGCGCGGGACGGGATCCCGACGATGTTGTTCCAACAACGGGGAAGGTTGGTCCGACAACGGGGGAATGTTGTTCATACAGCTGGGAAAGTTGAACAAATGCGAGGGATATTGTTCAAACAGCGGAGATCTTGAACTAACAAAGCAGGACGTTGTTCCAACATCGGGAGAAGATGGTAATCCTGCAGAATCTGGGATACACTTTTAAAATCCTTAAAAATTATTATTTTTTTCTGAAAATCATTTTATTTAGGTAATCGACCATGCTGAGTCCGAATCTGAGCTTAGAATTTGTTTATTTCGAACACCGGATCTGAATTCGACCAAGTCGAATAGAGGGGTAAAATTTCGAAATTAAAAATTTAGGGCTAATCTGACTCAACCTTTCGAGCTGAGTGGAATGCCACCGAAATCATCGCGATCCGACTCCATAGGGCCGAGTTATAGACCCCCGAACTTAGAAAATTTTTGGGGTCAAAAAATTCGAATATACAAATGATAGCTCATTCGAAAGGGCTCGACGAGCTGAGTTGAATGACACCAAAATCAGCTTGATTGAGTGGTTCTGAACTAAGTTATGACCAACGGAATCTTCGCTGGAAAAACTGTGGGCATATACTAAGCGACCTAAAATCAAGCATATGATAAAAAATCATAGATAGGATGTCATATTTGACAAAATCTGATATCAGATTCGGACTCAGCATGGTCGATTACCTAAATAAAATGATTTTCAGAAAAAAATAATGATTTTTAAGGTTTTTAAAAGTGTATCCCAGATTCTGCAGGATTACCGAGAAGATTGTTCTGACAACGATGGAAAAGCTTGTTCTGAAAACGGTGAAGTTGTTTCATGAGCAGTCGTAAACGGTACACGACGAATAGGCGCGGCCGAATAGGCGCCGACGAATAGGCGCGGCCGAATAGGCGCCGAGACAAATAGGCGCGAGACGAATAGGCGCGGGACGAATAGGCGCCCGTAGTTATTTTTAGTGCATTTTTTGTTATTTTATTTTTTAAATTTTTTTATATATTTTTTTGTTTTTTACAGAAAAGAATGCTTGGTATTAGTGAAATTGACACTAAAAATGGGAAGAAAAAGTTAAATTACGATGGTAGACTTTTTATATTTGATAAACCAAACAGAGATGGAACGATTAAATTTTGGAGATGTGAATTCAAAAATGGAGCTGAAAAATGCAAAGGACGTATATGGACTACTTTGGAGGATGAATTTGTTCGTGAGGTCACTCAGCACACATGTGAACCTAATCCAGCTCGAATTGTTGCGCAGGAAGTGAAGACAGGAATGAAAAGAAGAGCTGTGGAAACTATGGAGCCACCAACTGTCATTCGTGCACTTGTCTTGGAACACACGAATTCACCAGCTCTAGCAGAAGTTCCTTCAAAACAAGCAACAAACAAGGTTTTATAATTAATTCTCACAATATAAAAAATAATTTATAGATGATTCAAAGAACACGTGGAGAAGTGAATGCGCCTCCAGCAATGCCAGCCAATCTTCATCAACTTGTAATTCCGGGCGCCTATCAGGTTTACCAAACAACTGATTTGAATCAGGAGCAATTCCTGTTATCCGACTCTGGTGTTTATTATGAGGCAGGAAATGAAAATCCTCAAAGGTTTTATTTAACCTTATTTCTTTATCTCCTAATTTAAGAATTCTCATTTTTGCACGCGAATCAAATAGAGACTGGGCGTTTTTGATGGAACATTGTTATGGTGACGGCACATTTAGCCTGAGCCCGCCCTTATTTTATCAAATTTATGTGATTCTGGCCAGGTTTTTTACATTTCACAAAAAATGTAACGCACACAACCAAGATTTCTTCCTGAGCAGTGGAGTGTATACGAGCGAACTCTTGCAAATGATGACAGGACTAATAACTACAGTGAGAGTGCCCACAAAAAATTACAAACTCACTTTAACTGCAGGCATCCCTCAATTTGGCATTTTATTACTGTTCTTCAGAAAGTTCAAAAAGTATCTTTTTATTTTTTTTCTTTTTATTTTTTTTGTAGGGCACGGATGTTGACTTTTCTCATTTTATCGCTGGTCGTGAACCGCCTCCAAAACGTAGAAAATACCGCGAAACAGATGCCAGGATCCTCGCCAAAGTTCAAAATTATCGGCCAAACAACAATGATCACAACTACAACCAGAACCGACAACTCATTGAATACCTGAAAGGAATTTCGAGAAATTACACAATGAACCCTTAAATTATTTTTTTGTTTTTATATTTTATCAATGTTGAAGCGCTTCTTTATTAATCCACTCGTTTATTAATTCGGTGATTATTTTTGCTTCCATGATTCTCTTTGGTACATTTTCGATTCGGTGACTAATAAAACTGATATGTTTCTTTTTTTTAATTAAGACTTTAAAAATGTTAGAAAATCAGAACAAAAAAATCAGAACAGAAAATCGGAACAAAAAAATCAGAACATAAAATCAGAACATAAGAACAAAAAAAAATTCTATGAAAAAATAACTACGGGCGCCTATTCGTCCCGCGCCTATTCGTCTCGCGCCTATTTGTCTCGGCGCCTATTCGGCCGCGCCTATTCGTCGGCGCCTATTCGGCCGCGCCTATTCGTCCTGCTCCGGTCGTAAATTCACTGGCCGCGCTCAACTGGCCCGGGCTCAACTGGCCTCGGTCTCAACCGGCACGCGCTCAACTGCCCGGTCTCAACTGGCGGGGCTCAACTGCCCGGTCTCAACTGGCGGGGCTCAACTGGCCCGTTCCGGAAGTACCAACTTTGGCATTAGGTCCAATTGCAAAAGTGGTAGATCACCAGGTGCCGTGTGATTTGGGCAGTGGTGAATTGGGCAGTGAGTTAAATGGGCATTGAGTGATTTGGGCAGTAAACGTTTTTAAAAAATAATTTTACACTCAAAAACAATTTGAGTAACATTATAAAAATAATTTTGAGCGATTTGGGCAGTAACTTAAATTTTTTTTACTACTTATCACTTAGGGAAACGTCAAAAAAGCAAGGCCAAGACTTGATCCCAACAAAAGGTGAGTTATTCTTACAACGGGAAAAATGGTCAAAATGAAAAAATTTTTAACATTGTACCTTGGGCGTTGGTACCTCTAATTTTTGTGTGTTAATAATTTTAAAATTTAAGTTACTGCCCAAATCGCTCAAAATTATTTTTATAATGTTACTCAAATTGTTTTTGCGTGTAAAATTATTTTTTAAAAAACGTTTACTGCCCAAATCACTCACTGCCCAATTCACCACTGCCCAAATCACCAGACACGGATCACCACACTTTGACCGAGTGCACTTTTTTGGAGAAATAATAAGGAAAGGAAAAATAAAATGTGGTAGATAAACAGAGCACCAATTTTTAGTAAAATTTAGAAATCCACACAAATAGATATTTTTGAAAAATGCTTTAAAATGATTTTTAAAATAAGAATGTACATACTTTTATTTAAAAGAATTTAAAAAATAATATTAAAAATAATAAAATAATATTTTTTATTATAGAAGAATTTTGTTTTATTTTCTTTTAATCTTACTCATCAATTGTCGTAGTTATTACTCTGATTCATTGCTTTAGTAAGGTTAGTTTCTAAATCCGCAAGGCATTGTTCGTTTAAATAATAAATTTGTTTTATTTAGAATTTTTCCAAATTCTTTGTTTGTTTAGAGCTGTGTTCCAATCAAAAAGTTGTTTACGTCTGTCATTAGTGTCTCTAAATCGCCCTGATTTATTTGATTAAAATTATTGTGATTGATGTCACCAAGTAGTTGAATCATTCTCTTCAAAATAATAATCATGGTGGACGCACGGTTTCTCAACTGAAAAAATATTTGATTTAGAACATAAAAACAGAATAACTGCTAACAAAAAATAGAAATGAAAAACTAACATTCTCAAGCTTAGTCCCCGGCCCAATTGCATTCTTTTGTCCCAACAGCACATTAAAATCGTTTCTCAAACTATTACGAGCACCCTTTCAAGAGCTAAAATAGAAAATGGAATTGGAATAATAAAGTTAATTTACCTTCCCACAAACTCATAACAATATCATTAATACCATCCATGTTTAATTTATTTGGCTGAAATGATGCATATATTGTATCTATTCGATTCTTAGCCAATAATAATTTTATGGAACTAAAATTTAAAAAATATTTTTTATAAGATCTAAAAAGTATACTTTGACTTGATAAACAACCATCTGCTTTTAAAGCTGACTTTTGATTTTAAAATCAAAAGTCAGCTTTAAAAGCAAGCTCTCCTTCAAATTCCCAATCATTTCTAAAATTACTTGTAAACCACTGTTGCCGCCATGAATGTAATAACTTCAGTTCGTAAAGCAGTTAAATCCTTGTTTTTAATTCCTTGATATTCAGCTTCGGTAATTTTTTTGATCGTTGAAATTAAGCCTTCCAGAATAAGAATCATAGCAGAGGCTCTATTTCGAAGCTATAAATAAAAAAATATTAATTTTAAACTATGCATTAAAAAGTATTTCAAAGATTTTGCCTACAACTCTAAAAAGACTAAAAACAGAAAAACTGCTATTAACTGTATAAAAAGTGAAACTATACTAATAATTAAATCATAAAAGGTACCATAGGTACGCTATTCCCAGCCCCAATCCTATTCTTTCTCTCACTGTATGTATTGAAGCGGTGGCCAAGAGCCTGTACTCCAACGGGCGCTATGGCTTAAAGAAAAAATCTAGTTTAATTATAAATTAAATCGCTTACCATTCCAAAGTGAAGAAAGTAGGTGATTGGTGACTTCCAAGCTCAGTTTGTGCTGACTAAAGTCTTTATGCATGTTGTCAATTCTGTCTGACACAGCTTGGATCATCTTATCAAACTAAAATTTAATAAGGTAGGAAAATAAGAGAAAAGAATACATCATTCGGCCTGAAGTAGCCATCAAGAGAGTTTAAATTACTGAAAGTATAAATAATTTAAATTATAAACTGAAAATAAAAATAATTTTTAAATAATTTAATGAGTAAATTTAAATAAAATTTTTAATAAATAATTTAAACATAATTTAAATAGTATTTTTCTCTGCTAACAAAAGCTAAAGATTTTATTTTCATTAAAAATCAACAAGTGTAAATTTAAAAAAACTTTAATTTTCCCAGAAAATTTTTTGTTTGAGAGAAATTATAAAACTTTAAACTAATTAAAAATAGCAAAAATTATATTTATTTAGTGAGAAAAGATTTGAAAAAGATAAGAAGTCTTTACTTAATTTTTGGTTTTTAATTAGTTGTTTCTCTTTCCTGCTTCTAGAAAGAAGTAAATACATATTTAGTAAAGTAAAAAGAAAATAAAATAAAGAAGATAACGGATAAGTACTGTATTTTTTTTATCATTTTCTATTTCTGACTATTTTTCATGTACCCTTTTGTCTTTCGACGTTATGTCCCGGCTGTCAATTTGTTAGCCTGTCGTCATTTTTTTTCTCTTTGTAAAATGATTAATAATTCCGAGCCTGGTCCCCCCCATTTTTTTTCATTTTTTTCCTTCCTTATGAATGACATAATGGTCAATTTTTCTTCCTTCCTCAATTTGACTCTAGTTCCCTGTGGCAAGTTTAAATCAGACATTCCTCTCAAAATAAGAGGCGTTAACAAAGAAAGGATTATTTTTTATTCATTACGTTCTACCTCTACGACAACACCTTAATTGGGAGTTTACACTAGATCAATACA
Organism: Meloidogyne arenaria; assembly: GCA_036172955.1. NCBI lineage: Eukaryota > Metazoa > Nematoda > Chromadorea > Rhabditida > Meloidogynidae > Meloidogyne > Meloidogyne arenaria. The sequence goes on from JARQAB010000040.1 coordinate 3,195,858, forward strand.
GCAAACCTACCTTCTCCTCCAACATTGACGGGATTCCTAATAAAGAACTCGGCACACACATCCCTGAAGAAATTCAACCAATCAGGAAGTGAATTTTGACTAATTTCGGTCTCAAATTCTAGGTCTGTATATTTACCTAATCGACGAGCCCATAAATAAGAAAGATGAGATTTGTTTAGTTGTTAGACGAGTTCCTTCGAAAAAGGTACCACATAAGTAACCTTGCTCAGCCCGACAATCCCTTGTAGTACAGCGCCAACATCCGTATCGGCGGTCTTTTTTTACCTTAATAGTTGTTCGACCTCCACATTTACCGAGGTCCTTTTCCCATGCAGAAGTCCAAGTTCTTCGAGCCATGCATCGAAATCGTTGTCGCTTAATCGTAGTTTTTCATGAAGATGCGAGGATTTAAAATTTTTCAGTTGTTCCATATTTTTAAATTTAAATAAGAATGTCATGTTTTCATAACATTCTAATGTTATATACCAATGTTAATCGATTCATAAATTAATCCTTTCTTTGTTAACGCCTCTTATTTTGAGAGGAATGTCTGATTTAAACTTGCCACAGGGAACTAGAGTCAAATTGAGGAAGGAAGAAAAATTGACCATTATGTCATTCATAAGGAAGGAAAAAAATGAAAAAAAATGGAGGGGACCAGGCTCGGAATTACCAAATGATTAATAAATTTTATTTTAAATTTCAGGCACTTTTAAAAATTATTATTTTTCTATTTTTTAATGAGTTCCGTCGCAAAAAATCATCGAGGACCGGGCCTCAAAGGATGGCGAATTTTAGTTAGAAATTTAAAATTTGAGGTTTTTTTGGAGTTTTATTTATTTTTAAAATTAAAAAAAATTTTTTAGACAAAAGAAGAGGACATTAGAAAATTGGTTGGAAAATTTGGAGAAATACTCGAAATTAATTTGCCTAAAGGGAGGGACAAACGCTTTCCAAATTCTTGTGCTGGATTTTGTTTTATACAATTTAAACGAAGAGTGGATGCTGAAACAGCTAAAAAAGAATTAAATTTTAAGCAGTTCAATGGAAGAAAGATTGCTTTGGATTGGGCTATGAATAAGGATGAGTGGGAGAATAGTCAACATGAAGGTATTTGTTAGGTTAAATTGTGGGATTTTTCGATTTTCTCTTTTTTCCATTGATTAGAAAATTGGTTAGAAATTAGAAAATTGGCCCTCCCTTTAGACAAATTAATTTCGAGTATTTCTCCAAATTTTCCAGCCAATTTTCTAATGTCCTTTGATTAGTTCCTTAAATAGATCTCGGGTTTGTTCTCTTATTGGCCTTTTTAATCAGATTTAAGAATTCATGTTTAACTCTAATTTCTGAGCCTGGTAAGATTCAAATTCTTACCCCTTTCCTCTTTTTTTCTTCCTCAAAGATAGGAATGGTCAGATTAGGTCTAACAGAACGTAATAAAGTAAAATTGAGGAAGGAAGCAAAGTCTAACTAATTTTAATACTTTGAGGAAGAAATTAGTGAGGTAGGAATTTTTATTTTATCTTCTAATTCCCCTGTTATTTTCCACCCCTGTAGGGTTCAAGCACTAATTTTTAGTTCTTTCTAAAGTCGCAAAATTTTTCTAGAAAATTCAAAAGACGCAAAAGAAATTAAAGACGAGCCTGTCGACGTTGAAATGAATTCTGGGACAGAAGAGGAAATGTCAACTAATGGAACAACAAAAAAAGGTTTACCCTTCTCTTTCTTATAAAAATATTTTTTAGATTTAAAATCAGAGACAGACGACGATGATTACGACACTTGTCATTCTGACGAGTCTGACGATGAGGATATTGAGGGTGATGACTTTGAGGATGAGGAAGATGAAGAAAATGGCACGGAAGATAAAGATGATGAAATTTCAAATGAGCTAGAGCCAAAAGAATCGAAATTTGTTAAAACTGGAAAAAATGGGAAAAAACATAATTTTAAGGTTTTTATTAAAAAAAAATTTTTTTTAATTAAAAATAAAATTCAGAAAGATGAAAACCGAAAGAATAATAATAATCCTCGTCAGGGTGATGTGGCAATGAGCGAGGGAAGGGTAGTTTTTCTTAGGTAACGATTTTTGATTTTTTTATTTTTGCGCTAATGGTCTCGTTTGTTTGTGACATTTTTTCCACGTTGAGGGTCTGGAAATGTCAACTTTAATTTATGAATATTTAGCTTTTATAAATCTAGCCTACGTTGGAATAACCAACTAACAAAAAAGATGAAGAGAATGAAATAAAAAATAAATTTTTTGGAGTTTTCTTTAGCTTTAACATTTGAAAAAATTTTATTTTTTGATGATGATTTGTTTATGATACTTTATGCTATGATTTGCTATATCCATTAGAATTCGGGTCGGATTGGAAGAAAAAATCCGGATACTGGGCCCGGCAAATTGAAAATTCGAACTCTAATATTTATGCTATCTATGCTTTAATCATTTTTTATTCCTAGAGCTGGGCACTTATTTTTGTACTATATCTGGGTTTATAATGAAACCAGTGGTTGCGTTATTTAAAAACGAGAACCTGGGGAATAGTAGTAAAAAATGTCGCACTCAAATGTGACTTCTCAAAATTTATCCAAAAAAATTTTTTTAAAGAAATTTGCCTTTATCTTTGACTGATGAGGGGCTTAAAGAATGGCTTATTGAAAACAAAATTGCCCCTTTCTCTTTGGCTATATTATGTCGTTCAAAACAAACAAAATATCCAACGGGTGCTGCATTTGTTCATTTAGTCGAAAAATCTACAACCGATTTATTTTTGGAAAAATTGGAAAGTGTTAGTTTTTTTTCATCAATTATTTTTTATGGAAGTATTCTAATTTAGTGATTACTTCATAGGTTTTTTGAGATATTGATGTTTATTTTTTTATTTTATCTTGACTAATACTTGTCCTTTTATGCCAACTTTAGTCCGCAATTTTTGTCTGCAAATGGGTTCCTGATTTGGGGTTTTCCAAATTTCGAGCCTAGGTCTTAGGTCATTGAATAGTACCTAATTCTTTGTGATTTGATTTTGTAATAAAATTAGGACTTTTCACTTGAACTAAATAAAGTTATCTTAATTACCTAGTTATGGCTAATTTTTGTTGGGGCCCGAGAGCACGTGAATTAACTGGCTGGGTCTATCTTTTGGGCATAATTTTGATAGATAATCTTTTTTCAATTAAATATTTTTCCAAATTTATAGCCTCAAGGAATGCTTTTTGATGGCCGTCGTTTAATCGGATATCGAGCAGTTGACAAAAAATCGGCAGATTCATTTAAACGTCCACAAGAAGAAGATAAAAATCCAAAAGACAAAAGAAATCTTTATTTGTTGAGAGCTTCTTTAATTAGAAAAGGAACACCCCAAGAGAAAGGAATGTCTGAAGATGATGCAAAATTACGTGAACGTTTATGTCAATTTGCAAAGAAAAAATTGCAAAATATGATTACTTTTGTGTCGCCAACAAGACTAGCGGTATAAATTTTATATAAATTATATTTTCTTTCCGGAAATTTTCTATTACCTTAAATTCTCTATTTTATATGCAACTTCCAGGAAAACTTATAATTGTAAATTTCTTCCGGAAAGTTGTAAATATTTATATTAAAGTTTTCTAATTTATATACAATTTTCCGGAAAATATATTTCTTTCCGGAAAGTTTTAAGTATTACCATTTGTATTTCCCAGAAACTTTTTTCTTTTATACTATATTTTTCCGGAAAATTAAACTTGGATATAATTAAATTTAGAATGTTTAAAAGAAAAATTTTCGGGAAATAGAAGTGTCTATATTCTTTCCGGAAACTTTTTTATAAATATTTTTTTGAATAATTAAATTTACTTTTGTACATTCGTTCTGGAAAGTTTTAAGTTTTCCTTATTACATATTCTATTCCCGTCAAGTTTTTTCTTTTAACACTTCCGGATTTAATTGTATATTTATGTGTTGTATTCTTTCCGGAAAATTTTAACAAATTATTTTTATTTTTAAATAATACCAACATTTTTTTAATTACAAATTTTTTTATATTTTTATAGATTCACAATATTCCATTTAAATTTACTGATGAACAATTACGCCATCTTTGTCGTGCAGCAGCAGGTGTTTGTGACAATTCAATAATGGAATGTAGAATTATGCGTCAAGTTAAAGGGGAAGATAATAAAGGGAAAGTAATTCTTGGAAAATCAAATGGTTATGGATTTGTGGCTTTTAAAGAACATTCTGCAGCTTTACAATGTTTAAAACAAATGAATAATAATCCTCATATGTTTACTAATGAAAGGGTAAAAAATTTGTTTTATAATTTATTTTCCGGAAAGGTTATATTAAATTGTATTTCATTTCCGGAAAGTTGAAATCCTTATATACATAATACTATTTTTTCCGGAAAGTTAGTGTTTAATAATTCTGATTATCTGTATTAGTTTTTCCGGAAATGTTATAGTTCTATTCCTTCCGGAAACTATTGGTTATTATTATATTTTCCGGAATTTTTTCTCTGTTGTATTACATATTTTCCGGAAGGCTTTAATTTAAATTTATAAATTCTTTCCGGAATTTTTTAATGTTTATTATTCTATTAGTTTTTCCGGAAGAACTATAATTATACTTTTCCGGAAACTTGTATTAATTCTTATGATATTTTCCGGAATTTTTTCTGTTATTTTATTTTTCCGGAAGGCTATATAATTTAATTTAAATTTAGTCTCTCCTTCCGGAATGTTTAAATTTATAATTTATTTTTTAAATTTAAGCGTCCAATTGTAGAATTCTCTATTGAAAACTTGAATGCTTTAAGATTAAAAGAGCGTCGTAAACAAATGAGTAGAGGAGAAATAGTTGCAGCATCAAATAATAATAGCAACAATAAACAAAATAAAAAGAAGGATATTAACAAATCTGAAGAAAATTTTAAAACAGGAAATGATCCTTCTGCTTTAGAAAAAACTAAAAAAGAATTTATGAAAGGAGGACAAAAATATTTACCAAAAAAATTTGGAGAAAAAAAGAGGCATAAAGATATGCAACAACAAAATAAACGAAGAAAGAGATCAGATAAAGATGATAATCAAAAATGTAAGCGAAATAAAAGGTCGAGTAAATAAATTTGGGGGAAAAAAGAAAAAAATTTTTTTGAAGAAATTTTTTAAAATGAGAAAAAAAGATTATATTTAAAATTGAACATTTTGCGCATTTTTTTGTCGGTTTATTTTTTTACTACAAAAGAAATTTTTGTTGTCTTACAAGAAAATTAATTTTCACAACATTAAAAATTGAAAATGATTTATTTTGAATAAAAAATATTATCAAAATATACTTTTATTTGATTTTAACAAAGAAAAGAGAGTTTTTTTTGACATTAATACCCCGTAATTATCAAAAAAAATTTTTTTGATAGTTAGTATTACCATATAATTTTTATTAGATTTTTAATTAACCTCTCAAAATAAAATTAAAAAAAAAGATTTTATTGTTCGAATTTCAAAGTCTTTATTAAATTGCATAAGCAATTTAAAAAAAATAAAATTTCCTTTTTTTTAATTTCTAATTCAAATTAGACACATCAGGATCAGCAAAATAGCATTCCTCAAATTTTTAAAAATTATTTAAAAATATTTTTAAATTAAAATACCCTTTCAATTCCCATATTAAATTGGTCTCCACGACCTTCATTAAACAAAGACGTTACAATACGGAACCATCCCATTTCTCCCTAAATTAATAAATTTTTTACAAACTTAAAAAAGCCCTCCAGAATAGCTCACCCAGGCTTCTCCCCAACTATTTCGTACAATCCAGTATTCAGTTTTTGTTTCTTCATCCCAATCCCATCCTGTTACTGAGACAATATGGTTTGGCTGAAAAATGTGAGAAAATATTAATTTAATTTTTTCTAAAAATCTAGAAATAAGGGGTCTAGACAAAATTTATTTAATGCCCGGATAGATGGCGAAGAACCGCTACCGGAAAAACAGGCCAGGCAATGGAAAGCCTGCCAGGGAATGGAAAGCAGCCTGACAGGTAATGGAAAGCAGCGGCCAAGCAATGGAAAGCAGCCTGCCAGGCAATGGAAAGCAGCGGCCAAGCAATGGAAAGCAGCGGCCAGGCAATGGAAAGCAGCGGCCAGGTAATGGAGAGCAGCCTGCCAGGTAATGGAAAGCAGCCTGCCAGGGAATGGAGAGCAGCGGCCAGGCAATGGAAAGCAGCGGCCAAGCAATGGAAAGCAGCGGCCAGGCAATGGAGAATGGAAAGCAGCCTGTTTTACATTCCTGCCAGGAATGGAAAGCAGCCTGCCAGGCAATGGAAAGCAGCGGCCAGGCAATGGAGAGCAGCCTGCCAGAAATGGAAAGCAGCCTGCCAGGCAAAGGAGAGCAGCTGCCAGGCAATGGAAAGCAGCGGCCAGGCAATGGAGAGCAGCCTGCCAGAAATGGAAAGCAGCCTGCCAGGCAAAGGAGAGCAGCTGCCAGGCAATGGAAAGCAGCGGCCATGCAATGGAAAGCAGCCTGCCAGGCAATGGAAAGCAGCGGCCAGGCAATGTAAAGCAGCGGCCAAGCAATGGAAAGCAGCGGCCAGGCAATGGAGAGCAGCCTGCCAGAAATGGAAAGCAGCCTGCCAGGCAAAGGAGAGCAGCTGCCAGGCAATGGAAAGCAGCGGCCATGCAATGGAAAGCAGCCTGCCAGGCAATGGAAAGCAGCGGCCAGGCAATGTAAAGCAGCGGCCAAGCAATGGAAAGCAGCGGCCAGGCAATGGAGAGCAGCCTGCCAGAAATGGAAAGCAGCCTGCCAGGCAAAGGAGAGCAGCTGCCAGGCAATGGAAAGCAGCGGCCAGGCAATGGAAAGCAGCGGCCAGGCAATGGAGAGCAGCGGCCAAGCAATGGAAAGCAGCGGCCAAGCAATGGAAAGCAGCCTGCCAGGCAAAGGAGAGCAGCTGCCAGGCAATGGAAAGCAGCGGCCAGGCAATGGAAAGCAGCGGCCAGGCAATGGAGAGCAGCGGCCAAGCAATGGAAAGCAGCGGCCAAGCAATGGAAAGCAGCCTGCCAGGCAAAGGAGAGCAGCTGCCAGGCAATGGAAAGCAGCGGCCAGGCAATGGAAAGCAGCGGCCAGGCAATGGAGAGCAGCGGCCAGGCAATGGAAAGCAGATTGCCAGGTAATGGAAAGCAGCCTGCCAGGTAATGGAAAGCAGCTTGCCAGGTAATGGAAAGCAGCCTGCCAGGTAATGGAAAGCAGCCTGGCAGGCAATGGAAAGCAGATTGCCAGGCAATTGAAAGCAGAGGCCAGGTAATGGAAAGCAGCCTGCCAGGCAATGGAAAGCAGCCTGCCAGGTAATGAAGCAGCGCTACCGCTTGCGCTGCTTTTGGCTGCTCTATGGTTTGACTAATCACAGGCAATGGAGAGCAGCCTGCCAGGTAAATGGAGGCCAGGCAATGGAAAGCAGCGGCCAAGCAATGGAAAGCAGCGGCCAAGCAATGGAAAGCAGCGGCCAGGCAATGGAAAGCAGCTGCCAGGCAATGGAGGCAATGAAGCAGCGCTACCGTTTGCGCTGCTTTCGCTCACCACGTGCTTGTGCTCTATGGTTTGACTAATCCCGAAAATCGGGAATCCCCGACGTTTTTTTGTAAATGCTAGATAGTGAGAGGATCTCCCTTCTTATGAATCTAGGTCCTGACTTTAAAACTTGAATGTTTTTAATGGTTCCACTTGATTTTCAAATTATGGAATTTTTTAAGCACATTCCTAATCATTACAAAAAAATTTTCTTTACAGGATATTCCCCATGTTCCCTATAAATTCCAGAAGTATAGTTCAAATCAAATTGAGGAGTACACCCCATTGTACAAGAAATAGGTCCTCGATTATGTATTTCAGACATCATTTGAAGCCTTCCAGTAAGCTTCCCAAAGTCCTTAATATAATAGCGGGTGTAGTTTTGAATAGAAAAACATTTGTCAGGCCAGCAGCTGCCACAACGTGTGAATGGTGTACATTCGAAAAAAATTGATTTAATTTTTTGAGAGAAATTTTTTTGAAAATTGTTCTGGAAATTTTTTTGAGACTTTTTTAAGTTCAGTTAGTAACAATAACAAACAAAAATATATCCCCCTTTATCGACCAAGTCCAACAACATCCTTTTAATGTAACAAAAAAGGAAGTCCCCCCCCCTACCGATCTATCACATTAACGCCTGTTTTGTCCATTTTAATTTTATTCCCGTCTTCAGATATTCCCCATATTATCTTCCTATAAATTGAGCAGTTAATTTTGTACTGATCTCTCTTTTTTATCAATTTTTATCAATTATTTTTAGATTTTTTACTTTCATTGACTGCCTTGAAATTATTGCATCCTTCCTCGACAAGTCCAACTGTTTTTGCATGTTCTATAAAAAATAAATTTTTTTTGGGGGTTTACGATTGTTTATTTATTAAACATCAAATCCTTTAAAAATATTTTTTTCAATTAGACTTACCAAAAACATCCTCAGCCGTACCTCCATTACACCCTCTCCCTCTTCCATTACAGGCAATTATTTCCTATTTAAATAAATTTTTGGAAAAAATATTGTTCTCAAGATTTAGTCTCTACCTGTGGAGAAAGACTAGTCATTGGCCACCGATTTTTTCTAGCAATATTAAAACGGTCATTGAGAGAACCTATAAAAGGAAGCTTTAAGTAGTTTGTCGGTTTAAGGAATATAGGAGGTAAAAACGGATATTTCCCTTATTGGAATACACGTTTCACCCATCGCTCCACAGTCTCATGATGCTCATTTGCTTGGCAATTATGCCATAGAAGAAAAGCAAGGCACAGAAGTAAAGGCAGAATTAATAGAATTAAAATGGAAATAAAATTAGGAAAAAATTCCGGAAAGAAAAATCCGGAAAGAAATTCCGGACAGAAATTCCGGAAAGAAATAAAAAATAAATTTAATAGGAATTAAATCTTTCCGGAAATACTGGAAATATTTAATTTATCAAGAATTAAACTTTCCGGAATAAGAAATAGTAAAATTAATATTTTCTGGAAATTAGATACTTCTTAAACTTGTTTTAAAAATTAATAGAAGTTTCCGGAAAGTTTCAATTTTAGATTAAACTTGCCTAAAGATCCAAATACCCAACAACCACCACAATAAACAGGAATGTGTTGGTTGCGAGTAGGCGAACAGAAGTTAATTCCATCAACATTCCTCCAGTCCCATTTACGGGGGATGGAAAGTTCAAATCCTGGGAACTCGTAACTTCTTGGATATGTTCTATGCTGGACAGGTTTATTTCGACGGAGAAGGCAGGGGCCTTGAATATGGCGTGGACGTTCGTGGATGTTTTGAAGGGGAGAGTGTCTAATTGGAAGAGACTTTTTTGGATGTTTTTTCTTCTAAAATATATTTTTTTACTTAAATTTTGCTGAAACAAAATACCCTTGCTTCTTGTTCCTTCACCATCTTTTCCCAGTCAGAGAACCAAGGAATTACTGGCTCTACATAATTATCGTTTTCAATCTCTTTGGACTCCATGGATAAACTAGAATCTCTTCTCTCTTCAAAAATATCGGTATTAGTCGATATAGAGCCTTCTTCCTTTTCATTATGAATATTATCCCGATCCTCGTTGTTTTTCAATTTATTTTTAAGATGGATATTGAAATGTGGTTTGGGCATTGGAATCGGTGGCAGAAAGACAGGAGGGGGAGGAAGAGGTGGCAGAAAGACAGGAGGGGGAGGAGGAGGAGGAGGAAAAGGAAAAGGAGGTAAAAACGGATATTTCCCTTCTTGGAATACACGTTTCACCCATCGCTCCACAGTCTCATGATGCTCATTTGCTTGGCAATTATGCCATAGAAGAAAAGCAAGGCACAGAAGTAAAGGCAGAATTAATAGGGAAGAGAAAGAATTTCCGGAACGTTTTATATTCATATTTCCGAAGCTTAGCAAAGTTAAGTCTAAAATTAAAAACACTAAAATAAACTTGAGTTTTGCGTAAAGAAAATAACCCTAAAAATATAGAACTTTTCCGGAAAAGATATGCTACCACTATACCTACTATACCATACATTTTTACCACTATACCATACATTCTTTCCGGAAATAAATATAAATATAGAACTACAACTTTCCGGGTTATATTTTCCGGAAAGAAAATAAATAAAAAATATATGTAGAACTTTTTCGGAAAGAATATAACTATAATATAATCTAAAATAAGCATCTTTTCCAGAAATATAAATAAACACCTATTCAGAATTACAACTTTCCGGATTGTATTTTCCGGATAGTTCTAATTCTATTCCTATGTATTTTGCAAGAATTATTTTGTATTCTATTTAATAAAAGAACACAAAAACTGACTGATTTTTATATAATTTATTTATTTACCAATGTTTGGTTTATATTTTTTATCAGATGCCGAATTCTTATCAGTAAAACAACAAAATTTTGTATAAATAAATTAAACTATTTTTTGAACGAATGAGACGATAAAAAACAACAAAATATTGCTGATAATTTTTTTCTAGTTTGAGCTTTTTAATTTTTATAATAAAGTACACTTATATTTTATACTAAATTTTAGACAAAAATAATGCAAAACAAGCATCAGAAACAGAAAATAAACGAGCCTTTAATGAAATAAGTATTTACTGTATATGCTCGAATAATTACCCTCCCTCAAATAATTACCCCATTCAGAAAAGGGTTGAACCAACAATTATCCCATTAAAAATAGGTATAATTTGCCTTTGTAAAATGATCTCAAATAATTACACTCTCTCCATTAATTACTCACTTCAAATAGTCACCCGGGGCAATTATTCGACATATAAGGTTTTTTAAATAAATAGGAATCATCGTAACAGTACCAAACAACAATTAAACGGCTTGTTTTAAAAAAATCCAAAATTTCTTTCAGATTAAAAAATCTTTTATTTGGGTCTCAGACAGCCAAGGGAGTGTCTTCAAACAATTGTCCGATGAAACACGGAATCAATCATCATCGACCCAAACGTACATTTCGTACTTATCTAGCTGTTATTTTTCTCTTTTCTTTTTATTGTCCCTCAATTTATTTAAAATTATTTTATGGGTTGCAAAAGAGAGAGAAAAGAACAAAAAATATGAGCTTTATGCAGTTTTATGCAATTTTCAGAATTTTAAATATTTTTATTTTCAATACATATTTAAAAAAAAAGTTTTTATATACAAAAAAGAAATACAAACAATTTGAGTATAATTATTAGAAATAAAATTTGTTCAGCTAATTTTCCGGAAAATAATAAGTATCAGAATTACAACTTTAAGGAAGAATATTTATTAATAAATCAGAATTTAAACCAGAATTATAAACTTTCCGGAAAGTTGTAATTCTGGTTTAATAAAAATTCTGATTTATTAATATTCTTCTACAACATTTTAATTCGAATAGTTACCTAGTGTATTTTCAGGACAATTAGTGAAATAAAAAATTTTTTGATTTTCGAAAGAAATTTTAAATATAATTTTTAAAATTTTTTACAAAAATTAATTATTTTAAAAATAAATTTTAATATAACATTTTTCCAACTATAATTTATTTTATTCCAACTTATCTTCAACCTCCTCAACCTCCTCCTCCTCCACTCCTTTTCTTCCAATCGGCCTAATATCAGAATAATACAAAAGAAGAAAATTTTTAATTTTATCTTCATCAAATTCTTTATTTATTTCCTTCCGACAGTCCTGACAAAGAAAGTGAGGGGGAAATTGGTATTTTGGAAATTTGGGGTCTTCTGTTTCTCTACCATGAAGTCTAGAATTGACTAAATTGTGTGCCTTCCATAAATAAAGAAAAACGTCCTCCTCTCGATTTATCTAAATTTTAAAGGAAAATTTAGGTAAATTTAAAGAAAAAATTTTTAATTTACAGAAGTTTCGATTCTAGCAGTTTTTGTGGTCATTTTACGAAAATGAACTCTGCAATGGTCACAGGCAAAAAAAGATAACACCCAATCGCGAATTGCTAATAAAAGACGTAAGGGATCAAACGAGTTGTCTGTTAAATAAAAATAAATTATTTGGATTTTTTAAAATTGAAATTCTGGTTATAATTCTGATTTTTTAAAGAATATAAGGAATAATGTATTCCTTTAAGTTCTTTCCCTTTATTCTTTTCCGGAAAGTTTGCAGTTTGTAACTTAAATATTTATTTTGTTTCCGGAATGTTTTTCCGGAAAGTTCTTAATTTTAAATATACTTTATAATTTTCCGGAAGGTTTATAATTTTGGTATCATTTATTCTATAGTTCTGGTATCTCCGGAAAGTTTTAATTTCACTTGTAGAGGCCTTTTCCGGAAAGTTTGTAACAGAACAGGAATAATCAACATAATTTTAAGCTTCAATTAGACCTTTCGAATTCTACCCACCTTTTTGCCCATTTCTATATCCATTGACTGTTAACACATGAAATAGAGTCCAAAGCCCACAAGTATATCCGCGTAGCACTGGAGAGCTTCTAAAAATAATATTTTTTAGTTAAAAAATCCCCCAAACCCTTTACAATGTTCCCATTCTTCAGAAATTGGAAAAGGATTTTTCTGATCATTCTAAAAATATCTTAAAAATTTTAAATTTAAAAATTAAATTTTGCCTCCGCTCTAAGAACTTCAGCTTTCCATGCTTCAATAGGTATAGCTTCTCCCAGACTTCTTTGTTCATTAATAAAATCGCGGAGATGGCTAAAAAATTTTTTGGGGGAACTTGAGAAATTTAAAAAAAAATTCTTTATTAACGTAACAAATAAGGAAGTAAAATGATAATTCCGGAAGAATAAACTTTCCGGAAGAAATAAAGTATAGTAGATGGTATATGCTCAAATAATTACCATTGGGTAGCTATTGTTTCACCCTCTCGCTAAAGGTTAGATTTAGTTGGTAGGGGGGGGAGTAATTAGATGTAAGGGGCAATTATTTGAAAGAGCATTGAGCATATACGGTAATGCTAAATTTTTGAAAAATGTGTTCCCAAAAAATAATTATTTTTAAATAAACGACCTAAAAACAACACGAGCTCGACTGCTAGCATTCAAAAACTGAAAAAAAATATTTTCAAAAATTTTAGAATTTTCTAAAATTTTTCAAAATTAATTTTAACCTCAATATTATCTTTTTCATTAAATTCATTAATTTCTCTAGAATTTTGAGAAGCATTAAATTCTGTCTCTCTAAGTTGAGGATGGATTGTACGATGAGGGAAATACTTTAAAATTTTTTTTTTATTTTTAAATATCAACATAAATACATTAGCTAATATATCCACAAATTCATACAAAGCTCTCAAATTTTGTCCAGTAATATTTTCTCCTCCAATCATTTGAACATCGTTAAAAAGTGCTGAAGAAAAAATAAATATGTATAAATTAATAGATTTAGGTTTCTTAAACTTTTCGGAAGAAATGAAGCATAATTGGAAACTTTTCCAGAAAATGTAGAATTGATAGTTTCCGGAAGAAATAAGGTATTTTTAGAATAAATTATTTCCGGAAAGTATAATAATTTCCATAAGAAATAAATTTGAACTAATATCTCCAGGAAAAAATAGAAAATCAGTAAGAAATAAAGTAAAATAATTGCTTCAAAAAATATAAACGTTTCCGGAAAAATAAGAATAGAATGATAGTTTCCGGAAAATAAACTTTCAAGAAGAAATAATCTTTCCGGAAAGGTCAAAAATTCCGGAATAATTGCAGAATTAATTACTATATGTAGATTAATTGTTTCCGGAAACTGAGAAATTATGTTTTATTTTTATATACCAGTTATCCAAAATTAATTTACTCATAACTATAATTAAAATAATTTACCAATACGCGCACTCTTTAACAAATCCAATTCAGAAACAAAATAGGCACGCTTACATCTTTAATAAAATTTTTTTTTATTTTTTTTTCAAGAATTGCCTCACATTTGAGGAAAATTGTTACAAAACTGTTCAATATTTTCACTTCCCGAAGCAAACTTTTTTCTAGAAGAGAACTTGCTCATTGATCTTTTACTAGTTTCTTTGCTATCATTGCGTAATAATTGTTCAAATTCGTTAAGTAGAAGACGTCTAAGTCTTCAAAATTAAATTAAAAATTATTTTTTAGAAGAAAAACATACTCAGCAATATAGGCAGGAGAACGTTCTCCTCTCCTAAAAACCGCAAATGTTGGAAAATCTTTGATTTGTAGAGCATTTGCCAAAGCATTATTTACACACCTTCTGGCAACAACTTTGTCAGCATAACCGGAAAGGTCTAATAAAAGTTGCGCGCCAACTAGGGAATTTGTATTTGATTCGAATAATACAATAAGGGTTGATATATGTGTATCTATTCCTTTCCATAAATTATTGTATGTTTCTACACTTAAATTAAAAAATTTTATTTATTGGGGCATAGAAATCGAGAAAAAATAGTTTCCGGAAGCTATATAAAACCTTCCGGAAGCTATATAGTACATATGAATTCCGGAAGAATAATACCTTTAGTTAAATAATTTTATGGGAAAATAAGCCTTCCGGAAAAGTTTACAAAATAATTTTATCTTTTCCGGAAAAATATATAAATATAACACAGAGCTTTCCGGAAAATAAATAAAAACACAAATATACCCACTCTTCTAGCCATTCAAATTTAGGCCAATCCTCATAGCGATTTTCCTCATATTCCGTTAATAGAACGCGAGTTATCTCTTTAATTTAAATTAGGATTAAATTAATTATTTACTCACGATCTCTCATTTGAGCTAAACTTTGATAGGGACGCAATATCTGGCCTATAGAAACACTCGAATTTAAATTTGTCTCTAAGCTGTTTCGAGGAAAATACTTTAAAAAATAAATTTATTTTAGGAAAATAATTATATTTTAAAAACTTTTAAGAAAGGATAATGGGTGATTGAGCTGTCTTTACAGGTATCTAAATTTACTGGGTCAGCACAGTTTATCTGTAAATTAATAAGAAAATTTTTTAATTTTTGGAAAATTACAGCAGCCAATTTAATCACTCCTTGCCATGCCAACAAGTCTTTGGCCAATGCTTTATAGAGACGAGAATACCTGTAAAAGTTCAGGGGATTATTCTCCTAGTAATTTCTTTAAAAGTTTATTTTATTAAATATTAAGTTTCTCAAGTTTACTTTCAATATAAATTTATTTTAGTATAATTCAAGTTTTTAAGTTTGATCTTAAATTTGCTCAAGTTTTTCTAATAAGTTTACAAATTTAAACAAAGTTTATTTTTTATTAATTCAAGTTTGTAATAATCAAGCTTGTTTTCCAAGTTTATTTTTAAATTCAAGTTTCTAGTCTAATTCAAGTTTCTAAGTTTGATCTTAAGTTTGTTTAAGTTTTCTGTTTAGGTTTACAAATTGAACGATTTATTTTTAATAATTCAAGTTTGTAATAATCAAGTTTCTACTAGTATAATTAAGTTTTAAGTTTAGTCTTAACTCAAGTTTATCTATATTCAAGTTTGTAATAGTTCAAGTTTGTTTTCCAAGTTTATTTTTATATTCAAGTTCCAAAAACTTACGCTCTACAATGTCCACACCAATCAGAATAAAACTCAACTATGATGCTTGTACAGCGCCCATTAATTTCGGATTGTACCTCTCCGGAAACAAAATTATTATTAGATTTATTAATTGAATTATTTAATGAATTATTTGTATTTTCATCCAAAAATAAAGAATTTGAAACAATTTTGTTTGGGTCAAAACAAAATACAGTATCGTTAAATGATTGGTCATCCAATTGTACTACAAAATCGTGGGCATCGTAAAGTGTTGGATTTGTTCCCTAAAGGTGTAGAAAATAAAATTTAATAAAATATTTTTATCTTCGTAAGTTTTATCCAATTAGGCAATGTTTTGAAGTTTTTAAGTTAGCAATAATTCAAGTTTATTTTTTAAAGCTTGTAAAAATCCAAGTTTATTTCAATTTTCAAGTTTGTGGTAATTCAAACTTTTTAAGTTTTTAAAGAAAATTCAAGTTTATTCCAAGTTTTAGGTTTGTACTAATTTATTTTTTAAGTCGTTAAGTTTATATTTTATCAAGTTTATATTTTTATTTTTCCAAGTTTTTAAGCTAGTAAAAATCCAAGTTTATTTTTTCCAAGTTTCTAAGTTTGTAATTTCTCTGTATATAATCTTAATCTTGAAGGGGGCATGTCTACGATAAAATAACGTTACCTTAGGAACAGTTGTATAGTCAGCAAAAATAGCCAAAGTCTCTCGGTTTTGAATGAAAATAATTAAAAATAAAAATAAAATGAATCTCCAACACAAAATTAACGAAAAATGATAAAAAGGATAATAAAAAGTTGCTGAATATTTGGTAAAAGAATAAAAGGATTTGTAATGATTAATAAACATTTTAAAAAAAATATTTTATTTTAAAATAAAATAAAAACCTGCTTATTTGGAAAAGCAATAAATAAAAATATACAAATAAACATTTTTTCGCTTTAAGCCCGGTTATTTTTTTTTCTTTGGAAAAAAACGATCAGACAGGGTTGGTGGTAATATTAAAAAGGTGTGAAGGGAATAAATGCGCAAAAATTAGAAAAAAAGGAAAAAAGGATTTGGGGAGTTCAGAGAAGGAAATTTTCTTTTTTTTAATATTTTTTGTTAAAGGTCCAGATTTTTGGAGGACGAAAGGAAAAAGGAAAAGTAAATCGAATTATACACACTAAATAGCTAGTCTGTTCTGGGTCATGCAATAGTTACAAAAAATTATTTTTTTTTCTATTTTGAGGAATTTAGATATATTTGTGAGTGGTTTTGTATTAATTTCATCAAAAATAACGCAACACAAAGCCTAATCCTTCTCGAAAATCGGAATCTATTTTTTAAATTTATTTTAATTTATAAATAAACTCTTTACTTAGTTATCAAGTATTTTTAAAAACAGCTCCCCTCCTCAAAAGAAAATTAAAATTTTATTTATTCTCTTTTGTCTTTACTTTTAAATCTAAAAAAGGCACTAAATAAATTCAAAAAATATTTGATTAATAAAACAAAAATAATTAAAAACCCAAAAATTAAAATTCCCAAAATTATCAAAATATCCAAATTGTAAAGTTGAAAAACGTTTAAATTTCTTGCTTCAGAAAGTAATTCTGGTAAATAACCTCCATTCTGCTCCAAAAAGCGAATATTCTTTAGCAACTTTTCTCTGGCAGAGAAAGGCTAAAAATTAAAATTTTTTTAATTTTCAAATAAATTTTTTCTTTAATTTTATAGGTGGTTTTTAGTCATTTCAGTGAGAATGGGACCGTTGACGCGCAACTTTGTAAAATAGCCATATAATCAGCTAGAGCTATATAAATTTTTATAATTATTTTTAATGTTTGTATCTACCTTCTCTAAAAATTTCAGAATTTTTCTTTGAATATCTCCAAAGTTATGGTCAAAAACTATTAAAAATAGTTATTTTTCAGCCTTTTGGATACTCATTTGGCCATAACTTTGGTAATTTCTAACCAAAAATTCTGAAATTTTCAGCGAACATAGGCAAGACTTTTATCAATAATCGTACAAAATTTTATGGCTCTAGCTTCTTTTTTGGCTGTTCTACAAAGCTTCAACTAAGCAACGTTTAGCCCTCTTTTTCCCTTTCCAATGCAATCGAAGATTATTTTCTCCCAAAATAAAATTCAGAATAATTATTCTGATTAAAAAATAAATTTAAAAATTAAAATTTGCCTTATTAGCCAATAGTTTACTCAATCTTTTAGCCTCTTCAGCATATTTAGGGTCATTCAAAATTGTTTGAATACCCCCCACAAATTCCTCCTTTCCATTTAACAAGAGCGCTTTATTAAAACTTTTCCCCCATCCATTCCTTTCGGGAACTAAGCTATTCCGTCTTTGTTCTGCAAAAAATCCAAAACTAATTATTGGAGTTGCAGACAATGCTGCTTCCATTAAACTGTTATAACCACCATGACTAATAAATAATTTGGTGTTTGGATGTTCTGAAATTTTTTTAAGTTTTAATTGAATAAACTTGAATTATTTTAAGTTTTGCTTAAGTTTTGAAATAAACTTGATTTTAGATAAGTTTGTTTTTAACAAACTTTCTTTTATAATAAACTTGTTTTTAATTAAAATTGTTTGAAACAAAAGTTTTTAATAAACTTGGTTTACATAAATAAACTTGTTTCTATAATAAACATGTTTTAAATAAACTTTTTTTAAACAAACTTGTTTTAAATGAACTTTTTCTTAAATAAACTTGTTTTAGATAAACTTGTTTCTACAATAAACATGTTTTAAATAAGCATGTTTTAATTAAACTTATTTTAAATAAACTTTTTTTAACTTGTTTTTAACTAGACTTGTTTTTAAACAAAAAATCTACCTAAAATCGCTCTCTGCGGTGCCCAACTCGTCAAAAAAACATTAGAATAATTTTTCGACATTTCTAAACTATGTTCATCACCTTCACTAATTTTAACAATAAAATTCCATTCTTTTAAACTTCCAAACGAAGCAAATAAATTGTTAATAAAATTATTAGGTAAAGTATTAGTATTTAATAACGAGCCCAAAGAAAAATAAATTGTTCCCCTTCCTTTATTTATTTCAGTTAAATATGGCTCTTTTAAATTTGTTGTTTTTGTTTTTGTTTTATTAAAGCCTAAACCTCCAATATACACAACATTTGGATTTATTGGACGTGGAAAGTCCACAAATTCGTCTACATTAACAAATACTAATGGTGTTTCTTTGACTATATTTTGTATAGTTGGATAATTTGATCTTTAAAAAATTATTTAATACTCTCTAATAGACGCCCAGGCATTTTATTTTTTAATTATCACAGTTTTAGAGAGGGGTGTCCTCCTATTGGAGAGGCATCTTTTTATTAGAGAGGGGTTTCCGACGATCACCATCGAAGGTATGAGTTGAAATTTTTTAATTACTCTCTAATAGACGCCCAGGTATTTTTTTAAATACCCATAGTATTAGAAAGGGGTGTCTTATTGGAGAGGCGTCTTTTTATTAGAGAGGGGGCTTCTGTGTCATCTTCAAATCCTCTTCTGACTTATCCCAATAGGATATGCTTAAATAAATTTAAACAATTTAAAAAACCCTACCCAAATCTTCGCCTAAATAATTCATTTAATTCCTCAATTCCATAATAAAAAGCCCTTTCATGCACAAATGTAGCTACTAAATTACTAAATCTTTGGTTTATAGACATTTTATCACTCATAGGAACTCCATAAATTGAAGGAACATAACTAGCTGGGAAAGGCATTCCAACAAGTGAAGAAACGTGTTCTTGGATTGGACAGCTGTCTAGGCGAAGATTTTTGTTTTTTTAATCTTTTATTTTAAAATTCGATTTTTGACGTTTTTTAGTTGATTTAAAAATTTTCAAAAATTTTTTTAAAATTTTTTAAAATTAAAAAAATTTTTCAGAAGACTTTAGCTCTCATATAAAAATGTTTTTCCATCAAAAGGATTCGAACCTCCACCCTTTAGCATATATTTCTAAGCATTTTCCAACTACACCAAGAAGGTATATTAAGGTAAAAAATTGATTATTCGGTTAACATAAAAATTCACCGAAAATACAATTCACCGTATAATTTTTCCAAATTTTCGAAATTTTTTCAAAAAAATTTTTTTTTGAAATATTCTAATAAAAAACCAACCTAACTAAAAGTATATGAATTGGAATTCCAAACAAATAACTCAATGCTGACCCGCAAAAATTAATTTGTTCTCCAATAAAAAGATCAAATTTTTCATTTTTTAGTTGTTCTATTAATTCGGTTTGAGTGTCCAGAAAGTCTTTAAAAATTCAAATTTTATTGGGAAAATGAACTTTAAGTCTCCAAGATTTATATTTCAATAATATGAACTGGGAGACTTTTTCTTCCTTCCCCATAAGACTCTTAGTGTCTATATAATCTCTCACTTATCCCACGTGGATAGGTACGGACTTTTGTGTTAATGGGTGAATAGAATTTGTTCTTGGATTGGAATAGGAGCACCGCTAAGGCCCCCTCTCGGCCCCTTCTTATTAAACACTACTTCCTAAGTCCATTCCATTCTAATAGTGAGGACATCCAGAAAATAGGGGGTGTCTATTAGATATTCATTAGAGAGGGGGTTTTTATTAGAGAGCCCACTTCGAATTTTTAAAAATAAATTTTCACGTTCGCAAACTTCATTGATAGTATTTTGAAAATCCTCGTCATTTTTATAGCCTGTAATAAGAGACCAAGCTGAAGCTTCTTTAAAATAAATTTCTGTTAGACGCCCTTGTATAGTTTCTTTAGCATTGTTTAAATCAGTTCTTACAGAAATCTTTTTTTAAATATTAAAAATAATTTATTTAAATTAATTTTTACTTTTTTAACTCCTTTTGCTGAAGATCCCTCAAATTCAGCTAAAGGCTCCATATATTCTACTTCAAGTATTGTCTGTTTATTAAAAAATTTTATAATTAATTTTTGACAAGAGATATTTTTATGAAATTTTGCATCTAGATTCCTACATGTTTTAGCAAGCTTTTCTGAGAATTTCAGAATTTTCGGTTTTATATTCCAAAAGTTATGGTCCAAAAACTACCAAAAATCAGCATTTTTCACTATAATTCTGGTATTTTTGGCCATAAATTCTGAAATAAAAAACCAGAAATTCTGAAATTTATAGGGATGTTAGATATCTTGATTGAGGATATTTCTACAAATTTTTGTGATTTTAGTTTGATATTTGACTATTCTTTTTAAATTTCCGAACCACATTATGTCCATCACTAGCTAATGCTTCCGCAACTTTAGCATTCAAAATAACATGACTACGAGTTAAAGTCTGACTATAAACCAGAATTTTATAAGCTTTTAAAACTTGACAAAGTTGGAATATTAAAAATAAAATGATTAAAAGAATATTTTTCTTCATTAAAAAAATTTTTTTTTACTTAATATGAAAAATTTTATTTAAAATAATTTTCGATAAAATAGCTTCTTTTTCGATAAAAATTATTTTTCAACTGATAAAATGATAAAATAAAGTAAATTAATATTTTTTATTTAATTTTATAGTTCTTTGTTTATTTATTACATTAGTTGTCTATAAAAACGTGTCACAAGACCACGGGTCTTTCAACTCAAATAACTAATTAATGAATTAATATTTTGATAAGCTTTAGATATCATTAGATAGAGAATTGAATGGACTACAAAATACAAAAATAATTTTAGTTTAACTACAGATAGAAAAAAAGTTGTGGGGCAAAATGTTGCTTTAATCGGTTTTGAACACAAACGATTATTTTACTAAAATTTAAAAAAAACTTGTGAACACAATTTTAATTTTATTAAATAAACAGCTAAATTAGCTATAAAAATACAGAAAATTAAAATTTTAAAATTAATTTAAAAAATAATTTTAAGTAGGAAAAGATGTAGTTATTGTAAACCTCCTTCACTACATATCAGTAGGAACAAAATTACTTATAAAAAAATAAAAATTAATAAAATTAATTTTTAAAATTTAATTAATTAATAGAATAATACAAAAATAGGAAATGTATTTTTTAAAATAAATTTTGGCAAGAATAAACAATTCTTTTTGATTTTTATCATTATCAGATTCATCTTTAAGATCTATTAATTTAATAATTAATTCTCTCCTACATTTTTAATAAAAAATTGAAAAAATAAACAGGTAAACGGGACAATAAATTATTTAAAAAATGATAAGGAGAATAAATAGAAGAGTACAAGAATTTAAAGAAAAATAAACTTTTAAAAATTTAAAAGTACAGTTCAACAGTTCAACTTCTCTTTCTTACAAATTAGTAAAAAAAGATGGCAATTTCGCTTAATTTGCAGCTAGAATTAAAAAAAATGCAGAGAAAACAAATTAATTATTCTTATAATAAATATATTAAAAAATAAATATTTTTCTGTTCGGAATATTAAATAGCATCCCGAAGCCGAGATGCTCGATGAAAAATTAACTATAATGTCCCGGCTGTGGAAAAATTCATTGGATGGGAGATGGAATACATAGAACCATCATGGAAAGGGCCCAACCCGAAACAAACCCAGAATTAATTTCTGAAAGTGCGCACACAACATAAACAGAATTGTCATGATATTTTTCAAGCATTTCCCCTTCTTGTTGCTAGTAAAGTATCTTGGCCCTTTTACTTGTTTGTTATTGAAAATTATTTTTTTTAACGTCACCAAGTCAGACGTTGAATATCTCACGGTTTTAATTAAAATAAAATAAATTTCTCAAAAATATTTTTTGTATTTTTAAAAGTTATTAAGCATGAAAATAATTCATTTTACTTTACTAAAACCCTTTAAACGTTAAATAAAATATAATGTCCAATTTCTTTGATATTTTCATTATATGGGATTTTTGGGGAAGTTTATTACTTGGTTATCCTCTAAACTTTATTCTGATTTTTTTAATTATTTTTAAAACACCAAAAGAAATGGAAACACACAGCAGAATTCTGATACAAAATTGTGTTTTGGATATTTTATTCTTGACATTGCACATGTTTATGCAAGTGGTAAAACTTTTAGAAAAACCAGAGTTAAATTTGAACAAAACTAAGTAACGAAGAATAGAAATACAACATACCGGAAAGAAAATAGAGAATTTAATTCTATATCGGTAATCTTCCGGAAATTTTATATTTTTCCGGAAACATTAATAAATAGAAATTAAACCAGAAACAAACAAAATTAATAAAAAAAACCAGAATAAAATTAAAACCAGAATTTAATAAAAACAAAACCAGAATTTAATAAAAACAAAACCAGAATTTAATAAAAACAAACCCAGAATTTAATAAAAACAAACCCAGAATTTAATAAAAACAAAACCAGAATTTAATAAAAACAAAACCAGAATTTAATAAAAACAAACCCAGAATTTAATAAAAACAAAACCAGAATTTAATAAAAGCAAACCCAGAATTTAATAAAAACAAAACCAGAATTTAATAAAAACAAACCCAGAATTTAATAAAAACAAACCCAGAATTTAATAAAAGCAAACCCAGAATTTAATAAAAACAAACCCAGAATTTAATAAAAACAAACCCAGAATTTAATAAAAACAAAACCAGAATTTAATAAAAACAAACCCAGAATTTAATAAAAACAAACCCAGAATTTAATAAAAACAAAACCAGAATTTAATAAAAACAATATTTTAAGTTTTATATAAGCGACAAGGATGGAAATACAATTTTTATTATCACTGACGGGATTTTGATTTATTTTATGAAAGAAACATTTAATCCGTTATTATTTTATTATATGAAACTTTTCATCATATTTATTTTCAATTTAAATACAAACGGATTATGTTTTCAATTTATATATAGATATTTAATTTTGAACAGGTAAAAACAAAGAAAAATCAGAATTTGATTAAAACTAAGCAGAATACATGTTTTCCAAAACACAACATTTTTTTAAATAAAAACAAATATCAGAACATGTTTTTTTCAAGTTCTGAATTTTGATACAAACATTTATTTTTTTAACAGAAACATGAAAATTGGTGTTCGACGCTATTTTTATATGTTTTCGATTGCTGTAATAATAAATGTATTTTATATTTTGGATGATATTTTCGCTGTTATACCATATTTTAATGGAGGTTTTAAACAAATTGATGATGATAATTTTAATAAAATATTGCCATACATTCAATGTAAAACAATTGATGTAATTTTAAAAATTTCTTTTTGTTTTTAAAATAATTTTTATAAAAAGATGGGAATGGCGTCAATTGTCCTATTATCATTTATTGAAATTACTCCATATTTTATAATAATTATTTGTGGAATTAAAATGGTTAAATACGTCAATGCACATACTGGATTTGATCAAGAAATGAAAAGATTGTTGAAACAATTAACAAAAACATTAATAATTCTGGTATGTTTTAAATTAATTCTGGTATGTTTTGAATAAATTCTGGTATGTTTTAAATTAATTCTGGTATATTTTAAATTAATTCTGGTATGTTTTAAATTAATTCTGGTATGTTTTGAATAAATTCTGGTATGTTTTAAATTAATTCTGGTATGTTTTGAATAAATTCTGGTATGTTTTAAATTAATTCTGGTATGTTTTAAATTAATTCTGGTATGTTTTGAATAAATTCTGGTATGTTTTAAATTAATTCTGGTATGTTTTAAATTAATTCTGTTATATTTTGAACTAATTCTGGTATGTTTTGATTTAATTCTGGTATGTTTTGATTTAATTCTGTTATATTTTGAATTAATTCTGATTTTTTAAAACATTTTAATGATATTTAGGCTGTTGTTCCATTTGTAAAACATGCTGCATCTTTACTAATTATATTATTTATTGAAACAAACAACAATAAGGCAAACATTATTCGATTAATTATTTATCATTTGTTTCATTTTACACCTGTATTTAACTCAATTGTTTGTATATTAACAAACAAACCATATCGAAATGCTTTTTTTAAAAGTATAAGAATACTTCCTCAATAATTTTTAAAGTTTATATTTTTTGATTGCCTTGCTTAAAAAGCAAATGATAGCAAGTTTTGCTTTTTAAATATGGCAAAACTTGAAATATAATGTTTAAAACTTAATAGAATTAAAACTTGTTTGAATTTAATTCTGATTTTTATTTTAATAAGTTTGAATGTTTAGAATAAATTCTGGTTACATGTTAGTAGTAACCCCCCCCCTTTTGTCCCACTTAAAAGTGGGACAAAAGGAGGGGTGTGTCGGCAAATCAAAGGAAGCCAAAAGGTGAAGACACATTCTATTTCTCTAACCACCCCTTTGTCTCCACCCTTTTGTCCCAGTTAGTAGTTAACCCCCCCCAAATCGCTCCTCCCAAATCGCTCACCCCAAATCGCTCACCCCCAAATCTCTAAAACCTAAACCTTTTGAAGCTTTTTTATTTTGATTATGCCGTCGACCTATACCTTTTGATGGGGTTCAAGGGAAATTTATAAAAGGGTGAGGGTAATTAATCATATTTAAAATAATTAATTACTTTTTGAAGGTAAAGGGTGATGACAGGTGTCAAATAAATTAATATGTTAAGAAAAAAGAGCGATCTGGGTGGAAAGGATTAAAAAGTTTGAAATGATTAAATTTGGCATTTTGAAATATTTTTAAAGGGACTTTTTAATTTAAAAATAAATTAATAAAAATAATTTTAATTATATAAAATTAATAAAATATAAATTTATAAAATTTTGATAAAAAATTAAAATGATTTCAAAAAAAGAGCGGAAGTACAAATGTAAGGGGAATGTAAGGGGGCGGAGCTAATTATTTCGAAATACCAACTTTCAAAATGTCAACTGACAGAATGGCAAATTTATAAATTGGAGGGAATTCAAAATTTAAAAATTGGGGGAATTTCGAATTTAAATATTAAAAAAGATTTTAATTAAAAATTCAAAATTTAAAAAATTAAAAATATATATTAATTAATTAATTAAAAATGGAGAAGAAAAAATTTTTAAAATTTTTGACAAAAAAATAAAATGATTTCAAAAAAAGAGTGGAAGTACAAATTTAAGGGGATTTCAAAATACCAAATT
Organism: Meloidogyne arenaria; assembly: GCA_036172955.1. Lineage (NCBI taxonomy): Eukaryota > Metazoa > Nematoda > Chromadorea > Rhabditida > Meloidogynidae > Meloidogyne > Meloidogyne arenaria. Next base: position 3,221,472 of record JARQAB010000040.1, read on the forward strand.
TATAAATTGGGGGAAGGGGGTGGCATTTAATAATTTTCAAAAAATTTCTCAATGTCAAAGAATAATAAAAATAAATTATAAAATTTAAAAAATAATTAAATTAAAAATGAGGGAGAAAAAAATTGACAAAATTCTAGAAAAAAATTAAAATGATTTTAAAAAATGAACGGAAGTACGAATGTAAGGGGCGGAGCTAATTATTTCGAAATACAAAATTTAAAAATGTCAAGCGACAAAATGCCACATCGACAAAATGTCATATGACAAAAGGCCAATGTCCAAAAGGTCACCCGATAAAATGGTAACTTTAAAAATGTCAAGCGAAAAAATGCAACATCGACAAAATGCCAACTTTCAAAATGTCATGTGACAAAACGCCTACTTTAAAGATGTCAAGTGAAAAATGATAAACGACAAAATGCCACATCGACAAAATGTCAATTGACAAAATGTCAAATTTATAAATGGGAGGGAATTCAAAATTTAAAAATTGGCGGGAATTTCGAATTTAAAAATTAAAAAAGATTTTAATTAAAAATTCAAAATTTAAAATTAAAAAAATACATTAATTAATTAAGTAAAAATAGGGGAAAATAAATTAGACAAAATTTTGAAAAAAAATTAAAATGATTTCAAAAAATGGCCGGAAGTACAAATGTAAGGAGTGTAATAAATTATTTCGAAATACCAATTTTTAAATTTTGAATGACCAGAAGTACAAACGAAAGTTAATAAAAATTTTTTGTAATATTATATGAATTAAATGTTTTTAAATATTGTAAACAAGCTTTAATTTAAATTTTTCTATTACTCAAATGATTGATGATGATTAATATTTTATCGGAAGCATAAATTTGTTGTAACTTCTCTCCTTTCTCCTTTGAAAAAGTATTTCGTAATTAGGATATACTCCAAAATCGCGAGTATAAAAGGTGAGATTTTTTCATTCTTTATATCATTCACTATAAAAACTAAAAATAATCTAAAATAAAAACTTATACAATGTCTTTTAATAATGGACAAAATGGTCCTTCACCAACTAAACGCCCAAGATTCTTTATCAAGAATCTACTTCCTCATTTATTCAATACCACACAACGCGGCGCTGGAACAAACCTGCAAAATTATTACAGACAAATCGATTATGAAACTCAATTTAATAGTAAATTTAAAATGATGGGAACTACAGGAAAGTTTATTATTGAAAAACTACCGGAAAATCCAGAGGAATTATTGAGAAAAATAATTCAAGAATGCATGGATCAAACCGTCGAAGCATCAAAGAATCAATCAATTAATCCTGACCGATTAGGAGCATTAATTTCTTCACAGTTACTGGATAACGATATATGGATACCAATTAGAAAACTAGAAAAAGATACAATAGACAACATATTAACAAGATTTCAACTTGTTTCGCAATCTAAGATAGAAAGGGGGTCGCTTTATGGGCACCCCTTCACAATAAAAGTCCAGACACTGGGTGTTTCATCACTTCAGACAAATCAATCGATTAAAGGGCGTGCACCACAAAAAAAGGAAATTGACCATTTTCAACTAAGAGATGAATTATTTATTAAAATAGCTAATCCAAACAACTTATGCTTATTCTATGCTTTGGAAATTACAAGAAAATATGTTATTAAAGAGTTGGGAGATAGAAGAAAATTTAATAGATATATGCAATACAGTCATCGCCAAATGAAAGATGTTTTTGATCTTCTAAAAGCTACAAAAATTCCAAATGACCTTCCTGAATATGATGCGGTGGTTTACGTACCAATTGTTGTGAATTTTTGGAACAATCAATATAAAGACGCAGGATATAAATTTAAAGTATTTGTTTTTGGAAGCACCAATGAGAAACCTATATTTAAATATGGAAATGATAATTTCAATGTACCAATCTCAATTTTTCACTCAAATAATCATTTTGATGGAATAAGAAATGTTGGAGGAATGTTCGGATTTAAACACAAATATTGTTTTACTTGTGAAAAGAAATATAGAAAATCAAAGGAACATGATTTGAGATGCAAATCTCTCTGCAGATTTTGTGGACGTATTGGAAGTGAACGTCCTTGTATGGCAACATCAAACTTTTTCAAAAAATGTGATGACTGTGGGAAAAAGTATTTAAATGAAGATTGCTTTGAGCATCATAAGAAAAGCAGCAATTGTCGGCAAACAAAAATATGTGAAAAGTGTGGTGTAATATGGTCAATAAAAAATTATAAAAGAGAGGAGCAAAAGCAGCACGTTTGCGGGCAAAAATGGTGTCAAATTTGCCGTCAATATCATAGCATTGAAAGAGGTTGTTACATTCGCCCTTTGGAACCTAAAAAATCACTTCCGTACCGACTAGTAACATTCGATTTTGAAGCAACACAAAATGAGAAGATAAATAATGTAAATGAAGAAAGACGGCTCCACAAAGTAAATTTCATTGCCGCAACAGTAACCTGTACAAAATGTATGGAAGATGGAAAAATATGGCGTTCACCTCTGAACCAAAATGGAAACAGTTGCACAATCTGTGGGAACAATCGATCAGTAACATTTTCACATCAGCCATTCACTCGAACAAAAGTCGATAAACAAACTGTCACACAAAATCCGCTCAAAGACTTTATTCAATGGATTCTATTTGAACTCAACCCTCAATATTCAACAATGGCATTTTCACACAATGGAGGGCGTTATGATATGGTTATGGTATTCAGAGAAATTTATCTGAAAGGAGTTGTGCCATCGATGATTCGTCGTGGTAATAAGCTTTATGAATTAAAAATTCCGCGCAACAATAAATGCAATGAGGTTATATTTCGTGACTCGTATAATCTCTGTCCAGTGGCTTTGGGGAAGTTGATTGGAGCATTTGGACTACAAATAACTGAAAAACAATTTTTCCCTCATCTGGCAAACATCCCCAAAAATTATGGGCGAACACTTCAACAATTACCCTTAAAATCTGATTATTTATATGGAGGAATGCCCCCTCAAAAGCAAAATGAATTTGACAAATGGTATGAAAAAGAAAAAAATCACCGATTTTGTTTGGACGAAGCATTGGCTGAATATTGCACAAACGATGTAGATATTCTTACAGAAGCACTTATTGCTTTCAGAAAAAAATTTATGGAAATTAGCAAAAAGAAAAATACACAACCTGGATCATCTCAAGAAGGGATTGATATTTTAAGAGATGCAATGACGATAGCATCAGCTTGTATGAAACATTTTCGACTTAATCATCTGCAACCTGAACACTTGGCAATTGTTCCTGAAAAGGGATATGAAAACTGTGATAACCAAAGTGAACTTGCACTAAAATATTTACAATGGTACGAAGAGACACGGGGAGTTCAAATCCAAAGTGCACATTCAGAAGGTGGAGAACATGTGGTAGCTGGAAGATACAAGGTAGATGGATATATAAAGGAAGAAGATAGAGCAATCGAGGTAAATGGATGTGCTTGGCATGCATGTGAAAAATGCTTTGGAAATGATTTGTATAAAATTCTACCAAATGGAAAAACAATGGCTAAGACTAAAGAAGATGATGAAAATCGTTTGGCAATTATACGACAATATATCAAAAATGTTGATATAATATGGGAATGTGAAATTCGTCAAATGCTACGCCGCAGCAAAAATATGCGAAAATCATTTGCAAATTATCATAACAAAGGACCAATAAATATTAGAGACTGCTATTTCGGTGGAAGGACAGGCCCTTTACAAATGTACTTTGATGCAGATTCAGAACAACATAAAATTGCTTATTTAGATTTTAATTCGCTTTATCCATCAACAATTGCCACAATAGCATTTCCGGTTGGTCATCCGAAAATTTATGTTGTGCCTTTACCTGAACAAAAAGTTAATTGGAACAGGGGAGATCAAATTCCATTCAAAGGAATTTTGAAAGTATTTTTAATACCGCCATCGCATTTGGATGTCCCTGTAATTCCAGTGAAATTTGATGAAAGACTTCTATTCCCACTATGTAGAAAATGCTCACTCAATTACCCAAATGGAGCAAACATCAAAAATTACCGATGTACACACAATGATGATGAAAGAGGCTGGGTTTCAACATGTACATCGATTGAATTGGAAGAGGCCTTAAAAGTTGGATATACAGTTAGAAGATTTTATAGAGCACTACATTATGAGAAATGGGATGAAAATTTATTTAAAAATTATGTGGCAGAGTTTATGGCAATGAAGATCCATGCTAGTGGGTTCCCTGAAGGAATAGAAGGAATTGAAAGTGAGGAAAGATTTATAAACGAATGCAAAGAAAAATTTGGAATTGAGCTTGATAGAGAAAAAATGGTACCAGATCAAGCTATGCGCTACATATCAAAACTAATGCTCAATTCTCTATGGGGAAGATTCAGTCTTAGGAATGGTCAATCAAGAAGTGTAGTCATTGATTCGCCAACTGAACTTATCGAATATGACAAGAACAACTCAATTGAAATACAATCTATCGATAATTTAACTGAAGAAACAATTTTACTAACTTACAAGCAGAAAGAAGAATTTATTATTGAACATGATACATCAAATATGGTGGTATCATTATGGACAACATCAGCAGCAAGAATAAAACTATTGAAAGCAATGCAAAAGGTAGCTGAATCACCAGGATGCAATCTTCTCTATGGAGACACAGACAGTATACTATTTTCTCATCCAAAGACCATGGAATGTCCTCTTCAAACAGGACCTCATCTAGGAGACTTAGCAAGAGAATATGCAGGATCTGAAATAAAAGAATATGTAGGAGGTGCGTGCAAGGCTTACGCACTTAGAATGGAAAGCAAAAAGAATGCCAAAGTTAGTAGTGTTCTGAAAGTACGTGGCATAACATTAACTGCTGATGTCTGCAAAATCTTACATTTTGACAGTTTCAAAGAAAGTGTACTTCATTATGCAAATGGAGAAAATGGTAATGAGGCAGATGATGACCTGGATAGAGGAACAATTATGATTGAAAATCCAAACTTTATACGGCGGAACGTGAAGGATGGTACGGTTTATTCAACTAAGATGAGAAAAATATTTAGACCGATAATACAAAAAGGAATTATATCCAATAACCTCAAAATTGTACATTTTGGACAAAAATGATTTCATATTTTTACTTATTAAATATTCACAACTGTATTTATTTTTTAATTGAATAATAAAAATTTGTATATTTTAAGAGAATATCACATATTTTCAGTAAAAATAGGCAAAAAATAGGGTGAGGCTGTACCACATCTAAAAATAAAATTAATTCATAATAAAAACCTATCTTAAATAAACACCCATTACTCAATATTAAAAAATATCGCTATTTAAATTAAAAAATTTAATTAAAAACTAAGCATTTGAAAAAATCTCTAATAGTTTCTTTATTACAACAAATATTTTTAAAATGTTAATGTTTTCAATAATATTCATATCTATTCTGTCCTTAGTAGTAGAGAGTTCGGACGATAAAACCAGGAAGAGAGAATTAGTGACAACAATATTTCGGAGGACACCATTACCAATATGGCGGAGAACACCACCACCACCAATATTTCCTAGCAGAGAAGAACATAATTTAATGGAAGTACCAATATGGCGAAGAACACCTCCACCAATATTTCCTAACAGAGATGAAAATAATTTAACGGATATACCAATATGGCGGAGAACACCTCCAACAATATTTCCTAACAGAGAAGAAAATAATTTAATTGATATACCAATATGGCGGAGAACACCACCGCCAATATTTCCTAACAGAGATCTTAATAATTCTGGCGAATTTCGACGAGGCGATAAATTAAACAATAGTTTATTGAATAAAACGGATGGAAAAGAAAGTTTAATTAAGAAATGGTTTGTAAAAGATATCTGTCATTTGAAGAAGAGTGATATAGCAAGACAAGTTGAAATAAAAAATATGGGGCGTTGGATTCTACGTTGGGATCTTTGGGACAAAAAGTTCAAATTTGGAAAACATAATAGAACAGATTACATCATGTATTCAAGATGGCGATTTTTATATGAACCTCCTATTTCAAATATTATAGATTTTTTCAAAAATTTGTAAACTATTTTAAAAAATAATTTTTTATTTTTGATATTAATAATCATTTTCATATGTAAATTTATAATTTGTTTAATATTTAATTAAAATAAAAATTTCAAATTAATCAATCAAAATATTGCGTTTTTCCCATTGATTGGGTTTACCTTCTATTTCAATCCACAATATTCCTGGTCTCGATTTTGGTTTAGTGGGTGTAGATGTTAAGTTTCCGTCGGATATTGGAATACTATTTAGACTAGTTGTTGATGTAGACGAACTTGCTTGTGTGCGCCGTGCTGTAAAAGTTATACCGCTTATTGTTGACGGGGGTGATTTGGGTGATGAAGGAGCAAAACATACAAGCTCAAGCGGGAAGTATCTCTCGCAAATTCCATCCTTTGTAAACGTTCTTGCGATAACACATTGATGAAACGGATATTGGAGTTTTATTTTGTGATGCGCAAAGAAATGTGCCGCAACCGATATATTAAATGGATAACTTAAATCGCCGTAGGCCTTGATTAAATGAGCCCCTGATGTTGTAATTCCGTCACATCGAATTGTATATCTCAATCCATTCCTATCTGAATAGGTTGTCTCTATCTTTCCGCTTTCATTTATAAATTTTGAAATCAAATCTGCATTTTCCTGAAGCATTAGTCTATATCTCACCAGATAAATTGGACAGTCCAATTTTATTGAAATATCTTCCAAAATCGAATTCATTTTTATCGATTAATTTAGAATGTTTTCTAAAATGTTCAAATGAATTTTAAAATGACAAGATTTAAGAAAATTTTGCCTTTTTATACTCAAAATTTGGCCTTGAAAATTGATACCTATTACGAAATATTGCAGTAGGCGGGACTTGTGTGAGTATATAAGGCAATAGATTTCCCAATTTTCATTCATTTATTCATTCATTCATATAAATAAAATTTTAAAAATAAAAATGAGCGGATTAAAAAATCAAAAAATCCCAAAACTTGAATTAATTAATGAGCCAAAAAATGAGGAAGAAGAGATAATTGAAGTAGAGATAGAAAAAGATACGGAAAAAAGCAATAAATCAAAATCTGCTACTTCAGAAATAAACAATGGAAAAATTGAGAAGAAACATGGAATAAATCCGCGTATACTTTGGAAATTATGCGCATGAAAGATACCCCAAGGATTGAAATAAGAATTTGCAAAAAATGTGCTAATGCGCTTTATTATGATAAGAATAAATTTACTCAGAAGGACAATGGAAATATTGGAATTTGTTTTGAAATTTGTGAAGGCTGCGCGAAATTAAATATGCAGCTCAAAGATTTTGTTTCAGAGTGGGATGAGAAGAAGGTACAGAACATAAAAAAATGAATAAAATTTTCAACAATATTTTTTACATAAACTTGTTATTTTTAATATTAATTTTAATAATTGTAATAATTTAATTTAAATAAAAATTTTGGAATTTTCCTTATTATTAGTTAACATAGGAAATTTTTCAATTCATTAATTCAAATTCTCTTTTTCGGAAGCCACGCCCATTTTCTGTGTATAAATACTGAAACATTCCCCAAGATCAAACTTCCATTCAAAATTTGAATTCATTTATAAAAATATTAAAAAAATGTCAGTAATTGAAAATAATTGCCAACTCTTAGAAAAAGTGCTCCCTGAGGTTATATTTAGTGTGTCTTCGTCTGGTGTGACAATTTCATCACCACGGCTCATAACAGCACGTTTTGTGGAGTTTGACTTAGCAGGAAAATGTAAAAGTTGCAAGGGAGAAAATGTTGACATTGATTTTATTGTTACTCCGAAGGATGTAACCTTATATTGCAACCGCCTAAAATCAGAAAAAGTAGTAATGTGTTACGTCCGAAGGTTTAGCCGAGAGACTGGTGTCGACGTGCACAATAATAACAGTTTATCCAAGAGAGAAATGACAATGTAGGCGAAGGGATTGAGATGGAACAGACGAAGGAGATCAGGGACTAGCCGGGCTAGTATGATCCAATTAGACTGACGCTTACAGTGGCTTTTATAGTAGTGTCACCACTACCCAACACCTTCCCCTTTGAAAGGTTGAGGTTGATTGTTTAGGCATTACAATTTTCAATTTCACAATTTTCAATGCCTCCTCTTTTGACTAGAGGTTTTAATAACTATTTTCAATATAGCTTAAAGCTATCAATACAATCAACAATTTAGCCACAGCGTCTCAGTCTCTACTAATACTCACAACAATAAAAACATGTGGGATGACAATTTTGGGGCAAAACAAAATTTAAATTACATTACAAGAATTTACAAAATATCACAGTTTGTCATCTTAATCCACATCTTTTTGTTTTTCTTCTTGACTTCTGGTCGTCGACTTCGACAGCGCACACAAAATGTCCAACAGGGCAATCGCACGTCCTTGTTTGATGTTCCTCTTGTTGGTCGCTGTTCCAGAAGTATGTCACGTACACTTTCCATAGTGTTTCGTGACAATTGAATTCTTTTTATTGGAATTTTGAAATTGCAATTTTTTGGACTTACATTCTCTGAACGCCAAATAATTTTTCTTTTCTACAATTTGCAATTTCGAATAATCTTCTTTTCTTTGGAATTTTTTGGACTTACATGCATGTGAACGCCAACAATTTTTTATTCTTTTTCAATTTCCGAATGCTACAATTTTTCAATACTATTTTTCTTCAATAAACTCCTTCAATAGTATTTTACAATTTTTTACAATTCTTCAATGTAGCAATATTTTTCTTCAATTCGGAAATTTGTCGGCTTTTTTGTTTTTGTTTTGTTGTGTGCTTCAGGACTAATAATTTAAGCATTTTAGCTTTCAATTCAGGTATTTCACCTTTCAATTTATGTGTCCATCACGCACTAACAATTCAATTTTTTAATGCCGACAATTTACGACGTCTGTCCACTCACAATTCAATAATCCTTTTCAATAATTGCTTCAAGCAATTTTTTCCACTTCGCCTACTCTCTTTAGCTACTTGTCTCCTCTGTTGCTGTTGTCGCTCGTTGACGCTCCCGTAGACGAACTTGACTGTTGACGAATTCCGTAGTCGACCGCGCCACTGTTACGTCCGAAGGTTTAGCCGAGAGACTGGTGTCGACGTGCACAATAATAACAGTTTATCCAAGAGAGAAATGACAATGTAGGCGAAGGGATTGAGATGGAACAGACGAAGGAGATCAGGGACTAGCCGGGCTAGTATGATCCAATTAGACTGACGCTTACAGTGGCTTTTATAGTAGTGTCACCACTACCCAACATAATGTTTGACCATATCTACGAAATTCCTCAACAATGTATTTTTCGAGTTAAATCAAAAGGGAAGAATTTCAATATCATTCACAAGGAGCCAAAGTGTAATGAAAAAGATTTTATTAAAGGAAATGAACAGATGACTATCAAGGAATTTTTGTCAAAGTTTTCACAAAACCACGCTCAAGTAGGAATAGAAGAAGAAACAAAAGAAAATATAAAAGAAGACGATAAAGAAAAGAAATTAGAAGAAAAAGATAACCTTCCAAATAAAATTAAATCTTATTAATCTTTCAATTAATAATCCTCCAATAATCATTAATCATATTTTATATTTTTAATTTTCGATAAATATTTTTAAAATGAATTATCATTTATTTTCCAATAAAGATTTGAAATTAAAACTTCCATTTGGCTGTATTATTAGCGGCCCAAGTTCAACTGGGAAAAGTACGCTTGTCCGAAAATTAATTTTCAATTCTGAACAACTTATTGAGCCTATTCCAAAATCTATACTTTATTGCTATGGCGAATATAATACTCTTGTTCCCGAACTACAGCGAGCCGGAGTCTCAGTCTATTCCGGAGTTCCACCTGAGGATCTTATTAAGAAACAAGAACAACCTGCACTAGTCATTCTTGATGATCTAATGTACTCAATTGACGAAAAATATTTATCGGAACTTTTCACAAAGAAATCTCATCATCTCAATTTTGGCATAATTTTTATCACTCAAAATCTCTTCGAGAAAAAACTCAAAGTCGCACGTCAAAATTCTATGTATATTGTATTAACTCGCGCACCAAATAGTGCATTGGCCATCCGAAATCTAGGAGTACAATTATTCCCAGGAAGATTAAACTATTTTCTAGACGCATATCGACAAGCTACAAGCAGCAGTAATTATTCTTATCTATTTATCGATTTACACCCAGCATCAGATCCAACACTTAGACTAAGAACAAATATATTTAAGGACCAAGAATCAGAAGACTCATACAATTCATTACCTATTATATTTTTACCCAAAAATTCCTCTAATTGAAACCATGTCAGCGAATATTAGTCAACTTGTCAAGGACAACCTACATTTCCTCAAACAACTCGCAAAAACTCGCTCACTAACTAAAAGAAAACAACTTTTAAAAAAAGCTTCAATCGACCAATTACTCTCTCTCACTGAAATTTGTTTCAATATTATACGCAGTCAATTTAAACTAACTAAAAGACAAAAATCTCGTCTTCTACCATTCGCTGATTTTGTTCGCCGTGTGAGTAGATTAAAAACAGAAAGAGGAGCCCGACGTACAGTAATACAAAAAGGAAGCGGTTTACCAATCGGATTGTTTCCTGCCCTCCTAACCCCAATCATTATTGAATTAACAAAAACATTAACAAGCAATTTATAAAAATGGCAAATAAATTTATATTAGTTCCTGAAGATATATATCGCGGATTACTTACTCAACCGACACCAGAAACTGGAAATATTAATTTGGATTTTACACGAGAAAATCTGGAAAATATCAAAAGACAAAATGCCAACACTGAATTAAAGAATATAAATTATAATCAGGAATTAAGACGTTATTTACACATGTTGAAGGACCAAAATGAGAGACCAATGAATGTTTCAATAAGACAAATGGAAGATCCAGCACTGGAGCAAATTAAAAAATTACTTCCCCTACTCCAAACAGACTCCAATGAAAGTAATCAACAAGTACTTAAACAAAATAAAACCACACCAAAATTTCCACATCTAGAAGAGTGTGCCGATTTAAATGAAAATGAGCTTAGTATGCATACGGCCGATGAGGAATCTCCGGATTCCAGAAGGAAAACTGAACCAAAAAAGACAGCAATAAAAGAAAAAACAAAAGAAATATTTGAAAGTATGAAGCAAGAGAATCTTGATAAATATGATGTGAGCACAGATGGAAAGATTCTAAGTAAGAAGGGCGGAAAAGAAATACAAGGAAGCAATGCACAAAAATCTATAGAGTGCATACTCCGAACAGGAATCAGTGGGAAATTGAGATGGGGTGAATTGACACCGCCAGGAACATCTGTTCTAGAAAATAAATTAAAAAGTGATCATAAAATTTGGCCGTTGATAGAGAAGGCACGAGAAAGCTGCACTCCAAAAAGAACTTATTCAAAACAAAAAAGAAAAATACCTGAATCCAAAGAAATAGCTGAATCAAAATGGAGACCTCCAGCAGAATGGAAATGATTTTAGATAAACTTTACAATGATCCAGCGAATCCAGCAGGATTTGCTGGTGTAAATCAGTTATGGACTGAGGCTAGAAAAAAGGATGCGAGTATTAAAAAGAAGGATGTTGAGGAATATTTGGAAGGAAATAGAACTTATACAATTCACCGTCCTAGACGCGTACACTTCAAAAGATCGATAACATATCCATCTGGGTATATGACAGATGTTCAGTGCGACTTGGCAGATTTTCAAAAATTATCGCGGCAAAATAATGGGAAAAATTATGCACTTGTGGCAATAGATGTTTTAAGTAAAAGAGTTTTCGCTGAACCTGTTCGCACTAAAAAATCAAATGATATGATTGATGCATTTGAAAAAATTTTGTCAAGAATGGAAATGCACCCCCACCGAATTTTCAGCGATAAGGGAACAGAATTTTGCAGCAAAGAAATTATGGATTTCTTTAGGAAAAAAGATATTGAGAAATACACGGCAACCTTTTCATCAGTTAAAGCATCTCTAGCTGAAAGATGTATTCGAAACATTAAACAGAGATTATACAAATTTATGAGTGAGAAACATACTTTAAAATGGACAGAAGCATTACCAAAGATAGTAGACGCAATAAATCATTCAAAGTGTAGGATTTTAGGCGGATTAAGACCAGTTGATGTAAGATTTAACAATGCAAAGAAAATAAGAGAAATGGTATTTGGTCCTATTGGAAAAAGTAATCTTCGAAAAAAACCGCGCTTTAATGAAAATGATCATGTGCGTATGAGCAGAAGTAAAAATATTTTTTCAAAGGGTTATCTCCCAAATTACAGTGATGAAATTCTTCATATAGATCTAGTCAAAAAGAAGGCTAATCCAAATAGATACCGCGTCCGTGACGATAATGGAGAATTATTTAAAGGATATTTCTACCCTGAGGAATTAACCCGAGTGAGGAAAGATGAGAATACTAGTTACAGAATTGAAAAGATTATTAAGAGTAGAAAGAAAAAAGATGGAAATAAAGAATTTTTTGTTAAATTTTTTGATTATCCTCAACCCCAGTGGATTGACGAAAATCAGTTTGTATAAAAGACCAATTTTTCATTCCCCATAAATCATTTGTAATCATTTTTCACTTTTATTGTTCAATTTATTATTATTATTTTTATTGAAATAAATAATGGCTAATACATTCTTTGTTGTTCTTCCTAGCAATGTTAGTGATTACCCAGATAATAAACCCAATAAATATCGAGTGCATCTGCCTAAACCAATAGAATTTCAAGGTGGAAACTGGGTATGTGGGCTCTACAGTATCCAATACCCCCAGTCTTGGGCTGCAACTATTGGCACCGACGTTAAACAATGGATCGAAATTAATTACAAAAACAAGAAACCACATAGAATTGGAATTCCCAAAACAACACAACTAACACCGAACGGACTGAGCTTCTTTCTAAAACTTGTATTATCCAATAAGGAAAAGTCTAGGAAAAGACGTGATGTTTCAATCGAGACATTTGAGGATGAAATTATCATTGACCCAGAAATTAATTTAGTAGTTGACGCAGTTAAGAAAAGACGAAGAAGGGAGGCAAGTGAGGTGGATACTGTACCGTTGTGGGTAAAGGAATTTTTTAACCAGTATCCTCACAATTACTGGGATGCCATACGCGATCATGAGCAAGAGTTAGAACAACATAAAGTTAAAGTAGAGGAAAAAACAAAAGAAGTTCTTAATGAGGAGAATGAAACAAATAAGGAAGAATTGCAGCAAGAACTTGATCACCTACATTCCCTTTCAGAGGGTAAAAAGAAGGAAATTCGTCTTTTAACAGAGGAAGCTAATAAGAGAGACAGGCGTGATGATCGACTAATAGCAAATCAGTTTCTGGAACAACATCCAAATGATTATCACGAGCAAGTAATAAAGATGGAAATAAATATAATTGTAAGATACATTGAACTAGAAGACAAAATTAGAGAAAGCAGAGGGGGTGCTGGTAAGAATGCTCGTTCTGGTGACGAGATTCAGAGGTTTATTAATTCAATAAAACGTATGAGGAAAAATTTGGAAGCAATAGAATCTGTTATTATTGAAAAAGATTTGAATATTACTAGAGATGAATTTCATCAGCAAAATTCAAATACGCACTCAGAATTTGTACAAAAATTTTTTGAAGACCATCCAGAGGATCATTGGACAGCTTTGAAGAAAAATTTAGGTGATCTACAGGAATTACACAGCCAAATTCGAGAAAAACGTGATTTGCATTCACAAGAACAAGATGAGGAAGAAAAGAATAAATTAGGGAAGGAGATTGACAACTTAAATAAACTGTCTTCATACAGAAGAAACAGATTTACAGCAATACATCAAGAGGCATACAAGAAATGGAAAAATTTTGAGCTGCCAATTCCACCAACTAAAAATGAAATTAAGGAAATGCAAAAAATTGAAGAGAGAACACACCCAGAATATTTAGAAGATGCCCTGAAAGTAGATGATAAAGGCAAACCAGTACCAATTCCTGCTCCGGTAATTACAGATGAAATGGTTGAAGTTGTCAATAACAGACATGGGTATGAGCAGGACAAGACCAAAGAGTCAGAGGAAAATGAAAGAAAAGATAAAGAACTGAAAGAAAGCAAGGAGAAATTAAAACATGCCAGAAGAATAGACAAACATGGAGATCCTATATCACTTGAGCAGCCAATAGAAGAAGAGGAAGATACAGTAAATGAGGAGGAAGATTACGAAGAGGAAAATGAGGAGGAGAAAAGCAGTGGAAGTCCTGTTTTAGATTTGTATTCCTCAGAAGAAATTATACCAACAAAAGAGATATTTGATGAGCATAAGAATGTGCAAAAAAATGATAATCTGATAAATGAGAAGACAGTCACTTTGATTGAAGAAAAGGAATCCCAGGCAAAAGATTTATATTCTGACGTTGAATTTGAATATTTGGACAGTATTGATCGCTTTAGAGTAGTTTTTAATGATCCTGAGATTAACAATATAATTATATCTTCACAATTATGTTATGTTCTCGGCTTCCCCATGGGTCGTTTGGTAAACGGTCAAATTGGAAAATATGGCATTGACCTCAAAGGTGGATTCACAAGCTTTTCTGTTTATTCAAAAGGACTAACAAGTAATGTAATAATGGGAAATTCGGTCAGTTCGTTACTAAGAATTGTGGCTGTTGAGAATAGGTCTGGAGGTGTTATTGAACGAGTGTATGATCAACCAATGTTCATACCAGTGTTACCCAGAGAGATTAATGAGATTGAAATTGAACTAAGATGGATGAACGGAAATCTAGTAAAATTTGATCACGGAACTGTAATTATTACACTAATGTTTAACAGAATGTTAAGATTTTAATTAAATGATAATTATTTTTGAAAATTGTAATACTTTATATATTTTTTATCATTTTAATAATAAAAGAAAATACGAATTCGTCTGGATTTGAATTATTTGATAATAGTGTTAGAAATTTTTTATAAGAGTATCCAGACGAAATAAAATAAATAAAAGTGATACAATGTTGACCACAAGTGGGTAAAAGAGGGTTTTGAACGGGTACATTATTAATTACACGGTTTGGAAATTTAGAAATAAAATTTTTAATTGAAATTGGTGGGTTGGGGAGTAATAATGAATCAAAGATTAATATATTCTCGGGGTTTATTATGAAAAATGCAATCCAATGTGATCCTTTCTGAGAAGATTTTTCAAAGTTGACGACCATTGAGCAAGGATATTTTTGAAAATCTTGTGGGATTTTATCTGCGGCAAAGCATCCAATAAAATGTCTTCTTGTAATTCTATTTTGTGATAAAATTTTCTCTATTTGTAAAGTGTCCATTTCTGTAAAGGAAGAAAATGTTTATATCTCTCTTTGTATCTCTCCAAGTTCAATGTCTTTGTTGATGGTTTTAATATTTTGAAATTTTCTAAGTTGATAGGCTAAAGCTGCAGCTAATAATAAAAGCCAGAGTACAATCAATGAAATGCAGTAAATAGCCTGAGGTATTGATGTTCCTGTTGAAAGAAAATCCTTGCAAAGGGCAGGAATTTGTAAATTATTCACTTGTTCCATTGACCATAAATCCAAAATTTTAATATTTTTATCTGGGTTAAAAGTAGTAGAAGCTAGACTGATATTATTTTTAAATCTTTCAGGTAGAATTGAGAATCTTGTTGTATTATTATTATTAATTTCGATTGTTGGGGGTATTGTATTGGCGTAATAACCTATATATTCTCGTAATTTTTCTCTATATTCTAGATTATCATTTTCATTAGTCATTGTATACTGTAGTGATAATTTATACAAAAAGAAAAATAAAATAATTAAAACAATGCTAAATTCAATTTTAATAGTAATATGGAACATTTTTAAATGAAATGGGAAATGAAAATTTGAGAAAAATCGAGAGTATTTATACTGAAATATCTGTGGAAATAGTTCTGTTTCTATCTAACATGAGCAGAGAATCAATTTCACCCATAGCCACTAGTACAATCCCACCACTTGGAACCGCCTCATTAAATGTCATTCTTATACTAGTTGTGCCATTTTTTATCAAATCAAACATCTCCGGTCCATTATCTTCTTGGCTATTTGTTAGGTTAAATACGAAAAAGCAATATCCTGCATAAGCATACCGAAACATAGATATACCGTTACTTTCTAACGATCCCGCATATCCTATTGCTTCTTGCATGTCATGATAAATTCTAGCGTAGTTTCCTTTTGGAAAATCAAGGGAATAAGGAGCTGATGGATAAGTAACTCCCCCAGCAGTTATAGAAATATCTCTCAAATTAAAATGTTGAAAATAAAATGGTGTTGTCTTTTGTCGTCCTACGAAATCTTTATTACCAACCATTCCCAGTATAATTCTTCGTGGCACCTGATCCATCCATAGATTAGCATTAAATTCTGTTCGGTTTTCACTAATGAATAGGGATTTTAAAGATGTTTTCCTTAATGGATATCGTGCAGGTTTTATTTCAAGTTTTTTCGCAATATCGAATGCTAAACTGTCCATTAGCTCAATCTTCTTTACATATAGCTTGCAAGCTAAAATTTCTAAATGGTATTTTGGTGCAGTGTCCCAGGGAGCACTGAGTAAGAAACTTGATTCGTGTGGGAGTAATTCAATATCAACTTCGCATTGATTCACTAAATATCTTGGTTGATTACAGATATCAACGTCTAATTTGGCCATAAATTGTGCACTGTGCGGGTTTCCATCTTCATCTAAGAATAATTTTTTCCTTGATTTGATTCCATATCCATTTGCATCAACTCCTGGATATGTTTGTGTAGCCCCATCATCATAATATCCCGCTACAGAAAGATAAGAGTTCTTTACACTTTGTGGGTAGGTTAGTTCGTAGTCAAAAATACTTTTGTAAGCCATGAGGGAATTCCCTTCAAAAACCTGTGTCCCATTAATATGCATGCGACAATTTTTCCAAATTGTGTGGCCTATAAGCTGCACGGTCGACACATTATCATCCTTTCCTATATCAACAAGTTTCCCATCTTTGTCTTCTTTTTTAATTCTAAGTTCAGTAAAAACATAAGTTTTGGCCAAATCAATATAATTTGTAGTCGCATGAATTTTGAAATGAAAAGGGGTGATATTTACAGGGTTCAGTGTGAGTAATTCAATAAATGAGGAGTTGCTAATACTGACATTCGTATGGGGAGTTTCGAAAAATGATAAAGCATTTGTTATTGCGTTACCAGAATCACGATCAATTTTCTGATGAGTAGACATTTTTATTTAATAAAGACCGAATGTATCTATTTTTTGACGTTTCTTTTTCGGTATAAGGGAGGGATGTTTACCAATAATGATTTGATGACTTTTTTCCTTTGAAAATGTTGAATGAGGTTTACGATTTCTTTTGCGACCTTTTATACTATTTCTCGCTTTCAATCCGGTTCCAAACTGTTTTTGCATTCCACCTTTCTCAAGCAATCTGTCCAATCCGCGTTTTCCTTCACTTATTACAGCTTGCTTAAAATTTGGTTTAAATTCATCATTGCCATATTCTGGATTCCCGACACTTTCCAAAATTCTTCCTCCAGTATCCAATGCTTCTTTTGCTACTGCTGTGCCCGCGCGTTTTGCATATGGCAAAAGGAAACGCCAAAAATTTCTGAGTACATCTCCGACTCCGCCACCCGCTTGTCTCCCGTATCCACGTTGATAGGGATTGAGTCCACGAAAATAGTAATAATTATCATCAGTTCCTTCTCCTATTTGACTAATAGTTGTATGGTGGTCATCGTATCCGATAGTTCGCGGATCAAAGGGGATGTGAACCATATTTAGATTAGAATAAATGTTTTATATAGTGAAAATATTATTATCCAATATTAATGAAATTTAGTTGAAAATTTATTAAATAGAAATTGAATGTTAGATAAATATGTGATATATTGTAAAAACAACAAAATTAATTAATGGTGTTTAAATTTTTATTATAATTATCTTTATTATAGATTAATAATAGACATGTTTTATTAATGGAAATATTCGCCTCCCGTTTGCTTTTTAAATACACAAATTAAATTTGGCATTTTGTCGTTTGGCATTTTGTCGATGTTGCATTTTTTCGGTTGACATCTTTAAAGTAGGCGTTTTGTCACATGACATTTTGAAAGTTGGCATTTTGTCGTTTGGCATTTTGTCGATGTTGCATTTTTTCGCTTGACATTTTTAAAGTTACCATTTTATCGGGTGACCTTTTGGACATTGGCCTTTTGTCATATGACATTTTGTCGATGTGGCATTTTGTCGCTTGACATTTTTAAATTTTGTATTTCGAAATAATTAGCTCCGCCCCTTACATTCGTACTTCCGTTCATTTTTTAAAATCATTTTAATTTTTTTCTAGAATTTTGTCAATTTTTTTCTCCCTCATTTTTAATTTAATTATTTTTTAAATTTTATAATTTATTTTTATTATTCTTTGACATTGAGAAATTTTTTGAAAATTATTAAATGCCACCCCCTTCCCCCAATTTATAAATTTGGTATTTTGAAATCCCCTTAAATTTGTACTTCCACTCTTTTTTTGAAATCATTTTATTTTTTTGTCAAAAATTTTAAAAATTTTTTCTTCTCCATTTTTAATTAATTAATTAATATATATTTTTAATTTTTTAAATTTTGAATTTTTAATTAAAATCTTTTTTAATATTTAAATTCGAAATTCCCCCAATTTTTAAATTTTGAATTCCCTCCAATTTATAAATTTGCCATTCTGTCAGTTGACATTTTGAAAGTTGGTATTTCGAAATAATTAGCTCCGCCCCCTTACATTCCCCTTACATTTGTACTTCCGCTCTTTTTTTGAAATCATTTTAATTTTTTATCAAAATTTTATAAATTTATATTTTATTAATTTTATATAATTAAAATTATTTTTATTAATTTATTTTTAAATTAAAAAGTCCCTTTAAAAATATTTCAAAATGCCAAATTTAATCATTTCAAACTTTTTAATCCTTTCCACCCAGATCGCTCTTTTTTCTTAACATATTAATTTATTTGACACCTGTCATCACCCTTTACCTTCAAAAAGTAATTAATTATTTTAAATATGATTAATTACCCTCACCCTTTTATAAATTTCCCTTGAACCCCATCAAAAGGTATAGGTCGACGGCATAATCAAAATAAAAAAGCTTCAAAAGGTTTAGGTTTTAGAGATTTGGGGGTGAGCGATTTGGGGTGAGCGATTTGGGAGGAGCGATTTGGGGGGGTTAACTACTAACTGGGACAAAAGGGTGGAGACAAAGGGGTGGTTAGAGAAATAGAATGTGTCTTCACCTTTTGGCTTCCTTTGATTTGCCGACACACCCCTCCTTTTGTCCCACTTTTAAGTGGGACAAAAGGGGGGGGGTTACTACTCATGTTTAAAATTAATTCTGTTTTCTAAATTTTTTAAAGAAACATGTTTTAATTAAAACTTGTTTTAAATTAATTCTGATTTTAAACTTGTTTTACAAACTTGTTTTAATTACTAAAAACTTGTTTTATTTTAATTCTGGTTTCTAATATCTTACATACAATGTTTCTTTCTCTCATCAAAATTATTTTTTTATTATAATTATAGAAATGAATGTGGAGGATTTAAAAAGAGGAGGATTTAAAATTAAAACGATAAAAACAACTGTTACTCATTTTTTGATTTTTATAGGATTTTTTAAACGTTTTTTGATCTTTATTTTAACATTTTCATGGAAACCTTTATGATTTTTTCAAATATTTTTTAAATTAAATTTTCGAACATTTTTTAAATTTATCGACCAGACTCTAGTAGTTCTATTTGTGTTTTTTTTTAAATTTATTTCCTATTACTTCTGACCCAATTACTTTTAAAAATAATTTTTGTTTATTTACATAAATATTTTTTGGACTTTTTTTCATTTAAAATATAGGTACTTTAAGCATTCTTTATTCTTTTTTTATTGAAAATTTATTTGTTTACCTTTTTATTTTTAAATTAAATAAATTTAAAATTTTATAAATAAACTTGCTTCAACTCTTAAATTTCAAGTTGTACTTAAAAACTTAAGTTTGCTTGACTCAAGTTTTAAAAACAAGTTGATTTTCAAGTTTATTATTTAATCAAGTTGATTAAAAATTAAACTTGTTTTCAGGTTCTAAACAAGTTGATTTTTAAGTTTTATTTATTTTTCTCTATTTCATTCCCTCCCTTAATTTCATCATATTTAAAAAAAACAAACTTTAAAAGAGAAAAGGAAGAAGAAGCAAAGCCATAACAAACTCAACATATTTACAAAAAATCTCTTCTTTCTCCTTAATTTTTTTAAAAAGCTTTGCACACATTTACTCATTTTTTAGTGAATAAATGCCCAATTTATCTACTCTTTTATTTAAAAAATATTTTTTAAAAATTAATCTTGGAGATTTTTGAAATTTTTAAAAAACCCTTAAGAATCCCAGACTCAACTAGGCCCTTAATTTTAATTCAAAGAACATTAATTTATTTTTTATATTTTTTCATTGAGTAAAATAGGATGAATGGCTCTTTTTGTCTCTTATTTATTTTTTATTTGCTTTTCATTTATCCATTTTCTATTTATTTATTATTAACTTGAAGAGAGTCAAATTGCAAAAATTAAAAAAAAATTTTTATTTCTCTACGCTAAAAATTTTTTTTTATATTTACTAAGTGCTAATCCCTCTACAGGAGAAAATAACAAAAATTAATTTAAGAAATTATTTCCCAACTAATTTTTATTTATTTATTCCTATTTAATTTTAAAAGCACAAAAAGCACATTTTCTGAAGCTAAAAATATTAATTTCCCCTATAAATCGATTTTTTCTTTTCTCTTTTTAAGCCTTTCCCTCAACAAATATTAAAGTTTGCACTCTTAAGTTTTCATGAAACTTTCTTTTAATTGGCAAAATTAAACTTGTTTAGAGAAAGAAGTCAAGTTTGTAAACTCAAGTTTGTTTTTCAGGTTTAATTAATAGACTTGTTTTAATTAAAAAATAAACTTGTTTTCAAGTTGTAAAAACAAGTTGATTTTAAAAACAAGTTTATTTTTAGGTTTTAAAAACATGTTTGGTTTTAAAACTTGAAAAAAAAGTTGATAGACAAAAACAAGTTTATTTTCAAGTTTTACAATTCTCTAACCTTTAATGTTTATAAACATGCTTGTTTATTTCTAATAAGTTGGATAAGTTTAATTATTTTTAAGCTTGTTTTTAAGCCATTAAAGTCTCGTATTTTTAATTAATTTTTTTATTTTAATTTTTATTTTTAAAATATACTATTTATTTATTTTCACCAAAATGCCATTCCCAAAAAAGAATACAAGTGTTCCTGTCCATTTGGATCGACATTCACCTATTGAAACATCCTCTACTCAACAACAACAACCTGAAAATAATATTAATTCACCTTTAGTAAATTTAAATAATTCAAGTTTTTTAAATAATACACAAACAACGCCTAATAATCCACAACAATTGGGGCCTATTCGGACTACCTATATTAATCAGGTGTGGTTATTTTTGGAGTATATAATGAAAGGATATTCTGATATTTACTCTTTGAAAATTTCAGAATTTTTGGAAAATTATTTTAGAATTTATAGGCAAAAATATCAGAATTTTGGAGAAAAATGTCGACTTTTGGGTAGTTTTTCGGGCATAACTCGTGAAATATAACACCAAAAATTCTGAAATTTATAGGGTTGTTAGTTAAGACTGTTAACTATATCTGGGGAAAATTTCATAGTGAATGTTCAGATTTTGGATTTTTTTATCGAATTACGCCTAGACGTTATGGCTCTAAACACGAGCACCTTTTAGGCTTATTTTTCCCATAAAAAAATTAAAAAAAATTTTTTCGAAACTCCTAAAAACTAAATATATTTAATCATTTTTTCTTTCAATCTAGCAAGAATTTGATCAACTTTTTCAATTTATTCCGCCAAAAAGATTCAGTTGGCAATTGTTCACTCGAAAATTTTTTTCTGATTATTTTCAATGTTTTTGCTCATTTTCCGATTTATTCCAATTTTTTCTTTCTTTTCTTCCAATATTTGGATGGTTACCTTCTTACAATTTTAAAGAAAATTTGGCTGGGGATTTTATTGCTGGTATTACTGTTGGTGTTGTTCACGTTCCACAAGGTGAGCGGAGGGTTCAAACTAATTTATAAAATAGTGAATTGAACAAATAAAATTCTAAAAATTTTGTAAACAAACCCCTCATATGTGTATCTATGTCCTCTAAAAATTTCAGAATTTTCGATTTATTATTTCAGAAATTCTGGTCAAAAGTATTATAATTATAAGCGAAAAATGCCTGTTCTTAGTGGTTTATCAGTCATAACTTTCGAAATAATGAATATAAAATTTTAAAATTTATTGAAGAATAAGTCTATGAGGAATATCTAAGTCTATGAGGAATATCTGAGAAAAATTTCAGAATTAAAGATAATTTTTCATGAATATTTAGAGACGCGCGCCCAACATTTTCAGGCGCCCAACCGTTCTTAAATATTTAATTTAAAAAAATTTCTAATTAATTTTTAATTAATTTTAGCCATTGCCTATGCAATATTGGCAGGGTTAGAACCAGTTTATGGCCTTTACACTTCTTTCTTTTCTGTTTTGTTTTATGCTATTTTTGGTACTTCAAGACATGTTTCTATTGGTAAAAAAATTTTGATTAAAAATAAATTTGATAAAAATTCTGATTTTTTCTGAAAAAATTCTGATAAATATTCTGATTATTTTAAAAAAAGTTTAGGTGACATTTGATCCCAAAATTTTTATTTTTTAAAAATTTTTCTTTGAGTTTTAGGCCCCTTTGCTATATTAGCCTTAATGACTGGAATTTCCTGTAGAGATATTTACGCTCAATTTGATAAAGAATTTTTTGAAGCAGAAATAAAATTATTAGATGATGCTAGCCATAATAAAATTGGAGAAGAAAATAATTTTTTAACTTTGACAAATATGACAAAATTAATTCCGAGAGTTGAAGTTGGATATAGTGAATTAGTTCAGGTAGTAGAATTTTTAAATTAAATGTGTTTTCTTGTTGGTGTTTTTGTTGGTGTTGTGTTTCTCTAATTTGTTTTGTTGTTGTTTTTGTTATTTTGTTTGTTTTGTTGTTGTGTTTTCTTCTTGTTGTTGTTGTGTTTTTCTGATTTGTTTTGTATTTTATTCTGTTTTTGTTGTTCGTTTTGTTTTGTATTTTTCTTTTTTCATTGTTCTGATTTGTGTTTCTTTTGGTTTGTTTTTCTTATTTGTTGTTGTTTTTTTCTTTTTATTGTATTTTCTGGTTTGTTTATGTTGTTTTGTTGTTCTGATTTATTTGTTTTTGTGTTTTTCTGTTTATTTCTTTTATTGTTCTTATTGTTTGTCTTGTTGTTTGTTTTGTATTTGTTTGTTTGATTGTATTTTATGGTGTTTTTCTGATCTATATTTTATATGTGTTTTATATTTTTATTTGCTTTGTTTTTCTTTCTTTAAAATTATTTTATTTATTTATTAAGACAATAACTTTAACTGCCGGTTTAATTCAATTTGCAATGGCTATACTTCGAGTAGAATTTCTTGCTTCATATTTATCAGATCAATTAGTTAATGGATTTTGTACAGGTGCTGCAGTTCATGTAGTTGGGGTTCAATTAGGAAAATTACTTCAATTAAATTTGGGGCAAGTTGGAGGGCCTGGATATTTGTATATTGTGAGGATTTTTGATTTTCTTCAAAAATTTTTTTCAAAATTTTTCTCTACTTTTCCCTACAGATATTTCTCAATCTCATTCAAAAATTGCCACAAGTCAATTTAATTGTTTTATTCCTATCAATATTTGGTTTTGCATTTCTTTATTTGGGAAAGGATGTTTTTAGCCCAAAATTTGGATATCTAATACCCTTCGTTATTCCTTTTGAACTTCTGCTTGTAATATTAGCTACTGCAGTTTCTTCTTTTGCTAATTTACGAGACAATTTTAACGTGACAGTTTTGAATTTTGTACCAACTGGGTAATTTTCTAATAAAATTAAAAAAATTTTTTTTCTAAAGTTTACCAGAAGCTCGTCTCCCTCGTCTAGATTTATTACCTTATGTTTTTGGTGATGCTTTAGAAATTGCTTTTGTTTCAGTTGCTTTACATCTATCTATGTGTAAAGTTTTTAATAGAAGAATGGGTACAAAAACTGATAATAATGTGGTAGGGTTTTAGTTAAAATTTATTTTAAGTTTGTAAACTTATTTTCTTGTGTTATTTAATTTTTACAAACTTAAATAAACTTGTTTTACAATATTTTATAATTATGTTTAAATGTTTTCTAAACTTAATTGTAAAACAAATAATTTACATTAAAACATGTTTTTACAATTATGTTTAATAAATAAACTTGTTTTACAACAAGTTTATTTAAGGAAAAGTTTGTTTAAGCAATTGTAAAATTTGTTTTAAATAAACTTTAAATAAACTTGTTTTTACAATTATGTTTAATAAATAAACTTGTTTAAATACAGTTACGTTGGAAAAGTTTATTTAAACAATTATAAAACTTGTTTTAAATAAACTTGTTTTTTTACAATTAATTTTTACAATTCTAAAACAATTAAAACTTAATTGCATATAAACTTCATTTAATAAAACATTTTATTTAAAATTAGGAATTATATGCTTTGGGACTAGTAGATTCACTTTCATCATTTTTTACCGCCTATCCAGTAACTAGCGTTTTAGGACGTTCTATGCTTAATGTTGAATGTGGAGCTAAAACACAAGTAAAATAAAAAAATATTTTTTTAATTAATTAATTATTTTCTTCAAGTTTTCTGGATTAATTACTGGCCTTCTTTTACTTGTAGTAATTCTTTGGTTAGGCCCAATACTTTCTTCTTTACCTGTTTGCATTTTGGCTGTAATAATTATTTTTTCAATGAAATGTGCTTTTGAAAAAATTCCTAGAGAATTTTTACATTTATGGAGGGTCTCTAAAATTGATTTCGTAAATTTTTTTGAATTTTTTTAATAAAAATAATTAAATTAAATTACAACTTTTTATTAAGTCCTAGGCACTATAACGTTTACCAAAGCTTTTATAAAATATTTAAATGACCACTTAGAGCTTTAAAATTTTGCATAGATATTGATAGTAGTGTTAACTAATAGTTCCTAAAGTTTGAGAATTTTTGGTTGAGTATAGGAAAATATCCGTGGCGCGACACATGAGGATATGACTTTTGAGGACCAGACACTTGAGGACCGACTTTTGAGGACGCGACCTTTGAGGATGCGACCTTTGAGGATCAGACATTTGAGGATGCGACCTTTGAGGATCAGACATTTGAGGATACTCTAATGTCAAAAAAATTAAAAAATAAATAATGTTAATTTTATGTTTAAAAAATTTAAATTTTATAATTTTATGGCTTGCTCAAGGCCTAACGAGCAAATAATTATTAATGAGAAATGACTTCGAAAACTGGAATGAAAAAAACTGAAACTATTGCTAGAGCTTCACTGAAAGTTCTGGTGAAGACTTTTGGCTTAAGGATCTTCCACAATTTTCAAAATTTTTGCCTGCCGCGCAAAAAAGGAACAAGTCTGGCTCCTTTGCCTTCTAAAATTCTCAAAATTTTCGCCTGCGGCTCAGGTAGATAGAAGAAATATGAGTAGAAGAATAGAAGAAATATCATCAAGGGATTTCGGAGGTTTCTGGTATCTGGGGTATTTACCAGGATTTTCTGTATTTCAAAGAAATGTCGGTGATTAAGTATGTTGTTTTTTGTAGAAAATCTCGATTTCTACTGGATACACATATCTGCAATCAAGGAGCGGCTCAGAGGCACTTCGTTTACTGATGTGATCCAGATCCCTCTCCTAAATCCTCCGTTATCCTCCCAAACCCTATAATATCCCTCATTAATCCATCCAAGAGTTTTCGGTTTACACGCCTCTAGTTTATAAACCAAAAAGAACGAGACTTAATGAATCCGGTTCCGGGATCCGGTCGAAATTTCAGTTCCGGTTCCGTTCCTGCCAAACTATTTGCTCGTTAGGCCTTGAGCAAGCCATAAAATTATAAAATTTAAATTTTTTAAACATAAAATTAACATTATTTATTTTTTAATTTTTTTGACATTAGAGTATCCTCAAATGTCTGATCCTCAAAGGTCGCATCCTCAAAGGTCGCGTCCTCAAAAGTCGCATCCTCAAAGGTCGCATCCTCAAAGGTCGCGTCCTCAAAAGTCGGTCCTCAAGTGTCTGGTCCTCAAAAGTCATATCCTCATGTGTCGGGTAGCCAAAATATCATGCCCAAAAAATACAACTCTAGGTTTTAAAAATATTGGAGAGAAATAGAAGAAACAAGTTGATAAACTTAAGTTTATAATTAAAGATGAAAATAAATTTGAGAACTTGAAAAAAAACTTAAGATTATAAATTTAGAAAAAAATAAACTTAGGTTTCTAAATGAGTTTGAGAAAAATAAACTTTAGTTCAAAACTATTATTTTCCTTGCAAAAAAAAATTTTTTTTAATTAAAAAAATTTTTTTAAGTTAATTTGGATAGTAACAATATTTGCTACAATACTTCTCAATGTTATGCAAGGCCTAGCTTTAGCTGTTACCTTTGCTTTATTAACAACAATATTTAGAATTCAATGGCCTCGATGGCATTTACTTTCTAATTTAACTGGAACAGAGAATTATAGAGATTCTGGTAGATATAAAAGATTTACACCTTTTGGACATGGAATTAAAATTTTTAGATTTGATGCTCCGTTGGTGAGGGATTTTTATAAAATTTTTAAAAATTTTTGAAAAAATTTTTTTTTCAAAAAATTTTCAAAATTTTAAAAATTTTCAAAATTTTTAAATTTTTTTACAATTAAATTCCCCAAGTTTTTCAGCTTTTTACAAATGTTGACCATTTTGCCAAATCAGCAATAACAGCAATTCTTACAGAATCTCCTTCAATTCCCAGCAACAATAATAATATTACCATTAATGGTTCAAGCTGTGATAAAAATTTATTTAAAATTAGTGGAACTCGTAAAAGTGATAAAATAAAGAAATTCGATTTGAATACACATTCTTTGGTAATTTAAAATATTATTTTAAAAATTAAATGGGACTTGAACGCGAATTATGAAAATAAGCTTTTTAAACGCATTAAATATTTGTGTGTTTAAAAAGCTGCTAAATAGAATTTATAAACTTAAGTTTATTTTATATTCCAAGTTTATTTTATTTAATCATTTAAGTTCGTAAACTTAAGTTTTTGTATATTTAAAACTTAGGTTTATAAACAAGTTTATTTTTACAACTTGATTTTACAACTAAGTTTATTTACAAGTTTATTTAATTTGTAAACTTAAGTTTATTTTTATTAACTTAAAACTTCGTTTTACAAAATTGACATTTTACAAATTCAAGTTTATTTTATTTATTTTTAATTTAACAGTTGGAAAGAAGAATAAAATTTAGTGGTGTTAAAAGCCTTATAGTTGACTGTACAGGATTTACTTTTGTAGATTATACAAGTATTAATGCTTTAGCTGATGTAAAAAAATTTTTTTTTAATTTTCTAAATTTATAAATAAAATTTAAAGTTATATCATCAACTTTGTGAATTAAATATTAATGTACTCTTTGCTGGTGCGAAAGCTCCAGTTCGCGATATGTTGGAATCTTGTAATTTTTTCAATTCTGTACCAAAAGAACAATTTTATCCAACAATACATGATGCTGTTTTGGCAGCTTCTAATAAAAAGTGGGAGATTTTTTTTTGAAAAAAAATTTTTTTTAATTATAAGACCTCTGGTATACCTTCCCATTAACTGAAAAATAGTCCACTATATAGAGAGTCCATAAAATAGACGGTAGCTTATAAAGAGAGTCATACCTCTATTTTGCGGATTTTCGCTTCTTAATTTTTTATAGACTTTTCCTAAATTTTTCTTAAATTTAAAGAAAATGGCAAAAAAGACGAAGAGGTTTCCACTCAGAATTATCACTGAAAAAAATATCTGGAGGGGGAGGTGGAGGAATTCAAGACGATACAAATTCTTTGTGTGTAGGAGAAAACGAACTTTATCAATGGTCATTTAAACAATCAACAGATACACACATAATAATTAAAGAAGAAAATGAGGAAGAAGAAAGGGAAGAAAATTTGTTTGTTGTTGAATTTGGATTGGGAACTTTGGAAAATTTAAATAATAGTGAAGAAAATAAATAATAATTATTATTTTTTTGTTTTATTTATTTGACTCTATATTTTTGATTTTTGTGTACACAAATTTAAAAATTAAATAAATTATTTTTTGAAGAATACCTAATTTTTTATTTTTACTTTAATTCATTTTCCTGGGTTTATTTGGAAATTAAAAATAGTGGAGTTGTAAACTTAAGTTTATTTTTAATACAAAACTTGTTGCAAACTTAAATTTATTAGCAAGTTTATTTTTAAGTTTGTTTAAAAGTTCTAAAAACTTGTTGTTTAGACGAACAAGTTTTAAACTTGTTTTTAAAAAAGTTTATTTAAAACATTGCAGAAGTTTTTAATAATTCAAGTTTATTTTTAAAACTTGTTGCAAACTTAAGTATTTAAGTTTATTAGCAAGTTTATTTAAAACATTAGGATTATAAACTTAAGTTTATATTTATTTTTCTCAAGTTTATTTAAAACATCAAGTTACTACCCCATCTCCCCTACCACAAATTATTTACCCCTAACAAAATTTATTTTTTATTTAAATTTATTTCATTTATTAATTTACGTAATATATGTAGTACTACATTACTTGTATATTTAAATATTATCTAAATAAAGTCAAAAAAAGTACAAATAAATCCCTCAAATAAAAAAAATAAATTTACGCCAATTAAATAAAAATATCTTTAAAAAACTGCAAAAAAAATATTTTTTAATTTGTTTATTAAAAATTCAAAAAAAAATTTTTTTGATGACGCTAATAATATTATAAGTTTATTATTTATAGTTTGCATGTAAAAATCGTTTTAACCAATTTAGTGAAGGATTTATTAAGGATTTTCTATATAGAGGAGAGAAGATTTTGTGACAATTTTCTATTTATGGTTTCTAATTTTATTTTTTAATTTGCCGGCAATTTTTTTAATTTCTTATTTTTTCTATATTAATATATTAATAAATACATATTTACGTAAATATATATTTTTTTATTTTAAATGCAATGATGTCCAATTAATTAAATGGCTAATGATGAGAATAGATGTTTGGGCGCGGAAATATAGGGCGTGGGTGGATTTTAAGGCTTATAAAATGATCAATTCATAAGCTAGAAAGCTGAAATTTTGTGGAAATATAGTTAATTGTGTTAGCTAATAGCTTTAAAAATTTGAAATTTTTTGATTCAGTAATTAGAAACTTATGGAATTTTGTGTCTGGGAATATCGAATTTTTTAAGAAGAATTATTTATTTTATTGCTCCTTTGTCCACAACTTGGGAATTTTTGAACCAAAAAATTTTTTAAATTTTTCTGGAGGTTCGATAACCGACTTGAATCTATCTTTAAGTAATTTCAGAATTATACGTTCTCATTTGACTAATTAAAATAACCTCGTGCCACGTCCGGCGCGCTAACAACCCCTCCTCTAAGGCATCTTTTTAGAATTATAATTAATTCTTGTTATCATTAATACCTTACATTTATTCAAAAATTAATTAAATATTTATAATGAATAAAGCTTTTTGGTTTAATGAATATTAAAAGAAATAATTTTGTTTTATTAATGAAAATTTTTTTTTATTTTCTTGTGGTAAAAATTGAGGGTCTTGTAATATAACAGTTAACGCGCGTGCTTCTATTAATTAGTCAAATAAAACCCGATTATTCTGTAATTTTACACGGATAATTTTAAGACTATCAACTAACTTCTCTATAAATTTCAGAATTTTTGGTTTTATATTACCAAAGTTATACCCAAGAAATTGCCAAAAATTGACAATTTTCTCATAAATTCTGGTATTTCCGTCCACAATTTTTGAAATATTTAACCAGAAATTCTGAAATTTTTAAAACATGTAGTCGACATTATTTAAGATATATCTGCAGAATTTCAAAGCTCTAAGTACTCTTTAACTAATATACTAAAAGATTACGTCTAGTGCTTCTCCTTAATTATAAGCTAATGCTTTTCCTTAACTTATAAGCTTTTAAAACTTTTAATTTTATTAAATCCTTCAATTTAAATTTAAAAAGCTAAAATTTTGCAAAAATAATTTTTAATATGTTTCTCAAATAAAACCAAAATTTTAGATTTTTTAAATTTAAGCATAGGCTTTTTATAGCCGAAAATGTAACGCTAACTTTAATTCAAATTAAATTATTCTGGCTAAGAGAATTTTATTTTCTTGCCAATTTAATTTTAATTTGGCTTGGTAAATTAAAAATTCCTCGCTTTTATATTATTTATTGTCAGTTTAATAGTTTACCTATAGTTTTTTAATTAAAAATTTTTTTTGGCATTCTGCCAATTTTTTAAAAAATTAAAATTTCCCAACTTTCCTCATTTATTTCTACAATTTTCATTAAATTTAAAATTAATAATCATAATCATCCTCCCATTTTTTTTAATTTTGTTATTAAACACTCATTAGCGTCATCTTTTCCTCATTTACGCCTTTAGACATTTTTAAAAAAAATATTTATAAAATAAATAAAAATGTGTATATGCGCTGCGAAATAAAAAAAATCTTTTATTTTAATCTTAATTTGCACCGAATATTTATTTTAATTATTTTTTATTCTCATTTTTAAATGTCGTTTTCAATTCTTAATTGCTTAGATTATTAGAAAAGGAAAGAAGTAAAATTAATTTAGTTTTGGCGTAATTGAAGGATTTTTTCGTAATTTGTTTTATTAAGATATAGGGGGAAATTAATTAAAATTTAAGGGGAAGTGAGGGAAAAGAATTAAATTGAGAGAGGGAAATTGGAGAGAGAGAAATAGATAAAAATCAGAATTTAATCAAAACATTGAAATTTAAAATTAGAATTTAATTGAAACATTTGTTTTAATTAAATTCTGATTTATAAGTTGTTTCTCTCTTTATTTATTAAAAAAATCAGAATTTAATTAAAACATTTAAAACAAATCAGAATTTAATTTAAACAAAACTAAAAACCAGAATTTTATAAAAACTAATTTTAAATCAGAATTTAGTTGGAACATTTGTTTTAATTAAATTCTGATTTTCATTTATTTCTCCCTCTTTTTTCAAAAATCAGAATTTCATTAAAACAAACTTCAAATCAGAATTTAATTAATCTCTGATGTTTTCATTTGTTATCTATTTTTAAATGTTTTTGTCTACTTCTTTCAAATTATTCCCTCAAAACATATTTTAATTACAAAACTTGCCCCTATTTTATTAATTAAAACATTGCTCTATAACTTATTCTCATTTAATTATTTCTCTCCCATAAATCAAATTTATATTTTCTTTAATTTAATTAACTCTTCCGCCCTCTATTGCTCCCATAAATATCCGTCTTTTTTCAGTCATTTTGTCTTATTTTGAATTTAATTGGATTATAATAAAAATTAATTTTTATTGAGGAGATACACTCGAATCCTCAATTATTCATCCCTGTTCGGGACCGAATTGCTCAGACCTATTAAGGAGAAATCGATGATGAATCTTGCTACAAGATAACCTCAATGTCCGGAATTCTGATTTTGTAGGCCTATTAAGGATGTATTTTAGAGGGATTTGACTGTATTTCAGAGGGAAATAAATAATTAATTAGGTTGTCTGAGGAAAGCAGACAAAAATAAAAGAGAAGAAACCTTTACTTTAATGAATTATTTAGATAATTAGTCTTTTTGTATTAATTAATAAAAAAACTACACTTTCATATAACCCTCTTCACACTGCTTTTTAATCCTCATCTCATCATCATTTAATTTTATTCTTCACCCCAATGTCTCTCCACATCACCGCTTCGGGCATTTTAATAGAGGGAAGAGGGAAATCCGTTTGCGTAAATGAGAGGGAATTATTATTTAATATATTTATTTATGTAAATTGGAGTGGAAAAAAATAAAAAAATTAAAGAAAATTAGCTCTTCTTCATTTTTATTTTTTTTTATTCATTTTTATTCTTCCTTCTCTCCCCCCTTTTTATTAAAAAAACTCCCATTAAATAGCTCATTTCATTAAAAATCTCTTTTTTAACCAATTTATTCTCGTTATAAAATAATTAAAAATATAATTTTAAAGAATATTTAATAAAATGAATTCATCAGAATCTAATATTACCCCACCGTTGGAAGCTATGGATCAGTTGGCAAAATTGCAGTTTACCTTTTCGTCGTTGCTTTGTAAGTGTTTTTATAGGAATTTAATTAAAACATTTAATCAGAATTTAGTTAAAACATTAAAAATCAGAATTTAATTTAAACAAACAGTAAATTAATTAAAACAAATTAAATCAAAAATTAATTAAAACCAGAATTTAATTAAAACAAATTAAAATCAGAATTTTGTCGAAACAAACATTATCAGAATTAAATTAAAACATTAATTCAGAATTTAGTTAAAACAATACCTAAATTAACTTATAAACAATCATTTAAAAACCAGAATTTTATTAAAACAAACATTAAAAATCAAATCAGAATTTAATTAAAATGAGTTTATTTAAAACAAAAATAAATATCAGAATTTTATTTGAACATTTTTCAGCTTCATATCAAGCTCAAATTCAAATGGACGAATCTACAGCATGTTTGGATGATTGCGAGACATCGCCACGATTTTCTCCATCCTCTCCAAATAATTCAATTTCAATAAATCCAAAAAATTTTCCTTCTTGTCGAAGAAGTCGAACAACATTTAATAATGAGCAGGTATTTTTTAAATTTAATTTAAATTAAAAATTAATTCTAAATTTAAAGATTGCACAACTGGAAACTGTTTTTAAAAAGACACAATATCCAGATGTTTGTTTACGAGAAAGGCTTGCTTTGCTGACAGGATTAAGCGAGGCTAGAATACAGGTCATTCCTTATTTTAATAAATTAATTTCTTGAAAAATCAGAATTTGAAAACTTGAAACAAAACCTTGTAAAAACAAACTAAATCAGAATTAAATTAAAACACAAACTTTAAATCAGAATTTAATAAAAACAAAATTAAAACCAGAATTTTATTAAAGGTTTGTTGCAATTTAATTCTGATTTAATACCCACTTCCATGTTTTGTTTCAGTTAAATTAAAATCAGAATTAAATTAAAACAAACTTGGATCATAATTTAGTTAAAACAAAACAAATCAGAATTTAATTAAAACAAATATGTATTATATTCTTGTCAGAATTAAATTAAAACATGTTTTAAAATCAAAAACATTTTTCCAGGTTTGGTTTCAAAACAGACGTGCTAAACATCGAAAACATTCCAAAAGATGTCCAACAACACTTAGCAATGATAATCAACAACAACAATTAATAGTAACATCACCAGCTTCAAATTCAAATTTTCTTTGCCCACCAGAAATGGGCGTAGATTTGTTTCGACGTTGTTCTCTTTCCTCTTCTTGTTCCTCAACATCAGCTACAGAATCTAGTCCACAATTATCACCTTTATTATTAACTCCTCAAAAACAAAATAAGGCTAATAGATTTTTTATTGATAATCTTTTGGATAATAATCAGCAACAAATAGATGGGGGAGAAGAGGAAGAATGGAATGATGATATGGAACGAAAATAAAAAATTTTTTTTAATTTAATTATGAATAAATAAATAAAAGATATTAATTAATATACATATGTCTGTTCAGTGTTATTATGAAAATTCTGATTTTAAAATTATTTTGTTTAAAAAAAGTTCTGATTTTTAGAAACAAGTTTTATTTTAAAGCAAGTTTATTTATAACGTGTTTATTTAAAATTCTGATGTTTTTCAATAATTAATTTCAAGTTGTAAAAATCAGAATTTTATTACAACACAACTAATATCTTTTAAAACTTGAAATCAGAATTTGTTTTTAATAAAAATCAGAATTATTAAAGTTTGTTGCAAAACAAGTTTTAAAAAATCAGAATTTTGTTTCCATTACAACATTCTGAATATTATTTCTTGTTTATTTTTAATTCCGATTTTTCACAATGAAAATCTGGTTTTTAAAAACATTGTTGAGACAGGTTTTAGTATTCTGCTTTTTATAAGACATTACTAATTCTGATTTTTGTTAATTAAATTAAAATACCTACAAACTCTTTAAATTTAATTTCAATTAAATATTTACTTAAAATTAATTCTTCTATTGATTATAAACAAAAATAAAAGCAGCCAATAAAAGTTTGTATTATTGACAGAATTGATCTCAATAAATAAAAGAGAATTTACTAAACTAAAAAATATAAATATTTTTTTATTTGTCATAAAATTAAATAATTTGCTTTTTTTGATAAAATAATTTTTTTAATAATAATTATTTTAAACGAATAAATAATTGGAATTATTATTTTTTATTTTTTTAATTTAAAATTAATTTTTAATAATTTTAATTAATTTAAATTTAAATTAATTTGTCGAATTAATTAAATTCGAATAAATTCGAATTAAAATTCGAATTAATTAATTTAAAAATTAAAATTTAATAGGGGATTATTATGAGAGGATTCTCTACATGTAATACTTTAATTATTACCAACCAATTAGTGTCTAATTAAATAATTTTATTTTTAAGTTAAAAATATTATTGAAATTATTAAAAAAATATATTAAGGGTTTGGTATAATTTTCTGAAATTAATTGTTTTTCAGAAAATGAAGAAAATCTGAATTATTATTTAAGAAATTCTGATTTCTAGAAACAAGTTCATTTACAAATAAACAAGTTTGTTTATAAACAAGTTGATTTTAAATTCTGATGTTTTTAATGATTGATTTAAAGTTTTAAAATCAGAATTTTATTAAAACAAAACATTGAGTTTGTAAAACTTGGAATCATAATTTGTTTTAAAGTTGCAAAAATGTTTTTAAAAAACAGAATTGTGTTTTTCTAAAATATTCTGAATGTTTTTCTGATTTGTGTTTCTTTCTGATAAATAAACATTACTTGTATTTTACATGTATTTTATTTAAAAATCATTTTAAATAAATTAATAATAAATATTTAAAAATAATTTTAAATAAATCAGAATATTTTCTTCTGATTTATTTATTTATTTCAACTTTTTCCCTCATTTTTACATAAATTAAAGTCAATAATATTTTCTTACTTTTATCTTTTAAATTCTTTTATATTAGCTAAAAAATAATGCCAACATTTTACATTTTTATTTACTTTTACTAAAAATTCTGCTTTTCTTTTTCTCTTTTATTTTTTACTAAAAATATATTTTCCCCCATTTTTCCCCCAAAAAAATTTTTTTCAAATATTTTTTTAAATTTTCCTAGAAATTAATTTAATTAATAATTTTATTTTTATTAAATTAATAAAAATAATTTTTAATTTAATTTACTAAAATCGATCATTTATAAAATAATTTATTTTTCACTCATGCATTCATAGATATATTAGAGAGAGAATGGACACTCTCTCATTTTTACACACTCTCTCTTCTTTCTTTTACAACAAAAATTATTCTAGTCTCTCCTTTTCCCCTACTATTTCCCCTTTTCTCTAACTATTAATAAAACTTTAAATAGACAATTCTTTCTCTATTTTTCTTTTTTAAATTTCTTTTCTTTTGCATTGTCCATCTTTCTCTCTAATAAATACAAGG
Organism: Meloidogyne arenaria; assembly: GCA_036172955.1. NCBI lineage: Eukaryota > Metazoa > Nematoda > Chromadorea > Rhabditida > Meloidogynidae > Meloidogyne > Meloidogyne arenaria. The sequence goes on from JARQAB010000040.1 coordinate 3,257,379, forward strand.
AAAGGAAGGGGATTTTAAGAGAAAGAGTAAAATTATTTTATATTATTTTTATTATTGAACAACGCAAATATTTATTAAATTCTTTTCGATTAAGCCCATAATTTTTGGAGAAAAAAAATAATTTTTTTAAATTTTTGTGCTGAATAATTATATCAAAAATGAAAATATATTTTTAAAATGACATAATTATTTTAATTAATAAAAATTATTTTTAAAAATTATTTTGAAAAATATTTTTAAAAATAAAAATTATTAATAAAAGGCAGCAGTAATACATATATAAAAGCATTTATTATTTTGGTGAGGCTTATTTATTTATAAATTAATTTAATTATATTGTATTTTCTCTTACACAAATTATTAGGTATATTCTCATTTTACAATTACAACTTTCCGGATTGCAAAATACATTTTTGTGTTTTCCGGAAAGCTTTAAGTTTTGTAATTCTGATATTTTTGTTAATTACTTTTCCGGAAACGTCTTTTCCGGAAACTTTCTGAATTTGTATTTTCCGGATTCTTTCTGGTTTATTATTTATTTTTGTGTTTTCCGGAAAGTTTTATATATTCTATTCTTCCTTAGGTTTTGTAATTCTGATTTTGTTTAGTTTTCGTCAATTAATTCTGAAATTTGTATTTTCCGGAAACTTTCTGATTTTTGTATTTTTCCTTTTGTATTTCTTCTATTTTTGGTGTTCTGTTTTTTTTTATTTTCTGTCTTATTTTTCTGTTGTTTTTATTAATTTCTGATTTTTATTTTATCCCTTATTGCTTTAAAATTAAAACAGAATAATTTATTTTTATCAAAATAAATTTTTTTCTTATAAAGATAATTTTGAATTTGAAAAAATAAAAAAAAATGATTCAGAATTATGACATTTTAGCTTTAATTAATAAAATAATTATTTTTTCTGAAATTTAATTATTTTATTTTTAAAAAATATTTTATTTTAGTTTATAAAATCGAAGAAACAATTTTTCTCTTTTTTATTTTCTCTTTTTTTTTGTTTTGTAAATATTTTTTCCTCTTATTTTGTTAAGTAAATAGTATATTATTTCTTAATTTATATTTAATTTTTAACCTTTATTTTATTTTACTTAACAAATATTTAATTGAAAAATTTATTTTATTTTCCAAATAGTTTTTAAAATAATTCTAAGTTATGATCCTGAGGTTTAAGGGGATTTTTAGGGGGTTTTAAAGGAGTTTTTTTTTATTTTTTAAAATCTCCAATATTTGGGTATTTGTTTAAAATTGTTCACAAAAAATCTAAAAACTGTCCATAGACCATAGAATTTATTTTTTTTAAATATTCTACAAATTTTGTATTCTGTGGGCACTTAGTAAGTGGTTGTTTGTGGCTGTAAGGCTTTTAAAGGAGTATGTATACTCGATCGAGTAATTTTCGAAAATTTTTGAAAAAATATTTTTATTTTAAAATTCAAAATTTACTAAATTAAATTATTTTTTAAGGGAAAAAGTTTAAAAAAATTTTTTTTTAAACCAAATTTTTCAAAAAATAACAAAAAATGTCTTCTTCATCTCCATCAATTATTCAATCAACTCCAAATACAAATAATTTAGATACACCAATAAATACTTCAATAAATAATTCAACACAACGTATATATTCATTAAACAACCCAATTTATCAAAAAATGAGAGAATTTATTTTTGATTTGTGTGATAAAGGTATTGGGGCTATTGCTTCTACTGAACAGTTAAAAGATAAATTTGGGGAGCAAGTACCGACATTGTGCACAATTTATAAATGGAGAAGGGAATATCGGGGAGGAAAGGTTTTTTCTTTTAATTTAATAATTAAAATATTTTTTTTAATTTTTTAAAAAATCTTAGGAATTTTTTATTTTTAATTTTAAATAAATTTTCAAAATTAAAAAATTTTTTTTGATATTTTAAAAATTTTCAAGAATTATTTTTTAAATTTAATTGATTTTTTATTGAATTTATTCATTTTTAAAATAGTCTAATTGAAGAAAATAATTTTAAAAATAATTTTAATTTAATTTTATAATTAAAACTAATCTGTCTAAACTACCTAAAATTAATTAAAATAATTTTAAAAATATTCCATTAATTTTAAAATAACTTAACTAACTTAGCTTACAATTAGCTATACTAAATAGCAGTAACTAATAATTAATTAATTAACCCCTCAACAATTAGAAAATATATTCTATTTATTCGAAAAACACTTTAAGCCAAAAAACAAATAAATTAAAAATAAACCCTTAAAAATTAAATTAAATATAATCTTTAAAAAAATTAAAAGATATGGGTATTTTAACGTTTGGGTGTTTCACTGCTTAAATCTCGCTATTGATTGTCGTTAAATAAACTTACACATTGCTATAATATAAAACATAATTATTAAATAATTGTAATTACAATTATATTTAAATTACAATTATTTAAATTACAAATTGTAAAAATTAATTGTAAAATAAACCTGTTTTTATTGTAAAACTTGAATTGTAAAAACTTCTATTTTAATAAATGTAAAACTTGTTGATAATTGTAAATTTAATTAAACTTGAATTTAAAAATAATTCAAGTTTTACAATTAATAAATTTAAATTACAATTATTAAAAATGTTTGTAAAACAAACTTGTTTCATTGTAAAACTTGTTTGTAAAACTTGAAACAAAATTACAATTATTTTTAATTAATTGTAAAACTTGGTGATAATTGTAAATTTAAATAAACTTGAATACTTCAAGTCTTAAAATTACAAATTGTAATTTTATTTCAAGTTTTACAAAGGATTGTAAATAATTTAACAACAACTAGTATACACTAATAATTTTTATTTGTTTATAGCAAATCGATTTTTGATGACAAAATACTAAAAATTAAGGAATTTTTAAAAAAAATATAAAAATTATTTATTTTAAATTAAAATTAAATAAAATAAAAATAGGAAAGAGTGACAGAATTAAGAATATAATTTGAAAATAAATAAAAAAAATTATATCTAAATTAAATTAAAAATAAGAGTAAAATAAAATTTAAAAAATAATTAATTTAAGGGAGAAAAGCAATTATTGGATAAAGCAAATAATATTAATAATACACCTGAATCAATGGTTTTGCAACAAAATAGTGTTGGTAGAAAGGCCAAGAATCATGTTGAAAAATATTGTTCTGCTTGTAACCGAGAAATGAGCACTCGACATTATTATGAATTTCATATGTTAAATGTATTTTAATTTTTAATTAATTAAAAAAAAATTTTTTTTAAAGGTTCACGATGTTTTGTTGGGTAATCCAAGATCGGCAACTGTTGATTTATTAGAGAAAATGTCTTCTACTCGAAAGCAACAACTTACTTTTAGGTTTATAATTAAAGTTTATATAGGTAATTGTAAAATATTTTACAAATTGTAAAAAAATAAAACTTGGAAATAAACTTTGTTTTCATGTTTACAAATTGTAAAATAAATAAACTTTTTTACAGCTTGCGAAATAAACTTTGTTTCAAGTTTATTAATTAAATAAACTTGGAAATATTGTTTTTAATAAACTTGACAACAACATTAAGGTTTTGTAAAATCAACTTTTTTACAATTTGTAAAATAAACTTTTGTTAATTGTAATACATTAAATTACAAATTGTAAAAAATAAAACTAGGAAATAATAAACTTGGAAATAAACTTTGTTTTGAAGTTTACAAATTGTAAAATATCTAAATTAAACTTTTTTTTACAATTTGTAAAATAAACTTTGTTTGCAAGTTTATTATTTATAAATTAAATAAACTGTTTGAAAAAAATGTTTTAAATAAACTTGTTTTAAACATTTAAATTAAATAAACTTCACTAACAAACTTTAAATGTTTTTACAAACTTGAAACAAATTTTGTTTCAAACAATTTAAATTACAATCTTTAAAACAAAAATAGGTGTGATTCTTGTTTTGGCCGTTGCATCGACTATGACAATTTTGAAGAATTACAACAACACAAACTTGAAAAACACGGAATAGAAATACCTCTACTTGCATTACAATTTAAAAAGAATAAAAATAATAACAATGCTTCTCCTCCTGGAAAGGCAAAAAATGATTTTTCAATATTTTTAAAAAATATTTTTTCTTTTAATAATTTAAGATGAGAGCACACCCAAAATTAGCTCGTTCAGTAACCATTTGTCGTGATAAGTCTTTGCCTTTGCCGCCTGGGGGACTTCGGTAAAAAAAAAATTTCTTGTTTAATTTTTAAAAATTTATTTTTTAGTCGTTCAGCCCGTATTCCAAAACCAACATCGGCAATTATTCATTCTCTTCTGTTAGCTAAAGACGAAAATGGTTCTGAAAGTGGGGAGCAAATAAAGAAGGATTCAAGTAAAACACACGAGCGTTTACAGATTTTACAAGGGCTTAAAGATGAAGAAGCTAGAGAGGATGCTGAACTTGATGGTCAATAAAAAAATTATAAAAAAATTAAAAAAAATTTTTTCCACAGATTGTATTAAAGGAATAAAACGACGTTGGGGAGGAGGAGTTAAATCAACAAAAAATTCAAATAAAATTAATGAAATTAATGAGGAATTATTGCAAAATAATGAAACAAAAAGTGTCCAAGAAGAAGAACCTTTTGTCACAATTTTGAATGATGGACGTATTGAAGTTGAAGAAACTCAGGCAAATTAAAAAGGAAAATTTAAATAAAAATATTTTTAGATTAAAAAGACAAGAAATGTGCGTGAAAAATGTTTAGATCCGCTTATGGCTCTTGCTTCCGCTGCGTTAATGGAAAAGGTGAATGGGGGAATATATTTAAAATTCTGATTTTTAATGGTTTTCCGGATGAAATAAATTATTTAAATATGTAAAACCTTCCGGAAGAAATAATACCGGAATGTTATATATTTTTCCGGAAATGTTTTATAAAATACCTATAATTTTTTCCGGAAAGAATTAATATCATTTTTCCGGAAGTAATAATATATTTTCCGGAAAGTTTAAAATTCTGAATTTCTTTCCGGAAAATAAAAATCAGAATTTATTTCATATTTATTTTTCCGGAATTTTTAATATTCATCCATAAATGTTTTCCGGAATTAATCAGTGGCTGTATATTATAGTGATTTTCTATTAGAATAAATAAAAATTAATTTTATTTAATTTTTCTATCAATTTTAAAAGAATGCTTCTGCTAAAGCTATCAGCAACAACAAAACAATAAATAATAATTCTTATATTAATTCAACAACAACAGAAACTTTAAATCATCATACGTCTTCTTCTTATCCTTCATCTACTTCCTCAGACAATTTAAAATTAAATTCTTTAAATTCAACAACAGCAACATTATCTAATATACAATCAACAACAAATAATAATAAAATTAAAGAAATTTTTCGAGAAAAAAAGATTTCGGCTACAACAAAAATAGATAAGAAACAAAAGAAAAATGTTGGTTGGAATAAAGGAGATAAAAATGAAGAAGAAGAAAATAATAAAAATAAGAATTTAGAGGATATTCCACAACAAAATAATTCTGAAGCTTTTCAGGAGGAGGAAGAGGAACAACAACAAGTGGGTACTCAAAATGTGGAAAACGTTGCTGTGAGAATATAAATTAATATATAACGTTTTTCCGGAAATGGAAATAAAAACAATACAACTTGCCTGAAGGAATAATATCAGAATTTTATATAAAATTCTGATTTAATAAAACTTTCGCAAGAATAAAGTTAAATAGTTTTCCTGAAGAAGCTTTCCGGAATTTTAGTTATATTTTCCGGAAATGGTCTATAAAATTCTGATTTTTCCGGAAATAATAAAATCTGAACTAGAACCTTCCGGAAGTATAATATTCTATTATTTCCGGAATGTTATATACTAGTCCTGAACTTTGTATCTTTTCAGGAATTTTGTATACTTTTCCGGAAATGATTTATAGTATTCTGATTTCTATTTTCCGTAAATAATAAAATCAGAATTTGTAAAATTTTCCGAAAGAAATTGAATATACCTAATTATTTAATATATTTTTCCTTTGAAAATTTAAGTCAGAATTTTAATTAAACAATAAAATTTTAGGTAGAATATCCTCGTGATTCCGCTTCTATTGAAAACAATAATAATAACAATAATAACAACATTATCATTCCTGCATCTTCTCAATTTCTTACTCTCTCAGCAGCACAGAATCAGACAGCTTTGTTTGTTTCGCAAGACGATTCTACTTGGTTTGGGCAGTCAGTAGCTGCTCAAGTAACAATTTTACTTTGTCTTTCTTCCTAAAAAAATTTTTTTTCTAGTTACGTCTAATGCCTCTACATATTAAAGAATTGGCAAAAATGAGAATTCAACAAGTAAAGGATTTTTTTAACTAAAAATTTTTTTTAATTTTAAGGTCATTTTCGAATGCAATTCTTCTACATTTGCGTCTTTTCACCAATTTGCCCAACTCCAATCTAAACCACAAAATTCCCGCAGCAATGATTCTCCGGCAGCTACAAATTTTTCAACAGAACAAAATAATGGAATTGAACAAACTTTGGAAATTAATGGGGAAAGAGAAGAAAATAATGAAGAGGTTGATGTTATTACTGTTGAAGAACAACAACAAAAATTGAATAATGAAACAAATTGAATTTTAAATTTATATTTCATTTAAACTCTGATATTATTAAAAGAGAGAATATGTATGTTTGGTGTTTTAGAGAAATTTACTAGTTAATTTTGGAATAAATATATAGTTGTAGTTTATTTTAAGTGTTTGTTTAAACTTTGTTTTTCTCTGTTTTTACAATTGTAATTTTTACAAAACAAAGTTTATTTTACAATTTGTCTAAACTTTGTTTTTAAAATAAACTTGTTCTCTAACAAACTTTGTTTTTGCAACAAAGTTTATTTTAAAGTTTGTTGTTTCTCTTTGTTTTTACAATTGTATTTCTAAAACAAACTTTGTTTTTTACAATAAACTTGTTTTTCAATAAACTTGTTTTTTAAATAAACTTTGTTTATACAATTAAGTTTATTTTAAAGTTTGTTGTTTCACTATGTTTTTACAATTGTATTTTTACAACAAGTTTATTTTTAAAATAAACTTGTTTTTACAACAAACTTTGTTTTTGTAACAAAGTTTATTTTCAAGTTTATTTTTCTGGCGTGTTTTCTTTATGTTTACAACAAAGTTTGTTTTCAAGTTTATTATTTGTGAAATGTTTTGCAAAATGTTTTTTCTGTTTTCTCATGTTTATGTAAAACAAACTCTCTAGTATTTTCCAAAATTAACTAAACATTTTACAATTATATATTTAATATTATTATCTATATATTATTTTTTTATTTCACTGATTTTTCCTTTCGTCTCTTTCAATTATACACATTATTTTATTAAAACAATATTATTGCTTGTTTTTAGAATAAAATGTTTTTACAACTTTTGTTCATTTTTAGCATAAAATTCCAAACTTGTCAAGGTGTCTAGTAATAATTCCCAGTCTCATTTCAACTGTCCCGGCAACAACCGTTCTCAACTTTAAAAATTGTTTTTAGCTGATTTTAATTTTTACAAACCTGAGCGCTTTGAACAGGGTCTAAATTAATAAATATTAGTGTATTTAGGAGGATATAAATTTTTTTAATGTTGATTATTTGTTAATTTTATGTCAATAGAAAGAAGAGGTTTAGAGCTATAAAATATTAAAAAGATCAAATTTTTATCTAAAGGATTCGAAAAGTTATGAATTTTTAAATGAATATAGTCTAGAATGTGTTTAGGTAGAAAAATAATTTTTACAAACTTAAATAAGTTTTGCTAAGTTTATTACAAACTTGAAATAAATAAACTTTTTTTAAGCTTAAGCTTGAAAACTTTTTTAAGTTTGCAACTTGTTTTAGTCTTATATCTTTCCGGAATTTAAATTATATTTTTTCCGGAAAGTTTATTATGTTTCTCTAATTACTGTTAAATTGAGGTTTATATAATTTTATATTTACCTACCTATATTATACGAAGGAGAACGATTTAATATTTTAATAAATTTATTTTTAAATTTATTTTAATAAATACCTAAAAGAATATTAGCTGAGCGAAGCTGCAGTCCCCCTCCAATAAAACTCCGAGTTAATTCTTCCTTAAAATTTCCCTTTGGTCTCCAACAATGACACTCCACTTTATGCTCTCCCGGTGAACTAGGCACAAAACAATTTCCATAACCCGAAATTGAATGACGCCCATATTTATCATAATGCCACACTTCTACGAGTATTCTTGGCCAGCCTTTAAAGGAAAAAATTTTTTTATTTTATTTAAAATTAAATTTTCCTTGAATTGTTCTAGTAGCAAGATGAACGTCGATAGGATGAGCAAAGTAAGCACGTTCACTTTCTGGCAAGTCCGTATGTGTTTGCCCTTCTACTTCGCCTTCTATTACTCTCCAACCACCTCCTTTTTTAATAAAAAAATTTTTTTTTGAATTCTTTGGTCCAAGAAAAATTTTTCTTTAAACCTACCACAATGCAAACTCCAACGACAAGCTACTCGATTATCACCAAAACCATAAGCGGATTCAATCTGACCGATTATATGTATTTCTGCTGCCATTTTTAGTTAAAAAATAATTTTTAAAGGATATTTTTAATTTTAAGCATAATTTGTTATTTTTGTTACCATGACAACAAAAATATTACAGTAAATTTATTTTTGTTTTCAAGTTTAATTTTCGCGAAAACATCAAAAAACGACTTAATTTTTTCATAATTTTTATGTCAAAAGCAAGAAGAGATTTAGAGCTATAAGATGTTAAAAAGATGAAATCTTTATCTAACGGATTCGAAAAGTTATGAATTTTTAAAGGAATATAGTCTAGCTGTTTTTAGGTAGAAAAAATATAAGAGAAATATAAAATTCAACAAACTTTATTCAATTTATCGAGTGTTTGTCCCTTATTTTACTGGGCATTTGGTCAGTTTTGTAAGTATTCTAAAGGCTAGTTTGGAGGGACTAATGAATTCTTAGAAAATTTTCCTTTTCTCAACTACCCTAATTAGCTACCTAACACACCTATACTTAATTACTCACCCTAAAAACAAAAGAAAACTTCAAAATCAAAACACACAAATTTTATTTTACATGAATCAAAACAACATTTAAATGGCAAGAAAAATATAACAGGGCATGAACATACAACATAAGGTATTTAGGAAATTGAATGTGAATTATTATGACACAATATTTATGGAATTGATGACAATAATATATACATACAAGTGAGGGGCTTAAAGGCTAAGAGAAAAATCACAACAAGGAGCAAATTATTTCAATGTTCGGTTGCAAGGAGCAGCATCCTAAGCGAGCACAGGATTTCCTGAAATTCGAAAGAAAAATTTTTTCAAAAAAAAAATTATTTTTCTTACCAATTTGTCGTCGTATTCAATCCTCTTCCGAGGTCTCCTTTGACTCCTCAGTGCTGTAAATGTCGCTAGCTGTACCATCCTTGCCGTCCTTCCCATCCTTGCCGCTTCCACCCTTTTTGTCCTTCTTCTTATCGTCCTTGCCCTTCTTTCCTTTCTTGCTCTTCTTCTTCTTTCCGTCCTTTTCATCCGAACTGCTACTACTGCTGCTCTTGCTCTTAGCCGTATGCTCCTTCTCAGACTTCTTGTCATCCTTCTTATCGGACTTTTTGTTGTTGTCCTCCTTCTTGTCATCCTTCTTGTCCGATTTATCAGCTTCAGACTTTATGTCTGATTTTTCAGCCGTCTTTGAATCCGCGTCCGATACAAGTCCCGATTCCAAGTCGGTGCCGCTCTTCTTTGACGACTTCTCGTTGCTTTTGGCTTCGTCCTTTTTGCTGTCGTTGCCACCGCAGGCAAAGCAATATACCTTGGAATTGAAGGAAAAAATTAATTTTTTTAGGAAGGTTAAAGAAACTAACCAAGAAGCAGAGGCACGCGATTAGGGCCAAGATTCCTATTATCACGAGAACAAAATTGCGTACATTGCTTGTGACATCCCCCAGGCTGATCCAGCCGAAGAAAACCTTCATGATCTTCACATCGTCGTCGGTGTTGTCCACAGCATTCCCATCAGCAACTCCAAAGTTGAAGAGAAGAATGGCGCCAATCAGCAGCGGAGAAGAAGAACAGAAACCAGACATGTTGAGTGAGCAGAGCAAAACGCTGGTGAATTTTGTAGGTGATAAAAAGTTTAAAAATTTTGGGGCTTTTATAGTTAATTTGGAGGTTAATTTATATCCGATAAACGTTCCTGGCGTGTAAACCTTAAATCACTGGAAGATAAATGCAACAATGTAAAATGGCCATTCTTTTGCCTTATATCCAACAAGTCCAAAAACCATAACTAAAGTTTCCCGTTTCTGATCAGCAACCTCACTTTCTTTTCTTTACGATTCAGAAAAATATAGTTCAGCTTCATTGGAAAATAGACGTCCAAAAAACTCGGATAAGAGCTAACCCAAATTGCTTGAACAAATAAAGCTGCAAGTATGCACCAAACCTTTTTTAAATTTTTTTACAACTTGTTTTTACGATACTATTCCAACTTGAATTTTTACAATTGTTTAAAACCTGTTTTACAAATTGTAATTTTATCAAGTTTTAGAGAAATCAGAATTTGTATTATTTAAAAATCAGAATTTGTATTTTTAAAAAATCAGAAATTTTAATATAAATTCTGATTTTTTTCAATTTATTATTTGACACAATTCTTGTCTCTTTTTATTCTTTTAATTATTGTCATCATCTTTTTACACATCTTTTCTCAATTTTTCCTAAAATCTAATTTGCTTTTTCTTGTCATAACCTCAAAATAAAAAAAGGCGAAGCGGCTTTTAACAAAAGAACAGATATATTCATATATTGGTTACCGCCGGGAATTAAATTAATTAGTAATGTCACACACAAAAACAAGCATTATTTAGAGCCATAAATTGACGAATTGAATCTCAATGTTTTTAAGGTTTTTTGTTTTGGAAATTTATTTGGAATAAACAGAATAGATTAACACATTAAATTGAAACATTTTTGGGTAGATTTTTATAAACTTGAAACATTCCGGAATTGAATAATATGAAGCATTATTGTTTTTAATATTTCCGGAAGAAATTAAAAATCAGAATTTAATAAAACTTTTCAGAAAAAAGATTTTATAAATAAATATATAAATGTTTCCGGAATATATAAAAGTTTCCTGAAATATATACCTATATAAAAATTTTCCTATATAAAATATTTCCGGAACAAAAATAGGGAAACTTCCATAAAAATTTTTCCGGAAAACTTTTTATATATGTGAGTCTTTCCGGAAACTTATATTAAATTCTGATCTTAATTTCTTCCGGAAATTAAGACATTTTATTTATTTCAGAATTTAATAAAACTTTTCCGGAAAAGTTTTATCTCCTCCCCTTCATTTTTAAACCTTTCCCAATTTTCAGGATAATATTTTTAAAATACACACCAAAAATCTAAATAAATAACGTTGATGGCACTCTTTTAATATTTTTATGTTTTGTTTCCATTTTCCTCTAAAACATTGCTTGTCTTTTAATAATACAAATAATATAGGAAGGTAAAATGGCTCTCAATTTCATATTTGTTTGTCCTGAAATAGGGCAAAATATTAGCTATTAAATATTATTTTATAATTCCCCCTTAATTTTTGTTATTATACATTATGTGGTTTTCCGGATTTTTCCGGAAGCGCTACAATTTATTTTGTCCTTTTCCGGTCGTAAAATATTAAACAGTAAAATTTCCGGAACAAAAATAGGGAAACTTACATAAAATCTTTCCGGAATGTTTTAATTAAATTCTGATTTTAATTAATTAAATTCTGATTTTAATTCCGGAATTAAAATCAGAATTTAACCGTTTTTGTAAATTTATTTACAAATCCGAAACTTCAAAGCAGAAATTAAAATCAGAATTTAATAAAACATTTCCGGAAGATTTTTTACAATTACAATTTAATTTCTTTTATTTTAACATGCTTTTAAGTTTTCCGGAAGTTTTTGCTAGCAAATAAAGTTTCGGTAGATTAAAATTTTACAAAATTAAATAAAACTTGGGTTTTTGCAAGAATGTCGGTATTTTTTATAAATGAATGGAGACTTTCCTCGATAATTTTTTGTAGGTGTTCCAGTCAATTTATTTAATATAATATCCATTTAAAATTTTTTTCTAATTTTTTATAGAATTTATTTATTGTACATAAATTTATTTACCTATTAGGATCTCGTCATACATAGTCACAAATTTACGACACTCTCTATATTTGACGTATAATTTTTATAGCTGATTGGGGGCCCAATTGCTTTCTGCCTTAAAAGCCTTCAATTCCATTCAACTTCACATACACCTCAGTTTTACTGATACTTTTTTCATTCCTAAGGGTCTAGATAGAACCAAGCAGGGATGTGCGTCATGGCGTTTGGCGTTTTGGCGTTAATTTTGGCCGATTTTTGGCGTTTTGCGTTTGGCGTGTTTTTAAAATTTGAAAAATTGGCGTTTGGCGTTTGGCGCGCCACGCGAAAATTTTGGCGCACATCCCTGGAACCAAGATCGACTGAGTATCACTACTTCTGACAATACAAATTTACTATTTTCTTGCCTGAATTTTATAATATTTTTGCTACAATTTCCACAGTAATCTAAAAAAATATATTTTTTACTTTCACCTTTGTCATTTAAAAAAAGACATCCCCCAAAATTAACTTAACTTTATATTGGATTAATGCCTTGAGAAACGAAACACTTCTGCTCAATTGCTTTCTGCCTTAAAAGCCACACATTATTGCTTGGTCTCTCTCTTCCTTCCCTGCTTTTTACCCCCTCCAACATTCTTCTTCCTCTTTGAATTTTCTTTTATTGCTTCAACTTTCAAAATCGGATTAGGCATGCTTCATCGCCGGAACCGGTGTTTGTATGTGAGTTTTGTGAGATGATGATGATGACTGGCCATTGCCGGTTAATTGCCTTTTCGGGGGTATATTTTCCTTTGGGAATTTTTTTTATAAAAATTGAAAATATATATAAATATATTTGTAAAAAAGTAATGTGCCAAACAACTTTAGAAAACTGACAAAATGACTTTAACAAAATTACCGAAAATGGCAAAATTTTTGAGAAAACACGTTGGCAGGAAAATGAAAATTTTTTCTATTTTAGTCAAAAAAAAAGTGTTTGTGTGGTTGGACAAAAAATATTTTTATTTAAAAAAATATTATTTTTGTAGTTCAACCTATTTTTAGTCTATTTTATATTCCGGAAAATCCACTTTTGCAATTAAGTAAGAAGACCACCCAGAATTGTTTTAATCTTTTAATTGTTATAAATAAACTCTGGGAAGTCAAAAAATGGAAAATCAGTGAATATTTAATAGCCTAGTAATTTTTAAAAAATTTTAAAAAGTTTTTAAAATATAATTGAAAGTTAGCATAATGTCGGTTGATTATTTGTCTTCCTTCCGTAAATGTATTACAGTCTGTATTACTGTCTTTATATTTCCGGAAATTAAATTTTATTAACTTTTGTATTTTCCGGAATATAAATTTCTTTTCCGGAATTTCCTTTTCAGCAATTCCGGAACTTTACTGTTTAATATTTTATTTCCGGAAAAGCATAAAGTCATTATCAGAATAATAGTTGATATTTCCGGAAAATAGAAGTTTATTTATTTGTATATTTCCGGAAGGTATATACAGTCTTTTCCGGAATCCAAAAGTTTTAAAAACTTTCCGGTTCTTTATCTTATTTCCGGAAAAGTAAAAAAGTTATTTCTTTAATATTTTGATATTCTGGATTAACCAATTATTATACCACCAACTTCCTTTCTCCATCTTTTCATTTCCCCTCCCAAAAGCCAAAACAAAATTAATCGGTAAAGTGAAGAGCCGCGCTCTTTTTTCTTTCCTTAAAAGAATTCCATTTCATTTAATTCAATTTTTATTCATTGCCATCTGCCCCCAAAGCTTAGGAAGCAATAGTAACAAAAGCCAATGTTTGGCCTGTCACAGCCAGAAAGTAAAAAAAAAAAGGAAAAATGAGGAGGCGGCCACACAAGACCAACCTTTTGGCTTTTTCATTTGTTATACTGTAAAAGACGAAAAATCATTTGGCGGAAAGAAAAAAATTTTTCTCATTTTTCTTTAATTCATGTTGTGGCATTTGCCGCATAAAACACAACTATAATTTATTTAAATATTATACTGTATTTTCTATATTATTTTAGTACTTATGTATTAGTGATATCACGGAAAGTAGGGTCTGATTTTGAAAAATTTCTCTGGTTGGGTTTCGGGTCAAAAAAGTCGTAGGGTTTCGAGTAACCCGTGGCATCTCTGGTATGTATTTTCCGGAAAGCATGCTAATAAGTATTTCCGGAAAAGTATACTTTTTAGTCTCAGCCGGAAAGTAAAGAGAAAGTATTCCGGAAAACACTACTTTTTAGTATACACATTTCCTTAAATATGTAGGTATAATATTTTAACACAACAATGAAATTATTTTCTTTCCGGAAAACTTTGTTTTATATTAAACTTTATTTCTGGAAAGCTTATTTTTATACAATTAGCTTACTTAAAATTCTAAATATTCCTACTAAAATGAAAAACACATCATCTCCCATTATTACAAAATCATCACCTCCTCCTGACTGCCAAAATATTTTTCGGTTGCTTTCATCAACCAACGATGATATCAACTCTGTTGAGGATAATAAAATTAAATCTCATCCTTTAAACGGAAAATTAAATCATAAACCAAGCAAAGGTAATTAAAACCTTTTTTTGTTTGATGAATATACTTCCGGAAAACACTTTCCCGAAAAATACAAAAATATATTAGTTGATATTTCCGGAGGATAATATTCCGGAAAAACTATTTATATTCCGGAAAGTACATAGGTATTATTTGAATAAGTAAGAATATATAAAATTCCGGAACATTTAGAAAAATACAAAAATACATTAGTTCGGGAGAAAAAATTACCGAAAAACATGCAAATATTTATTTTATAGGCAAATTACTCTCTGCTTTAATCGCTAACACTCGACGTTCACGTCATTCTGGTGAGGGTTGGAATATTAATTTAGCTTTCAACGTTTTATTAAAAATTTATAGCGCGCAATTCCCAAGCATTTAACGCTACATTTTTGGCAGGAGGGGAGGAAAACAGAATTAAATTGGATTTTGTAAAGGAAGAATTATTAAGCACTAGACGTTCACGTCATTCTGGTGAGGGTTGGACGTTTTGACTAGAAAATTCCCGACATTTTTTTAATATTTTTTAATTTTAGAAGAAAATGAAATAAAGGAAAAGCCAAATATATTAGATGTTAAGGTGACCACATTTAGTTTAATTAATTAAAAAAATATTTTAATCAGGATATCAAGCAAAAGCCAAGAACATCATCCTCTTCTTATTCATCTTCTGAATCCCCTAAAAATCCTCCTCTTCCCCAAGCTTCTACTTGCTCTTCTTCCTTATTCCCTCCTGTACCTTCTCAACGTTTCCAAACAGAACAAAAAAATTTTGGAGGTTTTCCATTTTTAACCAATCCAAATGGCCATCCTTTTCCTCCCTTTCCACCCTTTTTATTACCTCCACAACACTCTTTTCCACATGGCCATCAAATACATTTTCTTCATGGATTACCACCTAATTTTATTCCTGGATTGCCTCTAAACGGACAAACTTGTAAGTTTAGTTTTCCGAAAAATATAAATATTATATATTGTTTTCCGGAAAGTATACTCCTGTATTTCCGGATAGTTGTTATTCTCATAAATAAAGATTATACCTACAGAAGATAGTCTTCCGGAAAAATATAATTTCCGGAAAATACAATTCCGGAAATATTTAACTTATATAGAATATTTAATTGTTATATATTTATAGCAATGGGTAACTTAGCGGCAGTAATTAGTGCAGCATCAGCCGTTATAAACCCGCAAAACAAGCAACAACAAAATACTCCTACAAACGAGTTAATAAATTAAACAGAACTATTATAAATTGAAATTTTTAAAAATTTAGTCAAACATCCTCTTTAATAAATGAAACCTCCGAGTCTGTGGCACAGCTTTCAGTTAATTTTTAAATTTTATTTAAGATTATTCTTTCTTTCTAGTCGGAAGGGAGTTGTTCGCCTGCCAGCGATGACCATCAAATTAGTCCAAGTCCAAAAACCTCAAAATGTATCGACGCTGCCTCGTTAACATGCTCCGTCTGTGGGGATATTTCTAGTGGTACGTACCTAGAGATATCTTAATTCTTAAAAATTAAAGAAAATTATTTTTAAGGCCGCCATTACGGTATTTTAGCCTGTAATGGCTGCTCAGGCTTTTTCAAGCGAAGTGTTCGACGGCGTCTTATCTACCGCTGTCAGGCTGGAACAGGAACATGTGTTGTAGACAAAGCTCATAGGAACCAATGTCAAGCCTGCCGTCTCAAAAAATGTTTGGCAAAAGGAATGAATAAGGACGGTCAGTGAAAACAAATCGGAAATATATAGATAATATATAATTTCCGGAAAATATAATATTATATATTGCTCTCCAAGAAAATATCTTCCGGAAATACAAACTTTCCGGAAACATATTTTTCCGGAATATAATATTATTTGTGTTGAATAACTATAGTATTTTCTGGAATATAATTTATTTTCCGGAAAAGACTAAATACATCTTTTCCAAAAATTTATACATTCTCTTCATAAAATATATGCTCTTCCGGAAAACCCATACCTATAACTTTTCCGGAAATTATATGTATTGCTATTGTAATTCTGTTCTTTTCTTCTCTAGCCGTCCAGAACGAACGTCAACCTCGTAATTCTGCAACCATCCAGCCTCCTACGGATTTTGAAACTTTGTATTCTCATGCAAACTTTTTTAGGCTAGTTTTATTTTCTCTGCTATAAAGTTTATTTTTTAAAGGGATTGTTCAAATGTGCTTTCTTCAGCCGTTGATTTTGTACATTTACCAAGAGATCAACATCAAAATTTTGGAAGGTTAAAATAATTATTTTTCTCCTTAAAAAATATTTTTTTCCAGTTCTTCAAATCCTCCTTTATTTCTTCATGACAAAGACCCACTTAACTACCCTCCCCAACCAAATAATCTTTCAAGTTTATCTTCAGTGGAGTCAAGTACTGAAGAAAGATTGGCATTTAGTGAAATAACTGCTAGAATAATGACTTTATTAATTAAATGGGTTAAAGGAATGCCTTCATTTATTAATAACATCTGTGCGAATGACAGGGCAAGTTTTTTTTGAGAATAAAATTTTTTATGAAAAAATAATTTTTTGGACCGTAAATTTTGAATTGACGACATAATTTTTAATTTTTTCCCCATTACAGTTATCCTTATTGGAGGGTGCATGGGCGGAGCTTTTCCTCCTTTTCGCTTTTGAAAACTCAACGCTTTTTGAAGAAACATCCAAGTTTATACCTCCTCGTTTACTGCAGGCATTGAATGCCTTACAAAACAGTTTTAAACGACTAGAGATGGATCAGTCAGAAATTGTATGGCTTCGAGGGGTTTTACTATATCGCCCGGGTAGAGAAATTTACAAATTATATTAATTTTATCAAATTTTTAGAATTGCCAGGAATTGAGAATTCAGCATTAGTGCAACAATTACAAGACCAATCCATTGTTCGTTTACTTGGAAATTTCGAAAAATTTCATAAAAAAATTTTTTCAGTTAAGTCTACAACAACAATCAATGCGCCGTTCACCCCCAATTACCCGTTTTGGACGCATTCTTTTATTTTTACCTACTCTAAGATTGGTAGCAGACCCCAAATTAATTGAAGCAGTTTTTATTAATTTAGCTTTTGATAATAAACCAGTGTATAAAGTTTTGGAAACTTTATTGACAGAAATATAAAATATAAGTAACCATAATTAATGCTTAAAAAAGTTTTATTTGTAAAATAGTATTACAAATTGTAAATGTTTTTATTGTTTTTACAAACATGTTTAGATTAAAGTTTATTTTTCTGATTATAATTATGTTGCCTCAACTTGAAAAGTTTGCAACAAATTATAAACTTGAAGAAACATTTGTAAAACAAGTTGTATTTTGTAAAACATGTTTAGAACAAGTTTTGTTTAAGTAAACTTGTTTGGCTTAAAGTTTATTTAATAAAATTGTTCAAATCAAACTTTTATTTTCTTGTTTTCCGGAAAGATGCTTTCCGGAATCGGAATATACTATTTATATTAATTAACTGTAGTTTACTCTTTTCCGGAAATATATTGATGCTCTTCAGGAAATATACTCTTCCGGAAAAATTGTGTGTTTTAGTTTGAAAATGTTTCAACTGTTTACATATTGTAAACTTGAAAAAATAATTGTAAAACAAGTTGAATTTTTATTTAATTAATTAGGATATGAAAATTAAACAAATACAATGCTTTAGATAGAGTTTAGGAAAATTTAAAAAAAAATAAAAAATTGATATGAAAAAGTAAAAAAAAAATAAGAAATGAGCATGAAAATGAAGGGGAATGTTTCGTTTAAATTTTAGTTGGCAGTCTTCCAACCATTCTTTGGAATTTTAAAATTATTTAAAAATTATTAACTTTCTTTCATAGGTTTTATTCTTCCACCCCAACATAGTTGATATGTACCAAAACGCCAACCAATGTGTGGGTTTAATACGGCTTTTACAAAAATTGGGAAAGCCATTAATTCACGGAGTATCCAACAAAATAAAAATTGGGAAATTGAAAAGGGTAACTGTCCATTCTGAAAAATTTTTTTTAAATTATTTTAATAAAATTTTGTTTACTTGAAGTGTTTTAATTAAAATAAAATCACAAGTAGCCCAATAAATAAAATGAAATGCCAAAAAGGGAAACATTGCTTGTTGTCCAAATAAATACCCGAAAGATAGGGCGCCAACAAAAGAAGCAAAAATGCATTCTTGAACAGGTTCAAGAATTATTGTGTGGGGTAACATTGCTATTCTGAGTTTGATCCAACTTAGAAAATATTACAATTTTAAAAAAATTATTACAACTTGTTTTGCAATTTATTATAAAGTTTGTTTTATTTAATCATAATTTTTAAAAACATTTGCAACATGTTTTATAAACATGTTGTAAACATATTTTATTTATAAAACGTTTTTAAACAAGTTTATAAAAACATGTTAATAAAACTTATTTCTAAACAAGTTTTTAAAAACAAACTAAGTTTTCAACTTTTTACAAATGTTTCTACAATTTGTTTTACAATTTGCTATTAAACTTGTTTTTACAACTTAAGTTTACAAATTTAAAAAAGTTGCAAAAACATGTTTTTCTACTATTTTTCATATTTAAAATGTTTTATTATTAAATAAAAATTGTTCTCACCGGCAAATTCGTTCTTGAAAAGTAAAAAGTGAGGTATTTGCGGAATTCTGTAGTGCTGGCATATGAGAAATAACATTTCGATATCCACTTAAATTTTAATAAAATAATTTTTCAATTATCAAAAATATCACTAACGCTCTAGCAAATGCTTGTCCCAAAAAATAATCTTCGGCTAAAAATCCTCCAAATTGTCTAAACCCTCCGCATTGTTCCAAGACATCTTTTAACATTAAAGCACTCATTCCTGTTGAACATACAAAACGGAAAGCATGACTAGCCAAATATATACGAGAATGGGCACCGCCAAAGTAGACATAAAAGAGAAAAAATATTATTTTATTTTTTACAAATTGTAAGGTTTTTACAAATGTTTTTAAAAACATTTTATAAACTTAAAAACATTTTTCAACCTAATTTACAATTTTCAAAAACATGTTTTACAACTTTAATGTAAACTTGTTTTTCTTCAAGTTATTAAATAAACTTGTTTTTATTAGACAAACTTGTTTGCAGAAAAACAAGTTTATTTATTAAAAACAAGTTGTTGTTTATAGAACTTGTTTTTACAAATAAGTTTTACAACCTTTTACAACTTGTTTTACAATTGTTTTTATAACTTTTTATTAACAACACTTGACGATAAACAAGTTTATTTATTAAGAACAAGTTGTTGTTTATAAAACTTGTTTTTACAAATAAGTTTTACAACCTTTTACAACTTGTTTTACAATTGTTTTTAAAACTTATTTATTAACAACACTTGACGATAAACAAGTTTATTTATTAAAAACAAGTTTTAGTAATTAAACATGTTTTACAATTCCCTTAAAATTTTTTAGAACATGTTTTTGTAAAAAATACTTGTTCAAGTGCTGCCCAAATTCCACTTCTATCTTTACAAAAAGGTGTTTGTGTAACTAATGCAATATCTGTCCTTTCCAACATACACAAAACCATATCAGTTAAAGCATTTTGACGCATATAAATATTTTGATCGCTTATCAATAAATAAGAATATCTAAAAAAAATATTTTTTATTTTTCTCTTATTTTCCTTCTAATTTTTCCTCACTTGCTAGCCACATATCCCGGGAACATATTATTTATTTTTGGATTTAATCCTACTCGTTGCCCTCCAATAAATATACGTGTATCCACTTTGGGGTATTTTGCACAGAGTCGCTGAGCTAAATCATACGCGGGATCTTGACGGGAATACAAACAAAAGAGCAATTCAAACTGGAAAAAAAATTTTTTTAATTTTTTGTTTGAAAATTTCTTTGCCTGTGGATAATCCAAAAGAAAAAAGGATTCCAAATTTTCTTCCAAATTTTCATCCAGCCCAACCAAAGGTTTTAATATTGAAACACCGGGAAGTTGGGAAGACAAGTTTATTTTGTTAAGTTTGTTTTGTTGTTGTTGTTTTGTTTCATGATTGGCGTCTTCTTGTTCTTCCTCCTCTCTATTGATAGATAAGCAAGTTTTGTGTAAACGACGTCTTCTGGGAAAATTAAAATAAAATATTACAAAATTACAACAGCAATTACAAAATTAAAAAAACATTTTACAATTTTAAATAAAACAAGTTTATGAAATTTTTAATATGTTTTACAACCTTTTATCAACTTGTTTTACATAGTTGCAACTTGTTTTTACAGCTTGTTTTACAACATGTTTTTACAACTTGTTTTTAAAAACATGTTTCCCCTCACTTATAAAAACAGAACTAATAAAACTTGGAATTGCAACTTGTTTTACCAATGTTTTTATAAAAAAACTTGTTTTCTCTTACCCATAAACAATAGAGACAATATGCAACAAATAACAGCCCATAATAAATAAAATTCCACAACAAGCAAATACCCTCTGTATTGCTAATTGTTCTGATCCAAAACCAAAAGATAAACGGTTTGGAGATGTTATTGCACCTGCAGCAATAAATTGAGTGTCTGTTAAAGCTGTATCCAATTCCAAGTTTGGGGAATCTTCCCCAGAAGGCCCCGGTTCAGGGGAAATAACAACAACACTACTAGATGACTGGTAATCTTCAACATTGCCAAAAGCTTCGTGAGACATTTAATTAATTAAAAAATAATTATTTTGTTTAAGAAATGTTGGAATAAATTTAGAATAATAAATAATACTTTTAATTATTTTTTAAAGGAATAAAAATAAATTAAAATATCTAGGCAAACTACTATGTATGTAGGGTATGTAGTTGTTTTAGAGCCTGAAAAGCTATAAAATTTTTAAAGAATTAATTGAACGAAAAATAATTTTTTTTTTAATTTTTAAAAATATTTTGGAATTAAAAATAAGAAAAAGAAAAATTCAAAATTTTCAAAGAAAAATTTTTTCTGATTTTTAAAGACATTTTGAGTCAAAATTAAGGAAAAAAATTAAAATTTTTTAACTGAAAAATAATTTTTTTTATTTTTAAAAATATTTTAGAATTAAAATTAGGGAAAAGAAAATTAAAAAATTTTTCAAAACAAAAAATAAATTCAACACAGAATTAGTTCAAAATTCTATCACTGAATATGTATACATGACAATTAAAGGAGGAACTAAAACAATTCTGACAGCCTCTTACAAATTGTAAAAATTAAAAGAGAAAATTGAAGAAAGTAAAAATGAAAAGTTTTTTTTGTTATAAGAAGCCAATCATTTATTTTTTTTAATTTAAAAAAATATTCGTTTCCATAGTGAAACATTAAACAATTGTATTGGTTTCTTTGATAAATATGCTTAATTTAAATAAAATTGAGGGGGAGGCGCGTTAACCGTTGTTAAGGCACGAACAAATAAATTTTTTTTATTTCCAAAAATAAATTCGAAAAAAAATTTTTTTGTTCAGAACCAGAGGTGAGTCGGAATTCCGATTTCCGATTCCGAGTTTTGAGCAAGTTCCGATTTCCGGCTCTTCCGATTTCCGACACCTTGGACTGTTCCGACTCACCTCTGTTCAGAAAACTTATATTTTTTTAATTAAAATTTTTCATGTAATTTAAATAAAAAAATTCTTAAAATAATTTCCCTTAACCAATTTTTTATCAGTAAAATTAATAAAAAGACTAATAAATTTTGAAGTCACAAAATTCAACAAAAATTATGATTATGTACATATACAAATTAAAATTTAAAAAATTATATGTAGTTTATACAACAGATAAAAATAAATTAGCCAAAATACCCAATTTAATAGTCACTAGGAATTGTGTTTTAAGCATTAAAACACAAAGTTTGTAGGATTGTAATAATTGTAATAAATCAAGTGTTTTTAGAGAAGGATTGTAAAAATAAGAAAATTGTAAAAAAAAATTTTCTGATTTTTTTAATTTTTTTAAAATAAGAGATGAACATTAAAAAAATCATGCTGAGAAAAATACATGCATATTTGGAAGAATAAAGAACGGAGAAATAAATAAAATCGATTTACACTTGCAAATAATAATGTTTTTTATCGATATTAATTAATTAGAAAAACTTGTTTCTTCACATGTTTTAAATGTGGAAAAGAAAATTACAAATTATAAAACTTGGAAACTTGCAAAGAAACTTGGATAATAAATACAAATTGTAAAACTTAAACGAATGTAAAAAAGACTACAAATTGTAAAAACTTTAACTTAAAACTTGAAAAAATTAAGTTTGAATTTACAAATTGTAAAAATAAAACTTGAAACTTGAAAAAGAAACTACAAATTGTAAAACTTGAAAATAAACTTGGAGAAATTGTAAAACTTAAAAAAAAGTTTGATATTATAATAAAACCAGAATTTCACAAATTGTAAAATCAGAATTTGTAAAAACTTAAATTTTAAAACTTAATTAATTACAAATTGTAAAATGCTGCTGAACAAGTTTTAATAATTGTAAAACATGTTTTATTTATAAACAAAGTTGTAATTAATTATTGTAAAACTTAAAAACTTAAAAACAAGTTGGAAATTAAGAAAATCAGAAATTGTAAAACTTATAAAATCAGAGATTACAAATTGTAAAAAAATAAAACTACAAACAAAATTAATTTATAAATAGACAGAAAAAATAATTTTAAAAATTTATATTTAAAATATAAAAAGATGACTAATAAAATAAACAAAAGTATGTAAAAGATAAAAAAATATTTTTATTTAACAAAAAATAATAATTTTTATTTGCATGATTCACAAAAATAAAATTGATTTGTTTTAGTAACAGAGTGAAAGAGAGAAAATCAATTCTCGGGAAATGGTCGAGAGTGGGGGGTAGGCAAACTAAAAAAGAGAAAAATAAATAAATATTAATAAGAGAAAACGAGAAAAAAATTTTTTCAGGTCACGCGTGACTAGGGAAAAAAATTTTTTTAATTGGAAAAAGTTTGCAAGTTGTAATAATTGTAAAACAAGTTTATTTTTAAATAAAGTTGTAAATAATATTTTTACAAATTGTAAAACGACTTTTCTGATTTTTACAATTTCTAAGTGAAAATAAAATTAATAAACCAGAATTTTATTTTTTGAATTTTATTAATTATTAATTTATTTTTGAATTCAAATATTTTATTCTCTTTAAGAAAACTTCCGTTTTCACTCTTAAAACGAGGTTAAATAAATATTTAAAAAACTACATATATATTTTTTACTCCTTTCACTCTCATATTTGCCTTACTTTTTGCCTAAAATATATTCATTTATTTTTTCCATTGATTCAATAACCACTGTTAGATGACCATTTTTTCAGTCAAAAATTGTCAAAAATACTCACAAAAAAATTTTAAAATTTATTAAAATATTTTCCCTTTAAAATTAAAAATTTATATCCTTTCTAGACCTAAAAATGGTTATAATTTTTATTTTATTTATTTCCTTAATTAATTCCCAAATTATTGAACCGCCTACTAGAAATGTTGATTTGTGGGATTTATTTGGGTAATTTTTAATTTTTTTTAATTGAAAAAAATTTTTTTTAAAGTACTTCGACTACAAAAAGGGTTGGACTGGTAGGCTGTCTTTTAAAATAAATTTAAAAATAATTTTAAAAGAAACACAGTAGAGAGGAAGTAATCGTTCGATTATCTATTGGAGGTGGTTTTTAATTTTCTTTAGATTATTAAAAAAAAAATTTTTTTTGAAATTTTTAAAATTAAAAAAAAAAGAATTTTTGCTTCTTAAAAATTTTTTTAAAATCGAAATTAAATTTTTTAAAGAATTGGTCGGTCAAAAAATAATAATTCCAAATTTGCCGTGGACGGCCACTCAAGATCCTAATGAACAAATTCCGCCTGACAGGAATGTACCTGAAACTAATCCTCTTCCTTTAAATAATAATGTTACTATATTTACTTTTCTTGGTGTCCCGTATGCGGAGCCTCCTTTGGGTGAACGGCGATTTAAGGTAAAAATAAAGAAAATAATATTAAATTAATTTAGGTCAATCAGAATTCTGATTTTATTTAGAATTCTGATTAGTAGGTATTCTTGTTTCCCTGAATTCTGATTTTTATAAGAAGATCCTGGTTTTTTCAAAAAAATTCTGATTATTTAAAACAGATTATGATTTTTAAGACCGCAATACAATTCTGATGCTTAAAATTCTGATTTCTAAAAATTCTGATTTTTGAAATCAGAACACGATTCTGATTCTAAAAATAACTAATTTAAATAAATTCTGGTTTACACAACCGAATTCTGATTTATATTTCCTATTTACCATAGTTCTGACATTTTTAACCATAATTCTGACATTTTTAACAAGCAATTCTGATTTTTAATTTCATCATTTTACTCTCAAAAAACAATTCTGATTTTTCACAATTAAAAAAAATTAAAATAAAAAAAATTCGCCCCGAATTTTAAGTCACCACAACAACTCATTCGTTAGTCTTTCACCAATTTCTATTTAAATAATTAAAAATTAAAAAGATTTGCCGGGTGATTCCCCCTTTGTTGCTTTTACTTTACCCCCCGTTTGTGCACAAGATGTGGAGACTAGGCCAACATTATTTATTAATTCTCCATATCCTTATCAATCAAGTGAAGATTGCTTATATTTAAATATATACACACCAGCTTTGGTTCGTTTCTTACTTAAATTCTGATTTAAAAAATTCTGATTTGTACAAATTAATTCTGATTTGTAAAAATTAAATTCTGATCTTTAAAAAATATACAAATTCTGTCTTTTATAAAACTTGGTAAGATTACAATTTGTAAAACAGTTTTAAACAATTGTAAAAAACCAAGTTGGAATAGAATTGTAAAAACAAGTTGTAAAACAATTTTAACAAATGTTCGTTTAGAAAAACTTGTTTCGAAACAAGTTGTAAAACATTATTATTTATATATCAGAATAAAATATCAGAATTTTAAAATAAACTTGACTTTAAAATAAAATGTTAAAACAAAATTCTGATTTCTTAAAATAAAAATTCTGATTTTTAAAACAATATTTTTTTCAGAAATTTTCCTCTACAGCAGAAAATGCTTTACCCACTATAGTTTTCTTTCATGGTGGGAACTTTCAGACAGGATCAGCTAATGGTTTTAAAAATTCTGATTTTTAAAAATAAATTCTGATTTTTTCTTAAGATTGGCCTGGTCATGTTTTAGCTTCTCGAGGGATTGTTGTAGTTAATGTTAATTATAGATTGGGGCCTTTCGGTTTTTTTATTTAAAAAAAATTAAAAAATTTTATTTAAAGGTTTTATGAGTTTGGGGGATGAAAGAGGTAATTATGGACTTCAAGACCAACGGGCAGCTTTAAATTGGGTTAGACAACACATTTATGGTTTTGGGGGTGATCCTAATGCTGTTACTATAGGTGTGTCTTTTATTGAGGATTATATTTAAAATTCTGATTTTTTCTGAAAAAAATTCTGGTTTTTTTAAAAATAATTCTGATTTTTAAGTCAGAATAATCAGAAAACAATTCTGATTTTTTCTGAAAAAAATTCTGATTTTTTTGAAAATAATTCTGATTTAAATCAGAATCAGAAAAATTTTTTTTTAATTTTTTTTGAAAATATCTCTGATTTTTTTAAAGTTGGACACGATTCTGGTGCTGTAAGTGCTGGTATTCATATGCTAAGTCCTTTGTCTAGAAGTAAAATTAAATTTAAATAAAATTAAAAAATATTTATTTTTGGATTTATTCCGTAGTGTTGTAGCAATGTCTGGGGCAGAAGTTTCCTATCATTCTACTATTGGAAAGCCTGCATTGGGCAAGTTTTGTTTAATTTTAGTTATCAGAATGTGTGTTTTCTTTATTTACTATTCCTGTTTTTCGTAAATAAATCAGAATTCTGATTTATTTATTTTTATAAAAATTCTGATTTTTGTGTTTAATGCTAAATTCTGATTTTTATATTTACGAAAATTCTGGTTTTCTATTTCTCAAAAATTCTGATTTGTATTTTCCAAAAATTCTGATTTTTTTATTTTGTCTATCTTAGCTTTCAACAACACAATAAAACTTGGCCGTTATCTAGGATGTGTTCATCCTGTTGCTAATGAAGTGTATGTATTTTTAAATTCTGAATTTTTTATTCGGATTTTAAATTCTGATTTTAATTTTTTAGTTGGAGTTGTATTTTAACTCGTTCAACAGACGATATTGTACAGGCTGTTTCTCCTACATCAGTTCCCTCAATTCCTGTATTTTTTAAAATAAAATACATTTTTCTCTAAAACACATTTTTGTATTTTCCACAGATTGAATTTAACCGTTATTTATTTTTGCCTACTGTTGACGGGAAGGAATTATCAGCCCACCCTTTATGGCTATTAAATAACGTTAAGAATGGATTATCCAACCCTTTTACTGTGCCATACTTAACTGGATTAAATAAAGAGGATGGAATTGAAGCAATTTTAGAGGATAGGACTTTGGGTAGAAAAATAATTTTTAATTAAAAAAAATTATTTTTTAAAAATTCAAAGGTGAATTCACCGATTTCCTTCAAATAACCCACTTATACATGAGAAGTTGGATAACTGAATATGCCTTCAGACACAATTACACAATGAATAGAGAGGTACTTGTATTTTTGTATTTTCCCTTTTGTTTTCTAAGTGTTTTACAAAAATTCTGATTATTTATTTTAAATCAGAATTTTGAAAAAACATCCAAACTTTGTTTTTAAGTAAAAATTCTGGTTTTTATTTAATTCAGAATTTAAATAAACTTGTTTTAGAAATACAGAAATTCTGAAAAAATACAAACTTTGTTTTTAACGTTAATAAATTCTGCTTTAAAAAATCAGAATTTAATTAAAACAAATCAGAATTTCATTAAAACACAAATCAGAATTTAATTAAAACAAATCAGAATTTATTTTAAAAATCAGAATTTAATTAAAACAAATCAGAATTTCATTAAAACACAAATCAGAATTTAATTAAAACAAATCAGAATTTAATTAAAACAAATCAGAATTTCATTAAAACACAAATCAGAATTTTATTAAAACAAATCAGAATTTAATTAAAACAAATCAGAATTTAATTAAAACAAATCAGAATTTAATTAAAACAAATCAGAATTTCATTAAAACACAAATCAGAATTTAATTAAAACAAATCAGAATTTAATTAAAACAAATCAGAATTTATTTTAAAAATCAGAATTTCAAATAAACTTTGAAAATACAAAAATTCTGGAAAATACGAAAAATACATTCTGTCTCCCCACAATTATAAATTCTCCCAAAATCCCTCTTTATACTCATATTTAAATTCAAGGCAATAATTGAAGCAATAGAATCTTTTTATACTTACTGGCCAGATCCTTCAGATGTCTGGAATATTAGACAACGTTTTATTGAATTAATTACCGATACCTTCTATGTCCAACCAATTTCCCAATCGGCCCATTTACACTCCGAAAGTGGCTCGAGAACTTGGATGTATGTTAATTCTTACAATTTTTCTGCTCAGAGAGAAGCTTTGGGAATATTACCTTCACCTTTATTTCCTTCTTGGACTGGTATAGAGTGAAAAATTTTCATAAAAAATTATTTTAATTAAAAGGAAGTTGCCATGAGTGTGACTTATACCTTTTATTTGGCTTCCCTTTTATGCCCCAACATTTACTTCCCCCTCAGCTTGCTTCAGTTGAATGGTTACAAGTTGATAGAAATGCTAGCCAATTATTTTCTTCTTTTATTAGACAATTTGTTAAATACTCGTCAGTTTTTTTAAATTTAAAATTGAGAGGAAGGAGGGTAGGAGAAAGTCTTTTGGGTAGAGAATGTCTCAGTCTTGAGGCCACCTTTTGGGCCATAACTTTTTTCATTCTTAACCGATTTAAATAATTATTGTATCAATCGAAAGCTTTGAATGTGTGGATTATTTTAGCTAACAGGAATGATTTGATCAGTTTATCCTACAAAAAGTTACACATCAATAAGTGAGTGCAATCGTGATTTTTGAGCTTTATTTTGGCTATATTTTTTTTTCAGGATGGTCTGATCAAATCAATCCTGTTAGCTAAAATAATCCACACATTTAGAGCTTTCGATTGAGATATGGATATAAATTAAATGGATATAAATTAAATTACAACAGTCCTAAATTTACAATAATTACGTAAATCGGTTAGAAATCAAAAAAGATATGGATCAAAATATGGCCTTGAGGCTGAAAACCTCTACTAATTGTTAAGGATGTTGGACAGTTCTTCAAACAAAAAAATTTTTTTCTAAATTTTTTAGAGATCCAAATTTGCCATTAGATGGAAGCTGGTCAGCCCATCAACCTAGAGCTCATTGGTTTCTTCAATTTAATTATTCTAGTGGCCAAAGTCTTCACTCCCCAGGCATTTTGAAAAAAGATTATCGTTTTGAAGAAGTTGCTTTTTGGAATAATTACTTGCCTGTTGTAAATATATTTTTTATATTAAAAATAATTTAAGAATCCTAGGGCAACGAAAAAAAGACACCAATAATATAATTATAGGATGACTGTTCAAGATTGAATATTGCGCCTGTGTAATAAGGCCGTTCACAATTGAAATAAATTAAATTACAACAGTCCTAAATTTATCCCTATTATAGATATCTTAAAGGGTTGAAACTAGGGATGGTGGATACAACAAAGTTGGAATATCCTGATAAAATTTCCGATATTGTGTTTTGGATGTCCAGGGACCCCCCCCCCTCCAAAAAAAGATCAACCAAAACCAATAAAATCAAAAAAAAATTTTTTTAATTCAACAGCTAGTCAGTTATATGACAACAACATTTCCACCAGAAGAGGGAAGTGTTCGGAATGAATTAACCTTATTTAAAGGATTATTTTCAATTTGTTTAATTTTTGGGATTATTTTAATTGTAATTACTCTGTCATTAGGTTATAATGTTTGTACTAGAGATTTACAAATTATTGAAGAAAATAAAACTAGAGAAAATTGGAGGAATACAAGAAGGCTGACTTCGCCTTCTTGTATTGAAAAAAGAGAAGAATTTGAACGAGTTTCTAATTTTTAGATTTTTTAAATTATTTTTTTTATTTATTTATGCCTCATTTTATTTTTTTATTAAAATAAAATAGTATTTTAAAAGCATGTCCAGAAAAACAGGGGATGGATTCGGAACAGGCCCGTAATCCCCTCCCCTGAAATGGGGAAAAGGAAAAAATTTGGGAAGGGGATTGGACAAAAAAGCGAATTCTTTGGCCTACGACTTTCTGAAAAAAAACCTGGTTACGGGCCTGATCAGATAAGACTATTCATGACCGATTTTATTTAAAAATCTTTCCTCAAAAAAATCATGTATTTGAGCAAAAACATAGGAGTTTGCAATTGAAGTAATCGAAAAACAATTATGTCACCGGTCATGAAAATATTTTTTAACGGGCAATAAATAGCTTTAAAAAAAGCTTCAAAAGATTTTTTTGTGTCAAAAATAAATTAATTAAATATTTAAATATAACCTCCATAAAATATCTCCCCATTTTCCTCTCTAAAAATTTTCTCCTCTCAACCTTCAGTCATTCCTCCAAATTTGGATTTAATAGCAGCTTCCTTAGCCTCATCAAACACTTTATTGTCAATATAAGAATTGCACGGATAACACCAAACAGAAAAGTCAGCAAAGCTTAAGGCCAGTGGATGTTTTGTCTCTTCGGTGTGAGCCAAAGCGTGCCCCTCAACATAACGAGAGCAATAGACCTTATAAAAATATTAAATTTAGGAAATAAAAAGAAAATTTTGGTCAAATCAACAAAAAAAGCAAAATTAATTTTTGCGGATAAAACTTGCGGACAAAAATATTTTTGCAGAAAACTAGTCTCCAAGTGAGAGACCCTCTCTAAACTGCCCAAGCTAACTTCAAAACAAAATAAAAATTTTAATAATTAACCTCAAAACATTTAAGACACACCCAATTCTCGCCAGTATTTGAACACTTGTTGCAAGCAGCTTTAGTGTTGAGTCCATCAGGAGGCAATTTGCTATTCTATAAATTTAAATTAAAGGTAGAACTCACATTAAAGAATTTTTGGTTTTTCTTATAGTCGGACCTCGCTAAAGGCTACACATGAAACAAATATTTTTCTCAATTTAAGATATTTTTTTCAATAATGTCAGTCATGCTAGCGAGCTGTTTAAGCGATACAAACAATTCAAGGAACGTCCCAAAACGAATTTTCCGTCGCAATAGGTATCATAAAGAGGGTGACTTATTTAAAGTGATTGAAAGTCGTCAAAAAATCCCCAACAAAATTTTTAAAAAATACCGCAATCTGTCCCAAATGAGGGCAAGTCTTAAATGGCGTCACCGCAAAGAATTCTTGTGGCTTCTCTTCCTGTTCACTGTCAGAGGCAATCTTGATCAATTGTTCAGTTGTCATTTTTAATTATTTTTGGAGATTGGAAATAAATAAAGAACTGAAAAAAATTTTAACAGAGTTAAAGATATTATAGCAAAAATTAATAAAAAAAAATAGATGACAATTTATCCCAAAATTTTTTTATAAAAGACCCATTGATATATCTAAAATATTGAAGGTCCCACCTATATAGACCTACAAAAACAAAAGCTAAAAAACAAAGAGTAAATTCAACAGAATCCTTCCTAGAAAAAATTTCTTAGAATTGGAGACTCAACTGGCACATTAAACAAAACGCCAAAAAAATTATTTTAGCGCCAAAAATTATTTTTTCTTTTGAGTTATTTGCCACTAAATCTTTCGCCATGGAACATTCGTCATTGTTAGAGATTTGTCGCATTTTTATTTGAATTCTTACATCAAAAAGTGAGAGTATTTAAGAAAGAGAAGTTGATGTATAGTCCTTTTATCGAATTGTTCATTTCAACTTTAACGTTTTATTAAATGGTCAAAAAATTTTTCTTTCTTTAAGGATTCGATGATTCTGACTAAAGATCTAACACTCAGGATATTTATCTCTTAAAATATTTTTCTCAGAACCAATATTTTTCTCTCGTTTCTGTCACAATACTTGTTAATTCCCCATGTTGTAGTCGTTTTCCATACACTCCAAATTTTCTATTTTCTAAAAATTTCATTTTGTAATATCATTCTTTTTTCTCTAAAACTTCTAGTCTCTTCAATAAATACCTAAATGTTTAAAAAAAACCCCATCTCATTTAGTCTTAACATTTTTTTCTAAAATTTGATTTAGCAGCATTTCTTTTTAAATATTTCAGCGTATCAAAGTGTCCAATTTTTTTGAATTGAACTGTGATTTGAGCGGTTATTTGCTCGGAGGATATGCTTTTTATTTTTTCTTAAATTTTTAAACCTTTCTTTTCTAGTTCATTTTTCGCGCATTTTCCTCAACAGTAGCGCCCTTGCCAATGACGACTATGGGCGATTGTGCGAGTCGACAGTCAACGGATGGTTGTTGCCCACCCCTCGCTTCTTTCTTGTGGTTTGAAGGTTTTTGTTCCTATAAGGGTTTTAGTTAGGGTTTTAAGTTGATTTTTTGGTAATCGGATACTGGAAAACGGTAAGCATGATTTGGACGACACCAAATTAACGGGGGAACGCTACCGAGCTTATTAGCTCTCGATGCCTTTTTAGTATCCTTCATGGCAATTGAAGTCTCCTGACAGTTTAAAAACCATGGGGCGAGGGCTAAATTCATTTTTTTGTGCCACAAGGATTTTAGAGAATATATTTGGACTAGACCGCTCTCTGATTTTTGGTGTCCTTCGTCTCGGCTCACCGAACTCTTTCGACTGACATGATTTGTCCGATTTCGATTCTTGTGCGTTGAAAAGGTTTTCCCATGTCTATAACTGGGTGACCAAAATTATGAGTTTTCGATGCCCTTTAGTATTCTCTAGTTAGACTGAAAAAGATTCTCATGTTGGAATTGTTTTTGGTGTTTTTAGAGGTCCTTTACTTATTGACATTTTATTCTACAAATACTTTGACTGTCGACTTGTTTCGCGCGTCCTCTTTCAAAACTTATTTAGCCTGTACTTTTTTCTTTTTTTTTAATTTAAATGTTTAATTGAAACTTACATTTTCAGGACCTTTAAAAAATTTATTTTTTTTTCAAAAAACAATTAAATAAAATGGCTGGTGTTCCTTATAATGACGTATTTTTTAGTTTTTTGTCAAGTATTTAAGGTTCATCGATTTGAATTCAAGAAGGCTAAGGGTATCAAGGGTTATTTTCTTTTTCTATTTGTCCCTAAAAATTTTTTTTTGGTAATCCTGCCTTATCATATTTAGCAATCCACCTTATTTTTAATCTGCCGAAACTCAAATCTTCGAACCTTTAATTACTTGAACAAATTTAAAATTTAATTTCTCATTCATCAAAATTTAAGATGATTGCCTCGTTTAAGGCTTCCAAAGCACATTTGACTTTAATTAACCGGGACATTGGCAAATGGCGTAACGCATATTCTTTGAGCTTGGTTGCCCGTAAAATCTACAGTTTCTGGGACGGTATGCTTAAATTACTTCAGTTTATCCTAACCTTTTATTATTTAAGCGGTGTTTCCGTTCTCAATTCGTGTGGATCGTGATGCGTTTTTGGTTGTTTGTGACAGCATTAATGCCGTGGAGTTAGGTTGCTCCGTTGCTGATGTTGGTTTTTTTTGAAAAATTTTTAATGGTGTATAAACTTTTTGTTTTTTAATGGGGCAAATTTATTTTTCGGTTCGGGGGTTATTGAATTCTTAAAGCTTGTCCGTTTGTGTACCACACCCCATTTATTCGCAAGCTCAAAATGCTAACAATAAGTAACGCTATTGAAGGTAGTGAGGCTTATGAGAGTCAACGGTTCTTTATTCTTTACGAACTAACTAAGGTCCATTGTTAAGCTTAAATGGCGTGTGTATTTTAATTGCACAAGTTCCAAATTCTTTAATTTTTGGAACCTCAAGTTTTCAAATTTGTTTTTATAGGTGCGAAATCGTGCTACGACTGTGATTACAATTATCAATCAGTGGCTTGATCATTTAATTCGACTTGATGAGGCATTGTTTGTTCAGAATTATTTTATGATGGTTCGTATGCGTACCAGCATTGATGACCTTGTGAAAGCGAAGTTGCCGGACTGATAAAAGGAAGAAAAAAATTATTCCGACTGAATTGTTTAAAAAATGTGTTTTATTTTGGAATTGTTAAATAAATTTTGTTTTATACACCTTTCTTTAATTTAAATTGTTTCTGAGTACTTTTCTATTGTACTTTTTTATATTTTTTGAATAAGTGCAACAAAATGTATTGTTATTCACGAAGAGGGAATGCTTAAGGCCTTTGCAGTCTGCTCTTTTCTTTTCTGGGGTAAATAATTTTTGGGGGATTTTCTGATTTTTTTGGACATTAAATGAACGGAATCTCTTTCCAAAAAGGATTGATTCAATCCAATCTTTCCTTAAAGTTGGAAAGAAATAATTTTATTCCGCTTGAATTGCTTGAAGAAATTGTTAAATTTCTTCCTTTAAATTTAGAGTTGTCCAGCACAAAAATTTCTCTTACTTATGATCTGTTAGTATGGAAAATCCGAGTGAGTCATGTTTTTAGAAGATATTAAAAATTTTATCTGACTGACCCAAAATTTAATTTTGTATACAAATTTTAGCTGAGGCGCCTATTTCAAAAGTTAAAAGTTCATCTAAACAGGTTCAACACATACCTTCATAAAATCGAGGACGAAGGCGGCTTAATCAATATCAATCTTGTAATCTACAGTTTCTGGGATGGTATATATAAAAATCACCTCATTTTATCTTATTTTTTTATTATTTAAGCACTTGTCTCACTTTCGCTTAAAATTGATATGAAAAGATTTCTGATAGTCTTTCAAAGCGTTAATGCGATTGTTACTGTTCGCACTATGGATTCGGTTAGTTTTTTAAATCAAAATTGAATGGCTCATTATGAAAAATTTATCCTCTAATGCTATGTTTGCCATTCCGGCTTTTTGACTGTGGGGCTTCATATCCTTCTTTAATTCTTAGAATCTCAAAATTTCTTTTATATTTTCAGTTAATAAATCGTGCTAGGCTTATGATAAAGATTATTCAACAATGGATTGATCACCTTATCGGGCTTAGCCGAAACTTTGCACAGATTGATTATTTTTTGTTTGATCGTTTAAGCGACAACATTAGAATTGCTATGAGTAAGACGAGGATTTCTGATTGGTGCTATCTAGGGGTTTTTTGAATTTGTTAATTGTTTAATAAATTGTGTTTTGTATACGTATATCTTTTTCTGTTGATTTACTAGTACATTTTTATTGTATTTTTTATTTTTTGAATTTTTTTTAATTTTGCTTAGATTTATTAATAATTGAAACTGTCCTCAACATCCTTTTAAACTTTTTGATGTGTTACTAACGATTTTCGTTAATACTTTGGTTTAGACCATTATTTTCCTGTTTTCCTGACCATTTTGAGCTTCTTTGCTCGTTCTATGTTTTATTCTATTCCACTTACCCAGCTCTTCAAGCTGGGGTGAATAATACCTAGATCAGTTGAATGATAGATTATTTGAAATAGATTCCGCAAAGGGAAACAGGAAAATTTTAGGGGTCTAAACCAAAGTATTACTCGATTTCTGTTTTCTAGATTTAT
The DNA here is from genome assembly GCA_036172955.1 of Meloidogyne arenaria. NCBI lineage: Eukaryota > Metazoa > Nematoda > Chromadorea > Rhabditida > Meloidogynidae > Meloidogyne > Meloidogyne arenaria. The sequence continues at coordinate 3,292,792 of JARQAB010000040.1, forward strand.
TTTTATCAGAAATTTAAAAAAGAAAATGCTCAAATCTCAGTGTGTATTGTTATTCATGAAGAGGGAATGCTTAAGGCCTTTGCAGTCTGCTCTTTTCTTTTCTGGGGTAAATAATTTTTGGGGGATTTTCTGATTTTTTTGGACATTAAATGAACGGAATCTCTTTCCAAAAAGGATTGATTCAATCCAATCTTTCTTTAAAGTTGGAAAGAAAAAATTTTATTCCGCTTGAATTGCTTGAAGAAATTGTTAAATTTCTTCCTTTAAAGTTAGAGTTGTCTAGCACAAAAATTTCTCTTACTTATGATTAGAGCCCGGCTCGATACGATTTTTCATCGATAATTATCGATATTTTTCGATATTTTTTTTCGATATTATCGAAAAAATATCGACCGACAAAATTTTGACTTTTTCGATATTTTTCGGTATTCGATATTTTTTCGATATTTATCGAAAAATATCGACCGACAAAATTTAAAAATCGAAACAATCGACCGACCAAATTACAGAAAATCGAAAAAATATCGAACGTCATTTTTGCCAAAAATTTGAATTTTTGGCGCCAAAAAGGATGCATTTTTGCTACTTGCGCATCGGAAATTCAAAAAATTTTCGCCTGCGGCGCAAGAAAAGGAGAAAGGTTTCTTCTATATTCGCGATTTAGTTTGCCAAAGCCAGATGATGTGAGATAATATATGGTACATAACACTGATATGAATTAAAAAAGATTTCGGTAGATTTAGGAAGATTTCAGTGGGTTAAGAGTAACTTGATAGGATATCTGAAGATTTGATGGGATATTTGAGATATCCAAGGATCAATACGGATATTATTGATATCCGGGGCAGTGATGGAAAGGTTCCGGTTCCGGTTCCGGAACCGTCCGGTTCCAGAACCGGTTCCGGAAGTGGAACCGTGGAACCGGTAAAGTTCCGGAACCGGTTTGGAACCGGAACCGTGGATATCTCTTTATCCGCCGATATCCTTCTTAATCCACAAATCCCTTGATATCCCTCCTGATCTCATAAATCCACAATAGTCTTAATACCATTGAATCTCAATCCACAATACAGTCTTCCTTCAATATCATCTTTAATTCCTTAAAATCCATTATCCCCAGTTAAAATCCACTTATATCCCAAATGATCCTTCGATATCAAATACAAGTCTATTGATATTACATTTAAACCGTCCAAATCCACCAATATCCCATTTAATCAATCTTAATCTTATTAAACTACTAGGTCTATTGTGTTATTCATTTGTTATAGAAAATTTTTGAAAAATCGAAAAATATCGAGACTTTTTTTTCGATATTTTTCGGTTTCGATATTTTTCGATATTTATCGAAAAAATATCGACCGAGAAAATTTTGATTTTTTCGATATTTTTCGATATTCGATATTTTTCGATATTTATCGAAAAATATCGACCGACCCCTCCGGCCGGGCTCTACTTATGATCTGTTAGTATGGAAAATCCGAGTGAGTCATGTTTTTAGAAGATATTAAAAATTTTATCTGACTGACCCAAAAGTTATATAGGATCACCGAAAATTTAATTTTGTATACAAATTTTAGCTGGGGCGCCTATTTCAAAAGTTAAAAGTTCATCTAAACAGGTTCAACACATACCTTCATAAAATCGAGGACGAAGGCGGCTTAATCAATATCAATCTTGTAATCTACAGTTTCTGGGATGGTATATATAAAAATCACCTCATTTTATTTTATTTTTTTATTATTTAAGCACTTGTCTCACTTTCGCTTAAAATTGATATGAAAAGATTTCTGATAGTCTTTCAAAGCGTTAATGCGATTGTTACTGTTCGCACTATGGATTCGGTTAGTTTTTTAAATCAAAATTGAATGGCTCATTATGAAAAATTTATCCTCTAATGCTATGTTTGCCATTCCGGCTTTTTGACTGTGGGGCTTCATATCCTTCTTTAATTCTTAGAATCTCAAAATTTCTTTTATATTTTCAGTTAATAAATCGTGCTAGGCTTATGATAAAGATTATTCAACAATGGATTGATCACCTTATCGGGCTTAGCCGAAACTTTGCACAGATTGATTATTTTTTGTTTGATCGTTTAAGCGACAACATTAGAATTGCTATGAGTAAGACGAGGATTTCTGATTGGTGCTATCTAGGGGTTTTTTGAATTTGTTAATTGTTTAATAAATTGTGTTTTGTATACGTATATCTTTTTCTGTTGATTTACTAGTACATTTTTATTGTATTTTTTATTTTTTGAATTTTTTTTAATTTTGCTTAGATTTATTAATAATTGAAACTGTCCTCAACATCCTTTTAAACTTTTTGATGTGTTACTAACGATTTTCGTTAATACTTTGGTTTAGACCATTATTTTCCTGTTTTCCTGACCATTTTGAGCTTCTTTGCTCGTTCTATGTTTTATTCTATTCCACTTACCCAGCTCTTCAAGCTGGGGTGAATAATACCTAGATCAGTTGAATGATAGATTATTTGAAATAGATTCCGCAAAGGGAAACAGGAAAATTTTAGGGGTCTAAACCAAAGTATTACTCGATTTCTGTTTTCTAGATTTATTTTTATCAGAAATTTAAAAAAGAAAATGCTCAAATCTCAGTGTGTATTGTTATTCATGAAGAGGGAATGCTTAAGGCCTTTGCAGTCTGCTCTTTTCTTTTCTGGGGTAAATAATTTTTGGGGGATTTTCTGATTTTTTTGGACATTAAATGAACGGAATCTCTTTCCAAAAAGGATTGATTCAATCCAATCTTTCTTTAAAGTTGGAAAGAAAAAATTTTATTCCGCTTGAATTGCTTGAAGAAATTGTTAAATTTCTTCCTTTAAAGTTAGAGTTGTCTAGCACAAAAATTTCTCTTACTTATGATCTGTTAGTATGGAAAATCCGAGTGAGTCATGTTTTTAGAAGATACAGTGTGTAACAAAACTATAAGCCACCTAAAATTTTTTAATTTCTTAAGGTTCTAATGAATGAAAATTTTTAAAATTTTTACCCAGTATTGAAAATGCAATTTCAAGCTAAAATTTAAAAAAATTTTTATTAAAAATTTTTACAAAAAATTTTTTTCGAACTTTTTATGAAATCTAGGTGTAACATAACTATAAGCCACCTTGGAAACATTTTATTTTTCATATTAGCAATGCTTGAAATTTTTTTTTTAAATTTATATGAACATTTCTATTGATATTAAGTAGAAAAACAAAAAGAACGAAGTCTGAAAATACTTTCTTCATTGAGATCTCAAAACCCAAAAATCAACGGAAAATAGGGGTACAGTACTTCAAAAAATATTTTAACCCCCTTAAAACTTATATATAAATTTTCTTTTTAGCCCATCTGAAAGCCCACGAAATTTGCTACAAAATACACTTGGTCCCATCTTGGAGGAAAATTTTTACATTGAGCAAACATAGGTTAAATTTAGGAAAAAAATTTCCACTCAAATTACCCCATAATTTGTCATTATTTCGATCTCCTAAATTTAACCTATGTTTGCTCAATGTAAAAATTTTCCTCCAAGATGGGACCAAGTGTATTTTGTAGCAAATTTCGTGGGCTTTCAGATGGGCTAAAAAGAAAATTTATATATAAGTTTTAAGGGGGTTAAAATATTTTTTGAAGTACTGTACCCCTATTTTCCGTTGATTTTTGGGTTTTGAGATCTCAATGAAGAAAGTATTTTCAGACTTCGTTCTTTTTGTTTTTCTACTTAATATCAATAGAAATGTTCATATAAATTTAAAAAAAAAATTTCAAGCATTGCTAATATGAAAAATAAAATGTTTCCAAGGTGGCTTATAGTTATGTTACACCTAGATTTCATAAAAAGTTCGAAAAAAATTTTTTGTAAAAATTTTTAATAAAAATTTTTTTAAATTTTAGCTTGAAATTGCATTTTCAATACTGGGTAAAAATTTTAAAAATTTTCATTCATTAGAACCTTAAGAAATTAAAAAATTTTAGGTGGCTTATAGTTTTGTTACACACTGTATTAAAAATTTTATCTGACTGACCCAAAAGTTATATAGGATCACCGAAAATTTAATTTTGTATACAAATTTTAGCTGGGGCGCCTATTTCAAAAGTTAAAAGTTCATCTAAACAGGTTCAACACATACCTTCATAAAGTCAAGGACGAAGGCGAATTAATCAATATCAATGAAGTAATCTACAGTTTCTGGGATGGTATATATAAGAATCACCTCAATTCATATTATCCTTTTATTATTTAAGCACTTGTCCCGCTTTCACTTAAAATTGATATGAAAAGATTTCTGATAGTCTTTCAAAGCGTTAATGCGATTGTTACTGTTCGCACTATGGATTCGGTTAGTTTTTTTAAATCAAAATTGAATGGCTCATTATGAAAATGAGCCCTTTTGAATCCCTTAAATTTTAGAATCTCAAAAGTTCTTTTATATTTTCAGTTAACACATCGCGCTAGGCTTATGATAAAGATTATTCAACAATGGATTGATCACCTTATCGGGCTCAGCCGAAACTTTGCACAGATTGATTATTTTTTGTTTAATAGTTTAAGCGACAGCATTAGAATTTCTGTGAGTAATACGTGGGCTTATGATCATTACTATTTAGGATATTTTTGAATTTGTTAATTGTTTAATAAATTGTGTTTTGTGTACGTATATTTTTTTCTGTTGATTTACTAGTACATTTTTATTGTACTTTTATTTTTTTGAAGTTTTTAAAAATTTTGCTTAGATTTATTAGTTATTGAAACTCCTCAACACCCGTTTTAACTTTTTTCCCTTTAATTTTTTAATCGTCGATAACGATTTCAGCAATACTTTGGTTTAGAATCCCTATTATTTTTCTGTTTTTTGACCAGTTTGAGCTTTTTTGCATCATCTATTTTTATCACATTCCATTCACACCCCAGCTACTCAAGCTGAGATCCAAGTCAACGTTTAAACCAACGCTATTTGTTTTAATTTTTGACAGAAATCTTAAAAAAAAAGAAAAATGCTCAACTCTCGTTATTTGTCTCGTTCCATTCGTTTATGTTCTTCAATTGCTGGAACTGCTACAACAATAACAATTTCAAAAAATCCCCCAATTTTGACTTATCCAAGCGAAGAATTTATCAAAAAATTTCCAAAACAACGAATATCTGATTTAATTGGTGAAATTGAGGTTTTCTTTTTAATTCAAAAATTAATTTTGATTAAATTTTAAAGATTTTCTATAAATTCTCTCAACATTTACCAACCCATTTAACCGATGATAATTGGCAGAAATTAATGGATGCTACCAGTTTGGAGGAAAAGGAAGAATTTTTATTTCATTTGTCTAATAATGAAGTGGTCATAAAGGTTTGAATAAAGATTTTTTTGTAGATTTTTAAGAGGGGAGGGAATCTGGTTTAGGGAAATAAAGTTCCCCCTCATTTTGCAGGACAAATTTTTTTATGGGAGCAAACAAGGAATAAGCATGTATTTTTGCTGACAAATATTTCGGAAATTCTTGCGGACTTTATTTGCGGACTTTTTTTGCGGATTTTTTTGTGTATATTTTGGACTTGAAAAGTTATGAAATGAATGTTTAATAGCGAAGAAATGGAAAAAATATTTCATCCTTAAACTTCTGTCTTGATCATTTCAGTAATCTATTAAACGAAAAGTAAGTCCGTAAAGATTATATTTTTATAAAGTTCCCCCTCATCTCTTTTGCTGATTTTTACATTTTTTTAAATCTAAGTCTTTTTTAATTCAGCAGGGTGAACAAAAAATGACCGAAATTCGAAATAATTATTATGAGGTTTATTTTTAATTTCCTCTCTTTTTTCTAATAATTTTTTCAAAGGATTTAAAAGTTAGAAATAAACTTTTTGAAAATGGGTTGATGGTTTATGGTAGTGAATTTTACAGGCTATTTGGTGATGAATATTTTCATGCTAGAAAATTTATTGGTATTTTATAAATTTTTAATTAACTTCTTTGGGGGATTTTTGAGTGTTTTTAAAGATTGGCGTTAGTTTCCATCACTTTCGGACTTTTTGCGGACTTTTCTTCCTATTCATTTTTATCCAGCCTTTCCATTCAATCAATAAAAAAAGACCTAATTTAGGAGTATATACCCCTATTTTAATCCTTTTTGACGATGAAAAATTAGGAAAGCAAAGTGCAACCCAAGAGAAATTTGGGAAAAGAGTCCGCAAAAAATTTTTTTCAAATTTAGATAAAGTTTCTCTTATTTATGGATCCCGTTGTTGCCAAAATGCTTCTTTAAATGAATTTATTCCTAAAATTATTATTGATTGTAGAAAAGTTTATCAGTTACATGTTAAATTTTTGAACACTGCAATTTCGTTTGTTTTCTTTAAATTAAAATTCTTTGTCCGCAACTTTTTTCGGAATTTTAACAATTTATTTTTACTTGGGTTATCTAAACTTTTGCGGACAAAACTTGCGGATATTTTTTGCAGAAACTTATTTTTTTAAACCTGAAATTTTTTTATTTTTCGGATATTTTTTGAATAATTTAAAAATTCTTTTGCCTCACTAAATTTTAAAATTTCTCAGTCGAATCCAACAAGTTCATGATTACAATATGTTAAGTGATTATCCAATGCCTATTTCTATTGTTAATTTTTTTTCAAGTGAATCTGTTGGATATGCTTTAAAAAAGTTTCTTTTTTTATTAATTTAATTAAAAAATATTTAATTTTTTTAAAAAGACATTTACATTTTTTATTTGGACCTCCAACAATGTTAAATAAATATGAATTGGATATACCTCCAGAAATTATTAATACAAATTTGTATTCAAAATTAAATGATTTTTTGGATAGAGAGGAGGGAGAAGAGAGGAGTGGAGAGGTTTGTTAAGAAAAAAAAATTTTTTTTAATTATTCGTAAATTTTGTCCACAAAATTTTTTTTGCTTTTGTCGTCCGCAAAAAATTTTTGTCCGCAAATTTCTAATTTCTTAAATTTGTGAAAAAAAAGCTTTTTAATTTAATTTTTAGTCAAGTTCTACTGAAAAAGAAAATATTTATAAATATGAACCTCATCCTTTTATACCCGAAATTACTACAAAAAATATTTTGGATGTTTGTAAAAGAGATGGAATTAAAAAAGGTTTTTATTTTTATAAAAATATTTAATTAAATTGTTGTAAAATTTTTAATATTTGATAATGTTGGGGTTGGTTAGTGGTTTGATTTTTTATTATAGTGGGTCGAGGGTTCGAATTCAATTGGTGTTAAAAAGTTGTTTTTCTGTTGCGAAAAGGATATTTTAATTTTCAGGCCTTGAGAATTTCCGTGTGAATTTTTTAAAATTCCTTGAGAATTTCTGAAAATTTTTAGCGAAATTAAAAAAAAATTTTTTTAATTAATTTTTAGAAGAAATTGCCTATATAAGCAGCAGTGCAACACAATATTTACCTGATGATCCTCAAATTATTAAAGAAAGATTTAAGGCTTTTGTATTATCACCTCTAGAAGATAGACAAAATCCAAGACAACGGCCAAAGTATTTTTCAAATTTTTATTTTTTACTGAAGTTGTAGTGTAGTTGGGTAATTGTTATTTTTTGTGTGTAACAAGTGGGGAAAGGTAGTGAAGGTTCGAATCCATCAGTTTTCAAAAAAATTTCTATGGTTTTTTATTTATGTTTTTAATTAAAAAACTGGTTTTTTAAAGATTTTTTATTCGCAAAAAAATTTTTTGTCAGCAAATTTATTTTTTTTCTTTTAAAGTTTTTATGCTGCAAATGATCAAATTCAAGTTTACAGACTTCCTTTAGAAAAATATTTGGGGTAAATTTTTATTTTTAAATTTTAATTAAAAAAATTTTTTTCAAGTTTTCGTCCACCAACATTTATGCCTCCTTCAACTTTTATAGAATTATTGAGAGTTATAATTTCTGGACGTAGTTCAAGTTGGGATTGGGCTATAGATAATAGAGTACCTAATTTGAGAATACAGGTTTTTTTTTAAATTTTTTTTATCAAAAGGAATTATGGGGGAATGAAGAGTCCGCAAAAAATTTTTGTCCGCAAATTATATCCGCAAAAAAATTTTTGTCCGCAAATTATATCCGCAAAAAAATTTCTGTCCGCAAATTATATCCGCAAAAAATTTTTGTCCGCAAATTATATCCGCAAAAAATTTTTGTCCGCAAATTATATCCGCAAAAAAATTTCTGTCCGCAAATTATATCCGCAAAAAAATTTTTGTCCGCAAATTATCCCCAAAAAAATTTTTGTCCGCAAATTATATCCGCAAAAAAATTTTTTTCTAGATTGTAGGAAATTTTATTCATTATTAATTTTTACTAATTTTGTAAAGGATTTGTATTCTCTACCAAGTCCTTGGAAAAATTCAACAGAAAATAACCCTGAAAATTTTGCAAAAATAAAAGCGAGTAGAACAGATAATTTAAACGTAAGAAAAAAATTTTTTTATTTTAGAAAAAAATTTTTTTTCAAGTTAGTCAAAGAAGCATTAATTAATTTAAATTTACAAAAAAATAGTTTAATTAAAAAGAGTCAAACACAACAAACAAAAAATCAAAAAAATCATTATTACCAACAAAAACAACAAGGAAATGACAATGATTCAAATAGTAATAAATTAATTACTCAAGCTATGACGAATAAAATAATAAAAAAAAGAAGATATTCTCGTGAGGTAAATTAATTTTTTTCAATACCTTATCTGCAAAAAATTTTTTTGTCCGCAAGTTTTGTACGCAAAAAATTTTTTTTGTCCGCAAGTTTTGTCCGCAAAAATTTTTTTGTTCGCAAGTTTTGTCCGCAAAAATTTTTTTGTTCGCAAGTTTTGTCCGCAAAAATTTTTTTTGTCCGCAAGTTTTGTCCGAAAAAATTTTTTGTCCGCAAGTTTCTAAAATGATTGTCAAATTGTGTTGTGATAGGGTTTTTACTAAAAATCGGACTGATACCGATATGTCGGTCACAAAAAGTATCATTTATCAATATCGACCTAATCTCAATTCCCTGTGTCTTTGTTTAGTCCGCAAAATTATAATTTTTAAATTTTTGTTTTTATTTTTTTCAATTTTTAGGAGCGAAATTGGAGAAGGCAGGAAGGATTAGAAGTAATTAAAAATTAGATTTTTAATTTCTGGAAAATTTTTTTTTAAATTTTCTGTTGATTTTCTGGTTGTTGTGAATTTATGGTTAAGTGGGTAAATTCTTAATGTTATGAGGTGTGGTCAAAAAGGTTCGAATCCAGCTAGTAATATTAAAATTAAAACTCTCTCTTCTTTTAATCAAATTAAATACCCAAATACAAAATATAAAATACTTTTACTTTTCAAAATAACAAAATAATATAGAGAACGAACTCGAGGGAGGGAAAATAGGGTTTACATTAAAAGAGGGGAGAGAATAATTGGATGGGGTCAAAATATGGGGAGAGAACGAAAGAAAAACAAGTGCTATTTCATTTTAGCATCACAAGCTAGATGTTAAACATTTGTTTTTCAAAATTTAATAAAAAATTATAAAATTTATTCAATTTATTCTATCAAAAATAATTTATACATTTGTCAAAAATTGTGAAAAAGAAATTTTTTTCAAAAATTAATTTAAATATAGAAAAAGTCAAAAATTGGAAAGGATTATTTAAATAAAAATAATTTTTAACCCACCCAAAGACCCTCACACTTAAAAAGGATTTATCTCTAACCGATTTCCTTTTACCATCACATTCTCGACAATACCATTCAAAATCTTCTTTTTTTTTTGATTAAACTCATCGGATTTTCACAAGACGCAAACTTCATATTATTCTTTATTAATCCGTGGTAAGCAAGAAACTTAAGTACTCCAATGGTATCCAATGACAAGATCCAATGAAGGGTTATAATGTCAAAGTCAGGTGAAAGCTAAAAGTAAATTCAAACGATTTCAAAATAATAATATAAGTGATTACCTCATTGTATTCAACAATATTTATTGTTTTTTGTGGAGCCATTTTTCAAATTGTTAGAAACACAAAAAATAAGTAAATGGTTACACAAATGAGTTCCTTTTCGTAGAAGACAAGAAAAGCGTGATGTTGAATTGTTGCCCAGAGAAGGAAAAATGATAATGTTTAAAATTGAATGAATTAAAAAATGAATTGAGGTTTAATATGGATAGAGGTTTTCATTTTATATCAATAGTACATATGTGTTAGGCAACGAGCCGACAACAAATAAATTCCCGATTTTGGAAACCGGATTTTTGGGATTTAGAATTCGCAACCCAAAAAACGCCAGGAATTCACGATTTCCGGAAACTGTACGGGGCTCGTTCCCTGATTTGGACACATTCTGTTTCCAAATTTTGAAAATTGGGAATTTGTTTCTCTTTTGTCGGCAGGATCCCTAATATATACATGATTCGAAAATTTGTCTAAATAATCTTTGAAATATTTAAATTTCAATTTTTTGTTATTTAAGCTTAAATTTATGAAATATTTAACGATATGTAAAACAAAATTTTAAATTTAAACCTAATTTTTAACTAAAACTTTAAAATTCATTTATTTTATGCAATCGATTCATTATTTGCAATTTTCTTTAATTCGATAAAATTCGAAAAAATTTGCATTTTATATAATTTATTTAGCAATAAGCTCTTCTTGAGTTCATTTTTAACGTTCAATATTGTTTGTAGAAACAATACCACAAAGCGTGAAGCACCCCAGGAAGAAATCCAAGCATTGTTAATACAATACTTAAAAAGAAATGTAAACAGCATTCATCGCCTCCATGTAGACAGACTGCAAGTGGCGGTAGGAAGATGGATAGAATCACTTCAATTATCTAATTTTAGAATGTGTATTTTTGAGTGTTTGAAGTCAAAACTAATTTTTAAAATTATTCTACCTGTTGTAAGGTAATTTGTCCGCCACCCATAAGGAAATTTTTCTTGTGAAATAAAGTAGAATAGAAATAAAATTAATCTAGGAAATGAATTAATTTTGAAATTTTGTGAGAAAAAAATAAATAGTAAAATAAGGTTATATGCAACTGATAATTAATACAAGAATTACAATTTTACATATAAAAAATTGGCGATAGTCTAGATCATGCGACAATGAACCTTTAATGACTCATAAATTTTAATTTAATTTATTTTTAACGATTCTCTTCATAGTCCGCTTCTTCAAATTCGACATGGATATAGTTGTGGGATGAAGTCCGGCAAGTTTAGGCCAATCTTTAAAATAAAATCAAAAATCGAAAAAATAAACATAAATTCTTACCAATTTATGATGCCCATTCTCTGAGAAAGTTTTTACTGTCCGAGAGAGATTAACACGGGTAAATATTTTATAAATTAAAGGCCCCCTAAGCAGGAGACAGGTCCAATGTACAAAACGGCACATGGACACACCAAAATTTGTGCCCCCTGCGACGAGGCAGGGGGACTTGAGTTGCCCCCTGCGATGAGGCAGGGGGACTTGAGTTGCCCCCTGCGACGAGGCAGGGGGACTTGAGTTGCCCCCTGCGACGAGGCAGGGGGACTTGAGTTGCCCCCTGCGACGAGGCAGGGGGACTTGAGTTGCCCCCTGCGACGAGGCAGGGGGACTTGAGTTGCCCCCTGCGACGAGGCAGGGGGACTTGAGTTGCCCCCTGCGACAAGGCAGGGGGACTTGAGTTGCCCCCTGCGACGAGGCAGGGGGACTTGAGTTGCCCCCTGCGACGAGGCAGGGGGACTTGAGTTGCCCCCTGCGATGAGGCAGGGGGACTTGAGTTGCCCCCTGCGACGAGGCAGGGGGACTTGAGTTGCCCCCTGCGACGAGGCAGGGGGACTTGAGTTGCCCCCTGCGACGAGGCAGGGGGACTTGAGTTGCCCCCTGCGACGAGGCAGGGGGACTTGAGTTGCCCCCTGCGACGAGGCAGGGGACTTGAGTTGCCCCCTGCGACGAGGCCGGGGGACTTGAGTTGCCCCCTGCGACAAGGCAGGGGGACTTGAGTTGCCCCCTGCGACGAGGCAGGGGGACTTGAGTTGCCCCCTGCGACGAGGCAGGGGGACTTGAGTTGCCCCCTGCGACGAGGCAGGGGGACTTGAGTTGCCCCCTGCGACGAGGCAGGGGGACTTGAGTTGCCCCCTGCGACGAGGCAGGGGGACTTGAGTTGCCCCCTGCGACGAGGCAGGGGGACTTGAGTTGCCCCCTGCGACGAGGCAGGGGGACTTGAGTTGCCCCCTGCGACGAGGCAGGGGGACTTGAGTTGCCCCCTGCGACGAGGCAGGGGGACTTGAGTTGCCCCCTGCGACGAGGCAGGGGGACTTGAGTTGCCCCCTGCGACGAGGCAGGGGGACTTGAGTTGCCCCCTGCGACGAGGCAGGGGGACTTGAGTTGCCCCCTGCGACAAGGCAGGGGGACGTGAGTTGCCCCCTGCGACGAGGCAGGGGGACTTGAGTTGCCCCCTGCGACGAGGCAGGGGGACTTGAGTTGCCCCCTGCGACGAGGCAGGGGGACTTGAGTTGCCCTCTGCGGCTAGGCAGGGGGACTCTATTACGCACCTGCGACGAGGCAGGGGGACTTGAGTTGCCCCCTGCGACGAGGCAGGGGGACTTGAATTGCCCCCTGCGACGAGGCAGGGGGACTTGAGTTGCCCCCTGCGACGAGGCAGGGGGACTTGAGTTGCCCCCTGCGACAAGGCAGGGGGACTTGAGTTGCCCCCTGCGACGAGGCAGGGGGACTTGAGTTGCCCCCTGCGACGAGGCAGGGGGACTTGAGTTGCCCCCTGCGACGAGGCAGGGTGACTTGAGTTGCCCCCTGCGACGAGGCAGGGGGACTTGAGTTGCCAGCTGCGACGAGGCAGGGGGACTTGAGTTGCCCCCTGCGACAAGGCAGGGGGACTTGAGTTGCCCCCTGCGACGAGGCAGGGGGACTTGAGTTGCCCTCTGCGACGAGGCAGGGGGACTTGAGTTGCCCCCTGCGACGAGGCAGGGGGACTTGAGTTGCCCCCTGCGACGAGGCAGGGGGACTTGAGTTGCCCCCTGCGACGAGGCAGGGGGACTTGAGATGCCCCCTGCGACGAGGCAGGGGGACTTGAGTTGCCCCCTGCGACGAGGCAGGGGGACTTGAGTTGCCCCCTGCGACGAGGCAGGGGGACTTGAGTTGCCCCCTGCGACGAGGCAGGGGGACTTGAGTTGCCCCCTGCGACGAGGCAGGGGGACTTGAGTTGCCCCCTGCGACGAGGCAGGGGGACTTGAGTTGCCCCCTGCGACGAGGCAGGGGGACTTGAGTTGCCCCCTGCGACGAGGCAGGGGGACTTGAGTTGCCCCCTGCGATGAGGCAGGGGGACTTGAGTTGCCCCCTGCGACGAGGCAGGGGGACTTGAGTTGCCCCCTGCGACGAGGCAGGGGGACTTGAGTTGCCCCCTGCGACGAGGCAGGGGGACTTGAGTTGCCCCCTGCGACGAGGCAGGGGGACTTGAGTTGCCCCCTGCGACGAGGCAGGGGGACTTGAGTTGCCCCCTGCGACGAGGCAGGGGGACTTGAGTTGCCCCCTGCGACGAGGCAGGGGGACTTGAGTTGCCCCCTGCGACGAGGCAGGGGGACTTGAGTTGCCCCCTGCGACGAGGCAGGGGGACTTGAGTTGCCCCCTGCGACGAGGCAGGGGGACTTGAGTTGCCCCCTGCGACGAGGCAGGGGGACTTGAGTTGCCCCCTGCGACGAGGCAGGGGGACTTGAGTTGCCCCCTGCGACGAGGCAGGGGGACTTGAGTTGCCCCCTGCGACAAGGCAGGGGGACTTGAGTTGCCCCCTGCGACGAGGCAGGGGGACTTGAGTTGCCCCCTGCGACGAGGCAGGGGGACTTGAGTTGCCCCCTGCGACGAGGCAGGGGGACTTGAGTTGCCCCCTGCGACGAGGCAGGGGGACTTGAGTTGCCCCCTGCGACGAGGCAGGGGGACTTGAGTTGCCCCCTGCGACGAGGCAGGGGGACTTGAGATGCCCCCTGCGACGAGGCAGGGGGACTTGAGTTGCCCCCTGCGACGAGGCAGGGGGACTTGAGTTGCCCCCTGCGACGAGGCAGGGGGACTTGAGTTGCCCCCTGCGACGAGGCAGGGGGACTTGAGTTGCCCCCTGCGACGAGGCAGGGGGACTTGAGTTGCCCCCTGCGACGAGGCAGGGGGACTTGAGTTGCCCCCTGCGACGAGGCAGGGGGACTTGAGTTGCCCCCTGCGACGAGGCAGGGGGACTTGAGTTGCCCCCTGCGACGAGGCAGGGGGACTTGAGTTGCCCCCTGCGACGAGGCAGGGGGACTTGAGTTGCCCCCTGCGACGAGGCAGGGGGACTTGAGTTGCCCCCTGCGACGAGGCAGGGGGACTTGAGTTGCCCCCTGCGACGAGGCAGGGGGACTTGAGTTGCCCCCTGCGACGAGGCAGGGGGACTTGAGTTGCCCCCTGCGACGAGGCAGGGGGACTTGAATTGCCCCCTGCGACGAGGCAGGGGGACTTGAGTTGCCCCCTGCGACGAGGCAGGGGGACTTGAGTTGCCCCCTGCGACAAGGCAGGGGGACTTGAGTTGCCCCCTGCGACGAGGCAGGGGGACTTGAGTTGCCCCCTGCGACAAGGCAGGGGGACTTGAGTTGCCCCCTGCGACGAGGCAGGGGGACTTGAGTTGCCCCCTGCGACGAGGCAGGGGGACTTGAGTTGCCCCCTGCGACGAGGCAGGGGGACTTGAGTTGCCCCCTGCGACGAGGCAGGGGGACTTGAGTTGCCCCCTGCGACGAGGCAGGGGGACTTGAGTTGCCCCCTGCGACGAGGCAGGGGGACTTGAGTTGCCCCCTGCGACGAGGCAGGGGGACTTGAGTTGCCCCCTGCGACGAGGCAGGGGGACTTGAGTTGCCCCCTGCGACGAGGCAGGGGGACTTGAGTTGCCCCCTGCGACGAGGCAGGGGGACTTGAGTTGCCCCCTGCGACGAGGCAGGGGGACTTGAATTGCCCCCTGCGACGAGGCAGGGGGACTTGAGTTGCCCCCTGCGACGAGGCAGGGGGACTTGAGTTGCCCCCTGCGACAAGGCAGGGGGACTTGAGTTGCCCCCTGCGACGAGGCAGGGGGACTTGAGTTGCCCCCTGCGACGAGGCAGGGGGACTTGAGTTGCCCCCTGCGACGAGGCAGGGTGACTTGAGTTGCCCCCTGCGACGAGGCAGGGGGACTTGAGTTGCCCCCTGCGACGAGGCAGGGGGACTTGAGTTGCCCCCTGCGACAAGGCAGGGGGACTTGAGTTGCCCCCTGCGACGAGGCAGGGGGACTTGAGTTGCCCCCTGCGACGAGGCAGGGGGACTTGAGTTGCCCCTGCGACGAGGCCGGGGGCCTTGAGTTGCCCCCTGCGACGAGGCAGGGGGACTAGAGTTGCCCCCTGCGACGAGGCAGGGGGACTTGAGTTGCCCCCTGCGACGAGGCAGGGGGACTTGAGTTGCCCCCTGCGACGAGGCAGGGGACTTGAGTTGCCCCCTGCGACAAGGCAGGGGGACTTGAGTTGCCCCCTGCGACGAGGCAGGGGGACTTGAGTTGCCCCCTGCGACGAGGCAGGGGGACTTGAGTTGCCCCCTGCGACGAGGCAGGGGGACTTGAGTTGCCCCCTGCGACGAGGCAGGGGGACTTGAGTTGCCCCCTGCGACGAGGCAGGGGGACTTGAGATGCCCCCTGCGACGAGGCAGGGGCAGTTGAGTTGCCCCCTGCGACGAGGCAGGGGGACTTGAGTTGCCCCCTGCGACGAGGCAGGGGGACTTGAGTTGCCCCCTGCGACAAGGCAGGGGGACTTGAGTTGCCCCCTGCGACGAGGCAGGGGGACGTGAGTTGCCCCCTGCGACGAGGCAGGGGGACTTGAGTTGCCCCCTGCGACGAGGCAGGGGGACGTGAGTTGCCCCCTGCGACGAGGCAGGGGGACTTGAGTTGCCCCCTGCGACGAGGCAGGGGGACTTGAGTTGCCCCCTGCGACGAGGCAGGGGGACTTGAGTTGCCCCCTGCGACGAGGCAGGGGGACTTGAGTTGCCCCCTGCGACGAGGCAGGGAGACTTGAGTTGCCCCCTGCGACGAGGCAGGGGGACTTGAGTTGCCCCCTGCGACGAGGCAGGGGGACTTGAGTTGCCCCCTGCGACGAGGCAGGGGGACTTGAGTTGCCCCCTGCGACGAGGCAGGGGGACTTGAGTTGCCCCCTGCGACAAGGCAGGGGGACTTGAGTTGCCCCCTGCGACGAGGCAGGGGGACTTGAGTTGCCCCTGCGACGAGGCAGGGGGACTTGAGTTGCCCCCTGCGACGAGGCAGGGGGACTTGAGTTGCCCCCTGCGACGAGGCAGGGGGACTTGAGTTGCCCCCTGCGACGAGGCAGGGGGACTTGAGTTGCCCCCTGCGACGAGGCAGGGGGACTTGAGATGCCCCCTGCGACGAGGCAGGGGGACTTGAGTTGCCCCCTGCGACGAGGCAGGGGGACTTGAGTTGCCCCCTGCGACGAGGCAGGGGGACTTGAGTTGCCCCCTGCGACGAGGCAGGGGGACTTGAGTTGCCCCCTGCGACGAGGCAGGGGGACTTGAGTTGCCCCCTGCGACGAGGCAGGGGGACTTGAGTTGCCCCCTGCGACGAGGCAGGGGGACTTGAGTTGCCCCCTGCGACGAGGCAGGGGGACTTGAGTTGCCCCCTGCGACGAGGCAGGGGGACTTGAGTTGCCCCCTGCGACGAGGCAGGGGGACTTGAGTTGCCCCCTGCGACGAGGCAGGGGGACTTGAGTTGCCCCCTGCGACGAGGCAGGGGGACTTGAGTTGCCCCCTGCGACGAGGCAGGGGGACTTGAGTTGCCCCCTGCGACGAGGCAGGGGGACTTGAATTGCCCCCTGCGACGAGGCAGGGGGACTTGAGTTGCCCCCTGCGACGAGGCAGGGGGACTTGAGTTGCCCCCTGCGACAAGGCAGGGGGACTTGAGTTGCCCCCTGCGACGAGGCAGGGGGACTTGAGTTGCCCCCTGCGACGAGGCAGGGGGACTTGAGTTGCCCCCTGCGACGAGGCAGGGGGACTTGAGTTGCCCCCTGCGACGAGGCAGGGGGACTTGAGTTGCCCCCTGCGACGAGGCAGGGGGACTTGAGTTGCCCCCTGCGACAAGGCAGGGGGACTTGAGTTGCCCCCTGCGACGAGGCAGGGGGACTTGAGTTGCCCCCTGCGACAAGGCAGGGGGACTTGAGTTGCCCCCTGCGACGAGGCAGGGGGACTTGAGTTGCCCCCTGCGACGAGGCAGGGGGACTTGAGTTGCCCCCTGCGACGAGGCAGGGGGACTTGAGTTGCCCCCTGCGACGAGGCAGGGGGACTTGAGTTGCCCCCTGCGACGAGGCAGGGGGACTTGAGTTGCCCCCTGCGACGAGGCAGGGGGACTTGAGTTGCCCCCTGCGACGAGGCAGGGGGACTTGAGTTGCCCCCTGCGACGAGGCAGGGGGACTTGAGTTGCCCCCTGCGACGAGGCAGGGGGACTTGAGTTGCCCCCTGCGACGAGGCAGGGGGACTTGAGTTGCCCCCTGCGACGAGGCAGGGGGACTTGAATTGCCCCCTGCGACGAGGCAGGGGGACTTGAGTTGCCCCCTGCGACGAGGCAGGGGGACTTGAGTTGCCCCCTGCGACAAGGCAGGGGGACTTGAGTTGCCCCCTGCGACGAGGCAGGGGGACTTGAGTTGCCCCCTGCGACGAGGCAGGGGGACTTGAGTTGCCCCCTGCGACGAGGCAGGGGGACTTGAATTGCCCCCTGCGACGAGGCAGGGGGACTTGAGTTGCCCCCTGCGACGAGGCAGGGGGACTTGAGTTGCCCCCTGCGACGAGGCAGGGGGACTTGAGTTGCCCCCTGCGACGAGGCAGGGGGACTTGAGTTGCCCCCTGCGACGAGGCAGGGGGACTTGAGTTGCCCCCTGCGACGAGGCAGGGGGACTTGAGTTGCCCCCTGCGACGAGGCAGGGGGACTTGAGTTGCCCCCTGCGACGAGGCAGGGGGACTTGAGTTGCCCCCTGCGACGAGGCAGGGGGACTTGAGTTGCCCCCTGCGACGAGGCAGGGGGACTTGAGTTGCCCCCTGCGACGAGGCAGGGGGACTTGAGTTGCCCCCTGCGACGAGGCAGGGGGACTTGAGTTGCCCCCTGCGACGAGGCAGGGGGACTTGAGTTGCCCCCTGCGACGAGGCAGGGGGACTTGAGTTGCCCCCTGCGACGAGGCAGGGGGACTTGAGTTGCCCCCTGCGACGAGGCAGGGGGACTTGAATTGCCCCCTGCGACGAGGCAGGGGGACTTGAGTTGCCCCCTGCGACGAGGCAGGGGGACTTGAGTTGCCCCCTGCGACAAGGCAGGGGGACTTGAGTTGCCCCCTGCGACGAGGCAGGGGGACTTGAGTTGCCCCCTGCGACAAGGCAGGGGGACTTGAGTTGCCCCCTGCGACGAGGCAGGGGGACTTGAGTTGCCCCCTGCGACGAGGCAGGGGGACTTGAGTTGCCCCCTGCGACGAGGCAGGGGGACTTGAGTTGCCCCCTGCGACGAGGCAGGGGGACTTGAGTTGCCCCCTGCGACGAGGCAGGGGGACTTGAGTTGCCCCCTGCGACGAGGCAGGGGGACTTGAGTTGCCCCCTGCGACGAGGCAGGGGGACTTGAGTTGCCCCCTGCGACGAGGCAGGGGGACTTGAGTTGCCCCCTGCGACGAGGCAGGGGGACTTGAGTTGCCCCCTGCGACGAGGCAGGGGGACTTGAGTTGCCCCCTGCGACGAGGCAGGGGGACTTGAGTTGCCCCCTGCGACGAGGCAGGGGGACTTGAGTTGCCCCCTGCGACGAGGCAGGGGGACTTGAGTTGCCCCCTGCGACGAGGCAGGGGGACTTGAGTTGCCCCCTGCGACGAGGCAGGGGGACTTGAGTTGCCCCCTGCGACAAGGCAGGGGGACTTGAGTTGCCCCCTGCGACGAGGCAGGGGGACTTGAGTTGCCCCCTGCGACGAGGCAGGGGGACTTGAGTTGCCCCCTGCGACGAGGCAGGGGGACTTGAGATGCCCCCTGCGACGAGGCAGGGGGACTTGAGTTGCCCCCTGCGACGAGGCAGGGGGACTTGAGTTGCCCCCTGCGACGAGGCAGGGGGACTTGAGATGCCCCCTGCGACGAGGCAGGGGGACTTGAGTTGCCCCCTGCGACGAGGCAGGGGGACTTGAGTTGCCCCCTGCGACGAGGCAGGGGGACTTGAGTTGCCCCCTGCGACGAGGCAGGGGGACTTGAGTTGCCCCCTGCGACGAGGCAGGGGGACTTGAGTTGCCCCCTGCGACGAGGCAGGGGGACTTGAGTTGCCCCCTGCGACGAGGCAGGGGGACTTGAGTTGCCCCCTGCGACGAGGCAGGGGGACTTGAGTTGCCCCCTGCGACGAGGCAGGGGGACTTGAGTTGCCCCCTGCGACGAGCCAGGGGGACTTGAGTTGCCCCCTGCGACGAGGCAGGGGGACTTGAGTTGCCCCCTGCGACGAGGCAGGGGGACTTGAGTTGCCCCCTGCGACGAGGCAGGGGGACTTGAGTTGCCCCCTGCGACAAGGCAGGGGGACTTGAGTTGCCCCCTGCGACGAGGCAGGGGGACTTGAGTTGCCCCCTGCGACGAGGCAGGGGGACTTGAGTTGCCCCCTGCGACGAGGCAGGGGGACTTGCGTTGCCCCCTGCGACGAGGCAGGGGGACTTGAGTTGCCCCCTGCGACGAGGCAGGGGGACTTGAGTTGCCCCCTGCGACGAGGCAGGGGGACTTGAGTTGCCCCCTGCGACGAGGCAGGGGGACTTGAATTGCCCCCTGCGACGAGGCAGGGGGACTTGAGTTGCCCCTGCGACGAGGCAGGGGGACTTGAGTTGCCCCCTGCGACGAGGCAGGGGGACTTGAGTTGCCCCCTGCGACGAGGCAGGGGGACTTGAATTGCCCCCTGCGACGAGGCAGGGGGACTTGAGTTGCCCCCTGCGACGAGGCAGGGGGACTTGAGTTGCCCCCTGCGACAAGGCAGGGGGACTTGAGTTGCCCCCTGCGACGAGGCAGGGGGACTTGAGTTGCCCCCTGCGACGAGGCAGGGGGACTTGAGTTGCCCCCTGCGACGAGGCAGGGGGACTTGAGTTGCCCCCTGCGACGAGGCAGGGGGACTTGAGTTGCCCCCTGCGACGAGGCAGGGGGACTTGAGTTGCCCCCTGCGACGAGGCAGGGGGCCTTGAGTTGCCCCCTGCGACAAGGCAGGGGGACTTGAGTTGCCCCCTGCGACGAGGCAGGGGGACTTGAGTTGCCCCCTGCGACGAGGCAGGGGGACTTGAGTTGCCCCCTGCGACGAGGCAGGGGGACTTGAGTTGCCCCCTGCGACGAGGCAGGGGGACTTGAGTTGCCCCCTGCGACGAGGCAGGGGGACTTGAGATGCCCCCTGCGACGAGGCAGGGGGACTTGAGTTGCCCCCTGCGACAAGGCAGGGGGACTTGAGTTGCCCCCTGCGACGAGGCAGGGGGACTTGAGTTGCCCCCTGCGACGAGGCAGGGGGACTTGAGTTGCCCCCTGCGACGAGGCAGGGGGACTTGAATTGCCCCCTGCGACGAGGCAGGGGGACTTGAGTTGCCCCCTGCGACGAGGCAGGGGGACTTGAGTTGCCCCCTGCGACAAGGCAGGGGGACTTGAGTTGCCCCCTGCGACGAGGCAGGGGGACTTGAGTTGCCCCCTGCGACGAGGCAGGGGGACTTGAGTTGCCCCCTGCGACGAGGCAGGGGGACTTGAGTTGCCCCCTGCGACGAGGCAGGGGGACTTGAGTTGCCCCCTGCGACGAGGCAGGGGGACTTGAGTTGCCCCCTGCGACGAGGCAGGGGGACTTGAGTTGCCCCCTGCGACGAGGCAGGGGGACTTGAGTTGCCCCCTGCGACAAGGCAGGGGGACTTGAGTTGCCCCCTGCGACGAGGCAGGGGGACTTGAGTTGCCCCCTGCGACAAGGCAGGGGGACTTGAGTTGCCCCCTGCGACGAGGCAGGGGGACTTGAGTTGCCCCCTGCGACGAGGCAGGGGGACTTGAGTTGCCCCCTGCGACGAGGCAGGGGGACTTGAGTTGCCCCCTGCGACGAGGCAGGGGGACTTGAGTTGCCCCCTGCGACGAGGCAGGGGGACTTGAGTTGCCCCCTGCGACGAGGCAGGGGGACTTGAGTTGCCCCCTGCGACGAGGCAGGGGGACTTGAGTTGCCCCCTGCGACGAGGCAGGGGGACTTGAGTTGCCCCCTGCGACGAGGCAGGGGGACTTGAGTTGCCCCCTGCGACGAGGCAGGGGGACTTGAGTTGCCCCCTGCGACAAGGCAGGGGGACTTGAGTTGCCCCCTGCGACGAGGCAGGGGGACTTGAGTTGCCCCCTGCGACGAGGCAGGGGGACTTGAGTTGCCCCCTGCGACGAGGCAGGGGGACTTGAGATGCCCCCTGCGACGAGGCAGGGGGACTTGAGTTGCCCCCTGCGACGAGGCAGGGGGACTTGAGTTGCCCCCTGCGACGAGGCAGGGGGACTTGAGATGCCCCCTGCGACGAGGCAGGGGGACTTGAGTTGCCCCCTGCGACGAGGCAGGGGGACTTGAGTTGCCCCCTGCGACGAGGCAGGGGGACTTGAGTTGCCCCCTGCGACGAGGCAGGGGGACTTGAGTTGCCCCCTGCGACGAGGCAGGGGGACTTGAGTTGCCCCCTGCGACGAGGCAGGGGGACTTGAGTTGCCCCCTGCGACGAGGCAGGGGGACTTGAGTTGCCCCCTGCGACGAGGCAGGGGGACTTGAGTTGCCCCCTGCGACGAGGCAGGGGGACTTGAGTTGCCCCCTGCGACGAGGCAGGGGGACTTGAGTTGCCCCCTGCGACGAGGCAGGGGGACTTGAGTTGCCCCCTGCGACGAGGCAGGGGGACTTGAGTTGCCCCCTGCGACGAGGCAGGGGGACTTGAGTTGCCCCCTGCGACGAGGCAGGGGGACTTGAGTTGCCCCCTGCGACGAGGCAGGGGGACTTGAGTTGCCCCCTGCGACGAGGCAGGGGGACTTGAGTTGCCCCTGCGACGAGGCAGGGGGACTTGAGTTGCCCCCTGCGACGAGGCAGGGGGACTTGAGTTGCCCCCTGCGACGAGGCAGGGGGACTTGAGTTGCCCCCTGCGACGAGGCAGGGGGACTTGAGTTGCCCCCTGCGACGAGGCAGGGGGACTTGAATTGCCCCCTGCGACGAGGCAGGGGGACTTGAGTGGCCCCCTGCGACGAGGCAGGGGGAGTGGGGTTGCCCCCTGGGTGGAGGCAGGGGGACTTGAATTGCCCCGTGCGACGAGGCAGGGGGACTTGAATTGCCCCCTGCGACGAGGCAGGGGGACGTGAGTAGCCCCCTGCGACAAGGCAGGGGGACTTGAGTTGCCCCCTGCGACGAGGCAGGGGGACTTGAGTTGCCCCCTGCGACGAGGCAGGGGGACTTGAGTTGCCCCCTGCGACGAGGCAGGGGGACTTGAGTTGCCCCCTGCGACGAGGCAGGGGGACTTGAGTTGCCCCCTGCGACGAGGCAGGGGGACTTGAGATGCCCCCTGCGACGAGGCAGGGGGACTTGAGTTGCCCCCTGCGACGAGGCAGGGGGACTTGAGTTGCCCCCTGCGACGAGGCAGGGGGACTTGAGTTGCCCCCTGCGACAAGGCAGGGGGACTTGAGTTGCCCCCTGCGACGAGGCAGGGGGACTTGAGTTGCCCCCTGCGACGAGGCAGGGGGACTTGAGTTGCCCCCTGCGACGAGGCAGGGGGACTTGAGTTGCCCCCTGCGACGAGGCAGGGGGACTTGAGTTGCCCCCTGCGACGAGGCAGGGGGACTTGAATTGCCCCCTGCGACGAGGCAGGGGGACTTGAGTTGCCCCCTGCGACGAGGCAGGGGGACTTGAGTTGCCCCCTGCGACAAGGCAGGGGGACTTGAGTTGCCCCCTGCGACGAGGCAGGGGGACTTGAGTTGCCCCCTGCGACGAGGCAGGGGGACTTGAGTTGCCCCCTGCGACGAGGCAGGGGGACTTGAGTTGCCCCCTGCGACGAGGCAGGGGGACTTGAGTTGCCCCCTGCGACGAGGCAGGGGGACTTGAGTTGCCCCCTGCGACGAGGCAGGGGGACTTGAGTTGCCCCCTGCGACGAGGCAGGGGGACTTGAGTTGCCCCCTGCGACAAGGCAGGGGGACTTGAGTTGCCCCCTGCGACGAGGCAGGGGACTTGAGTTGCCCCCTGCGACGAGGCAGGGGGACTTGAGTTGCCCCCTGCGACGAGGCAGGGGGACTTGAGTTGCCCCCTGCGACAAGGCAGGGGGACTTGAGTTGCCCCCTGCGACGAGGCAGGGGGACTTGAGTTGCCCCCTGCGACGAGGCAGGGGGACTTGAGTTGCCCCCTGCGACAAGGCAGGGGGACTTGAGTTGCCCCCTGCGACGAG
This sequence comes from Meloidogyne arenaria, assembly GCA_036172955.1. Taxonomy (NCBI): domain Eukaryota; kingdom Metazoa; phylum Nematoda; class Chromadorea; order Rhabditida; family Meloidogynidae; genus Meloidogyne; species Meloidogyne arenaria. Next base: position 3,316,201 of record JARQAB010000040.1, read on the forward strand.
GCAGGGGGACTTGAGTTGCCCCCTGCGACGAGGCAGGGGGACTTGAGTTGCCCCCTGCGACGAGGCAGGGGGACTTGAGTTGCCCCCTGCGACGAGGCAGGGGGACTTGAGTTGCCCCCTGCGACGAGGCAGGGGGACTTGAGTTGCCCCCTGCGACGAGGCAGGGGGACTTGAGTTGCCCCCTGCGACGAGGCAGGGGGACTTGAGTTGCCCCCTGCGACAAGGCAGGGGGACTTGAGTTGCCCCCTGCGACGAGGCAGGGGGACTTGAGTTGCCCCCTGCGACGAGGCAGGGGGACTTGAGTTGCCCCCTGCGACGAGGCAGGGGGACTTGAGTTGCCCCCTGCGACGAGGCAGGGGGACTTGAGTTGCCCCCTGCGACGAGGCAGGGGGACTTGAGATGCCCCCTGCGACGAGGCAGGGGGACTTGAGTTGCCCCCTGCGACGAGGCAGGGGGACTTGAGTTGCCCCCTGCGACGAGGCAGGGGGACTTGAGTTGCCCCCTGCGACAAGGCAGGGGGACTTGAGTTGCCCCCTGCGACGAGGCAGGGGGACTTGAGTTGCCCCCTGCGACGAGGCAGGGGGACTTGAGTTGCCCCCTGCGACGAGGCAGGGGGACTTGAGTTGCCCCCTGCGACGAGGCAGGGGGACTTGAGTTGCCCCCTGCGACGAGGCAGGGGGACTTGAGTTGCCCCCTGCGACGAGGCAGGGGGACTTGAGTTGCCCCCTGCGACGAGGCAGGGGGACTTGAGTTGCCCCCTGCGACGAGGCAGGGGGACTTGAGTTGCCCCCTGCGACGAGGCAGGGGGACTTGAGTTGCCCCCTGCGACGAGGCAGGGGGACTTGAGTTGCCCCCTGCGACGAGGCAGGGGGACTTGAGTTGCCCCCTGCGACGAGGCAGGGGGACTTGAGTTGCCCCTGCGACGAGGCAGGGGACTTGAGTTGCCCCCTGCGACGAGGCAGGGGGACTTGAGTTGCCCCCTGCGACAAGGCAGGGGGACTTGAGTTGCCCCCTGCGACGAGGCAGGGGGACTTGAGATGCCCCCTGCGACGAGGCAGGGGGCCTTGAGTTGCCCCCTGCGACGAGGCAGGGGGACGTGAGTTGCCCCCTGCGACCCGGCAGGGGGACTTGAGTTGCCCCCTGCGACGAGGCAGGGGGACTTGAGTTGCCCCAGCGACGAGGCAGGGGGACTTGAGTTGCCCCCTGCGACGAGGCAGGGGGACTTGAGTTGCCCCCTGCGACGAGGCAGGGGGACTTGAGTTGCCCCCTGCGACGAGGCAGGGGGACTTGAGTTGCCCCCTGCGACGAGGCAGGGGGACTTGAGTTGCCCCCTGCGACGAGGCAGGGGGACTTGAGTTGCCCCCTGCGACGAGGCAGGGGGACTTGAGTTGCCCCCTGCGACGAGGCAGGGGGACTTGAGTTGCCCCCTGCGACGAGGCAGGGGGACTTGAGTTGCCCCCTGCGACAAGGCAGGGGGACTTGAGTTGCCCCCTGCGACAAGGCAGGGGGACTTGAGTTGCCCCCTGCGACGAGGCAGGGGGACTTGAGTTGATGTTGAAGATGTCGACGAGTTGTTGAAGTTGATGAAGAGTTGATAGTGAAGATCGGTCGAAGTCATCCGAGGAGGAAGAATCTGTGGAAGACGAGTCTAAAAAAAGACAATAAATACACGAAAAGATATTCAAAAAAAAACCTGACGAATCTGAAACAGATGAAGAAGAATCGTCGTTTTCATCTTTTTTTCTTTTTACGCGTTGCCCGCTTCATCTTTTTAATTTCCTTCTTCTGTTCACGCTTTCCCTTGATTTTTTCCAAAAGCTTTTCCATCATAGATTTTTCCATTTCTTTTTCAAGTGCAGCTTTATCTTGAGTAATATTTGCTTCTTTGAGTATTGTTGTACTTGCTTTCTTAAGTCTAAAAAAGTTTTTTATAAATTTTTATTCGGCAAAAAAATTTAAAAGCTAGCAATCTTGACCAAACGGTAAGGAGAAATATCGAGACGGACATGTAGGGATTGCTGTGACACCTTCAATAAGGTGTCACAGCAACCTTCAATAAGGTGTTCAGAGTACATAAATTTTTGGGGTTGGAAAATTATTTTCTTGAAATTTTTTTGTTTTTTTACCTGTTTCGACTAAAGAACATTTTAGAAGGCAGCCGAGTCTTGACTCTAGCTTTTCCTTGGACTTTTTTAGTGAAGTCTTGGTTTTGGGGTTTTTGAGGGAACAAAATTTTAAATAAAAACGAGTAATGGATTCGAACCCAATCCCTATCAAAATAACTATATGAGTGAGTCAGTCAACCTAACCACTCGACCATCGACCAACAAAGGAAAATAGGAGAAATTATAAATATTCCTTTCCCTTTTCCTTCAAAAATTTAATATGAGAGTACGCGAATACACTAATTTGTAAATATTTTCCCGGTTTCCCTGTATAAAGATGGCCGGACCGGGTCCGGGAAACGGGTTCTGAAAGTTGTCCGGGAGGGACCCGGACCGGGAATTCCCGTTCCCGGTTTCATCCCGGTCGCTTCAAAAAAAACAGGGAAAAAGGACCCGAAAACCGCGAAACGGGCCCGAGTCCCGGACCCGTTCCGATCTCTATCTGAAACTGGCTTTACCGTAACTTATTTGTTTAAGAGTAAGAGTCTTGCTACAAATTTTTTTTAGAATCTTCCCATTTGCTTAGATTCTTTTTCATAATTTTTTCAAAATATTATAGATTTTTTTAATTTCATTAATTTTTGTTTTAGAATACGAACCTATTTCTAATTACTCTTAAAAATGGCTACAACGTCAAAATCAACCGAAGATTCTACTGAATCAAAAACAGAACCAACCCAATCAGCTACAATTTAAAATAAAGACCAATCTGTGCCTCTTATTGAGAAAAATTCAGAAAAAATTGGTGCCGCTCCAAAGAGCTCTCCGCCTAAAGAAAAAATTGTCCTAGAATCTACTGCTCCAGAAGAAATTAAAAATTCAGCTGAAAAGACGACCAAAAAACCCCCCAAATTGGACGATTTTTATCAATTGGGTCGCTACACTTATATTGTTTGTATTTTTGTTGAATTGCTTATTTTATCTCAGGTTTTTTATTTTTAAAAATTTTTTGTAGAGGAGTAGGGACTTTATGGGCTTTAACGTCAAATTCACAAAAAATTGCCTTTAGGCAAAGATTGGGATTATTTTTTATTAATTGTAAATAGCCAACAAAACACCACTTGGGTAGTCGGGTAGAAACCTGGCCTTTTTTGTCTATTAGTGTAAGGAGCATTTAGAAAGGTCAAAACTACTGAAAATTTTTCTGCAGTTTTTTACTTTTGTAAAGAAAATAAATTTGTCCTCCTTTTAGTCATACAGGGAGAAATTTACTCCCCTCAGGGACCTACTTTACCAAATCTCTTAATGAGGTTGAAGAAATGTTTTTAACTTTTAAGCAAAAATCTACCCATTTTTAAAGGTCGGAAATATGCTTTATATGACTTATGCTGGTGCTGTTCCTTCTCTCGTATCTTGTGGAAACCACCAATTTGGCGAAAAACTGCAAAAGAGCGTTGTAATGCTTTGAGCGGATTACTTGGAGATCCTAAAAGGTTTGATGGGGGTTTTTACTTGTGATGGGGGTTTTTACTAAAAATCGATATGTCGGTCACAAAAATATAATTCATCAATATCGTCAATATCGATTGAATCTCAATTTCCTGTCTTTGTCTAGTCCGCAAAATTAGATTTTTAATTTCTGGAAATTTTTTTTTAATTTTCTGTTGATTTTCTGGTTGTTGTGAATTTATGGTTAAGTGGGTAAATTCTTAATTTTATGAGGTGTGGTCAAAAAGGTTCGAATCCAGCTAGATGTTAAACATTTGTTTTTCAAAATTTAATAAAGAATTATAAAATTTATTCTATTTATTCTATCAAAAATAATTTATACATTTGTCAAAAATTGTGAAAAAGAAATTTTTTTCAAAAATTAATTTAAATATAGAAAAAGTCAAAAATTGGAAAGGATTATTTAAATAAAAATGATTTTTAACCTAAAAAATCACAAGAGAAATATAAATTAAATTTAAAAGGGAAATTAAAATAGAATCGAAACCTCACTGTAAAATACCCCCAATAATAGTTACACCTGCATTTAGGAGACGATTTTTTGCCTCTATATAAGCGATACCCTCTATATGGGACACGCCCAAGTAGGCGCGCGGCCAGGTAGGCGCAAAGCCATAACTACTTGGAAAATTTCTGGACCTTAATAATTTTGGTACCATTCTCTTTAGTTCGATGAGAGGAATCGTTTAATACTAAATTTTGAAAGATTTGGAAATTTTGAAGCAAGTTATGGCTTTGCGCCTACTTGGCCGCGCGCCTACTTGGGCTGTACCAACATTATAAGGTGAAAATTTTTTTCTGCCCTGAGGGGATATTTTATAATGAGTTTCGATTATTATATAAATATGGGGGTGTCCTATAAATTTTCTTTTTATAATTACAACAAAATGGCACCATTAAAATAAAATTGAATTCAATTGAGGGAAGGTTGTGAACATGTTTATTTAATAGGGGGGGGGGGGGGGGGGTTCTCCTTATGTCCTAGTAATTTATTTTTTTAAAAAATAAGGGAAAGTCTCTCGAGAGACCGAAACTTGTGTTCCATGATTTCCAAGTTTTATCTCAGTCTCTTTCAAGTCCAGTCTCTAGTACAGTCGAACCTCGAATTTAATTTTTAGCCTCAAAAAAAAAGTATTATAAATTTTGGCAAGAAAAGAAAAGTAAAAATTATTTGGCAAGTCGAAAAAAATTTTTTTAAAAAAGGAAAAGTCCTGTCCTACAAAATTTTCACCAAATCCCACTACTCGTAGCCTTATCATTTTTAAGTAAAAAATTTCCAACATCTGTAGTTGTTATTGGACAAATATTTGTTGTTGTTAATTGAGGATTTACAACACAATTTGGAGTTGGGAAAAATGCTGTCTAAGAAACAAAAAAAATTTTTGTGAAAAATTTCTGAAAGTTTTTCAAATTTTTTTCTAGAAAAAATTTTTTTTTCAAACTTCTGATTTTTTCAAAAAACGCCCCATCCTTACTTGTCCTGTAGCAGAAGAAAGCGCGGCCGTTGCAAATTGTTGAAAGGCAGAGGGAGAATGGTGGTGATAATGGTGATGAATATTAATTGAATTTGAACAAAAAAGTTGGGGAGGTTGAGGTTGTTGTTGTTGATTATCAGAAAATGGAACAATTGAAAGTTGTGAATCTATTAATGTATTTATTCCGTCAGAATTATTGCTAATATTGTGGGCATCTTTAATTAATAGGGGCGGGGTGTTTCCAGAAGTGATATTATGTCCAAGCTAAAATATTAAAGAAAAATACATAGAAAATACAAATCAGAATTTTAATAAAACACGAAACATTATTCTAATTAAAAATACAAAACAGAATTAAATTAAAAGATAGAACAAACAAAATCAGAATTTAATTACAACAAACAGAAAAACAATACATAATTTAAGATAAATTAAAGATCAGAATTTTAATAAATACAAAACATTAATTAAAAGTAAGATCAGAATTTTAGTAAAACAAACAAGTTTAATAACAAAAACAAACCAGAATTTAATAAAAACAAACAAATCAGAATTTTAGTTGTTAATAATCAGAATTTCAGTTAAAACACAAGTCAGAATTTTATTAACCAAAACCAGAGTTTAATTAAAACAAATTCAGAATTTAATTAAATCAGAATTTCATTAAAACAAAAAAAGAATTTAATTAAAAACATAAAACAAAACACTCACATTATTATTAGAAAATTCTGATTCTGATTGCTCGCATTTAGGTTCTAATATTCCATTTTCTGTTTTTTGTTGTTGTTTATATTCTTCAATATTATTTAGAGACATTGCTGCTAATTTTTTTGATTTACTTCCTAATCTTCTATTTCTTGACTGTATTTGATCTTTTTTCATATTTATAGGTCGGTGTTGCTAAAAAATATTTTTTTTAATTTTTTTATTAAAAACTCACATTGTGTAATTTATAATAAAGTCCACAAGCATTACAAACAGGCTCTTGCCGAACATTCCGTCGCCAAAGTGTTGTTTGCTCTGTTCTACAGTTTGAGCAGATAATTCCTGTCCTTTTCTGGGTTGTCTAAAATAAAGTTTATTTTAAATCAGAATTTTTGTTTTTAAAAAATCAGAATTGTAGAAAAACACAAAAATCAGAATTTTTGTTTTTATTAAAAAGAAAATACAAGTTTTAGTTCAATTAATTCTGATTTAGTTAATAATTAATAAATCAGAAATTTAGAAAAACAAGTTTTATTGTTGTTAAAACACAAAAACCAGAATATTTAAAAACACAACTTTATAAAATCAGAATTTTGAGAAAACACAGATTAAAACAAATCAGAATTTTAATTTGTGTTTATTTTTTAGGCAAAAATGTATTTTATTTAATTTTTGTATTTTTTATTTAACTGTATTTTTTCAAAAACACCAATTTATTATTTATTCCCCTTTGTTTTAAACGCTTTTACCGCCTCATATTTTTATTTATTTTTATCAGATCGCAGAAAATTGTTTTTTTGTTGTTGGTGGTGTGTCCTTTAAAAGACTTGATGATCAAAATCTCTAAAAATACCCGCGTTTTCCCACAAAACAATTAACAGAAAAAAAGATCTAAGCCGTCGCTTTTTACTCTTTAAGTCATCACTCATCCCCCCTCTTCCCCCTCTCCAAAAAACTTTTTTTTTCTTGTCCAAAACTTCCGTAATTTTTTTGTTTATACCGACAAATATTATAATATGGTATAATAATATACCCAAAAAAATTATTTTTTGCCCTTCCCAAAATACCCAACAATTGTCTATAAACGGTAGTCAATGAGGCAGAAAATGCTTTCAAGTTTTAAATAAATAAAGGGAAAAATACAAAGTTTAAATAAACTTTTTCTGGTTTTGTATTTTCGAGAAATTCTGATTTTTGTGTTTTTATTTTTAAAATAATTCTGATTCTTATTGTTAATGTGTTTTAGATATAATTCTGATTTTTATTTTTTGTCTGTTTTTAAAAATTCTGATTTCTACTTAAAATTCTGATTTTTTGTTGAAGATTCTGATTTCCTAAAGAAATTCTGATTTTTAAATTGCTTATTTCTATTAATTTTACTCTTAAATTTCTCACCTGCCGTTTCTTAGGCTTCTCAAGCGGCCTATTCTGCCCTCCATTCATTCGTTGATAGAGGCCACAAGCATTACATAAATGATGCCCATGTGTATGATCACGTCGCCATAAAGGGGTTTGAGTGACTCCACAATTTACACATTGACGATTTTCCATGTCGATATGACCTAAAATTCGAAAAAAAAAATTTTGTATATTGCGAGACTTGGCAGAAAATTAAAAAATCCGAAGAAAGAAAATAAAAAATTATATTGAAAGCTGAAACATGCCTAAGCATAACAGAAACATCTTTAAATATCAGAAGCAATTTTTAAAAGATTAGAAACATGCTTCACAAAAGCTGAAGCATGCTTCAAAAGCAATATTTGTGAAAATCAGAACATGCCTCATAAAATCAGAAACATTTTTAAGAAAACCCAGAAGCATGTTTCATCAGCATACTTTTTTAAAATAGGTAAATTCTCAACTCACTCAGTTTTTTAACTTTGTTTGCCGCTTTATAAAGAGGAGGCCGTTTATTTTTATTATTCCTTGATTGTCCACAATTAAAATTTTGATGTTGTTGAATTTGAGGTAATGAAATATTGTCTTCTTCTGATGAAGATTCTGATGTTGATGGTTGTTGGATTGAATCGGGGAAGTAGCCTTTGAGGAGAGCACTTTTTGGGGGAAAAAATTTTTGATAAAGTTTTTGATAAAAAATTTTTGAAATATAAGGGGAGAGATTTAAGAATTATGGGGGGCAAACGACACTAACACTGAATCATTGTCCCCTGGTTCTTACAGTTAGTAACTCTCAAATTGAGTATTCAAGAAGTCAATCAACAGCTTCAGAGTGCCAGACTTACTGACGACCTTTTCAGAAGCTTCTTCTCACAAAAGCTTCAAGTTTGGGTGATAAAAATAAGATAAAAATAATATAAGATAAGCTTCAAGTTTTGGGTGATAACTCGAAATAACCCGAAATTCAAAGAATCCTAGGTATCCCCCCCCCCCTTGTTTTTTAAAAAAATTTTCTTACTTCGGTTCAACTACAGCTAAACTAATATTACTATTCCCTGCATCAATTAACAATCCTCCTCCTCCCCCATTATCTCCACCTCCGCCATCATTATAATGTAATGAAGGTGTTGCAGAATTATTTAAAAAGTTTTGTTGGAAATTAGCTCCATAATAAGCTCCATAATTATCACCATTATAATAATTATTTGTTGTAGAAGAGGGAAGATGGGCGGGCAATTGAGGTAGTGTATGGAGGGGATAATTCGAATAAAAATTATTTTGTTGGTGATTTGAATAGCTAGAAGAGGTTGTAGTTGATGGATTTGATAGGGTAAAGGAAGGGTTGTTTAAGGCATCTATTCCTTGTGATAGTAGTTGATTGCTTAAATCGGGAATACCCATAGTTGGGATGTTGTACCACAAGTCTGGAAATTTGAGAAAAAATATTAATCAGAGGAAAATAGGATAGAGGGTTCAAAATTTTTTAAAGAAGTTTTGATATGGGAGAGATTCTTACAAATTTAAGGCAACAGTAGGGGCTGTAGAAAAACGTTTTGGATGGGAGATGGAAGGGAAAGAGCCAGATTTCATGAAAGGGCCAGATTATGAGAGGGAACCAACCCGAAGAAGGGTTGTTTTTATTCTCTTTTGTTCCTTCTGAAAACGCGGACAGAACACACTGGGGCTAAAAAAAGTATGCTTTGGGGTACATCTTATATAGGGGTTATTGCTTAGGCAATTCCTTCCACCCAATAGTCAACCAACATTAAAAAAGTATTTTAAATTAAGGCGTGCTTATTATATAACTTATAATAATTGCTAACTGTCATCAAGTAAATGTCCCCAACAAAAATATTTTTATTAAATAAAATTTTATTTTACGTTGATAATCTGTATGTAGTTGTTGCTGGGTATAATAAAAATGTTCATAAGCCGTCGGTGTATGCTACAAAAAAAAAGATAAAAAAATAAAGATTAAATCTTTTTTATCAATATTAAAGATCACACAGAAATGTGTGAACACACCCCCCCCTTCCTTCCACAAAAAAAGTTTTTTCATTTTTACCTCATCATTTGTAACCGTTTCCCCAATCAGTTCCCTTCCTTTAACTTCATCGTTTGTAGTCATATCTCCCATAATGCTTGTAGCAGTCATTTGCATTGGTTGGTTTATTATGTTAAATTTAAATTCATTGGTCATTCTATTTTTTTGAGATTCTTTAAAAAATTTTTTGAAAATTTTAGGAATGGATATTAGGGCTAGTCGCAATTGCGGATTTCAGGTTGCGTGAAATTGGATGTTTGCGGCTGCGGAAAATTTTTTTCTATTGCGCCCAGCCCTGATGGATACAGTCTGGTATCCCATAGAAGGTCAGAAGACTCCCAAAAAATTTTAGGAAAGGGTATAGGCTCGCATTCATACCAGAGAAGGGAGACGGGTTAGGAAAAGAGTTGAGTCAGATTTAATTTGGTTTACAAATATTCTCTATGAAACGGATTTAGATTAACCGGTCTCCATTCCTGATTCATACGAAGCCCAAAGACCCTAAAAAAAATTTTTTTTTAATTTTCTAAAAATTTTTTAGAAAATTTTTTTTTCTAATACCGCGCGCCAAAAACATCTAACAACACCAAAAAAATATAAAAATAATTTTAAAAACAATATAAAGAAACCAATGAATATTTTTTAGAAGAAGAAAGGAGGAGGAGTTGAAAGGCGACAATTGAGAGAAAGAAGGAATTAATTGGGGTACGGTAAAAAGAGGAAAATTAAAGAGGGGATAAAAAAATAATATTTAAATTTTGAAGGATTTTGGAGAGGTTTTTGGAAGATTTTTTGGGAGATTTTTTGAAGGATATATTAAATAAAAATAAAATAAATGGAGGAAAAGATGCCTTAAAAATCAACTAATTTTTTAAAAAATAAATAAGAAAAGGTGTGTGTAACCTTGAAAAATTAAAGGGAGAAAAGGGAATTTTTAAGGAAGGGATTTTATTTAAAAAATTCAACTTGAGGATTTATTTTTTATTTTTTAATCGATTAATTTTTAAAATTAAAAAAAGATTAAATCAAAAAAATTTTTTCCTTTGATATTCCAATCAATTGGGAAAAGGAGATAAAATCAGAACAAAAAAGGCTGGAAAAATAAGTTGGAAGAAATGTTGTTGCTATTAAAAGGTTGTTTGTTATTATTAAAAGGTTAAAATGAAAATAAACTTGGCAGACAGACAGAAAAAGTTTATTTAAACAAAGGTTATTTAAATCAGAACAAAAATTACAATTGTAAAAAAGTTGGAAAATGGTTAGAAAAATAAATTCTGAAATATAAACTTTATTGCAACTTGAAATATTCTGAAAAATTCAAGTTTACAAACTTTTTGTATTCTGAAAAAGTTATTTGATAAAATTTATTTTAATCAGAATAAAAATTACAAACTTAAAAAAGTTGGAAAAATAAATTCTGAAAAATTCAAGTTTACAAACTTGAATATTCTGATTTTGGTAAAATACAAAAACTTGAAATTCTGATTTTTTCTTTTTTTCTGTATTTTTTACAAACTTAAATATTCTGAAACTTAATTCTGAAAATTACAGAATTGTAATTTTAAAAATTCTGAAATTGTTTAATTTAATCAGAATAAACAGAAACTACAATTGTAAAAAAGGTGTGAGAAAATTCTGAAAAATAATTAAATAAAAAAATACAGAAAATATATGGATTATAAAAATTCTGAAAAAAATAATTCTGGTCGTCTTTCAAGTTTATTTTTAGTCAAGATATAGCTTTGTATTTTCCCTAGTTTTTTCTGTCCTTAAAAATATTTTTTTCTTTTTTTAAGCATGTCCTTTAATTTTAGTAAATTATTTTAATAATCATAAAAATGTGTAATCGGCTGACTAAAAAAGAAAAAAAAATTAGTTGTTGAATAAAAGAGGAATGGGAGGGGAATGAGAAAGAATATACCTACAACTAACAACAACGATAAACATACACGGACGTCAAAAAATCTTTTTTTTTCTCTTTTCAAATATTCTCTCAATTTCTGTCGCTTGTTAACAAATAGAAAAAAATATTTTTAGAGAGACAGTATTTTTATTTTTAAAATAAAAATGTGTTTGTTATGGGCGGATTCTTCCTTTTTTTTATTTTTTAACAATTGATGGGAAAACAATAAAATTAAAAAATTTTTTTTTAATTAAAAATATGTTGAATAATAAAAAAAATAAATTTTAGAGAAAGTAAAAATTAAAAAAAATATTTTTTCAAAAAATTGAGGGGCATAACAATAAATATTAATTATTTAGTAGTTTGTTTATTGAGTAACAAAAATGTTTATTTATTTTTTTAAATGCCAAGAAAACATATAGAAAATGACCAATCTCACCGGCTAATCCCCTTGCTATTATGCTTATTAATCAGAATTATTTTATATTTATTTTTGTTTAGAATCAACACATTTTGAGAATATATAAACTATTTTATACAAGATTAGAAAGAAATAGTACTATTTTTATTTAACTCAAGTTTGCACACTTGAATAATAAGCTTAAAACTTGATTTAAGTTTATAAACCTATCAGAACCAGAATAAAGTTTGTAAACTTGAATAAAGTTTAAATATTAATCAGAATCAAGTTTATAAACCTAAATCAAGTTTTAAACTTATTTTTAATTTTATTCAAGTTTACAAACTTTATTCTGATTATAATAGGTTTATAAACTTAAAACAAGTTTTAAACTTATTTTTAAGTTTGCAAACTTAATTAATATTCTGGTAATATTCTTAACTGTGTTTTCCTTTAAAATTCTGGTATTTTATTTTAATTTGCAATCTTAAAAGTTCTGAAATTTAATTCTAAAAATACAATTCTGTTACAAGACTGGAATTCCATTAAAAATTAATTATATTAAAAATTTAACAAATTTTTTCCATTTTCCTCCTTTCTACCCTTTACCTCCCCTTCCCCCCTTATTTTTATTTCCTTTTAATTTAATATTGGCGATGATACTGATATTATCTTTTAAATAAGTAATTTATTTTATCCTCTTTCTTCCCTAAAAATTTCCCTCCTTTTCATTATAATCGAGAATTGTGTTACAAGCAAATTTACGCGCTATTCGTCCTTCACAATTCCTCAAGTCATTCAAGTCAGTTTTATTTTCTTTTTTCCTCCTCCACTTAATTTTCCTCCTAAAAACGTTCACGGACCTCGCCCCCTCCCTTCTATTTTTTTTCAATTCTTGCTTGTCAAGTAGAAAGAATGTAAATAATAGTTAGTAGTTGTTATGCGGCCCTTCCCGCTCATTAATTAAATCAGAAAAAAATACGGAAAACTGAGGAAAATAGGATATACATTAAAATATTTAAATAAACCGAGTAGGGGGATAAATATGTATTAGAAGGAAAAAGAAAAAGAGTAGTAAGTGATTAAAAATAGTGAAAGAATAAAAGAGAATAATCCTAAAACTTGATTTGAGCTTATAAACTTGAATTCTAACTTAAACTTTAATTTAAGTTACAAACTTGATTTTATTAATAATTAAACTTAATTCAAGTTTGCAAAATTTATTCTGGTTCTGATAGGTTTTTAATTAAATCAAGTTTGCAAACTTGATTATTATTCTGATAATATTCCTAACTTTATTTTTTAAATTCTGGTATTATTCTGAAATGTGTTTTTCCTTTCCTTTTTGTTTATAAACTTGAAAATACTAAATAACTCAAATAATTCAGAAAGACAGTAAATAAACTGATCATATGGATAAATACTGAGGGAAAATATTAAAAAAATAAAAATAAAACTCTCTCCTATATTTATTGTTTATTACACAAAAATTTTTATATCTGCGCGAGTTGTATAATAAACTTAACTTTTATTAATGTTAGGAAATAGACTCATTAAAAAATTAAATAAATTAATTTAAAATATATTCTCACAAAAATTGAATGGGTAAATAACAATTACAGGTTAAATTATTTAAAAATTATTTTCAGAATTTTTAAGATTGTGAATTAACATGTATTAAAAATATTAACAGAATAAATACCATAATTTTAAGGAAAAAACACATTTATAAATTTTCCCAGAATAATAATCAAAGTTTACAAACTTAAATAATAATTTTTAAATATCAGAATCAGAATTAAGTTTGCAAACTTGAATTAAGTTGTAATCTTATAATTCTAGTTTATAAACTTAAACTTGATTTTAATTAATATTTAAACTTTATTCAAGTTTACAAACCTTATTCTGATTCTGATAGGTTTATAAACTTGAATCAAGTTTTAAGGTTATTATTAAAGTTTGCAGACTTGAATTAAGTTTTAAATAATAAAGTAATATTTAAGTTTGTAATCAAATAATTGTAAAACTTGTTTACATATCAAGTTTTCAAATAAATATTAATTTACTACAAGAATAAAGAGAAAAAAGATTTACAACAAGTGGTTGTTTATTATCATTAAATATAACTACTTTTTACCTCATAATTTTTCATAAAATTATTTAAATATTTAATTGTTGTTATAAAATTGTAGAAAAAAATAATAATTTTGGAAAGAAACAGATTTTTGGGAATATTGCCCTAGGGTAAGAGATGGGCGTTCGTGGGAGAAAATTTTGGTAGAAAAATGGGAAAAAATAAAAAAATTTTAATTTTTATCAAATTACTGTATTTATTTTGAAAAATATTTTTTTTCAATATTTTTTTATTTTAAAGAAAAGCAAAAAAAATTTTTTTCAAAGCTCAAATAAAAAATATTTTTAATTTCCGTCTTAGCTCCTCGATCCATTATCTAACTCTCAGTCTCATTGTTTGGCATTTCCACCTTCTATTTTTTAACAAAACTTTTTTTCCTGATCGTCCATTTGCATAAATAATTTTTTTTCTTAAAAAATTTTTGTTTTCCTTCCATTAACCACCATTTTCCCTTTTTTTCTCCTATTTTTTTAAATTCCAATAAAAAAAACAATATTGGAATGCTGTGGATATTATTTTGTAAAAATTCTAAATTCGCTGTAGAGAAGGAAAAAATAATTTAAATAAGAAAAAGTGCCACGCGCATTAATTAAAATCTTTTCTGGGAGGTATGCTTATTTAAATAGTTTTAAATAAAAGCGGACAATACAACAAAATGAAAATATTTATAAGCGATCAGTCAGAAAACAATTTTTGAACTGAGAAAAATAGAATCAAAAAATACAACTACTACATATAATAGTTGTAGACTTAAAAACACAAATCAGAATTATTAAATCAGAATATTATACATAAATATAACATTAACTACCAGAAATTGTAAAATATGTACAAATCAGAATTACAATTAATATTTTTTAATTACCAGAATTACAACCTTTTTTGTAAAACTTTTACAAATTCTGGTAATTTAAAAGTTTAAATGATACCAGAATTTGTAAATAAAAAAATAAATCAGAATTTGTAAAACCAGAAATTGTAAAACCTTTTTAAACTATCAGAATTTGTAAATAATAAATCAGAATTCAATTTTAATTAATAAATATAATCTAAAATTTTATTATAAAAATAATTATTAAAAAAACTAAATATTTAAATTAAAAGAATATTTATTTAATTCTGGCTTCATTTTCTTTGTTCTCCCCAACAATTTAGTTCCCTATCAATTGCCATAAGCATTCATAATTCTTTTATTTATTTTTTTAATTCACCGATTATTCTGTCCTTTCATCTTTTCTCTTTTTTAAGCCGCGGTTTGAACGCCTCGGGCTTGACTTAAAAATCTTTTTTTTTGTCTTGAGGTGGCGGCACGTGTGTGGCTAATAAACAATAACAAAGAAATGGGGAATTATCCTTTTACGCGCGCATAAAAATGTTTTGTTGTGGGCAAAATACAATAGAAAAAAAATAAAACAAATGAATATATAGTCAGAATTTCTGAATAGAATTTTAAAAGAAAGAAAATACAGATTTTAAGAATAAATTTCAGAATTAAAGGATTAAGGAGAGGCGGAAATACTATAAATACAAATCAGAATTTTATAATTGTAAAAAAAGTTTATTTTATATTTCAAGTTTATTTTATTTAATAATTCAAGTTTGCAAACTTGAGTTTATGCAAGTTAAGTTTATTTTTTATTTCAAGTTTATTTTTAATAATAATTCAGGTTTGTAAACTTAAGTTTTTGCAAAAAAGTTTATTTTATTTAATAATACAAGTTTGTAAGCTTATGCTTAAGAAAAAAGTTTATTTTCCATATCAAGTTTATTTTTACTATTAATTCAAGTTTGCAAACTTAAGTTTTTGTATATCTAAAACTTTTTTAAAATATATAGCTTTCCTTTCAAGTTTCAGAACTTTTCAGGTTTAATTAATAATTTCAGAATTATTTCGCAAACTTAAAGTTTCAGAATATTAAACTTTAAGAAAAAGAATATTAGCGCAACAACTAAAATATTAAATAAATAAAAGATAATAAAATAAGATTAGATGTCCATGAGATAAAGCGGTAAAAAAGGTAATATAATAAATGAATGAGGAGATTACAACGAAAAAAATAATAATGAATGAAATAATAATAAATATTAAATTTTTTTATTATTGTGGTGGGAGGGATAAATCATTCAAAAACTTATTTTCCCCCAATTTTTGGTGGTCAAAAAATATTTAGTATAAAAATAAAAGTAGTAAAAGGTAAGTGTATTTAATTATAAATAATATTTTTAAACAAAAAGGAATATTATTATAGTAATCAAAAAGAAAGGAATATATTTTTAAAGACAATATGTACGTATGTAAGTTTGCAAACTTAAAAGTTCTGATTTTTAAAAAATTCTGATTTTTTTTAAATCAGAATGTCAGAAATCAAGCTTGCAAACTCAAAAGTTCTAATTTTTTAAACATTTTAAACTAAAATATTCTGATTTTTAAAAATCAGAATTTTAAAAATTCTGATTTCGTTTAAGTTATGATTTTTTTTAAATTAGAATATCAAAAATCAAGTTTGCAAACTTAAATTTTTACATTTCTATACAAATTCTGATTTTTAAAGTAAAATAAACTTAATAGAAGATTTTTCTATTTTCTCAGCTTAAGCTTCCGGTTGTTGTGATCATTGACTTTTCCTCTTTTTTCTTCTATATATTTTTTCTAACTTTTTACAATAAAGAAAAGCTTTAGAAAATTATATATAATTAAGTTTAAATAACTTTTTTTTAATTTTATTGTTTAAACAACGTGTAGAAAGCTTTGAGAAGAAAATTTTTTTTCAAGCTTGGGAATTTTTTAGAAAAGAAAATGGTAAATAAATATTTAAACTGATTGGGAAAATTGAAAAAAAAAACAATTAAAAGCACTTCTAGCTTAATAAAATATTAGCCAAAATTTCAAATAATAATTAATTATAAGGCAACTCTACAAATATGGAATTTCAAGTTTACAAACTTGAATTAAATAAACTTGAGTGGAAAAAAGTTTCTAAAATTTTATTTTTGTTCTGATTTTAGTTTGCGAACTTAAAACTTTTTTTTGTTAGAACCCAAGTTTGTAAAATAGAAGAATTGCACAATAAACTTGAGAATAACCCCAGGACTGGGTATTTATTGTATATCTTTAATGACTACCCTGGGTAATTATTGTTTCGATTTCCGCTTGAAGGAGTAATTAAGCGATGGAGGGTAATTATACGAGGTTTGAAATTTTAACGTGTTTTAGAGCACTTATTTGGGTAATTAATGGAAGTGGGGTAATTATTTGAGGGAGGGCAATTAATACAGGTTATACATTATGGTATTTTTTATTTCGAACTATTTTTAGTGGGTTGTTTCAACTTCTAAAATTCTTAAAACTTTGTAAACTCGAAACCTGAATTGCTTCTTTTCTCCCCAAAATATACCTACATTAACTACCATGTCAACGGCTCGTGCCAAGCCTTTTCAAATGCCTCAAGCAATTTTTCTTTATTTTTATTTTCGCATTATTCTTTTTAAAATAATTCAAAAAGATTGAAGACTGCCCCCCGACTTTTCCTCCCCCTCACAAAAAGCACAGAATACTTGAGGGCTTATAAGAAGAGAGAGAGAGAAGAGAGACTTGTGTGAAGGAAATGAAGAAGAATTGTTTTATAAAAGTGTCAGTTTTAGGCCTATATAGTATAAATTTCAATCCCTTAGGGTGTTAAAAAGAAAAAAGAAAATTTTGCCATTTTATTTATATTTATTTATTTTAGAGAGGGAATACATATAAATGGGAAAGATTTTTAATTTTAATTCGCGCATCGCTAATTTTTCTAAAAATTTTTTATTACGAAGTCTAATGTGAAATGTTAATTAAGAAGTAAAACGTGTACCCTAAGGAAGGCATTCTGAAAATATTTTTATTTTTCCTTTGTTTTCACAAACTTGAAATTCTAGTTTGAAGATGTGTCATTCATTCTAAATTAATGACGGTACGACAATTGCGGATACGCACGTGCGGATGCGACGATTGCGGATATAAAATTTTTAAAAAGATTAAGATTTTTTAAAGTCTTCAGTGCCAAATCTGTCTAAAAATGATTCGGAAACCGTCAGAAGTCTGAAGCTGACAGCCGGGACGAAAAAACGGAATATCATTTCAATTATTTTTAAAATTTTTAAAAAATTTTTAATCCGCAATTGTCGCATCCGCACGTGCGTATCCGCAATTGTCGTAACACCAAATTAATTAGTCTGACTTTTGAAATTCAGAATTTTTTTCAGAAAAAATTATTCTGAAAATTCTGAAAATTTTGGATTCTGAAAAAGTTTAAATTTCAAAATTCTGAAAGGTCTGAAAAATTATGAAAATTTTACTATTAAAAATATTCGTTTGCAGATTCAGGAACTTATTTTTATTCTGAAACTGACTGAGTTGGAAATTAAAATTCTGATTTGATTCTGAAAATAATTTCTTCACAACCTTAAAATTCTGATATTTATTCTTTTCAAGTATTTCCGTTTTTATATTTCCTGGTTTTTGTAAATGATGGACGTGACACTTTATATTTTTTATCCTCTCTGGGGGAATGACTTTTATACAAAAAACGTTTTTAATTCCCCCATTTTGGGGACAATATTTAAAAGGAAAAAGCATTAAAAATAGATAAAAAGGCGGGAAGGTGTGTTTGATTAAAGGGAAAATGAAGGGGGTAATTGACGATTATTTAGATTAAATAGACAAAAACAAAAGGGATCCAACACATTTTGTATTGGATAGGAAGGAAAAGGTTTTGGATTTTTTTATTTAATTGAAAAAATTTTTAGGAGGAATATCATTAAATAAAAGGTAAAAATAAGCTAGTGAAGCAAGTTTAAACTAAAAATCAGAATTTCAAGTTTTTAAACCAGAATTTTAGTTATAATTAATCAGAATATTATTTAAACAATTAGAATTTTAAGTTTGCGAAAGAATATCATTTATTGTCAGATTTCAAGTTTGCAAACTTTGTTAAACTTGAACTTGAAAAAACTTGGTTTCAAGTTTGAATAAATATCAGAATTTCAAGTTTCAGAATTTAAGTTTGCAACCATTTTTGTATTTTTTTATTTTTGTATTTGTATTTTCTTGTATTTTTGTATTTTGGGAAGCTTAAAACTTGGTACAAACAAGTTTGTATTTTTCAAAAAACAAAAATACAACAAAACCAGAATTTCTAAATATTTTAATTTTTTGAGTATCGGAATATAAATTTCAAATTTACAAAAGTTTTTTAAAATTAAATAATATCTCACTCAAAACTAAGCGGCATTTAAAAAATAAAGAAATAAAAGATTCTTTCTTTTATTGTTCTTATTTATCCAATTTACTAGAAATTATGCAAATTTTTATTTCTATTAATTTTTTATTGGAGGGAATAAAGCATTTATTCTTCTTCTTTTGCCCACAAAAATGGGGGGAGGGGAAAATAAAGAAAAGAGAGAAAAAGCTTCTCCAAAAGCCAATCGGTGTACACTTGATTGACGACAGCGAATCCCTTTACAATTTAAAAATGTTAAAAGGCCTGAAAAGGAATGAGAGGGGTTGAAAGGGAGAGAAAGAAGGAGGTGACTGACAGCTGGCGAGAAGAAGAAAAAATGCCGAGATTTTTTATTTTTAAAAATAAACGAGTTAAAAAAAGACGAATTTTAAGAAAAATTTTAATGGTTTTTTAAATTAAAAAAAATTTTTTTTTGTGAAAAAATTAAATAAAATAAAAAATAAAATAAAAATTAGAATTTGACATTTGGATCGGGCCCGAGCTCAGAGACCCGAGATATTGTGATAAAATCCAGTTTTTCGGGATTTTTCGGGTTTTAATCCGGAAAACACTTATTGGGCAGTCTGTTATTTCCTTCATGATGCATTACCAAGAAGCCTGCCCGGGACAGCATGAAACAAAAAAACCCGGATACCGGGCCTGGAAATTTAAAAATGTCGAACTCTAATAGAAATACTATTCTTCAATTTTTCAATAAATCTTCTGAATTTCTTTTTTAATTAATTTATTTTCTGCTTCATTTTATTTAAGTGTTAAGAGAGGAATGTTGGCGAAAAAAGGCTCACTTTATTTAAAATAAATTTTTTTTATTTTTTATTTAAAAATTAAAAACCCATAAAATAGGTTTGAGTGAAGATGGCAGGTGAGAGTATTCCTGGAGAGAGAATTGCACCACCAAGAACTTTAAAAAATGTTTTTTTTTATTTTTAAAAAATTTCTGAATATTTTTTTTGAAGAATTTTCCTACCTTGTGGAGACAAAATGTCGGGAGAAAGAGCTATAGGGTTTAAAATAATTGGTGAGAGAACATAGGGATTTAATATGTTTGGAGACAACACATAACTTTAATTTGGAAAATTAGTTCGAAAATATAATTTTTTAAACTAACGGAGATAAGATGAAAGGATGTAGAACAAGAGGTCCAAGAATGAAAGGGCCAAAAACGTAAGGACTATAAATTAATTCTGATATTTAATTTATTTGTGTTTTTGAACTATTTAATATAAAATCAGAATTTTTATATTAAAATTAAAAAAATACAACCTGAAATTCTGATTTAATTTGTATTTTTAGTAAAAGAATTCTGATTTGTATTTTCCTAAGAAAAATACAACTTGGATAATTAAAATCAGAATTTAAACTAGTTTTAAATTCTGACTTGTATTTTCTTTAATATTCTGTTAATTTTTATTTATAAATTCTGATTTTAAAATTATTTTTTTACCTAAGAATGTAAGGATTTCCGACGCCTGGAGTTAAAATCCACGGAGAAGCACTTTAAGTTAAATTAAGAACATGATTAAATAATTAAATAAAAATCAGAATAGATTCACTTACACACTTGGGCTGAGTATTAGAGGGCTAGAAAAATATTTTATTTTAAATTACTTTAAATTTTGAAAATTTGCCTGAATACTAGAGGTGAGAGAATTAAAGGTGAGAAACTGGAATTTTAAATTTAAAAAAATTAATTTGAAAAATAATTTCTTAAAATAAACTTACACACTAGGGCTCAAAATGTAAGCTTTAAAATTTTAGAAATAAATTAAAATTAATTTATAAATCACGAGAGAAAGTGCTTGGTGAGAGTATGACAGGCCCAAAAACTGAAAGCCCAAAAAACGGGGCAAAATGGAAAGGTGATAAAATTATAGGAGAGAAAACGGTCGTAGAAAAACGTTTTGTGCGTTGATGTTGTTGTTGTTGTTGATCTTCTGGCTGTTTTTGTAAAAAAGATTTAATCAGAATTAATTAATAAATATCAGAACAAGTTTATTTAATTAAATCAGAATTGATTTCAGAATTAACTTGTGTTTTTGTGTTTTATTAAATCAGAACAAGTTTATTATTTCAGAATTAATTTGTGTTTTCTTCTTTTAGTATAATCAGAATTTTGTATTTTAAAGTATTTTCTTTGTTTAAACAAAATTCTGATTTTTGTATTTTCACAAATATAAAACTTGTGTTTATTTTAATAATTATTTTCAAAAAATACAAACAATTTTAGAAGCATTAGTTAAACTAATAGCCCTTCCTTCAGCCAATTCTCTAATAGTTTCCCATAAAGCCAATTCCTTCTCTGATTCACTCATTTTTTCGTATCTGTCAAATCGGTCCAATTCTGAGTCTGGCAAGTGTTTTTGTTGGCCTTTAAAAATTTTTTTAAACAACTTAATTCTCAAATACTCTGATCGTCCCTGTATATTTTCAACAATTGACTCTTTTTTCCAAAAGTAAATCCCTTCTCTTTAAATTCAAGTCTTTGCCTTTTGTCTAACGAGTCTTCCAAATTAAAAAAGCTGTTTTTAAATAATAATTTTTAAAATTTATAATAATATTTTACTTGTTCAAAAGTTTATCTGTAGCCTTCATTAATGGGTGGCCGACACCTTTTGTATTTTTAATTAATTGTAAAAATTAGAATTTTGGGTGTTTTATTTTATAATTAAAAAGTCAGAATTCTGATTTGTATTTTTTGTATTTTTATTCCTTCTTAGTAAATCAGAATTAATTTTTGTGTTTTAAATTAAACTTTAACAAATCAGAATTGTATTTTTTGTATTTTTTGTGTTTTTCCTTTTAATTCTGATTTGTATTTTCCGTCAATTATCAGAATATTTTTGTGTTTATTCTTTTACAATTAACAAATCAGAAGTTTCGTTTGTATTTTATTTTCATTTTAGACTAAACGGAATTATTTAAATTTAATTATTTACCTTCATCAAAAAAGTCAACCTTCTTTAAAAGATTAAAAGCTTTTTCCAAATGACTATAATTTAAATTGAATTTTACGCAGAAAAATTTATTTTTTCTTTACTCTGTAGTTCCAGTAAGTTCCATTAATGTCCCAATTATTGACTGACGGTATTTCTCTGGAACTCCTGCTTTTCTCATTATCTAAACGTTTATTCGAGTCTTATTCTTAGCTTTTAGGTATATTAGATTTTAATAATTACTACACCTCAGGCACATTTGCAAAGCTGTGATTATCCTTCTCGTCATACATTGCAAAAAGAGTAGGGGAAAGAAAGCTTTTTGGATGTGCTGGACCTCCTTTATCTGGCGCTAAAGGCATAAATCTGGGACTAAAAAGGCGTATCTGAAAGGGAAATTCATTGAGTGACTTTGGGGATTTTAAATTTACATTGTTTGTCTCATTCCCGTTCTTTTTGTTGTTTTTATTACCAGGAAGTAAATCAATTAACTTTAAAGTGAGAGGAAGATTAAAGGGGTTCCAATGTGTTTTTTACCTTCATTCCTTGTTGAAGTAATCCAAGAGGTGATCGCTGAATTCTTATTTAAATTTTACTATTTTAGAAATAAAAATTGACAAATTACCCTTTCCATTGGACTTAGAGAAGGGTTTTTTCTGTCCAATACAATGTCATACCTATGAGGAATAGAAAATTTAATTTTCTGATAGTAGAATATTATGGTGAAAAGGACCCGAGATAATCTGTCCAGTGTGGTTTACAGAGGCTATTGGGTAGGTAACAGGCAGGGTAATCCGTAGATAATGATAGAGTGACAGTAGTAAAGTGTAGATAACAACTAGTATTTAGGTTAGTATTGTTCCCTACAAGACTAGTCTACTAGTTTCCAGCCCAGCACTATATAGTCTACTATAGGAACAGAAGTCCTGTAGGGAACATGACTTCTATAACGAGGGTAGTCCATAAGGAACAACAGAGGTTAAACTGTAGGTCAACAAACATTCGTTTCTCATAGAGATTAGAGCCTGGAAAGTTCTTCCCCCTCTCAATCTGCTCTGACAGCCTTTGTAGTGTTTTGTATGTTTTTGCCCATTTAATATCAGCATTTTTTGTTTTAGGTCCAAGAGATTTTACAAGAAGACTAGAAATCTAATAAATTCAAATTTTAAAAAATATTAACAGAAAACTAGACTACTTTAGCAGCCAAATCTTCCTTTCCATTAGACAAGGAATCAACATTATTTGCCGTTCTAACCTTTTGAAAGAAATTTTTCCGCCTTCAAAAATCATTTTAAAATTTACTTTAAAATTTTCCTTAGGATTTGTTTCTTGTTGTTTTTGTATTTCTTCTCTTATTTTTTTCATCTTTAAAAAAAATTTTTTTTAATTTTTTAAATTCAAAAAAAAACCTCCTCAATACCGATCATTTTTTCATTTCTTTCTTCAATTCTTGCTCTTTTTACCCGCCTTTTTAAAATATTTCCACCATATTTTTGTAACCTCATTTGTGCTAAAGGTATTAGAATTCGACTTAACATGTGTGGATGTTTTGTAAAATCCTTTAAATTTTTTAGTAACCAACATATAATTCTATTAAACTTTTCCGGAAACTTTTTATATTTCTTTTTCAACTATGGGCCCTTTCCGGAAAACATTTCTGGAAGGTTTATTTAAATAATTCTGCTTTCTTTTTACTTAAAACATACAGTAACCTAAACAAATAAACTTGCCTTTAATTCTGTTCTTTTAAGTTTTTCCATTCTTTTGCTTGGTAATTTTTGAGCTACTTTAATCCCTCCAAATGTGACAATTACTGGGAGGATTTTTAAAAATTAATTTTTTTATTTTTCAAATACCCTCATTATTTTTTAAAATTTCTTTTTCCTCATCTAAATTAAAATAAATTTCGTCCTTTAATTTATTTTCTTCTTTTTGAAGCAAAATAAGCCTATCCCTGCTCTGAATTAAACATTTTGCTGGGGAAACGAGGTCATATCTATTTTCTATTTTATCCAAACATTTGGCTAATTTAAGGCGTTCATATTCTGGTAATTGTTTAAAATGGAGTTTGCCTAGCTTTAAAAATAAATTTGTGTTTTAATATAAATCAGAATTTTATATAAACATTCCGGAAAACACAAATCAGAATTAAAATGTAAACAACTTTCCGGAAAATACAAAATGTTTTTCAGTAAAGTAAACATTCCGGAAAATAAATATCATAATTATTTTCCTGTTTAAAATGATTTCCGGAATATTTTATTCTTTTCCGGAAGCTATAGAATTTGTGTTTTCTTTTCAAAAAATTTTTGTATTTTCCGGAAACTTTTTAGATTTTATTTTTCCTTCCGGAATGCCATCAACTAATTTTACCTGCCCAAGCAAGGCTTTAACTGCTCCATAATAAAGATTTTCGTGTAGATTTTTAATTTTTTCGAAACTGTCGCGATTAACTCTTAATTTATCAAATTTGTTCAATTCTTGTTCCATTTTGTGAAGAACAGTTGATTTTACTTTAAAAAATTATTTTAATTATAATTTTATTTTAAATTAGAAACATTTCCGGAAGACACATAATTCATAAATATCTTTTAAAAAGAATTCTGTGTTTTCCGGAAAAGTAATTGACTTATTGATGTTTATTCCCTTTCCGGAAAACATTTATTGCAGAATTATAATTTTGTTTTGTATTTTCCGGAAAACTTTTAAAAAAATCAGAATTTAATTTATATTGGAAAATACAGAAAATACAATTTCTTTTCTAAGAAATGTGTGTTTTCCGGAAATGTTTTAGAAGTTTATTCAAATGTTTATTTTCCGGAAATATATGTGTTTCATGAGTTGTATAATTATTTGTATTTTTCTTTTCCGGAAAACTTTCTAAAAAATCAGAATTTAATTTATATTTACCAGAATTCATCGAAAATACAAAATACAAAAATATTAAGAGAAGCAACATTTTTATTCTAAAAACAGGAGAATAAAATATATTTATTTTAAAAAGTGTTCGTTTTTAAGTAAATAAATATTTTTATTCCTTTTTTGGATTTGTTTAAAAGAAAAATATTTTTTTGAAGAAGTACAAGTATTCTTCCTTCTTCCTGATTTTTATTTTAATAGTAGTGATCATCAATTTTATTTATTTTTTATTCACCTTTTAGGTAAACATAAAAGGAAGAAAAGTGAAAATAAAAAAGGAAGTATATCTTCTTTTTATTTTTATTATTATTTTATCCCCCCTCCCTCATAAAAAGCACATGGTTCAAGACTATTTTTAATTTTTTCAAACATTTTTTCTAGAATTTTTTGTCAGTGAAAAAATGCTTAAAGAGTGGAAGAAGAAATTATTGAAGACAAAATTTGGACAAGATTTTTAAAAATAATTTTAAAAAATTAAAATGAACTGGATAGATATCTCTCCTTCCTTCAAATTATTAATATTTAATAACATAATTTATCATTTATATATACCCTTTTATTACAGGTAGACAAATTCAAGTCTACTCTCTCCTTTCAATAAAAAACACGTTTATCCAAAAAATGGCGATTTTTGGCGGTATTTATAAAAGACGAAAAATAAATTTTTATGGTGTTCACCCTTCAATGTACTATTAAATTTTAATATTTTATCAAAAAAAGAAGTTTTTTTTAGACCTATAACCTAATTTAAAGAACACTTAATAAAACAAAACTGTCTTTTTTAATTAATGTAAAATTAGTAAAAAATACAGTTTTGTATTTTTTTTCTCTCAGAAAAGAAATGTGTTTATTATTAAAATAAATCAGAATTAATATACCTATAATAATTGTGTATTTTCCGGAAAATGTTTAGGTGTTTTCTTTCCGGTTGTGTTTATTTGTTTTATTTGTTAAAACATTTTCCGGAAAATACGGAATTATAAAAAAACAAAAATAAATTCTGAATTTCTTCCGGAAAATATATTTCCTGAAGTGATACACTATAAATTCTGAATTTAAATCTTATAAATCAGAATAAATTATACTTATGTATTTTCCGGAAAATGTTTTTGTATTCGTTTTCTTTCCGGTTGTATTTATTTGTTTATTAGATATTTCCGGAAAATACATAATTATATTAACCTTCTAAAAAACACAAAAATAAATTCTGAAATTCTTCCGGAAGTGAAACACAAAGTAATTTATTTTCAACAATGGATATTAGCGTCTGTATTTATTTTTGTGGGCCTATTATTTTTAAAACCAAAATTAAAAAAAAATTTTTTTTAATATTTTTTACTAATAAAAAATAACAAAAAAACATATCTTTTTTGCAACAAAAAATAAATAAAAAAACAAAATCATCACAAAATATTTTCAACTTGATTTATTAATTCATTTAATAATTTATCTGTCCTTAAATCTATTTTCTCTTCACCTTCTCCTCCTCCCCCTCCACACCCATTATTATCAATAATTTCAAATTCTTTTAATTTATTTAATTCTTTTAACAAATTTTCTGGTTTTGTGTGAAATGTTAAAAGATGTCGAATACCCTTTAAGAAAAATTTTTTTGGAAAATAAAAAAAAATTTTTTATTCTACTTGAGCAGCAAGTTGTCGAAGATTAGAAGATGTTGAGTCTTGAATTATTTTAATAAATACACTTTGCATTTGTGGAAGAAATGTCTTTAATAAAAGGGGCATCTAAAAAAAAGTGAATAATTTTTAAAAAAAATTTAATTAAAATCTCTGTCTATTTTCACACCTTTTTCCCAACTCCCCCATTTATCCCGGACCTCAATTAAAATCCTCAACTTGTCCCGAACTTTAATTAAAAGTATCTGACTTATCCCAGACCTTTATTGAAATCTTTGCCTTATCCCAACCCTCGACTAAAAAATCCGCACCATTCCGGATCCTAATTAAAACACCTCCCATACTATCTCATGCCCCTCCAACTTATCAACCACTCCTAATTATATGATGATATCTTTAGACGGGTGATAAGAGATTAAAATCAGTTTTATCAATTTCTCTTTTTACCTTCTCCAAGAGTTTATTTAATCCATTAATTGCAGCTATCTTAACAGGCACGGGTTGTTTTTCACCAAGTACACGTATCAGAGGACCAGCAACATTAACAACGTGTGGTTTAAGACCATTTTCATCGCTTAATTGAATTGCTTGAGTTATACAATTGGCAGCTACCTAAAAATATTTTTCTTAACTATTTTTAAAAAATATTTAATAATTAGAATAATTATGACTCAAAATGGTCAAAAACCCAAAATCCAACCCCAAAACGGCCAAAACTTAAAATGGTCACTATACCCAATTTTAACTGATATTTACTTTAAAAATTCGTTCCCTCCATTTTACAAAAAAAAATTAAAAAATAATTTAAAAAAATAACCTCTTTAATTTCCACAGATCCAGCAAGTATTCCTTCACGTAAAATAACAATTAAAGGTTTCCAACCTTTTGGAATACACAAAATATTGGCATATTCATTTTTGGCATTTTTAACTTCCAAATGTAAACTTTTTAAAGCCCTTTTTAATACCAAAATTAATTCAATTAATTCTGAAGTTTCCAATTGTTTATTTAAAGAATTGAAAGTATCGATAACTAGTGAAATAACATCAGAATCTTGTTGGTTATATAATGAAATGAAGCCAGAAACTAATAAATCCAATTGTTCTAGAGAGAATTCATCCTAGAAAAATTATAATAATTTATTTTAAAATCAAGAACCAAAATGGTCAAAAACCCAAAATCGTCAAAACACAAAAAGGTCAAATACCATAACGGTCAAACCTTAAAAAAGCCCAAAAAACCCAAATCGGTAAAATTTTTTAAAAGACAAAACCTAAAGGTCAAATCTCACAAAGGTCGCAACCAACATGGTCAAAATAAAATTTAAAAAATTCCAACCTCATTATTCTCAATAAATTCTTTCAGTAAAGTAACAGCAGTTAAGGCGTTCTTTTGATTTGAAATACTTTTTAAAAGGCACGAAAGCATTGCGCGAATATCCTCTTCAGCATCAACAGAAAAAAGAACAGGAATACAATTTTGTACATGCTAGAAAATTATTTGAATTTAACTCTCATTTTATTTTTTGGATGTCCTATTCCCAAACAATCTTAGGGCCTATATAATCGTCCCTAATATCCCATCTCAAGATAATTAGGTGTAAACTCTCTATCCTACCTTAACCTCTCAAATATCTCCCGATAAGATCCTCTTGATCACTTCACTGATACCCAGACCTCTCAAGTATCCCATTTAAAGATAACACTGGGCGGTGTAAGCTTGTGAGGATGAACCGGTAACTAGTAGAATTTCAGTACCCAAAAAAACATTTTTAAATTCCCCCCCACCCCCTCTCAACAACAAACCTCCTCCATATCAACATTCAATTTATCACACAATAAAGCAGCCATCACTTCCCTCATATTTCGTTTTAAAGCATCAGTACAAATTGCAAGTCTACAAATAGCCAATGAATTAACTGGAGGTTTTGACAATTTTGGTAAAATTGAAGCAAATAATTGTCTTCCACATTGTCCCCCTCCTTCCATTATTGAACATAAACCATCCAAAATATGTTGTTGATTATTTAAATTAAATTCATCAAATAATGGACCAACAATTTTTTCAACACAATAATTGCTTGTTTGCTATAAATTAAAAAATAAAAAAATATTAATAGTAGAGGGAGAGAAATAGAGGATTAGACCAGGGATGGGACGGGAATACCCGAACCCAGACTTTTATCCCTCGAAACCCGATCCAAAGAAAATTGTGAAAACCCGACCCGAACCCCGACTTTTCTCTCAATCCGCCATTCACATTCTATGCGTTTCACCCAATAAAATTAATATTTATTTATTACCATTCCATAAAATGTAACAAAAGTTTTGGCAGCAGCTTCTCGAACAGACTTGTCCGTATCTGACAAACATATACGTATTGAAGTAATAAAATTAATAGAATATGTCTCAATAATTTCTCTAAAATTTTAAATTTAAAGAATTTTAAAAGATAAAGAGCCTCAAAAATTAAGCTAAACCGCGTTTATACACCCCCTCCCTCCTTCAAATTTTTTTTCTAATATTCCACTATATACTCCCTATACAGCTCCCTCCCCTTATTCCACCCCCCACGCAAAAAAAAATTTTTTTTAAATTACCTATGTGTATTATTAATTATTTCACCCAAAGCCAACGCTACTCCACGACGATCATCTGCTCCACCATTTTTTAATCTATCTTCAAGTATAGGTAAAATAACAGCTAAAACTCTTTCACCCATTTTCTTTACAATTTCAGATAAACAACGAACAGACATTTGTTGTTGATCTTCTATTGAACTTGAAAGACAATGAAGTAATAATTCAAATAATGGACGCATAATGTCTTTTAATGTACGTGGAGTATTTGAAACAATAACCTTTATTAGAAATAAGTTTATTTAATAAAAATAAAGGAGAAAATAATGTTTGGTGATTGAAGGACAGAGAATTTTGAGGGAGAAAAAGAAACTTGGAATGAGAAATGAAAAGGAGAATAACTAGGAAGGACTAGGTAGGATGAGGAAATTTATTCGTCCAGTTTTATCAAGGCCTCTCAGAGAATGTGGAAAAAGGAACGAAAAACGTAGGATAAGACCGGGAAGGAAAACCAAAAGGAATTACGGATTTGTCCTCAAAAATTAAAAAAAAACCTTCCAAACGTGTGAAGCCACTTGTCTAACAGCCAAAGCAACATCATATCTAACAAGATAAATACCAGCCAAAAGTTCATCTCTAGACCTTTGGCCTATACAGCGAACAATTGCTTTATTTACTGCTTCAGAACCCATTGTATCATCTTCACCGGCAGTTTCAGAAGTCATTTTACCGCTTACACCTTAAAAATGAAAGAAAGTTTGACCTTAATCCCTGAGACCAGATTCTCGATTTTGAACCAAGAAAATATCGGGGAACCTCAAAAATACTTGAATTTTGGAACCAGGTTCATAGAGATCAAGGTTTGCATCAGGGATGTCAAAGGGTTTGCATCAGGGATGTCAAAGGGTGAGAAAATGCCGAATCGTGTCAGTTTGGATGAAAAGGGCAATTACTCCTTCCTCATTAATTTTAAAAAAAACCTGATATATTAAAAAGAAAATCTCCAATTAATTTAACAGAAGCTTGTCTTATTCTCCAATTTTGGTAAATTAAAGCTGCCTGAAGTTGTGGAAGCAAAAGTTTTCTTGCGTGATTGGAATAAACAGTAATTAATCTATTGCCTGCTCTTAAAGCTGATTCACGCAAATATTCTGTTTCATCAGCTAGAGCCTTTAAATTTGAATTAGGAAAAAATTTTTAAAAAAATCAAAATGTTCAAGTACCAAAAAGGTCAAAAATTTAAATGAACAAAGACCCAAAAATCATAATAAAATTTGGATATCTTCCAGGAATCAACGTCAAAAACTCTCTTAAACCTATCTCATTCTAAAGCCCATTTACTTCAAAAAAAATTCTTTAAAGATAAAGAAAAACCTGTAAAATCGAAGGAATAATTTTTCCAATAAAAGGAGCAAATTTTTCCCCCAAAGCAATAGGTAAATAAATATATAAAAGAATATATCCATCTCTAATATAAGGCTCTGTTGTCGAAGATTCTGTTATTTTTATTACTCCAGGCAAGTTTTGTTCCAAAAAGTCTCCTCCAATTGCTGCAATTAATTCTGAAAGTCCTTGAGCTGCTCCTTGTCTATCAACGGAAGAGGATTCGGAAACTAAGTTTTCTTTGAGCCAAGGCATTATATCTGCCTTAAAATGAGAAGAAAAAATAAAGGGGAATTTAAAAGAAATAATTTTACTTGAATTTTTTCAGAAGTTGCTGGAGCAGAATATTGGACAATTGCCCCCATTGCTTTTGAAGCAACCTGAAAAAAATCGAATAAAATAAATAAAAATGTAATTGAGTTTTAAAAAAAAGATTTTCACAAGGGAAGGAAGTAGATTTCGGAAGGGATCAAATACAAAGTAGAAGTATTTTTGTGTAGCGGGAACCAGGGAAGTCAAGAATTAAGAGAAAAGTGGGCTAGCTTCGGGTAAGCTAAAGAGAGAGACGAAATGGAAAACCCAAAAAATCTTTCAACAAAATGACTGAATTTCTTGTTTTCATCATTTTAAACTATTTAATTAAACAACAAACCGTTCTAACTTCAGGAACAGGATCACACAAAGCTTTTTTCAAACCAGGAATAAGCGAATCAAGATAAGGTTCCATATCTTTATTATCAACTAATGAATAGATATTCGAAAGTACTTGTGCTGCCATTCTTTTAGCTTCAGTATTTCTGTCGGCTAACGCCCTGAAAATTTTTTTTTGAATTTTTCAGAATTTTAAAATAAAAATCAAACCTATAAATTATTGGCATCATTAATGCAAGTGAAGGCGAGTCAATATAATGAACAAATTTATTATTTACTATAGTTTGTAAACATGAAGAAGTTTTTCCTGGTGGATCAGCCAAAGCTTGTATTAAATGAGGACTGATAGCTAAACATTCTGGGTTCTTTAAAAAAAAGAATTTTATTGAGGAAGAAACTTAAAGTGAGTTAAAGAAACTTAAATTATTCCCGAACCCCAAACTGTGAGGATTTTGTATTTTTTCAGGTATTATTCGATAGAACATTGTCAATTTTCATAGAACATGGTCACTTTCCTATTGCCAATTTTTAACTTTTTTTCTATGGAGCCATTTTGAATAGTAACAAGCCTTTAACGTTTGGTAATAGGCCTTCAAAATAAAATCTCTTACAAACCTGTATAACTTGAGCAATTTGTTTAAGTGCCCTTTCACTCGTCTTTTGTACTTTTCCATGTGTATCAGTCAATGCCTCACACAATTTTGGAACAATTGCAGGAAGGGAAGTAGAGAGTTGGCGAGGAGCACAATTTGACATTGCTCCTAAAAAGAAAATTTAATTTGAAAAAATCCTTCAAAAACCTAAAAGTTCGGCAGATGCACATTTAGTCCTCCAAGAATCATCATCAAGTCCTTTTAATAACGATGGTAATAACAATTTAACTCCATGGGCAGAAAGCGAACGCCTTAAAAAATTTTTTTTAATAAAATATTTAGTTAAAAATCTGTACATCATAGCTTTAGCAGTATCATCAGCAGTTCTTCTAACCGCTTCGGAAGTGTCTCCAAAAGCTGTGAGAAGGTCAGGAAGTAAATGAACTAGATAAGGTTCGAATAATTTTCCAACTGTACTGAAAGTTTAGAAAAAAAATTTAAATTAAGATTTAGGTAAATGTTTTGATAGACTCCTATTATAAGAGCTCACAATATTTTTGTGAGTTTAAGAGTCCATCCAAAAGACGGAAGACACAAAATGACAAAGAATTTCTAGACGGTCACTTAAAATGTCAGATACCCCCCTCCCCTCAACCGATAAACAATTTTTAAAAACATAAAAAAAATTTTCAAACCTGCAAAGAATTTCAATACAAAGAAGAGCACCTTCCCTAAACAAAGGTTTTTGTTTTTGTGCCAGCATATCTTTTAATCTCGAATTTATATTCATTTGTTTAATTGAAGCAACTCCAAGTCCTTTTATTATACTTCCAATTCCATAAGCAGCCCCTCTTCGTTCTCCATAACTTTCAGCACTTGTAAGTAACATAAACATATTTTCAATAAGTGTACTAGCATCATTTTTTAAAGATGGGATAAGTGCTGGGAGACAACCAGCAACTGATTCTTGGACCTATATACAAAAAATGGGTTTGAAGTTTATTATTTTAAAATTCAAAATTATTAGGAATCGAAGCTTATCCCATTTTTAAATACCCTCGAGAGTCAAACCATAAATTGGAGCTTGGCCTAGCAAGGGCGTAGCTAGTGGGGTCGAGGGAGCTAAAGCCATTTCCCCACCCCCCCCCTGAAATGGGGGAAATAGGGAGGGAGTACGACAGGAAAATTAAAATTTTTTCGCCTACAACCTTAAAACATCTCAATTATACATAAATTTTTTCTCAAAAAATAACCTGTTGAGACGGAGTAGAAAGCGCTTCAATTAATCTAGCAACAATTTTTCGTACTTTTGCATTGTCTTCTTTTAAATATTGAGCTAACGTTCCTATTAATACAACCAATCCTTGTCTCAAATTATCATTTTTTGCTTCCTTTGTTAATTTATTGAGTTGTTCTTCAATAAAAGGAAAAAGTGTATCAACCATTTCAGAGCCATGCTGGAAAATTTTTTTTAATTTTCAAAAAAATTTCAAAAAATTTCGAAAAAATTTAAAAAAAATTAAAAAAAATTTCTAAGAAAAATTCCGAAAAAATAAAAAAAAACATTTTGTATCGCTTTTACTGCAGCATTTCTCATTAAATTTCTACAAGTTTCAGCTCTATCATTTAAACCATATGGGACTACCAAGTGTAAAAGAGACATAATTTGTTGAGGAGAAACAAGTGAATAAGTTATTAGAAAAATGCCTAGAAAATTAAATTAATTAGTAAAAATAAAAATTAAAGGAAGAAACCAGTTGCAATTCCTTCCCTTTTTTCATAAGGATCAGATTCTTCTTTTATTTTACGTCCTACAGAGTCAAATTGAGCTGGTTGAAACTGAAAGAAAAGATTTAAAAAATTTTCATTTTTTTAAACCATCAGGCACTAATAATATGACAATCAAAAGTCTAGTACAACTCCATGGGTCTATGGAACTTCAAAGCCTTTGGACAACCAACCTATCCGCAAACCTTCCCCCGTTTCCAATAAAAATTTTTTTTCTATTTTCCCAAAAAATAAATTTAAATTTCAAACAACATTTTGTTTCTTTAAGTTAATGGGTCTTTGGAGGCCCTTGGACGAGCAATTTGTCAGCAAATTGAAAAATTGTTCTGCAAACTAATTAAATAATCCTCAATTTTTCAATAACAATTTTTTAATTTCCCCAACAAAAAAATAAAATTCAAAAAAAAACCTTTTCAAATTGTTTATAAAGTATTCCCATTTGTTTAAGCATTCCATCAACTTCAAGAGGGAATAAATTAGCTAAACTTTGCATAGATTTTCCAGCATCTTCTCTCTTCAATTTTTTATCATCATGTAAATATAAAAGTAATGTTTTGTAAAATGTTGGAGACAAATTAAATTCTAAATTTTCCCAACAATTGCAAGCATTTTGTGAACATTCCAAATTTGAGTCATGTTTAGATAAATAAATATCACGAATAAATGATTGAAATAATTCTTTGTTGTTTTCAAATGTTAGCTTTAATAATGGTGAAATTGAATTTATTGCCTTGAAAAATTGAAAAAAAAATTAAAGTAGAAAATTAATTAGAAAAATAACTTCCAAAAGAGAGAGAAGAGAAGAAGGTCCAAAAGATCGAGTCAGGCACTGAATTTTGGCCCGATAAAGACTCATATCAGTCGGGCCGGCCCGATAAAAATGACTCGAACGTCGGCCCAACACGTAAACCTAAACCTATTAATCAGAATAATTTATCAATATTTTCCGGAAAATATAATTAAATAAATCAAGGAAGAAAAATATTTTTACACAGCCACCCCATTTTTAAAATTAAAAAAAAACCTTTAATATCGCAATTCTTTTCAACACATTATCATCAAAAATATGTAAATTAATATTTTTAAAAAAATTAAACAATTCAACATGTTTTGTATTTATTAATTCTTTATTTGAATTAAACATGTCCAAAAATTGATTTAAAGTTGTTTTTAAATCATTAATATATTCAATTGATGAATCCAAACAAATACAATCAACAAGAAGTGAAGCTAATTTTAATAGTGGAGGTGAAGTTAATTCTTCTGGCTTAAATTTTAAAAATTAAAATTTAAAAGAAAAATTAATTATTTTCCTTAAATTAGACGTTTTTTCAGTATTTAAAATGTATTTTCAATTAAAAAAAGAAAAAATGTATTTTCCGGAAAGAAATAAAAGAAAACAAATATAAATACAATCAACAAGAAGTGAAGAAATTCTGATTTTATTAAAAATCAGAATTTCTTCAAGAAATTCTGATTTTATTAAATACACATACTAAACTTTCCGGAAAACACAATTTATTCATGTTTTATTTGTTTCCGGAAAATACATTTAATAAAATCAGAATTTATGTGTATTTTCTTTTTGAAATACGGAAAATTTGTGATTAATATTTTCCGGAAATTTTGTGTTTTTTAATGTTGTATTTTCATTTAACGAAAATAAAAAATGTATTTTCCGGAAAAAATAAAAAAGAAATAAATAGTGTTTTCCGGAAAGTTCGTCCGTATTTAATAAAATCAAAATTTTTGTGTTTTTCTTTTTCCGGAAGTTTTGTATTTTCTTAAATCAAACCAGAAAAATGAGAAAATACAAAAATTTGTATTTTCTTAAATCAGAATTTAATTATATAATTTACCTTAATAAATTTATTATTGACCGCATTTTGTAAAAATTTTGCAACTCTTATTCTCAAATCAACATCAAACTTTTCTGGTGTTTTCTTCAAAAATTGTTCAAGGAAAGGTAATAAAAAGGCTAATTTTGCTGCAGTTATTTTAATTTCAATTTCATCTTCCTCCTCTTCTAAATTTTCATTTCCTTCTCCCTCCTCCCCCTCTTCTTCTTCCAATAAATTTAAATATAAAAAACATGAAGACGAAAGTAAATGAAATGATTGACGTATTTGTTCTTCCATTGAAATTTCACACCAATGATCCATTAAAAATTTTGAATCCAAAACTCGTAATGTTGCATGGGAAATTAATTTGTCTTAAATTAAATTAATTTTTGTTAAATTATTTTTTAAATTGTTTTAAAATTGAAAAAATTATGAATATTTAAGGAAAGCGTCTAATTGTTTGAAAATGTAAAATTTGTTCATACTCAATTTTTCCGTGTACTCGACAACGTTACGAAATATAACAAAAAAATCTTACAAAAATCATCAGAAGTCACTTCAAAAATAGCATCTCTATAAGAAAGATATCCTCTAACAGCAATTTTAGCAACCAAAGGAGACTTGATTAAAGGAACGATATAATCATAAAATAAATTTATATATGTGAAAGCAAACTGAAAAAGAAAATTTTTATAATTCGAGGTCAAAAAATAAACAAACAAACTTGAGGTTCCTTTTTGCATGCCATAAAAAGTAATTTAACTTTTCCTTCGAA
Source organism: Meloidogyne arenaria (assembly GCA_036172955.1). Lineage (NCBI taxonomy): Eukaryota > Metazoa > Nematoda > Chromadorea > Rhabditida > Meloidogynidae > Meloidogyne > Meloidogyne arenaria. The sequence continues at coordinate 3,352,248 of JARQAB010000040.1, forward strand.
TAAATCATGCAATTGTTTAAGCGATTTACGAATCTCCTAAAAATTAAATTAAAAAAAAATTTTCCCAAAAATTTCAAAAAAACCTCCTCGTTTTTAAGTTCCAATTCAACCGCTTTCTTCTGCTTTTCAGTTAATATTCCAGCTTTTCTATTTTTATCAGCAATTTCTTTTCGTAATTGTAAATCGGCCAGTTGGTCTTTGTATGATGCAAAAGAATAATCTCTTTTAATATTTTTTGGAATTTCTATTATATCTGCATTTCTATGAAGAAAATTTTTTTAAGAGGGAAAATGAAAACAAAACTCCAAAATAATTTTATGACAAATAAAGTTGCCAAAACTTCTCATACCCATCCCCACAGAAAAATCGATTTATTGAAAAACTCTATTTAATATGAAAATGACCACAAAAATAAGTCATTTTTGGATTTTTCTTTTCACAAAAAAATGGAAAAGGAAAAACCAATAAAGCAGTACGGATTAAAAAATCCGCAAATAAAGCCCGCAAAAAAATAAGTCTCTCAAAACTGTCTCTCCATCAGCCTTGAGAGAGATACTTGAAAAGTATTCTCCAAATAAAGAATAGAAAACAAGGTTAAACTTAGAGCCCAAGACGGGTAAAGATTCAGCCACATTTTTAGAAAATTTGACGGGAAAATTCCATGAATTTTCTCCCAAATACCCCAAAAAGAAAAAAACAAACTTTTCAATAACTTCGTGATTAAACAGCGTCCCTTCAGCCGTCTCATAAATTTTAAGTTGACGTCCCTCCACATTTAAATATTTTTGAATATCGATAGATTTAAAGGCGTCTGATGCTTTTTTCCATAATTCTGAATCTGATGTCATTTTATTTTTTAAAATTTTAATGATTTTTGATAAATCTAAAAAAATAAAATTGATAAAAACACATGCTAAAAGACCTAAAATTTGTAGAGATCGGGGAAATCTTAAAAACCCTTGACCTTGATTGAGATTTTTTTATTTCACCAGACTCGAGTGGTAATTCTCCAACTCGAGCTCGAGTGGGAAAATTAAGGAACATTAGAAAAAAGGCGTGATCTTGACTTGGATAGGAAAAATCAAGATCTGGATCTAAACCATTATTAATTAAAAATAATTAAATGTATATATTTTCCCCTAAAAGACCACCACATTCCAAAAAATTGAAAAATGAAAGAAAATCGCTTCCCCCTGAATTACTTCCAGAAATTGTAAAATTTTTACCCTTAAACTTAAAATGGTCAAAACAAAGAGTTTCTCTTAGTTTTGACGTTCTTATATTTAAAAAACAAAGCCAATGGATTCTTTCTGTCAAGAAATCTTTTTATGATGTGAGACTTAAAATTTTAATTGTAAATTGTTTAGGGCTTTGTAAGTAAAGAAATCTTAGAGCTTTGAGTTTTGCTTAAAAACTTGTTCTAATCTTATCAAGATTTTTTTCAATTTTAGTTACAAGAACTCTTCACTATGACTAATGAGCGCATGGACGCCTTAGATATCAACATTCCATTTGGAAATGTTCTTGACAATCTGACTTTTGTTAATGCTCAAGTTGCTATGTGTTTCCTTAGTAAAACTTATGACCATTTTAAATTATCATAATTAAGGTTTGCAAAAGGTTGGAATGTTTTTTGCTTTGAATTCCGAGTTTGCACCTAGTCTTAAACCGATTCTCAATGGATGGCTTGATATAAAGAGGATCACAAATAATATTCCTTCGGTTGGTTTTTTCATTCTTTCTAATTCAAAGGTTGATTTTATTAGTAAAGAACATTTTATTTGAAATAATTAAATGGATCACGATTTTTATTATAATTATTTTTTGGTATCAAATATAAAAATGTTCTTTACATTAAAAACAAGTTTACGCCTAATTACAAGTGTGCACCAATGAGCTTTTTCATTTATTATTACCCTTCTTCAATTTTTCAGTTTATATCCTTGTCTAATTATATTATTTTAGGAAACTGACACTGCGTCATTACAAATAGTTAAGATGAAGGAGATTGTCAAACTTTTAAGTGGTCATGTTGCTGAAAGAATTTTTTTGGCATCGTATCAGCATGCTGGCGACTTATGGAAGGAATGTAAGAAACAAATGGAATTGATGCTTGTTTCGACGGAGCCTTTTGCTTAAATATTTGGAGGCAAAATTGGTTAAAAAATAAATTTAAAAATTTTCTCATGGAATTTAAGTAATCTAAATATTAAAGGTACTTTTTAATATATCACCATCCCATTTCTATTTAAGTTTCAAAATTTATTCGTCCTTTCTTGTCAATCAAAACAAGTGTTTTTTCTCGTCAATTTGTTAACTCACGAGACCACTACTCCCCCAATAAACTCCCTTTTTAACCCAATAACCCCCTCCCCAATAAACTCCCCCTCCACCCAATAAGCTCCCTATTTTGTTTGATTATTAAAAGAAATTATTTTTTGTAAATTGGGGTGGTATATATAAAAAGGACCATTAAATTTATTTTAAAAATTTGTTAAAGTAAAGTTGTTGTTAAAATAAAAATTTTGTTCTTTGAGATTTTTTATTTTGAAGTTTTACTTATACTTGCTCATATCGACCGATTTTTGTATTTTTACCTTTAATTCATTTTTGAAGGATTCTTCTCTTTTTCATTGGCAGGTGGCTAAGTGGCCCGCGACTAAGTGTCCGTATCCCCCGCAAATTTTGTATTTTTATGAAATTTGTAGGAGTGTTTCTGAAATTAGCAGACTCTTCTGAAATCCGGATATCCTCCTGTCGACGTTCTTATTTTAAACTTAGATTTTTTTAGTTAATTTTAAAAGAAAAAATGACGACAGATCCATTTAAATGGGAAGAGGCTTATACTGACGGTTTTTTTTATTTTCTTAATTAAAAAATTTTTTAAATAATTTTAAAGATATTTGTATACAATCTGCACTTCAAGAAGATGAAAATGGTTCCATGGAAAATGCAATTCGACGAATTATTTCTGAAGAAAAGAGACTTAGAAGAAATGAGGGAAGACCAACTAGAATACGTCTTGGAATGGTTTTTTTTTTAACTTTTTGGGATTTTTTGACCAAACTTTTCTCTAATTTTTTATTCTGGGTTTGTTTTTTTTTATTTTTAGGGGTTCCCCTTCCTTTCTGATTTAATCAGAATTTTTCTAATTTTTTATTGTTTTGAGTTTCTTCCATTTCAGATTTTCTAATCAGTTTTTTCTGTTTACCAAAAAGTATGATTTTTCTGATTTTAATTTTAGGGGTTTTAGTGTTCTCCTTACCTTCTGATTTTACCAGAAATTTCTCTTATTCTGATTTTTCTATGTTCTGGGGTCTTCTTCCGTTGCTTTTATTTCTCTTCATCTTTCTGATTTTTCAGAATTTTTTTTGATTTTTCGTTCTGATTTTAATTTTCGAGTTTTATGGTTCCCCTCCCAGCCTTCTGTCCATTTAACTCTTCAAAATATTACCCAAAAATTTTTTTAATTTTAAAGATGAGACATGTCTTTGTTGGTATTGATCTTTCAACATCAATCCTTTCAAAAGATGTTGAACCTAGTAGATTACGAGTTGTGAGGGAATGTCTTTTAAATTTTGTAAATAAATTTTTTGAGCTCAATCCTTTGTCTGCTGTAAGTTTTTTTGGTAACTTTTGAAAATAAATTTTTTTTTCAATTTTTTAAAGATGGGTCTAATAATTGGACGTGACAAGAAGGGTGATTGCTCTTGTGGATTTTCAAGTATCTTATTTTTTTGAATTTATTAGAGAAGGAATTGATTTTAGGACCCTTTGACTGAATAAAACAAGTGATAAATTTCCTATTTTTGAAAAAATGCCATTTTTACCCTACTTTTGGTTTTTTCTTGAAGTCATGAATTTTAAGCTCATTTTCCCTTCCTGAATATTTATAGGTATTTGGTCTAGTCCTTCTTTTCACTAACTATTTTTAGGAATTTTTTTTTAATTCTTGTAACCTTTCATTATTTTTTATATTTTTTATTTTTGAACGATTAGCCGACACTTGCGGTCTTATACTTTAAATTTTGCTAATTTTGGCAAATTTATTTAGGTACTCAAAAAATTTTGTCTAGTCATAAAAGCCTCGAAAGTGGATCCACAAGTCTCTGTCAAGTACAATAAATGTCAATCCTGACATTTTTCTCTTCTAATTTTTCCTAATATTTGGGGCTTTTTCCAATGTCTGCCAACTCCTATTTTTTACAGGTAGTCTTCAAAAATTGACTGAAGCATTTAATTCTCTCAATGAAGCATCTTGTGGTGGAACAGAATTTTCTTTGCATTCAATGCTGGAAACTGCTTTAAATCATTTTAGGTTTTTTCAAATTTTTTTTAATTTATTTTTTTTAAAAAAGAAATGTTCCTGCCCACACAAGCAAAGAATGTATTTTTATTGTTGCAAGTTTGAGCACTATTGATGCTTCTAGTTTAAAACAAATTTATGAGGTTTTTTTTAAATTTTTCTTTGGAGGGATCTAGAGATACTCTTGAGACCTTCTTTTCAAAATTTCTTCAACAGTTGGGCTAGTTATAATTTTTAAAATTTCTGCTGTTCCGACAAGATCTGGAGTTTATGACCTTTCTTTTTTGGCATAAATATGTGCATTATAGTTATGTTTCCTATTTCCAAACCGTTTTTTTTTCTTTCAAGAATTTTTTTTTACAAAATTTGGGCTATTTATAATTTTTACCAGTGCTCTGACAAACTTGTGGTTCTCGGCCCGAAAATTTTTAAGAATTATAAAATCCCCTTAAAACTAGTCTGACTTAAGAACCAAGGAATTACCTTTTAAGAAAAAAATTAATTAAAAAAATTTTTTTTAAGCAATTAAAAATGCAATCTGTTCGTTGTTCAATAATTTCATTTTTGGCTGAAGTTTATGCTTTTAAAAAGCTTTGTGTTACTACACAAGGTAATTTTTTTCATCAAAAAAAAATTTCAAAAAATTTCTTTGAAAATTTGTTGAAATTTTTTTAAAAATTTTTGAAAATTTTTGATCAAAAATTTCAAAAAAAAATTTTTTTTTTAATTTTTGAAATTTTTTTGCGAATTCTTTAGAATTTTCAAAAAAATTTTTATTTTTTAAAGGAAAGTATGGAGTAGCTTTAGACAAAGAACATTTTGACCTTTTACTTACTGAACATTTACAACCTCCACCACTCAAACCAAAACAAGGACATCAAGATAGTATTGTAAAAATGGGGTTTCCAATTAAAAAGGCGAAGAAAATTCCTTCTTTTTGTGCTTGGTAAAAATTAAAAAAAAAAACAAAGTTTTGTTTAAGACAAAATGTTTAAGACACAAAGTTTAAGACAAAAATTAAATTCCAAAAATTAATTTTTTTTTCTAGTCACGAATTGGCTGGTGATGCTTTAGATCTTTCAAAAGTTTTTTTTTAATTTTTTTAAATAAATTTATTTTATTTTTTTAAAGCAAAATGAATATGCTTATATTTGCCCGCAATGTGGTTCTCATTATTGCCAAACTCCTACAACTTGTCGTGTTTGTGGTTGGTGTATTTTTTTGAATTTTTTAGGTCTAAAATTTTTTAAATTTTAGGCCTTTTATTATTAACAGCACCACAATTAGCACGTGCCCATCAACATTTGGAGCCGTTGTCTGCGTTTTTAGAGTCTACACCTATTGAAGGGTTTCTTTTATAATTTTTTTAAGAAAAAATATTTTTATGACTCAGGGCTGGGGCAGGTTTTTCCGACCCGAAAAATTTTTGAAAATCGATCTGAATCTCTTAATTAACTTTTTTTCTAAATCCGTTTCATCCCTGGTGCCTATCGAATTAAAAAATTCTTTTTTTAAAGGTCAACATGTTTTGCTTGTGATGAACTTTTATTTTCTTCAATTAAAGCCTATTTTTGCAAAAATTGTAATGCACAATTTTGTATAGAATGTGATATTCTTTTACATGAATCTTTACAAGTTTGTCCGTCTTGTGGTTAAATAAATAAAATAAATGAATAAATTTTTTTTGTGTATTTTTTAAACGATTTGTTTAAATTCAGAATTTGTACATATATTTTTTTTGTTTGTTTATAATTTAATTAATTTTTGTTGGTTTTGCGGATTTTATATTGTTGTGGATTTTCTGTTTTGCGGATTTTTATGAATTATTCTTTAAGTTTAAAGACGTGGTAGAATGATGTTCTGTTGAACAAACAAGTATCTTGTGGAGTTTTCCCACTACATAATCCAATTTAAAAAATCCGCAAAATTTGTCCGCAAAATTAAAATTTTTTTTTTCAATTTTAAGAAAATTTTTCTTCGTTTTCTAAAAAATGTCAACTTCAAATACTGGTGCAGCTGTTTCTCGTATGGTTAGACCAATAATTTCTCAAGATTTGGTTGAAGCAAAATTGAATGTTTTAAAAATGTATAAACAATTTCAACGTGTAGCTAAACAACATTGGTGGGATTATAGTAAGTTTTTAGAGAATTTTTTAGTTAAAAATTTTAATTTTCTAAAGATTTTTAATTATTTAATTAGTGGAATCTTGTCCGCAAAAAAATTTTTTGTCCGCAAACTTAGTCCGAAAAATTTTTCTAAATATTTTAAAATATAAATTTTTTTCTAGGACTTCAAGATATTCCGTTGCCTGTATTTCGGGAAGTTTTGAAAAAAGAATTTATGAAAAATGCTCATATACAAGATGTTAGAATTATTGATAGAAAAGTTGAAGGTAAAATTATTTTGTATTTTATTTATTTTAAAGTTTTCCGGAGATGTGTTTTTCTTAAAATTTCGATTTATATTTATGTTAAAATAAACTTTCCGGAAAACAACTAATAAAAATCAGAATAAAATTAAAACAAGTTTAGTAAAAAAATGTTTGAATTTAATTCTGATTTTACAGCTTACTAAAAACTTTGTTTCCGGAAATGTTTTTGCAAAGTTTTCTTAAAATTTATTTATATTTAAAATAAACTTTCCGGAAAACAAAAGAAAATACAAAAATATACAAAAAAATACATTCCTTAACAATTATAACTTTCTGATTTTTGTCTTTTTTAAAATGTGTTTTCCGGAAAGTTTATTTTATATTCAAAAAATACTTTGTATTTTTCAGAAGCTCGTCAACACTTGGTTGCATTAAAATATTTTTTCTACAATGAGTATCATGTTCGTAATATGCTCTTTGCTGAGAATATTGAGCCTAAACCAAAAGATTTTCTTTCCAAATTCTTGCATGGGAAAGATTAAAATAATAAATTTTTGTTTTGGATATTATTGTAGGATTTTAAATATTTTTTGGATAAAAATGTATTTTTGTTAATTGTGTTTTAGAGTTCTGGAAAGTATTTTTCTGGTTACACATTTCTGGAATAAACATCAGAATAAGTTTTAATTAAAAATGTTTTTGGAGATCTGTGTATTTATTTCATTTAAATTCTGATTTTATTAAAACTTGTTCTGATTCTAAAACTTGCTCTAAAACTTTTTTTCCGGAAAGTTTATTTAAATCTAATCAGCATTAGAAAAACCCATCAAAAATTCCTTGTGTTTTTTATAAATTCTGAAACTTAATTTCTATAAGAAATACAAAACTTTTCCTGATTTTATAAAATACAAAACTTTAAAATTAAAATTCTATAAGTTGTATAAAATTAAACATCTGGGTACAATTAAGTGTTAAAATTAATTTTTAAAAATTTAAATTTCCACTTCATTTTTTCTTCCAATTTATTTCTCTTACATAGACTCATCAATATTTTCTTCATTATTATTTTCCTCTACATTTTCTTCATTAGTAGTAATCTTGTTGGAAGTCTCAGAAAGTGCCTCAAATCCTCTAAAAGAATTTTTTTGAAATTTTTTACTCAAAAATAATTTTAAAAAATTTTATTTTTTTAAATATACCCATTAGCAAATTTATTGAAGCCTCTAAAATTAAAATAAAAAAAAATAATTCTGATTTCTATTAAATAAACCCACCCATTGTAAAAAGGCTCGCTTGTCTGTGAAAACCCTCTTAAAATTATTTTTAAAAATTTTAAAAAATTAAGTAAATATTATTTTTACCCATTTTCGAAGAAGCCTCTAAAATAAAATCAAAATTTAAAAATATTTTTGAAAAAAAAATAAAATTTACCCGTTAATAAACTCGTTAACTTGAACGCTGAAAAGGAGAGAAAAATTGATATTGTCAGAATTAAAAAATACAAAATATTAAAATCAGAATAGGTTTTGTATTTTAGAATTTACAAAAATACATTTTCGGAAAAATACAACTTTAATTAAAACACAAGTCTAATAAAAATCAGAATAAGATTGAAACAAGTTTAATAAATTGAATTTAATTCTGATTTTACGACTGTTTATTTCTTTGTTTCCGGTAAAGTTTGTAAAGTTTTCCGGTAATGTGTTTTTCTTTAAATTCTGTACATATGTATTTAAAATAAACTTTCCGGAAAACAAAAGAAAACACAAGAATATTTAAATAATACATTCCGGAATAATTATAACTTTCCGGTTTTATTTTTATTTATTTTAAATGTGTTTTCCGGAAAGTTCATTGTTTTGAATAAATTCTGATTTTGTTTTAAAAATAAACTTATTCCTTACTTGTTTGTGTTTTGTTTCAGAATCATTCCTTTAGACATCCTGGTAGTGTTGTAGAAAATTCGAGGTTGAAGCAAAATAGAGTGATGATTGAAATTAAAGCTTAAATATTTAAAAATTATCTAATATTTTTAATTAATTTTGATTCTAATTTTTAGTATTTCACAATCACTTATTTTTATTTCCCCACATATTTGTCCCCAATTATTACATAGTTGTTTACCTAATTTTTGTGTTGTTGACGTTATAATGATTATCCCCCAACAAAAAGCGTTCGCTTGAATTGACTGCTTTTTCTCTGCTTGCACTTTGAGCTGTCAATAAAGCTGGAAACTACGAAAAAAATGAAATGAGAAGAGACGTGAAAAAAATGAGAGCAATGAAATAAAAGAAAGTGCCATTCTCGAAAGAATAGCTAAGCTGTGCATTGGTGTTTAAGTGAAGTAACGCCAAAAAGGAAGAAAACCGGAATAAGTTTTAAATAAAAAAATACAATAAAAATACGGAAAAAACAAAATTAAAACATTCCGGATTTTTGTTAAATCAGAAGAACATCAAAACTTTAATTAAAACACAACGTCAGAATAAAAATCAGAATAAAATTAAAACAAGTTTAATAAATGTTTTAATTTTATTCTGATTTTTATTTAATTTAAAAGAGAACATGTTTTAAATTAACTCTGATTTTGTTTTGATTTAATTCTGATTTAATTCTAATTTTTATTAGTGTTTTCCGGAAAATTAAAAATAATTTTAACAGTTAAAATACAAAAGAAAATACAAAAATCAGAATATTTAATTAAAACATGTATTTATTCAATAATCAGAATTAATTTTTGTATTTTCCGGAAAATTTTAATTTAATTTTAAACTATTTAATTTAATTTAAATTAATTTTTACCATTTTATTAAAAATCTGAAGTATAAGTTGTCAAGGTAATAAATAAAGAATTATGTATATTAAAATATTTAGTTAGCTGTCAAGAAATTATAAACTAAAAATTAAAGTTGCTTAATGGGAGAAAATTAAAAATGGATTGGAAAATTTAAATTTTTTTAATTTTTAAAAAAGGTTCAGGACAAAGAAAAAATAAAAATAATTTTTAAAAATAATTTAAAGTCTCCCAGTATTTTCCCAAAATTAAAAAAATATTCTTTTGCACTTTTTAGTTTAATTAATTTTAGCCTATTTCTCAAGAGAAATAAATCCCCTTTATAAATATTCTGAAAAAATTAAAAGAATTATGGCCAATAATAAACTAAAAATATATAAAAATAATTTTGTCTTCAAGAATTATTTATTTTGTAAAAATAAAGATAATAATCTTCTAGGCGAACATAAAAAATACAAAAAGCTTTGTTTGTATTTGTAGATTAAAGAAACATTTGTTCATATAAACATTATAAAGGCATTTAATCCGACATAAAATACATTTGTTTATTTATTCTGTTTTATGTATTTTTGATATTTCTGAAACACATTATTAAAACTTGAAAATCAGAATTATTTAAAATCAGAATTTCAGAATTTACAAAAATACAAACTTGTTTAATAAAATCAGAACAAGTTTATTCATGCAGTATAAAATAAAATCAGAATTAAACTTTCCGGAAAACAAAAGAAAACACAAAATTAAATCAGAATAAAATTTAGTATTTTTAAAGAACAATATCAGAATTTACTCATTCCGGAAAATAATACTGCAAATAAAAATATTCTGGTCTTAAAATTTGATTTTAAAACACAGAAAAAATACAAAAAAAATATTCTGATTTGTGTTTCAAGTTGCTTTAAATTAATTTAAATTTTGCTTACAGTTGTATAAACAAACATAAGCAGATTTTGCTTCACCTTTAATTTCCATAAAAGAGAATTTTTTTAAAAATCTTTCTAAAATTAATTTTTTTTCTCCTTTTTATGCTACCAAAAATATTATTGAATTTTTTTATTAATTTAATTTTTATTTTAAATTTTTTTCTGGTTGCTGGATTGGATGTAGACAACGGTTTTTATTAAAATTTCAATATTTTTTAACCAAAATAAAATTTCTAGTCGATGTAATTAATTTATTAAAAAATACACAAGACCCTTACAAAGTATTTCACCTGAAAAAAGATGAAAAGTTTAATAGAGAGGACCTAGAAAATAATTATGAAACGGTTAAACAATTAATTGAAGCAACTGAAAATGAAGAATACAAAGATGAAGCATTAAAAAGTTGCTTCTAATATTAAAAATTAATTTGAAATTTAATTTAGAGTTGGATGAATTTAAAGAAAAGCTTGTTGAGAAGGCTGTTGAAAAAGGTAACGAGAATTAATTTTTATGGGAGAATGATAAGTTGAAACAAGAAATAAAACAAAACTTGAAGCAAAAATAATATTTTGGGGAGAAAAATTGGGATAAATAAACTCGAAGCAGAAAAGAAAAGATATGGAATAAATTAAAACTTGAAGCAGAAATTAAAAAAAATGAAACTTGAAGCAGGATAAAAATTAAAAGATAAACTTGAAGCAGAAACAGGAAATAGCAAAAATAAACTTTAAATAATTAAACCTGAAACATTCAAGTTTTGAAAATAAAGTTTGTTCTTTTTTCTTAACTAGAAGGGCCTGGAGATGCCGAACCAGAAGAAGAGGAGGTTACAGAAAATCATGAAGGACCTGAACAACCTTCTGGGGAAGCAACTGAAAACAGTAAAGAAACAAAAGAGGAAGAAGGGGAAGATGGTCCAAAGGAGCATGTAAAAGAAGAAAAAGATGGGGAAGACGAGGGGCCGAAACATGAAGAAAGTGGGGAAACAAAGACTAAAGAAACTGAAGAAGAACAGAAAGAGCCTAAAATTGAAGAGGATAAAGGAAAAGAGAATGAGGATGGGCCCAAAATAAAGGGTAATATTTTAAAACCTCTGAGATATCACACAAACTATCTGAGTTATTACACCATTATAGGAGATGCCCCAGGGAGTAGGATGAGACTGGACTGACTGGGAGATTAGGATAAACAAGGTGTGATATGCAGGAGCTGGAAAAATTTTGCAAGTAGATGGGGTGGGATAACTAAGAGATTTTTTATAGAAGAAAGGGATAAGCTTGTTGAGAAGGCTGTTGAAAAAGGTAAGAAACTGAAGAAGAACAAAAGGAGCCTAAAATTGAGGAGGATGACTTTTTTAATTTCAAAAATTAGAAAAAGGAAAAAAGAAGGCTGGAAAAGCTGAAAAGAAAGAAAAAGTTGAAAAGAATGAAAAAACTAAAAAAGAAGTTGAGAAGAAGACTTCAAAAGGCAAAATTTCAAAAGAAAAAGCAAAAGAAAATGAAGGAATAAATAGTCATAGCAATTCAGAAGATTCCTCAGCTTCGTCAGAAGGGCAATTTGAAGATGGTCCTGATATTGTTAAACGTCCACCTGTCGGTTCTGAAGAATTGCCAAGTGAAAAAACAGTTCATTGGCCGGAAGTTGAAGAAGATGAGGAAAGAAGAAGAGAGAGAAAGGAGGAAAAGGAGAGACGAGAGAGAAATAGAGAGGAGGAGGAAAATAAACGTTCAAGACAGGAAAAAAATAAGGGTAAATTTAATTTAAATTTTTAGATTGATAATTGGAAATTGATGAGGAGAATAAGGTTTAGGTTCGGTTGCTAGTGAGAAATTTTTTTTGAAAATTTTTGGAAAAATTGGTTTATTTAATGTCCCAAATGTCTCTATTGAGAGATGGCAATCCCTGCATCTTTTTTTAGCAAATGACTGGATGACTTCCTAGTTATTAAGCCTTCGCCCAGTGCTTGTCTAAAGTCAATCCATTCCATTTATAGAGAAACCCGAAGAAATTTCTGATGAGAGTGGACCTAAACTAGTTGAAGAGTCCGAATCTTCTGAATCACCTGAAGACGAATATGAGCGAAGATCAAAAGAACGAGAACAATTAACACACGAATACACCCCAACTTTTTGTAAAAAATATATCCATCGATGCTATATTGAAGAATATATGACGGAAATGACTACTCAATGTAAAGGTTCTTAAAAAAATTTTTTTCAGAGACTTGTGTAGTTTACCCCCCATAAGCTCCGCCCTTTTTCCTTCTCATTTCCTTTCTTATAAGACTGCCATAAATAAAAAGGTAAATATTGCGGAGCAGGACTAATGGGCGCGGCCGAATGGGCGCGGACGAATGGGCGCGGCCGAATAGGCGCGGAGACAAATGGGCGCGAGACGAATGGGCGCGGGACGTTTGGGCGCCCGAAATTTTTTTTTCCTAGAAATTTTTTTCTGATTTTTCTGTTCTGATTTTTTCTTCTGATTTTTCTGTTCTGATTTTTCTGTTCTGATTTTTTCTTCTGGTTTTTTTCTTCTGATTTTACTGTTCTGATTTTTCTGTTCTGATTTTTTCTTCTGGTTTTTTGTTCTGATTTTTTTATTCTGATTTTTCTGTTCTGGTTTTTTTGTTCTGGTTTTTTGTTCTGATTTTTTTATTCTGATTTTTCTGTTCTGGTTTTTCTGTTCTGATTTTTCTGTTCTGATTTTTTTGTTCTGATTTTCTGTTCTGATTTTTTTGTTCTGATTTTCTTTCAATTTATTCCATTTTCACTCATTTCGGAGCAGGGGTGAGCGCAGGAGGCAATTGTGAAACGCAAAACGCAAGAAGCACACAAACCTACTCCCCCATATGGTTTTTCGATTTTCGGGGACCTATATCTCAGTCCACAGGCATCTCGAAAAAAAGAGTGGTACGGTTCGACTCAACTCGCCAAGACGAATCGAATGGTATTGGTTTTTTGTCGAAACGGTATACTATACTATATCCAAAAATCAGAAGAAAAATCAGAACAAAAAATCAGAAGAAAAATCAGAACAAAAAATCACAACAAAAAAATCACAACAAAAAAATAAGAAGAAAAATCAGAAAAAACCAGAAGAAAAAATCAGAACAAAAAATCAGAAAAAAATTTCTAGGAAAAAATAATTTCGGGCGCCCAAACGTCCCGCGCCCATTCGTCTCGCGCCCATTTGTCTCCGCGCCTATTCGGCCGCGCCCATTCGTCCGCGCCCATTCGGCCGCGCCCATTCGTCGTGTACCGTAAATATTGACCAAACTGTTATTTTTTAAGAAGAGAAAGAGAATAAGAGGGCGAGGCTTATGGGGGGTAAACTACACTATCTTTGAGATTCTAATGCCCTGTTTAATAAATTTAGATATTTGTGATCTTTTGGGGACTTTAAATGTTGATATTGGACTTAATTGTGAAGAATTGGCGTTAAGCGGACTCTGTTCTGACGGAATGTGGGGAGATAAGATGGATAAATACTGCCATAGATCGTGTACAAGTTTAAGAGGGAAATGATGAGGAATCGACTTTTTTAGAGGAAAAGGATCTTCTGAATAATTTTAAAAAGAACTAAAAGTTTTGAAACTCGTTGCTAAAATACTATGTGATTTTAATAAAGCTAATCTCAGATTCTTAGATTCAAAAGAAAAAGGGAATCAAATGTCTTGAGGAACTAAAAATCTGAAGGACGAAAAATTTCCTAAATTTTGAAGGAAAAATTTTTTAACTTGAAAGGCTACCAATTACACACTAATATTGCCGAAAATATTTATTCCATATTTGCTTAATCATAATTAATTTTTTAACTGTCATTTTGTAACAATCTCTTCTCTTCCATTTCTCTTTCCAATTATATTCTTAAATCTACTTGTTGTTAGCCCAGTTAACACGCAATGGTCGTCCATTCATCTCAACTCCGTTCATTTTTTGAACAGCATTTTCTGCTCCTTGTTGGTCTTGAAATTCGCAGAAACCAAATCCTTTTGAACGATTGGTGTTGCGATCAATGACTATGCTATAAAATTAGATTATAATTTTGTTAGGAAGCTTCAAATCATCTTAATTTTGATTCTATCGGACTCAGAGCGCCAAGACGTGTCGAATGATATATTATACGTCCATGAAATAAAATATTTGCCCCAACGGGGGTCGAACCCACGACCCCTAGAACCCTCCGACAAATAATTAACCCACTACACCACACTTACAAATTTTTCTAAAAAACATGGAAACTAACTGGACGTTGGTGACAACTCCACACGACGAAAACATATTGCCAATGTCATTCTCTGTAGTATTATATGGAATGTTTCCAACTGAAATTTAAAAAAATTAAATTAACTTGCAGATTTTAAAGATTTAAAAGCCCTTTTAAATATTTTTATTTGTTCTCCCATAGTCAAAGAAGTTAACTCTCTCATGGTCTCATAGTCAAATTAAGAGGTAGCAGATGAAAATAGCTCTATAGTGAATGCAATAAACATATTTTTTAATACAAAAAGAAAAATGAGTTGAAAATTTTTGTAGTGTGACACGTCTAGGTAATAGCTTCATAATTTTGGGACGAATCATCAGATCGAGCCAACTAATTTTTTAAAGAAATACCCAATTAATTTTCAACTCATTCCTTCAACAAAAAATTCAGCATTTCACATCACAAACATACCTCAAAAGTTATTTTCTGCTCTGTGTTCTACCGGGACCAATCTCGTCTTTATTAGGCAATTTGCCACAAGTGATTGTGTTTTTGATTTTTTGACGTCATAAAGACATTGTGTCAAGATCTCTTTCTCCATCACATCTCCGCTATATTATTTTTTAACTAAAAATTTTGCCCGTCTATTTATTATGACACCAAATTTTTCCTTTATTTTCCCACAAATGTATAAAACTTTTAATCACCATAAACGCTATAACCAGAAGCAGCCATTTCTTTTAAAATTTGTTTATAAATTTGTGAAAATTCGAAGAAAATTAGGGCAAACTAGCACACAAAAGAATCTCTAAAAAATTAAGAAAAAATTAATTAAAAAAAAATTAGCTAAGAGAATTAGCGACAATTTGAGAAACTTAGTCATTAAAAATGTTCAGTCTTTTACCAGAAAAAATTCTTCCACGTAACTAAAATCAATAACATAAAAAAATTATATTTTGTTTCACAACGAAAATACATCCTTTAGCGAGAAAAAACTTTAATTTTTAAATATTTTTATTTGCTAAACAAAAAATTAGAATCTTAAAACGTCTGGTAAAAATTAAAAAAGTTGTGGATTAAACGTAAAGAGAAGCCTAGAAACGGTGCTAAACGGTAAAAATAAAAAATAAAATAATTTCAGACTCTAAAGTCCTCTTTACTCTACAAAAAAAATTAAATTTAATTAAACGAAATAGTATAGACAGAGAAAAGGGGAAGATGAGGGACAGTGTAAAATAAGCGTTAGAGAATTAAATTTAAATTTCAAATTGGTAACTTTTATTAGAGCATTTGAGTCTTATTTCTGTTGTATTTTTCTTTTTTATTTCTATAATTTTCAAATTAAATTCTAATCATTTCTGGACTTATTTTCCAATGCCTTTAACAACTCGTTCAGTCTCCCCAGTAAATTTATCGCTTCATCGACTCCCAGATTCTGTCAAACAAGACGAACTTCAATGCATCACAAACGGCACATTTGCAAATTTAATAAGACAATTAAGTTCTTTAAGTCGACATGCTCAACAAATATTTTCTGATATACACAGGGAAGTATTAAAAATTGATCATAGAACAAACACTTTATTTTTACGTGTTGAAAGGTTAGCTCAAAAAGTTGCTCAACAGTCACAAAATTCTTTGGATCAAAGTAAGCTGATTTTTTTAAATGTTTTGGGACAAGTTGGGAAAAATATAGCTGGAACGGAAAATATAGCTGGAACGTTTATTTGAACCAGTTAACTTTATGAATGATAGAGATCCAAATTGCACCTTTCGGTGTTCCGGGCAGGTTGTCGGTCGTTGGTATCTGGAAGCAAAAAAAGTGATGTTTTAGGAAATTTTCGGTTCTTCTATGGGTTCCGGTTCGAGTATCCGAAGATTTCCCAGGAACTCCAACCATAATCCGGATTTCGTTTCCGGATATCCTGAACCGCCAGTCTTAGTTTAGTTGGTTTCGTTCCTAAGGCTTGTCCTTTTGTAATCATTTTTTGACTATAGATCTTGCAAATTAATTCAAAATATATTTTGCTTTCTTTGTTGTTGTAGTTAAGCTCAGTTTTTATTTTCCCTCAAAATTTTGCGATTTTTACTTAAAATTTAATTTCAGCAAATTTGGAGGAAGCTGCACTTCGAAAAGCCTTTAAAAGCTGTAATATAATTGATCAGCATTCTCTAAGTAGACAAACATTGCCAACTTCTTTACAAGAGCAATATCAACAATGTGACCCACCTCCAGAATTAAACGAATTAAATCCTTATAGAGAAGATGAAAGAGAAGCTCTTCGTTATTACACAGATCCTGGCTATTTTTTTGAGTTGTGGAGACAGGAAATACTTAAAGAGTGTGGGACGTCTGGGGAGAAGAGGCGAACAGGTTTTCGAGTTTTTAAATATTTTTTTGAAAAATCTGGAGATTTTTGTGTCTTTTTTTCCTTGGGAGTTAAAGCTTTCGAATTTTTTTTCTTGTGACTTTGGACCGGTCTTTATATGATTTGTGGATCTTGGCCCAACTTCCTTGACCCTGACACGGTTCTGGTATCCCGATTCTTTGGCTTGGACGGGTTTGGATTCCTTGGACGAATTTTTTTGCTTGGACGAATTTGGATTTCTGGAAAAGTTTAAAAAAACATGTGGCTTGGTCTCTTGAGTATCCGCGAAACATTGTCTAGAAGTCAAAATTTAGATTTATTAATTTTCCAGGTCGTTCACCAACAAGTCCCCATCGCCGCAACCGTGATCAAAAACAACAAAAGCTGCACAACATTTCTCAGCAACAACAAAACGCTCTTTTAAACTTTCATTCTTCACGTTCAACAAATTATTCGCGTTATTTACCTCCTGGAAATAGTGGGAAGAATTTGACCGGAAAGAACCAGCGAACAGGACGTTTGCCTAGTTCTGCTACTGAAGTTTTACATTTTCCAGCGGAATATCAGGTTTTTCGTTTTTTATTTTTTCGACGGTCTAACCGGATCCATAGCGAGTCATAATGCTAAAATGCCGAAAAGCCAACCCCTATAAAGTCATCGGAATGCCAAACTGTGGAAATGACTTTCTTGGAGCAACATCCCTGAGTCAAATAAGGACTGTTTGGCATTTTGGCGGTTTTTGGAGTTTGCTATTACGTCGTTTTAGTATACCAACCGAATCTTTCACCTGATTTAGTAAAAAAATTTTCAGGGAAAAATCAGAGAATTATGTATGTCCGTAAATGTATTCCTCTTATTTTTATCATTTAATTTATTTTTCAGGCCCCACAAGCTTTATTAGCTGAACGTGAAATGATGTCTAGTACATCTACACCAATGCAACCACCACCTGGAATGACAATGATGATGAATTATGGATCAAATAATAATTCTGGAGGTCAAAATATTTGTGGTGGTCTTGATGGAGTGAATAATAATAATAAAAACAATTTTGTGGAGACTAATTCACAAGGATTGTTTCGAAATGTTTCAAATACTACTACTACGGATTCTAGTGGACAACAAGGTTTTTAAATAATTTTTTGAAGGGTTAAGGATTAGATTTTGAGGAACTTTAAGGGAAATGTTTTATCTTTTGTATTTTTTTCGAAATCTTCCTCTTTCGGTTATGCTTTGTAGAGGTGTCAAATTTATTTTTAGATTTTCCAGATTTCTTTAAATGGTCGAGACATTACTGTTAACATTCTTAGGCTGCCTTGGTTTTTTCTTGACTTACCCTTGACACTAACTCTAGGATCCTGGCAAGGGGCAGAATCTTACTAAAAATCTTGTCTAGGATCTTGATCTTGAAATAACCCAACTTTAGCCACAGACTAAAAATACTATTTTTCTAATCAAAAAAAATTTTTTAGGCTCAGATTTTAATAAAATGGATGGACTTATGCGTAATTTAAATTTGTCTACATCAACACAAAATACTGAAAATATACGTAATAATAAAGAAATTGCATTTTTGGATGATGAAGATGATGAATTACCTCCTCCACCACCACAAAATATGCTTGGATCTTCACAAAAAGATGTTGTTGTTGTTTTTCGTCCTCCGCCAATATTAGAAAATTCAATGGAAAATTCTTTATCAGAAAATAATTTTATTGAAAAAAATGATCAAGAATTTCCTTCTCCTCCTCCCCAACAAACAAATATTGCTGCTAACCAATTTCAATATTTACCTGCTGGAGGAACTGAAATTTCAACAACAGCAACAACAACTCCTTCAGAAGAGAATAATAATATTAATCAAGTTATTTCTAATGTTAGTTTATTTTTTATTGATATCTTATATTTGAAATTATTTGATTAATTAGTTGGTTTGTCTAGGTGGTAGAGTTTTACAGGTTTTGGCTTGGGATTGGTAAGATTCTTCATACTTTGATGTGGATAGATTTTTTTTCTTATTCTTTTTCATTTAATTTAATTGTTTTATATTTAAATTTTTTTATTTTTTAGATGCAATCATCTGTGCCTCCACCACCACCCCCGCCTCCCCCTCCACCTCCACCGCCTTCTAATTTCAATTTAAAACAACATGAAGGTACTAAAACTTTTTCAACTAGTGAAAATACAAGTCGAAAACCTTCAACTACTTCTAGTGGAGATGGAACAAAGGTTTGAATTTAAAAAATTTTTTCCTGCCTTAACCACCAAGAATGTCCGCAAATGTAACTTGTGGATTTTAAAAATTAATTTACTGAAAATTTTTTGCAAATTGCGCGTATTGTTCTGGGTGGTCACACAAACACCAACCCCCTTTTTTTAAATTTTTTTCATTTAAATTTTTTAACAAAAATTTTCTTTTATTTTTCTAGGACAATCGTTCATTATTATTAATTCAAATCCAAGAAGGTGTCCAATTAAAAAAAGTTCAAAAACAAGAAGAACAAGCAGAAAAAAGAGCTGTAAATGATTCAACAGATGTCGCTGCAATTTTACGTAAAAGAATGGAACATTGTTTTGGTGGTTCTTCTGATGAATCAAGTTCTAATAGTCCAACTGGTGATGATAATGAATGGGATTAGAAAAGAAAGAGAAAGGATAAAAGGAGGTTTTTTAAAAATTATTTTTTGACTTAAGGGGATTTTAATTCTTGGATTTCTTTTAAATTTTTTTTGTAAGTTAAGAATTTAAGGGAAAGATTGTCCGCAATTTTTTCCAGTTGTGGATAGAATTGTATATTTAAATTTTTATTTTTAAAATTTATTTACGATCAATTTAAATATGATGTGTTATGTATAAAAAATTATGAAATTATATTTGTATTTTATAAGGAAAAAAAAATAAAACAGTCTTGACAATTTTTTTCGTTGAGTAAAACACACATCATATTTTAGTAATAATTTACCTAAAAATTTTTTTTTGTATTTTTTTAAAATAAATATTTCTTTTGATAAATATTATCTTTTTATTTTTTTTAATTAATTATTTTTATATGGTTTTTATTCACACCACATTTCTCCTATTTTTTCTTTAATTAATTTTAAATAAATTTTTTTCTTTTATTTAAATGAATAAAGCAGCAAAAGTAACTTCAACAATGTTTTCAAAAAATAATTTGGTGTTCAAAAATGGAAAATTTTTAAATTCTCTTTTGCCAATTCTTAGAGATGAATTATCAAAATATTTAACTACAGATTTGGATGAATCTTCTGCTTTATTGAGTCAACAAAGAATTTGTAAAATATTTGATTATAATGTGGCTGGAGGGAAATTTGCGAGGAGTAATTTGGCTATGCAGACATTTACGGTTTTTTTTTTAATTAATTTTTTTGTAAATTTCTGTTGGGTCCCGTAATGTGAATTTTATTCTGTTAATTAACAGTTTGAAAGCATACCACGGAAGTCAACTACCCGATTTAAAATAATGGAGGATGAGAGCATTTTTCTTGTAAGATAGTGAAAGAGATGGGTTTATTTTAGATTCATGTTTACACGTTGTCTCAGATTCAAGTATTTAAAAATTTAGACTAATAGTATGTAGGAGATTCCCAGATTCTGTTAGTTCCCTCAGACTCAAATGGTCCTTCTCTGTTTTTAGTAAATTCAAGTGGATTGTTGTCTATTTTGTAAAGACTCAAGCAGCGTAAAAAATTTTTAAATTTTAAAATCCTAGGAAATTTTCCAGGCACTCTCCCCAAAGTCAGTAACTGAAGAAGAATTAATTACAGCCGGAAAAGTTGCATTAACAATAGAATTGCTACAAACATTTTATTTAATTGAAGATGATATAATGGATTCGAGTATTTTGAGGCGTGGAAGGCCAAGTTGGCATTCTTTGGTTTTTTTTAAATTTATTAAAAAAATTTTTTTTTCTTAAGCCAGATATAGGATTAGCAGCAATAAATGACGGTTTATTACTTGATTGTGGTATTAATAAAATTATTCAAAAAGAAATCCCTAGTCATCCAAGGAAAAATGCAATATTGAGGGAAATTGCTACAGTTAGTTGATTTTTGATATGAAGGGCTTACAATTAGTTTAGTCTGGACTAGTAATTCTTTCACTTTAAGTCTCAATTTTCGGATCTAGAGGCATCTGAGTCTCAGTTGTTAGTATCATGATACGTTTTTGGTATCACGGTCTGGACTCTTGTGTTGAGACTCTAGTGTTCCTTTATCATGAGCCTGCTCCATTTGGGACTCCAATGACTGAGACTAAGAAAAGGGATTATTGATGAGACTCAACTATTCCTCTATAATATTTTTTCAAAAATTTACTTAAATTAAGGCGAAACAGAAGACAGTTATTGGTCAAATGTTGGATATGACTACAACAGATTTGTCAGAATTCACTTGGTCGAGATACTCTTCAATTGTAAAACACAAAACTAGGTAAAAAGAAGGTCAACTGGACATTGGTCTTTTTTTTTAATTTAATTTTTTTAATTTCATAAATGCTAGATTCTAAGCTACTTTTTAATGGGGTCTCAACTGTCCCTCAGGCTCGTTTTTTAGACACAAAATTTTCCTGGACTCTAATGTACCTTTTTCCAAAAAAAAAGTGCCATTTGAGTCTTGCCTCTAAAATTATTTTTAATTTTCAGTCATTATTCCTACTTGCTCCCATTAAATCTTGGAATGCATTTGGCAGATTATACAACACCCCATCAAGTACAATTGAGACAAATAGCTTATGATTTGGGTTATTTATTTCAAGCACAAGACGATTATTTAGATTGTTTTGGAGATTCTTCAATAACAGGAAAATCAAATTTGGTCGATTTGGCAGAAGGAAAATGTACTTGGGTTTGTTTCTGAAAAATTTTTTGAGTGTTTAAAATTCCCTAGACTCTGGTGTATTTTTTTCAAAAAGTGTGACATTTGAGTCTCACCTCTAAAAATTTTTAAAATTTTCGCTAGAGAACGGAATAGGGACCCGGTCCCGTTTCCTGGTCCTTTTCCCCGGCTTTTTGAAAATGCCGGGATGAATCTGGAATCGGGAATTCCCGGTCCGGGTCCCGGCCGGTTAATTTTTATTTCCCGATCCCGGCTTTTTTTAGACCGGGAGACCGGAATTGTTCAAAATTTTGGTCTCTAATTTTCACCATTCTTTTATAAAAAATTTTTTATTTTAAGGTAACATGTGCTTTAATTGAAAAGTTGGAAAAAACTAATAAATCTGTTGAATTGGACAATTTTAAAAAGAATTTTTCGACTAAAGATGAAAATAAATTAATTATTGCAAGAAATATTATTGTTGAACAGGGAATTGAAGAGGATTGTTTGAAATTTCAGGTTTAGAAAAAAAATATTTTTCTTTACTATAGAGTCAAAATCGGCGAGTAGAGTTGTCGGTTCCTGGAAATTTTTTGGATATCAGAAACCGAACCGAAAAATTCTCGGTTCTTCGGTTCGGTCCAGAACCGACAACCCTGTCCGTGCGCTTAAAAATTTTCAAAATGTCAAATTATCAAAATACGTTCAAAACGCTTAAAAATCAAAATACCCAAAAATCCTAATTTGACATCTAAGAAAATTTTTATAACGAAAAAATCATTTTTAGAAGCAAAAAGTATCCGAACTTCATGAAGATATAATGTCCTATCCAATAGAACCAATTCGACATGTATTGGAACTGACACTTGATGAAATGACTGGACGACAAAAATGATGTGAGAATTTTTTTTAATTTTTTGTAGAAAAGGAAACTTTAATTACCAAAAAATTTTTTTTAATTAATTTATTGGAACAAAATGTTTTTAAAATTTTATTTAAAGAAAAATAACCAAGAATATAAAAAATATTTATTTTTAAACTTTACATTCCAAAAATTCTCATCTTCCTTCTAAATTCATTTTCCATCAAAAATTCCATAATAGACTTCTCTCCCAAAATCCTTTCTTTGCTTCTTCAGTCGTAGTCCTGGCCTTGAATTTTTGTTCACAGCATGGTAGTTGAGGTTGTTGCTGTTGTCCCCAACACTGCTGGTTGATGCGACTCCTATCAAGAAGGCTCTTTCCTTCTCATAGGCATACAAAGGTCCCCCCGAATCTCCCTTATCCCTTATCAATCGACTACCGGTTGATCCTCCCAAATCCAAAGGAAAAAAGAATTGTCCCACGTTTCCGTGTATTCTTGAGGCGAACAAATGGGGCGGACTGATGCATCGTAAAAATACTATATATTCTTTAAGCTTTCTATATATAAAGGAGGGAACATTCAATTTTTTATAAAACATTTTTGTAAGATAATCTAAAGAAAATTTTCTTTTTCAAAATCAAATATATTAGTAATTCTCCCCTTACCCAGTGGTATTTTGACGAAAAAAAACTTTGGCTGAATCATAATGAATCAGTCAAATTTTTGCTTAGCCATTTAAAATTTTATAAAAAAATAAAAAGGAAATTTGATGGAAAAGAAAAATAAATATTTATATAGGATTGCTGAAAAAAACTATCTGAGTTATTACACCATTATAGGAGATGCCCCAGGGAGTAGGATGAGACTGGACTGACTGGGAGATTAGGATAAACAAGGTGTGATATGCAGGAGCTGGAAAAATTTTGCAAGTAGATGGGGTGGGATAACTAAGAGATTTTTTATAGAAGAAAGGGATAAGCTTGTTGAGAAGGCTGTTGAAAAAGGTAAGAAACTGAAGAAGAACAAAAGGAGCCTAAAATTGAGGAGGATGACTTTTTTAATTTCAAAAATTAGAAAAAGGAAAAAAGAAGGCTGGAAAAGCTGAAAAGAAAGAAAAAGTTGAAAAGAATGAAAAAACTAAAAAAGAAGTTGAGAAGAAGACTTCAAAAGGCAAAATTTCAAAAGAAAAAGCAAAAGAAAATGAAGGAATAAATAGTCATAGCAATTCAGAAGATTCCTCAGCTTCGTCAGAAGGGCAATTTGAAGATGGTCCTGATATTGTTAAACGTCCACCTGTCGGTTCTGAAGAATTGCCAAGTGAAAAAACAGTTCATTGGCCGGAAGTTGAAGAAGATGAGGAAAGAAGAAGAGAGAGAAAGGAGGAAAAGGAGAGACGAGAGAGAAATAGAGAGGAGGAGGAAAATAAACGTTCAAGACAGGAAAAAAATAAGGGTAAATTTAATTTAAATTTTTAGATTGATAATTGGAAATTGATGAGGAGAATAAGGTTTAGGTTCGGTTGCTAGTGAGAAATTTTTTTTGAAAATTTTTGGAAAAATTGGTTTATTTAATGTCCCAAATGTCTCTATTGAGAGATGGCAATCCCTGCATCTTTTTTTAGCAAATGACTGGATGACTTCCTAGTTATTAAGCCTTCGCCCAGTGCTTGTCTAAAGTCAATCCATTCCATTTATAGAGAAACCCGAAGAAATTTCTGATGAGAGTGGACCTAAACTAGTTGAAGAGTCCGAATCTTCTGAATCACCTGAAGACGAATATGAGCGAAGATCAAAAGAACGAGAACAATTAACACACGAATACACCCCAACTTTTTGTAAAAAATATATCCATCGATGCTATATTGAAGAATATATGACGGAAATGACTACTCAATGTAAAGGTTCTTAAAAAAATTTTTTTCAGAGACTTGTGTAGTTTACCCCCCATAAGCTCCGCCCTTTTTCCTTCTCATTTCCTTTCTTATAAGACTGCCATAAATAAAAAGGTAAATATTGCGGAGCAGGACTAATGGGCGCGGCCGAATGGGCGCGGACGAATGGGCGCGGCCGAATAGGCGCGGAGACAAATGGGCGCGGGACGTTTGGGCGCCCGAAATTTTTTTTTCCTAGAAATTTTTTTCTGATTTTTCTGTTCTGATTTTTTCTTCTGATTTTTCTGTTCTGATTTTTCTGTTCTGATTTTTTCTTCTGGTTTTTTTCTTCTGATTTTACTGTTCTGATTTTTCTGTTCTGATTTTTTCTTCTGGTTTTTTGTTCTGATTTTTTTATTCTGATTTTTCTGTTCTGGTTTTTTTGTTCTGGTTTTTTGTTCTGATTTTTTTATTCTGATTTTTCTGTTCTGGTTTTTCTGTTCTGATTTTTCTGTTCTGATTTTTTTGTTCTGATTTTCTGTTCTGATTTTTTTGTTCTGATTTTCTTTCAATTTATTCCATTTTCACTCATTTCGGAGCAGGGGTGAGCGCAGGAGGCAATTGTGAAACGCAAAACGCAAGAAGCACACAAACCTACTCCCCCATATGGTTTTTCGATTTTCGGGGACCTATATCTCAGTCCACAGGCATCTCGAAAAAAAGAGTGGTACGGTTCGACTCAACTCGCCAAGACGAATCGAATGGTATTGGTTTTTTGTCGAAACGGTATACTATACTATATCCAAAAATCAGAAGAAAAATCAGAACAAAAAATCAGAACAAAAAATCACAACAAAAAAATCACAACAAAAAAATAAGAAGAAAAATCAGAAAAAACCAGAAGAAAAAATCAGAACAAAAAATCAGAAAAAAATTTCTAGGAAAAAATAATTTCGGGCGCCCAAACGTCCCGCGCCCATTCGTCTCGCGCCCATTTGTCTCCGCGCCTATTCGGCCGCGCCCATTCGTCCGCGCCCATTCGGCCGCGCCCATTCGTCGTGTACCGTAAATATTGACCAAACTGTTATTTTTTAAGAAGAGAAAGAGAATAAGAGGGCGAGGCTTATGGGGGGTAAACTACACTATCTTTGAGATTCTAATGCCCTGTTTAATAAATTTAGATATTTGTGATCTTTTGGGGACTTTAAATGTTGATATTGGACTTAATTGTGAAGAATTGGCGTTAAGCGGACTCTGTTCTGACGGAATGTGGGGAGATAAGATGGATAAATACTGCCATAGATCGTGTACAAGTTTAAGAGGGAAATGATGAGGAATCGACTTTTTTAGAGGAAAAGGATCTTCTGAATAATTTTAAAAAGAACTAAAAGTTTTGAAACTCGTTGCTAAAATACTATGTGATTTTAATAAAGCTAATCTCAGATTCTTAGATTCAAAAGAAAAAGGGAATCAAATGTCTTGAGGAACTAAAAATCTGAAGGACGAAAAATTTCCTAAATTTTGAAGGAAAAATTTTTTAACTTGAAAGGCTACCAATTACACACTAATATTGCCGAAAATATTTATTCCATATTTGCTTAATCATAATTAATTTTTTAACTGTCATTTTGTAACAATCTCTTCTCTTCCATTTCTCTTTCCAATTATATTCTTAAATCTACTTGTTGTTAGCCCAGTTAACACGCAATGGTCGTCCATTCATCTCAACTCCGTTCATTTTTTGAACAGCATTTTCTGCTCCTTGTTGGTCTTGAAATTCGCAGAAACCAAATCCTTTTGAACGATTGGTGTTGCGATCAATGACTATGCTATAAAATTAGATTATAATTTTGTTAGGAAGCTTCAAATCATCTTAATTTTGATTCTATCGGACTCAGAGCGCCAAGACGTGTCGAATGATATATTATACGTCCATGAAATAAAATATTTGCCCCAACGGGGGTCGAACCCACGACCCCTAGAACCCTCCGACAAATAATTAACCCACTACACCACACTTACAAATTTTTCTAAAAAACATGGAAACTAACTGGACGTTGGTGACAACTCCACACGACGAAAACATATTGCCAATGTCATTCTCTGTAGTATTATATGGAATGTTTCCAACTGAAATTTAAAAAATTAAATTAACTTGCAGATTTTAAAGATTTAAAAGCCCTTTTAAATATTTTTATTTGTTCTCCCATAGTCAAAGAAGTTAACTCTCTCATGGTCTCATAGTCAAATTAAGAGGTAGCAGATGAAAATAGCTCTATAGTGAATGCAATAAACATATTTTTTAATACAAAAAGAAAAATGAGTTGAAAATTTTTGTAGTGTGACACGTCTAGGTAATAGCTTCATAATTTTGGGACGAATCATCAGATCGAGCCAACTAATTTTTTAAAGAAATACCCAATTAATTTTCAACTCATTCCTTCAACAAAAAATTCAGCATTTCACATCACAAACATACCTCAAAAGTTATTTTCTGCTCTGTGTTCTACCGGGACCAATCTCGTCTTTATTAGGCAATTTGCCACAAGTGATTGTGTTTTTGATTTTTTGACGTCATAAAGACATTGTGTCAAGATCTCTTTCTCCATCACATCTCCGCTATATTATTTTTTAACTAAAAATTTTGCCCGTCTATTTATTATGACACCAAATTTTTCCTTTATTTTCCCACAAATGTATAAAACTTTTAATCACCATAAACGCTATAACCAGAAGCAGCCATTTCTTTTAAAATTTGTTTATAAATTTGTGAAAATTCGAAGAAAATTAGGGCAAACTAGCACACAAAAGAATCTCTAAAAAATTAAGAAAAAATTAATTAAAAAAAAATTAGCTAAGAGAATTAGCGACAATTTGAGAAACTTAGTCATTAAAAATGTTCAGTCTTTTACCAGAAAAAATTCTTCCACGTAACTAAAATCAATAACATAAAAAAATTATATTTTGTTTCACAACGAAAATACATCCTTTAGCGAGAAAAAACTTTAATTTTTAAATATTTTTATTTGCTAAACAAAAAATTAGAATCTTAAAACGTCTGGTAAAAATTAAAAAAGTTGTGGATTAAACGTAAAGAGAAGCCTAGAAACGGTGCTAAACGGTAAAAATAAAAAATAAAATAATTTCAGACTCTAAAGTCCTCTTTACTCTACAAAAAAAATTAAATTTAATTAAACGAAATAGTATAGACAGAGAAAAGGGGAAGATGAGGGACAGTGTAAAATAAGCGTTAGAGAATTAAATTTAAATTTCAAATTGGTAACTTTTATTAGAGCATTTGAGTCTTATTTCTGTTGTATTTTTCTTTTTTATTTTCTATAATTTTCAAATTAAATTCTAATCATTTCTGGACTTATTTTCCAATGCCTTTAACAACTCGTTCAGTCTCCCCAGTAAATTTATCGCTTCATCGACTCCCAGATTCTGTCAAACAAGACGAACTTCAATGCATCACAAACGGCACATTTGCAAATTTAATAAGACAATTAAGTTCTTTAAGTCGACATGCTCAACAAATATTTTCTGATATACACAGGGAAGTATTAAAAATTGATCATAGAACAAACACTTTATTTTTACGTGTTGAAAGGTTAGCTCAAAAAGTTGCTCAACAGTCACAAAATTCTTTGGATCAAAGTAAGCTGATTTTTTTAAATGTTTTGGGACAAGTTGGGAAAAATATAGCTGGAACGGAAAATATAGCTGGAACGTTTATTTGAACCAGTTAACTTTATGAATGATAGAGATCCAAATTGCACCTTTCGGTGTTCCGGGCAGGTTGTCGGTCGTTGGTATCTGGAAGCAAAAAAAGTGATGTTTTAGGAAATTTTCGGTTCTTCTATGGGTTCCGGTTCGAGTATCCGAAGATTTCCCAGGAACTCCAACCATAATCCGGATTTCGTTTCCGGATATCCTGAACCGCCAGTCTTAGTTTAGTTGGTTTCGTTCCTAAGGCTTGTCCTTTTGTAATCATTTTTTGACTATAGATCTTGCAAATTAATTCAAAATATATTTTTGCTTTCTTTGTTGTTGTAGTTAAGCTCAGTTTTTATTTTCCCTCAAAATTTTGCGATTTTTACTTAAAATTTAATTTCAGCAAATTTGGAGGAAGCTGCACTTCGAAAAGCCTTTAAAAGCTGTAATATAATTGATCAGCATTCTCTAAGTAGACAAACATTGCCAACTTCTTTACAAGAGCAATATCAACAATGTGACCCACCTCCAGAATTAAACGAATTAAATCCTTATAGAGAAGATGAAAGAGAAGCTCTTCGTTATTACACAGATCCTGGCTATTTTTTTGAGTTGTGGAGACAGGAAATACTTAAAGAGTGTGGGACGTCTGGGGAGAAGAGGCGAACAGGTTTTCGAGTTTTTAAATATTTTTTTGAAAAATCTGGAGATTTTTGTGTCTTTTTTTCCTTGGGAGTTAAAGCTTTCGAATTTTTTTTCTTGTGACTTTGGACCGGTCTTTATATGATTTGTGGATCTTGGCCCAACTTCCTTGACCCTGACACGGTTCTGGTATCCCGATTCTTTGGCTTGGACGGGTTTGGATTCCTTGGACGAATTTTTTTGCTTGGACGAATTTGGATTTCTGGAAAAGTTTAAAAAAACATGTGGCTTGGTCTCTTGAGTATCCGCGAAACATTGTCTAGAAGTCAAAATTTAGATTTATTAATTTTCCAGGTCGTTCACCAACAAGTCCCCATCGCCGCAACCGTGATCAAAAACAACAAAAGCTGCACAACATTTCTCAGCAACAACAAAACGCTCTTTTAAACTTTCATTCTTCACGTTCAACAAATTATTCGCGTTATTTACCTCCTGGAAATAGTGGGAAGAATTTGACCGGAAAGAACCAGCGAACAGGACGTTTGCCTAGTTCTGCTACTGAAGTTTTACATTTTCCAGCGGAATATCAGGTTTTTCGTTTTTTATTTTTTCGACGGTCTAACCGGATCCATAGCGAGTCATAATGCTAAAATGCCGAAAAGCCAACCCCTATAAAGTCATCGGAATGCCAAACTGTGGAAATGACTTTCTTGGAGCAACATCCCTGAGTCAAATAAGGACTGTTTGGCATTTTGGCGGTTTTTGGAGTTTGCTATTACGTCGTTTTAGTATACCAACCGAATCTTTCACCTGATTTAGTAAAAAAATTTTCAGGGAAAAATCAGAGAATTATGTATGTCCGTAAATGTATTCCTCTTATTTTTATCATTTAATTTATTTTTCAGGCCCCACAAGCTTTATTAGCTGAACGTGAAATGATGTCTAGTACATCTACACCAATGCAACCACCACCTGGAATGACAATGATGATGAATTATGGATCAAATAATAATTCTGGAGGTCAAAATATTTGTGGTGGTCTTGATGGAGTGAATAATAATAATAAAAACAATTTTGTGGAGACTAATTCACAAGGATTGTTTCGAAATGTTTCAAATACTACTACTACGGATTCTAGTGGACAACAAGGTTTTTAAATAATTTTTTTGAAGGGTTAAGGATTAGATTTTGAGGAACTTTAAGGGAAATGTTTTATCTTTTGTATTTTTTTCGAAATCTTCCTCTTTCGGTTATGCTTTGTAGAGGTGTCAAATTTATTTTTAGATTTTCCAGATTTCTTTAAATGGTCGAGACATTACTGTTAACATTCTTAGGCTGCCTTGGTTTTTTCTTGACTTACCCTTGACACTAACTCTAGGATCCTGGCAAGGGGCAGAATCTTACTAAAAATCTTGTCTAGGATCTTGATCTTGAAATAACCCAACTTTAGCCACAGACTAAAAATACTATTTTTCTAATCAAAAAAAATTTTTTAGGCTCAGATTTTAATAAAATGGATGGACTTATGCGTAATTTAAATTTGTCTACATCAACACAAAATACTGAAAATATACGTAATAATAAAGAAATTGCATTTTTGGATGATGAAGATGATGAATTACCTCCTCCACCACCACAAAATATGCTTGGATCTTCACAAAAAGATGTTGTTGTTGTTTTTCGTCCTCCGCCAATATTAGAAAATTCAATGGAAAATTCTTTATCAGAAAATAATTTTATTGAAAAAAATGATCAAGAATTTCCTTCTCCTCCTCCCCAACAAACAAATATTGCTGCTAACCAATTTCAATATTTACCTGCTGGAGGAACTGAAATTTCAACAACAGCAACAACAACTCCTTCAGAAGAGAATAATAATATTAATCAAGTTATTTCTAATGTTAGTTTATTTTTTATTGATATCTTATATTTGAAATTATTTGATTAATTAGTTGGTTTGTCTAGGTGGTAGAGTTTTACAGGTTTTGGCTTGGGATTGGTAAGATTCTTCATACTTTGATGTGGATAGATTTTTTTTCTTATTCTTTTTCATTTAATTTAATTGTTTTATATTTAAATTTTTTTATTTTTTAGATGCAATCATCTGTGCCTCCACCACCACCCCCGCCTCCCCCTCCACCTCCACCGCCTTCTAATTTCAATTTAAAACAACATGAAGGTACTAAAACTTTTTCAACTAGTGAAAATACAAGTCGAAAACCTTCAACTACTTCTAGTGGAGATGGAACAAAGGTTTGAATTTAAAAAATTTTTTCCTGCCTTAACCACCAAGAATGTCCGCAAATGTAACTTGTGGATTTTAAAAATTAATTTACTGAAAATTTTTTGCAAATTGCGCGTATTGTTCTGGGTGGTCACACAAACACCAACCCCCTTTTTTTAAATTTTTTTCATTTAAATTTTTTAACAAAAATTTTCTTTTATTTTTCTAGGACAATCGTTCATTATTATTAATTCAAATCCAAGAAGGTGTCCAATTAAAAAAAGTTCAAAAACAAGAAGAACAAGCAGAAAAAAGAGCTGTAAATGATTCAACAGATGTCGCTGCAATTTTACGTAAAAGAATGGAACATTGTTTTGGTGGTTCTTCTGATGAATCAAGTTCTAATAGTCCAACTGGTGATGATAATGAATGGGATTAGAAAAGAAAGAGAAAGGATAAAAGGAGGTTTTTTAAAAATTATTTTTTGACTTAAGGGGATTTTAATTCTTGGATTTCTTTTAAATTTTTTTTGTAAGTTAAGAATTTAAGGGAAAGATTGTCCGCAATTTTTTCCAGTTGTGGATAGAATTGTATATTTAAATTTTTATTTTTAAAATTTATTTACGATCAATTTAAATATGATGTGTTATGTATAAAAAATTATGAAATTATATTTGTATTTTATAAGGAAAAAAAAATAAAACAGTCTTGACAATTTTTTTCGTTGAGTAAAACACACATCATATTTTAGTAATAATTTACCTAAAAATTTTTTTTTTGTATTTTTTTAAAATAAATATTTCTTTTGATAAATATTATCTTTTTATTTTTTTTAATTAATTATTTTTATATGGTTTTTATTCACACCACATTTCTCCTATTTTTTCTTTAATTAATTTTAAATAAATTTTTTTCTTTTATTTAAATGAATAAAGCAGCAAAAGTAACTTCAACAATGTTTTCAAAAAATAATTTGGTGTTCAAAAATGGAAAATTTTTAAATTCTCTTTTGCCAATTCTTAGAGATGAATTATCAAAATATTTAACTACAGATTTGGATGAATCTTCTGCTTTATTGAGTCAACAAAGAATTTGTAAAATATTTGATTATAATGTGGCTGGAGGGAAATTTGCGAGGAGTAATTTGGCTATGCAGACATTTACGGTTTTTTTTTTAATTAATTTTTTTGTAAATTTCTGTTGGGTCCCGTAATGTGAATTTTATTCTGTTAATTAACAGTTTGAAAGCATACCACGGAAGTCAACTACCCGATTTAAAATAATGGAGGATGAGAGCATTTTTCTTGTAAGATAGTGAAAGAGATGGGTTTATTTTAGATTCATGTTTACACGTTGTCTCAGATTCAAGTATTTAAAAATTTAGACTAATAGTATGTAGGAGATTCCCAGATTCTGTTAGTTCCCTCAGACTCAAATGGTCCTTCTCTGTTTTTAGTAAATTCAAGTGGATTGTTGTCTATTTTGTAAAGACTCAAGCAGCGTAAAAAATTTTTAAATTTTAAAATCCTAGGAAATTTTCCAGGCACTCTCCCCAAAGTCAGTAACTGAAGAAGAATTAATTACAGCCGGAAAAGTTGCATTAACAATAGAATTGCTACAAACATTTTATTTAATTGAAGATGATATAATGGATTCGAGTATTTTGAGGCGTGGAAGGCCAAGTTGGCATTCTTTGGTTTTTTTTAAATTTATTAAAAAAATTTTTTTTTCTTAAGCCAGATATAGGATTAGCAGCAATAAATGACGGTTTATTACTTGATTGTGGTATTAATAAAATTATTCAAAAAGAAATCCCTAGTCATCCAAGGAAAAATGCAATATTGAGGGAAATTGCTACAGTTAGTTGATTTTTGATATGAAGGGCTTACAATTAGTTTAGTCTGGACTAGTAATTCTTTCACTTTAAGTCTCAATTTTCGGATCTAGAGGCATCTGAGTCTCAGTTGTTAGTATCATGATACGTTTTTGGTATCACGGTCTGGACTCTTGTGTTGAGACTCTAGTGTTCCTTTATCATGAGCCTGCTCCATTTGGGACTCCAATGACTGAGACTAAGAAAAGGGATTATTGATGAGACTCAACTATTCCTCTATAATATTTTTTCAAAAATTTACTTAAATTAAGGCGAAACAGAAGACAGTTATTGGTCAAATGTTGGATATGACTACAACAGATTTGTCAGAATTCACTTGGTCGAGATACTCTTCAATTGTAAAACACAAAACTAGGTAAAAAGAAGGTCAACTGGACATTGGTCTTTTTTTTTTAATTTAATTTTTTTAATTTCATAAATGCTAGATTCTAAGCTACTTTTTAATGGGGTCTCAACTGTCCCTCAGGCTCGTTTTTTAGACACAAAATTTTCCTGGACTCTAATGTACCTTTTTCCAAAAAAAAAGTGCCATTTGAGTCTTGCCTCTAAAATTATTTTTAATTTTCAGTCATTATTCCTACTTGCTCCCATTAAATCTTGGAATGCATTTGGCAGATTATACAACACCCCATCAAGTACAATTGAGACAAATAGCTTATGATTTGGGTTATTTATTTCAAGCACAAGACGATTATTTAGATTGTTTTGGAGATTCTTCAATAACAGGAAAATCAAATTTGGTCGATTTGGCAGAAGGAAAATGTACTTGGGTTTGTTTCTGAAAAATTTTTTGAGTGTTTAAAATTCCCTAGACTCTGGTGTATTTTTTTCAAAAAGTGTGACATTTGAGTCTCACCTCTAAAAATTTTTAAAATTTTCGCTAGAGAACGGAATAGGGACCCGGTCCCGTTTCCTGGTCCTTTTCCCCGGCTTTTTGAAAATGCCGGGATGAATCTGGAATCGGGAATTCCCGGTCCGGGTCCCGGCCGGTTAATTTTTATTTCCCGATCCCGGCTTTTTTTAGACCGGGAGACCGGAATTGTTCAAAATTTTGGTCTCTAATTTTCACCATTCTTTTATAAAAAATTTTTTATTTTAAGGTAACATGTGCTTTAATTGAAAAGTTGGAAAAAACTAATAAATCTGTTGAATTGGACAATTTTAAAAAGAATTTTTCGACTAAAGATGAAAATAAATTAATTATTGCAAGAAATATTATTGTTGAACAGGGAATTGAAGAGGATTGTTTGAAATTTCAGGTTTAGAAAAAAAATATTTTTCTTTACTATAGAGTCAAAATCGGCGAGTAGAGTTGTCGGTTCCTGGAAATTTTTTGGATATCAGAAACCGAACCGAAAAATTCTCGGTTCTTCGGTTCGGTCCAGAACCGACAACCCTGTCCGTGCGCTTAAAAATTTTCAAAATGTCAAATTATCAAAATACGTTCAAAACGCTTAAAAATCAAAATACCCAAAAATCCTAATTTGACATCTAAGAAAATTTTTATAACGAAAAAATCATTTTTAGAAGCAAAAAGTATCCGAACTTCATGAAGATATAATGTCCTATCCAATAGAACCAATTCGACATGTATTGGAACTGACACTTGATGAAATGACTGGACGACAAAAATGATGTGAGAATTTTTTTTAATTTTTTGTAGAAAAGGAAACTTTAATTACCAAAAAATTTTTTTTAATTAATTTATTGGAACAAAATGTTTTTAAAATTTTATTTAAAGAAAAATAACCAAGAATATAAAAAATATTTATTTTTAAACTTTACATTCCAAAAATTCTCATCTTCCTTCTAAATTCATTTTCCATCAAAAATTCCATAATAGACTTCTCTCCCAAAATCCTTTCTTTGCTTCTTCAGTCGTAGTCCTGGCCTTGAATTTTTGTTCACAGCATGGTAGTTGAGGTTGTTGCTGTTGTCCCCAACACTGCTGGTTGATGCGACTCCTATCAAGAAGGCTCTTTCCTTCTCATAGGCATACAAAGGTCCCCCCGAATCTCCCTTATCCCTTATCAATCGACTACCGGTTGATCCTCCCAAATCCAAAGGAAAAAAGAATTGTCCCACGTTTCCGTGTATTCTTGAGGCGAACAAATGGGGCGGACTGATGCATCGTAAAAATACTATATATTCTTTAAGCTTTCTATATATAAAGGAGGGAACATTCAATTTTTTATAAAACATTTTTGTAAGATAATCTAAAGAAAATTTTCTTTTTCAAAATCAAATATATTAGTAATTCTCCCCTTACCCAGTGGTATTTTGACGAAAAAAAACTTTGGCTGAATCATAATGAATCAGTCAAATTTTTGCTTAGCCATTTAAAATTTTATAAAAAAATAAAAAGGAAATTTGATGGAAAAGAAAAATAAATATTTATATAGGATTGCTGAAAAAATAATTGAAAAAAAAATTTAGAAATTTTTGAAAAATATATCTAAAATAATTTTAAAAATTTTGTTGTTTCACAATAGAATTTGCTTTAATTCCAAAATCCTTCAATCTTTGAAGAACTGGCCTATAAACTGTTTTGGAGGTTGGTCTCAACATTCCAGCTTCTTGTATTTCACCTTTAAATTAAACAAATTCTCTTTTCTCTTTAAAAAAATTAATTTTCTTTACCATCCAAAATCATATTGCTAACAATAGCAGCTGTATAGCCCACAGTACTTGCCATGG
Organism: Meloidogyne arenaria; assembly: GCA_036172955.1. Taxonomy (NCBI): domain Eukaryota; kingdom Metazoa; phylum Nematoda; class Chromadorea; order Rhabditida; family Meloidogynidae; genus Meloidogyne; species Meloidogyne arenaria. The sequence goes on from JARQAB010000040.1 coordinate 3,387,952, forward strand.
CTGAATAGCCATTTTTGGGCTGTTCACCATAGGCAACCAGATTTATACGATGATATTCCTAAAAAATTTTGATTATACATAGTAGGTTTTTAAGGTCAGATAGACCTACCCGAAATTCTAGTCCTAACCACTGGGCATAGTTCAGTGGACTATGACACCCTCACTTTTATGCTCAAATTCTAGAGTCCATACTATTAAGTTACTGACAGTCTCAGGCCAATTAAGAACTGGTCTATTAAAGCCTCACTTGGTTAAGACCCATTAAATAATCATGACCTTCTAATAATTTTAAATTTCAAACCAATGCTCCAGAAGGAAGTTGGGCAACAATGTCATGATTTAAAATGACCAAATCTTTTTCACCTAAAAAATATTTTTGATTTTTTAATATAATTTAAGCTAACCAGGAATGTAAGCAAGAGCTTTAGCTAAGTGAGGAACCTTAAATTTTAATTTAAAATTTTTTCCCAATTTAAAAACAAACAAGAGTGTCTAAAGGAGTTAAGTGACGTTCTGGTGTTGCATCGGAAAACTAGAAAAAATTAATTTTTAAGGATATTAGCAGTCGTGTAAAATTAATTTTCCAATTTTTCTTAGAGTTCTCGTGGGGGGTTTCACCAAAAAAATTTTTACCCTCCCCCCCCCCCCTCTAAAATTTTAAGTCTAATTTAAGCCCACACATTCCTTTCTCATGGTCACCCATATGTATAATTCCACTTTTCAACATACAAGTCCAATTTGGTCTAATCCATTTAATTCGCGTATTTTCCCCTCTCCGCCCAAACAATCCAAAGCAATATTTTTTAAAGAATCGGGGAAGATGTCAATTTGTTGGTTTAATAGTGAAGCTGTTATTTGTTTCCATGTCAAGTCTGGACCTTCTGTTGGATCGAGAAAATCTTTCTTTTCCGTTGATAAATAGCCAATTTGTTTTAATGCTTTAACCGCTTCCACGAAACCCTGAAAATTTTAAATAGAAAGAAAAATAAAAAATCCGGGCCCCGACCGGACTCGAACCCACGACCCCCTCCATGACCCCTAGAATGGAAAGAGTTGGAAAGACTTGCAGGTAAGGTAAAAATGAGAGAGCATTCTAAACATGTCTAAGGGAATTCTCGTTCCTTCTTTGATGGAAATTAACTTTCCCCTCTCAATTAACTCTCCACCTTATAACGAAGAGTTCCTCTCAAAAGAGTTTTGCATTCTCCCTGCACTCCATAAATTTCTGCATATTTTGTAGAATCTCTATTAGCATATCCAATTAGATTAAAACCCTAAAATGAAAAAAATAATTTTCTAAGTTAATTAAAAGATTCTCTAACGGGCATAAAATCAATTTCATGAAGGTCCTCAAAAACTTCTCCATTACTTCCCAATTCAACAACATTTCCATTCATTAAATAACGTGCTGGGCTAGTTAATGCCTTTTTTAATTTTTAGAATTTTTATAAATAAAAATTTCTATTTTTACCATTAAAACACCTTTTGGACTCCAAGAAAATTTATAACGCAAAGCATTGTCCGATGCTTCTGGAGCTGGGAGGCCACCAGCAAAACTCACAAAGGAAATTACCTTAAAAATTTTTTTCAGAGATTTAGATTGAGCAAAACATTTTTAAATTAATTTTTATGCAAAAAAAGGAAAATAAAAATTTGGGCGCCCATCGGACTCGAACCCATGACCCCTTCTATGAATTGGAAGCCTTAACCACTAAACCAAAATGCTCGATTTTCCTTAGTAATTTCCATTTTTCAAAAAAAAATAAAAATCAAACCCCTCCCAAACTTTTCTAACCTCAAACCCCCATTTTAAATATTCCCCTCACCTTCCCACCATAAGCATGTACTTGGTCTATGCACTGCATTGCTAGCATATGGTCAATTCCTGGGTCTAAACCAGCTTCATTCATGACTGTTATACCTGCTGTTTTACAACTAGAAAATTTCTTTAAAATTTTCAAAAAAATTCCCAACTTACGCATCATTCATAGCTTGTAGTTCAGGTGTAATATAACTACTTGTAACCATGTTTGTCTTATTTTTGATACACATACGGACAATTTGAGGGTGTAGGGTATAAGGAAGTAAAGAAATACAAAGCTCATTTTTTCTAGAAAATTAAAGACGGATGTTAAAAGATCCAAAATATTTTTTTAAATTAATTTTTATGCAAAAGGGGAAGAAAATAAAAAGTCGGGCGCCGAATGGGTTCGAACCCACGACCCCTTTACGTTAAAGTTAGAAACATTAACCACTAGGCCATCAAATTTTTAATTTTATTTTTCTCCAAAAACTTACGCCACAAGTTCATTAATACGTTCCGTCTCTTTATGTACATCCACAATAACCGTTTCTATATTATTTCCCAAAGAAGAATGTCTCTGAATATTTCTGGATGAATCAGCCACTGTTAGGGCAACATGGGGTAAACCGGCAAAATATTTTGCAAGAGGGTCGGATACCATTCCAGCACCAAGAAGTAATACACGTCTAGTTGTAGGGGTCATTGCACGAGATTTGTGTGCTGATTGCCTTTTAAAAAATTTTTTTAGTAAAGTCCACATTATAAGATACGCTCTTGGGGCCGAAAAGCCTGTAGCTTATAATGGGGGTGTAACTTATATAGCTCTCTATATAAGTTACACCCCCATTATAAGCTACAGGCTTTTCGGCTTAGCTACAGGCTTTTCGGCTTAGGAAGCTCCTTAACCCAATAGAGGAGCTTCCGCAGCTCTCCACTGCTTAGGCAGCTCCCCTACTCCTCTATCAGCTCCTCCACTCATCTCCCTCAACTATTACTAATTCTAGGGCCAATGAGGTCCAACTGTTATAAATTTTGGTAAATAAAAAGAGTAATTTGGGAGGGGGTGGGGGGGAATCAATCATTTTATTTGTACTCTTATCATTTCTTCAATTAATGATAAAAGTACAATTCCCCCCTTCTACCTCTGCTCATTTCTAAGCTCTTCAATATATTTATAATTTGGGGCCAATTCTCCATCTGTCGTAATTATTGCACGTTTAACTTCCTCTGAACATTGTAAGGAATTAAATGGTTGGTCTGTTGAACAATTCAACTTAAAAAATTTTTTCAAAAATTTCTTTTAAATTCTTTTCTAACCAAATCCATTACATAAGGTAATAAAAGAGAGCCAAATTGTTCACTAGCTTCTACTGGAAGTTGGGCAGGCATATTATCTATGGAGCAAATCAAACATCCAGAGGGGGCATCAAAACTAAATTTTTAGACTTTTCGAATGTTGGGCATTTTGAAATATTTTCCTCTCTCACCTATCAGTTGACTGATTCAAGTCAGCATCATAAACAGTAAAAGGCTTATCAATAGTTGTACATTCAGTCATAAATTCGATAGAACCTCCGGGATCAGCAGAAATATCACAGATTGCCATTAATCTGTGTGGAAGAGAAGGACATCCTGGCACTTCCAAACTTTTATTGACTCGTGGGGTTAATAGAATTTTGGCGTCTGGTATAGTAAGCAATCTTGGTGTATTCACTCCCCAAAAGACACAATTTAAAATTACTGTAGCGTAGGGGGCAATCTGAGATTATTTTAAATTTTGACCCTTTTCAAATATATAAGGTTAACCATTTTGAAAAATAGGCTTCTGACCCTTATGAAATTTGACCATTTTTCAAATAAAATACACTATTTACCATTTTGAGACAAAAGCGTCACTGACTAGTGTGCGGCACGGGAGGGATCCCGGACGGGATTTTACGGGATCCCGTCCCGAAATCCCGGGTTTTTTGCGACGAGCGGGATTACCGGGATTAATCCCGCGGGATCCCTCCCGTTCGATATTTTCAAACTCAATCCCGTTACGGGATCCCGGAAATGCGATTTTGCCGCACTCTATCACTGATCCCCTTGAAGTATTCTAGTTTCTCTCATTTAAATAAGCTTGCTTTAAAAAACTCACTTCACTAGCAAACTTGGAAACATAAAGTTCAGGTTGCTTCTCAAATTCCTCCCGCTTATAAACTCCACCTTCCTTCCTAATCATATGATCGGCACGAGAAACAACACAACCATAAACTTTGTTTAATTCTATAAAATTTAATTTTTAAGAGGAAAAAAGTTCTTTAATTTACGTCCTTTCTTGGCTACTTGAGGTAAAGTACTCGCATCCACAAATTCGTGGGGAAAATGTCTAAAGAGTTCTTGGGCGCCTTTAGAAACATTTCCTGTTCCGGTGAATACTGGAAGAAAAAAGATAATTAAATTTAAAAAAATAAATTTAAGGAAACCAAAAATTAAAGGCCCAATGCTTCTAGGCATTCGATTCAAGGCTATTTCATAACCACAATCGCGAACTGCATTAATCGCCATATGACTGAATTTAAAAGGGAAAATTAATTTTTAAAAATATTTTCAGACCTGTCACTATAATTGTGTGCTAATCTAAAAGTATAAAAATTAATAAGATAAAAGAAAAAAAATTTCGGGCGCCGAGCGGACTCGAACCCATGACCCCCCTTCCCCTCAAAATTATTTTGTCTATTAAAGAAATTAACAAAAATGGATTAAAAAAATAAAAATTCAATGTAATATGAATAAAATTCAATAAAAATTAATTTTATATAAAGAAGATTAAGGAGAAATAATTCGGGCGCCGGCCGGACTCGAACCCACGACCCTCCAAAATTACCAAACTTTTTGTTTTTCTCAAAGAAAAACTTACGCAATGTGAATAAAAGGTGTGTGATGCCCCAAAGCCAACAGTCTAAGCCCCAATCCATGCAATATATCAATAAATCCCGTATATCCCGCCCATTTTCCAAAATATACAAGTCGTCTATCCTCAATATCCGTCATCTTCTCAAAATCAATTAATCTGATTTTTCTTGCCAAAATACTGTCCAACATTTCCATATTGTCTTGTTGCGCTTTAATTGTGTGGGAAAAGAACGCATAAGTTTTATTTGGAATTAAATCTTCAACTGGCACTTGTTTGACAGAAACAATTAATTGAGCTTGGCTAAGGTCTTCTTGAACCGTTGCGCTTAAAAAGCTCGTAATTTTAGTTAAGACAAATAAACTTACCCCGCTCCAATATAATCCTGTATTGGAAAAGCCCTTCTATTTGATGGTTGAATAATTACTCGAACCCCCTTCTTTGTCAAAACTTTTACATGATTTGGTGTTAAAGGAACTCTTCTCTTTAATTAATTTTTTTAAGTTAAAAATCTTTAAAAAACCTCCCAAGCATTAATCGTTTCCCTTCGAATCCCAACTGTTGGTACTCCCCTCCCCAAATAAGAAGAATAATTTTGTGGACGAAGAGGGGTAGGAGGAGTAAAGGAATGAAAATTTCGAATAATTCGAAGAATAAATTTTGATTTTAGAGGAAGTTTAAGGGTGCAGAGGTACATTAGGTTTCGTTGAGCTTGGCTAAGCTCGTCTATTTTTTATTCTCTAAAATTTCTCTTTTTATGTAGATAAAAAAATATATTTTTATATTTTTTAAATCAAAATAAAATTAGATAAAAATATTAAAAGTTTATGTCTCTATTTAAAAATGAAAAAGGGGTTCAATTAATTAAATTTCATTTGTATGATGCAATCTAAAAATGATGTAAGGGTTCTAAAAAAAATTTTTTTTAATTCTAATTTTTCGTTCTTTATCAAAAATACACTTTAATGTGTATACTAATCAGTCATATTTTTCAAAAAATAATTTTTATCAAAAAATATTTAAAGAAAAAGAAGCACATGGCTGAATATTTTTACTTATTAAGAGACGAACAAAACGTGAGAAAAAATTATTATTTTAATTGAACATGTGAAAAGATAAATTATTTTTTAATTAACTAACGCATGGTAATATATGGTGTGTCTTTTATTTATTAAAGAAAAAATTATTTAGTAAATTTGTGTCGTCAAAAAAACAGAAAAATGATAAGACAAAGTACTATATTAACAACGTGATTAATTTTAAAGGGGGAAAATATTTTTGATGGGCACAAAATTGGATTAAAAAAAATTTTTTTTAACGTTAAAAATTTTTAAAACTAATTTTAAACCAATTAAGTAGCAATTTAATATTATTTTCCAACAAAAGGATTCGAACCTTGCCCGTTTTTGGGGTAAACCAAAAATTTTCCAACTAAACCATAACTAACAATTATTTTTAGAAATGGAAGGTATGGGAAAGAATTCATAAAATTATCAGAAAATGACCTATAAGTGTAAAATTTTGCAAAAATATAAATAATATCGCCATTTAAATATTCTAAAAATTTTAGAATTTTTGGTTAGGTAATAAAAAAGTTATGTCAAAAATAGGCGAATTTAGGAGTTTTCTTTCAAATTTTTGTCCAAATTTTTGAAATAGTCAACAAAAAATTCTAAAAATGGGAGCGCATATTTTAACAACCTTAAGAATATTCAAGCAAAATTTCATAAAGCTAGATACAGTTAGAGGAAAATTACAGGTCTGCGACTTTAGTGAATCAACCAACACCCATTCTCAAATAGATAACTCAAAAAATCTTTAATTCCTCAAAAAATTTATTAAAAAAATTAAAGACAAATAAAAAAACAACCTTTTTAAATTAATCAACTTGTCTAACAGTAATATTTATTCGACAATTATTTGCATATTCCAAAACTTCTTTTTCCTTAACCATTTGAATAAATTCGTCTCCAAAGATTTTTGGCTGTTCTTCTAAAATTCTGGGAACTCCATGATAAACTAACCGTTGCTCTCCACTCATAATTAAAATATCTCCAGAACGCAAAATTATTGCATCAACAGGATCATTAAGAGAAGCACCTCCAGTAAGGTAAATGGCTGATTGGCCAAGAGATATTGAGACGAGGGGACGAGACAAATCACGTTCAGATCTGTTGAAAAATTAAAAAAAATTTTTTTAAGTTCAAAAAAATTATTAAATTTATTTTAAACCAATTAAAGAATACTGAAAATTGTTTTCCAACAAAGGGACTCGAACCTTGCTCATTTTCTGGAGTAAAACAAAAAATTTTCCCACTACACCACAATTATTTTAAAAAATATAAGGGAAGGGAGAAGAGCTCAGAGATTTACTTTAAAATGAAAAAACCTGTCAACATGTGGAGAAAGATGAGACTTTTCTGGATAAAAATTGACAATAGCAGCATCAGGAAAGAAATCGCCCAAGCCTAGACCTAAAGAAAAAATTCAGTATTTAATTTAAAGAAATTTCTCCAACTAACTACAAACAACCAAACGACTCAATTTAGACATTTCATCAGGTAAAGATTGCCTCGCATTATTTAAATATTCTTTTGTATCCCAATTGTAATCATTCCCCATAGTTACCCATCGGAGTTTTTTTGAACAATTTTTGAAGACATTTGATCCTTTGTAAGGATTTTTGTTTTGAACAAATAAATTTGTAATGTTTGGAGGCTCTGGGTATTCTAACAGACATTTTTCTATCCAACAAAGTTGTTCTGTTAAAGTTAAAACGCCTCCAATGATAAATAGACCAGGCCTAAAAAATTGACAAAAATTTTAAGAGGGGACCAATGTCCCTTAAAAAATTAAAATTTCTACCGATTCAAAAAAGTAGTAAGGGACCATTGTTGTATAGCCCTTTAAAAGGGAAATTAAATTTGATAAAATTTGTAAAAATGAAAATTAATTGAAATTTGGGATGAAATGTCATCTTTTTGGTTTTTTTTTGGAAGGAGAACCAAAAATGATAAAAACAAGGGCTTAAGGGGATTGCAAATTAAATTCTAATAAAAAAATGATTTAAAAATAAACCTTAAACCATTAATTCCTTTAAAAAGTTTCTCTACAGCATTTAAACATTTGGCAGAAACATAATTCAATTTGAAGGCAACTTCTTTCGAAGATTTGTAAGGATCAAGCACTCCAGAAAGATCCAAGGGACAATCTCGTCTCTTGTAAAATTTAAATTGTTTTTTGAATTCAGATTGTGAGGGCTCTTCGTTTGAAACAGGATAAACTTGAAAAAAATTTTTTTCGACAAAATTGAAAATATTAAATTTACTTGCCATTGAAAAACAGAAGTAACTTTCAAAACTGAATTAAAGGTAAAAATACAAAAATCTGTCGATATGAGCAAGTACAAGTAAAACTTCAAGAAATTTTCAAAAAACAAAATTTTTATTTTAACAACAACTTTACTTTAACAACTTTTTAAAATAAATTTAATGGACCTTTTTATATATACCACCCCAATTTACAAAAAATAATTTCTTTTAATAATCAAACAAAATGAGTAGAGCTGTAATTTTAGATCCGAAAATATTTAATCTTTTAAAACATTAAGGAAGTTTATGAGGGTTAAGTGAGGGGGAGTTTATTGGGTAGAGGTGAGTAATGGTATCGTGAATTAATAAAGTGACGAGAGAAAAACATCTTGTTTTGATTGACAAGAAAGGAAGAATCAATTTTGAAACTTAGATAGAAATGGGATGGTGGTATATTAAAAAGACCTTTACATTTTTTAAAAGAACTAATTTATTTTTAACAACCAATCTCGTCTCAAAATATATTTAAAGAAAACGCATGGTCTTAGAAAGAACAGTTTCAAGTTTTTCCTTGACTAATTCCCATTGACCCGGATGACGCTGATTAAATGCCAAAAACACATTCTCACTCACAGGCATCAAAAAATTAATGAGCTTATTCATTTGAACAATTACGGAAGAAGCCCTGCTTTGTTCCTAAAATGTATATAATTGAACAAGGATATACGCAAAAAAATTTTTTTAAAGAGTATAACCAAATATCCGTTGCAACTAGGCGAAAAAATGTTTTTACAGTTAAAAACATTTATATGGTAAGATTTAAATTCGTGCTCACTCTCTTTTTCTTTAAAAATGGTCAGATCTGCTTCCTTTCTCAACTTCACTCAAACTATGCCAACCTAGGTTACTATTTGCAATAGGTCCATTCTATTCCCAAACGTTTTTAAGAGAATAGAGAGCTTTACTCACCAGTTATGGCATATATGCAAAATACCGGACAATTGGTTATAAAACGCAGAACTCGGTAATTATCGGCATAGTCTGACCATTTCTAGTATTTTAAAGAAAAATGTGGGGGAGAGAGTACAAAATTAAATTTAACCAATATTATAAAAATCCAGATTTATCCAAGTATTTAAACATAAAAGATTAAAAAAAATAACCGAAAGTTCATCATGAGCCTCTCGCTCAATTTTGTACCAAGCAGTTGTAATTTTTAAAAGACTGGTAGACAAAGCATTACAATAACAAGCAAGTTGAGACGCAACGGCAAGTACTCCTTAAATGATAATAATTTAAATGGTCTAAAGTTTATTACCAGCAAAACAAGAATTAATTAGATAAATAATGTCCGTAAAGTTTTGTTTTGTTTTTCCAATAGTTGGGAGATTGCGGTGCAAAGCATCCATTCTTGCAACAGTCAAAGTATAAAGGTCTTGTAACTAAAATTTGTAAAAAAAATTTTTTGATGAGGTTAAACTAGGTATTTTTAATCGAAACTCAAAGGCTCTAAAATATCCTCTTACTTAAAAAGCCCTAAACAATTTACAATTAAAATTTTAAGTCTCACATCATAAACAGATTTCTTGATAGAAAGGATCCATTGGTTTTGTGTTTTAAATATAAGAACGTCAAAACTAAGAGAAACTCTTTGTTTTGACCATTTTAAGCTAAAGGGTAAAAATTTTACAATTTCTGGAAGTAATTCAGGGGGAAGCGATTTTCTTTCATTTTTTAAATTAATGGAATGATCAGAATGGGTTGGTCTTTTAGGAGAAAATATGCACATCTTGTGCTCCCAAACTATTTAAGAGAAAATTTCCGAAAAAATTATGGGCCAAAAAATTTACGAAAAAATAACAAGACTTGAAAGTTCCTCGCCCAAAGAAATTTTGGAATACTCCAAAGACCCTTATAGGTATATTACGTTTTGTTGCTATTAGAATATTAGCCTATTTGTATCTACCCGGTTTGTTGTGAAAATACAGAAGAGGAAAAGCTAAAGAAAAAACGATTCCTCAACAATTCTAATTTAATTTAAATTAGGAAAAGGTAAAGAATGGCTCGAACTATAAAAGGAAAAAAAGAATAGACTGATCACCCTAGTATGCCTAAACTTAAATTGATCAGTCACAAACAAAAACACCAAAATTTAAAAAAAATAAAAAAATATACTTGAGCATATGTAGTCTCGTTTGTACTAGACATGTTCTTGAAGTGAAAAAAAATAATTTTTTTAATTAAATTAAAATCCTGAAAATGAGAAAAGGTTTAAAATTATTTGAATTAAACAAAAAAAATATAAGTTGAAGAAATATTGAAGCGCGCAAGAAATGTTTAAAGATAAGAATATAGACAGCAGGGATGGGACGAGTTGAGAGAAATGTCGGGTCGGGTTTAGGGTCGAAAAAAGCCCGGGTTTCGGGTAACCCGTCCCATCCCTGATAAACAGCAGGATTTGGAATCCTTTAAGGATTTGGGTCTTGATTTAAAAAAAGAGACATTCTACGATTTTATAAAACAAAAAAATAAACTAGGACAGTTAAACAAAGCTCAGATCTGAATTAGAATCTTGTTTACCTTTAAAGACTACAAAAGTTGTAAGTTACTTAATGCTTTCACCCACTTATCTCCAGTAATGTTTAATGAAAAATGGAAATATTTGAGGATTAATTCAAGGAAAGGGCAGCCTATTACAAGCCCAAGACTAACTCAAAAACACCTAGGTATTCTGACGATATGTCTCGAACAAACCTTAACTAGATTAGAGGTTCTTATGGTTAATTAAGAGTTCAGCGGTAGACTGGTGGCTGCCGTAGATATTGGTGTAGTGTTAACTCAAGGAAACCCATGTTTGACTATTTGTGTGTTGAGACAAGCCAAGCTCGCCTAAATCTCCTTCAGATTCAACATAAAAGTTTATTATCAAAGAGGTGGTTGGAGGACTAAATATGCCCAGCTTCTATAATCTAAATCGAACGTCTAAACGTGTTGCAAGGTTGGTGGTGGACAGTGTAGGGATGAGGGAAGCTTATGAGACAAAGCCTTACCAGGATAATAATGGAAAGTTTTCTGACGATTCTTTCAAATTTTCCAAAAAATTTTACGGGTCGGGTGAGAGTTCCCTAAATATTAAATATGAAATCTGCACATCTAACGAACGAAACCATGCCCTTGTTGCCAAATATATTCCCCTAGTGATTACTACGAGGCAAAAGGAGTTCCCTAGGCTTCTGACATAAGTCAAAGAATTAAAAAAAAAGCTAAAATAAGAAAATAAATAAAAACGAATTGATGACTAAAAATAGAAAAATCCTCCAAAGTTCATCATGTGTTGCAATTAAAAAGGTAAAAAAACCTTTCGGCTAAATTCAAATTAGTGGAAAATGTTAAAAATAAACAAATAGATTAGGGAACAAAAATAAAAATCAATAATCAACAGAAAAATGTCGGACTGTGAAACGTACCAAAAAAGAAGTTTAAAATTAGTAACAAAAAATAACAAAATTTTTGGCAAAAGTTAATCCTACAAATGACACTAATTTTCCAAATTTCAGAAATCACAATTTTAAAACAACTAAATAACGGGTAAAGAAAGCGAAAAGGGGAAAAAGTTGCGGGAAATAAAGGAAGGGAAAAATAAGGGAGGCTTTTATAATACTCGACAAAGTTTGCCAAATTGAGGATGACTAAAGAGTGTATTGGCGAAGAATTTAGTGACAAATATTTTTAAAATGAAAAAAGATTTTGGCGCAATAAAATAAAATTCTTTGGCGTTTTGTATTTTTGACACTTGAGTCTGAAAACTTGAAATTTCTTTGTTTGCCGAATTTTCTGATATTTTTTCGAAATTTTCAAAAGGTATTTTTTTAGTTTTTTAAAATTTTTCTTAATTTTTGTAGATTTTTTTTGTTTATTTTATAATTTTGTTTTAGCGTTTTAAATATTTTCTAGCTTTTACTAATTTATTATCTTCATTTTACAACATTTCAATGGATGTCTTCGATGTTCTACAAGGTGTTATTGCGCAAAAACGAAAACAAATTGACCACATTGCTATTGAAACTTTGGTAATTTAAATCAAATTTGAGAGAATTTTGAAATTTAGGACCCCATTTTCACTTCTTTCTCTCCTAAGACTAGGGGGAATTGTCTGCCGGAGTGTATAAAACACGAGGAATATAGAGAGGAAATGAAAATCGGGCCTTTAAGGTTCAAAATAATTACCTTAACATTGCTAGGTAGATGTAGGTTTTACTGGTCCTTGGAATAAATGAATAGGTTTTCTAGTTTTCTAGTAGGTTTTCTAGTCCTTACAATTAGAATAAATGAGCAAAATGTGAGTGCTTTTTCGATGCTTTTGAGGTTTACTAGTAGATAAACGAGTGTGCTGATTCTTGATATGAATTCAGATTTGTTTACTTCAAATCCAAGACCCAAATTCGACTAGGTTGGGATGCACATTTTTTTAGGGACCGGCATTTTGAAAATTCCCTACCTCTTCCTTGAGGTCTTCTACCTTTCCAATTTTTTTTATTTTTTAGAAAGGCTCAAAAATGATAAAACATTGTGATTTATTCAAAAAAGAAAAGGAAGCCTATTTAGAAAAACAAAAACAATTGGAAGACGAACAAAAACTTGCCATGACAAGCAAAAGCATTGAACTATCAATCGATGAAAAAATGTCTTCAAATACTTCGGATTTTATGCCTCGAAGTGAAGTAATAAAAAAATTGAGGATTAGGGGTTTGCCAATTCGTTTGTTTGCTGAATCAGATGAAGAAGCTTTGAAGAGGTTGAGGATAGAATTGGAAAAGCCTGACTTTAATGTTGGATTGAAAAATGATTTTCAAGCAGCTTTGTTGCAAGTTGAAAATGAGGAAGTTATGGAAAAGATTGCTAAAGGAACGAATAATACAAATGAAGCTGAGAAGTTAAATATTGTAATTGAGGAAACTGAGGAGGATGCTACCTGGGAACAAATTCAGGTTTTTATTTTGAAATTTAAATTTTATTAAAGATTGGGAGTTGTGGGATTAAGTCTTGTTGTGGCTAGGAATTTTCTTGAATTTTAAGGCCAACTCCAATTCTCTCCCAAGCTTTTTAAATCTTTAACTTTCAAGTCGAACTAGCTCTGGCTTCAAAGTTTTCTGACACGGTTAGGATTTTCCCTGACTCCAGGTCCAGCACCAAACCTTGCCAAAAATATTTTCAATTTTAAACCAGCTAATATTGTTGGTGGATTAAGTTGAATATTTTTAAATATTAGAGGGTTTTATGTTTTTTCGATTTTTTCACAGAATTAATTTCTCTGGACACAAACTGATTTTCTGGCATTTTTTATCTTGAATCCGCTGTTTTTAAATTTACACCAAAAAATTTTTTATTTTAACAGAAAGGAGCATCTTCACTTGGCGAAGGTGATGATAACAAAGATTGTGATTTAATTTTTGCATTCATTAATTATATTATGAAGCGTTGGGCAAAGGAATTGAATGCTAGACCAGAACAAATTAAAAGAAGTCCGGCTGGGAAAGTACAAGCTGGAATGCAAAAACAGACTGTTGAACATATGAATCCTCTTGTTAAATCATTAGAGAAGCATTCTGTGAATTCTGATATTCGAGCACATTTAACTACTATAACAAGGTTATTTTTTTATTTTATGGTTTATTTACAATTAGCCCATCTAGTTTTGTTACAATAACTTCTTTATTTCTTGGATAAACCCCTAACCTTAAAATACCCATTTTTAACCTGGGACGGGTCCGGTTATTCGAGAGCCGATGCGCTGCCTTTTTGCGACCCGAAATTAGAAACAAGGCCTGATCCTATGTCCAGGCCCGATTTTTCCTAAACCAGGTCATCCTTTATATTGACCTGGAACGACAGGTCTCCAAAACCTACACTTGAGGTTAAGGTTAAATCTGTACCTGCCTATTTGATATTTAGAAAAATGCCCGCTCATCAGTTAACTTTAAAATTTTTCCAGATTTTGTGTTCTAGACAAAGACTATATTCAAGCAAACAATGCATATATGGAAATGGCTATTGGAAATGCTCCATGGCCTGTAGGTGTTACTCGTTCAGGTATTCACCAACGTCCGGGATCTTCAAAAGCTTATGCTTCTAATGTTGCACATGTAATGAATGATGAAACACAACGAAAGTATTTTTTAAATTTTTTTTTGAAAAAATTCTTTTGGAATTTCTCCCCCTCATTTACCTTTCTAATTTTATTTTTTTCCCTTTTAAAAAAATTATTAAATATTGTGAAATCCTCTAGCTTTTTAATTTTCTGATTTTTACGACTCGAAAAAATTTTAGAATAATTTATTTTTCCGTTTCTTATAATTTTGTAAATTTTTGAGAAAGAAGATAAAGACTCGGGAAGGTAAATGATGTGGCGAGATAAATAATTAAAAAAAATTTTCTCTAATTAAAAAAAATTTTTTTATTAAAGATATATTCATGGACTTAAACGAGTATTGTCTAAATGTCAAGATTTCTTTCCTACTGATCCAAGTAAATGTGTTGGATATGTAAAGAAGCATGGATAAATTAAAAATTGTGTATATTTTTTTGATTAAATTAATAAAAAAAATTTTTACAAAAATTTTTTTTTTAATTTTTCTGTATTAATACTATACAAATATATTTATTTTAATTTTTTTTGTCAGACATTTTTTGTCTGATATTTCTAAATTTCCCATGCCCTTATTAGTCGGACCTCACTATAAGATACCTCCAAAATTCAGATACGATTACACATACTTTGTTTCATCTCCAAAGGGAAGTATCCTTTAGTGAGGTTCGATTGCATTTTCAAAAATCTCGATAAGACGTCATCGAATCTAAACCAGTGGTTGGGTCGGTCTATCCGAAACACGATCTCTTTTCGTTCCAAAGGAAACTCGACCCGACTTTTTTTTGTCAACCCATCTCTGGTATATTTTTTTAGAAATTTCTACTATAATTTTTTTAGAAATTTATTTTAAAAAATTAATGGGAGAAGATACTTGGACTGTTGAACGTTTTCAATTAGAATTATTAAATGCTGAAAAGACTGGACAGTTTACTTGTAAAGATTTGGAACCTTTATGGGAAAAATCAAAATTAGCAATTCAAAATGGGGAGGAAACATGTTCTTTATATACAACATATATTTATTTGACTTTTAGACTTTTAAAGAAACAAGGTTTTTTTTATTTTTCAAATTTTTAGGGGGTTTTTAAGGTTCTGTTTAGTTTATGGGGTGTAATTAGTGGTAGATATGACTATTTGGTTCCATGGGTTTTCGGAGCTGTTGAGGGCTGCTTAATTCTGTTATCTGTCGTCTCATATGGCAACTATGAGCATTTGAGATGCTATGGGCGAAAATTAACCTGTCGACAGCTCCATTTTTAGCGTAAAATCATTTTTACTTTTTTAGGTTCCTCTGATTTCTCAGATATTGAAGAATTATTTGAAGACGGAATTCTTGTTGTTATTGAATATTTTGATCAATATTCCGAATCTTTTATACAATTTCAAAAGAATTTTGCTTATTTTTTATACGCAAAAATGGGGAAGCTTGAAAGGGTTTTTTTTATTTTTATCTTTTATTAATGACTTTTTCGACCTTTCTGGTTACTTTTATTAAATTAATTAGTAATACATATATCCAATAGTGTTTTGTATGATTACTGATTAATTTTTTTCTAATTAAATATTTCCAAATCCTTTGGGTACAAACTGCGAGATTTTCCGCAGGTTTTTGTCCGCAAATATTTTTTAATTTTTTTTGTTTTATTAGGCATCCCTTAATTACTTAAAAGTGAGAATGTATCAGTAACATAAAAAAATAATTTTATGAATCCAATACTGAATATTCAAAGCTCTCTAACTTTCATTGAACATCCAACGTTTCATTTTTAAAATTAAATCTTTTTTATAATTTTATAGGCCAGAGAAATTTGGACTCAACTATTAAAAGGTGAAAATGGCCCTTTTGCTTGGTTGGAAGCAATTTCTTTAGAACGAAAATATGGAGATGTCGAATATGCTCGAAAACTTTTTTATAAAGCTTTGGATAACGTCAACTTCCATCCTCATGTAATTTATTCAGCATTTATACAATTTGAAAGGGAAGAAGGAAATCGGTCAGAATTGGATTTGGCTTTGGAAAGAGTTAATTTAATTGCTTCTAATTTTGCTAAAAATGAAAAGGAACAAGAAAAACATTTGAGGAAACGAAAAAATTTTTATGGAAAAATGCAAGGAAAGAATGAAGGAAGAAAAGGAGGTGGAGGTGATAAAGGATCTAATAAGAAACAAAAAATTGAGGAGAAGAATGGAAATAATTTGGAGGAGAAAAGGTTTGAAATAAAAATTTTTTCTAATTTTTTAAAATTTTTTAAACCTCCATGACCCAGAAAATTTTTTATTCTTAAAATTTACTTGAAACAAAAATTAATTTTTTGCCCGCAAAACAAACTTGTCCGCAAAACTAATATTTTTCTAATTTTTTTAATTAAAATAAATTTTTTTGGCTTAATTTCTGTTAGTCACTAAAATTTTTTTCTATCCCCTAAATTTGCATAAAAACACAAATAAATTTAAAAGAAAGTATCATAGCGTTTTTGTTAGAAAAAGTCCGCAAGTTTTTGTCCGCAAAAAATTTTTTTCTCGAGTTTTAAAAATTTTTTTTTGAATTTAAAAGAATCTTTTTGGAATTTTTTCTAATTCAGAAGACCACAACAGAAGAATAAACAAAAGAATGAAGTTACAAGAGGGGAAGAAATGGATATTGATACAATTGAAAAGGAACAAGTTGAAATAGAAGGAGGAAATGTTGTTACTTTTGAAACATCAAGCATTCCAATAGGCCCTATAATACCTGGAATAAATGATCAACAACAAAATATGGTGAAAAAAGAAGAAGAAAAAAATAATGGAAAGGAGGATATTGAAATGGAACAACAACAACATCAGCAACCTTTCACAAAAATAATTGAAAGTGGAGCAAAAGAAAAAAAATTTGGGAAGGAAAAACAACAAAAATTCTCTTCAAAAGAACAACAAAATTCCTCTTCTTTCCCTTATTCTACTGGGTTAGAAAAAAATAAGTTATTTGTAAAACATTTACATTTTGGAGTTAAAGAAGACGAATTAATGGTTAGTTTAAAGTTTAATTAATTTTTAAGAAAATTTAAAGTCAATTAGAAGAAGTTGGAATCGGTTAACTTGTCAATTTTTTTAATAGAAAGTTTTTTGCAAAAATTTTTTTTGATAAAATCGTAGGGAATCCTTATCATCAGATTTTTTTGTTTTAATTTGTGGACGAATCCTATACATGGGGATGTTCCGAATAGTCCCCACCCCTTAATGTTAGTCTTTGGAGCCTCCTGCTTGTCAAGGGTCTTATCAAATCCTTAGTTCTTTATTTTTTTAGAAATTCTTTTCAAAATTTGGCAAAGTTTTGGATGTTCGAATAATTACAAAATGGAATGGACGTTCAAAGGGTTGTGCATATATTGACTTTGAAACTGATTCAGAAGCATCTGCAGCTATATTAAAGGCTAATGGAGAGAAAATTAGAGGTTTTTTTCTTTTGGTATTTTCTTGCTCTTCTTTATACTCACAAAAATCCGCAGATTTTTGTCCGCAAGTTATTAACTTTTTATTTTATCATGAAGGGATTGTTTTTAATAAGTTTTTAAAAATAATTTTCACTTTGTTATCCTATGAAAAAAATTTTTTGATAAAATTAATAGTATATACTTTGCGGACAAAATTTGCGGATTTTTAGGGGTACTTGCGGAAATCTTGAAAATTAAAAAAAAATTTTCTAAGGAAAAGAAATTGCTGTTTATTTGAGTAATCCACCAGAGAAGAAAAAGGAGCAACAACAATCTACAGATAATTTGCCGTCTTTATCAACAACCCCAACAACTTCTTCAAATAATCAACAACAACAAGAGAAACAACAAAAAATTAAAAATTCTTTAAATTTTATCCCAAGAGTAACAGCCCAAAGAATTGGTAAAGCAAGTCGTTTAATGTTACCTACAAGTATTTCAAAAAATAAAAATATTGAAGTAAAAGAAAAAGAAAAATCATCAGTTAATTCACCTATGGGTGAAATTGTTCAATCAACAGAAGAAATATCTATGGAACAAAAATGAAGAAAAGACAGATGGAATGGACGTTCAAAAGTAAAAAGGAAGGAATTTTTTAAAAATTTAAAAAAGACTATCTCTTGACTTTATCAGGTTAAAAAATATTTTTTAATATTTAATTATTATAGTAGTTTTTTCGCAAAAAAAAATAAATCGTTTTAAGTCAATTAAGAGGGACCTCTCTCTTTTTTCTTATACCCTTGTGTTCTGTTTTTATTGTTTTTCTCCGGATTCTCTTAAGACTTGTAGGTCAGTGATTTTTAGTTTCCCTTTGGCTTAAGTTTTTTAATTAAAAATTTTTTTTTCATTAAAAAACCGTTTTTTGCGGATGTCCGCATAAATGACAAATGTCCGCAAATTTTGTCCGCAAAAACTTTTTTATTAAAAATTTTTCTAACTGATCACCCAAATATTTTTTGATTGTTACTTTAAAAAATATTTTTTATTCTATATCCAATATATTCTTTAAATTTTTTGAGAAAATTTCCCCTTAAAAATGTCATTACATCCTCCGATGAGGGTTATATTTACATTCCTTAACTATACAATTGTAATATTCTTTATGTTTATATTTTGTTTTGCATCCCTTTTCACATTCTGTTGGGTTTTTTGGATCACGTTTAAATCGGTGAAACCTGAAAAAATGTTTTTATTGATTTTTAAAATTTGCGGATTGTCCGCAAATTTATTTTTTTTGCGGATTTAATTTAAAAATTGGTTTAAAAAATCCTTTTTATTTTTATTTAAAGGATCCCAGTCTTTTAATAAAAATAAAATAAAAAATATACTCTGTGTTAGCTCCAATATTATTAACAATTCCTAACAATAGCACAACCAGGAAGATTACCAACGATAGAAATTTCATTTAAATATATTTTTAACCAAAAATTAAATTCCTTTTAAAAATGCTTTATTAAAATATGAGTAAATTATTTTAATGAGTGTCTATTATATAGAGGGGTTTTTAAAATTTTCCAAAAAAAAAATTTTTTCCTTTCAATTTAATGATATCCACATTCTCTTTTGGCACATTCAATATATTCAAAACTTTTGTATCGTGCGTGGCAAGATTTTTCACAAGGTCCTAGATTAGCTGGATCAGCTAGGCTTTAAAAATAGAATATTTTTAAGGGGTTTTGTAATTACAAAAAAATTTTTAATAAGGGAAAAATCCAACCAATCCCAAAAGATCACCACTACGAGAATAAATTAATTTAGTGGTGATCTTCTGGGCAACATTTAATTCTTTTAAATTAAATAAAAAAATTTTTTACAAGAGACTTACCTTAAAGTGAATAAAATTGAAAAAATTGTGAGTATTAAAATAAATAAAATAATTTTTTGATTCACGCCCATAATTTTTAAGTAAATTTTATTTTTGTGTGGTATTTAACGTTAATTAACTTTACTTAAAAATGAGTTTGAATTTTTAAAACAAAAACGTGTTTTTATTATTTTTATTTTTTTCATTACTAAATTTTTTAAAATAATTTTTAAAATTAAAGAAAAAAATTAAAATTTAATGAAAAATTAGTCGAAAAACACAGCAACCCCAAAAGATCACCACTAGCGACTATAGTAATTTAGTGGTGATCTTCTGGACAAGTCATTATTTTTTTATTAAATTATGGGTATCCACAGATTTGTTTCATACATTTTGTAAATTCTTTTCCTTTATAACGCTGATTACAAGTCTTTTCACATGAACCAGGGCCAAGCATCACAAGATGATTATCGCGTTTTAAAAGATTTATTGTTGATTGAGGAGGGCTAGAAAATTAAAAAAAAAATTTTTTTTTGAAAAAATAAAAAAAAATTTTTACCTTGGAAGCGAACCTGTTGTTTTTAATAAAAATATTAAATTAAAAAAGAGAATGGAAATAAAAATAATTTTACTAAATAAATTCATTTTTGTTATGTTTATGTGTTTTTTAATTTAATATTTTTTTTGGTTTAAATAGTAATACAACTACCTAATTTTTAAAACTTGTTTTTCTCTAAATTAATTGTGTGTAAAAAATTTTTTTTAAATATTTAAAAATAATATAATTTTTTTCTCGTTTTTCCAATTTTTTAACTTGAATAAATTTGATATTTTTTAAATTGCTTGTTATACATTTTGATGGATTTTTGCCTTCCTGGCAAGTTCCAATTTTACCTTTTTGTTTTTACCCTTTTGTCCATTTTTGTCCTTAATGGCAATTTGTCTGGATATATTTTGTTAAAAGAGTTTCTTATGTCTGTCTCTTTTATTTCTCTCCCCTTCTTTCACTTTAATTATTCTCTTTCTCTGTTTATCATTTATTTTAATGTAATCCTTTGAAGTGTCTTTTCAAAATACCTAAAAACAAATTGTCATTAAAGATAAGATTTTGCAAAATGTAGTTGAGTTAATTTTTGTTTGGCTTTCTTTCCTTAGATTTTTGTCAATCTTTCTCTTTTTATTTTTCATATTTTTTTCTAATTTTAGATTTTAATCATCTTTTGAATGGACACACAAATGGATTCTGAAATGGATGTTTCTTCAACACATGATAAATCTTCTGACCAATCTCATGATAAATTAGACCAATCAAACCCAATGGAGGTTGATAGTAAAGAAGACGTTAAAAAGGAACCAGATCCGGGTCAACTAAATAAATTGCTTGATGATATCGAATCTGAAGTTCACGAACAAATATGTTCTGATCAGGTTTTTTGAGCTTTAAACGAATAATTGGCCAATTTTTTTCGTTCAGTTACCCAGTAAACAAAGATTATCAAAATCTGCCAAAGATGGGGATCACAGACATCGAATGACAGAAAAGGAAGAAGATGAACAATTACTTCAACAAAGTGCATTGACTAATGGAAGTACTTTTGTTTTTGAAAATACCCCTCCGTATATCAAAAATGGAGAGATGAGAGATTATCAAATCCGTGGGTTGAATTGGTATATTTTTTTGATTATTTTTTTTTTGGTTTATTTTTTTGGATTCCCTCCCTAATTTTTTTTACTTACCCTAATTCTTTGTCGTCCCTTGATACCATTTTTCTCAATTAAGTATTATTGTTTCTCTTTAATTTTAGCTTTATGGAAGGTGTAGTCTAGTGGTTGTGTTCCTGCCTCGTCTATTTGCGTTGAGGTTCGAGTCCTCTAGGCAATACCTTTCACAGATTGGTTTTTAATTCTCGCTTTTTTTCACCGAATAATTTTTCAACTTTTTAAAATTAATTTTAATTTTTTAAACTATTTCAGGCTTATTCAATTACAACATAATGGAATCAACGGCATTTTGGCAGACGAAATGGTTAAATTTCTTTTCATTATTTTCAAACAAACCTTTTTTCTAGGGTCTTGGAAAAACTCTTCAAACAATTTCTGTCCTCGGATTTATCAAACATTATAAACACCAAAATGGCCCTTTCCTCATTATTGTCCCAAAATCGACTTTACAAAATTGGGAAAATGAATTTAAACGTTGGTGTCCTTCAATTTCCACAGTTACTTTAATTGGAGATCAAGAAGCTAGGCAAAAAATTATTCAAGAAACTATTCAACCACACAATTTTGAAGCTTTAATAACTTCTTATGAAATGGTTTTGAAAACTTTGAGTGTTCTAAAAAAGTTTATGTGGCGATATTTAATTATTGATGAGGCACATAGAATTAAGAATGAGAAGAGTAAATTGTCTGAAATGGTAAGGATTAAATTAAAAAAAAGTTTTTGGGCTGGATAGAGTCGGTGAATAGACTCGGGGAGGTACTCCTTTTGACCCTCCTTCCCAGCGCTCCTTCCCGACAAATTCCTCGCAGCTCCTCTTGACTGAATAAGAGGGGTTAGACGATCCTTTTTCAAATTCCCTTTCCTGGCTCTGTTTTCTTAAAAAAATTTTAAAGTCTCCCCTTGGTTTGATAGGAGGGAGTTGGAATCTAGAAGGGATCCTTTTTCTTATCCTCCTTCCCAACGCTGCTTTTCCGAAAAATTTCCCGAAGGCTTTTCTTATTATCATCCATAAAGGCCTATGCTGATTTTTTTAATTTTTAAGGTTCGCCTTCTCAAATCAAAAAATCGTTTACTCATAACTGGAACACCATTACAAAATAATTTACACGAACTTTGGGCTCTTTTAAATTTTCTTTTGCCTGAAAAGTTTGGAAATTCTGATGATTTTGATGCAATGTTTGCAGAAGATAATGTTTTGGCAGAAAATTCAGATTTGGTTAAAAGACTTCACAGAGTGAGTTTTTTTGCTTTTAAAAAATTTTTTTCAAATTTATTTTTAAAGATTTTGCAACCTTTTCTTCTTCGTCGTTTAAAATCTGATGTTGAAAAAAGTTTATTGCCCAAAAAAGAATTGAAGGTTTATGTTGGAATGTCAAAATTACAAAGAGAATGGTATACAAAAATTTTAATGAAAGACATTGATATTTTAAATTCTTCTGGAAAAGTGGAAAAGGCTCGTTTAATGAATATTTTGATGCATTTGAGAAAATGGTTTTTTAAAATTTAATCAAAAATTTATTTATCTTTAAAGTACAAATCATCCTTATCTTTTTGATGGAGCAGAGCCGGGCCCACCTTTTACTACAGACAAACATTTAGTTGATAATTGTGGAAAAATGGTTCTTATAGACAAATTACTTATTAAATTGAAGGAACAAGGTTTTGTTTGTAGATTTTTTGTTGATTTTATGTGGAAGTAGAAAATGCCCTTCCTCTTCTTTCTTATATTTTTAAGAAAGATTTTCTGGAATTTTTTAGATTTGAGGAAAATACTCCTATTTTTTACTCATTTTTGATTAAGATTTTCGAGAGAAGTTTTTTTATTAGACTTATTAACGTTTTTAAGTCGGCCCTTGTAAAATCAGGGTATCTGAAACCAAAGAACCGAACCGAAGAATTCTCGTTGCTTTGTTTCATTTCCAAACCGACAACCATTCTTACAAATATTTTATATTAATTTTGCTTAATTTAGGTTCACGTGTCTTAATTTTTTCTTCAATGACGCGTATGTTGGATATTTTGGAAGATTTTTGTTGGTGGTAAGTCTCTTGGAAAAATTTTTTTCTTCTCAAAAAATTTTTTTAAAGGCGTGGTTATCAATATTGCCGTCTAGATGGACAGACTGCCCATGAAGATCGCCAACAATCAATTGATGCTTTTAATGCTCCAAAAAGTGAAAAATTTATTTTCATGTTAACAACGCGTGCTGGTGGACTTGGAATTAATTTGGCAACTGCTGATGTTGTTATTATTTATGATTCTGATTGGAATCCACAAGTTGATTTACAAGCAATGGATAGAGCACACAGAATTGGACAAACTAAACAAGTTAAAGTATTCCGATTTGTTACTGAAAAGTTGGTTTTTAATTTTTTAAATTTAAACAATTTCTGATCCTTAGGGTATGAATTTAAAAAAATACAAGAATTTTTTCCTTTTTTTTTGATTCTAGCTTGAGACTTAAAGTAAAAATCCTTCAATAAGTTCATTCGTTCATTCAAGCTAACATAACAATAAGCGTGATTTTTTCCTGGGTGTTTGGGGCAAGAACGACTCATATCCCTTTGATTAGGATTTCGTTCATTTGGGATTTTTCGAATTATCGAGCTTGATAGGAGTTTCATGTCATTGTTTCTAGAACTTTTTGTCATTGTTTTTCTTTACTTTTATCCTTTTCTAATATTTTCTTTTAATTTTCAGTAGCGTTGAAGAAAGAATTATTGAAAAAGCTGAAATGAAATTGCGTTTAGACAATATTGTTATACAACAGGTTTATTTTTTTTTAGAAAATTTTAGAAAAAAAAATTTATTTTTCTATTTTAAAGGGTCGTCTAGTCGAAAGTCAAAAAACTTTAGGGAAGGAAGATATGTTATCAATGATTAGACATGGTGCAAATACAATATTTGCTGGAAAAGATTCAACAATAACAGATGAAGATATTGATGTAATTTTAACTAAAGCTGAAGAAAAAACAAAAGAATTGAATGAAAGATTAGAAAAATTGGGAGAATCTTCTTTAAGAAATTTTACTTTGGATACTGAAGGAGGTGGACAACAAGGAAAAAGTTTATATGAATTTGAAGGAGAAGATTATAAAGCTAAACAAACTAGACCTGTGGGGGATTATTGGATTGAACCTCCTAAAAGAGATAGAAAACCAAATAGTTATAAAGTGGATTTGTATTACAAGTTTGTTTGGATTTTTCAAATAATAATTTTTTGGGGTGTGGGGAGACTTGCGGATAGACATTTACGTGCGGCACATATTTTAACAAAAAAAATTTTTTCTGGTATTCTAACACGAAGACATGCTGTCTGGGGGACTTTTAGGCGACCTAAAACGTCTGTGTTGCAAAGCTATAAGCTACCTAGTCTGTCCGCAAGTGTTGTGCTTTTCATTTTTTTTAAATTTAATTCTTAATTTTTATTTATTTTTTAAAGAGAGCAATTGAAAGGACCTCAAAAAGGAGAAACAAAAGCAAAAGCACCAATTCCTAAAAATTTTCCAAATATTTTTGATTTTCAATTTTATCCGAGACGTTTATTTGACATTCTTGAGAAAGAATTAAATTACTTTAGAAAAAGCATTGGTACGGAGGTTTTTTTAATTAAATTTTACTTGGCCGTTTCCTCGGGGTTTCGGGTCGAAAAAGGCCGAGTATCGGGTGCGACTCATCCCTGCCTGGAGCCCGCATGTTACTTTGGCTCGGGTTTTTTCTGAGTTTCTTGTTGAGTAATCGGTACATCTTATTAATTAGCCAAGACTTTAAAAATCTACTTTTATAGTTTCTGGTTGAATTTAGCTGTCGGGTTTTCGAATTAGTGCTTATCAGGGATTAGCCGCCCGATTCCCGAAAATTGAGAATTTAAGTTTTATGTCGGCTAGATCCCTGGTGCTTATTGATACAAGCCTAGATGTTCTCCCTTTTCCTCCAAAAACATTCTCCTCAACTTTAGTTTCAAAAAAAATTTTTTTAATATTTTATAGGTTGGAAACCTTTACCACCAGAAGATTTAACAGGAAAAGAAGCAGAAAAGGCCCAAAAAGAAGAACAATTAAAAATAGATAATGCTGTTGAATTAACAGAAAAAGAGGAAAC
Organism: Meloidogyne arenaria; assembly: GCA_036172955.1. Lineage (NCBI taxonomy): Eukaryota > Metazoa > Nematoda > Chromadorea > Rhabditida > Meloidogynidae > Meloidogyne > Meloidogyne arenaria. Next base: position 3,413,211 of record JARQAB010000040.1, read on the forward strand.
AGAAAAAGAAAAATTATTAAATCAAAATGAATTTGCTGATTGGTCTAAAAGAGAATTTAGACAATTTATTAATGCGAGTGAAAAATATGGAAGGCATGAATTGGAAAGTATTGCTAGAGAAGTTGAAACGAAAACTTTTGAAGAGGTTTTTTATTTTAATTATTTTATAAGAAAATAGGGAAAAATTAGAAAATTATTTAGTCAAAAATTGATAATAAAATGTAGGTAGTATTTGTGGCCTAGTGGTTAGTGGGTTTGGTTTTATAAAACATATGGAGGGGTTTGGGGACTTTGGAGGTTGTTATTTATGAATGATGAATTAAAATAATAAAACGGACCTCTATTTAAGTCAAAAATTAAAAGTTGTTAACGTGATGATTTATAGTCTAGTGGTTAGTGGGTTTGGTTTTAATAAAAAATGGTCGTGGGTTCGATTCCTTTCGCTTCTTTCTATTTTTAATTGATGCCATAATTAATTAAATGATTTTTTAAATTTTTTGTGGTTTGTTTTCGATTCCTTATTTTTTGAGATTGAAATTTTTAGTGAAAATAGTATTAAAATAAATTTAAAAAATAATTATTGTATAAATTATTTAAAAGAATTCCTTCTTTTTTAGGTTGTAAAATATTCAAAAGTTTTTTGGAAGCGAATTAACGAATTGGCCGATGGAGAAAAATATCGCAATCAAATAGAAAAGGGAGAACAACGAATACAGAAGCGGCAAGCAATTAAACAAGCTTTGGAGGCTAAAATAATTAAATACAAAGCACCACAACATCAATTAAGTAAGCACATCTGTTAATTAATGCCTTGGTCTAGTGGATAGGGTGTTAGATTTTTGAGCATGACTTATTTAAAGTGTCCGTGGTTCGATTCCTTTCGGTGACAAATTTATTTTTAAACGTTCAAATAATTTTTTAAATATTAAATTAATTTTATTTAGACTCTTTTAATTAAAAAATTAATTTTTAGGAATAAATTATGGTGGTTCAAAATGTAAAAACTACACAGAAGAGGAGGATAGGTATATCAATTCAATTTTAAAAATTCTATCTAAATTTTTCTAGATTCCTTCTCTTTCATTTGTATGAACTCGGATTTGATAACGAAAATGTCTATGATGAATTGAGGCAAAAAATCCGTTGCGCTCCCCAATTTCGATTTGATTGGTTTATTCGTTCAAGGACTACAATGGTTTTTCTTTTTTAAATTTTTTAAGGATTTCCACTTTAAATTTAAAGGAAATTCAACGTCGCTGCAATATTTTAATTTCTTTAATTGAAAAAGAAATGGGCGATATGGGAATAAATGAATTTACACAACCAGCATCAACAGCTTCCCCTGCTGTTAGTAAGAAGGGAGGGAAGAAACAAGAAGAAAAAACGCCTGCAACAAAAAGAAAAGAACATCCAACACCTGGACCTTCAAAAAGCAAGAAAGCAAAATGAGTTTGTTTTCGTTATACTTTTTATTTTTGGTTTGAAATACATGTTTTTTACATTATGCCAAAAATGGCGACTTCTGTGCTATACTTCTGTGCTATACCCGGACTCTTCCAGCGAGAAAATTTTTCTCTAATAACGACCTCTAACTTTTCCAATCCCTAAGTTCAAAATTAATCAAATCCATTATTATTAAATAACAGAAAAATTCAACAATTAACACTTAAGAAAAGAAAAACTTAAAAATATCAAAAAGAAAATAACTTAAAAACCTCCCTACTTATTCCATTTCTTTTAATTCTTCATCTCCTCCATTAGTCTCAGATGAAGCTTTTCTGTAGTGAAGTCGCGATTTTGTCTTTAAAAAATTAGATTTAAAAATTTCTCTGTTAAAAAATTACCGATGTCAACGCTTTTCTAACCAAATCTTTTTTTATTTTATCAAAATTTTTGGCATCTTCAGGTTGTAACATTGACATTATACGTGTATCAAAAGTTGAGATATTTTCTGGTAAACATGTTGGGACCTTTAAAAAATAAGAAGCTTTAAAATTAAAAAAACATTTTAAGGTGGTGAAATTTCATCCCCAATATGTGGACATTTTATCCCACGTAAAGTCGAGTATTTTGGTACTAGACCTTCAGTAATACTTGAAACTCAAAATCTATTTTTCCTAGAAGAGCAACAATTTTTTAAAAATCTGGTGAACCCAAAAAGTCCGCAAAATTTTGTCCGCAAGAAAAAGAAAAGTCGACAAGTTTTTGCGGACATTTTTAATGCCAGAAATATCCTTTAATTTTATTCTTTTTCTATCTGTTATTTCTCTAACCCTCTAAATTTCTCAACTACTAAAAAAATTAGAAAAAAACCTGTTTAATAACTTCAAGTAATGAAGGATATTTTGGACGTAAATAGGAGTAAATATCATAAATTAAAACTAATAATGGGCCTGTTGCTTTAAAAATAATTTTTTTTAATTTAAAATTTCTAAAAAAACCTAATTCATCATTTGAAAACATTTGTAAACTTTTAATGCTATGAACAAGTAATTCTATTGATGTTTGTTCATCAAATGTTGAAAAATACTTTAAAGAGAAAATGACAATTTTATTATTATTAAATGAATGAATAATGGGGTAGGTGCTTAAGGCAATCTGGAGTCTAACAATAAGACAGGATGGGTATTTGTAGTGTTAAGAAAACCCTTTAGAAATTAAAAAATATTTTTTAAGAAGTTTTTTCTCATTCCTTTTTTTAAGAAAAAAAGACAATCTCCAGTCATGAAATGAACAAAAAAGTCCGTTGTCTTTCGGTTAACCCAACCCAACCCTGATCTTGGAAAAAAAAATTTGATAAGGAAAAAAAGTTTCAAACTGAGTTCGGGAATCCCACTTAATTTCTATTTTTGCTCATTCCTTTTTTGAAGTCAAAATGTAAATAAAAAAACTTTTTTTTGGAACTCCTCCCCTCAAAAAAAATTTTTTTTAAAACTAACTTCATGAACAATAACTGTAACTGCAGGCATACATTTTACAACAGCTTGGGAATCTGGACATGTAATTAATTTTGCCAATAAACCAATTATACCTAGACGAACATTCTTTAAAAAAAAATAAAAATTTAAAAAAAATTTCAAAAAAACCTCATTCTCCATTAATTTTCTAGATATTAAAGTTATAGGTAAAGGAATATCTCTTCTAGCACTTTTAAGTGAAAATGTTTCGCCAAGAATAAAATGAACAATAAAATAGGAACATTCTCTAAAAATAATAAATTAAATTTTAGAAATAAAATTTTTTGTCCGCAAGAAAAGTCCGCAAAAATTTTAATGTCCGCAAAAAATTTTTTTGACCAAATAAAATAAAATTTTAAACAAAAAACCTTGTTAATAAACTCATTGTACTTTCAGCAATTAATTCCTCTTCTGTAGGTTCATATTCATCAGTTGTTTGTGTTTGTTTAATTAATAACCACTGTTCCAACAATCTTTTTTGTAAATGAAAGGAGAGACGGGTAACCAAAGGAATTATTGTATTTGAATATTGTTCTGGGCAAGAAGTTATAATTCTCGACCTTATAAATAAATAAAAAATTAAAAAAAAAATTTTTTTGCGGATAAAAAAAAGTCCGCAAAATTTGTCCGCAAAAAATTTTTTTTGTCCGGAAATATTAAATATCACCAAAACATTTAAAAAATCAAAAATGCCTCAAAAATTAAATTAAATTTAAAAAAAACCATGCTCTCCGTAACCAAAACCTCAAACGAAAATTTGGTACATTTTCTATAGCATATAATGTTCCAGTAATTAATTCAGTAGAATTATTTATTGAATAAATATTTAAAGGAAATTTGAAGAAAAATAAACCAAGAATGCTTTGAATTAAATCTGAGATCTGTAAAAAAAATTTTTTTAATATTGGAAATATCTAAATAAGTAAAGAAATTAAATTTAAGCATTTGTTGTAATTAAATAAAAATAAAAGAAACCAAAGAGGAATCGAACCCTAGACTCTATTAAACACGAAATCAAAGTCATTACCGACTAAACCAAAGTGTCAGCAAGTCTGTTATCGAAAAATTTACTTTAGAAATTCTTCCCAATCAAATATTAAATAAAAATCATGGGTGGAATCGAACTCTAGACCCAATACTTACAAAACCAAAGTCACTATCCACTACACCAAAATCAGACATTAATAATTTTGTTTAAAATTTAATATAATTTAATTAAAATTTTAAAATACAAAACCTCCACAATAAATTTCCTCATAAACATTGCAATTTCTTGATTTCCATATCCATTAGAAAATTGTCCAACTTCAAATTCTTCGAACTTTTTTGAATCAACCCCATTGGAATCTTGTTCTAAGGTTATTGAGGCTTAAAAAAGCAAACTTTAAACAAAATTTTTTACTTAATAAGGAAAATGTGGGATGAAATGTCACTTTTTTTAAAGTGTTAAACAACCAAAAAAACTTTTCATAAAAAATCCAAAAAATAAAATGATTCTCTAGATGAACCCGCCTCCCCTCTCCCCCATAAAACAAAAAAAATTAAAATTTAAAGAATTAAAAAACCACATACAAACAAGTGTTTGCCTTTCAGACGGCACCATTTCCAAAATACTCAAACCATAAATTGGATGAACTTTAGAAGAATATTCAGGCATATAGATTGAGGTTAAACATCTTTTTTTTTAAAATAATTAATTAAAAAAATTTTTAAATTAAAAAAAAACCTGCAAAATTGAAATATTTTAGGCAAAACAGTAAAAAATAAATTAAAAATATTAGCTGATGATGATTCATTATTAGGCACTTCTACTTGATTTAATACTCCCTCTAATGCTGTTAAACTTGCTTTTAGCTTAAAATTGTGTGTAATTTAAAAAAATTTTGGTAAAATTTCAATAAAGAATTAAAATGGGATGGAATGTCATCTTGGGGAAAAATTTTTTGGGTCAGAACCTCTTTGATTTCTAACCAATTTAAAAAATTAAAATCAATCGAAAGCATGGGATGAGTGGATTATTTTAACTAAGACGGATCGAGCTGACCAGATCATCCTACAAAAAAAAGCCGAATAGAATTCAAAAAACACGATTGCGCGTACTTATCTAGTTGTAGCTCTTTGTATTTTGATCTGATCGAAACAGTCTTGTTAAAGAAAATAATCCTCACATTCAGAGCTTTCGATTGGTATATTAATTATTTAAATCGGATAAAAATCGAAAAAGTTACGGTTAAAAGGAGCTTTATCCGCCCGATAAATAAAAAAATGGGATAAAATGTCACCACGAAAAAATTTTTTTTTGAAAAATAGGGAAATTAGCCAAAAAATTCAAAACATTCCGAAAATTGACCCATCCAACCCAAAAAAAAAATAAACAAACATTAAGTCTACTCAAGTAATAAGGACATGATTGACTAGCTATAGCCTTCAAATCAGGTGCAAAACTCAATCCAGTATTATTCAAAAAATTTTCCATTGAAGCTGAGAAGGGTTCTGTTTCAATATAATTAATATCATATAAAATAGCATTTCTTAAAAATAAAGTTTTTTCTTCTACTGTTGAAGCTAAATTGCTTAATGACGCCAAAACATGAACTAAATTGGATCTTTGCATCATTGAAACATTATTGGATACTTGGCCAACTAAATCGAATACATTACGTGCATATGGCTGTAAAAAATAAAAAAGAGAATTAATTTTAAAAATTAAAAAAAATTATTTTTGGAAATGGTAAAAATTTAGTGGGCCTGGATGAGGGATAAGATGTCACCAAGAGACTCTCCTCCCAATCTGCATCAACTCACTCAAAAATTAAAAAGATATGTTCTTAAAGATTTAATTAATTTCTAAACACTTTAAAACACACAAAGGAACAACTGTGGAATGTGAAAATTATCTTTGTAAAAATTTGTGCTTTATCGTGTGGTCGAAACATTTTTATTTTGTTAGTCATGACCAAGAAATTAAAAATTTAGAGGGTTAAAGTGTTTCAATTTTTTTATGACTGATCGAGAGTCGTCTAATAGAAAGCAAGCAGCCCATACTTAATCCTAAAACGAGATAGAAGGCAAAAAAATTTTTTAGAAAAAAATTTTTTAAAACTCTCAAACTAGTAATTCTTCCTCCTTATAATAAGAAAAAAAATTTCAAAACTTCACAAACCTTAACTTGCTCAGGAAAAACAGAAACAATTTTTAACAACAATGCAATACAATGCCTTTTAGTTGCAGTAATTTCAACATTTAAATTATTTTCATTATTAATTAACAAAATTAATTTTAGCAGATCCAATACATTTAAAATTCTTTCCCCAAAATTTTCAAAAATTTGGAAAAAGGAAGACAATGTTGATAAAAGTCCATTCATAAAATTTGGAAGAGTTGTTGGTGTTGTCCCCGAAGAATTTAAAATATTTAAACAACAATTGAAAATAACATCAAATAATTGCAAATATTTTTTTCGAATTTCCAATGTTGTTAATAATTCATTTTGATATGAACCTGTTATTACTGCAGTTAAAAAACGTTTCATTAATTCCCATTCATCTGAAGTTACTGAAAAAAGAAAAACATATATATATATACAAACTAAATCTTTTAAAGCAAGAAGGACACAATAAAACCTCATTAATTAAAAATATGTACCCCAGTGTAGCTTAATAGAATGGCATTTCATTAAAAAAAAGAGAGGGGTATCTCTTATTGTTATAAGGAAATGTTTATCTAATACCCATAACCAACAAAACAAAAAATTGTTAGTATGTTAAATCGAAATTCATATAGTCCTAGACAGGCTCGTAGCCAGTAAAAATTTAAAAAATTTATTTTCAAGAAAAGGAAAAACCTTCTTGAGGCTGTACAACACATCGATTCACTACCCAATCATTTACAACATCAAATAATTTATCAAAATGATTTGGCATTGTTTCTCGAATTATTCGAAGGCAGTATTCACGTATCCCTAGAAAAAAATTTATTTTTTAATTATTTTTATGAACTTAAGTCAAAAATAAATTATTCTCTTCGCTATCCAAAATTCAGTACTAAACACAATACGATGATTATCTACAATGCTTCAAGGATGCTACAGGTTGAGAAAGTCGGGTTAGGCTCTAGGTAAAAAAATACCAGGAGTTTAGGGTAACACACTCAACAACCCTGCTATGCCTCATAAAAGTCTCTTTGTCTTGCGACAAAAAAATAAGAGCCAAAAATGTCAGAAAGAGAAAAATCGTGCGCAACTTTTCTTTCTCCTCCTTTTTTCCTATTCTTACTTAAAAAATAAATTTAAAAATAAAATCAAAAACAAACTTAAATATTCTCTCTGCAAATCCTCTTTATTTTCATAATCCATTCGGGAATATTGAAATGTTAAATCTTCTTGTCCAATTGTTGGAGAACATGTCTTTAATTAAAATTAACAAAAAATTCCTTTAAAAATAAAAAAAACCTTGCTCATTGTTCGAGGCAATACTTTTAACAATTGAGGAATATATTTTAAAAAGTCTTCGTTGGTTGAGATTTTTTCATTAGAACAAAATGTTGCAATAACTTGAGCAGTTTCAGCACGAATATACTTTAATTAAAAAAAATAAAATTCCTTAACTCAAAAACTCATTCTTAAATAAACCCAGGATCATATTTCTCTTCTAATAATACATCTAACAATAAGCTACACCAGAGCACAATTTCTTAATCCAAGGAAGGGTTGGCAGCAATTCAGGATATTCGGAACCGCAAAAAAGTCCGTGTATCCGAATTTGGTTCTTAGAAGTAGGCGAAAAGGGAAGAAATTTGGCTAGATTAACTCTGCAATTCTTACTACGTTACTAACAATTTTAGTTTAGGTTCCGGGTATCCAAAGATTTTACAGGGACAGCCAACCTTAGATTCATAAATCAGTTAAAAACGAGGGGTTTCTTATTATATTAAGAAATAAAAACAAACAATTGAAGGATGAACAAAAAATGCAGACAAAGCAGAAATATAAAGTGAAAAATTAGGTGGAGGTTTCATTACATAAGTCCAAACTTCTGATAAATGAATACCCAATGCACATAAGAGATCTAGTAGAGCCTTTAAAAATATAATTTTTAGAAAAAATTTTTCCAACAAAAATTTGCTGACAAAAGTTTGTTCGCAAATAATACAGTGTACAAAAATACGAAATTGTTCTTGATATCATTCGATATAGGATCCCCAACTTACTAAGCAAAGCTAAACAATTAAGGAACATATTTCGTCCAAAAATGATTTTGGGAAACATCACAAGGAGTGAAACTTTCGCGTTTGAGTATGTTAAACCCCTTCTATTTTTTAAATAAAAAATCTAAAGAAACACAAACCTTTAAATATTTATAATGTTCACAACTTGTAGAACTATCTGCTGCTGCTAAAAAATTTTTTTAAGTCCTTCAAACTTCAAATAAATTAGAATAAAACCTAAATTAGCTGCCGTCAAAATTCGTTGCATTGGAGCATCTCTAAATAAACTAACAACAATTGGTGTTTCGATAGATTTTGCACATTTTCTAGAAGCTATTTTATAAAGACATTTAGCTGCTTCTTCGTATAAATTCATTTCAGCAGTTTGTCTAAAATTGGAAAAAAAACTTTGAAAATTTTGAATTAAAAAATTTTTCTGAAGCAATTTAAGTAGCGAAAAAATCTCGCTAAATATTAAAGGGAAACATTTGGGATCTAATGTCACTAAGAAATTTTTTAAAGGATAAGTGGCCTTATAGCTAATTAAAAAATAAAAACATTTAGGGGGATCGAATGTAACCTCCCACAAAACAGAAGGAGCGCTGGGGAAAGGGGAGGGGGCAAACACAGACAAAAACTGGCAAGGGTTACCTGTTAATACCCCAAGAATATTTTTTAATATTTCTACAAAGACCGAGAGAGAAACTCAAAAATCAATCAATCAATAAAAAAATACCTACAAATAAGCACATAAAACATCCACAATAGCATCAACATGTTCTTCCAAAGTTCGAGTAACTACCCATTCAACAATTTCAGACAAAGCTTTAGTTGCTGCCAAACTAACAAAAACTGAAGTTTCTTCTGTTTTGAGGGCGTAAACGATTGCTGCCAAAACTGGGGCGACTTTTTGTTTGTCTGTTAAGTCTTGACAGATATAGCCTAGAGCTTCCAGTGAGGATTCTTTTAATAAGGGATTGTCACTTTTAGTTGTCACATTGGCATTTAGACGATCAATAAGTTCTGGCCATTGCTTTAAAAAATTTTTTGGAATAAAAAATTAAAATAAATTTTGCGGACAAAATTTTGCGGATTTTAGGCAATTTTTAAATTAACAATGGGATTTTAAAAAATGGGAAAAATTATGTGAAATGTCAAGCAACCTCATCATTTATGGTTGATAAATTAATCGAAAAATAAATAAATCCAAAAAGAAAATGATGGGATCAAATGCCACCTCCAAAAAATTTTCATTTAAAGATTTCGTAATGACATGAAATTTTTTTGTAAAATAGAGATATAGAGGATCGGATTCTTACTTTAAAATCCCCAAAATTTGCCAGGAAAAGTTCCGAAAAAGTGGACACCTCCAATTCTTACAAGCTCAGAAAACTCAGATTTATAACCCCCAAAGAAAACTAAAAAAATATAAAAATAAACCCTTATCGGAAATTCAATACAAAAAATAGCAGCAACACACTGCGCAGCAGTTGAAGGCCTAACTTCAGTCCCCAGCGTTTTTAAAACACAATCTTTCACATATTGACGTACTTCTAAAGGGACAGACAACCATTTAAAAATTAAAAAAAAAGATAAAAATATTTTCTAAAAATCCAATCAAACCTTAATTTATTTTTATCAAAAAAAGATTGTTCTCTAGAAGCTAACACATTTTTTAATTGAAGTCCAGCAGCACGTCGAATATAATGAGGAGAATCGACATTTGCGAGGATTGTGGCAAGTTGTTTGACATATTCAGGCTGTCAAAAGAGAATTTTTTTAGTTTTTCAAAGAAAACAGGTCAAACCTAGTCGGAAAATTCTTCGAGCGAACTAGGTTTCCAAGCTTACCCATCACACGGACGAAAAACTTTAATGTGAAGAACTCATCCTTACAAAGGAACAAGACTTTGATTACCCACCTTAACCCGACCCGAGGCCATTTTGCAAGGAAATCGGAAACCAAAAAACGAATTCGAAATCACAATAAACGATCTCCACTTATCAGTCTAATACTAAATTTTAACTGCGACTGAACCCAAATAACCCATATAAATTATTAAACCAACAAAATTTCCAGTCATTGCCTGCTGCAAAAGGGTGAGAGCATATTGTTGATCTTTCGAATCTAAAATTAAAAAAAAATAAAAAAATTCAATAAACACAAAACCTGAAGAAAAAGTTTTCTCCAAAACTTGTGAAAGTTCCATAATTCTTTTAAAAATTTTAGAAAAATATTTAAAAAACAAAAAAATAAATAGAAGTCTCAAACATTTAAAAAAATACAACAATAATTATTTAATAAATTTTATAACGGAATTATTACAACAAGCAAAAAATCACTCGATACGTGTAGCAACTAGGAATGTCACGAGCTATCACGAAATACTACCAGAACCTTTGTTCTCTTCCCGTGACATCCTTGGTAGGAACCCCCAAAAATAAAAAACAAAAATTATAAGGAAAAATAGGAAGTTAAGGAATAATTTAATAAAAAGAATGACAAAAGGAAGCCATTGTCGGTTCACAAGGACGAAAAAATAAAACTCCTTCTTTTTCACGCAAAAATACCCAACGAAAATTACCCATAAAAATAGAAATCTTCTCAAAATTCAAAAAATAAGAGTCTAATTCTACAAATAATTTGATATGTGTTCATATTTAATTAAAAATCTTCTCTTTCTTTTCAGCCTTTCCAATACCGATAGAAGCAATACATAAAAATTATAAAAAGAAAACACAAAATCAGAAAAAGCAGCCAATCCTCTTCTAATCTTTTTTCTATCATTCGCAAAGTTGTGTTTGAAAGACCAAACTAAAATTTAAAAATAAAAATGAGTCTAAAATAAAGTTAAAAAAAGTTTTTAAAAAGTTTGGGAAGAGTTACATTCAAATAAACCTCTTAAAAACAAATTAAAAATGCTTTCAAACAAAAGGATTCGAACCCACAACCTCTTTGACCTTAAACCCATAAACTAACCCACTTATTCACCGATAACATTAACCCCAAAATAATTCTGAAAAAATTTTTGAGGTCTTTAAGAATAAAATAGATATGTCAAAAAAGAAACTAAAAAAGATTTCAATCAGCAGGATTCGAACCCAAGACCCTTCTTGTCATAGACTCAGGCCTATCCCACTTGTCCAACGACAACCTCAACAAACTTTTCTAATTTAACGAATATCTAATTAAATAAATACCAATTGTCCAACATCCAAAATTTTTCTTCTAACTCCTCTAAGTTCGTGATGCTGTTCCTTCAAATTTTGTAAAGTATATTCTCCTTGCGCTAATAGTTCGTCTAATGCATTGTTTGAATATCTCAATCTATCGTTGAAATGAAGTTCTTCCCCTTCCAAGTCCAGTTTTGTATCGTTTTGTTTGCCAAATCTTGAAGACATTTTTGGGTATATTTGACAAAATTTGATAAAAATACAACTAGAATCCTAAAAAAATATAAAAAAATAAAAAAACACCTCAAAATAACAAAAAACACACCCAAAACATCCAACTACTCAAATTTATCTTTTTTGGACAACCGAAAAGTTACCACTTTGACAAAATTAATAAATTTTAAAAAGGTCATTTCAGTGCCCACTTTTGAGTGTCTCTAATCTACCAAAAGCCAGTTCAGCACCAAATTATAATTATTTCTCTACTGTGTTAAGGCGGATAAATATTATTTTAAATCCTCCTTTAAATCCTCTATTTAAATAAAATTATATTATTCTTCCAAAATATTTATTTTTTAAACAAATTCTTTCCTCTTTATTTGCTGTGCCGGAAGCACAATTCCCTTTAAATTAATTAATTTATTTTTAATTTTGTTATCCAATTTTCTCCTAATTTTCTCTCATTATTCTCCCTTTAGGCTCAGACACACTCCAACTAAGGCATCTGCCTAAAGGAAATTCAACCTTACAATTATATATTTACATGGACAAATGTTTGCGCACAACGTGGAAGGTTGTGGGGAAGTCCAACAAGTAACTAAACTGGAGGGTTGATTTAAAATTTTTTTCTTGTATTCTTCCCCTCTTTAGTCATTTTACCATCTATCCTTTTCTTCTTCAAACCCTCCCAGTTGATTTCATTCCAATATTTTTCTATCAATTTTTAGTCCTTCAGGCCTCTCAAAATTTTTTTAAATTTTTTATTGCGAGAAGGAGGCAATATCAAAACTATAGACAGTCCCCAATATTCTCTTAATTTTTAATAAAAATTAAAATCTTTTTTTGGTCATCTGACAGTATTAATAATGGGAGGAGGGATTAAAAAGCTTTTGACATAATCAACTTTATAACCTTTTTATTTTATTTTTTATTTTATTTAGATTAAAACAAGCTTATCATAAGACCTTCTAAGAAGTAAAAAAATAAAAAAATTTTAGAGAAAAAATTTTCAAGCCGAAGATAAATATTTTTTTTCATTTTTTGTTTAATAGAGTCTTGTGCCAAATAAATTTTTTTTCTCTTTTTTTTCAAAAAATTTTTTTTAAATTCATTCCATTAATTCCTTCACTTATTTTAATATAATTGAAAGACTTTTCTCCCCTTTTCCGGATTGGGATGGGCGGAAGTTGGATATTTTACACACACACAAAGTGTTTAGGGGGACTCAGTCGCCACTAGCAACCGCGCGTAAAAGACGGAGGATTATTTAAAATTGTGAAAATGAATTTATTTAGAAGCCGATAGCTTTTGAATTTATTTTGAAGACAAAATTGAAGTTAAAGAAGCCTTTGATATTTTAGTTAAATTAAAAAAGAATAAAAAAATTTTTTTATTTAAGAAGAAATTTTTTTGTTTAAAATTCTTCAAATATTTTATTTCCTGGTTATTAAAGTCTCTAAATAAATGACTCACAAATTTATTAATTTTAGTTGTTATTTTCAGTATTTTTTAATAAAATATAAAATTTATTTATCCACAAAATCAACTAAAAAAATTAATTTAAATAAAATAAACAAAAAATAATCAAGTCAGAAAAAATTAATTTTTTAGACAAGTTTAGAAGACATTTTAGACTGTTTTTGACCCTTAACTTTTTTTAGCACCCAAAATTTTTAATAAAATTATTTTTAAGTTATACAGAATTCAATTCTCTATCGATTGTACTTAAATTATTTAAATTGGTTCATCCAAAGATTAGTTATAGATTTTTGACTGAACCTAGGTTCGCGTATTCCGTCCTTAATAATTAGAAAATAATTCAAAAAAAAATTCAAGAAATTAAAAAAAATTTTTTCAAAAAACAAATAAATAATTTAGGCATATTACAATAATAAAAATACATTTTTTCGTGAATAACCCAACAGAAATAATTAAATAATTATGTAAAATCGCCGTTAGAATTACTCACAATGCACACATTTATTTCCCTCACTCCCTTCTTTTCACTGATTGGTTATAGAGAAAGCTTAAGAATAGGCCACGCCTACTTTCACTCATTCCTCTACACGCAGTTTTGTCTTTTACAGACTGAATTTTCACCGTCTTTTTCATGAAAAAAATTTTTTTTTATTTTTTTAAAACTTCACTCTACCTAAAATAATCAAAATTAAATCAAAAATCCTTTAATTTTTAAAATAAAAAAGGCAATTAAATAATCCCCCCGTTTGATCGCCTAAGCGGATTATTATTAAACAAAAGTACTTAAAAATTATTTTTATCCTCTTAACGCTTCTCTAAAATCCTTTTGTTTTCTTTAATAATCCGATTAATAAAATTGAGGAAGGAACATTTCTCAGAAACTTTAAACAATCAAAATACCTTTTCTCGACTTTTTTAAAATTATTAATTGAATTAAAGGAAAGTAAGGAGTCTCCGGAAAACATTAATTAGTCATTTCTTAAATTTCCGGAAACTTAATAAAACATTCCTCAGTTGTGTTATTGTTTTTCAAAACTTTTCCGGAAAAACATCATATAAACATTTTCAAAAACATCTATTCCGGAGTTTTAGGTAAAACGCTATAAAGAATAATTATTTTTATATGTTTTCCGGAAAACATTATTTAAACATTTTCTTAATTTTCCGCAAACAAAAAATTCTTGATGTGTTTTAGTTATTCATGTTTTTTGGAGAACATCAAGTAAACATTTATTCAATTTTTTCGGAAAACAAAAAATCTATGTTTCTGGCATTGATGTTCCGAACTTATCATTAAAACATTTTAATACAACAATTATTTCTTTATTTCTTTCCGGAAAAACATCAGCTAAACATTTATGTATTGATCTACCATTTACTAATTTAAATAAACACATTATTTTTGCTCCCCTACCTTTCCTACTTACTATCTCCCAAAACTGTCTTTTTTTCTCGATTGTTTTATCAATTCATTTTTCAATATTTGTATAATTTATTCTTGTTATTTCACTCCCGTTGTACATAATCCTCTTTTTTTTAATAATGCTCGCAACGCGTTGCCGATCGCTGCTTGGAAAACACCGATATATCGCGACATTGAAAAAAGAAAAGAATTCTGAAGTAAATTTATGTTTAGATTAGGTGTGAATCGCAAAGTTTTTTGATGAGAGAAATAATAGATTGTGGTAGTAAAATAATGATAATCCGGGAATAACGATGAGCTGTTGTTGTATTTGCTCGTGTTATTTTGAGTTTTGGCTAAATGGGCCGCGTGTGAGAAAATGAATAAATAATCATAGAAAGGAAAAAATATTTAAAGGGCAAAATAAATTTATATCGAAATTTTAAGGGACGATTGGAATTTTTTGAGAAGTTGGAAAGTAGGAATAAGGGATAAAGCTAATATGTGTTTATTACAATGCGCTATGCTTTTTCCTGAAAACACTGATTAGATAAATACATATATCTTTACAGAAAAACATCATAAACATTTTCTCAAGTTATTCCGGAAAACACAAAACAATTCTCCGGAAAACAACAAACATATGTTTTTGGCGTTAGTGTTTTTTGATTTTTCCGGAAATCATTTTAATTGAAAAAACACAAAACATCTTGTAAACATTCCCCCAAGTTTTTCCGGAAAACATAACAAATAAATCTTTATATGTTTTATGTTTGTGTTTTCGAATTTTTCCGGAAAACACTTTAATCAAAAATTGTTTTATTACACTAAACACATCATATAGACATTTTCTCAGGTTTTTCCGGAAACAAATACATGTTTTTGGCTTTAAATAATTTAAAAAATTGTTAGAAAACTTGAATATCGGTGGGAGGGGGAAAATTTTAGAATAAAAATATTTTAAATAAATATAGTAATTCAAATATTTTCTGATCTGGCATTTGCAAAACTAAATCCTTATTAAAAACGTAAATGAGAAATTTGCCTTTCTCTTTAACTGCTTTTTGATCAACCAAAAATTCAAAATTGTAGAAGAGAAAGGGAAAAGAATGAAGAAAAAATACAAATATAAATGAC
The DNA here is from genome assembly GCA_036172955.1 of Meloidogyne arenaria. Taxonomy (NCBI): domain Eukaryota; kingdom Metazoa; phylum Nematoda; class Chromadorea; order Rhabditida; family Meloidogynidae; genus Meloidogyne; species Meloidogyne arenaria. Next base: position 3,428,783 of record JARQAB010000040.1, read on the forward strand.
TCTAGTTTAACCAGACAAAATTTGAATAGGCACACATTTCAATTAGTCTAATAAAAAAATTGTGGAGTGTATGGCATTTGAGTAAATGAAAAAATTTTTGGGCGCACTACTATTTATATTTCGGCGGAAGATGGACAAAACAAGGATGAAAAATTGTAATGGCAAAGGAAAAATATTGGGGAGAAAAATAAAAAAATTGATAGGCATAACGAAAAATATAAACACACAACTTGTGTATTTTTTTTCCTTTTTGCCAAGGGAAACTTTTGAACGATAAAATAAAAACTCCTCCTACTAAAAGGTGTTTTAAATAGGGAGTTTTAGTTCGAAACAGTTTTCATTCTTTTCAGACGCAAACATGGATTTTTCATATATTTTTATATTGTAGTATGTTTTCCGGAAAAAAATAAACAATAGAAATATAGTTTTTAGATGTTTTCCCAAGATGAAATAATAAAAGTTTTCCGGAAAAATATTTGTGAATAAAAGTCTTAGATGTTTTTCCAGAACGAATGGAAAATTAAATATTTTCCGGAAAACGATGAAAAATACATAAATGTATCCTCCGGAAGGATTAAAAATTAAAAGTTTTCGGAAAAATATTTGAAATAAATTTAGATTTTTTTCCAAACAAATAAAACAATGTTTAGAGTTTTTCCGGAAAGAGTTTGACTTTGTATTTTTCAAAACAAGTTATAATTCATAAAAATTTTAAATTATTTTCAGGTTTATACATATATTCCTTAATTTTATTAAATAATTTTTTCTTCTGACTTAACTCCTCTGACTTAAATCTTCTGACTTAAATCTTCTGACTTAAAATGCTTGGTTGGTTAAAATAAATTTAATCTTTTCCGGAAACAATACTTGATTTTTTTCAAATAATGTTTTAAATACGCTTTCTGAACATATTAAAACAATGTTTAAATAAGCTTTCCGGAAATTTGTCTACTATAATCCTTGTTGTAATAAAAGTGTAATGTTTCTATTTTAAGCCGCCGATGATTTGACTTTCAGTGGTGTTACAACTCAGCAACAACAACAATCTGCTTTTGCTGCTGCTGCTGCTTATTTCAATGCTTCTAATGTTGTTGATGTTTCTGGAGGATGTAAAAATTTTTTTTATATTTTCAACCAAAATTTATTTATTTTTAAGCTATCCAGCCTAGAAAGAATAGACGAGAAAGGACTACTTTTACTCGTGCTCAACTTGATGTTTTGGAAGACCAATTTAGCCAGTCCCCATATCCTGATGTTTATTTGAGAGAACAAATAGCTACTAGAATTCAACTACAAGAATCTAGAATTCAGGTTCAGCTGCTAAAAAATTTTTTTAATTTTTTGTTTTCCGCTCTTAGCTGACCTTAAGAAAATTGAGAATATTAAAAATATATAAAATAATAAATATCCTTTGAAATTAAATATTCTTAGCGAACGGATATCCCCTAGGAAAGATTTAGAAAAGTTTAGAAAGAAAAATTAAAATTGGTTTATATTTCTTATTATTTTGGGGTAATTCAGAAAAATATTAAAATCAAATATTTTTGTTTTTATGGATCCAAAAATACTGATTAGATGTTTGGAAGTAATTTATTTAGATGTTTTTCCGGAAAAATAATTATAGATGATTTAATGCGGTCTATTTAATTCCGGAAGAACATTTACATTTGGAAATGTTTCCGGAAAAAATAGAAATAATTTTACATGTCTTCCGGAAAATCAAATAATGTCTAGATGTTTGGAAATAAAATAAATCAGATGTTTTCCCGGAAATTAATTAGATGATTTATTGATGCCTTTATATTCCGAAAATCTGCGAATAGAGGTTTCCGGAAAAGATAATAATGTTTAGATTTTGGAAATAAAATAAATCAGATGTTTTTACGGAAGAATAATTCGATGTTTTGTTTATACACTTAATATTCCGGAAACATTTATATCTAGAAATAGATGTTTCCGGAAAAGATAATATTGCTTAGATATTAGAAAATACTAATATCAGTAGATGTTTCTCGGAAAATACTCCTAAAATTAATCTTTTATAACTTTCAGGTTTGGTTCAAAAATCGAAGGGCTAAGGCAAGTTTAATTTTTTAATTTTCCCAAAATATAAACTTTAAATAATTATAGCAACGTCAACAAGACAAACAAACAAAGCCACACAAACCTCAAACTGTTGCTGCGATGAAAACTGCTCGTATTGCAGCAGCACAACAAGCAGCAGTTTCACAAAATGGAAATTTAAATGGACATTCAATTTCTTTAAAAAATGGTGGTGAGCGTAAAAGAGCTAGTAATAGAAGTTTAAATTATGTTGGTAAATTTGAACCTCATGAAGAAGGTGTTGGTTTGATTAATAATTTTGTTGGAATGGGGAATGAAAGTAGAAGTGAACCTGAATCTGGAGGGTAAATGAATTTATTTTTTATTCTCAAAAAAAAAATTTTTTTTAAAGAACACCACTTCAATCAACTAATCAACAACAACAAATCAAATTAGAATTATTTAACAATTCTAATAATTCTAATTCGATTTTAAATGCCTCCAAATTTTTTGGAGTAGTTCCTCAACATTCTCCACCACCTTATAATCATCAATTTAATTTATTTGGAAATCCTTTCTTTCAAGTACATAATTTTAAAAATTAATTTTAAATGTTTTCCGTATTAGTTTAATTAATTCTTTTAAAATATCTAAACATTGTTTTGCCTTTTTCTGTGATTCTAAATATTTAGTTTTCCGGAAAACAAGTAAAACTTTCTGAAAAACATCTAAACTTTATTACGTTTCCGGAACATACTAACAATGAACAATTTATATTTTCCGGAAATAATATATATTTGATTAATACTGCTTCCGGAAAAACATCTAAACTTCCTTTTCTTTTCCGGAACGCATTTAAAACATTTTCTATTTTCCGGAAAACAATATATAAACATGGTTTTAATACTTTTCCGGAAAAACATTTTTCTCTTTTTAGCGTCATTATGGACAAATAACTAATAATGACAATTCAACACAACAAGTTGAGATAAAAAATGAAAATGTTTTGGGGTTTGGAAACATAACGGCAACACCGACATCTTTCTCTCCACAACCAACAATTAAAAATAAACAACAAAATTCATCAGAAATAACTGAAGAATTAACTAAAATATTAAATGAACAAAAAAATAATACAGCAATAACAACAACAAATTTACCTCTACCACAAATTTTTAATTCTTTAGAATCTACTACTAACTTACAAAATTGTTGGCAAATGGATGCGTTAACAAATGGAATAGGTAAATAAATTTTTCTGGGAAATTTTAAAAGAAAAATATTAACAAAACTTTAAAAAGTTAAATTTTATTTTGAGCCATTTTTGATAGATATCTACGTATCTATGGGTCACCCCAACTTACTGGTCAACTTACTTTAGAAATTAACTTTCTGTTGGCCCTGGAGGTCACTTAAAATATTTGGGCAAATAAATTAGATTCAAGATCAACCGTCTTCTGTCACTTAATCCCCCTTAATCCCATCACATCCACTTTAATCCGCCCACATCTATCGATATCCCTCCTAATTACCATAAATTACCACCTTTATCGGCCCAAATTTTGGAGTTGACCTCCTGGGTTGATCCCACATTTGTACCCTAAATTTTTACCTGTTCAAATATATATTTTTAAATTGACATAGGTTATATGCCATCATACCCAACAACTAATTTGGCAGCATCTTCCTCTACGGTGTCAGACTTTGCCTTTCCCGCAACTATGACATATCCACCAGCTTGTTTAAATATGGAGCAACAAACTCCAAAATTAACAGCTTCATCATTATATTCTTATGACACTTCTTGTGTTGCTGCACTTTATGGGACACCATTTATAAATGACTCCTATTCTATTAATCAAGGCAGCAACCAACAACAACAATATTTTAATTAATTTTAGAATTTAATAGAAAATGTTTTTTTTTAATATTTTAATTTTTTTTCACATGTTTTTAAAATACAGACTTGGTTGTCAATTCCCATCCTATTTCCTCTAAGTTTTTCGATATTCACCTTAATCCACCGATATCCATCATAGTCTCATAAAATCCATTTATATCCACCGATATCCCTATTGATGTCCCTCAATAACTCTAAAACTCGGGAAATTTTCGGATTTTGATCCGGAAAATTCGTTCCGGTTACCAAATATGTACTTGGAAATTTGATAATATTTTTACATAAAAATTAAAAAAAATTTTTTCAGAACGTATATCCCAGGATTACTGACGATATCTGAGGATTTGGGGCATCATATCCGTATCCATCCCTTTCCGTCCGATTTTTGGGAAAAACATATCCGTTGGTACGTTGAAATTATCCGCACTGCAAGTCTGTTGTTTATAAATTCTTTTTTGAGCTTTTTTTTTTACAATTTTTATACAGATTGTAAAATATTAAATAAATAATGTACTCATATTTTAGAAATTTTATAAAATTTATATAGTTAATTAAATGTTTTTTTTTTAATTTTTTGTAGTAAAATTTTTAAAATTGCTCGAATAGGAAAGGAAAATTTAATTTAATTTTTGACATAGGGTAAAATGGAGGAAAAAATTCCTTTCGGATAGTGCCAAATGTTTTATATCATTTAGCTACGAAAAATAATTTTATACCGAATAAATGCTAAAAATGTAGTGAATAAAGAAATTCGGGAATTTTTTTTCAACATTTCAGTCAATAAATTTGAAAAAAGGCGTTGACTAAACTAATACAAATTTTTTAATCTTTTTAAACCAGTGCTTTTCATACATCTCTCATTATCCGATTCTCAATGATTATCTTAATAAAAATATAAATTAATTATAATTTTTATATACACATAACAGGATGTCTCGGGTCGATAAAAAAGTCAGTTCGGATTTTGTGTCGGGTTTTAAAATTTCCTCGGGTCGAAAAAAGTTCGGGTAACCCGAGACATCCCTGATACGTAAATTAATTTCTATTGAAAAATACCTATATTAATTTAACAAATTTAATTACCCTCTTCATTGTCTCCATCAGCCCTGTCAATAAAATGGAACAAGCGTGGGCGTCGAAGATGAGGATTAGAAAATTCCGAAGGATCAACATCAGGACCGTAGCCATAATGACGATATAGACGATGTAAATGTTGTGTAATCCCCTCGTTATGTCCTTGATTCAGAATAAAATCAGTTGGCATCACACCATGATCCGATTCTCAATGATTATCCACATTTTGGGCTGGAATTGCATTAGGATGAACATTTGGATGTTGCATTCGGTGAATATTAGGCTGCCCATGGTGTTGTTCCATTTTAATATTCTGTTGCCCGGTATGGTCTACACAATTATAAAAATTAATTTAATATTGTTTATTCAAATTTGAAGACGATATCATGTAAAATAAATGGTTATCCACAACTTATGGGGAAATTCCTGGCCCTTATCAATTTTGGTACCAATCTCATTAGCTCGATGAGTGGAACCGTTTAATACTAAATTTGGTAAGATTGGGAAAACTTGAGGCAGGTTATGGCTTTGCGCCGTTAAGGCCGTGCGTCGTTTTGGGCGTGTACTGAGCAAAATAAAAAATAAAACTTGCCGCCTCCTAGAGGATTTAAAGTATTTTTAATCACTTTAAGTCTTTTTATAAATGCTAATTGAGTTTGTTCATTTCTCTGCCTCATAGCAGGATCCAAACTATCGTGTTGTCGTTTAAGTTCATCAAGTTTAGCACGTAATCTATAGTCCTCTTGAATTAAATTTATCTCTTGAGGAGACAGATTACCTTTAAATTAATTAAATTAATTATTTTATTCATTTCATATAATGCTTGAAAGTGATTTGAAGTCTATTACCTGCAACCTGAATTGGGGCTCCAAGCAGGTGAACTACAGGGTTTCCTTGCCCATCAAGAGAATACTGCAGCTTCTCTGGAGGATCTAACTAAATTTAAAATTTTATATTTGGTGTCTAATTTAAGCGAATATAATAATTAAACGAATTAAGAAAAATTATACATCATTTCTTTGCCCAGAGGTTTGTCCATGTTCCACTTCAAACGAAAATTTAAGTTGGAGAATAACGAAAAACAAGGCAATTTTTTTCATAATTTATTTAAAAAAATAAAAAGTTTGACGGTGAAATATACAATTTGGCAGAAATTGGGCAACAATTTTGGGCAGCACCCTATTGAATTTGGGCAGCTTTTAAAATTTTTCGGTAACGATCTTGGGATACTCTGAAAATCCATTCACGTCTAAACATCAGACTTGGTAATGGACATGTATGTTGGTATCGATATTCATGGAGGATACAGCCGGATATCCGTAGGCAGGCCCGTAGCCAGGATTTTTTTTCGGGGGGGGGGACAAGAGGGGAAAATTTTTTTGCGCCCAATTTTTGGCGCCGAAGGCGCCAAAAATTTTTATTTTCAGCGCCGCAGGCAAAAATTTTGAGAATTTTAGAAGGCCGTAGGCCAAAAAAATTCACCTTTTCAGCGCCGCAGGCGAAAATTTTTTGAATTTTGGAGATCAAGAAGCCAGATTTCTTCTATTTTCAGCGCCGCAGGCGAAAATTTTTTGAATTTTGGAGATCAAGAAGCCAGATTTCTTCTATTTTCAGCGCCGCAGGCGAAAATTTTTTGAATTTCAGAGGCCGTAGACCAAAAAAATTCACTTTTCTCCCCCAAACCCTTCCGCAAAATTTTCCATTTCCCCATTTCGGGGGGGGGGGGGGGGGGGGCGCCCAATCCCCCCCCCTTCCCCCCCCCCTGGCTACGGGCCTGTCCGTAGGCATTTTAGCTTATCTGTATCCATTACCAAGGCAGCTAAACATCATGACTATATTTACTCTATAACTATAAAGGTGAATTTATTCCTTGCCCGGAGTAGGGCTAATCTCTCGGATTTTTGATAAACGCAAAAACAACAAAATCGTTGCATCTGTGTCTAGAGCAAAAATATGGAGCCCTCTCCCTCCCAATAAAAAGCCTAATAGCTTAAAAGTCTCAGTTTTTATGCATTATAGAAACATTCAAACACTCTAAACGGCAACAGAATTATTTGAATATTAATTAGATTATTAATTAAATTAGGTATCTATTAATTATTGCTTTTACACGTTTAAATAATATAAAAATGAAGAGGAAGGAAAGTGAAGGAGGAGGGGAGATGAAGCAAGGGGGGAGAGAGGGAAGGGAGGGAGGGAGCTTGTTGTAAAGGGTAAGAAAATTCAATATTGAATTTTCAATATTGAAAATTTTAAATGCAGGAAGGAAAATATTGAAATAGAAAGGCAGACATTTAGAGGAAAATGCTAGAGCTTAACCGGAAGTTCCGGTTCCGGCGTTTTGTTTGGATCCGGTTCCTGCTCCGTTTTATAAATCGGTTCCGGCAAACCGGATCGCTTTTTTACACCCCTAAGGATTTTTTCAATATAGACTAGCCTTGCAATATTCCCCCCGGTTGTCCTTGCAATATTCTCAAAATTTTTGCCTGCGGTTGAATGGTATAATGGTATACGAAGTTGAATGGTATATCGGAAGATTTGGATGGATTAAGGTGGATTTTGATTTATCTCGTGTGATTTCAAGAGGTCACAGGTAATATTGAGGGATTGAGTGGTGTAGGGTAGATATCAGGGATCGGATATCTGGGGATTTCGCCTTCCAAAACTTGGATTCGCCTTCCAAAAAAAACTTCTCACTTGGCCTTCCGAAATTCACAAAATCATATTTTTTTACTCATATTTTAGAAATTTTATAAAATTTATATAGTTAATTAGGTAAATGTTTTTAATTTTTTTGTAGTAAAAATTTGAAATTTAAAAATATGTGGATAATAAAAAAGACTAAAAAATTTTTTCTAAAATTTTGTGGACAAAACAGAATTTTAAAATAGCTAGATTCTTCATTTAGCGAGTCCTCTTTGTCGTTGTCTCCACAAATCCTGTTGTTGTTGATGTCTCATACTGCCAGCCAAAGCCTGATAAAAACATCATTTTATTAAAATAAAAATTAGATTAAAAAAGAATTTTTTCAATCCACCAACCGCTGACATCGCAGTAAGCGCTCCAGCCGCTGCGATGGAAGGTACAACACTTACAACACCTCTCTTATTTCTAATTATTTGTTGTTGTCTTCGCATTTCTTGTTGTTGTTGTTGGTGGTGTCTTAGACTGTTAGTCAAAATAGCCTGGGATTAAAAATTATTTTATTAAATTAAAAAAAGATTTTTTTCAGCCACCAACCGCCGTCATAGCTGTCATGGAAGGTACAACACTTCTCTTATTTCGAATTATTTGATGATTTCGGTGTTTATGGTGTCTTTTATTCCTTTTTTCCTTATTTTGTTCAACTTCCCTCATTTTTTCTTCTTTTTTAGGCTCCTCAACCTTTTTATCAGACTTTTTATCCTCCAATTCATCTACTTTAGCCAATACTTGTATAGCTCCTTTATTCCTGTCTTCTTCATTTTTGGATTTTTTACGTTTAGCTGATTCAGAAATTTCACAGAATAAAAGTAAAACAACAAAGAAAATTAAAATATTAAAGGTTTTCATTAAATTGTGTTGCTTAACACTAGAGTAAATTAAAAATATATGTGGAGGTAGAATTACAAACTCGAAAAAAATATGTGTAAATAAGTACAAATTGTAAAACTTTAAAGTAAAACTTGAAAAAGAAACTACAAATTGTAAAACTTGAACGAATAGAATAAACTACAAATTGTAAAAACTTAATAAAACTTAAGCGAACGCCAATTACAATTTGTAAAAATAAAACTTAAAACTTGAAAAAGAAACTACAAATTGTAAAACTTGAACGAATAGAATAAACTACAAATTGTAAAAACTTAATAAAACTTAAGCGAACGCCAATTACAATTTGTAAAAATAAAACTTAAAACTTGAAAAAGAAACTACAAATTGTAAAACTTGAACGAATAGAATAAACTACAAATTGTAAAAACTTAATAAAACTTAAGCGAACGCCAATTACAATTTGTAAAAATAAAACTTAAAACTTGAAAAAATAAAGTTTAAAATTACAAATTATAAAACTTAAATATAAATATGCTTCTTATGAATAAATAAATTATCATGTGTGTTAGGCAATGACAAATGTTAGGTACTTTTCTAAAAATTGAAAACTGATAAGAAAAAAAATTTTTTTGGAGATTATTTTATTTTTAAGATAGAGAGTTTGCTAGTACATATAATATTTTCTGTTATTCTTAAAAATAGTGTTGAAAGCCAATATTTTAATAAATAATTTAATAAAAGTGTGCTTGTTAAAAAAAGAAAATGAGAAGCAAAATAAATGAGTGAGGAAAAAAAATAAAATTAAGTAAGCGAAAAATAGTTCTCACGCACTTAGGGAAAATAGAAAGCTTTTCTTGTCTAAAAGAATTTTTATTTTTTTGATATTTTGGAGAGACAAAAAGCTGTCACCAAATGAAAAATAAAAAGTGGAAAAGTGTTCTTCGTTATGAGCTGCCAAGGGAACTGGAACGGCATATATATATCCAATTAGTCTTCCTAGCTGGCATAAAAATGATAAAAAGGAGGAAGTAAAAAAAAGAACTAACTAACTAGAGAGAAAAATCAATGTTTCAAAAATTTTGTTTAAAAAAATTGAAAATAGTTTTTGAAAAAAATATATTTTGTGAAGAGGAAGAAGTATTTTAAGGGGATTTAAAAAAGTATATTTTTAAAGAAATAATTCTAAAAAAATTTTTGTGAGGAAGAAAAATAAATTTTAAGAATAAATATAAAAATTATCGATAAATTTATTCAAATTAAAAATACAAATATTATTTAAAAATAATTTTTTTAATTTTAATATTTATAACACCGGGTATAATTAATTAAAAAATTATTATCTCCATAATTTCAACTTCTAATTCATTTTGCCAAAACAACATTATTATTATTAGAATTATTCCCATTAATTCCAACAACCACATTATTTTCATTATTTAAACAATAATCCACTTTATTTCCAAATTTTGAATAGAAGGTAACATTACATTTTTGTTTACGTCCAGTCCTTTGATCAAAAGCTTGGCAATGAGTAAAAGGAGGAATATACAAATGGAGAGTAATTGCTGGGTCTGAATGTGAAGGGTTCTCCATTCTGTGCAGTCCAATTTTATCTTAAAAAGTTAAAATTCTGATTTTTAAAATTTTAATATCAGAATTTGTAATTGTAATTTTGTTCTGATATTTATTTTTAAAGTTTATTACAAATTGTAAATATGTAGAAATAAAATCAGAAATTAAACTTGAATTTATTTTAAGTTTTACTTGAAAAATCAGAATTAGAAATTGTAATAAAAATAAAACCTAAAATAAGTTCAAGTTTTATTTTTCTATTACAATTTGTAATTCTGATTTTAATTCTGATTTTATTCTTCAAGTTTTATTTCTGATTTTTATTCCTTCTTTACAATTTGTAATTCTGATTTTAATTCTGATTTTATTCTTCAAGTTTTATTTCTGATTTTTATTCCTTCTTTACAATTTGTAATTCTGATTTTCAGAATTACAATACTATGTACTCTCCAATTCTGATTTTTTAAAATTCTAACCGCTTATGTAAGAAACTCCATTCAATTTGTAAAGTTGATTTCCACTTTCAATTAAAGGGCGGCCACTTCCTTCACAATTCTGATTTTCATCATTTGTATTATCTTCTGTAGGCCATTCAAAACGTGTTTCTAATAAATTTCCTTGCAGAACTTTAACAAAACAATGCGCGTCTGTGTGGTCGTGAATACTTTTTTAGAATAAATAATTTTTTTTATTTTTAATAGTTAATTCACCTCGATCCCATACCAGGGCCCCAACACAAAACCATTAAATTGTATTTTCCATTGCCTACATCTACCAGATTGCGTGTATATCTTTAAATAAATTTTTCAAAATAAATTCTTTTAATTAAAAAAATTTTTTTAATTCAAAAAAAATTTTAGATTTCAGTTTCTTCAGAAATTTTTTCAGAAGAATTTTTCAAAAAAATTTTATTTTCTAAAACAAACTTGTGAGGATCAAAAAGCGCAAATTTATTCCAATCCTTAGGGTTACTTTTATATTCCTCCAAAACTCGTCTCACTTCTTCAGTGTTAATTAAATCCTCATTAAATATATTGCGAATATCGTTAATAAGTTTATTCATTTTTAAATAATCTTTTTAAAATTAAATATTAATTTTATTTTTTATATTTTTAACTAGAAATATTTTAATAAATTAATTGGAATTTAAATAATCATGCCTTTTTGCTCATTTTTTATTCTATCCCTTATCAATCACGAGGAATTTTATAAAATTAAAAAAATTATTTTAATAATCATTCTCCTTTTTGTAATTAAATATAGGGTAATAGAAAACTTTGTTTGAAAGAATTAAAAATAATTAAAAATAATTCTGAATGATTAAATCAGAATTACAAATTGTAAAAACTTCAATCAGAATTATCATTTTATTTATAAACTACAAAATCAGAACTACAAATTGTAAAATCTTTAATAATCAGAATTATTATAATTTACAAAATCAGAGTTATTTAATTGTAAAAATCAGAAATAGAATTATTTAACTTAAAGAAAATCAGAATTTAATAAAATCAGAATTAATTCTACAAATGTATTTATGCCAGTAACAAATTCTGATTTTAATTAGAAATATTATTTAAGGGTGATATTTATTTTATTCATGCTGAAGTCTAAGAAAAAAATTTAACTGATTCATCAATTTATACAATATTTAAATAATTTACCAACACCTTAAAATAATATTTAATTAGTAAATAAAAGTAATAAATTTAAAAAATATGGACGGCCAGAGTCTTCGCAGTTAATCACGCGCATTCATCAAACCAACAAACTTCTCGTTGATTATGTCAATAAAACGTGAGGAAATTTTTTAGCATCTCAAGAAATTTATTAAACAAAAACCTTTAATATTTATTTTAAAAAATAGAAGGAAAAGAAAATAATTAATTAATTAACATATTTATTCTAATAGACGCCAATTGAATCAATGGGAGGGGCAATGAGAGGGGCGTTAATTAGAATAAATTTAAAAAATTTTTAATAAAAATAAAATAATAAAATGGCTTAATTTATACAACAAACAAAAAGTATTCTTTAAAAAAATTAATTTTTTCTTCATTCTCCACCCAATAAATTAATTAGTTGTTGTTGGAAGATTCAATTTTTTATTATTTTTCGAATTCCAACGGCCAACTAAACTTTTTCTTGTTTGTGTAGAAGATATCTTGGGTATAGGTATAAATTGTTCTGTACATAATTTTTTTGCTTCTAATATTTCTGTTTCATTAAGGGTGTATAGAAGAGTTTTGCTGTTGCTGTGGTCACGCCTTTTTCTGAGAGATTCTGAAATTTTTAATAAAAATAATTCTGATGTTAGGTAATAATATTAATTGTAATCAGAATTTACAATTTGTAATTCTGATTTTTATTATTATTTACAATTCTGATTTTAATTTTATAAAATAATTCTGACATGAATTCTGATTTTTAATAATTTTTAATCCTTATAAAATTCTGATTGCAATTAATTATTTACAATTTTTAATTCTGGTTTTTTGTTATTCTGGTCTTTTTAAGTGCAATTCTGGTTTTTTAATATTAGTTCTGATTTTTTAATTCCTATATTAATTCTGATTTTTTTAATAATTAAAATTCTGATTTAGATACCTATGTATTAACTAATATTGTAAAATTCTGATTGTAATTATTTATTTACAATTTGTAATTCTGATTTTTTCTTTTTTTCTAATTAAAACAATAACACACCTTCTTTAATTAAAATTATCCCTTTTTGTCCATCACTTCTAATAATTCTTAATTCTTTCCCTGGAGCCACTCCAGCATTTTCTGCAAGGGAAAATTCGCAAAATAGTTTTTGTTCAAATCGGGAACGGCGAAAAATATTGCAACTAAAAATCTTTCCATAAGGGCGAATTAAAGCTTGTGCCATGCAGAGACTGTCTAGAGCTTCAATTAAATTAATTAAAAATTAAAAACAAAAAATATTTTTTTCAACCTTTTCCAATAATTTTAAATTGTTCAACAGAAGGTTTTGAAGTTTTAAAATGATGAGGCCTGCTTAGAACAACGTAAATACCAGCTAGAACAACTACAAGGAGTGCAAGGCAACATATTGAACCTCGAAGAATGTCTCCCTTTCGACTTCCTAAAAATTTAAGAAAATCAGAATTTTCAGAGAAATCAGAATTTTAGGAAAATCAGAATTAGAAAAATCAGAATTTTCAGAATTTCCAGAAATCTGGAAAATCAGAATTTTTTATTCAGAATTTGATTATATTTTTTCTTTTTAATTAAATTGAGCATAAATTATACGAACAATAATAATAAATCTTTTTAAAAAAAACTAACTATAGATTTTAAATAAAAATATCCTTAACAGTTGGATTAAAAAGAAAGAATTAATTTAATTGAAATCCTTTTTTTTTTAAATTTTTTTAGAAAAAAGTCACGTTGTTTTTATTATCCAGAAAACCCTAAATATCAACTTGTTTGTTAGAGGAAAACAATATTCTTGTAAATGTTTACAAATAGTTTTGATTTATTTGCGTCATTAAAATTATTATTGTTAAACGTACTATTTATTTATAGCTGCATATTTTTGTTTTAAAAATTCTGAACTTCAAATTCTGATTTTTAATTCTGATTTTAAAAACGTTTGCAATTCTATTTTAAATTCTGATATTTAATTGCAATTTGTAATTCTGATTTATAATTTTAATTCTGATTTTTTAAATTGAAATTACAATTTGTAATTCTGGTTTGAAATTATGAATTTTAGTCCTGATTTTTTAATGCGATATTAATTCTGATTAAATCAGAATTACAATAGGTAATTTGTAGTTCTGATTCTGATTTTTTAAATTGAAATTACAATTTGTAATTCTGATTCTGATTTTTTAAATTGAAATTACAATTTGTAATTCTGATTCTGATTTTTTAAATTGAAATTACAATTTGTAATTCTGATTCTGATTTTTTAAATTGAAATTACAATTTGTAATTCTGATTTTTAATTAAATATTTAATTACTATTTTTCCTTCTCCTCTCCTCTGCTTCTTCATCAACAATATTTGCCAACCTCTGAGTTAATTTATCACTAATTTTGGGTGTTGTAGTTGGTTGTTGTAATGCCATTCTTTCTACATGTTCCCTCATTTTCCCCAAATCTCTTTTTAATTTTCCAATTTCAGCTTCTTGTTCTCTAATTAATTCTGATTGGACTTGTACTCTTTGGGAGATTTCCATCCCTCCACAATTCTCTCCAATTAAACTTGTAGTTGTTGACCCCCCAAAAGGTGAGCGACATTCTACCACTGCTTGCTCGTAACTTGGAGGTGGTATAGGGGCATCTACAAAATGGACATGCATTTTTTTGATGAAAATTTTTTTGAGGAAGATAATTAATTAATAGAGGATGTTATTTAATTGATAAACTGAAATTTAAAATTTTTAAACATAAAAATAATAATTTTGGTAATTAATTAAGAAATTAAAAATTAGACAAAAAATATTAGAACAACTAGAATTATAATTAGAAGTAAAGTTATGTAAGGACGATTCACCTGGCAGCATTTAAAGCGCTTAGGCGGGGGTTAAACGATCATAAAAGGGAATTGAGATTAGTCGATGCCCCGGTAGCTCAGCTCCCATGAGCCTAGCAATAACTTCAATGAGGTCGCACGTTCGAATTCTGCCCAGTGGCTAAACTTTTGCTAAACTCTTTCTATTACAACTAAAATTACAATCAGAATATTGAAATAAAAAACAAAATTATTCCCAAAAAATTACAACATTTTAAATAAATCAAATTTAAATTAACAATATAATAAAATCAAAATTAAATTGTTTGAATGTATAATGGCAATAAAATTAACAATAAAATTAAAAAGCTAAAAGGACAGATTCTTTGATCAGCCGACACTTAAAGAAAGTATTTAATAATAAAATTTTATTAGGGCTAGAAAATCTTGAGAAAAAAATTATCAACTTTATTTATTTTAAAAAATAGCCACAAAGTGTAATTAAAGCCAAAAATAGCTCGGAAATGATTTTTTAAAGTCTCCGGAAATTGTATAAAATTCAGAACTTCCCCCTCCCCCTCCTTCATATCAGTTGTCTGCTCTATTAAATTTATAATCATTTTATTGTTCCTCTATTAAGTTTAGCTTGCAAAAAAATAATTTTCTTGCAAACTTTTTTTGCAAAAAAAAAATAAAAAATGACAACAGCAACGGCGACAATGAACACTAAAAATAAGGAGAAAAATAAAGAAAATGAAATCCTTCTAACTGATCCTCTCCTTTCAATTTTCTTTTTCCCTCCAGTTTTATTTTTGGCCAAGTTTGGTGGCCAATCTCCGCCCTTTCTATTTTTTATTTTACTCAAGGAATCAATTGAGAAGAGAATAAATACCTAAAATATCAACTATTGAAGGATCAAAACTTGGAATTGTAAAACTTTAAAATTAAATGTTTAAATGTACAAACCATGTTGAATTATTAAAAAAGAGTTTTTAATTTAATAATTGTAATTATCAAGTTTGTATTACAATAATAATTGTAATTATAAATAAGTTGGATTATCAGAAATTGTAATTATTTATAAAAAAGTTTTACAATTTGTAATTAATTAAAGAATGCAACTTAGAAAATACAATTACAAATCCAGGTTGAATTATTAAAAAAGTTTTACAATTGTAATTGTTAAGTTTTATTATCTTTTTATTGAAATCCTTGTAACAAGTTTTACAATTTGTAATTAATAAAACTTTTTTATTTACAAGTACAAATCCAAGTTTTAAAAAACAGACAAAGTTTTGTAATTTTACTTAATTAATTGTAATAACCAGACATGTTTGTAATGATCACTTGGGTGTCGTATCTATTTATCTGTTAAATCCTTTCTTTAATATCCCTCATAAAAAAATAAATAAAAATATAAAAGAAGAGTTTTCTCTCAATCTCATTTATTTAAAGTCGTCATCACCACCCTCTCTTTGACAAATGGTTAAATATCCAAAAACTATACTTACTCTCCAAGCTTTTCCTTCCCCAAAACCTTCCCAATGTTCTCCCTAAAAATAAATAAATATATTTTTATTTATCCTCCCTCACACAACAATAATAATAAAAGCGCCTAATGACGTCAATTCTCTTTTTTAATAGTTTTAAACTGCTAAAGTTTTATTGCAAAAAGAAGAAAATTTTTACAAAAATCTTTTTTTAACAAGCTAAATTAAACTAAACTACTCAAAATGACTGACAGATATTGGAGTGAGGGAGAAGAAGGGAATTTTGGAAAAATATTTAAAAATAATAATTTTTTAATAAATTGAATTTTAAAAATATTAATTATTGTGTGGAATAAAAATTTTAATTTAAATTCAAGTTTGTGTAGGCAGTAATATAGGTATTGTAAATTCTAGAGCTAGCGTTGTGTTAAATTTTTGGTTTATTAAATTTATGTGTGTTTATAAAATTTAGACTAAAATCCAGACTAATTTCCGGGGAACGGGGATGTTGGGGATTGGGGTTGAAAAATGGTCTGGAAAACATCGTCGGGCGTGTTGGGGACCAACTCTTCTAAATTCAGTTAATAATTAAAATAATTCAAATAATATTTACCTTTTTAAAATTTAATTCCTCGTAATTTAATATCTAAACTTCCTCTCTTTTAAATTTCAAATCCTTGTATATCCATTTATTGATGTACTCATACCAAAAAATATTTTTATTCATTTAATAAATGGATAATAAAATTAATATTAATAGAGAATTTAATGCAGCTATTCGAATACAGGCAAGTACTTACCAACTTTTTTAAATTACAATTGTAAATAAAGGTTTTTGCAATTTCAAGTTTTAAATTAAAGGTTTACATTAAAGGTTACTATGTTTTCAAGTTCTAAGTTTATTTAATTTAATAAAAAAATAAACTTAAGATTCTAAGTTTTACAAAGACTAAGTTTTATAATTAAGTTTTTACTCTAAGTTTTAATTTTAGGTTTTATAATTCCAAGTTTATTTAATTTTAATTCCAAGTTTAATTTTACAATTAAGTTTTAATTAATGTTTATTTACAATTCCAAGTTTTAAATTTAAGTTTTACAATTCTATTTTTAAAATTCCAAGTTTATTTAAATTTACACTTGCAAGTTTTACAATTACTTAAAAATAATTGTAAAATAATCTCAATTTCAGAATTTTATGCGCAAAGCAGTCGAATTAAGACGAGCACAAAAACAACGAGATAAAGCTGCAAGCAAAATTCAAGTTTATATTTTCTTTTACAATTCTAGTTCTTAATTAATTTAAAGGCTATAGTTAGAGGCTTTTTGGCTAGGCAACACTTAAAGAAATGTTTACATGCAGCTGTAGTTATACAGGCACATTTTAGAGGATTTTTGGTCAGAAAACAATTTGTTGAGGCAAAATGAGGATTTGATAAATTAAGTGAATAAATGAGGAAAAAAAATTTATTTTTTAAAATAAAATTTAAAATAAAGATTTAAGAAAGAGAATATTTAAAATTAGCTAAAATTTTGTCCAAAAAATTAAAAAAAAATAAAAAATAAATTTAGAAAAGGCCCAATATTAGTGTATAATAAATTGTAATTTTGTTTTTGACTTTGTATAATTTTTGACTCGATATTTAATTTTAATTTTTTATTGGTTGCAATTGATCCTTCCCCTTACAGAGGAGAATCCTTCTCCTTCCCCTTGCATTAGACTCTCTCTCTCTCTCTCTCCCTTTGAATTTTCCCCCAGACCCTCCACACTTGGATTTTCAGGCAATCCAATTTTTGACTAAAAATATTTTAAAAAATTTTTTGTCAGTCTAAAATTTTAAAATTAAAAATAAAAAAATAATTTTCCACTCCATTTTTGACTTTACTTTTCTCTTTTTAAACAAAAAATATATAATTTTTTCTGTGTGAATTTTAATAATAAATTTAAATTTATTCCAACTTGTTTTTAAAAATATTTTTTCGACATATTTTTTACCTTAAATTTTTTTCACAATTCCCATCTTTCTTTGTTTGTTTATTCTCTTTTTTCCTAAAAAATAAAATAAAAAGCATCCTGTCAGGTGGGGGAATTTTTTTAGAAAGGGATGCTTTTTGCCGTGGCCAAAAATTGGAAGAAGCTCTAAAGTAGAGCCCGGCCGGAGGGGTCGGTCGATATTTTTCGATAAATATCGAAAAATATCGAATATCGAAAAATATCGAAAAAATCAAAATTTTCTCGGTCGATATTTTTTCGATAAATATCGAAAAATATCGAAACCGAAAAATATCGAAAAAAAAGTCTCGATATTTTTCGATTTTTCAAAAATTTTCTATAACCAATGAATAACACAATAGACCTAGTAGTTTAATAAGATTAAGATTGATTAAATGGGATATTGGTGGATTTGGACGGTTTAAATGTAATATCAATAGACTTGTATTTGATATCGAAGGATCATTTGGGATATAAGTGGATTTTAACTGGGGATAATGGATTTTAAGGAATTAAAGATGATATTGAAGGAAGACTGTATTGTGGATTGAGATTCAATGGTATTAAGACTATTGTGGATTTATGAGATCAGGAGGGATATCAAGGGATTTGTGGATTAAGAGGGATATCGGCGGATAAAGAGATATCAGAGGATAAAAAATCTTGGCACTTTATATCCGTTTTGATATTCATCTCTCCCAAAGCTCCGTCTTGATCCCTAGAGATTCATTTTACCCACTTAATCCTCTATAAGTTATACAAATAGTCGATTACCCCGGATATCAATAATATCCGTATTGATCCTTGGATATCTCAAATATCCCACCAAATCTTCTGATATCCCATCAAGTTACTCTTAATTCATTGAAATCTCTCTAAATCTACCGAAATCTTTCTTAATTCATATCAGTGTTAAGTACCATATACATATTATCTCACTCTCATCTCGCTTTAACAAACTAAATCGTGAATATAGAAGAAACCTTTCTCCTTTTCTGCGCCGCAGGCGAAAATTTTTTGAATTTCCGTTGGGCAAGAAGCAAAAATGCATCCTTTTTGGCGCGAAAATGTCAGATTTTTGACAAAAATGACGTTCGATATTTTTTTCGATTTTTTATTATTTGGTCGGTCGATTGTTTCGATTTTTAAATTTTGTCGGTCTATATTTTTCGATGAATATCGAAAAAATATCGAATACCGAAAAATATCGAAAAAGTCAAAATTTTGACGGTCGATATTTTTTCGATAATATCGAAAAAAAATATCGAAAAATATCGATAATTATCGATGAAAAATCGTATCGAGCCGGGCTCTACTCTAAAGCTAGCTAGTATTATGTCATGGGAAATTTTGTTAGTCTTTATATCGATCTAGCCTTTCTAAATTAAGTGAGGTCAGATGTGAAATTGAAATTTTATTGTCTCCAGTCTCAAAATTAAATTTAATACGTTGGCATTCTCAGTCTCAACCAGACTAGGACATGGATATGGATACAGATATTGTGAAAATGCCTGCGGATATCCGTCTGTATCTGTCTGTATCCGCCGTAAATATCCGGATACGGATACCAAAATCAGTATCCGTGTCCTAGTATACAGACTCAACTCCCTATATAGTGGACAGAATGACCTTAAGATGAGGAGTTCATAATTTAGAGAGTTTTACATTTTAGGAGTTAATTTAGGGAGAATTCTAAGCGTGACTATCCTAGAGGTTTCGATTCTGGTCTTGATTCTGGATAACCCAGATTTATGAACGGCACCTCGTTTAGGTCTGGTGTCTCTAATGGAGGGTTTACCTTACAAATTAAGGGGGAGGAAAGGGAGAATTCCTATAGGAGAGAGGTCACATTAGGAGGGAGTTCATTTAAAGAGTGTCACTCATCTTGAGGCAGAAGTGGGTCGGAATTCCGATTTCCGAGTTCCGACTTTTGAACTAGTTCCGATTTCTGGCTCTTCCAATTTCCGACACTTTTGACTGTTCCAACCCACCTCAGGAAGGGAGTCCAATATATGTGACAGTTCACTGTAAGGGAGGGGAGTTGCCTAATAAATAAAATTAATTAAAACCTCCCCATTTATTCCCCCCATAACCAAAAGAAATATAGGCAACTTTTCCCTTAATTTTCCCTTATTTTAGTTTCCTTCTTCAAATTTTCCATTTTAAAAGAATCTATTTTTAGCCCCCCCCCAAAATCTCTCACACCAAACGTTAAAAGACGCAAGAGAAAAAAATTTCCCCCAATTTTGTAAATTATATTCTTTGTTCTAAAAAAATTTTTTTCTTTTCTTTTAAAATATTCAAAAGACTAACTACTTTAAATTATTTTTTTGTATTTGTTTGGGAAAACATAAAAAAAGACTTGAAAATTTTTTTAAAAAATGCCGGAAGAGGAAAGAAGGTAAGAAAGAGTTTAGTCAGTCTAATGTACATATCTCAATTTCAAAAAAATTTTTTTAAACATAAAGTCGATTTAAGTGTTCCTTTTCTTGCCTTGTTATACACCTTTAAGAGTGTTCCCTTCCATTTACCTCGTTTTTCCTCAAAAAATTTTTTGAATTTTAAAATTAAAATTTAAGTTAAAAGAATACTTGGTTGTTAGTCTAATACGTAAGTATCAGAGGTAAATTGGAAATGACGAAGGCACCGGAAATTGGGGAATTCCGATTCACCTCTGGTAAATATGTCAATCCAAAAAATATTTTTCAAAAATTTTTTTTTCTGAATTTTAAGCTAAAATTCAAGATTATAAAATGGTTTCTATTAAATCTTCAACTTGGGCTATTTTATTAATTCAATTAGTTATTTCCTGCATAGCAATAATATCTTCTGTTGCCTTGGTTGTGGCACAAGCCCAATCGTTAGATTTAAATGGGTTAACTATGGGGCCAACTTTACATTCGATTTTTGTCTGTTTTTTGAGTTTTTCGCTTCTTGGAAGGTAAATTTTATTTTCTAAAATTGGTGAAACATTTTTTCATAAGAATTGCTTTTATGGTTATTCCTTAGGGTTATTCCTGACCTCATAAAATTGTTTAAAACGGACCTATAATCGTAAAATTTTCTGAGGATGTTCCCAATAGTGTTAGCTAACATCACTAAGAATTTCATATTTTTAGCTTATTTTTAAACCTATTTATAAACGTTTGAATTAATGTGATCTTGGCCTTTGACAGTATTTCACATAAAGGGATACATATTTTTAATTTTTGGCACTTGGCAAAAAAAATTTTTTTTGGAGGTTCTAAGGGTGGAGATTACTAATCTCATATTCGTTTGAATATGAAAACTAGTTAGAATTAAATATAGGACAACTGTTCTCCCAGAAAAAAAAATTTTTTTTTTGATTTTTTAATTTAAAAAAATATTAAAGAATTTCCTCATAAAATTTCATAAAATTTCAAAAATTAAATTCCAGTTCTGTATTAGCAATGTTTGGAATGCTCTCAAAAAAGCCTCTATTTTTACTTCCAATAATTTTAATTTCAATAATTATATTTATTTTCCATTCCCTATTAATTATTCAATGGATAACCTCATGGATTTTATTAAAAGAAAAAATTTATGATATAGATTTATTTATTATTATTATTGGATTTTTATTAGTTGAATTTATTTTTATTTTAGTAAGGAAGAAAATTTTTTTAAATTAATTAAAATTAATTTTTTAAGGCAATTTATTTACAAATACGTTGCTACAGAATTCTTCAATAAAAAATATTCTGATTTTTAAGTTTATTTAAAAACAAAGTTTATTTATTTACAATTGAGCAAAATAGACGAGTAAGTTTATTTGCAAGTTTTTACAATTACAAATGTAAAATTGTAAATTTAAATATTCTGATTTTAATAAAATTCTGAAAATATTCTGATTTAATATTCTGATTTAAAAATTCTTCTGATAGTTTGAAAAAGATATTCTGAAAAAAATATTCTGATTCTCATATATCAAAAAAATAAATCAGAAAAAATTCTGATTTATTAGAATTTCTGATTTTAATAAAATTCTGAAAATAAGTAGTACTGAAATAAGTCGTTTAATTAATCATGTAATTCTCTTTTTTTTACGGATATTTCTAAAAAGTTTTGATTTTTAATATACTAAAATATTTATCATTCTCTCATTTGTTTATTTTCAATTTGTTTATCCTCTCTTTATTTTTATTTCAAAAACCTTTCTATTAATTTTTCCCAAAATAATATTAAAAAATGGTCGAAAAATTAAATAAAAAATATTCTGTTAATTTTAATAATATCCCAATTAAAAACAGAAAAAATAAAATTTATTTTCTATTTATTTTATTTTTACAATTTAATTTAAGTTTGGGGCAAATGGTTCATAATGGACTTCTATTGCTTTCTTTTACTTCAGAAATGTTTAGATATTCTGAATCTAGGTAATTTAATACTCTCAAAAAATCAGAATAACTAAGAGAAAAAAATCAGAACATCAGAATAATTTCTGAAAAATCAGAATCAGAAAAAAATTTCAGAAAATCAGAACAAATCAGAAAATCAGAATAAATTAATCAGAAAAATCAGAATATCAAAAATGCCTTCAGAAAAATCAGAATACTATCCAGAATCAGAATTTAATTTACCAAAAAAACTTTCAGAATCACTCTCCAAGTTTCCCTCATTCTCAACTTGTTGTGGTCAGTAACGGTTTTAATTGCTTTTATTGGAGAAGTTAAAGAATATTTAATTATTTTAATTCCACATTTTTGCCTTTCTGTTAGTTTCCTAATTTAAATTAATTAATTAAAAAATATTTTTAGATAATTTTATTGCCCTATTATTGCCTTCTTTTTTGGATTTTTATGCTCAAAATAGCACAAATATTGGCTATTACAATTACGTTAATATTATTATTGGCAGGTTTAATATTAGAGTGGAGGAGATTTCAGAATTTGTAATTTTAAAAAATCAGAATTTGTTATTTCAGAATTTGTAATTTTAATAAATCAGAATTTGTAATTTCAGAATTTGTAATTATTTCTGTATTTGCACTTAAACTGAATTTGTCAAAATAATTTTCAGAATTTGTAATTTTTAAAAATCAGAATTTGTAATTTAGTTAGAAATACAAATTCTGGTTTTTATATATTACAAATTCTGGTTTGTTAAAAAAAATAAATCAGAATTTGAAATTTTAAAAAGACCAGAATTTGTAATTCTGGTATTTGTAAAAATTCAGAATTTGTAAAATTGAGAATTTTCAGAATTTGTAATTTTTAAAAATCAGAATTTGTAAAATAATAAATAACCAACTTAAGTTGTATTATATTAAAAAATATTAAGAAATCAGAATAAAAATGGGTATAATAAAATCAGAATAAATTTAAAACTCAACTACAAAACCAAAATAATTTAATTTAAAAATCAGAATTTTATTTTAACAACTATTTGCGCACACTTGCTAATTCCCATTATTTTAATCTTTTATTATTAACAACGTATATATAAATATTAACAAAAATTAAAAAAAAATTTTTTTAATTAATTAATATTCTTATGTCTATCTTGTTTATAATAATTGCTAGACTTATTTATAAAAATATTTTTTTATTTTAACTAGCGGAGAGACTCGCCCTTCGGGCGAGTCTCTCCGCTAGCCTAAAACTATTTCTTTTGTTCAACTATTTATCTATTGCCTGAACCATTTTCTAAACCATTTCAAGAACTTCTATCTACTAAATGCTAGAATCATTATCAAGACACTGCCAATAATCTTATCACCGTGTCCCCGAACTCTAATCTCCCCATTTGTTTGAACACTTATCTACTCAGTATCTGGAATTTTAACGACACATTGTCTGCATCTTATCTACCCGTTGGCAAAACTCTTAGCTACCCATTGTCTGAACCAATGTTTGAACTTTTATATGACCAGTGTCTGTGCTTTTATCTGCCTATTGTCTAGATCTTAGCTACCCATTGTCTTGGCTCTTAGTTACCCAGTGTTGAGTTCAGTGTTGAGTTTACCCAGTGTTGAGTTTAGTTCTTATCTACCTATGGCAAGAATCTTATCTTCCCACTTGTCTTAACTCTTATCTACCTAATGCTTGCACTCTTATTTACCCAGTGTTTGAACTCATATCTACCAAGTGTTTGTGCTTTTATCTACACCTAAACAATTAAAAACACATTGGTACAGCTCTTAGCTCCCCATTGTTTGTACTCTTATCTACCCATTTCCGGTAATTACCACTTATCTACCCGTGTGTCTGAACTCTTATCCACCCAGTGTTTGAACTCTTATCTACCCAGTGTCTGATCTTTTATCTGCACATTGACTGGATCTTTTCTTCCCAAAGACAAAACTCATATCTACCCATTGACAAAACTCTTATCTGGTCATCGTCTGGTCTCTTATCTACCCAGTGTTTGAAATCTTATCAATCCAGTCTGAGCTTTTATCTACACTTTGTCTATATCTTATCTACCCTTTGGCTCAACACTTTTCTTCCCTTTGTCTGAACTCTTATCTATCCAGTGTTTGAACTCTTAACTAATCAGAGTCTGAGCTTTTATCTACTCACTGTCTAGACCTTGGCCACACACTTATCTACCCAGTGTTTGAACTCTTAACTAACCAGAGTCTGAGCTTTTATCTACACATTGTATAGATTTTGGTCACACAGTGTCTGGGCTCTAATCTACGACCTTGGCCACAGTGTCTGGACTCTTATCTACTTACCTACTCAGTATCTGAAATTTTAACAACTCATTGTCTGGATAATCTACCCAGTGCCAAAACCCTTATCCACCCAGTGTTTGAACTCTTATTTACCCAAACAAAACGTATTTGCCCATTGCCAAAACTGTTTTCTACACCTTATATGGCTCTTACTGGGTTTTATTTACCCATTGTTTGAACTCTTATCTACCCATTGGCTAAACTCGTTTTTTTCACTGCCAGAACTCTTTTACCCATACAAAACGTATTTGCCCATTGCCAAAACTGTTATCTACACATTATCTGGCTCTTATTGGATTTTATGAACCCAAGATGGGAAAAAATTCAAGTATAAATTTAAAAAAAGCAAATGTATAGGTATGTTGGAAGTAAATTTGTTTAACTGGGATGAAAAACTTGCACAAGCACAAAGTATAAATCAAAAGTACTCTTTTCCATTAATAATGTAAATTTTAATTCTATGCCTACTTTCATCATATTTGACCTTTCCTTTCTAGTAAACAAAGAAAAAATCTTTCTTTTTGATTTGTTTTTTTCTGAATATTTTTTCTCCTTTTTTAGTTTTATTGCTTTTCTTAGTAAACGACACGCCCCTTTCTTGCATTTTCTTTTGTTACGCCAAACTGTGCTTGCGCCGGCAAAACCGGACAGACGCACAAAACTTCTAAAATTATATATAGGATATTTTAATTATCATTTCCGAGTACCCTAACAATTGTAAAAAATAATTAAAAGGAAATGGATTTAAAGTTTTATACCGGTAAAAATATTATAATTAAACATCGTGTTTATTAAAAAATTATTAAAACATAAAAAAACACAAAAAAGGACAAAGTGCATTGAGGGATAGGAAGACATATCTGGACGGACATCCGGGATTGCCGTGACAAAAATAATCTCTTGTGTGTTTATGTTGGTTCTAAAACATAAAAACTCTTTTCTTCAATAGGCAATGAATTATCTAAGGAGTGGCTTTAGATCCCAAAATTGGTAGGTAAAACTGTTGATACATTGAAATATCCCAATATTTCCGTCCCAATGTCTGTCCCCTTTTTAAAAGATATAATTTAAATTTAACTAATTAATCAGCCTCAAAACTAGCCCTCATAGACGGCGGGCAAGAGTAATATCCTTCTTCTGCTTGTATTTCATAGATTCTTTTGGGGAATAATTTCCTTCCACTAATTACAGGTTGTTGCTGTTCATTCAACAATTCTTTCTGTTCTTCTTCCAAATTTTCTTCCTTCACGGGGAATATTGGAGAATTTTTAATTAATCTATTTTTGGGTACCAAAACAATTTGTAATTCTCGAGAATGTGATGAAGATAACATTTCCCTCTCAGAACTTTTGAATATTCGAAAAAGAAAAATTCCAACGAGAAAAACTAGGAGAAATCCACAGAAGGAGAACAAAAGTAGACCCGAAGGGAATATATGCTCTTCAATATTTTCCTCAAAATTTGTTGTTGATAGTTCTGATGAGGATATAAATGATACTGGTGAACGGTCTAATGCTGTTCCTAAATAAAAATAAATTTTAATCCAATGTCTGTGAACCAATTTTCCCCTATTGACCAAAACAAGTTTTTTCTACTATGTGACCAAATGAGCTGTGACTAAATGGGTAATTTTCCTTGTTCGACATTTAGACATTTTGTTAACATTTTTGACCGAAACGAGCAATCTTTCTAATTGACCGAAGTGAGTATTTCCCCTTTCTGACCGAAGTGAGTAATTTTGAATGATTTTATGTGAGGGTTAAAATGAGAGAGATTACAGTACCCCTAAATTAATTCCTCTAATTTATCCCTTAAAAGTACTTACTGCTTCTAAAAGTATTAGCAAATTGATTGGGAGAATAAGAATATGAAGAGGAAGTAGAAGGATAATTGGCAATAATTGAAGGTCTTCTAGGTGGGTGTTGTTGAGTGTTTTGGTGTTTATTATTATTGTTGTGGTGGTGGTGACGATGTTTATGGTGTTTTTCTTTTCTTGTTTTGTTTGAGTCATCATCCCATCTGAAAATATTTGAAGTTGTATTTTTTGTGTATTTTGTATTTTTTTGTGTTTTTGTAATTTTTTGTGTTTTCTTGTGTTTTTGTGTTTTCTTGTGTTTTTTTGTATTGTTTTATGTTTTCTGTGTTTTTGTGTTTCATATTTATTTCAAAAAATACATTGCCTTAAAAGCACTTTAGCTCCTTTCGGAATAGGCCTAGAAGTTTGTGGATCAGGTAAAAGAGACCAAATAATTTTGTCGTCAGAATATCCAGCAATAGTCATTTTATTTTTTAGATAATTTTTAAAAAATATATTAAAGTAGCGAAATATTAAAAATTATCTTCTGCTTATAAAGACAAATTTTTTGAATTTAAAAAAAATTTAAAATATGACAGATAATCTTTATATATATAAATATTTATTTACATTTATTTTTGCAAAAATTTTTTAATAATGTAAAAATTATTTTTTAAAATAATGAGGGGAGAAGGAGATTAAATACTAGTATGCATAATATATTTAAATAAATATGCGCAAATTTATTTTGCACTTTTTGACGTTATTAAATAATTTTGTTTGGTGTAATGTTGATTCATTTTAAAGCAGCTAAAAGCTTTAAGGATATTGTTTAGTTGGAAAAATCCATAGAAGCTTTTGATTATCCCTTAGTGATTCCCCCTTTGTTATTTAAACAAAAAAAAATATATATATATATACCAGGGACGAGCTGACACGATTCCCGAAAATTGGAAATTCCGACGTTTTTTGGTTCGAGAATTCCCGATTCTTCGAAAGCGGTAATTTTGTTTTATTGTCGGCTCGTTTCCTGATATATACAAATAAGGAGGGTTTCATCTTTCGTCTTTCGCTTTTTAAAATCATCTTCGACAGACATACCTCTGTTGTACATATAAGACAGAACCTGACACGATAACACGTCACCATCGGCCCCACTTGATTAGACAGTTTTATTGGAAGAGCTTTATGATATCGAAATTCTAACGTAATTAGCTCAGCAAAGTCAACAGGCTGTCGAAAGTTTGAATTCTGGTCCATTAGTGTGTTTTAAAATATTTTTAGAGCAAAATTTAAAGGTAAAAATGATGGAAAATGAGAATAAATATTTAAATATTAAAAACATCCGGAAACACACATTCTTTAATCTTAAGAAAAAATATTTCAAATTTTTAAAAGAGAATGAATAACCAAAAATATTTTTAAATTGAAAGAGTATTTTTAAATAAATTGAAGAATAAAGGGAGGAATTAATATCGTTCAAACAGTGTAAAACAAAAATAATTTTTTGATTTTTTACTTTAATTTTTTTGATAAAATTGGGTTCAAAAATTAGAAAACTATATTTTTGAAATTTTCAAAAAATTTTAAAAATTTTTTGAAAAATTTTTAGAAATTTCTGAAGATTTTGAAAATCTCTGAAATTTTTAAAAATTCTCGAAAATCCCTTCAAAAACAAGCAAAAAATAGGCTTTTCTAAAGCTTTATTCACGCAAATACTCATCATTTATTTATTGAATTTAATAAATAGTATAGGTATATATTTAATAAATCTCCTTTTAAAAATGATTAGGAAAAGGGGGGAATATTATCGTTCAATAGGGGAGGAATTATTGTCTTTCAAAAATAATAATAATTTTTTAAATTAAAATCTGCCTCCACTGAGTGTGTACATAGAAACAGACTTTAATTAATTATTAAAAAAATATTTTTAATTTAGAAAGGAAAGCTTAAAATAAAATAATAAAAATAAATAAATAAATAAATAAAATTGTGGGGAGATTAAAGAAAAAAATTTTTTTTTGTATTTTTAGTATGTAGATATACGTAAAGGTATTTTAATAATTAATAAATAGGCAGTCGTTTTTGCTGTGACATATCTTTTTTGCTATTATTATTTCTTTAAGTTTGACGATATTACTTTAATTATTTTGTTAATAATAGTGAATAAAATTATTTTAAAAAATAAAAAAAAATATTTTTGGATTAACTAAAAAATTTTTTCTAATTTAAAGTACTTAAATAGGGTATGTGTAGTGTATGTATATTTTGGGGCTTCCTTCATATTTTCTAAAATTATTTTAGGAAAAATAAAAAATAAATTTAGAATGATATCAAGTACAAAATTTAAAAATTAAATTAAAAAATTTTTTTTAATTTTTTAAAAATTAAAAAAAATAAAAAAATTCAAAAAAAAATCAACTTGAAAGTACACAAAAATAGACAAACTTGTTTTTACTTAAAATTATTGTAAAATTAGATAGATTTACAAATCCTTTTTAAAATAAAACTTGATTTTAAAATTGCCTTATTTTAATTCAACTTGAATTAATAAATAAATAAAAATACAAAAGAATTTTAAAAAAAGTTTTGAACTAAAAATAAGTTGAGTTAACAAAGTTGAGTTAGAAAAGGTTGGAAAATAAAAAAAGAATAATTGTAATTACAAATTGTAAAAAAAGTTGGAAAAAAGTTGGAAAATTATTAGTATAAAAGTAGTAGAAAAATTCCAACTTTGATTCATTCTAAAAAGTTTAAAATAAACTTAAAAACTTGAATAATTAGAAATCCAGCCTTAAATTAAATAAACCTATAATACAACTCTAAAATAAACTTTAAATAAACTTTAAATAAATTTGCAACTTGAAATACAACCTTAAATTTAAATAAACTTGAAATAAAACTTTAAAATAAACTTGAAAACTTTACAAAATACAAAAAAATACAAAAATATGTATTTTACCAAAATTTTATTTTTCTCCCTTATTTTTACAATTATTTTTGTTAATTTATGTATGACGATCAAAGCTGCGTCATTTACTGAAGAGTTTGTCTTTAAAATATTTTTTATTAATAATTCTTATTTTATCTTTAAAGAGAGCCTCAACAAGTGCGCGAAAAACGCAACTACTATTATCCTTATAATAATTATTTTTATGGTAAAAAAAATATTTTTTTTGAAAATTTTTTGGAAATTTTTAATTAAATTATTCTTTAAATTAATTATTTTTTATTTTAAATTATTTGAAAAAAATTAATTTTTAATTTTAAAAAATAGGTGGATATCCAGACAATGTGTTTTACCCGTATACACGTCAAGTGTATTACAAAAGAATTGTTTATCCAAATTTGTATGGATATGGAAATTATTGGTAAAATAAAGAAAAATGAGTTAAATAAAGATTTTATTAATTAAAAAAAATTTTTTGAATATTTTTAGAATTTTTTTTGAATTTTTGAATAAATTTTGTAATAAATAATTAATAAAAAAATAATTAAAAAATACAAAAAAATTTATTTTTAAATTATACTTCTAATTGAAATAATTTTTAATTAAAAAAAGACAAAAAAATAATAATTTTTAGAAAATTAATATTAAAATAAATTAATTAAATTTGTCATTTATTATAGGTATTGTTTATTAGAAAATCAAATAATTAATTTTAAATAGAACACAAAAAAAATAAAACTTGAAAAATACAAAAAAATACAATAATATTATTTTTAAATAAACTTGAATAAATAAACTTTACAATTTGTAATTATAATTGTTAAATTAATTTTAATAAAAAATAAACAAGTTTATTTTAATAATTGTAATTACAAATTGTAAAAAGTTTACATAATTCAAGTTTATTTAAAAAAAAGTTTATTTATTTTTAATTTAACAAATAAACTTTTCCAACTTTTTCCAACTTGTCCAAGTTTATTTAGATAAACCTGCCCAAGTTTGTTTAAAATAAATTTAAAACTTGCTAGTAATAAATTAATTTATTTTAAAGCATTTAAAGCAAGTCAAGTTAAAAATCAATTAAAATAAATCAATTGCCACTCTATAAATAAATACATACTATTAAAATTATTTTTAATTTATTTTTTATCTATTAATATTTTTTATTATTTCCTAGTCTAAAAAATAAAAAAAATGATAATATTTTTTTTCAATTTTATGTCTTTCAATAATTAATTTAATGGAAACACTTTCTATGGAAATATATAAAATACATAAAAATGTTCCTATAAATGATACATCTTCAATTTTTATGTTGGTACTTTTTATTTTATTTAAAATTTTTATTTGTATAATTCTTTATATTTTAAAAATATTCCCATTCCTCTTCGACGATTTGACAAATTTTTGCTCTGTTGACATTTTTAAAAAATTTTACCCTATTGACATTATGTCGTATTATTGTCATATAGACATTTTGTCATATTTCTGCTCAGTCGATATTTTGTCCCATTTTTGCCTTATTAACATTTTGTCCCGTTTTTGCCCAGTTGACATTTTGTCGTTTTTTGCTATATTGACATTTTTCAATATTACCATTTTTTCTTTACATCACTATTAGCTATTTTGTTTTTTTGGTTATTTTCTTTTTCTATAACCTTTATTTCTCTGTTACCTCCTCATTTTTAAAATTATTTTCACTTTTCTATTCTCTATTTTGTTCACCCTTTTTTACCAATTTTCTATTTATTTTCTCTATTTTTTTCTACAATTTTTGTATTGTTTAGAGAGTTTTTTGTTCAAAGTTTGTCCAATTATTCATTCGTTTCTTAGGGCAACCGTTTAAATTTCTTAAAACTTTTCACTTTTCTTTAAAGATTATTCTCCTTTGTCTTTAAATTTAAAAGAAAAGCTTTCCTTTTTAGAAGCAATTCTTCAATGTTAAACGATGCTGCATCATCTAAAATTTCTTTAATGGAAGAACCTCAAGTTTCTGCTGCTGTTAATAATAATCTTTTGGAGGTTTTTTAAACTTTTTTTTTTAATTTCTAAATTTAAAGGACAGTCAGACCTCACTTATAAGTACTCCCAATTAGCCCCCCTTTTATTTCCTAGACGGCTAATGAGCCTTTTTGGGGAAAAAGGGGAACGGAGGCCTTTTTGGGAAGGCCTCTATTAAGCAGTTAATAAAGCACTATAACTTTGACTAATTGAATTTAAGTTGAGAAATTTAGGAAGTAGAATTGTAGCGACCTTTATAAGCCTTCTGATTCATAAAGGAAGAAGAAGTGGGATCGAGATGGGAAATTACTTTGGGTACTCATGTTTTACATTTTCTAAGATTTGGTTGCCCATTGGGTGTGAATTCCCTTTCTAATCGCTACCCTCTATTTAGACGGGGTGGGTATATTCTATAATGAAGGTCTGACTCGTATCATTTTTTACAGCACAAGAATGGTGGTGGAGACAATCTTGTGGACTTCTATATTGGACTTGGATTGGCTATTAGTTCGAGTATATTTATTGGTTCCTCCTTTATTATCAAAAAGAAAGCTTTAATTAAATTGGCTAGTGTATCTGGTGATTATGCACAGAGGGCTTCTGAAGGAGGTTATGGATATTTGAAGGAGTGGCTTTGGTTTGTTTTTTTTTATTTTTTCTATATAAAAAAGTTGGGTGTTGGGTAGATGAGCTTATTTCTCATTTTTTTTTTATTTATCTGGCTATTATTTGTTATTGGGAATTGTGGATGGGTTAGGTTACTCGAGACCCTTGACTTATTTCTCAACCTGACCCTTCCCTGTTAGGGACCGTGAACTTGAAAAGAATTTTTATTTCAACTCATGGCCTAGATCAACTTTTAGTCAAGAAGAAATCGGGGGCTGAATCCCTGGCGTTTTAATTCCTCATTTTTTGATTTACTGGGGCTGTTGTTTATTAGGAAGCGGAAATTTGAAAAGTTCTTGGCTTTGCGTTATGGGGAAATCTAAGTCTGACAATGAGTCCGTATCGATTCTTTATTACTTCTAAAAAATTTTTTTAATTAGGTGGATGGGAGTAATTACAATGGGAATTGGAGAAGCTTGCAATTTCGCTGCCTATGCTTTTGCTCCAGCAAGTTTAGTAACGCCAATGGGGGCTTTGGTTTGTTTTTCTTTTTAATTCTTTAAAGATTTTTAATTTTAAGAGTGTTCTAGTAACCGCTGTCCTTTCCTCTCGAATGCTTAAAGAACGCTTAAATTTATTGGGAAAAATTGGATGTGCAATTTGTTTGTTAGGTTCAACTTCTATCGTTATTCACTCACCTAAAGAAGAGGAAGTGTCGTCTATGAGAGAATTGGCGGAGAAAATGAGAGATCCAGGTTTTATTTTAAGGGGGACTTTTTTTGACTTACGGCAGAAAGTCTTTTATGATTTTAAATTATCCAATGGTTCCTTTTAAGTAATTAACTAAAAAATTCAACGCCTTTGAACTGTGGTCTATCTTTTCTGTCCCTTTTGTTTTTTCGACGGAACTGTTTATTGATATAGACCAGAGCTGAGAGATCTCTTCCGCTTCCGTCTACTTTTGACTTTCCTTTGGAACATTTTTCCAGTTTCTAGCTTTATCTGACTCCTTCCGTTTCCGTCTTCCATTTTTATTCCCTTTCATTTTCTTCCACCTTCAGTTTTCTTTCCGTCTTTTTATAAATGTGTAAGAGCCCGTCCCGTTATATGCCTACAAAATTGGGATACTTTTAGTAGATTTGAATCTTTTCTCCTATATTTTTTAAAATTTTCTTTCAAAAATTTCTTTTTTTTTAGTTTTTATCACCTATGTTGCTGTTGTTTTTGCTATAACTTTAGTTTTTGTGTTTTATGCCGCCCCTCGTTATGGCCATACAAATATTCTTGTATACATTTCAATATGTTCATTAATTGGATCTCTGTCAGTTATTTCTGTTAAAGGACTTGGATTGGCAATTAAGGAAAGTATTACTACAAAAGAACAATTTACTAATTGGTTTGCTTTGAAAAGAATTTTTTGGGGAATTTTTTTTTAATTTTTGTGACTTGTAGGTCCGCTTCAGTGCCGTAACCAAAATGTTTTTCGCGGGGGATTCCCTCTGGCTACGGCCCTTATCCGCACCTTTTATTGTAGATTTTTTAACCTTAATTGAGTATTGTACCCCCACATTTTTTAAAATTTTATTAAAAAAATTTTTTCTTAAAAGGTTAACATGGTTTTGGTTAATTGCTGTTCTCTCCTGTATATCAATTCAATTAGTTTATCTAAATAAATCTTTGGATATTTACAATACTTCTATGGTTTTCTTTTAAATTTTTTTATTTAAATTAGGATATATTCGTTTCGAAATTAGTTATCGGGAATGGAGAGGGACCTTTAATTTTTTCTTTTCGGAATTCTAATTTTTATAAAATTAAAATTTATTTACTACTTTTTCTTTAAAGGTAACACCAATATATTATGTTTTCTTTACAAGTTTTGTAATTTTGGCTAGTTCAATATTGTAAAAAATTTTTTTTTAATTTTTAAAAATTTTCTTTAATTTATAAAATTTTGTAGATATAAAGAATGGTCATGTTTGGGTGCAAGTGATGTTATTGGAAATGTTATTGGTTTTTTGACTACAATTATTGGAATATTTCAAGTAAAAATTATTATTTTTTTTCAATTCTGGTTGACCACTGGATAGGAGGGTTTTAGGCCCTCATTTTATATACTCGTAGAAAGCTCTATTTAGGATTTGTATTTTATTTAAAATTTATTTGGCCGTTAGGTGAGGGAGCTACCTAGCGATAGTCCTAAGCCCCTCATTATTAAGTTAAAAAGAATTTTTTTACGACTCATGGAGATATTCTCATATAAGATTGAGAGAATTAATTGTGTTTTTTTTCAATTTTTCCTAATTAAAAATAATTTAATTTTTGTTTAAAGATGCAATTATTCCGAGATATAGAAATTGGTTCAATTAAACGTTTTCGTTTATTGTGTTCAACAAATCAATATATAAGAAATTCATCTCAACAACATCACCAACAACAACGTGAACATAATAATCGAAGTCCAACAGGTAGTGTAACAAGTAGTATTTCTAGAGTTGATGCTGTAATGTCTGAAGTTGGTTAATTTTTAAATGAAAATTTTTTTGTGTGGAATATAAAGTTGAATCTCCCAAATAAACTTTAAGGGATTGAAAAAATATTTTTAAAGAAATTCGGTAAATTGAAAAGCCAATTTTAATGAGAATTATTACTTTAGGACAGGGCCCTCTGTCTTGAGAGGCCAGTTAAATATTGTACTTTATAATTACCTTAAATGCTGAGCGTCTATTTTCAATGGGTCAATTTTGGTTATTTTTCGATTAGCCTACTTGGGTGGGCTTGTATTAGATATGGGCTTCTAATAGAGCCAGGTTTTAATTAGAGCATTTACTGGGGAGATTCAACTATATATAAAAAGAAAATTTTTTTGGAAGGAGAATAATTAGGGAGATGAGTGGAAAAATATAGGAAAAAATTTTTTGAGAGGGGTTTGTTTGTGTGACTATTAACTGTAAGGAGAGTAATTCTTCTTTTTTCTCCTTCCAAAATTTTATAAAATTTTATCTGAATTTTTTCTCATTCTTTAAATTAAAAAAAAATTTTTTTTTGCTTGCAGTATCACCCTTTTTTTATTAGTTTTTCTTTTTAATTTTATAAGATTATTTTTTTAAGTTAAATCTCTCCAAAAATTTTTTTTATTATATTAAAGTTTATAATTCATTAAAATAATTTTTAAAATATTTTTAAAACAAAAAAAGGAGAGATTTTATTTTTTCTAAATATGTACTACAATTTTAGCTCATTATATTGGCCATTTTGTATATTCAAAAATTCTTTTTTTTTCTATAATTGTATTTTTTTATTTTTAAGAATATATTCCAATTTTTGACTAAAAAAGTAAAATTTTATCTTCTTCCTTTTTGGAAAAAAATTAAAAAAAAATAATTTTTTAAGTAAGAAAAAAATTTTTTTATAACAATGTCAAGTTGAAAAATAAAAGAATAATAATAGAAAATTTTTCAAAATTAAAAATATCTAAAATTAAAAAAAAAATAAAATAAAATAATTTTTTATGAGAGAGAGTGTAAGGAGTATTATTTTTTATTTTATTTTTTTTTAATTTTGTATAATTTAAAAGATTACTTTTTTTTTAATTTTTTGGTGGTCACTTAAAAAAATAAAGAAATAAAAAATTTTTTTTTCTGTCCACAGTTTGACCCGTTCAAAAATTAATTAATTTTCTTTAAATTTAAAAAATAAAAATAATTTTAAAAATTATCGCGATGAAATTGTTGTCCACTAAAAGAAGCAGAAGGTTGCTGTTTATTTAATTGTTGTTTATTTCCTTCACTTTCTTCACTAAAATTACTTGAAGAATATCTTTGATTACTTGTAGAAGCATTCCCTCCTCCTCCCCCTCCAATTTTTAAATTTCCTCCACTATTTAAATATAATTGTGTCAATGTTTGTGAAGGCTGTGTTGATAACTGCCGCAATGAGGCCCCTAAACATTCTGAACCGAGATGCCGGAAATGTTCAAATTGTGAAACCTGAGAAAAAGAAAAAAAAGTTATTTGAAAAATAGAAGAAAATTAAACTGGTCCGGAAACTATATTTACAAACTAGAGAATTAATTTTTACAAACTAGAAATTAAATATATTTATATTTCCGGAAAGAAATATAAAATCTAGACTGTAAAATGTTTCCGGAAAGATATTTACAAACTAGAAAATAGTCTTTCCGGAAAGAATTAATTTTATTGTTTTTACAAACTTAAAACTAGATATTTCCGGAAAATATAATTAAAAGCTAGATTGTAAAAGGTTTCCGGAAAAATATATATGTATACAACTAGAAAATTAAACCTTCCGGAAAGAATTAATCTTGCTATCTTTACAACCTTTAAATATTTCCGAAAAAAAGTTAAAAGTTAGATTATAAAGGTTTCCGGAAAACTATTTACAAACTAGAATATAAAACTTATCCGAAAAGAATTAAATCTGGTATTTTTATAAACTAGAAAATTAATTCCGGAAAATATATAAACTAGAAAACCTTTCCGGAGAACTTTAATTGATTAATATTACTTGTGCAACAATTCTAGACAGTTTTGATGGTTGTGTTGAACTTTGACAACAATGATCTTTTAATGCATTAATATATGTTGAATTAAAACGCTCAACGGAAGTTTGGGTAATCATTCCAGAAATACTTGGCCCGACTTTGAACATTTGTAAAACAATCAGAGAAGCTAAACAAGGAATATCCCAGTCAATAAGCATTCGAAAGTTGTGGGCAACTGCTGTAACTTCACAAAACCATTTACTCCATTCTACAGGTAATTTATCTGTTTTGAGACAAATACCGCCTTCAAACCAAAAGTCTTCTGGTATTTGTGCAGTCCTTTTAAATTTTGATAAATAAAATTGAAAATATGGAAAGTAAATGTTTCCGGAAAATATATATATACAAAAACAGGATAAATTCCGGAAAATATACCCACAAACTAAAAAGTTTCCGGAAACAATTTTGTACACTTACAAACTTGAAAATAAATATTTCGAAATATTCCGGAAAGTTTAAGGGGAATATTTGCAAACTTAAACGTTTTCCGGAAATGTTTTCAGACTTCCGGAAAAATTCAAATATTCTCCGGAAGATATTTAAATGGTTCTGGAAAATATTTGCAGACTTGAATATTTTCCGGAAATTATTTATAAACTTTTCCGGAAAATAATTATAAAATTAAATATTTTCCTGACAATTATATTACTTTAATTCAGCCCAACGAAACGCCTGACGAACAGCAAAAATAGGGAAAAAGTTGTGGAGTATAAGTAAACGCAACTCTGCTTCATTCAACTCCACAATATCTGGTATGCGACGAGCAAATCCCCAAATATTTTGAAGTTCCAATTCCAATATAGAACAAAATTCATTTAAAGATAAACGTTGTTTCTGAATATTCAAAAAAAAATTTTTTTTAATTTTTCCCCAAATTTTTTCTTACAATTTCTCGTCTGCATGCCGTATTAAATTGTCCATGTATTTCATTAAAAGCTTTAGAAATAATTGTTAAAATGGGAAGAGGTGGACTTTGAGCAGGTTCAGGTTGTCCTAAACTAGACATTTGAAAAGAAGTTGAAGATGATGGTGAAGTAATTGAAGAACTTTTTACTTTAGAAGGAAGACGTCCTCTACGCCCTGTTAAACTACCAAAACGGACAATCTTTAAAAATATTTTTTTTAATCATTAAAGAATTTTTTTTGCTACCTCTCGAACCATTCCAACATCCAAACATTTTTGAAAACGACAATATTGACAACGTGAACGATACTTTTTGTCAATCCTAATATACAAAATTTAAATTTAAAAATTAAATTTCTACAAATTATAAACTTACGGGCATTTTTTCTCGCCAGAACAAACATATTGTGACTTTTTCTGTACGGTTCGTTTGAAGAAACCTTTACATCCTTCACAAGTTAATGCTCCATAGTGTTGACTTAAAAATTATTAATAGAACTTGGAAATCACAAACTTAAGAATTAACTTTTCCGGAAAAGTTTACAAACCTAAATATTAATTTAATTCCGGAAAACATGTTTTCCGAAAAACATTTGCAAACTTGAATATTACTTTAATTTTCCGGAAAAGGTTGCAAACCTAAATATTAATTTAATTCCGGAAAACATGTTTTCCGAAAAACATTTGCAAACTTGAATATTACTTTAATTTTCCGGAAAAGGTTGCAAACCTAAATATTAATTTAATTCCGGAAAACATGTTTTCCGAAAAACATTTGCAAACTTGAATATTACTTTAATTTTCCGGAAAAGGTTGCAAACCTAAATATTAATTTAATTCCGGAAAACATGTTTTCCGAAAAACATTTGCAAACTTGAATATTACTTTAATTTTCCGGAAAAGGTTGCAAACCTAAATATTAATTTAATTTCGGAAAACATGTTTTCCGAAAAACATTTGCAAACTTGAATATTACTTTAATTTTCCGGAAAAGGTTGCAAACCTAAATATTAATTTAATTCCGGAAAACATGTTTTCCGAAAAACATTTGCAAACTTGAATATTACTTTAATTTTCCGGAAAAGGTTGCAAACCTAAATATTAATTTAATTCCGGAAAACATGTTTTCCGAAAAACATTTGCAAACTTGAATATTACTTTAATTTTCCGGAAAAGGTTGCAAACCTAAATATTAATTTAATTCCGGAAAACATGTTTTCCGAAAAACATTTGCAAACTTGAATATTACTTTAATTTTCCGGAAAAGGTTGCAAACCTAAATATTAATTTAATTTCGGAAAACATGTTTTCCGAAAAACATTTGCAAACTTGAATATTACTTTAATTTTCCGGAAAAGGTTGCAAACCTAAATATTAATTTAATTCCGGAAAACATGTTTTCCGAAAAACATTTGCAAACTTGAATATTACTTTAATTTTCCGGAAAAGGTTGCAAACCTAAATATTAATTTAATTCCGGAAAACATGTTTTCCGAAAAACATTTGCAAACTTGAATATTACTTTAATTTTCCGGAAAAGTTTGCAAACCTAAATATTAATTCATAAAATATTATTACAAACTTAAAGTTAATTCCGGAAAATATAAAAATTACAATACATTATAATCCTATTATATTTATGAATTGATTTTAAAAAATTCTAACCAAACAGCGTAGTCATTACAAACTGCACAAATCTTTGATTCATCCACTTGAGAAAACTCGTCATCCATTTGATGATGGGATGATGATGTAGATGGTGATCCTCCACTAATAAAAGCAGCTTGTCCACCAACATTTTGACATATTCCTGTATTTGATGAAGACGTGACTGCTGTGGATGTGGAAGAAAATGCTGCCGACAACATTGCCGCAGATAGGGGACTGCCACGGATAGATTGAGGAAGATGAGGAACAACAGAAGTCATTGCTGAAGGTGGAATTTGTGGGATAATGTTAGTTCCACCTTGAACAACATTAATATGTTGTGGATCTTGTGGAGTAGTAGAAAACATTCTTTAAGAAAAAAAAATAAATCTCAGAAATACATATAAAAACAATAATAAGCTTAAGAATTTATTTTTCCGGAAAATGTTTACAAACTTAGAAACATTTTCCGAGGGATATAAATTGAATTATCTTTCCGGAAAATATTTACAAACTTAAAAATTATTTATATCTTTCCAGAAAATATTTACAAACATAAAAACCTACCCTTCAAATCCTCTCATTATATTTGCCGCCGATGTTTGTTGCGCAACTAAAGCAGATGCTTCCATAAAATGTTGTTGTTGTTGTCCAGCCATAGTTAATATAGAAGGGTTGTGTTGTTGTTGTCTTTGTTGATTCATTGTTGTAACAACTGAACAACTTATAGTCTGACGTCTTTGTTGTTGTTGTGAATATGTTTGTTGGTGTTTTTGTTGTTGGGGATGTTGGAATTGTGACATTGTAAATTGTTGTTGTAATTGTAAAGGTAATTGCATTTGT
The DNA here is from genome assembly GCA_036172955.1 of Meloidogyne arenaria. NCBI lineage: Eukaryota > Metazoa > Nematoda > Chromadorea > Rhabditida > Meloidogynidae > Meloidogyne > Meloidogyne arenaria. The sequence continues at coordinate 3,468,878 of JARQAB010000040.1, forward strand.
GATAAAGAATTTCCGGAAATGAGAGATGTTGGGGAGAGAGACGAAGAGGATGAAAATGGGGGAGAGGTTGTTGCAGAAAGTTCAAAACTAAAAAAAATAAAAGAGAAATAAATTTAAGTTTGTGAAATAATTATTTATTACTGTATTTTATTTAAGTTTACTAAACTTTCCGGAAGCTTAAAAAGTTTACCTTTTCCGGAAAATGTTTACAAACTTAAAAATTAATTTATACTTCCGGAAAATACCCACAAATATTTAATCCTTCCGGAAAATGTTTATGAACTTAAAAAATAAAACATTTCTTTCCGGAAAATATCTACTAATAATTACTTACAATCTTTCCGGAAAATGTTTACAAACTTGAGAATTAATTTATATCCTTCCGGAAAGTTTCATTTTTTCCGGAAAATGTTTACAAGCTTAAAGATATATTTTGTTCTTTTACCCTCTTAATAAAAATGCTGGATGTGTTGCTGGAAATAAATTTTTGTAAGGTGACCAAGAAGGAAATGGAGTTGTTTGTGTTGATGTTATTGTATTACTGTTATTATCAGTATTATTTGTAGTAACCAAAAGTTCTTGTTTAATTGAAGAAGAAACTTCAGGTATTAATGGACGAAAGGAAGAACTACTAGTAGCTTCGTTTTGTTGTTGATCCTCCATTGGTCTAGTATTTGATGTCGTTTTTTCAACTGATTGGGATTTTCTCTGAAAAAAAATATTTTGAAGAATAATTTATTGAAAAAATATTTTTCTACCCTTAATATAAAGTAAATTTTATTTAGTTAATTTTATAAAAAATTTGGAAACTTTAGTTTGGTCTATTAAATTACCTAATGTTAATTTGCATTAGATTTTCTTACAATTATTATTCTAAATATTAAGCTTAAAAAATAATAAAATATAACACTATTGTAATTTAAAGGACACCTAAATAACGTCAAATAAATATTTATTAGACAATCAAAAAAAATTTTTTTTCTTATTTTTTTTGTTCTAGAAAATCTCAAAAAGATAAAGAAAATAAATTAAAAATATAAATTAATTACATCATCAAAACTTTAATTTTTAATGTGCGCAAAATTTAAATACAACGGCCAAGCTTGTAGAAAAAATTAAAAAAAAATTTTTCTTGCGCACAAAAAAATCTTTTTTCTCTCACTTTCTCTTTTTGGATTAAAAAGCTTTATAGGCGCAAAAATGTTTCCCTCTTTAGCTAACACAAAAAGGATTATTATTGCCTTGACTGGAAAACCTTTTTACCTTATTTTTATTTATAAATAGTCGCGCACCGTTCAGGGCTTCTCCCTCTCATTTAAAGAAAGTAAACGAAAAAAGCGTCACTAAAAAGGGAGAAAACTAAAAAAAGGGTGAGAGAGGGACTGACTGACGTTATTAAAAGTCTAATCCATTAAGGGAATAAAAAATAAAATTTTAGAAAAAAAAATGGCAGAAGATAAACGACCAAAATATGTATAAGGGAACGGATCATGAATGGAAAGAGAAAAAAAATGGTGGCACAAAATGGAAAAAAATAAATGTTTTTATTGGACTGCTAAAAGCTGAATTATTAGAAACCATTAAAATAAATTAAATATTATAGTACAGACTTGTACAGTTAATCTATGTTTTTGTGTAGGGGGAACTTAATGGGGATCGTATGAAGATAAATTAAAAACAGAGTTATTTTTGGAAGGAAAATATAGTAGTTTGGTTTAGAGATTAGAACGAGACGAGAGTTTGTTATTTTAAAATCTTGGCTGCCTCAAAAAAATTTTTTTAAAGATATTGACCAGAACTGGAGAACTTTAAATTTTAAAAAGCGGAACACGGAAGGCTAAAAAAAGGCTGCGGAAGCAAGAAAGCGGATCCAATCTTGAATTTTTGATCCAGTCCCCGAACCGGTGTCTAGTTTAGGGCACAGGGGGATTAAATTAGAAATGCAGAGACCCCTCTAAAGAAAGAAACCCCTCATATAAATAAAAATGTCGTCTATATCGAGAGTCTGTTTAGGAAATCTTTCAACCAAGCTATCTAATATAGAACAGAGATTCCCCAAAAATAATCCGATAAAAATCACAACTAAAAGTTGTCTCAGTTTAAAAAAAGAAAGAGTGTTCATAAAATATGTAGAGTAGTCTAGTTTAGAGATCTGAATGGTCAAGATCCTTCTTGTTTTTATTTAACTCGTGACTATTTTAGGAGATAAATTTTCTTAAAAAAACAAGGGATAAAATGTGTTATTTAAATTAATACAAAATATATAAATAAAAAAGTAATTTACTTTTATTTATACCTTTCCTTATCCATCCTTTTCCCCCTTACTTTTTTTGCTAAGCACCACCCTCTTTTTTAATAAAAAAATTTATTATTTTTATTAAAATTAGGCCCAGTTCCTTGTTTAGTGTTAAAATAATTAACCGAATTGATAGGCAAAGGTAGGAGAGAAAAGGAGATTTAGTTGGATTAGCGGGGGTGGAAGGAGGAGGGGAGGGGAAGATTAGCGGGGGTGAAAATAAAAATAGAGTAGAAGAGCAAAAGTATATATAGAAAATTTGTAGCCAATAGAAAAAAGTAAAAAAAAAGAAAAGAATTTAACCCAATCGGATTTTGAAAGTGTGGGAGGGGATATAAAGCAAAAAGTGATTTTTTATATTTGAAGAATTTTAGTAGTTTTTTTGAGGATTTTAATAATTCTTCTCTCATTTTTGGAAAATATTTGAGTAATTGATATTTTTATTTTAAGAAAAATCTTAATTATGTTAAGAATTAATGTGTGGGAGAGGTAGGCGATTTAATTAAATCAGAATTACAAACTTAAGTTTATATAAAAACCAGAATTAAAACTTGATTTAATTCTGGTTTTGATCTGGTTTTGATTTAATTCTGGTTTTGATTTAATTCTGGCTCAAACTAAGTATCAAGTTGGGAATAATTCTGTTTTAATATAATTCAGAATTAAAATCAGAATTAAATATTATCTCAAGAAAAACCAGAATTCTGGTTTTAATAAAAATCAGAATTATGTCTATATCAGAATTCTGATTTAAACAAATGAGAATTCTGATTTAAACAAATCAGAATTCTGATTTTAAAAAATCAGAATTTTAGTTTTAAAATAAATCAGAATTTTGTTCAAATCAGAATCTTATTTTTAAACTAAATCAGAATTCTGGTTTTAATAAAAACCAGAATTAAGTCTAAATCAGAATCCTATTTTTAAAATAAATCAGAATTCTGATTTTAAAAACATTAGATACTAAACCAGTATTATTATTTAAATTCAAGTTTACAAACTTAAGTTTATCCAAGTTTATATTTATATCTAAAAAATAATCAGAATTAAGGTCAGAAATACTTCAATAAATATATTTGTTTTATTAAAAATATGCAGCGGTCATTTTTACTGTCTACATATTTTTGTCCATTTTTTTATTTCTTTTTTAAAATTTCTGCTGACCATATCGCAACATCTCCTTCCTTCCTTCACCTTTTATTTTTATACACCTTTATTTAAATTAATTTTTTATATTTTTGTTTTTTAAAACTCTCCTTTCTAAAATTTATAGTCATCATCTTTTTAGCTTTTAAAGGGTTTTTAGTATTTAAATAAATTTTTTTATTCAATTTTTTGCTACTCCTTTTAGTATAAAATAAAAAATATAATTTTTTTTGGTGACGGATGTTGCGACGAAGGAAGGAAAGGAAGGAAAAAATTAAAAAGGTTGTTTTACAGTTTTTTGTAATGCTTATACCTAAAGACAATGTTGTTGACTAATCAGATTGAAAGGAAGGAATAAATAAAAATAAAAATTGTGATTTTGAAGTGAGTAAAGAGGTAAAAAAGGAGAGGGAAAACAAATTAAGATTAAAAATAAATAAATGTTTGTTAATAATTATTAGTTGTTGTAAATTAATGTTTTACAAACTTAAAAATAAGTAATTAAGCTTAAATTTGCAAAATATTAATTTCCGGAAAAAATATAATATACTATTACACACTTTCCGGAAACGTTAATATTACACTTTAATATTACAATGTTAGCGGAAAAATATTACAAAACTTATCCGGAATATTTATATTAAAAATAATGGATTCCGGAAATAAGATTACAAACTCAAGAAATGTACTATAGCAATCTTTCCGGAAAAATACAAATTTTCAAGTTTAGAAATTTTCCGGAAACATTTTAAGCCTTTTTTATTATAAACCTTACGGAATATACCTATAAAATTACAAATAATATTCCGGAAATAAATTATTTAAGATCACAAACTTAAATAGTATATTAAAACCTCTCCGAAAAATATTACCTAATTCTTAACTTTTCCGGAAAATATTTAAATATAAAAAAATTAAACTCACATCCTCATCAATTAGCGTATCAATAATTTGTCTAAGTAGTTGATCATCAGCCATAGAATCCCCTTGTTGTTGTTCTACAGTATTTAATGTTTGTTGTTGTTTGTCCTGTTCTGGAGATTGTCCAGCCCCAAATAATTCATCCATTGAAAGACTTTCGAGTGAACGAGATAATTGTTGTTCAAAATGGCCGAGTGGCGGGTTCTGCAAAAATTATTTATTTTTAAAAACAATTATTATTATATAATTACTAAAAAAATTTTTCTTTTTATAAAAGTTTTTGTCACGCCTTCTCTTGCAAAAAAAACAAAATACCACAAAAACATTAAAAAACGACAATAGACCAAGGAAAATGACGTTTTGGCAAAAATAAGATTTTTAAGATTTGTATTGTATGAAGGGTGTTATACAATCTTAAAGACTTTTCTGGAACCTTTCTTAGTTGTTTTTAGTGTTTTGGTGTTTTTATGTGATTTTTAATGGTTTAAAGATGGTAACATTTTTTTAACATTTGTCTTTTTGTTTTTGGATTATAATATTTATTTTCAAGTTTTTAAGTTTGTAAATTAAACTTGAATAATTTTACAAACATGTTTTATTAAAATTACAAATTAGAAGAAAATATTATAAGATTACAAACTTTCCGGAAAATATAAAATTATAACTTTCCGGAAAATATAAAATTATAACCTTCCGGAAATAAATAAGTTTACAAAGATTCCGGAAACAATTAATATTTCAAGCTTTCCGGAAATAAGTTTACAAACTTAACGGAAAGGTTAATCTAACTTAACTAACCCTTCCGGACATTTTTTTTCGAACCTTCCGGAATTAGAATTACAAACCTTACGGAACTATATATATAACAAACTTTCCGAATGATGCTAAAAAATTATTCAAACCTTTCCGAAATAAATAAGATTACAAACTTAACAGAAGTATTTTTTTAGTTGTTTTTAAGAATATATTGTTTTAATTGTTTTCAGGTTTGTTTTTAAGATTGTAAAATGCAAACTTTTTTGTTTGATTAAATTTTGCAAATATATTTTTGCAATTTAGTTTCAAAAAACCCACTCTAGAAATTGACGCCGTTGCTACAGTTGAAGTTTGTTCTGTCGAGGAAGAATCTCTGGAAGTTGTTGTTTGTCCTTCTGAAACAGAATATACAGAAGAACGTCGTCTATGGAATGTTTGGAAGTTTGAGACGAATTGAAAACTTGTAACAGACGGGAATTGGAGGTTAATTTGGTCAGAAGAAGGTTGGGGAGGTGTTAAGGGGGAAAGCGGTGATGGCTGTGAGGAATTAAGGGGAAATGATTAAATTAAATTTTTAATTAAAATTACCGGTGTCCCTGACAATTTTGCAATTTTTTGAGGCTTAATTGAAAAAATAAAAGGTTTCAGACTAGTTACGACAACTGGGGAAATTTTTTGTTGATTTTCTTGTTGAGTAATAATATTAGTAAATTCTCCAATAAGCATCAATAAATATCACAAAAAAATATTTTTTTTTTGAGTTTCAAGTGATGACAAGAAATAAAATGAGAAGAAAGTGTGTTGTTTTAAGATGACGAAAAAATAAAATTAAAATAAAAAAATAATATTTTTTGGGCGAGTGATTGCCTGAAAATTAGAGAGAAAAAAAAGAAAATAACTAAAAAGTTGAGTGGAGTTGTTTTGGCGCCTGGATTTCGGCGCCTAAATAGCTCGATAATTTCTCACGCCGTTTTGCTGTCATTATAAGCTTGCGCCAAAATGCCCTGCGCCGAAACATCGTATTCCCTAAAACGTTTTACAGTAAATATTTTAAGCTGAAAGGTTTATTGGGCGAAAGTTTTTGGGAAATGATGAAAAAATAATAAATTAGAGAGAAAAGGGGATTGGGTGATCGAGGAAATAAAGAAGAAAATTTTGGGTGGAAAAGGCAGCTGTCGGCCTAACTACACTTTATGGGTCTGGCACCGATTTGGATGATTTATATGTCATTCGAAAGAGCTCGGCGAGCTGAGTCGAACAACACCAAAATTAGCCCGCGGACTCAACTACGAGCCGAGATATAGGGCTCGAAATGGTCAAATTTCTGGGGGGATTTTTGGGGTGAAAAATTCGAATATGCAAATGATACCTCATTCGAAAGGGCTCGACGAGCTGAGTCGAATGACACCAAAATTTACGAAATACGACTTCATATGGCCGAGTTACAGACCTCCGAAATTTGGAAATTTTTGGGTTCAAAAATTTCAAATATGCAAATAATAGCTCATTCGAAAGAGCTCGACGAGCTGAGTCGAATGACACCGAAATCACCGTGATTGAACAAGATAAGACAAAGTTATGACACAAAAAACCTAAACCTATGGAGCATCGGCGAGGCGCTTGTGCAAAACCCCGCGCTTCGCGCGGGGTTTTGCGGCACGCGCCTCGCGGGGAGTCTACGGGCGCTGGGTCTGGGCTCGTAACATAAACCTATTCCTATCTCCCTTGCTCTGGACGTATTTGGGGCCTCCGTAGCAGCAAAAATCTCCACAAATGCCATAGGTAAGGAGCTAAAAGAAAAGATCATAACTTTGTCAAATCAAGTCAGATTTCGTTGATTTTGGTGTCATTCGACTCAGCTCGTCGAGCCCTTTCGAATGAGGTATCATTTGCATATTCGAATTTTTCACCCCAAAAATCCCCCCAGAAATTTGACCATTTCGAGCCCTATATCTCGGCTCGTAGTTGAGTCCGCGGGCTAATTTTGGTGTTGTTCGACTCAGCTCGCCGAGCTCTTTCGAATGACATATAAATCATCCAAATCGGTGTCAGACCCATAAAGTGTAGTTTAGCCCAGCTGTCACCAAAGCAAATTTGGAAAAAGGCTGGTAAAATAGGCAAATAGACACCTATAAATGTAAAATTTTGCAAAATATACCTAACATTCTTATCTAATAATCCTCAATATTTTAAAATTTTTAGTCAAATATTTTAGAAGTTATGATCAAAAATTGGGTCAAAATTGGTCTAATTTTCGCTAAAATAGAAGTATTTCTAACTTGGCCGACCACAACTTTTTTAAAAATTGTCCAAAAATTCTAAAATTTTTAGGGAATAAAGACAACACTGTGTCGAATATCTAAGCAAAATTATACAGGTCCACGTCTAAAATTAAATTTATAAAAAATCCCTAGACAATGTCTACTTCGAAGTTATGGGACTACATATGTTTTTCGGCGCGGTCCATAAGGGCGCGGCCCGCTAATGCTCGATTTTAGATTAGATTCTAGTTAATTAAAAATTAAATTTTTGGTTTCCACAACTTATTTCAAGCTTGTAAAGTAATTATAAAAAAAAATAAAAAAAATGTATGATTTGGTTAAGTACACAAAAATTCTATTTAAAATGAGGTGGCAGAAACGAACGTTTTACATGTATATTTTTTTGCCCACGTAATGAGTGGACCTACTATATAATGGAAATAAATGAGTAAAAATGCTTAAAAATAGGAGAGAAAAAATATAAGAACAATATAAAAATAAAATAAAGATTTATAAAAATAAATTTATATAAATAAATACATGCTTTCTGACGTATTATTTAACAGCTGAAAAATTTAAAAAAATGAAAAAAGGGGAAAATAGGTCTTTGAACTATTTAAATAAATTATTTTTTGATATTTTAGACCTTTAATTAATTAAAAAAAATTTTTTTTTGAATTTTTTGGTTTCTTAAAAATTATAAGGGGAACAGAAAAAATAAATCTGCAAGGGAAGGAAATGTCTTAAAATGGATGATGATTTTTTATTTAATAGAATTTTTATTTTTTTTTTGATTTTTTAAAATAATTTTTTAATATTCCAAATCATCGATAAAATTAAGAAAAAAATTTTTTAACCAAAAATTCTCTTTCAATTAAAAAATTTCTTCTATTAAAAAGCCTCCCACTTAAAATTAGACAACTTTTAAAAAATTATTAAAGTCTATAAAATTATTTAGCTTTAAAATTTATTTTAAAATATTTAAAATTTATTAAAATTTAAAAAGTCTTCTAATACGATTAGTAATTTTTTAGTTCCTAATATAGAAAGTCTAGACTTTTTTGTATGATGGGAAAGAATTCATTTACATAGAAGCACAAAGTTGCGCAAGAATAACTAAAATTATATAAATAATGTAAATTTTACAAAGAATTAAGATTAAAAACTTAAATAGAAGTGTATAAAATTCCGGATAAATTTTCCGGAAAAAAGATATAAACTTTGTTTAAAAATAATAAAATTACAAACCTTCCGGAAAAGTATATATTCCGGAAACATAGGTAGGTACAAATTTTACAGAAAATTAAGATTACAAACTTTCCGGAAAGGTATATGGAATATTCTTGATACTTTCCGGAAAGAAAATAAAAACTTAACAGAATAATAAAATAATTACAAACTTTCCGGAAACTTATGTAAATAAAAATTCCGGATAAGTTTCCTTTAAGAAAATACAAACCTAGCTTAAAAATAATAAAATTAGAAGGTTTCCGGAAAAATACAAGAGTTCAAAAAATTTTCCGGAAAGCAAAATACAAACATGAAGGAGACAATTAAAATTACAAAATTAATATATGCTTTAACCCCAACAAAAAAGCAACAAATAACCCCAACAAAGATTAATTACTAGTTTTAAAAATAAATAATTAATTAAAAAATTTTATAATCTTTAATTTTAACTCGAAATATTCTAAATAATTTTTACTTATTTTTGCAAATCTTTAATTTTTTAATTTATGTTTAAAACACAATGTAGGTATATTTAAAAACAAGAGTAAAAATAGAACAAAAGTAAATTAAAAATAAACTTGAAAAAATATAAAAAATAATTTTTTTGCCATAAAATTATTAAAAACAAAAGAAAAACACGCAAATATATTTAAATTTGTATAAATAGTTGTTTTCATTAAGAGAGAATTTTTTGTATTTTTTAGCTGTTTTGTGTTTTAACAATAAGCTAAATGACGAAATAATGTTCATAAGATTGGTTTTTGATTTTATAAAGTTTTAATTTAAAAAAATAATAATAATTATTTTAAAGAATTATTTTTGAAAATTACTATTTAAATAAATATAGAAAATAAAATTATTAGGATAAGGATTAAAAATAATTTTTAAAGTTAACTTAATTAGTTTTAATATAGGGAAAAATAAGTTTAGACGACTAAATATTGTTATAAGTTTAAGCAAGTTTGCAAGTTTTCCGGAAAGATTTGTAATAAATATTAATATTTTTAAATTTTGTATGTTCTTTCCGGAAAAACTTTTGCTGAAACATTTAAATAAATATTAGACTGTTTCTATTATTGCTTCGTAAAGTTTGAAAGTTTTCCGGAAAGTTTAAACATATTAATATTATTAAAGGTTCTATTTTCTTTCCGGAAACTTTTTCCGGTAAAGTTTGTAATAAATATTAATATTTTTTAAAGTTTCCCGGAACGTTTAAATAAAGTTTAAGATTGCAACCGTCAAGTTTGTAATCTTAATGTTTTCCCTAAAATAAAATTTAAAAAATAATAGGTACAATTAAACTAAAATTAATTAAAAAAAATTTAAAATAAATTTTTCCTTTCTTTGGTCTACGGCAAAAAATGCCTGACAGTGAAGAGAAAAAGGGAATAAATGAGCTATTTCTGCCCTCCAGCTTTTTTACTTTAAAAATTCAGCCTGTTCGTGTGTTCTGGCTTTTAAAATCCCGCCTGTTCTTTCTTTTATTCCTTCTCTTATATTTTTTGTTAGCGACCCGCTTTTTGCTTTAAAGCTTCTACAAGCTTTCCCTATTAATATATTTTTGCAGTTTCACGTCAGCCACCCACATTGGCATGCATGTCAACGACCCGAATGACGAGTGTTTTTAGGTAAAAAATAAAACAAAAGAAAAAAAGGGGGGAAGAGGGTGGCTGGTGTAAACATAAAAGGAAAGAGGTAAAAAATTTGAATTGAAAATGATGTGTGAAATATATAAATAAAATGATTAAAAAACAAACAAATGAAGGGACAAACAAACACAAAAATTGGAAGAAAAACATCAGAATTGAGGTAAAAATGAGGTAAAAATGAACTGAAAAATTAATTAATTTTGAAAAAAATATTCCTTTTTAGGAAAATAATTTTAATAGGAAAATAATTTTATTTAGGGAGTTAATAATTTAAAATAGAGGGAATTAAAAGTAGCAAAAAAATATTTTGAAAGTATGTACATAGACAAATTAAAGTTCATTAAATAAAGTACTTATGAAGTTAAATGTTGCATACTGAAAATAACAAATTTATGTAGCAAATTTACAAATTTAGATTAATTTTGTAAAAATATTTTTTGTTTTGTCAAGTTTGTAATTACTTGTATTTTTCCGGAAAGTTTAAAGAGAGTGATGTTGGAGTTAATAAACTTTTTTTCCGGAAAGTTTACAATTCTTTCATTTTCCGGAAAAAGCTTGTAAATTCTTAAGTTTGTAAATAATTAATTGTCGATTAATTTTTCTCTTAAATATTTTCCGGAAAGTTTTAATTAATTCTAGTTTGTAATTTATTAACTTTGTATTTCCGGAAAGTTCATTTTAAGACTACAAACGTTTTGCAAACTACATAAATTAAATTTTTATATTTAAACTTAATTATAAAAAGTTTTTCATCTGTTATACTAAATTTAAAATATTTTTGTAGTTTCTCACTTTACTCTTTATTCTTTTCTATTCCCGCATGTTTACTTCTTTTACTATAAATTGTTCTTGCAGTGCCCCTAGCCGTTCCAGAATTATTTATGCGTTGTGGCACACGTCAGTTTTGACGTCACTGGCTCGCTTACGGGCGGCTATGGCATGACAAGAGAAATAAGTGCCAAGAAGAAAAAATTGAAAGAAAAAAGAAGCCAGTTGTGGCCAATGCTGACGCAGAATTTTGCGTGCCTCTAAACAGGAAATGGGACAAAAGGCAAGAAAAAGTGATGTGGGTTGGAGGTCAGAAACCCGCCAGCCAGCTGCTTGTTAATGTCGCCCCCGCAAATACTGATAAAAACAAAAATTATATTAAAAAACAAGGTTAAAATAAATTAAAAATTAAAAAATAAAAATAGTTAAAGATATAAAAAAATTAAAAAAAAAGGAGAAGATTATTTTCAAGTTTATTCAAAAAAATAAAAAAAGCGGCAAAATATTAATTATAAAGAGGATTAAAAATTTTTAAAAAGGAAAATAAACGTTCTCAAACGTTTTATAGCCTAGGTCAAAAAACGTTGCCTACAGCAGATGAACAAACGATGTTGGTGGCATATTCCCTACGGCTTATCATTCAAATTAATAAATATTAAGTATGCTTAAGTATCTAAGAAAATATATTTCCGGAAATAGAATATTTATATTTAAGGTTTATTTCTGGAACTTTATTATAATCCTTTCCGGAAGTTGTATAAAATGCTAGGTTGTAAACTCTTCCGGAAGGTTTGCAAATTTTAATAATTTGCAATGTCATCCAAAAGCTCTGCAAACTTTTCCGGAAAACTTAATTTTTTTCTAGAAAGTCTGCAAATTTTAATTTGTAATCTTTTCCGGAAGGTTGTAATTAATTTTACTTCTCCGGAAAAACATAAGAACTTTATTACAAACCTTCCGGAAAGCTTGCAATTATTAATTTGCAAACTTTACTTTAGCATCTAATAATAATAGACACTTATAGTATACTTAAGTTAGCCGTAATAAACATCTCAAACATTAAAACAATTTTAATTAACATCATTTTCATTTTTTGTCTATTTTCTGCTGATGTTTGTGGCATTATTCTCTTTGTTTGGTATTAAAAACCAAAAATAATAATAACATAGTAGTTTGGTCCAAATATTGTAATTACACAGATTTTGAAAAAAAATATTGTGGCAATTGAGGGAAAATAGCCTTTTTTAGTTTTCCGTTTCCTTTAACATCTTTTTTGGAATATGTATATTAAGTGAAGCTTTTTACCACCATGGTTGCAAAAATAAAAACACGTTTGCAATTTTTGTGTATTGTTATTTTTGTGTTTTGGTCAATCTTTATTTTCGACTTGGATAAATTGTAAAATGATTTGAAGTTTATTAATTGTGTTTTTAAGGTTGTAAAACTTTATTTATTTGTTTCCGGAAAGTGTATAAATTCTGTTTTTTCCGGAAAGTTTGTCTCTTGTATTTTTCTTCCGGAAAGAATTATTTTACAATTTATTTGTTTCCGGAAAGTGTATAAATTCTGTTTTTTCCGGAAAGTTTGTCTCTTGTATTTTTCTTCCGGAAAGAATTATTTTACAATTTATTTGTTTCCGGAAAGTGTATATAAATTAAATAATTTTCCGGAAGGATTGTAAATTCTGATTTGTATTTTCCTTCCGGAAGGAATTATTTTACAATTTATTTGTTTCCGGAAAGTGTATATAAATTAAATAATTTTCCGGAAGAGTTGTAAATGTATTTTGTATTTGTATTTTCCTTCCGGAAGGAATTATTTTACAATTTATTTGTTTCCGGAAAGTGTATAAATTCTGTTTTTTCCGGAAAGTTTGTCTCTTGTATTTTTCTTCCGGAAAGAATTATTTTACAATTTATTTGTTTCCGGAAAGTGTATATAAATTAAATAATTTTCCGGAAGGATTGTAAATTCTGATTTGTATTTTCCTTCCGGAAGGAATTATTTTACAATTTATTTGTTTCAGTAAAGTGTATAAATTCTGTTTTTTCCGGAAGGATTGTAAATTCTGATTTGTATTTTTCTTCCGGAAAATTCTGAATTATTTTACAATTTCTGAATTATTTAAATTCTGAATTGTAATTATTTTCCGGAAAGCTTATAAATTTTTTTACAATTTGTAAAATACTAACAGAAAATTCAAATTTGAACTTTTAACTTTAATTTTAATTTGTAGTATGTTTCATAAACTTAAGAACTGCATACCTATAAAGAAAAACGGAAGTGCAATATAAAAATGGAAATGGTGGAAAAGTGTATATTTTAGTCATTTTTGAGAAAAAAATTTTTTTGTAAAAATTGCTAGATTTTTGGAGAATTTTTTTTATTAATTTTTGCAAGTCTGGACATTAAATCTCAGAAAGAAATATTTTTTAATAATTCAAAAAATATTTATATTATTTTCTTATAATTTTTTTCTGAAGAAATAAATAATTATAATAATTTAAAAATTCTTAAATATTCAAAAAAAATATTATTGAACTCCATTAAGTAAAATTAATTTTGAGTCATTCTTCGGGCAAAAGGCAAAAAATATTTTATTAAAAATAATTTAATTCAAAAATGAATTACATAAAATATAAAAAAAATTTATTTAAAAAGGACAGATTATTATGAACTGGATTAAAAAAATAAAATAAAAAGGCGGGGTTTAAAACCAAAAACTATTTCTGTGCTTAAAAAGCGTTCATGAAAGGATTTAATGAAAGAAAAAATTGCAAGATTAAAGCAAAGAATATTTTTAAAAAAATTATTAATATTAAAAAAAAGTGCTTAAGAAGATGAGGGTATTTAAAAAGTAATTAAAAAAAAATTTTTTTAGTTAAGAATAAAATTTTGTCTAAATATGGTAGGCAAAAAGTTTAGGGTCACGTGAATAAGTATTATAGTATATGATTTAAATATATACTAAGTTTAAGGATTAATAAATTTTAAAAAATTTCAGTTAATATACATAGTACTTTATATAATAGAAAAAAAATTAATAATTGTCATTAAGTCTGTAAATTAGAATTTATTTAATTTCCGGAAAGTTGGTATGTTCTAATTTTATTTTTCCGGAAAGGAGTTTATAATTAATAATTTATTTTTTCAGTATGTTTGTAAATTCTGATTTAAATTATGTTTTTGTAAAATTGTAAATTCTGTTTTATATTTTTCCGGAAAGTTTGCAACTACGGATTTTTTCCGGAAAAAATTAGAAAAAATCATAAATTGCAATCTTTCCGGAAAAATAAAACCAAATCATTTTCCGGAAAGAAAAATAAATTCTGATTTTAATTTTCCGGAAAGTTTGCAATTACAATTTCTGCTTTCCTTTCTAATTTTACAAATTCTGTTAATTTTTCTAATTTTGTAGGTTTGTATTTTCTTTGATTTTACTCTCTTCTACAAATTCCTTCTCCCCTACAAATTTAAATATAATTCATTAATTAATTAGCTCATTTTCAATTTTGTTACTTTTATTTTTAGTTGCGTTAAAGATAATCCCCTTTAGCTCTATTAAATAAACAAAACACACATTGAAACAAATAATTAAATATTTTATTTAATGGAAATTTTTTTAAAAGAAGCGTCACTAAAAAATGTTTTTATTTAATAAATTAATTAAATTTTTGAAAAAAAAATTTTTTTTTTATTTTTTAATTTTAAAAAATTGTTAAAAAAATATGTGTCTCATAATCAGTGATGTCAAAGTTCCAGTTCCCGAAAGTTCTAGTTCCAGTTCCAGAACTAGAACTACGGAACTAGTAAATCCCTGGAACTAGCTTGGAACTAGTTCCAGAACTGGAACTAAGGAATTTCAAAAATGGAGTTCCTGAACTGTAACTACAAAAATTAAAAACTTAGTTCTGGAACTGGAACTAGTTCCAGAAAAATTTTGGAACTTTGACATCACTGCTCATAATAAACCAATTTATTAAAATTTTAAGTAAAAAAAACAAAAAAAAATAAAAATAATAAAATTGGGATTTAAAAGGATTTTCTGATGACGACTTTTGCAGATAATGAGGGGCAGAAAAGAAAATTAAAAAGAGATGACGAAATATGAGCATGAGTATATATCTTATTTTTATGTGTAAATTAACAAGTTGTTTTGACTTAAAAATTATTTTAAAAAAGTTTTTTTAATAAGCTAAGCTTTATATAAATTTAATTTTAAAAGTAGCTTTTCAATAAAAAATTTAATTTTAATAATATGACGGAGGTTTAAAATTAAAAAAATTAATTTATTTTTATGGAATATTTTATAGAGATCGGTTTGGGTATGCTTGGATCTGGATACAGACCTAGATTTTTCATGGAGCTAGGTTTGATTCTTCATGGATCCAGAGTCGAAATCAAGTCATTCTCGGTGTTCTTCAGGTTTTTCCTGATTTTCATTGACTCAAGGTCTAGAGTAATAATTGGAGAAAGAACATTGAGTCAACGAACTCAAGGTCAAATCAAGGTCCTCAACGAAAAATCGAGAGGCAAAGTTTAGGGTTTTTTAATTTCCAATCTCTAATTTTTAATATAAACTTTTTTCCTATTTTATAAAAATTCAGAGAGGGAACATTAAAAAAATAAAGTTTTCAAGGAATATTCAATTCTTGACTTGGATTTTTATTTTTAATTAATTTTTTTGCGCAACTAAAAGAATAATTAATTTATTTAAATTATTTTCCCGTCACAAAAAACGTCAAATACTTCAAAGATTATAACAATAATTGTTTCATTATATTATATAAAGAAACTTTGGGATTAAAATTTAAAAACTAATTCCGGCCGGCCGAAGGCCGGCCGCTTCCCCGACGCCTGACATCCTGGGGGCAACTTTTTACGCCGCATTCAGGAAAATTATAGCCGTGGCGCCACGACTTTTCCTTTGCGCCGAAACGACCCTATGAGTTTTGCTATCTCGTGAACTACAAGTCAGAGCGTGAAGGTCTCGCTTGGAGGGCCCTGGCCCACGATTAGTAGATATCAATGAAAAAAAAAATTTCGAAATTCGATGAAGTCTAAATACCGAAGTGCCTTGTCATTGGTTTTTAATTGGTCCGCAAACCAATTAATTGGTTTGTTTTTTACTTATATCTTGTGAACGGCTGGGAGGATTAAGATGGGACCTGAGGGGTATTAGGTAAGTGGATATGGGTAATTTTTTGGGGTGGGTCATTTTGGTGCCGCACTTGAGTGTAGCACCGAAGTGGCCGGATGAAAATTTCAACGCGTTATAACGCGTTTTTAAGAAGTGGGGGGATTTCGGGCTTGGGAGCAATGTTGTAGGGTGGGATGTTGGGAAAATATTTGGTGTTGGACATTAGAGTCTCGGGTGAACTTTTGGGGGTGTTTTGGGTCAAAGAGTCGGGGTCGAAAAGTCGACTTTTTTTAAAAGGTCGTTTCGGCTCTCTTCGATAGCCAGTTCGAAAGAGCGTCCCCTGGCGGTCAGAAAAAGGTATCATATGTCGGGGGTCCACTTGAGTCTCGAAAAGTTATAGCCAAATTGGCAAAATGTCGCAAAACTTTATGAGACTCTAACGTCCCGGGGAAATTTTTTAAAATTTTTTCGAGGCCGGATTCGTACTCAGCGGGTGTCAAAGCACCATATAGGTCGAATTTTGGGTCAAAATTCGAAAATTTTGAAAAAAAAAATTCGAAAAAAAATTCGAAAAAAACCTTAACTTTTTTTGGGGTGGACGGATTTGGATGGGGTTTCTTTCTAAAAATAGTACTAAAAATTAGATATTTTTAGAGTGAAGAAAATTTCGAAAAAAGTCGAAATTGAACCCGTAGGGGTCGAATTTCGAAAACCCAAAAAATTTTCGGTTTTTCAAAAAAATTTCGGGATTTTTGCCGGGGGTTCGAGCCGAAGGTATTTTTCCTATATAGAGCAGAATTTTCTGCATAGAATAAGCTTTTAAAATTTTTCAAAAAAGTCAACTTTCAAAAAGTTATGATTTTTTGAAAATTTGGTCGATTTTTTCGGCCGAAATTTTCGGCCAAAAAATTAAATTTTTCAAAATGGCCATAAATAGGCCAAATGTTATATCAATCGAAAGCCCTTGTCATGTGGAGTCCAAAAATAATTTTTGCGAAATTTTCTGACCATTTTGGCAAAAGTTAGAGTCGGTCGAAATTTTGGGGGTGGGCGGTACCATACCCAGTAGGGTACCGAAAGAGTGGTAATTAATAAAAAAGACTTACGTTATATTGTAGAGCAACATAAAATCCATCAACAAATATATACTCTGTTTAGGGGGTAACTTGAGTCTGACAAAATTATGTGGGTCAAGTTTCGAGAATGGGGGTTTTTGGGGCCGAAGGCCCCAAAACCGAGGCAGAAGGCCGAGGGGGATTTAAACGCTGCGTTTGGGGGGCCGAAGGCCCCCCAAACGCCTCGGGTCAACCTACCACAGCTGCCTAAAAGCATAGTATCCGTTTAAACGTTGCGTTTGGGGGGCCGAAGGCCCCCCAAACGCTTCGGGACAACCCACCTCATCTGCCAAAAGGCATAGTATCCGTCTAAACGGTGGGTTTGGGGGGCCGAAGGCCCCCCAAACCCATAAAAAGGCAAAGTATCCAACTAAACGCTGGGTTTGGGGGGCCGAAGGCCCCCCAAACACCCCGATTCAACCCATCACAGCTACCAAAAGGCAAAGTATTCAACTAAACGCTGGGTTTGGGGGGCCGAAGGCCCCCCAAACGCCCCGAATCAACCCACCACTGTTATCTAAAGGCACAGCATCCAACTAAACGCTGGGTTTGGGGGGCCGAAGGCCCCCCAAACACCCCGATTCAACCCATTACAGCTACCAAAAGGCACAGCATCCAATTAAACGCTGGGTTTGGGGGGCCGAAGGCCCCCCAAACGCTTCGGGACAACCCACCTCATCTGCCAAAAGGCATAGTATCCGTCTAAACGGTGGGTTTGGGGGGCCGAAGGCCCCCCAAACCCATAAAAAGGCAAAGTATCCAACTAAACGCTGGGTTTGGGGGGCCGAAGGCCCCCCAAACACCCCGATTCAACCCATCACAGCTACCAAAAGGCAAAGTATTCAACTAAACGCTGGGTTTGGGGGGCCGAAGGCCCCCCAAACGCCCCGAATCAACCCACCACTGTTATCTAAAGGCACAGCATCCAACTAAACGCTGGGTTTGGGGGGCCGAAGGCCCCCCAAACACCCCGATTCAACCCATTACAGCTACCAAAAGGCACAGCATCCAATTAAACGCTGGGTTTGGGGGGCCGAAGGCCCCCCAAACACCCCGATTCAACCCACAACAGCTACCAAAAGGCAAAGTATCCAACTAAACGCTGGGTTTGGGGGGCCGAAGGCCCCCCAAACGCCCCGAATCAACCCACAACAGCTACCAAAAGGCAAAGTATCCAACTAAACGCTGGGTTTGGGGGCCGAAGGCCCCCCAAACGCCCCGAATCAAACCACAACAGCTACCAAAAGGCACAGCATCCAACTAAACGCTGGGTTTGGGGGGCCGAATGCCCCCCAAAGCGTCTAAGCGCGCGTTTGGGGGCCGAAGGCCCCCCAAACGCCCCGAATCAACCCACAACAGCTACCAAAAGGCAAAGTATCCAACTAAACGCTGGGTTTGGGGGGCCGAAGGCCCCCCAAACGCCCCGAATCAACCCACAACAGCTACCAAAAGGCAAAGTATCCAACTAAACGCTGGGTTTGGGGGGCCGAAGGCCCCCCAAACGCCCCGAATCAACCCACAACAGCTACCAAAAGGCACAGCATCCAACTAAACGCTGGGTTTGGGGGGCCGAAGGCCCCCCAAACGCCCCGAATCAACCAACCACTGTTATCTAAAGGCACAGCATCCAACTAAACGCTGGGTTTGGGGGCCGAAGGCCCCCCAAACACCCCGATTCAACCCATCACAGCTACCAAAAGGCAAAGTATTCAACTAAACGCTGGGTTTGGGGGGCCGAAGGCCCCCCAAACGCCCCGAATCAACCCACCACAGTTATCTAAAGGCACAGCATCCAACTAAACGCTGGGTTTGGGGGCCGAAGGCCCCCCAAACGCCCCGAATCAACCCACCACAGCTACCAAAAGGCACTCGAAAGGAAAAGGGGGCCGAAGGCCCCCAAAATCCAAAGCCAAGTATTCTAAATATATTTAACGTATTTCGCCAAGCAAAAAAGAAAATCTAGCGTCCTTTTAAAGCCGCAGGCTTTCCACGCGCGTCCCTGGACGCGCCCCAAAGCACTAGCAGCGCGCGAAGCGCGCCCCAAAGCCGTTAGGCTTTCCAAAACCAAAAAGTATGGTACCAAAGGCTCCCCCCGATAAAACTAAACCGCCAGAGTAAAAAAACGGGCATTCAGCTACACGCCCTTCAGCTAGTTTTAATAAAAAAAAATTTCTGAGAAGTCGAATAAATTAACAAAAAATTGTAAAGGTATTCCTTTTAAATACGTACATTTTTTCAACTATTATTAGCTAAAAATAGAAAGTAAAGTATAAAAAAAGGAATTATTAAAATGTATTGTTTTAACTATAAAAAATATTAAAATTGAGAAAAAAATCTAAAAAAATTTTTTTTAGGTATTTAAAATCCCCCTTTTAATCCTCTAACCTTTTTTAGTGTTACATTTTTGGTCTTCTTTCCGTTACCCTTATTAAATCCGGAAAATTTTTAGTAAAATAAAATTTGTAAAAATTGACGTAATTTTTTTATTCTTTAAAGTTTTCGTGATTAAAAAATAAAAAAATAAAAGTGATAAAAAAAACTAATTAAAAAATATTTAATTGTAAATGTTTCCATAAAAATGTTTTTTGTTTGACTAAAGATTGTAAATTATATTAACTATTTAACTATTAGTTTTTGCTTTTTTAATTTGTAGTTTTTATCTGAATTAAAAAAAGAAACACAATAACAAATAATTAAAATTGAAAATGTAAGAGTAATTACAAATTGTAATTTGTATTTGTAAAAATTATTCTTTTGTGAAACTTGTTTCAGTAAGCTTTCCGGAAGCAATTTGTAAACAGACATTTTAAGTTTGTAAAATACTAAATCAGAATCCGGAAAAACTTGCATTTTTCCGGAAAATAATCAAAGAGAAATACCTATTATTTTACTTGTGAAACTTGCTTCTGTAAACTTTCCGGAAGCAATTTGTAAATAAACTTAATAGGATTGTAAAATCACAAACTTTCCGGAAAAAGAACTCTGCATTTCTCCGGAAAATATCAAAGAAAAAAAGATTATTTTACAAATTGTAATTTACATTTGTAAAATCATTTTATAAAACTTGGTTACTTAAACTTTCCGGAAGCAATTTGCAAACAGACAATTTAAGATTGTAAAACACTAAATCATAATTTAATAAACTTTCCGGAAAAACCAAAAACATTTCACAAAAGCAAAAAAAACGTTTATAAACTTGAAACAAAATACACTAAAAATTAAACTTTTTCCCTATGCGTGACATTTCAAGACAAAAATAATATCAAGTCTATCACGTTATTTCATGTAAGATTTAATAATTTATTTTTTTTTTTGCTAATTTCCAATTTTAGATTTAATATATACTTTTGTTTTCTTTTTTCTCATACTTTTTTTTTCTAATTCCAAATATTTTTTCTCAAATAATTTTTATCAAAACACAATTAACCAAAAAAAAATCCACAAAACTCTTGTAGCCAAAATAAAAACGTGAGAATATTCCAAAAGAGTTTAGAAATATTAGAAAATTAAAAAAAGTCAAGAAAACAACACATAAACACCTCTCAAAGATTATTTCCTGCGCAACATTCTCTCCCTTCTCGCATCATTTTTTCTATTCAGATGGCGTAATTGTTAGTTTATTTAGCATTTTAGCTGTGTTTTATTAATTTGTAGACAAAAACAAGATATTTAAAAAGATTAAAAATAATTGAGAATAATTTTTGCAAAAAATAGGCATTTAATTTACCTGCCTGATAATAGTATTTATAAGCAACAATTGTCTATAAAAAATAATTAAATATTATTAGGTAAATATTAAATGAAAAAAAGAAAAGAGATATGAATAAATTATAAAGTTTACAGCTTTCCGGAAATTAAATAGAATTTGTAAATTGTAATGCTTCCGGAAAGAAATAAAGTTTACAAATAATAAAGTTTACAAACCTTCCGGAAAGAAAAAGAAAAAAAACAACCTTCCGGAAATTAAATAGAATTCTTCCGGAAATAAGTTTACTGAAAAAATTTACAACAGAGCTGTTTCGATTTTCGTTTTTCGATTTTCGAAGATTTTCTATTTCGAAACACCGCTGGTTTACAATCTTTTTGAAGAAAAAATCAGAAATTGTAATCTGAAATATTTCCGGAAAGAAAAAACTAAAAATTATGCGTTTTACAATCCAAAATTGAAGAAAAGATCGAAGAAAATAATAAATTTAAAATTTTCAGTCTACTTCTCGATGATTCTACAATCAACATAAATCGAATTTGCTTTCTACATATAAATAAAATATTATTATTATTTTTTTTAATTTTAAAATTTTTTACAGTCCATAGAAAATTAAATTAGAAGTTGTAATCCTTCCGGAAACAATTTGTAGTTTCCGGAATTTTTTTTCCAGAAGCTTTCCGGAAATTTTTTTTCCGGAAATTTATTTATTTTATTTTAAGACAAACAAACTTCTATATTTGTTCATCACAATACAAATCATTACAATCCTCCTCGTTTACTTCATTAATTTGACCTTCATTAATTTCAATACCTTTATTTCTTAAATTTTTTTCTCTAATTTCTTGTTGAAAAGGCTTCCTATTTTTAATTTCTTGTTGAAGTTCCGGCTGCTTTCCCACATTATCTTCTACAAGCTTTTCAATTTCCTCCCATTGTTTCTCTTTCGTTGGACTGGCTTAAAAACTTTTTTTTGTCAAAAAAAATTCAAAAAAATTTTACAGAAATTTTTTGGGGGTCTTTAAAAATTTTTAAAATACCAAAAAATTTCCTACCTTTAATAGTTTTTTTCTTATAAGGTGAAGAATCTTTATCTTTTATAATTTTTTTGCCTTTATCCTTCCCCGTAGCCTCAATCTTGTTTACTTCAATAATTAAAATAATAAATAAAAGAATTAAAATTATATTAACTTTAAACATTTTTTTTAAATTTATTTGAAAAAATATTTTTTTTCTTCTGTTAAATATTAAAAATTTAAAATTAAAAATTAAATTTTTAAAAATTTAAATAAAATAAAAAATGCTTAAAAAATAAATATAAAATAGAATTTTATAAGGCCATAACACAAATACATGTCCACAAAATATAAGACACGAGACTAACTGCTACCCCAACTACATGCACTCTTATATGTATACAAGCCTTTAAATTTAAATAAAAATTCTCTTTAAAGAAAAAAATTTTTTTTTAATTTGTGTTTTGGCCAAGCGGATTCCCCTTTTACATTAATAAAGTGCTAATTAAAAGTGCAAGAAAACAAAATTTTATTTTTAATTTTATTGAATTAGTATTAAAAAATTTTTTCTTTATAAAAATTTACAAAAATTGAGTAATTTGAAGAATTTGAAGATTTAAAAAAATTTACAAATTTAAAGAACTCTAGTGACCTGAAACACGGGTTGTTAAGGAGGGACAAAAGAGGGATATCAATCCATATGAAAAAATATTGAGGAATCTAAGAGTATTTTAAATGATCAAGGGAATATCGCTGTGTTAAAGTGAATATCGAGTAATTTAGAGGGATCAAGAGGGATAATGATTATGTGTGTGGGATATCAGGGATTTTGTGGATTAGGAGAGATGCTGGAAGCTTTAAAGGGATAAAGTAGGATATACTGGGGTCTGCTCGAACTAATAGAAGTATCAATGGATCTGAGGATTTTATACAATGTTTGTAGTAAAACAAGTTTATAAATAATGTACATAATTAATAGTGTTCTTAATGTTTATTAATCTTCATTTTAATATCCTGCACATGCATAAATTAGTAAAATAATATTTAAAAAATTTTTTAATTAATTAAAAAAATTTTTTTTTCATATTTTTTCTTAATTCCAACTTAAAATTTCTCAAAAAATATTTTCTTCATCCTCATCACAAAATAGATAATCCTCCTCCTTCTCATCACACAAATACATATCCTCTCCCTTATTTCTTAAAATATCGTTATCATAAATACAACTTTTATTGGAATCCTGGGAAGGAATTTCCTCTAAATTATTCTCCTTTTCTTCATCTTCATTATTATCCCCCCTCTTCCACACCTTTTCCAATTCCTTCCTTTGCCTTTCTTCTTCCCCTCCCTTCCACCAAACACCTTCCTTCACATACTCCTCTTTCATTTTCTTCATTAAAATTCGTCTTCCTCGACTTCTTCGCATGTCATTTTGAATTTCTGCTTCATTTCTATTCTCATACTCATTTTCAAGTTCGGCAAGATCTACTTTGTATAATTCTTCTTCTAATTTCTTCAATTTCGGACTATTTTTATTTTTTATTTTTTTCTTAACTATTTTGCTTCTAATTTCGTTTCGTTTAGCTTAAATTTAAAATTAAAGCAGAGCTAAGCTACAACTATTTCTCTTCTTCAGCTAGTTCAAAAGGTTATTCGGCTGCTGAGTGCGAACCAGCATCTTCAGCAGTTGACAGGAGACCCTTCAAGACCCTTCTCTCCATCATATCCACTACACACGCGTCCCTGCACAGCTTTAACTAAGGAAAAAAACTTCAGGAGCTCCCTAAAAGTTACCCATTGTTAACGATTGATGCTGAACATCTGGGAAAATTATAACTGAGACATTGCAGGGGCACCTTCCCGTCAAATCGGAACTTGGAACTTAACTTCTGCTTAGAGACTTCTTTCCCTCTAAAACTTCTGTTTAGAAGGAAAAAAAATTTTTTTAATTAAAAAAAAAGTTCCAAACACCTTTATACGAACTGGTATTAAGACCCTTCTCTCCATCAGACCATTCATCATTATCTTCCATTATATTTTTTCCCCCATTACCCGTCCCTTCATTTAAATAAATTTGTAAATAAATAAAAAGAAAAATTAAAAAATAATTTTGAATTTTAAAATATTTTTTGGAATTTAACATTTTCTTTTAATTTAAAAGGTTTTAATTTAATAAATTTATCTAGAAAATTAAAAAAAATTTAAATAAAAATTTAAATAAGAATTAAATAAAAATTAAAAAATAGGGAGTAATAATGAAGATAAATTTAAAAAAAGGGCAAATTTAAATGGGGAACATTGCCCTTTTCAATTTTTTAACGAGGCTCCACAGGCATTCATAAGTAATGGGGGAGAAGGGGGAGGGGGGGGGGAGATAGGGGAAGGGGGGATAGGGCAAGGGCATCTTTGATGTTTAAAAAATTTTTTTGATTTTTTCTTGCACTTTTAAATTTTAATTTTGTGTTTTGGCCAACTTTCCTTTTTTAAATAAATAAATTTAAAAAATTAATTTATTTAATTATTTATTTTTAACGCCTTCTTTAAAGTATTTATCATAAAAAAAATTTTTTTTTCGAAAATTTCAGGTTTGTATCTGACACAAATTGAAGCCAAAAATAATTATTAATAGTATGATATTTTTATTAATTAATTATTATTTTTTTTGTAAATTTCTAATTTTTATTTTAAAAATAGAAATATACAATTCTTATTTTGTTATTTTTACAATTTTTTATTTTTTATTATTTCCTTCTTTTTGAGGGAAAAAATAAAACAAACATTCAAACGCGTTAAAAGCGTTGTCAAACAATGTTTATTTATATATTTTCCCCTCTCCCCACTTGATTGATAATTTTTACTGAAAACTCTCAAGTTTGTTTTCTTAAGTTTGAGGATTTGCAAAATTAATTTTAAGTTCTATCGATGATTTACAACTGCTTAAGAGAATGCTTAGAATGAGGTAAAATAAATATTTTATTTAAGTTCCGGAAAAATTACAATTCTAGTATATATGTACCCTTTACAATAGGATTACAAACTTAAGTTTATTGTTTTAATTTAAATAAACTTGAATTATAAAATTCCGGAATATTTTCCGGAAAACTTGAATTGTAAAAAAATTAAACTTGACTTGTATTTGTTTTCCGGAAAGTTTTTTTCTTTTAATTTTTCCGGAATGATTAATTAACCTTAATTTATTTAAACTTGAATATCAATTAAACTTTAAATAAACTTAAGTTTGTAAACTTGATTTAATTTTTAATTCATTAATAAATTAATTACTAAAATTTGTAATAAAGTTTAATAATTAAAAAAACTTTTCTTAAGATAGTATCGCAAACTTAAATGTTCCTTATACCATTTAAAATTAATTTAATTACACAATTTAAGTTTTGATTAATTACTTTCTAATTTTATTTTTTAAGGGAGTTTTTGATTTTTAATTTCATCATTATTTAAATAAATTTAAATTCTAAAAAATTATTTTTCTTTGAGTGTCTCACATATTTTAAGTTAAATCATTATTATTTTTATTTATTTATTTTTATTGTTCCACTGATTTTTCACATGCAATATAGCCATTATTTTTATTTTTTTGTTGCGCAGAGAAGTTTGATTAGCGCGCGTGTCTCCTCGTAATATTCTTCGACCAATTCGCTAAATCATTAAAAAAAAAAGTCAAAAATAATATTGACCAGTTATATTTATTTTTATTTAATTTTCTATTTAATTTTGTTAACTAAAAATTTCTTTAAAATTAAAAACAATTTTTTCCAATCAACAAACTTAAAAAAATACTTTTTTTTTTAATTTTAAATACACGCGACTGAATAATGAACTCAAATTAAATATTATTCATGAAAATAAAATTTAAATCACTCAAAAAAAATTTTTTTTATTTAAAACACAATTACCTTTAAAAGTACATATTTATTATTTTTATTTCCTCGTATAAACTAAAATAATGCGCAACATAAACATAACAATTGATTCAATATTTTTTTAATAAATATTAAAAGTAATATTTATTTAAAGGATTATTTATTTATGTATTTAAATGAGAGTAACAGAAAAAAAAAATGAATTTTATTAGAAAAAATAAGCGCATGCTTATTGTTAGTAAACTTTAATTTTTTACAAACCTAAGTTTTCCGGAAACTTTTGTAGTAAATAAAAAATAAACCTTCCGGAAAGCTTTTGTAAACTAATTTGGATAACCTCACAAGTTGAAATCTTCATTAACCGGAAAGTTTTTTAAACACTCAAGTTTGCGAACCTTCCGGAAAGCTTTTGTAAAACAAGTTTAATTTAATTTACAAACTTAAGTTCTTTCAGTTTATTTTTCTAGGAAAAAACAATAGTTTGTATTTATTTTTATATTTACATAATTTAATTTAGTACACTTCCGGTTAGAAAAATATGAAAATACATATATTAAAAATTGGCGAGAATATTATTTGATATTATTTGTTAAAACTTCAATAATTTCGTAAAAAACAATACAAATTTATTTTATTTTTAAATTAATTTAAAAAATAATTAAAAAAATATTACAAAATTAGGGTAAAAATGTTAGTTGATTTCCCTCCACCAAATAATTTTAACAACAAAAATGGAGATAACAGAATATACGAAACTGATGGGCATTTAAATTTATTAAATAAAAATCAACAAAATTTGGTTGTTTTTAATGATACTAAACAACAACAAGTATCAAAACAGTCTAAACAAAATTTTATTTTTTGTTTTTGTAAAATTTGTGGATATAGATATATTATTTTATTGCTCACGGTGAGTGAGATTTTTACGGGGAAAATTTTATTTTGTTAAAAAAAATTTTTTTTCGTTCAAAAAAATTTTTTTTTTCGCTCAAAAAAAAATTTTTTTTTCAAGGCCCTCTGCCTAACTTCAATTTGTTCAAATATGATAGTCTTTAATTTTACTTTAATATTAATGAAAAGACCAAATTGGGAAAATACAACACTATTATCCATTAATTCGTCAACTAAAATTAAAGTAAAAAATTAAATTTTAAAATTTAAAAATTCCAAAAAATAGGAAGAAGGCCCTTTTGTTGTTTTCAATGAAACACATATTATGCCTAAAAATGTGCCTTATACTCAATCAGAAAAAGCTCAATTACAATATGCTGTAAGTTTATAATTTTAATATTTATATAAACTTTTTACAATTGTAAAACATATTTAAATTGTAAATTAACAACCTGACAATAAAAACATTAGACAACAAAGTTTTACAAACACAAATATTCATTAAAAACATTGCCAACTAAAATTACAATTGTAAAACATGTTTTTAAAAATGTTGTAAATTAAAAACTTGTTTGTAAATTAAAACTTTGTTTGTTCCCAACATAATGTTTTTACAAAAAACATTTTACAAAACATTTAAAACTTGTTTGTTTTGTTCACAAAACTTGTTTGTTTGTTTATGTTTTTACAAAATGTTTTACATACTTAAAAACTTTATTTTCAAATAAACATTTGTTTCATTAAAAAAAGGTTGGAATAGCCAGTATAATTTCAACATTTCCTTTTTCAATGTTATATACAAAATTTGGTGCCCGTTTTGTATTTTTATCAGCTGGGATACTTTCAACAATATCTACAGCATTATTACCCTTTGCTGCTTCTAAAGGGATGATTGCATTTACATTTATTAGATTACTTCAAGGTTTTGCTTATGGGGCCAATTTTGCAGCTATCGGTTTTGTTTGTCATAGGTGGGCTACTTTGCAACAACATGGATTCTTTTTGTAATTATTTTTAAATTGTCTTTGAGGGAAATTTTTTTAAATTAAATCAGAGCTTGTATGACTACATTTACTTCTCTTTCTGTTACCTTAACTAACCCTGTTGCAGCATTTGTAAGTTTATTTTAGGGTAGAAATCCAACTTCCTAAACCCTTACCCCAACGGTTTTTTCGGCAAAAACCCTGACCCGAACCTGGAAGGCAAACACCGATCTCAGACGCAAATCCCGTGTCGGGATCGGGTAAAATATAAAGATGGAATTTTTTGGCAATTTTTTGAACATTTGAATTCTTAAAATACGCTTGGCAAAATATCCCCAATGTGTCGGGAGCTGCATTATTTTTAATTTAGAATTGTAAAACTTTATATTTTTCTTTAAATTTAGATAAGTTCTGTGCCTTCATTGAGTTGGCCGTGGGTCTATTATTGTAATTTGCCTTGTCCTAAATCCAAAAATGTTTTTAAATTATTCAGTCCATGCATTAATCTCTCCAATACTTTTTGGATTTTGGCTATTTCTTTATACTGACCATCCTGATACTCACCCTTGCGTTAGTCAAGGAGAAAAAGATCAGATTCTGTCAGGCAAAACTGAGGCAGAAATTGGGATTAGTGGATTTATGCCTTATCGGTAAAGAATTTCTTTGGGGGAAAAATTCCCAAAACCCCCCAAAAATATTTTTAGAGCAATTCTCTCAAATAAAACTGTGCTGATTGTTTGGCTCAACTCCTTTGCGGATATCGTTACGGCCGTGTTTTTAATTACTTATTTGCCTACTTATGTTTCCAAAGTTCTTCGTTATGGTGTTAGAGAAACTGGCATTTGGTCTGCTTTACCTGCCCTTTTACATATTCCGGTTAAAATTGGTTCTGGGTGGTTGGCTGATAATATGAGGTAATAAGGGAATAGTTAGAGTAAAATTTATGTTCAAATTAAATTCTGGAGTCTACACCTGAAGACCTATTGACCCTACACCAAATCCATCTATATCACCTTAATCCCATGATATTCCCCTTTGATATTCCCCTTTCAAAGGTTGTCGGTCTTGCGGGTTAATTCCAAAGTCTGATCTTGTTTTTTTTATGATTTCATCACTAAGAAGTAAAATCTATTTCCTCATCTTAATACATTAATCTCTCCAAGATGTATGAGTGAAATTGGTCGAATGCGCCTTTTCAATTCAATAGCTTTAGTAGGCTCAGGCGTTGCTTTTGCATTAGTTGGTTTTGTTCCCGATGACAAACGTTTTCTAGCAGTTATTTTAATGACTATAAATTTTGCTTTGGTCTCTACAAATTGTGGGGGATTTTATAAATGTGCCACATTAATTAGCAGGTAAGAAAAAATTTTCAAAAAATTTTTTCAAAAAATTTCCAAAAAAAATTCTAGGCAATATGCTCATTTTGTTGTTGCCGGTATACAATTCGAAAAATCCATCACTCTTTTTGTTTCCCCATTAATATTTCTTTTGTTTATTCGAGATGAAAGTAGTCGAGAACAATGGAGGAATGTTTTTATTGGAATGGCTATAATACTTGTTGTGGTAAAAATCAGAATTATTTTTAAAATGAAATTCTGATTTTTTTAAAGGCAAATACTTTCTTTTGGTTTTTTGTAACTGACCAACCGGCAGAATTTACCAAAATTGTTTCTAAACAAAAATCAGAAAAACAACAACAAAAACAAAACAATTTATTTAATATAAGTAAAACAGATATTTAATGTTTTGAATTTTTGTAATTAAACTTAAATTTTAATAAAATCAGAATTTAATTAAAACATGTTTAGGGAAACAGTCTTAAAATCAGAATTTATTCAAAACATGTTGAGGGAAAAAACTTAAAATCAGAATTTGTTTGAAACAAACAGAGTAAATCAGAATTTAATTAAAACATGCTTATTGTTAGGGAAACAAATTTAGAATCAGAATTTAATTAAAACAAACACAAAATCAGAATTTAATTGAAACAAGCTTGTAACTAGAAGAAACAAACAAACATTGTTTATAATTTATTTAAGAATTATTTTCAGAATTTTTTATTTGTTTCTAAAATAATTATTTTTACAGTTATTAAACGCTTTAAAATTAGCTACAATAAAGTATTAAATTCTTTTATCAAAAATTATTTTATCATAAAATTGATAAGCCAAAAAATAAATATTTATTGCCCATTTTCCAATAAATAAAAATAAATATTTTCTCCGAACAAAATTAAATTTTTTAAATTTATTAAATGGATATATTAATTGATTTTGTTTCCCAATTTATTCAAAATAGACACGAGGATGATCACTTTGATAGATTAAATTATCAAATTACTCCGTTCCTTTTTGTTTTGCTTTCTCTTGTAAATATATCTAAGGTCTTATTTTCTTGTTAAAAAATTTTTTTTAATTTAAATTTTTTTTTTGAAATTTTCTGAAAATTAAAATTCAAAAAATCATCCATTTTTAAAGCTCTATATCGGCTCAGCCATTAATTGTTTTGCCAAAGCAGAATTTAAAGAAGGCTGGGTACAATATACAAATGATTATTGTTTAGTTGAAAATACATATTATATTAGGTAGAATATTTAATTTCTAATTTATTTAATTAAATTAAAAGAAGCGATGAAAGAATTCCGTTACAAAAAGAATTGAGAAATCGAGAAAGAATTGCTTATTATCAGGCAAGTTGTAATTGTAAAACTTGTTTGTTTTAATATGTTTTGTATGTTCTTTGTTTTATGTTTGTTTCGATTTTTCTCCTTCCAAACAAATTTCCAACCTTTTCCAACATGTTTAATCCAAACAAACTTTAATTAAAACATTCCAGATAACCAAACATTTAATAAAAAATGTTTTTAAGGGTGTTTTGTTGGGGGCAAATAAATTTATAAATGTTTATAAAAACAAATAAAACTTAAACATAAAAATAAACTTGAATTAAAACAATTAATAAAACAAACACTTAAATAAAAAAATAAACTTTCGCAAATTCAAAACAAACATTTTAAAAATTTAAACTTGTTTTTACTATAATTTTTAAATAAAATAATTTTAAATATTTTTAGTGGGTTCCATTTATTTTAATCCTTCAAGCATGCTCTTTCTACATTCCCCATCTTATTTGGAGATCTTTTAATTGGCTAAGTGGTTTTCAAGTTAAAGCTGTTGTTTCTGCTTCCAAAGAAGTTGAACAACAAACAAATGATGAAATAACTAAAATAATTGCAAAATCATTGTTTCACGCTTCACAACAACAACATCAACCAATTTGTTTTGTTCGTAAGTTTAATTGTTTGTCTAGTTTCACATTATTCTGTCAATTATGAACTTGACAATAAAATAAACTTGAATTAAAACATTGTAATAAACATAAAAACATTACAACCTAAACTTGAAAATAAACTTTAATTAAAACATTAAATTAAACTTGAATTTGCAACTTTAAAATAAACTTGAATTAAAACATGAAAATAAGCTTGTTTAAAATAAACTTGTTTTTCCCTTAGAAAAACAACATTTTGTTGGCTTCCTCTTTCTAACAATGAAATTAGCCTATGTTTTACTCATTTGTTTTCACCTTTGTTTATTTAAATTTTTTATTGGCAATATAGATTTTGCTATTGGAATTTTAGATCACAAAGGGGAATGGAGACAATCAGGTAATTTATTTAAATATTGAAAAATATTTTTTTAATTTAAAGGTCATTTTCCTCGTGTGACTGTATGTGATTTTAATGTAAGTTTTAAATAAACTTGAAATAAATAAATAAACTTGAATTTAATTAAATAAACTTGTTTTGCAATTTAAGTTTGTTTTTAAATAAACTAGAATTCAATTAAATAAACTTGTTTTTACAATCCAAGTTTGTTTTAATTGTAATAAATTAAATGAACATAAATTGTAAAACATCAAGTTTATTGAATAAACTTGAGCTGAACAAATATTTTTACAATTCAAGTTTGTTTTAATTTAAATAAATTTTAATTGTAAAATATAGAATTAAGGTGTACAAATATGCCCAACTTACAAACTTTACTGTTGAATGTGTTTTACCTCTAAACATGGCTTGTTATTTTATTTAAACTTACAAACTTTAAGTTTTTATTTTAAGTTTAATGAAAAGATTTTTGTGTTTTTCTTCTTTTGGCTTTGTTTTTTGCTTTGTTTAACTATATTTTCTATTTGTTTGTGGATTAGTAGAATACAAACTCGAAAACGTTATTTTCACAGACTTTTGAATATTTATGTATTAATTGAATATTTATTTAATTTTTTTTATTTTTCAAGCAAAATCGAAAAGGATCCTCAACATTAAACCAATTTTCTGAAGATAATGGGAAAACACCTTTAATCTCCTCAAATATTCCATTCAAAAATAATTCTGTTGATTTAGATTATGGTGGTGATTTAAGAATTGTTTTAGGTTTAATTCAAGATCAGACTGGTAATTGAATAAATATTTTTTAAAGAAAATAATTTATTACAGTTTTTAGGATTATTGTTTTGTGCTCATATATTTCATGAAATTTGTAAAGTTGTAAGTTTATTTATAACAAGTTTATTTTTATATAAAAATCAAGCTGTTTTTAAAAAACAAGTTTATTTTAATTTAGACAAACAAGTTTGTTTTCTATTAAAACAAGTTTATATTAAACAAGTTTGTTTTTAAACAAGTTTATTTTATTCAAACAAACAAATTTATTTATTCCAACAAACATGTTATTAATTTAAACAAACTTTCTTTTGTTTTAATTCAAATAAACTTGTCTTATTTTTAATTCAAACAAGTTTATTTTTTATCAAAACATGTTTTTATAATATTATTTATAATCCAACCTTAATTTACAATTGTAAAACATTAGAAACTTTTTTATTTGTTTACCTAGCAATTTAAACATTTTTATTAAGCGAGAAATGACAAGAGGATTGAATGAAGGGAATACATTTGAAGAACTTGAGGAAAAATAATTTTTTTAATTTTTGTTTTAATTTTTTACTTGTTTTATCTGTCGCCTGGACAACAATACTTGACAAAATACAAAATTAAAAATTTTACACACATTTTTCTATTTAATTTTTATCAAAAACTTGTTGACCCCTTATTTACAAAGAAAGAAAAAAAATATTTTTTGGCCATTATTCACTTCTTCCAGTCGATTCATCAGCTAAAAAATAAAAAATAGAGGAAATAAGGCTTCTTTTCTCCTTTTTGCTTTCATTTGTCCCTTTTTTGGTTCAATAACAGCTAACCCCTATAGCGACTAAAAACGGATATTATTTGTTGCTTTCTCAACAAACTTAAAAATTTAAATATGTCAAAAATCGTTTAAAAAATTAAAATATGACAATTTCCTATACTGGAGATATTTGCTCTACTCGTTATTGGAGTTTTTTACGAGTTATATTTCGTTGGCGTGGGTCTATTTGGAAGTCTGTATTGACCGAATTATTTATTTGGTTGACACTATATTATTTAATTATGGCTATTTATATTATTTTACTTGATGAAAAAAGCAAAAAGTTGAGTTTTTAAAAATAAAATTTTTAAAAATTTAAAAAAAAAATTTAAAAAAAATTAAAAAATTAATTTTTCTAGCAATTTTGCTCATCTAGCACAATATACAGGAATTACTGCGGATTACATCCCCCTAACTTTTATGCTTGGATTTTTTGTAAAAATTGTTGTTGAAAGGTGGAATAATATGTTTGCGAACATTGGGTAATTTTACTTTAAACAAAACAGACATTAAAACATCAAACATTCACCAAAACATTTGTTTTCTAGATTTGTAGACAGTGTTAGTCACGCAGTTTGTTCTGTTGTTAGAGGCAATGATTTACAAACAATAAAAATAAGGCGGAATATTATGCGTTATTTGTGCCTTATGCAAGTTTGTTTTAATGTTTTTACAAAACAATTTTTCTAATCAAGTTTTAAGGTCTTGGTACTTAGAGATATAAGTGTGAGAGTAAGGAAGCGTTTTCCTACTATGCAAACATTAATTAGTGCTGGTAAGTTTTTGTGCTTGTTTTAATAAAAACATGAGGATTTTTATTAAATGCAATGTTTGTTTGAAAGTAAGTTTATTTAAAGCTTGTTAAGATAAGTTTATTTAAAACAAGTTTATTTAAATAATGTTTTTACAAAAAGCTTGTTTGTTTGTGTATGTTTTTAATGTATATTCAAAACATGTTTATCCAAAACAAGTTTATTTTAAAACATGTTTTAATAATCATTAAAAACGTCAGAACATTCTCCTAAACATTTGTTTTTAAGTTTAAAACATACATATAGCTTTTAATTCAAGGATTACTTAAAAAACATGAACAAAACTTAATTGAAGAAATCGGCTATCAATATAATGAACAATTTGGTATTTATTGGTTACCTTATAATTGGATCTGTCAACTTTGTTATCGTTTGAGGGAAAATGGAAATATTGCATCTGATCCTCTTTTGTCCTTTGTTCTTCGAGAATTGAGAGAATATAGGGAAAGATTACAGACTCTCATTAATTTTGATTTAGTCCCAATTCCGTAATTGAAAATAAAATTAATAAAGGAAAAATAATTTTATTTTACAGGCTAGCTTATCCTCAAGTAGTTTTTATTGCAGTGCGCACTTATTTTTTAATTTGCCTGTTCTCTAGACAGAAAATTCAAACAACTACAAACAACGTTAATTCATTAAGAATATTAAAAATAATTTGTTTTAATTGTTTTTAGGGAGAAATGTTTTTCCCAGTGATGACTGTTTTACAGGTAAAAATTATGTTTTTAAAACAAGTTTTACAATTATTTAATTAAAGTGTAATAACAAAGTTTATTTAAAACAAGTTTATTCAAAGCATTTTTTAATAAACTTGTTGTGAACATTAAATAAACTTGTTTTTAAATTTATTTGTAATTGTAAAACAAGGGTAATATGAGAAACAAGCTTATTTAAAACATGTTTACTTAAAACATTTTTAAAATAAACTTGTTGTTAATAAACTTTTTTTTAAATTTATTTGTAATTGTAAAACAGGTTTATTTACGAATTACAATTTCATTATTTTTATTAAATGTTTTACAATTAAGTTTATATTTTATATGGGTTGGACAAAAGTTGCTGAGGCGCTTCTCAATCCTGTAAGAAAAATTAAAAGTTTTAAAACAAGTTTATTTTTATAGCTGGGCGAAGATGATGATGATTTTGAAACTTTGTTTGTAATTGAGAGAAACATTGTTGTTTGTTTTTATTTTTATTAAGACATGTTTTAAAACATGTTTGTAATTGTAAACACAAGTTTATTTAAAACTACAATTCTCATTAAAGATTTCTTCTCTCCTTGCTGACAAATGTTTTAATCAAATACCTGAACAAAGTTTGGAACAAGAGGAAAACAATGTTCATGAACATCCCTCATTAATTAATAAAAATATTAATAAAAACAATAATGTTTTGATTGGTTCTGCTGTTCGAGTAATGATGACTAGTGAGAGGAGGGCGTTTAATAAATGGATGGAAAGTTGGAAATTGTTTCCAAGGTAGTTTTAAAAATAATTTTGGATTCTTTTGAAATTCTTAAAAATATTAAAATTAAAGAAATTATTTTTTAAGGAAGCGTAGACAGGAGACTAAAATGGAGGAAAGAGTGTGTGAGGAAACAATGCCGCTTGACTTGGAAAAATAAAAATTTTTGTCAAGAATAGTTTTAAAAATATAGTTAAAAGATCTCAATTACCTCCAATAAAATAATTGGCCTCCAAAATAATTTTTTAAAGATAAAATCTTTTAGAGTGACAATTTAATTATAAATAAATCATTTATTTTTTTCCCCTCATTTTATTCCCTCAAAAATAAATTTTACAATTCGCGCATTGACAGGTGTTGGAAATAAATTATATTGTTGGTTGTGCTTTCAAAAATAAGAATATTCTTCCCCTTCTTTTGTATAAAAACAATTCATTGTTTTCTGAAATAAAAATAAGAAAATTTAATGCCATAGCAACATGTTTATTAGTTAAAATATTTTTAATTAAAACTTGTTGCAACAAGTTGAAAACAAAGTTTATTTCCAACAGGTTTATTTTAATTCAAAACAAGTTTATCTAATTCAAAACAAGTTTAATAAAAACAAGTTTAATAAAAACAAGTTTATTTAAAACATTACAATTTTAATAAACTTGTTTTTAATAAACAACTAAAATTAAAACCTAAACATTTTAAATATGTTTTTCTTATTTCAAACAAACAAACAAATAATTATTTCTTGTTGTTTTTGTGGTATATGGCAACAGCTGTTTATTTCTCCTAGAACTTTTACTTTTTTTCTAAACTAATAAGATTGATCACAAACAAAATTATTTATATTTTACACATCATTCACTTCAAAATTAGTAAAAATATTTTACATTTTAATTTTAGTTAAATTATAATTTATTTTTATGTGCTACCTAATTATTTTTATTTTCAATCTCATAGCTGGCAAAATAAAAATAATTAAAAATACCCTTTATATTTAATTATAAGGTATAGCCAAGCATATGTTACAACAACATTCTTTTCTTTTTTGACCGACAATAATAATTATTTGGATTTTGCCTTATTATTAACTATATTGACTAGAGATCATCTATTAAATATTAACGAAGAAAAAGGAAAGCATTTTCCCTCCTAAAAGTGGTTTTGCCTGTCAACTAAGCCAAAAACCCCTTTCCTTCCCCCTACCTTTATGGGGGCCAATTCCTGTGCCAAGCAACAAAAAACGAATATTTTTATGCAAAGCATAAAAAAAGAATAAAAGTCATTTTCAACAAATTTCCTTAAATTCTATTGCAAAATATTAAATTATATTTTTTATTCATAATTTTATAGACTAAAAATAGTAATTTTTGACCGTTGAACTAAAAAAAGACATTTTATGTTTTATTACTTATAAACATGTTTTGTTGAGTTAATAATTTAATAAACTTGTTTTTGTAAACCTACTAAACAAAATGTTTATAAATAAATAAACTTGTTTATAATAAACTTGTTTAGACAAAACTTTAAATGTTTTGATAAAAACTTGTTTTTTAACAAACTTGTTTTTGCAGAATAAATAAAATAAACTTGTTTAATAAATAAACTTGTTTTTTAAAAACTTTTTAAATAAACAAACTTGTTTTTATTTAAACTTGTTTTTGTTTCCTCAAACATAATGTTTTACTTAATATTTTAGCAATTTTCCCAACTTGATGGCTATTCCAAACTTCTACAACAATGGGCAACAGCACTTGCCAACATTTTTTGACATGTTTTAATAAAAACAATGTTTTAATTTCTTTTCGCCGCCTGTTTGTTTCAATTTGTTTTGTTTCTCTATTAGCAGTTTGTCAACTATTCTTTCACAACAACACATCCTTTAATACTTCCCAGTCAACAATATCAAAAAATATTGAAATTAACAAAAATCCAAATTATAGGCAATTTAAATTTATCAATTTATTTTTAATTTAATTTTTAGTAATTTACCAAATTTTTTAATTATTGGTGTTAGAAAGGGAGGTACTCGAGCTTTATTGGACGCCCTTGCTTTACACCCAAAAGTTAAAATTGCCCGGTAATTAAATTTTTAAAAATATTTTATTAAATCTTTACTTAATTTATAAAGACATGAGGTCCACTTTTTTGATAAAGAACGAAATTTTCGTCGTGGATTGGATTGGTATAGTAAACAAATGCCAAAGGCTGGTCTAGACGATGTGAGAAAAATTTAAAAAAAATTTTTAAATTTTCAGAAAAATTATTTTATTTTTTAGATAATAATAGAGAAGACTCCAGCCTATTTTACCGCAAATCCACAAGTTCCCCAACGTGTATTTCAATTTAACCCAAAAATTAAATTTATTCTCATAGTGCGTTCTCCTGTTACTAGAACGGGTAAATTAAAAAATATTTTTAATTAAATTTAAAATTAATTTTAAAATATAGTTAGTGATTTTACTCAAATTTTACAAACAAAAAAGGAAAGGAATAAACCTGCAATTAATTTTGAAAAAATGTCTTTTATTAAAAATTGTAATGGTTCGGTACAGTTAAATAAACGGTGAACTAATTTTTAATTAGAAACTTGAATAAATATATACATATTTAGAAATATACATATTTAGTATATTTCTTTATACATAAACTTGTTTTAATACCTGTTTTGATAAGCATTTTAATGAACTTATAAAACAAACTTATCCACAAACAAGTTTATTTAATAAACATGTTTTATTACAAACTTGTTTTAAATAAACTTGTTCAGAAAAACACGTTGCCTTAATAAACATGTTTTATTCATATTTAATAAACTTGTTTTAATACTTGTTTTGATAAGCATGTTTTAATAACTTAAAAACAAACATTCACAAACAAGTTTATTTAATAAACTTGTTTTATTACAAACTTGTTTTAAATAAACTTTAATTAAACATTATTTTTTTAAAAACAGGTTTAAACCTATTCGTAATTCTCTATATGCCGAACATTTAATAAGATGGCTAAACTATTTTCCTCTAAAACAATTTTTAATTCTAGATGGAGATAAATTTATTGAAGACCCTTTAAGCCAGGCATGTTAATTTATATCTAATATAAAAATTTTTCTAAATTTTTTTAGTTAAAAATAGCCGAACGATTTCTCGGCTTAGAGCCTTCCATCAATTCAACTCAATTAATTTTTAATAAAGAAAAAAATTTTTATTGCTTCCGACAAAATTTAAATTCAAATGTTCATTGTTTAGGCAAAAGCAAAGGAAGAAAACATATTAAAATTTCATCAAAATTTCAACGCTCATTAATAGAACATTTTAGGCCTTATAATCAAAAATTATTTTCTCTTATTAATAGAAAATTCCAAACATGGGAATAAATCGGGGCTCCGATTCTAAAATCAACATTTTGGATTGAAAATGAGATCGGGGAATGGATTGGCCAAAAAAGTGAATTTTTTGGCCTACGGCTTTCTAAAATTCTCAAAATTTTTGGCGCCTTCTTATCAATGGCAAGTATTCAATGGACGAAAGAAAGGAACTTGCTTGAGGTTAATAGTACTTGCTTGAGAATTATTGAATCATATCTTATTCGAAAGAAAAAATTGTTTTTATTAGATAATTAAAACATGTTAAATAAAAACTTTTATTATAATTCAAGAAAATGTTTTTTTCTCAAAGCATAAACTAAAAAGATAAATTTTACAAAATAGAGATTGAGCAATAAACAAATTTTCTCTGTTTACAAAAAAAACATTTTTTAATAATTGCTCTCAATCTCTATTTAAACAAAACATTTTAGTAATAATTGTTTTTGACTAGTGGAATGTTTTTCTAGGTATAGATAGATAGGTTTTCTTTGGAATTTTACACATTAAATTTTTGGGTATATATCACTTTTACATTTAAAATAGAAAGAAAGTGATAGGACAAGACAGGAATATTTTTTTTAATTAATTTTTAAAATAAAGAGAAATTAAATTGATGTTGAAAAAAAAATATTTTTATAAAGGAATTTTTGTATTGCAAAAAAAAAATATTTTTTAAAGAATACTTGTGTAAATTTTCTAATAGAACCACATGTCTTCAACTATTTTTTAATCCTCTCATAAATTGTGCTTTTATTAGAATGTTTGCTTCTGTTTGGAGAGGGGTGATTCTATTAGAGAATATTTACGGGGTATAACTCATCCAAAACTTCTCTCTTTTTCAAAAAAGAAACCTCTCTTTTCTCATTTATTCATGCTGTTTTTTACTCAAATCTCTCAAATTATTCAAAAATCGTTCTGGTGTAATTATTTGATCAGAACCAATAACAACTTCCCAGGCCTTTTGTGAACGTGTTACTTCATATGCCGAACGCATTTCAGAAAAGGTTACACCTCCAACAATAAAAATTATTAGACGAGGGCCTGAACGCATTTGTGAATAACGCTGGTCTTTGTGCCATTGGCCATAACGTGCACTTGTTGGAGCGCTTTAAAAAGAAAATTTTACTAGGTCATAAAAAGTGTTAGTAATAAAATCCCCTACCGATATGGCTGACTAATTTGACGTCCAGCTAAAAATGGAAAATGTTTAATGTCCAATTTGTCTTCTATTGCATCTTCCATTATATCTTTAATTATAGGGACCCAACGAGATTCACGGTAAACTTGTTCATTTCCACGTTCACGACGAGTTGGGGTCCAAACACGCTTTCTGCCTTGCTTAAAAATTTAAAGGAATAATTTGAATTAAAAGAAGAATTTAAAAATTAATTTCAAATTTAATTTCAGAAAATAAAATTTAAAAAAAAATTTTTAAATCCGAAAAAAATTTTTTGGGACATGTCCGCTTTTTTTGTCCTCCTAAAATTTCCAATAAAATAACCAAAAAATTCACTTACATCAATAGTAATATTCAAGCTTAACAAAGAAGCATTTACAAGTGTCTCTTTCTCCATATGTGGAATATTTGCATGTTGCAACAATTTATTTAAATTTTCATCGGTTATACCTTAAGAAAAAAATTTTTTTTTAGAAAAATTAAAAAAAATAAAAAAAAACCATTTCTATGAAGAATATAAAGAAGAATAAGACGCAATCTATCCTCCATTTTTACAGCTGGATCAATTAATAGAGGTACCATTAATTTCATTGGGTCTTTAATACGTTCACCTTCTGCATCCATTCCTAGAGCCAAATCCTTTAAGAAAAAAAATTTTTTTTTATTTTTTAGAAATTTTTGAAAATTTCTAAAAAAATTTATTAGAAAATTTTTTAGAAAAATTCTTCCACAAAACCTGTTCAACTTTACAAAGTTTATCAATTCCATTTTTATATTTATTCATACATTCTTCAGCCAAATGAAAATGTGTACTTTAAAAAAATAAATTTAATATAAAAATAAATTAAAAATAAACCTAAATTTATTCAATTCTTTTTGATATTGTGGAGCTTTTTTAATTAGCAAAGACAAATCTTTAATGGATTTTGCATCGCTTGGCATTTTCTTATTTTCTGAGAATTTCTTTAATCCACGAGTTACCTTTAGAAAAATATTTGAAAATTTTTCAATAATTTTTAAAAATTAAGATAATGGGTAATTTAGGCACTAAAATACAAGTTACCCTTCAAGCAAGCCTTCCCCTCAAAATTAGAAAAATGCTTGAGGTGCTCCAAATCCAAAATTAAATCCTTCAAGTCCTCTCCATGGTTTATGACCGAGATTAGACAAAGTTTACGACCACAAGAATAATGGCTTATCCCAAAAAGAAGGTTAATATGAAGGCAAAGGTAAATAGTGGCTGGACCAGAAGAGGTCGTGAACTATTCGTCTCCAGAATCCTCCCACCTCCCTCCAAAAAATAATTTTAAATAACAAAAAAAACCTCTTGAGAAACCACAGCAATGTGTTTATGTCTATTTTCTATCCACAAATCATCACTTTCATCCAACAAAACTTCTTTATCAACAGATTCTGCCCCACCAGTTTCATAACGATAAACATCATTTTCAATATTTAAAAGGTCTTGAGTCATTGCTTGTAAAGTTAATTCGTGTAATAAAGGAGAAACAGCATCAAATCCTCTATCAATTATTATTAGTTGAGAACGAGCTTTTTCTGTTCCTTCA
The DNA here is from genome assembly GCA_036172955.1 of Meloidogyne arenaria. Taxonomy (NCBI): domain Eukaryota; kingdom Metazoa; phylum Nematoda; class Chromadorea; order Rhabditida; family Meloidogynidae; genus Meloidogyne; species Meloidogyne arenaria. Next base: position 3,510,265 of record JARQAB010000040.1, read on the forward strand.
CCCATAGAAGGCTCGTCAGCTTTGTAAGCATCCAATTTTGCTTCAACCAAATGTCCCAAATCAACGTTACGTTCAACATCAGCTCGATAACTAAATTAATAATTTTTAAATTCACCCCACAAATTATGGAGTCAATCCAGGGGTCAGCGCCAAAATATCCGCATTAAAAATTAAAAAAGGACTGTGATGCTGACCTAAGGGAGTTGACTTTCTGGGACGGATCCCAACCTAATTCGTTAAATTTTTCTGAACTAACAATAAGTGGCAAAATCTGAACAAGTATACGCCTAACCTCTTGACTTTAAGCCCAGAAAGAAATTATTTAATTTTAAAACTACCGAATAGATGGATATTCCCCAAGAGTAGCACAAATGGTTGCTATCTGTTCCGCTATGCGGTCCAGATTCTCCGTCAGACTGCCAGGCTTTTGCGGGTTGTAATACAGAAAAAAAGTCAATGGTGAATCGAGAGTATAAACCTTCAAAAGAATTTTGTAAAAAATTCAAAAAAAATTTCAAAAAAAAAAATACTTGTGATTCATAAGGAGTAAAAGCAATATTTATTTCTTTTAAAGTCTTTATATGACGAGCAGCTGGACTACGCGAAAGAGTAGAAAAGAGTTGATCAGGACAAGCTTCAGTAAAAAACACATGTGCACATTTGTATAAATTGTGAGAACCAGAAAAGTCTTGAGTTAATTTATCGACAGATTCCTTTAAAAAAAATTTCTGTAAATTTGGAAAATGTCAGGAATACGGACTAGACTGAAATATGGACAAGTGACAACAAAAGCAAAGGGCTGTCCCACAGTTATAAAGCGGGATACAAGAGATGAGAAACAAGAGTTCAAACGGGTAGGGATTACATACGGGCTGAAGATTGTCAAAAAGGCTGACTGAGACGACTGACTCTGAACAGACTTATGACTAACTGTATCCTCCCCGTAAGAAAATAAACCTTTTCACCTTTTTGATTGAAAGGCAAAAAGATGGAATTTTGGAAATTAAGAAAGGGAAACACGGACTTAACTATTAATAAAAATAAAAGAAAAACCTTTGTCGGAGAAATTAAATAAATAGCATCAATAGTAGGTAACGGTTCTCTTCGTTTATTCAAATCCTCAACAATAGTAACTCCCTGATCCATTACATCATGCATTTTGCAACAGGCACTTAACATTCTCATTGCAAGTCGATCAACTATTAAAGCATTCCAAGCCCCTCCTTTTTCGGGTTTATGTAGAGGGGCGAGTACTTCGTTGATCAATTCTTTAAAAGAAATTTTTAAGCTCTAATAAAAGCCCACTCTCTAATAGAAGCCCATATCGAAAACAAGCCCCAGTCAAGGAGATATAATGGAAAATAGAAGCCCAGGGCTTTAATTACAACATTTACAGTAATTTAAAAAGAAAAACTAACTTTGTCCAACAATTGATTTAAGCGTCATTCTAAGATTACAATTAAATTACAGAAGCAAATTTAATCTAAAAAATAAAAATTTTAATTTTAAAAATCAAAGAGAGAGTGAAAATGAATGACTAAAATTGTGAGTCATCACATTTTTATTTAAATTTAACTCGAAAAACGTGTATAAACTCGTCACTCCCTTTGCTTTTTGCTAAACAAACTTGCCATTCACCAAAAACAGGATATAGGATTTTGAAAGATTTCGAGACTATAATTTCGAAAATAGTATGTAAAACGATGAGAGTAACCGTGTCCCCTTAACTCATCTATTCCTTAACTCATCTACACGGCCAAAAAAGCGCAACTCATCTAAACGGCTTAAATTCCTTAACTCATCTACACGGCCAAAAAAGCGCAACTCATCTACTCCTTAACTCATCTATTCCTTAACAGGTTTTTTTTTTTCTAAACAGGTTTTTTAGGCTCCGAGATTATCAACTTCTCCGAGTTTATCAACATTCCCGTAGTAAGGACTCGATATTTTAAGGATTAGATGAGATATTTTATGGATTAGATGAGTTGCGCTTTTTTGGCCGTGTAGATGAGTTAAGGAATAGATGAGATATTTTATGGATTAGATGAGTTGCGCTTTTTTGGCCGTGTAGATGAGTTAAGGAATAGATGAGTTAAGGATTAGATGAGTTGCGCTTTTTTGGCCGTGTAGATGAGTTAAGGAATAGATGAGTTAAGGAGTAGATGAGTTGTATAGGAGCCAGAGTAACGTTAAAGAAGGAGAGTAAAACTTTTCGCCAAACTTTCTTTTCGAATAATTAATAATAGCACTGAAATGGCCGTTTTATTTTTGCACTAAATTTACTCGCACTGAAACGACTTACGTCTGAAATGATTTTTGAGTCTCATTTCTTGTACTCTCTCTTTAAAAAACATCCTTGAGACTCTAATGGTCGTTATTAATGGCTTCTTTTTTAAAGAAAAAGAGCATGTAAAAACAAGAGGTGGGAAAGAAATAGAGTAATTTCCTTAAATTGATTTTTGCTGCACGGTGGCAAAAATACAGCAATTGCTACAGCAATTGCTGTAGTAACGGTTATTTTTCCTGTTTATTTTTCTATTTTAGCTTGTTTAAATTTAATTTTCTTTACTTTTTTTTAGTTGTGTTCGTTTGCTTTTAAAATTTTTAAACAAAAAAACTTGACTGACATTTAATTATGGCTTCTTCTGGTTTTAGCGTTTATGGTATAAAAAATTAAGGAAACAAAAATTGGGGAAATTTGGGGGGAAATGAATTAAATAATCCAAAAAATCATGCAAGACAACACATTTTTTGCTTTAAAAAGGCATCAAAAGCTTGTGTGGAATCATCAATTTTTTGATCTCCGTGGGTATTAATTGGCTGAAAGGCTTTAAAAGGTTTGTGTGTTTGTTGTTTTAGTATGACTTACATGCATTCTTTTTTACTTTGAGAGATCCTGTGCCTTTTTGACTTGATAAACGTTTAAACTTTAAAAAATTTTTTTGTCTAAAACTAATTTTTCAAATTTTCCAGTTGGTAACATTCCGTATAACACCACGGAGACTGATCTTGGAAATATGTTTTCGTCTTGTGGCGTTGTGACTAACGTTCGGTTTGTTTTTAACTTTTTAAGATAAATTGTTGTTATGGTGTAGTGGGTTAGTTGTTTGTCTGTGACTTCTGGAGGTCGTGGGTTCGAACCCCGATGGGGTAAACATTTTTTAATTTGCTATTTCTTGGGCGTATAATATATCGTCCGATGCGTCTTGTCGGTCTGAATCCGATGAAATCAAAATTAATGCGATAAGTCGCTTCTGAACAAAATTATAATTTTATTCTTCAGCATTGTCATCGACCGTAACACCAATCGTCCAAAAGGCTTCGGCTTTTGCGAGTTTCAGGACCAACAGGGGGCGGATGACGCTGTTGCCAAAATGAATGGAACTGAGATGAATGGCCGTCCGTTACGCGTTAGTTATGCCAACAACAAGTGAGAAGACTTGAAGGTTTGGAGATGTCAAAAGAATTTTAACGATTTGTGGAGACTTTTTTTGGATTTTGGCTTTTAATGTTATCAGAAAATTTTCATTTTGTTTTTCTTTGCCTATCCATTGATTTAAAAACTGCTTTTGTTTTGAATAAAAATCGTTAAACTTGGATTGTCTACTTAGGTTTATGTTTATCATTAAGAATACCTTCTTGAGATTTTGCGTTTTTTTGTACACAAGACTTTCCATTTTCACGTTAAATCCATCAAAGATGACTACTACAATCCCTGGTTCGTTGGTTAATAAGACCAAGAAGCACTTTATGGGGATGTCCGCCCCAGCTGGATATGTTGCTGGTGTTGGAAGAGGCGCTACTGGATTTACTACAAGATCTGATATTGGCCCGGGCGTGGATTTGCCCGCAGATCCTGGGATGTCTGGGGCGGCAGCCGGGGCAACTCCTGCTAAAAAGCCGAAAGATGACGATAATGACGAACCTGAAGATTTGAATGACGCCAACTACGATGAGGTTTGTTTTATTTTAATGTCTGTTAGTTTGGTTTAGTGGGAAAGTTTTTAGGCCGTGTAAGAGATAGGTCGCGGGTTCGAGTCCGCTCGGCGGCCAGTATTTTTTATTTGCATGAAATAGGTTTATGATAGGTTTTTATGATTTTCTTCGTGTTTGAGATTTTTTTCTTGATAAGGGAATTATTCGTATATGTCCTTTTGTTGTTTTGCTGCTTGGGGTAGGTCATAGGTTTGAATCGCTTGGATGACATTATTTTTTAATTAGTTGTTTTTTTTGAATTTTTATTTGTTTAAGATTCCTTTTTTGACTCCCCGACATAATCGTTTTAGAAACTATCGTTAACCCTTTCAATTTTTAGTTTGAAGGTTACGGCGGAAGTTTGTTCGCAAAAGACCCCTATGATAAAGATGACCAAGAAGCTGACGAAATTTATCATGCTGTTGATATGAGACAAGATGAACGTCGGAGGGATTATCGAGAAAGAAAATATAAAGAAGCTGTCGAAAACTACAGAAAAGAAAGGCCTAAAATTCAACAACAATTTAGCGATTTGAGAAGACAGTTGGCAACGGTTAAGGAGGAGGAATGGGCTTCAATTCCTGAAGTTGGTGATAGCAGAAATAGAGCAAAGAGGAATCCGAGAATGGAAACGTTTGTTTTTTTTATTTTTTGGGGGTGATTTAAGGTCCCTTTCTAAACTTTTGAGGTCCTTTCTCCAAACTCAATAGAAGTTATGTCACTGGTTATCTGAAATCCGGACTTTTTTCGGAAGTCCTGCTTAATAATAGAGTTTTTGGTTTCGCCAAATTTTTGGTCCCTTTGTTTCGACTTGAAATCGCCACTCATGAATACAGAGGAAGCAGATGGTCCCTTTCCCCAGGAAGCTGGGAACTTCCGCTACTTAGAGCACTGATTGCTCTTCACTTGTTGTTAGGATGATCCCGGCCTTACAATAGTTGACTTTTTTAGAACCTTTCCTTATCTCGTTCTCCTTTCTAACGCAAGAAATCTCTTCTTTTTAGTTTCACTCCTGTGCCCGACTCAGTTATAGCTTCTGCAATGGGCTATGGACAAATGAACACAGTAATGGATTCAAGTATTCAAAATGGAATTTCTACTCCTTATTCTGGTTTTCAATCTTCTTTGGGTGGTGGCTTTCAATCAACCTTTGGAGGATTCCAATCAATATTAAATCCTGGTTTGGTCACTCCAGGTTGGAAAACTGGGACAGGGACTTCTTCAGATTTGGATTTGCGCAAAATTGGACAAGCAAAAAATCGAATTATGGATATTCGACTTAACCAGGTTGTTAAAGCTTTTTTAGTTTTAATTTATGGAGGAAGTGTAGGCTATCGTGATCCCTGTCTACCTTAAGTTATAGCAAACGTAAAGTTATTTCACTTTTATTTTGGCACCATTGTACTCATATCATCTTGACTAGTTCTTTTGTTTCTTCCATGGAGATTTTCGAAATTGAGATAAATTTAATTGCCAAATGAAGAGATTGTAAAAGATTTGACGCTCAGTAAAAACTAACACTTTTTTTAATCGCAAGTAGGCTTAAATGGTTTTGCTTATTTGCATGTTTTTGAGATGGAGAAATTATTTCTTAATTTTTTCTCATTGTCCAACATTTGTAAATGTTGAAAATGTTTGGGCATTGATGAGTATTTTCAAACAAATTTATTTTTATTTTAATTCCATCTCAAAAAATTCTTGATTAAAAATGTGTTTGTAATTTACTGATAGGCGCATGATCACTTTTAAGTTTTCAATCTGATGGCAAATTTTCTTTCAATAAAATTAAATTTCATTGTAGGGAAGAAGGTAGATTCCAACATGCTAGCATTTATAAAACGTTTACTAGGCGGGGGGTTAAGATTTATTAAAAGAGAAGGTGTAAGCAATGCCCCGGTAACTCGTTGTCAATAGGTAGACCACTCACCTTACATAGTAAGCGAAAGCACCCTGCAATTACTGCTCATGTCAGTAAATCACAGGATGTGCTATAGGCTAAACTTTTGCTCTCTTTTACTTTATTGACTTTGATTCCTTAGTATTCTAATTTTTTCTCTTTCTTAAGGTGTCGGATTCTGTTTCTGGTCAAACTGTGGTAGACCCGAAAGGTTATTTAACTGATCTTCAATCAATGATACCTCAATTTGGAGCGGACATGCAAGATATTAAAAAGGGTCGAATGCTTTTGAAGTCGTTGCGTGAAACAAATCCAGAAAAACCTCAAGGTTTGCAATTATTTTTAAGGAATTTTTACAAAAAAATTTTTTAAAGGTTGGGTAGCCTCTGCACGTTTAGAAGAAGCTAGTGGTAAATTACAAGCAGCAAGAAATTTAATAATGGAAGGACTTGAAAGAATTGATAAATCAGAAGATTTGTGGCTTGAAGCAATTCGATTACACCCTCCTAATGTTGGAAAGAATATTGGTATTTATTCTTTAATATATTTTCGCTGGGAACACTTCGACTTTAGAAGAGGGTTAAGGGGCTATTTGATAGTGATTTGTGTTTGTTTTCGGAACCAGGAATGGCCTGATTCTTTGAATCAGAGATTTCTTTCCTTTTAAAATTCACTTTAAAAATTTTTATTTTTTTAAGTTGCGAATTCGGTTCGTGCTCTACCCCATTCAGTCAAAATTTGGTTAAAAGCTGCTGATCTTGAAATTGATGTTAAAGGCAAAAGAAAAGTTTTGCGTAGAGCTTTGGAAAGTAATCCAAGCTCAGTTCGTCTATGGAAAGCTGCTATAGATTTGGAGGATCCTGAAGATGCTCGAATGCTTTTGTCTAGAGCTGTTGAATGTTGCCCTTTAAGTACTGAATTGTGGCTAGCTTTGGCGAAATTGGAGACTTATGAAAATGCTCAAAAGGTTTTTTTTTTAAATTAGAGTTGGTCCACTGCCTCCAAATTCTCATTTTCTCCCGAAAAGGTTCTCCCAACAGATGAAAAAATGAAAAAATCCTTATTTTAAACGCAGATTTTGATATTATTAAATTAGAGCTGCCCCCTCCGGCAATGATTTACCCGGTCTCCTGCCTGCTATTCCACAGTATCCCCGCTCGCTGAAAAAGTTCTCTCTGACGGGTTGCGGACGAACTCTATTTTATTTAAACGTTTGTTCTTTTATTAAGAAATCTTTTTTAAAGGTTTTAAACAAAGCTAGAGAAAATATTCCAACTGAAAGAATGATTTGGATTGCAGCTGCAAGACTTGAAGAAACTCGTGGACAGGCTAAAAGAGTCCCTATTTTAATTGAACGTGCTTTAATTTCTCTTCGTTCTGCACAAGTTGAAATAAACAGAAAACAATGGTTAGAGGATGCTGTTGAATGTGAGGCTGCTAATTGTCCATTGACTAGTAGAGCTATTATGTAAATTTTATTTTTTTTCTTTAAAACTTACGGGGTAGTTCATTTGTGTCCCAGGCTCAATGATGTCTAGGTCTTATAACTTATGGCCTCTGGATAGAGAATTATGAGAAACCAAAGAATCATAATTTTTGATTGTTTGTTTCTTGTAGTTATTTTTCTATCCAATGGTACCACGAACTTTAAGGAATTTGCATCCATTTATGAATTATGGTGATTGGAATTAGGGATGTCACGGATTACCTGAAACCAAGGACGTATCCGGGAGGAAATGGGAGAAAGTGAAATATAGGTCTAAAAGGTTTTGCCTGAATTATTTTATTTTTTATAGACAAAATGTCATTGCAATTGGTGTTGAAGATGAAGATAGAAAACATACATGGATGGAAGATGCAGAATGGTTTATAACACAACATGCAATACAATCAGCTAGAGCAGTATATTCCTACATTTTAAATATATTTTCAAAGAAGAAAAGTATCTGGACTAGAGCAGCATTTTTTGAAAGAGAATTTGGTTCGGTTGAAAATTATGAAGAAATTTTGAAGAAAGCAACAGAAAATTGTCCGGATGCCGAAAATTTGTGGTTAATGCAAGCAAAATCGAGGTGGCAGGGAGGGGATGTAGAAGGTGCTCGACAAATTTTGGCACAAGCTTTTAGACATAATCCTAATTCTGAAGAAATCTGGATGGCTGCGGTTAAACTTGAATCGGAAAATGAGGTTTTTTGTTGAATTTTTAAAAGTTATAAGGGATTTAAAAAAATGTAGAGGGTCCGAAAAAATCCAAAAAAAATTTTTATTTCTACTTTTGTTAAGTTTTCTATAAATAAAAAATAATTACCCTCAATGGGTATCGAACCTTCGACTTATTTTTGTTCAAGTCTAGTTGTTAACCCACTACACCAATTATTTTTGGAAAAATTGTTGATGAGGGGAATTATTCTGTTTTTGACTTGAGATATTTTTTTTAATTTCTAAAAAAATTTTTCTTATGATTTTTATTTTTTTTAAATAGGAATTTGATCGTGCAAGAAAATTACTTGAACGTGCTCGGAATTCTGCACCTTCTCCACGTTTTTGGATGAAATCTGCACGTTTAGAATGGTGTTTAAATGATTTGGTTAGAGCAAAAGAATTATTAAATGAAGGAATTAAATTATATCCAAATTTTGAAAAATTTTATATGATTTTTGGACAAATACATACACAAGAAGGCAATTTTGATGAAGCAAGAAAATTTTATATTGAAGGAACTAAAAGAAATGTTCATTGTATTCCTTTATGGTTATTGTTGGTTAGATTAGAAGAATTTAGAGGAAGACATATTAAAGCTAGAAGTGAATTAGATATTGCAAAAACTAAGAATCCAAAATGTGATGAATTGTGGTTGGAAGGTGTTAGAATTGAAATTAGGGCTGGACAGAGAGAATTGGCACAATCTATGTTGGCTAGAGCTTTGCAAGAATGTGAACATTCTGGTTTGGAGAATTTTTTAAATTTTTCTGGGGAATTTTGAGGGAGAAGAATATTTTTGGGAATATTCTTGAACTCGCTTTAAGGTGGAATTTTTTTTATTGGTTGACCACTAGGTATGAGAGCTTTGAAGAAGAGGGCCCCTCTTCCAAATCGATTCCCTGGCTACGCCCTTGGTACCTACAATTTAAGGTCCACATTTTATTATTTTGATACTTGACCATGTTGAGATTCGAAAAAAAATTTTTTTATAGGAAGACTTTGGGCAGAAGCTATATTCATTGAATTACGCCATGCTAGAAAAACAAAAATTGTGGATGCATTAAAGAAATGTGAACATGATCCTCATGTACTTTTGGCTGGTTCTAAGCTAATTTGGGCAGAAAGAAAATATAAAAAAGCGAGGGAATGGTTTATGAGAACAGTTAAAGTTGAACCTGATTTTGGTGATGCTTGGGCTTATTTTTATAAATTTGAACAGATTCATGGAACTCAGGTTTTTGTATTTTTATTTTTTTAATTGAAGTTTGACCTCACTATAAGAAAGACCTTTTGGGTTGAAATTTTTTTCTTATGGTGTTTTCAAATGAGGATATAACTAATAATATAACCTCTCGAACCTTTCCCTTGTAACCATTGGCCCCCAACTTTTGACCTATAAAATTAAAAAAAGCATATTAAACTGGAGTCTTTTCTCGACCCGAAACCCCAATCCTAAGAAATTTACGAAACCCGCCAGAAACCAGACACGAAATTTTTCTCAAGGTCTATCATTGTGTTAAACTATAGTGAGGTTCGATTGTTTATTAATTCAATCAATTCAAAATATTCTTTGCAGGAACAAAAAGATGAAGTAAAGAAGCGTTGTTTACAAGCCGAACCGCGTCATGGAGAACTTTGGCAAGCAGCATCAAAAGACGTTAAAAATTGGCGTAAAAGAACGGGGGAACTTTTAGAAATAATTGCTGTTAAATTGGAAATACTTACATAAATTTTGGATATTTTTTGATCTCCCCCTCCTTTCCATTCTGTCAAAAGTATATTTTTATTTTGGACTAAAGAAAATTTTTAATAAATTTTTTCAATTTTTGATGATTCGTTTAATAACGAAAATTTTTTGGCTTTTCTTTAGGATATGCGTTCCATGATCTTTTATGCGTCCTATGTGCGATTATGCGTCCCATCATAATTTTGGGACGTATATCTCTGATGCGACACTTAAAAACTCTAATGGGACGCATGTCCTAAAGTATAGCCATTTTTTTATTCAATTTACCTTTTCAAAAAAATTTTTTCCTTTCAGAAAAATGTTCTTTAAACAATTTATAGCAGCTTTCAACCAAAACATAATTCCTGTCCGCTATGAAAGATCTTTTAGAGGATTAAAAAAGTTGATGGAAAGGCAAGGTTTAGTACCTTTTAGTGAAGATGATCAGGCTTTTAATCGTTTGTTTTTTTTTGAAAATTTTTGGAATAATTTTTAGTTATTTTAAGATCTGGAAAGGAGGGCTGGAATGTTGAAGCCAGTACATACTGTGGAGGAACAGATTGAATATATGGCTAGTGAAGGTTTTTCTTTTTCTAGACTAATGTTGTGTAGTCTGGGTATTGGACATTTTGTGACTACAGCTTTGCCCCTTGTCAAATATTGGCCCTGGCTTCGGAACGTTCAAAGTTTTGGGTTGAACTCCATGTTTGCCCCTTTCCAAATCCTGGCCCTGGCTCTTCAGTCTTAGGTTGAACTCCATGTTGGCTCCGGATGGCGGACAGTTAATAATATTTCGTATAGGGATTTGGGTGGATTAAGAGGCATTTGAAGGGGCTGAGGCTATTTAAGGAGCTATGTCTCCAGCCATAACCACAGCTAACAATAGGACTTTTAAATATTTGGAGCTGGAGCACAAAACGCTTAATATCCAGAACTGTTTTTAACTCTAAATCCTTTTCAAAAAAATTTTTTTCAAGCTTATTGGAATGTTTACAAAGATAGACCAATTTGGGAAACTTCTTGGAAACGTAATTTACGTACACAATTAAAATGGCAACCTCCAACAAGACTTTTTTGTATTGACCGAAATGGACGTTTTAATGTAAATAATGCTTGCCCTGTTTGTCGAGACGAATATTTTTTCTTTGATTATAGGGTTTTTTTTTTAATTTATGAATTTTAAAAATTTTTTTTAAATTTAGAATCCAAAATTGATGCAACATTTTTTACAACCTGGAACTGACTTGCCCATATCTAATTTAAAAACTGGCTTGTGTATTGAACAGACAGTCAATCTACAAGCTCAAGTGTTGAAGGCAAAGGAAAATGGTTTCTTAAATTTTTTTTAATTTTGAAATTTATTCCCCCGACTTTGGATTGTTTTATTAAGTTTTTTTAGAAAGGTTTGGTCTTGACATTATGATTGGCATATAACCTGACTCCCTTTTTTAGTTTTAGGTAAGAATGTTCTCCTTTCTTTCTCTAAGAAAATCAAGAACGAATATTTTCGTTGTTTTCGAAAATTCGCTTTTAAATTGGGTGGGCATGCTTTCCTCTTAGGCTCATATTTTTTTTTCAATAACTTTCATATTTTTACTGGCCTTTTCGTCTAGATTTTGTCACTGAGTTCTCCCATTTATCGAAATCCCCAATCTTTTTTTCAACCTTGGTTCATACCCAATCTCTTCCAAATAATCTACTTAAAATTCTTTTATTTAAGGCACTCTTCCATTCAATGTTGAATTTCGTTATTTTGACTACAAAGAGTGGTATCCAGAATTATGGAAAAACAGAGAAGATGAAACAACAAAGCTTGTTGGAGATGAAGAACTTCCAAAAAGAAATGTCTCTGTAGATGATGTTTATCAAAATCCAGATATTGTATTTCCTATACATAATAGAGATGTTAATACAAAATGGTTTGTTTTTTAATTTTTTTTAAATTTTTATTTTTTTAAAGGGATGAATGGTGGATGAGACAAGAAAAATTTACTAGAAAAGGACGTTAAATTTATTTAAATTTTTTTGTTGTTGAATTATTTGGATGAATTTTTTGATAGGTTTATTAAATTTTTTTGTTTGGTTCAGATCGGATTAGTCTAATTATAAAAAAGATCTCAAGACCTTTCGAATGATATATAAATTTCCATTATTGATATTAGAAAAAGTTTGGCCATAAAACGCTTTTCCGTTGCGATACTCAAACGTCCCCTCTACCCGTATTATGGATTTAAAAGTAAATGACATCTACAAAGATAGAGAAAAAATAAGGAAAAAATAGTGAGTTAGACGACAAAATTAAATAGAGAAATAGTGGTTAGAGAACATAATTAAATGCAGTCTTTTGCGGCCGTTTCAGTGCCACAGTTCAGAGCAAAATGGTTACTGTAATAAAGGGGGAAACACAATTTTCAGGATTTAAAAATCAGAATTAATAAACCAGAATCAGCTTTTTAATAAATATATTCTGTTTTTAAGTTTGTATCAGAATATCGACCTTCAATGCATTTCCCTCGTGTTAAAAGAAGTTCATTAGCAACAATACTACCTTCTTTAAAATCACGATAAATACTTTATAGTTTTCTAGTTTATAAAATTTTACTCTTCAAAGTCTTAATAAACATCCAAAAAGTTGTTTAGTTTAATCACAAAAAATTTCACAAAAAGAAAGTTTTTCTTTTGTGAGAAATTTGAAATTTTATTCAATTTAAAAATTTGCCAAAATTTGGCGTTATGTTTTATGCGCCAAATAAATGACAGTTTATCACAAAAATTAATTTTGTTGAGTCCCGTACAGTTGAGTCTGCGACTGAAAATTAAAGAAATTAAATACGACGGTTGGGTGCGGAAGTTGAGTGCGATGAGGGAAACTCTTACAATATTTATATTTTCAAAAAATCGATATCAGTCGATACCAATCGATAATTATTTTTAAAACTAATTCTTAAATATTTATATTTACAAAAAATCGATATCAATCGATAAAATCGATACTAATCCATAATTTTACTTATAAAAAGTTAAATTCTCAAAAGATCGTTACTGATCTATAACTATTTTTTAAACGATTTATATTCTCCAAAAAGATCGATAAAATCAATACTAATCGATAATTTATTTGAAGGAATTCTTAATTTTCACAAAAATCGGCTTTTAATTTTTGCCATTTCGCTCTTAAAATGAGCACCGAAATAATAATATTTATTTTTTTCTCTAACTACACTATTTCATTATTATAATTTCTCTAAACAACATGGAATTTACTAGAGTTTATTACGGTAAAGTGAGGAAAAATAAAATTTGACTTCTCTAACCCCTTCATGATTTTGCTTGTCTAAGCAATGGTCAGAGAAAAAATCAATAATCAAAGAGAGAGACTGCAATAACAAGAGACGATGGAGACAATTAGTGTAATTCTCTCATTTCCTTAAAGGAGAGGGGGACAGTTAAGTCTTGCGCAAGCTCAGATTTTGATGTTAATTAAATATCCTGATAAGAAAAACACCAATCTCCATTATTAAAAATTAAAAAAGAAAGAATACAACATTTTTAAATTATTTAAATATTTATCACAATACTTTTAAAACCTCTTTTTCTATTCTATAATGTTCCCAATCATCAAACTGACGGTCTCATCTGTTGATCTAAAAAATCGTAAAATTTTTTTGAAAATCTCCCCACCCCCTCCCCCATTTACCTAACAGCCAAATTAATAGTCACAGTTTGGTCAGAAGGATCCAAAGCCATTCTTATACGACACAAAACATTAATTCCTCCTCTAAATATTCCAGAAAGTAGCAAAGTGTGGGAAGATTTTCCTTCAGGTACACGTTCTGAATGTTCAACAGGCAAAAGGCCAATACATTTTAATAAGTTCTTTACGGCATCTAAAAGAGAGAAAGAATTTGTGTTTAGGAAATCTATTGGAGGACTGGTTATTCAAAAACAAATTTTTATATAAAATTCCCTTCTCCGTAAAAATATTTTTTTCTTTAACCGCTCTATTAAAGGTCCCAAGAAAATCCCTCAAAAAAATTAAAAAAAACCTTCAAGTGTATTAACTGTAGACAAAGCATAAGTTTCATCAACTTCATATTTATCTGTCAATACTTCCCATGCAGTAGAGAATGATCCTTTTGGTAGTATTGGTAATAAATAATCGGCAATGGTTACTTCAATTGATTCGAGCTGGAAAATAAATTAATTTTTAAACTTATGGATTGAAGGAATAAAAGGAAGCTGGTTTTAAATAACTACAGACGTTCGAGTTTCTCAATACTATAACCCAACAAAGCAGAATAGAACCAGACTTGTTCTCTGAAGCTGTAGTCCAGGGAAAATCTAGATTTAGTTACGGAAGCTGAAAAAATGCCTGACTAACTGGCCTTGGTTAAGGTGTCTGGATTTTCATAAGACCTGTTTTCTGTGATAAATTGTTCCTGGAAATGTTTCCTCCTTAACCCTTTTCTATTCTCAAAAAGAACTAGGAAATGCTTCCCTCTCTTAATGTTGTAAAAAAGAAAAGTTTCTCCCTCCCCACAATATATATATATAAACCCCCCAAAATCCCCAAAAAACCTCTCATACCGCATAAACATCAGCATAAAATTCTTCAGATTCAGGTTCACCAGTTGCTGGATCAACATCTCTAACTTTAAATTTTAAAGTTGCATTAAATGTCCCAGTTAATCTTCCATCTTCTGGCATTTTTAACAAAACATAATTTACATCAGTTTTGGAAACTGGCAAAGATTTTATTGGTAAATTCAATTCAATTTGCCAATTATCAGACTCATCGTCTGGTTCGTCTTGAGGTTCTAAATGAACATAAACATCCTCCAAAAGTTGATCATTCACTGTATTTCGACAATCAAACTTTAAAAAATAAAATTATCTTTAGAAAAAATTTTTTCTAGGGTAGGGTAAAAGAGAACCATCAAAAAGCGCGTCATGTAGACACCAGATACAGCCCAGTCTATATAGAACTGTTCAAGGGTAAATGTCCAGCTCGCGTCCTATATGTCCGCAAAAGACATTCTGCAAAAATGCAATTTTGCTGCAGTCTTCTCCTCTCCTTCTCTTTACCATAATTTTCCTAGGGTCATTAACTAATAGGTGACAGTTTGGCGCAAATAAAAGGAAAGCAAACATAAAAAAGGTTTATTTACAAATAAAAATACTTAAAGTGGATAAATCTGTGATTAAGTTTCTCAAATATATTTCAAGTAAATCAGGCGGATAACAACCTTTGATTGGGTTATAATGTAAGGATAAAAACCAGTAAACCTCTTTATCTCCTATTGTCATTCTCCCTTTATTATTCTTCCTTTTTCCTCGAAGTAGAATTTCATCTACTTGACATATTTCCCCATCTCCTCCCATTGGATCAGAGCTATCAAATAAAATAAAAGTTGGATCTCGGAATAAGCTACGCCAGTCATAGACCGTTTTACGATTTAGTTGAAGTTTTTGGACATGAAAAAATAAAAAAGTAGTGGACTGAATGATATATGAAATTACTGAAAGTGTTAAAGGTGTCGACATTAAATAATATTCAAGAAGCCATTTAATAGCCATCTTGTTTGAACATTTAGGGCAGTCCATTTCTGATTTTAAGAGTCGAAAACTTTGTAAATATTCGATAATCAGTAGTTCTGATTGTTTCTTTTTTTCTAAATCAAGCGATTTGTCATAAAAAAAGGGTACCCAAAATTTTTCAGTTGCTGAATTGTTTGTTGGACATGAAAGAGTCATTATTGATAAAAAAAAAGTCTATTAAATAAATATCGAAAAAAAGAATTAATGGAATGAAAACACAGAAGACAATAATTAAGGTAATGAATATTCCAGAAACAACGCCAAACTGTCACCTATTAGTTAATGACCCTAGGAAAATTATGGTAAAGAGAAGGAGAGGAGAAGACTGCAGCAAAATTGCATTTTTGCAGAATGTCTTTTGCGGACATATAGGACGCGAGCTGGACATTTACCCTGTTCAAGACTCATGGTTTTGAATCTTGGCTCGTCCTCTTGGGGAAACTTTCGGGTTGTCGGAAAGCTTTCTCTATCTCTTGTCGAGGTGAGTCGTTTGGCCAGTTTAAACTTTGCGGTAGAGCCGGGACTACGAAAGACTTCCCCACATAATTATTTAAAGAAACCTGTAAAAGCACATAATCATTAAAAACATGTTTAACACAAGAAACGTTATATTCAGTCACACTTTCAGTCAATTCAAATGTTGGAGAAGATTTGAAAAGAGGGCCAAGTTTTTCAAATTGAGGGATTGCCGAAATTTGAGCTTGAAAAATAAAGAAGACATTTTATCCCACTTATCAAAATCCAAAAAAACCTGCAAATATTTCCATTCTCGAAGCTTTACTTTCTTTTTTAATAGGCTCTTCAATTAACATTGTTGATTTCTTCTCTTTTTTAGCATTATTAGTTAATGGCTCCAGAGACAATGGGACTTGTTTAATATCAAAAGGTTCCTCAAAATGTTCATTTTGGACATATTTTTCTAATGAATGTTGAAGACCATCAATTGAAACCTTAAAAATTAGGTTAGAATATATGGTCCACCAAGTTTTAGGTAAGGTTAAGAATAAAGTCAGATCGAATTTCGGATCGAAAAAAGTCTGGGCTTCGGGCATCCTTGGTAAATACACCTCTAATATTGGCATATAGATTCTAATTGCTGCTGAAGACAGTGACTCATTCTCTTTTTTGAGTGTCAATAGGGGGTTTTGGGAGGGACCTAAGTAAAAAGGAGGAGGATCATAGAAATCCATTACCAAAAAAATAAATTAATTTAAAAAAAAACAAACTTTGAGTGTATCCAAAATATATGTAACAATAGCTGTTTGATCTTCACTCTTTAAAATTGACAAATATAAAGTAGCTCTATCCCTAACTTCATCATCAGTATCCAATAAACAACGTTTTAATAAAATTATAATATTTGGACGTAATTTTGGACATTCTGCACCAAATTTTGCTAAAGCTGTAACTGCCGCTGCACGAACCTTTAAAAAATTTAATTTTTATTTTTAAAAATTCCTGAATAGAAAATGAACCACCGAAATAAATAATAAGAGGAAAGAGGGGAAGGGGGAAGGGAATGCAAGTCTCAAACATTCAAAATAATCGCTTCATTTAACTTTATAATCATTTATGAATTAAAAACATATTTTAGGCCTTTTAGTTATCATCATTGACCGGCACAATTTAAAAATCGGAACTTGGAGCACAGATTGAAATAAGACTTGTATGGGCAAAGAACAACTGATGGCCTTTTTCCTACTCTTTACAAGTGTCATAATTAAAAAGGCGATCCTTAAGACCCAGCCCAAAGAAAGAAATTTTCCTCAGAAAAATTTCCCCCGATTTTTCCTTTACATGGCGAGAGTCTCAAGAATCATTAGAAAACCAAATTCCCCACCCCTACAAATTTTAACAAAAAAAAAAAGAAAAAACCTGTGTAGTCTCCAAAATAACACGATTATAAATAAATCTAATATATCTTGCTGGATGGTTTGTTGTTGGCCCTTCTCTTCCCAATAAATGTAAAACTTTTGTAGCCAAAGCAGAATGTTCACAATCCTCAATAAATTCACATAAATGTGAAAGTCCCAGATCTTTAGCATTCGAATTATCTTCAACAATTGCAATTATTGTATCAACAATAGCTTTCTTATATTCAAATCCACCCTCATCACGTAACATTGAAGCTAAGAAATTCATTAAAGTTGCATGTTTACGTGGATAGCGAACACATAAAGAACGAATTGCTTCGATTACAACAATCTTTAAAAAAGAAAAAATTAGTGAGACAATTTATCCCCCAATTTTCCCACTTTTATTAAAAAAATTTCTCTATATGTCCTATATCACCCAGTCTCAAGGCCAAAATAATAATAATATGGCCAAAAATAATTCCCAAAAGTCCGCAAGTTTTATCCACAAAAATTGATATTCTAATTTTTATGAAGGAATTATTAATGGTGATTTTTTTGAGCATTATCGACATTTAGAGCATAAATAAAAAGCCCCGAACATTCCAATATATTTTAAAGAAAAAAAAACAAACTTTAAATTCATCACTTATTTCACTAACAAAAGTCCCAATTTGTTTCATTAAACGTTCAACAGAAGCTTCGGCACCAGTTTTTAAAAGTGTAGTTATTGCTAACGTTGCGATAGAGCGATTTTGATCCGTTATGAGTTGTTCCAAATCAACATTACAAGAAATTACTGCTTGGGGATAATTGATGGAAATTCGATTAAGTGTTCGCACAGCAGCAAAACGAAGAGCAGATTTTGGAGATGACAAAAAAATTTGAAGAACACTTATTGCTGAAGCTAATTCTCCACTGCAAAAAAATTTTTAGATGGTTGGAAATTAAAATAAAAGGTAAAGGAAGGTCAAAAATGAAATTTAATGAAATTAAAAATTGTATGGAGGCAAATGGGTCCGAACCGGGGACCCAACACCTCGTGAATCTAACACGCTAACCATTACACCAACACAGACTATTAAAAGTTTCCCTAAATCGAATTAAAACTGACCTAGAAATCGACGGCATCCTAACAATAGCTGAAGCAGCTTCATAAACCACCATTTCGTGTTTATTTCGCAAACAACTTTCAATAAATTGGAATGCAATGCGGTCACTAAATAAACTATTGTTTAAAAATTAAATAAAATCAAAAAAACCTTCCATCATCTTCTTCCACCAATTTTGCAGCAATTCGAATTAGATAGCAAATAGCCAACGGCGAACGCAGTCCAGATTTGCTAAATTTTTGAACCATTTTGAGGATAGCAAGACGATCACTTGAACGAATTTGATAGAGGAGACTAAGGGCATGAAATTGGACCATATGGTTGTCCGAAGAAACGGCTTCTTGGACTTCATTTGCCCAACGACGAACAACATCTGGGCTTCGTTTCATTAAATGAAGTGAAGAAACTAATGCCGCTGAAGAAACTGAAGGTACTTTATCGACTATAGCTTGCTTCATATAACGCTCTATTGCTTGTAACATTCCAGTATCAGTTAAAATACGGCATAGGGCACGAATTGCAGATGGGCGATAGACATCTTCTCGGCCAGTCATGTCTTTAGTTAGGCTAAAAAAGGAGGGTTTTATTGGGAGAAAAATGATTTCAAACAAATAAGGAAAAGAAAAGGAACCATGTGGACTGAATCCACTCCATATCCAGAATCCTGGTATAGCCTGGAAAGTAAGCTTATTGTTAGAATTCCCCTGGATTCAGTACCCTGTTTCTCCCTCAGACATAGTTGTTTTCGTGCCCAAGGAGTCTACTTCGTGCCCAGACGCCCAGTCAGAACCTTACAGGTTTGGACTTCCCCTGGTCTTAGTTCCCAGGTTTTCCAACATAACCGGTCAGGTCAATAACCCACAAATTCATTGTCAACTCCCAAACTTTTCTTTAAAAAATCCCCATCCCTATATATTATCAAACCCCCAAAGATTTTCCAAAAAAACCTGCTAGTAACAATAATAACATCACTAGAAATTGTGCACAATTCTTTAATAGCCAAATACACCAACATTCTTAACGTAACATCCTTTGCCTGCCACAATTTCGTTATCGCAAAAAAAGTATCGGTAGCCTCAGTCTTCCCAATAGTCTCCCCATGTTGAATCAAATAGAGTAATTTACACAAAATTGGGCGACATTTTCTAGCATTTATTGGAGTTTCGTTAAATGCTCGAGTCTTTAAAAGTAAACTTTTATTCCTTAAACATTTTTAAAACTATAGGAGGTAAAAGGCAATATAAACGTTTGCCGACAAACGTCTGCGGACATATATCTGACTATTATCCGCATATATGAGGTTCTAACCTTAATAAGTGTTTGACTACCAGGTTTAAGGCAATGCAGCTAAAAGAAGGAAAAAGGGGGAGAGAAACTCAGAATTACCCACAAAATCTATCAAAAATTAAAAAACAAACTTCTTGTACAACAGTTGCTTTGTCTAAATGATCGTAAGGATTGCCGGCTCCAGCTTCATCGTCTTTCTTGTCTCGTCGCATTTTTTTAATAAAATCGAATATATTTATTGTTTTAGAACCTTAAATAAACAAATTTTAGTTAAAAAAGTTTAATAAAAATTTCGAAAAATGAGTAAACGTGTATTTATTTTGGGGAGAGCGTCGATAAGGAAAAAATTTGACAAAAGATCGAAGAAGCCATAATGAGTCAAAATGTCGTCACGGCCAGAAATTGATAATAGACCGGCAAGGGCAAAATCAGACAAAAGGCCGGTATGACAAAAAGTGGCTAAAAGATCGATCAGGCCAAAATGGTTCAAAACATCGATAAGGCTAAATTGGTTAAAAGATCGAAGAAAAAAAAGATCGCAAAGCAAAAATGTGACAAAATATCGACGGTTATAACGTCTTATCAAAATAAATAATTATTTATTTACTAAAAATTAATTTATTTTTTTAAATTTCCACATTCTTTTCAGCTTGTTTATGAACAATAACTAGCAATTCTTTAGCTGCTTTAGCAACATCATAAGCTGCCTGACAAGCTTCATCAATATTTAAAGGCCTTGAAATACATTTTTTTGATAATTGTTTCATTGCTGCTTCCATTTTAAAGGCACATTGTTGAATTGATTCTATACGGATATATGAGTCTGGGATTACATTAAGTATTCGAATAATGTGATGATTGATCTGGAGAAAAAATTTTAATTAGAGATAAAAAAATTTGTGTCCGCAAATCTTTTGCGGACAATCCGCAAATCTTTTGCGGATAAATCAGCAAAAATTTTTGTGGACTCGTCCGCAATCACATCTCGAATAAAAAAATTTTTACAGATTTGTCCGCAAAACTTTTGCATAAAATCTGCACATTTTTACGGACAAGTTTTTTATCCGCAAAAAGCTCAATCCTAAAAAATATTATCTTTAAAAAATAAACCGTATCAGCATGATACATTGCGTTTGTTTCTCTACTATTTATTTCTATATTTGGTTGTAAATCGGCCAATAATGCCTTCAAAAAAATAAATTTAAAAAAAGATAAAAAAAGAAAACCTTGATTGCACTAGTTAATAATTCCGTTTCCAATATTAAATTGTCAGGGAATACTGGAAAAAAAAATTAAAAAATTAAATGTCCGCAAAGATTATTTTAAAAATAAAAATTTAGAAACCTTCTTCATTAAATATTTTATTCATATCATTTGCTTGTTTATTTGTTGTATTTATTAATTGTTCATTTGTTTCATTTCTAGTTGTTGTTGTTGAATGTTCAACATCTTTTTGTTGAACTATTTTTAGATGCTATAAAAAATATTTTTGAAATTTTTTTCGTTACTTTTTAGATAACACCAAAAAATTGACAGAAAAAAAGACCACAAAATAGCCTAACAACTAAAAAATTATTTGTCCGCAAATTTTATGCGGACAATTTTTTCGTCCATAAATTTTTTGCGGACAACTTTTTTGTCCGCAAAAACCATTTAAGGAAGGAAAACAAAAAAAGTATCCCAAAAACTAAAAAAAATAATTTTCTTACCGAAATTGAATGACTCGAATTTTTTCTATAACTTCTCGTCTCATTATTAATATTATTACTTACCAAAGAATGCTTCTTTTCATTATTATTAAAAGAATTTGTTCCATCAATTTTACTTGAACCAGCAAAAGAATTTAGTCTTTCTTCATGTCCAAGTAAATTATTTTGAATTTTCATTGAACTGGAAGAATGGGCTGAATGTAGAGGAATTGAAGGTATTTGTGTTGGTATTAAATTATTTGTATTGTTGTTAGTAGATGAATGACGACCACTAATTTTTGTTGATGGATAAGTATCTAATATAAAATAATTTAGAAAATCATTTTAAAAAATTAATATAAAGGTTTCAGTCAAGTATTCCGCGATTCTCGGTGGGTTTATAAAAAATCTTTACAAGCAGTTTTTACAAAAAAAAATTTTGCGGACAAAAAATCCTAAATCCTAAACAAAAAATCCACAAACGTAGACTAGGGGGCAGACTTCTAGGAGCCAGATCCAACCCAAACTTCTAGCAGTTTCAGTCAATATTGTGGAGCCGAACTTCTTCCCAAGCAGAGTTTCCGTGTTTATTCAAAAAAATTTAAAAAACCTGTAGAATAATTATGAACATATTTTTGTTGTTGTTGATTAGGTCTCATTAAAGTTGATGCTGACATCATTACTGCTCCGATTTGTGCTGTAGCATTATTTAAGGACACAGACAAAGAATTTTGTAAAGGTGGGGTTTTAGTTGAAGTTTGCTGTCCTTAAAAGAATTTTTGAAAAAATTTGTTGTCCGCAAAAAATTTGCGGACAAATTTTTTTGTCCGCAAATATTTTTACGGACAACAAATTTTTCAAAAAATTCTAGAAACCTTGTGTAGGCGATGCTGATCTATATTGATTATATTGTTTTAACAATTTTTCATTCATTTCCTGTCGAATATTTGTTTGGTCATATTCTAATCTCTCTAATGCTCGTTGCATTTGTTTAAGAGTTCTAAAAAAATTTTTTTATTAAAAAAGAAACCGAAAAAAAACCCCAAAATCTCAGAATTTGACATTTCCATTCTTTCCAATTTTTCATTTGTATCTCTCAATTTTTCTTTTAATTCCAAATAATTATCTAATGAATAAAAGTGTTGCTCTTGGTCAGAATGTAAAGTTTTATGATTATTTTGACTTCTAAAAAATAAAATTTTAAAAGGTTTCTTTTTTCCTTTTATGTTTGAAAAGTCCGCAAGTTTTATCAGAATTTTATGCCTCTAAAATGATGGAATACGTCGTAATGCCAAAACGCCTAAATAAAAAAAACACCAAACTCCAAAAATCCGTCGAAATGCCAAACTGTAGAAATGATCCAAAAATATTAATTTTTGATAAAAGAAGTAACTAGAACGACTTTTGGATCAGGAATTTTAGGAAAAAAGTCCGAGTATTGAGTCGGGTCAGTATTTGGCGGAATAAGAAGGGCAAAAGAAGAAAGTTGGGTCGTTTTGGCTGAAAAAGTCCAGGTTTCGAATAATCCGTGACATCCCTGGTGCGGATAAAACTTGCGGATCTTTTAGAAGCAACAAGGAAAAAATCAGAAAACCTATTTTCATTTGAACTTTCAGAAAGGCACAATTTCCCTCTAGCATTATTATCAGAATAAACACCATCCAATTGTTCATCACTCAAAAAAGAAATTCTAAAATATTCTTTAAAAATTAAAAATAAACTCCAAACAAAACTCATTATTCTTCACATCCTCAACAGGAATCTGTATTCCAAAATAACGTCTTCTAATTTCTTTAAGTAAATCAATTACCAAGTAGAAAAAATCTGATGAACTAAATTTTGCCAATTTTTGACGCATTTGGTTACGTGTAGCAGAAAGTTGAGGATTGGGCTTTAGAAAAAGAATTAAGAGAAAAGAAAGGTCAAGAAAGGAATGTATACTCCAAACAAACCCCCAGCCCCTCGGTTATAAAAGTCAGTCAGTATACACGGTTGGTGATTCCTAAAAGATCTTCGGATACATGGGACCAGAACTGACATTTCATCCAAAATCCCACAGTTGTTCTTGGTTTCAAACAAGGATAAAACCGAACTTTACAAAGGAGAAAGACAAAAAAAATGGATAAAATAAAAAGCCGTACGATGGAAGAAGCAACTACTCCGGTCCAAATCAACACATGGATAAAAACGAAAGGGTTTTTTTCCTACAAACACGAAGAGGTTCCTCTCCCTCGGATAATCCCAAAAAGAAAAAATTTTACCGGTAAAAATATAGCCACATGTTTATGCATTCTAATTTGAGAATTAGTTAAGGCAGACCATTGCAATTCAATCTCACGTCTATCAACCTATTTTTAAAAAACAAAATAAATTCTTTAAAAAATTAAAGAAAACCTCATCATAAACATCCTGCACAAGCCTTTCAAAAAGTAAATCAGAAATTAAATGTACTTGTTTTCCAAGATTATGCATTCTTTCGGAGATGAAAGGATCGACTAAATCGGGTATTAAAAAGTGTTGATTGTCTTTGTGTGAAGGTTTACGACCTTGAAAAAAAAATTTTTTCATAAAAAAATTCAAACTAACCACAAAGAAAAAGAGAAAAATGATCAGAAACTTCAAATGAAAGTTCAATTATTCTTTCTGATAGTTCCAACTTTGAAAAATTTTTTTAAATAAATAATGAAATTGGGGTGAGACAAAATCGACCTTCCCAGGATCCTGTATGGGATAATTTCAAAATTTAGTTGGGGATTGGATCAATAATAATCTTCAAAAATCGGAAACCGAGAAAGTTCAAAAATATCGAATCGAAAGAAAAAACCACGAAGGAAGGACGTAATTTCGAAACAGGGGGACTGATCCCGTTATCCCAGCAATCTTGTTTGCCGCTTAAACCCGGGATTCCGGGGCGGAATTACTTAAATCCCGTACGTGATTTTGCCTGTTCGCACTCTAATTAAAAATAGTAAAATCTATTTACATGTCCTTCTTTTTTAGCAACTTCAGCAGGTGTTTGTCCACAAGAATTTTTACAAGAAAAATCGGCCCCATAAATCCACAATAATTCTACTTGAAGATCCTGACCATTTTTTGCAGCAATATGCTAATTAAGTTAATTTTAAAGAAAAATTTAAAAAAAACCAGAGAAGTATTTCCTTGATCAACAAAATCTGGAAATGCACCAAGCGCTAATAATCTGAAAAAATATTTAAAATTAAAATTAATAGAGTATTGACTTTAGTAAAATTTATAAAAAAAATTTTTGGAGTCGCTAATCTATAGTAGAATTATTGAAAAATCAAAATTAAAAACTTAACACGCAAAACAAAAAGAAAACCACAAAAGGACCCGAACCCAACACCTCAAATAATCAAGTCAGAAGCATTACCAATTACACCACAGAGACACCCAACAAAATAAGGATAAAAATATACCTTAATGCTGTGATAACATGCCCAGTTCGAACACTAGACCACAGCTGTTTGTTCCTAAAATATTTTTTCGTGGCTTCTATTTAACTAAAAATTTCTTACAAATCATCCACAGTAAATTCATCTTTTGCTGGTCTAATTGCATAAAGTAGTCGAACATATTTGTCATTGATAAATGCCTCCTTTTTAGGGATTATTGGATCACTAAAATAAAAATTTGGTAATTCTTGCGTTCGTACCCCCCACTCATTTTTCCTTCTTCAAAGTATTAAAAAATGGTCAGCCAGTCGTAGGTTATAGAACTCGTCGAGCAGTATCGAATGACACCAAAATCAACCTCAGATCTTAACTTTGGGCCGAGATACAGACCTCCGAAAATTGAAATAAAAGGGTGGACCAAGCTCATTTTTTGGGATAAAATTCGATTAAACAAATAATGGCTCATTCGAAAGAGCTTGTTGAGTTGATTCGAATGACATCAAAATCAACGTAATTGAACAAGATTTGAGAAAGTTATGACATAAAGTAATCCTATTGTAGTCGTGAGACGCTTTTGCAAACCTTTCTCTTTGCGCAGGTTTTTTGTCTATATCTTGGCCCAAAGTTAAGACCAGGGGTTGAATTTGGTGTCATTCGACACGGCTCGACGAGTTCTATAAACTGAAAATTTGATTAACTGACTGACCATTTTCTAATAGTTTGAGGAAGGAAAAATGAGTGGGGAGTACGAACGCAAGAATTACCAAAAATTTTTTAAGGGAAGGAATTTCAAAAATTTTTAAAAAAAATTTCAAACTTCGAAACCGGCTTTTTCTTAACTCTTCCAGAATGAGAATCAATTAAAGAATGCTCCCATATATTATTAGATCCATTTTTATATAAATAATTTATCAATTTTAATTGATTTGTGTGCCAAATCCCTCCAGTTAATGAACGTATTTGGCTTATATGGCGGCCTAAAAATTTTTATTTTTTTAATTTGAAAAATCCAAAAATACCCAAATTTCGATGAACAAAGCAACATTCAGAACAAATAAGTACACAATGATTTAATGATGCCCATCCAGGATCAGAAGCTCCACAATCAGCACAGGTTAGTGTAAAATCTTCAGAATTGTTAGTAATATCCATTTAAGTGTTATTTTCCTGAAATTTAATAAAAAATAATAAAAAATTTGATTAAAAAAGAAGAATTAACAAAAAAAAGACAAAAATAAGAGAAAAATAGTAAAATATAAGAATATAGCCACAATCGAATATGGACAGAAATTATAGTCATTTGAAAGAGCTCAAAAAGAGGAGCAAAATTACACCAAAATCAATGAGCAGTCTTAAATATGGACTAAGATACAGACTCCTAAATATCAAAAAATAATTAACAAATTTAAAAAATTTAATGAAATTGGCGTTTATTAAAGTTTTGGCAAAACGTCAAAATTTACAAAAATTTTTGCCAATGAACATTTCGCCAATAAGGCTAAAATCCTCGTTTTGCCAGTTCAACCCTATTGGCAAAATGAGTATTTTTAGCCTTATTGGCAAAATATGTAATTGGCGATTTGTAATTGGCGAAAATATGTAATGGCCATTTATTTCTATTTTAATGAGAAAGACAGAAAAAGATGAGAAAAATGCTTGTAGTCATAGTAGCAGAGAAATTAGAAAATAAGTAGTTAGAGAAAAATATTACAAAAAGGTCAATATAAAAGGAAAGAGGAAGTAAAATGTCAACAAATGATTTCGAAATAATTTGGCTTGGGTTTCTTTTTAAATTTGTAGACAGTCACGTGATTTTGTCCCAAAATTTTGTTATTTGTTTTGGTCCAATTTAGTATTGTTTTAGAAAAATTTAATTGAAAAATGATGAATACATTTCCTTCAACAACAACTTCAAGTTCTTTATTCGGTGCCCAACCAACTACCTCATCATCTTTATTTGGAGCAAAACCTGCAAATTCTTTATTTGGAATAAACCCTTCTACACAAACTGGCAATCCTTTTGGAAGTCAACCTTCTACTGGATTTGGATCGACTGCTGGTGTTGGTATTTTGGGAGCGAATAAACCGGCGGTTTCGGTTAGCTAAACTGTTTACGAATTTAAAATATTTTTAGGCTTTTGGTCAAGTTTCACAATCAATTCCTTTTGGGCAACAACCTCAACAGATTTCTATTTTTAAGCTAATACTCAACAAAGTCTAACTTTAATTGGTTCAAATCTAAATACTTCAGCATTTCAAAAAGAAATTATTGAATCACAACTTTCTTCACTTCCATATGGAGATAGCCCTCTTTTAAAAGTTTCTACATCTCCAAGGAAATCTGCACAGGACATTATCAGGTTTCTAAATTTTCTGAAATTTTTTGTAATTTTTGTAAAAATGAACTATCTGTATTTGAGGTCGGACACAAAAAATGGTGTGATGTCGTAATATTAAACGTCTAAATAGCAAACTATAAAAAACGCCGTAACCAAACCTTTCAATTTTAGAAAGATGAAAAATAAACACTAAGAAAGGCGAAAATTACGCGAAAGACGAAACTACACCCCCTAGTGGAGTTTGTTTTTCTACATTTTTGGCAGCTTTTGTGTGTTTGGTATTTAGGCGTTTGATATTACGGCGCGCTCCTTAAAGGAAGACAACTTTGTTTGAAATTTTTTTTCTAAAAATATTTTTTTAGTCTTTCAAGGCAAATAGCTTTTGGTACAAAAGATGGTCAACAAAAATCTTCTACTACTACAAGCTCTCAAAATTCTTTTCTTGCTGATTTGTCTATTGTTTCAACAATTTCAAAGGGGACTAATACTTATGATAAAGAAAATTCAATTGCAGAAACTCTTTTTGATACAAGCTTAAGCTACAAACCCTTAATTATATTGCCGTCAGTTGGATTTGGTGCAGCATTAGGATTGAGACATGAGCCAAAATTGACAAAATCATTTGCAAGGTTTTTTGTTGAAAAAATTTTTATAAAGAAATTTTCATTTTTTAAGCGAGAAATCTTTCATTTCTGGAAAATCGACATCACTTCATTTAAGTTTTGCTGAGGATGACACTAAAAGAATTAAATCGTTGGATATGTCTGTGGTTTTTGAGCCTTCTCCAAATGTATAACAATTTTTTTCAAGTAAAAATTTTTTTGTTATTTTAAGGAAGTCAATTCATTCATTGCCGATAAATCTTCTCAAGTTAATTCTGTTGTTGTCCCATTACAATTATCACCATCCATGGAGAGTGAACGTCCTACTATTGAAGAAATTCAGGTAAATTTTAAAAAATTAATGAGATGAGGGAAATTTTTTGGTTAATTAAATCTCATGATTTACAAGCAAAGCTAGACCCCAATTGCCTTGTCTCACTCAAGGCAATTGATCTGTTTTAAGTGGGGCTATTCGAGCATTTTCGAGCCAATATAATCTTCAAAAATCGAGAAGGAAATTTTGAAACATTTAATATATATTTTTTTCATTTTAAGTCACCACCTGTGTCACTTGCTTCCAAAGAAATTATTCAACAACAAAATAAACAACAGCAACAACAATCAATTCCTCAATCAATTCAACAACCACAACAGAAAAAATTCAAAATAAAATTATCTCGTCCAGAATATTACTCAAATCCTTTAATAGAAGATTTGGAAGCTTTATTTGACTCAAAAGGAATTTGTAAAATTGAAGGTGGATTAACTATTGGACGTTTGGGATATGGAAGTGTTTTTTGGAGAGGACCTATAGAATTACAAGAACCTTTGGATTTGGATGAGATTGTTCATTTTCGAAATAAAGAAGTTATTGTATATCCAGATGAATCTAAAAAACCAGAAATTGGATATGGATTAAACAAACCTGCAGAAGTTAGTTTAGAAAATGTCTGGCCAATTGATCCAAAAACTAAAATGCCAATAAAGGTTTTTTTTATTTTTTAATCTTTTTTGTCAAAATTTTTATTTTTGTAGGATTCTGATGAATTGATACGAATGAATTTTAAAGGAAAATTGGAACGTTTATGTGCACGTATGGATTCAAATTTTGTTGATTATCAACCATGTCGCGGTGTTTGGATATTTCAAGTTGAACATTTTTCTAAATATGGATTTGTAAGTTTTCTTTTTTGTTTTAAAAATTTTTTTGAAATTTTCTTGAATGGGGAGGGGGGGGGGTGGGTTGGTATTTTTTGTACATTATTTTTTTTTTTGAAATTTCAAATAATTTTTTGAAAATTTTTTTAAGCATGACGAGGATGATGACGAAGATATTATCGCTATTCAACAACAAGAGCAGCAACAGATGGATGTTGATAAAATTCATTCTGCCCATTTACAAAATTTAATACAAAAAGCAAAAGTTCCTTTACGTGAAATACAAAAAACATTTGATGGAAATAACAAAAATAATAAAAGAGAATATTTACAACAACAAACTAAACGATTTGATGACAATAAAGGAGATTTTGTTGGTGAATTTAATGAAGAAGATTCCAAACTTTTCCAAGAACAAATAATTCGTAAAAAGCTTCGTTTTGATGATACTTTGTTTGATTCTAGGTTTGTTTTGAAAATTTAAATTTTTTAAAAATATTAGGAGGAGAGGGGCGGAAGGAGGTACCTCACTCAATTTAAGATACCCCTAATACAATCTTATCTCATAAGATGCCTTCCATACAGTCGACTCTCACTATAAGATACCAGAGATACTCCTAATATAGGAATTGGACAAAAAAAATTTTTTTTTAGTAAACTTTTAAATATTGTAACAAACAAAGAACAACAACAAAGCCAAATTCATCCTCAAAAATCAAAATTGGTTGAACGTTCACCAAAGTATATTTATCAAGGACTTGATTCACAAAATTTGTCAAAATCATTTTTGAAAAAATGTGGAATTAATTTTCTTTTGCCAAGCTGTAAAATTGGGTTTAGTCAAGGTTTTTTTTTAATTTATTAAAAAATTAAAAAAATTTTTTAAGATTTGGTTTTTGCTTCAATTCCACCATTTACACATTTAAATGCCGTTAATATTTATCAGACGAGAGTTATTGTTCCTACAGTTAAGGTATTCTTTTTATTCTTTTTTTTTTGTGTGAAAAAATTTTTTAGATTAATTTTCAAATTACTTAGAATTTAAAAAAAATTTTCATAATTTCTCTTCTAATTTAATTTCTCTTCATAATTTCTCTTCTAATTTTCATAATTTCTCTTCTAAAAATTTCAAAAAAAAATTTTTTTCTGATTTCAAAAATTTGAAAAAAATTAAAAAAACATTTTTTTCAGAATTTCTTTCTTCAATATATTCGTCAAAACAATTTAAATCTACAAAAATCACTTGAAAATTTGGAATTAACTCAACTTGTTAAATTTGACCCTCCATCACCAATATTAAGTTATTTGGATAAATATTTAACTGAATCTTTTGTAAATGGAGAAGATTTGAATAAAAGTTTTAATGGAGTTTGTAAAATATTGTTAATGGATCTGAAGACGATTGAAGGTTTTTTTAATTAAATTTCTTTTAATTTTTAAAAATTTCAAAGAGTGAGGGAATTTTTTTGTGCCTTCATTTTATAATATTTTCCTTTAATTTTTCTTTATATGGCCAGCCAGATGAATTTAACATAAAACTTTTGGTTCTGACACAAAAAACCCTTTGATTTTTTAAATTCTGTTCAGTCGTGGTAAAAATTGTAGGAAAAAATTTTTAAAAATTTTTTTTCAAAAATTTTTTTCCTTAAAATCTCCTCAAAATTCCCCTCAATCTTTTTATTTTTTTAACAGATAAAATATCTCAAAGAATTTTAATGGGTGATTGGTTATGTGAACAACTTTCAATTGAAGACAACAACAACACAAATAATAAAAAACCTTTTTTAAAAATATTTAAATTTTTAATTAATGGACAAATTGAAAAAGCAGCAGAATATGCAAAAGAACAAAATTTGTTTAATTTGGCTTTGTTACTTTCTTTATATAAATGTCCTTCTGTTGGTTTAGTCAGAAATATGGTTGCTAAACAGGTTTGGAATTTTTTTGAAAATTTTTTGAGTTTCTTATAATTTTTTGAATTTTTTTCCGGAATTTTTTTTTGGAAATTTCTGTTTTGGTTTTTCTGTAGTTTTGAGAATTCTGAATTCTTGTCTCTTAAATTCTGATATGATTTGCTTTTTTGGGATTTGGGTCTTTGAATTCTGGAAATTTTGAAAAAAAATTATGAATTTTTTGCAAAGTTCTTTAGAAAATTTTTTTTTTAATTTTTCTGAAATTTTTTTCTAAATTTTTTCTAAAAAATTTATTTTTTTCTAGCTTTCAATATCTTTCAAACAAAATAATGTTGATAAAGATTATATCAAAATTTTACAACTTTTGTCTGGAGAATTTAAAAATTGTGGAGAGTATAATAATTTTGGAGGAGGAGGAAATGGATGTTTGGAAGGACTTAATTGGTTACAAATACTTGGTATTCTTATTTGGTATCATGCATCCCCTACAACAACAATGATTGAATGTTTGGATATTTTACAGGAATTGGTATAAATTTAAAGAATTAAATTGAAAAGAAATGACGAGGAAAATTAAATTTAAAATAATTTTTGTGTTGGTTATTTTGTGTAGAGTTTTTTTTAACGGGAAAAAATAAATAACTCATATCCTCTTCCCTATATATATTTTACTAGAGGCGGTTGATTTATGAAGAAAAAAGTTTTGGGGGGGGGGGGGGGGGGGGCCGGGGTTTCAGGTTTCTCGACCTATCTCTGCCCCAGAGACGGGACCTCGGGGGGAGAGATAACGATTATTAAAACTGAAAATTTTTGAAAGGATAATCGGTCTTGATTGATTGACACATATTTTCCTCACAGATCCACCGTTTCACAAAAAATATTTATCTTTTTGTATTTTAGCAGGATTTATTCAGAATTTTTATTTGGTTTTCGGAAAATTTATGTCTATTTAACTCCTGTATTTGAACACACAATGTATACCTAAAATATTCTTTATCAAAAATTTTTTGTTTTGACTTTTTCTTTAAATTTATTTTTGGTTGTTACGAAAACAGTATTTTTGTCAAGCATTTTTCTTTGTTTTCTATGCAAAATTTATTTTTTTATCCAAATAAATATTTTTTAAATTCATTTTATATCAAAACACAATTCTCTATTGAGCTATTTCGGAACAAAAAAATCTTTGAAAATTGGAAAATTGACTTATCCTTTTTTACTCTGGGCTCTTATTTGTTAGAGAGGAATTTTAAAAAGCCCGGACCGTAAATGGAGCTGGAAGCGGAATAAAAAGATTATTATGTGAGTTGCAAATTTAGAAAATATATAATACTAAATGAACCATATATAAATGATCAAAACGAAATAGGTATGTAAATCACCGCAAGATTTTCACAAAAAGGATGCCCTTTATTTTTATATCAGAATTATTATAAGAAGTGCTATCACGGCACTATCTGTTGTACGACGCCAGAGGTGGACTAAATGCCAGTTTCCGACTTCCACGTTTTTTTCTTTCGACTTCTGAGTTGCGACTTTTGAGCCATTTTCAATTCCAAACGTTCTAAATTCCATATCCTTCGTCATTTTCGGACGTCACCTAGACGACACCCCCACATTAACGAACGATTTTTCTGGCCAAACAATGAGGACAAACAAATAAGATCTCCAAAGAAACAATACATACTATGACCTTTATTTTTTGAATTAAAAATGTCAAAATTATTCATCAAAAAGGAAAAATCATTTTAAATATTTTTAACAATTTTTTCAAAATTTTCTTCACGCTTTTTGCATTCTTTATTAATATTAATTGGAATGAATTTAATGCTTCTTTCAGTAAATATATTTGCTGGGCACAAATCCTTTCCTTTTGGACATCCTTTAGTCAATCCCGTTATTGGGTAATATTTTTCATGAAATGCTGGGTGGTAGAGAATCTTTTAAATAAATTAATTATTAAAAAAATACACATTTTAAAATTACTTTTATAGCAGGCCCATACTTTTTAGTTTGCCATAATTCAACGGAAATAGAGGCGGTATAATGGGGGAGAGCTAAAAAGAAAACAGAATATTAAATTCTGAAATTAAGTTGTTGTATTTTTTGTGTTTTCGTTTTGTTTGTTTAAAATCAGAATATTAAAGGGAAAACACAAAAATAATAGTATTTCAGAATCAGAATTTTATGACAGAAAAAACAGAATTTAAATAAATCAGAATTTTATCTCAGGAAAGATTCAGAGTCAGAATTTTAATTTTCAGAATTTTATTTTTCCTTACTCCTTTTATATTCTGATTTTAAATAAAAACACAAAAACTTGAAAAACACAACAACATTTAATTGTTCTGATTTTTATTAATAAAAAAAATAATTGTGTTTTATCGTTCCCCCTTTCTCCTTGTATTTTTTCAGAAATTAATTAAAAACTCTACCTGTTCCAGCAACATCTTCATCCCCTAAAGTGCACAAAAATCCAGCGACCGTCGTGTCATGCGCAGAATACGCAAAATATTTTAAATTAGATATCCAACTACATTTACTATCATTTTTATTTAAACATTCTAATTTTAGTTTAATTCTTTTTACGACATCTCCTAGCAAATTTCCTTTAAATTTTTTTTTAATTTTTATTTCCCCTAAAAAAACACCTCCTCTTAGTCGAATCATTTCTGGCGAATAAATTTGTTGTTCTATTCCAAAATAGAAATCTAAAGCTCTAAAATTAAAGGAAATTAAACATTGATACTCTCGTTTATAGAACCCTCATTAGGTGCGAGAGAGGCAATACCTTCTATTTAAGATACCCTCATTATAAGATACCCTCTATTTAACATACCCCTCACTATAATATACTCCCTGTTTAAAGTACCCTTCATTATAAGATTCCCCTCCCTTTTATTTAAAATACCCCTCTTATTATCAGGTAGCTTTTCTGCCCCAAGGGTGTACGTAAAAAAGAGGGGTTCTTTTTAATACTAACATAAAAGTCAAATTGTAAATGTGTTGCTGTATTTCTTTTGTAAGCCAATCTGGTTGAGTCATGTTATACAAATTCTTTAAAAATTATTTAAAAAAATTTTTTCAAAAATTATTTACTTCAATATAAATAATATCATCAAGTAAACCAATACTTTCAAGTGTAAAATTCACTTAAAAATTTAATTTTTTTTTTGTATTTTATTTAAAAATACGAACTTTTTGTTTTTACACTAATATATTCAAAGAATTTTGCATTTTCTTTTTTTACATTTAAATAAGCTGGACTTGTTCTGATTTTTGTAAAAAGTTGTTCTGCACGAGGACAGAAGGCATCCAAGTTTCCAATCTAAATTAGTAATGTGTTTTGTTTGTATTTTTTTGTTTTTCTGATTATTATTGAATTCTGATTTTTTTCTGATCTAAAATTCTGGTTTTTAATTCTGATTTTAGTTTTGATTTTTATTCTGATTATTTTATTCTGATTGTTTTATTCTGATTTTCTGATTCTGATTTTTTTCCGATTTCTGATTTTTTTTTAGATTTTTTATTCTGATTTTTAATTAAATATATTCACATTATCGGTATAAATAGGCACTGTAT
Organism: Meloidogyne arenaria; assembly: GCA_036172955.1. Classification (NCBI taxonomy): domain Eukaryota; kingdom Metazoa; phylum Nematoda; class Chromadorea; order Rhabditida; family Meloidogynidae; genus Meloidogyne; species Meloidogyne arenaria. The sequence goes on from JARQAB010000040.1 coordinate 3,544,607, forward strand.
GTATAGGAATAGGTGTCCAATCTAAATTAGTAATGTGTTTTGTTTGTATTTTTATGTTTTTCTGATTATTATTGAATTCTGATTTTTAATTCTTATTTTTTATTCTGGTTTTTTTCTGATTTTTAATTTTGATTTTGTAATTCTGATTAAAAATTTAATTCCAACGCGATGGCCATTTCTTTGGCAAATCGGGAATGTCAATTCCTGGCACACCCACTGGAAACCTTTAAATATATCCATTAATTTAATCTTTAAAATTTTTTTACATTCCAGCAAGATTTGCTTGAGCACTAGCCAACGTTCTATTTACGTCCGTACTTCTTATGTAGATTTCTTTAGGTGTATAACGCTCACTGATGAATTTATTGTCTAGAATATATCGTTTTCGAAGTAAATGGCCGAGAGAATATTGTTGACGCATTCCCAACTTTCAAATTAAAAATTTAAAAAAAATTTACAAAACAACTTCAGTAAGTTCTCCAAATCCAAACGGCCACCGATTTTCCCCGTTTGGATCTGTTGGGTATGTTGTAATTGGAGCTCTATCTCCATGTCTCCATATCTAGTTAAAAATAAATTTAATTTTAAAAATAATTTTAATAGCTAACCGTGTGGACTAACAACAATTTGTCTTCCTCATATACTCCATTTTGTAAGGTATTTTCAAAAACCAGAATTAATAAAAACAACACAAACATTTTAGAAGGAAATAAAATTTCAGAATTTCTATTGTTAAATAAAAACAATCAGAAAAACACAAAATTTTGTTGTAATTTTATTCTGATTTTTAAACGAACATTTTAAAGGAAAACAAAATCAGAATTTCTCTTATATTAAAGTTGGAAACTTGTTTTGAATGTTTTAAACTTATTCTGGTTTTTAAAGGGTAACTAACACAAAACATTGACTAAATGTTTTAAATTTATTCTGATTTTTTTAAAGTTGGAAATAAAAATAAATAAAACGTTCTGTCAATGCTTTTTCCTTTTTGCTAGCAAGGAAATAAAACTAGTAAGGAAACAACTGTTAGGTTTAATTAATTAAATAGGCTGGTGTGTCAGAGATTAATTATACAGATTAGTTTACATATTTTATTTACTAGTGGTTGACCTTTAATTAAATATTCTGATTTTAAAGTTTAATCTCGATAACACGTTTCCCCCACCTCTCCCTTTAATGAGTCCAGGCAGGTTGGTCTCTGACGGTGACGCCTTATCGAGTTTTCGACCAAATAAAAAAATTTTTTTGGGAAATTTTTTGGAATTTCTTCCCATTATTTTTTATTTTATTTTTTATCTAATAGTTTGTATTTAAGTATTTTTTTAGATTTCCAACAAAAACAACAACCTAAAAGAAAGATAAAAATGTAGTCCCTGTCCAAGAGAGGAAAGGGCATTACTGGGAACTATAATTGGGTCACAACAGCAAAAAGGGGAGATTGCTGAATGATGGCAGAGTGGTTCCAGTTATCTGGGACAGTTCTTTTTATTTTATTTTTTATTTTTCTTGGCAGTGTTGTGGTCAGTTTTTCTTGTTTTCCAAGCTTCTTTTTTTCTTCTCTTTAAGTACTGTGCAACTGGCGTTTCTTCCAAATAAAAAGAAGAATGGGAGGGAAATATGAAGAGAAATTAGAGAAAAAAGATTTTTTGTTTAAAAATTTGCCAGTAGAGAGAAGGGAAGAAATTGTTCCAAAAAACCCCCTTAAAGGCGAACGCTTGTCTACAGATGAAGATATATAAATTCGTCAGAAAAACAAAAATATTCAGTGCCCAAAAGGAAGAGCTTTGCGATGGGGGGTCAAAGGTTGCGTCATTTTTTTGGGTATAGGTCGTAGTAGGATGTGGAAAAAAATAAGAGAAAAATGAAGAGTGGACAGCAACCGCGGAACGCCGGTCAGATTTTTTTCTTTTTTGACCTATTATCTTGCCAGACTGGACATTGGGCATTTTTATGTGTTTAATAGAGGAAGACAGTCTCTGACAGAAAAATAAAAAAAGAGAGGTGAATATTATTATTATTTTTTTGTTTTAGAAGAAAAAAGAGAACACCAAGACATTATTCTCAACTTTTTTTATTTTTAATAACTCAACAAAAAATAAAAATTTTTTAAAGCTTTTGGTATGGTTAAATAGAGAATTGAATAAACTACAAAATTTGAAATAATCAGAATTTTAGAAGAAAATCAAAAAAAAGTTGTGGCCTAAAAACTGTGAAAAGTTGACGTTTTTGAAGGTTTTTTGACCACAACTTTCTTCTAAATTTTCTTAAAAATTTTTGAATTTCACTTCATTTTGTAGCAAATTTAATTCTCTATTTAATCATACCAAAAGAAAATTTTAAAAATTTTATTTTCCCGAGTTATAGTTCATTAAAACATCCAAGTCAGTCTATCCAAATTTGCCTAAAAACAAAAAAAGACGAGCATTTCTTTACATTGGCATCTGCTACTATTTAATATGTACTCTCCATATATTTTACTGACCACCTCCTATTTTTACTGGACAGTAAAAAAATAAAAAGGGCTGAGACTGTCCATTTTTACTGCTACAATTTTTGCCTTGTTGCGCTCCTTTCGTCTCTCCCTATTAAAAACTGAATAAATAATTTTCTGGTTTTATATCCATAAAAAGAAAAGAAGAAAATGCCAATGTAGGGAAAGACGACTGGCACAAATTTGATATTTATTTATTGTAATCGGGAGAAAAATGGAGACATTTTATTTAAATGGTAACAGATGTTAATAGAAGGATTTTTGAATTTTTTTTCTCTTTAAAAAATAAAAAATTAAAAGATTTTGGCATTTTGCCTTTATTGACAGCCGAAAATTTTTTAAATTTCCTTTTAAAATTCAGGGGAATATTCACAACAAAAATGAATGTTTCCGGAACATTACAACAACTTTTGTCTTTAGCTGATAATCAAAGTCAGAAAACAATGAATTTTGACAACATTAATAGTCATCCTCAACAACAACATAATTATGTTATTGTTTCTGAAGAAAATAAAGAAGAAAAAACAGAGGTAGGGAGTTTTAAAAATAAAAACATGTTTTACAATTTGCGAAATATAAATTTACATAAACATGTTTTTACAAGTTGTAACAAGTTTTTATAAACAGGTTGCTAATAAAGTTGTTTTACAATTTGTAAAATTTAAAGAAATATGTTTTACAATTTGTAAAATTTAAAGAAATATGTTTTACAATTTGTAAAATTTAAGGAAATATGTTTTACAATTTGTAAAAACAATTCAAAGTTGTAAATTAAACTTTAAATTAAATAAACTTGTTTTTCCCTTTAAAAGTTTGTTGAAAACTCTGAAATAAACAATTGCAAGGAAACAGAAAATACAAAAACTGAAGAATATTGTGCAACAATAAATGGTGGTTGTGTTGAAGAGAAAAATGACGAAGAAGGAAACCAATTAGAACAACAAATTGAAAACTCAATTCAAAGACTAATTTCTGTTGATGTTAATCAATTAAATTTTGGCGTATCAGATATAATAAGAAAAGATGCAATATTTTTTAGGTGTTTTTGAAGATTATTTTCTTTTAAAAAAATTATTTTTTAGTTTTGATGAATTCGAAAAAGCGTTTAAAGAATGGCAAATTCTCTCTCAAGAAAAGTTCCGTGTTGCCAGTTCTGAAAAGCAAGGAGATGAGGATTCTGAAGTTTTTAAACGTTTCCGATATCGATATGTTGTCTATCATTGGTGAGAATTTAAAATCAGAATTTTAAAAATATTTTCAGAATTAAATTAGAACATTTCAAATCAATTAAATTTTGGCGTATCAGACATAATAAGAAAAGATTTTAATAAGAAAAGATTTAAATAAACTTGTTTTACAATTTTCTGATTACACCAAAAATATTAAATACAAACAAGAAAATAAAAACATTTTCAGAATAAAATTTAAACAAATTTAACAACTTTTCAGAATTTAAAATCAGAAAAACAAAACTTGTTTTACAATTTGTAAAATAATTTGTAGAAATGTTTTGTTTCCGGAAGATAAAAAATTTCCGGAAAATGTTTTTACAAAACTAGAGGTTCACAAAAATATTTTTACAATTCCGAAAAATTATATTACAATTTGTAATTATAAATAAACTTTTTTTCACCTTAAAAATCTTGTATTATATTAAGTACTCATTATGGAAGGCCAAGAAAACGTGGCGCTGGACGGCGACCTCATCAAGTTATTTTTCTTTTTTTTAATTAATTTCCTCATTTTTCAGAATTATCTTCCTTGTGGGTGCGAAGCAAAATTAAGGCTAAATTACCATGCTCAAAATGGTGGTTATTTGCTTATTACAACTTTGGTGTCTAAACATATACATCGACAATGTGATGAAAAGGGAGAATTTAATTTTGATTCTGATGGGGAGGATGAAGGAAATAAAAAAATAAAAAGTTCTCCAGAAGATGTTGGGTCTTGTGGTAAGGAAATATTGAATATATTCTGGTTTTAAAATCAGAATTTTTCGAAAATCAGAACAATTTTTAAAAATCAGAATTTGTGCTTAAAAATAAAAATTCTGATTTTATGGTCGATCAAATCACATTAATATTTGATTTTTAAGAACACAGTCCAAACAGCACCGGATCTTTCAAAACACCCGTTGTTGTCTCAGCATTTTCGCCTTTAAGTCTACAACCATTGCATAATTCTCCTTCTTCTGGCGGTCAAAGTAGTTCGGAGGGTGCTGCAGAATTAATTCAACAACAACAAAAACTACAAAAAAGACCATCAGCATCCCCACGAGAAAGAAAATCTTCAACTTATCGAAATAATAAAACAATGAATGGACAACAACAACATAAAACAACAACATTTTCTAATGCTTGTGATTCTTCTTTAGTGAAAAATGAAGGAGAGTTAGAAACTGCGCTTGCTTTAAATTTGGCTTTGGTATGTTTCTGATTTTATTGCATAAAATTTATTTGGTGTCTGATTTTTAAAATCAGAATTCTGTTTTTTAAAAATAGTTCTGACTTTGAGAAATCAGAATTTTAGATAATTCTGGTTCTTAATTATGATTTTTGATAATCTGATTTTAGATAATTCTGGTTTTAAATAATTCTGATTTTTCTTTAATTAAAATACAGAAGGCTCACCACAACGCACAACAACAACAAACAATATTTCCAACAGAATCACCACAAAATATTCTCTCTACATCATTTCAGAATTTTCCAACAACTTCAAATCGACAAACCTCATTTTCTGATTTTATTCGCTTTCGACCACCTCTACAATCACAATTTAATAATTCAAATCAAAACAATAATTTATTGCCTTTAATTCAAGAATTAATTAATCGTTCTAATGGAAATATTGAAAAACAAGGAAATTCTGTTGTTAACCAATCAGAACAGCAACAACAACTTCTTTTAGGTCTTTTATCTCAACAACAGCAACATCAACAAACACCCCAAACATCTATTTCTACACCTATAAGACAACAACAAGTTGGAAATTCTTCTGCTTCCTTATTATCTGCTTTACAACATTCCATTTTGGTAAGGAAAAATATTTAAAAATATGTTCAGTTTGTTTTACATGTTTTAAAAGGTTTCGGGAATGTTTTTATTTAATTCTGATTTTAAAAACATGAGGCACGAACAAATAATAAATTTTCAGAATATGAAATAAACATTTTCAGAATATTAAATTAGAAATAGAATTTCAGAATGAACATTAGAAAATGTTTATTTCATATTCTGAAATTTTATTATTTGTTCGCCTGTCTTTATAAATTTTATTAAATTAATTTAGCAACAACATCGTCCCCACCAACAGCAACAACATTCTTCTTCTTTCAACAATCAAATCACCCCTTCTACTTCCTCTAATAATAATTCTGCTAATATGCTGGCACTTTTACAAATACAAAATTTACTTTCAAATTCTCCAAACATTTTTGGGTTAAAAACGCAACAACAACAACAAACAACACCCAATTTAATTAATTTATTATCTGGTAATAATAACAATAAAATTATGGCTGCTTCTGCTTCTAATAATATGAAAAATGACACCACGACAGAAGCAAGAAGGGCAGATATAATTCAAGTAAAATTTGTTTAATTTTCAAATTTCTATCAAAAAAATATTTTAGGAGGCTGATCAAATTCTTCAAACAATTGTTCAACAAATGATTAGAACTAGGGATTTAGCCAGTTATTTACGTAGACTAAGACAATTTTTGTCTGATAATTTTGTTGAGTGATATTTTGAGCTGTTTAAAAGACTTTCTCATTTTTAAGTAAAATACATTCCGAGTTGGGTAAAAATTCTGATTTTTTTATGTTCAAATAAAATTCTGGTTTGGTATAAAATTACAAATAAAAAATCAAAATTACTTCCCAACAACATCCAAACAACACTGATTTTTCCTATAAAACCATTCACTTCTACCTATTTATTTTTTGTTGTTTTCGATTCGATTTCTGATTATTTTTTATACCTCTTCTACATATAGCTTGCCTTTAGTACTTACATATATTTTTGCTTTTATCATAAAATTTTCTTTGGCCTTATTATTATTTTTTATTTTGTCTTATCGAGATTTTGGTTACTTTAATTTTGTAAAAAAGAAAGATACAACATGTTTTAATAAAAATGTTTTTCAATTTACAAATTGTAAAAAAAAATAAAACTTCTTTTACACGCAACATCAAGTTTTAAAAAAAAACAAGTTTGTTTTGTTGTTTGTTTTAAAACAAGTTGCTTTGTTGCAAACAAGTTTTTAAAACAACATGTTTTACGGACATAAAATATAATAAAAAGAGAGAAACTTGTTTTACAAACATCAAGTTTTAAAAATTTGTTTTTATTAAAATGGATAAAACTTGAACATGTTTAGACAACAAAACATAGGGTTAGAGGTTGTTTCTATTCAAATAAATTAATATATCATTGTCAGTGGTTGCTTGATATTTTTATAAAAATAATTTTATTAAATTATAAAAAAGAAACAAACTTATTTTTGAAGGCTGTAAAATCAAAAAATTTTATGACATTGTTTGCTATTTAAATCGCTTATGAGAGGTATTTTTCCAGCTTTTCACTCTTTGTTGTTGAAATAAATATTCGATAATATGATTGAAATGTGTTTTTTAATTTGTTTTTGTTGTATTTTTGTGTTTATTAAAAATACAAAAATGTATTTTTTAAATTTAATTATTTACAAAATTAAATCAACATTTTTTCTAAATTTTTTTATAATCGATCTGATCATTTTATAATTAATTTAAGATGGAACACCTTTTTATCAGGTCGCCACTCTTTAATAATTTTTAATTTTTTAACTGTGACATAATTGCCTAAACATAGTTTTTAATTGATCAAATATTTAATGTATTTTTTATGTAAATTTTAAAGAATAATTGTATTTTCCAAGAAGTATTTTATTAAAAAATACATATTTTCCGGACGCATTTTATAAACGATGCTATAAACATCTGTATTTTGTTTTCCGGAAAAATACTATATAAATAAAACACATGTTTTTATAAAATACTTTAATGTTTCCGGAAAGTATCTGCTAACAAATAAATATTCTCCGGAAAATACATTAATTTTTTAAAATTTATATTTTACAATCCTGGAAATGTGTGTATTTTCCAAAAACACAAATAATTGTAACATATTTTTGTAAATAAATATTTAATTAAAAGATTACAAAAATACTTCTCGTGACATTTTTCTAATTTTTAAAGAGAATTAAAAAATAATAAAACAATTCGGCTTAACTTTTAAATAGCTTAAAAATTTTTTTAAAGTTGTAAAAAAAGTTTTGGCCCAATTCTCTCTTCTTTTCAAAAAAATTTATGTTCCTTTTTTAATTTTTTATGTTTTTTACATCTCTTTTATTAAAATTTTTTTTTAATTTTTTATTGCCTAAAAAGGAAGAATCAATTTTAATTATTAATCAAATTTTTTATTTTAAAAATTCTAGACAAATCATGAGAGAATTAAAAATAAATATCTATTTTAAATTATACAGCCTTTAAATAACTGTCATAAACACTAAAAAACACAAAGAAACAATTAAAAATGTTTCCGGAAAATACATTTTGATCACCATGTTTTGGAGAAAATGTTTTTAGAGAAAATACATTTCCGGAAACAATTATATCCTTTCAGGAAAACTTTTTCAGTATTTTCCGGAAATGTGTTTTCTCGAAAACACGTTTACTCGAAGTTTTCCGAAAAGTATTTTATACCTTTAAATAGCTGTCAAAAACACGTTACTACTTAATAGAAAATATAGTTCCGGAAAAACATGTACCTACCTATTTATTTTTACTTGTAGAAAATAAAATATTAAACCATAAAAACATTTAGTACTATTTACGTAACCCAAAGGTGATCGCACTTCGTTAAATAAATGAAATATTATTTAGAACATTTTTATATATTTTTTTGTTTGTTTAGTAATTTTTTTAATTAAGTACTAATTTAAGAAAAGTAAAATATATAAATGTTTTTTTTTGTTTTTATTTAAAAATGTTTATTTTTTTACTAATTTAATGTTTACTTAGGGATATAAAAAATTTGTTTTTTTTTCTTATAAAACCTTAAACCTATTATAACTCAACATTTTTATTTTTCAAGTCATTTTATTTAAAATCTTTATACATTAAAAAACGTTTTCCGGAAATTATATATTAATAAAAAATACATTCCGGAAATGTATTTTCTGAAATGTGTTTACAGTAAAATTTTCCGGAAATATATAATAGAAAACACATGCCGGAAAATACATTTACATAAAGTTTTCCGGAATACATATATATTAGAAAATACCGTTCCGGAAAATACATATGTATTTTCCTGAAAACATTTGTTAATAAATACTTTCCGGAAACTTTTTAGTAAAAGTACTTTATTTTATAAAAACATATATTTTTTGTTTTCCGGAAAAAGTTGTTGTGTTTTATATTTATTTTGTGTCTTAATTTCTGTCCTTATCAATAGCTACTAATTATTTATACACTTTCATTTCCAAATTGAACCACTCGTTAAAAATATTTAATTTAAAAAAAGGGTGGGTATTTATAGCTTTTCCTTTTTTAGTCTTTTTAAGTACAAGTTAATTAAAAAATCTTAAGACTTTTTTTATCATCTGATAATTTTGATAAAAAATTTTTTGCTTATCTCTTTAAGGCTTTTTCTAATTTTTATTTTAAGACGTTTTTATTTTTTTTCAAAAATTCAATGAATAATAAAGAATGCAACGTTTTATATTTACCAGAAAAACAACAAATACAATAGCACCATTTGTTGATATTGAGAAAGGGATTGGTGGAGGTGAAGATGGAAAAACAACAGAGAATGACAACAAAAAAATTAAAGCAAAATATTATAATGAAAATTGTTTTAAATTTAAAAGTAAGGAGAACTTTTTGTAGATTTTTGGGGGAGAAAAATACATGGGTGACGTTTTGTCCCGAGAAAATTTTTTTGAAAAAATTCCTAAAAATTAAAAAAATATTTTTTTGGGACAAAATGTCATCTACACACAATTTTTAATTTTCAAAAAAATTTTTAATTTCTAGGAAAATTTCTTCGGATTCTTCAGAATGTGGCAACTTTATTAGAGGATTGGTTACTGCTTGCATTATTGGGAATTCTTGTAGCTTTGTGTTCTTTAATTATGGATATGGCTATTGAATACTTGCAAACATGTTTAGTAAACTTTAAAAAATTTTTGAAAATTTTTTGTAACTTTCAAAAAATATTTTTTATTTGGGACAAAATGTCACCTAACAAGAAAATTTTTTTGGAGGTCTTTAAAAAATTTCAAAAAAAATTTCCATTAGGTGACATTTTGTCACAATCTAAAATTCAAAAAATTTTTCCCAATTTCAGGGCATGTTTTCTTCATAGAAATTGTTCGAAAAAACACTCAAGGACATTTAAACCTCATCTCTACTTACTCTGTTTGGGCAGGTTATATGCTTATATTGGTTCTGGCTTCAGCTTTTTTTGTTCGTTTAATTTCTCCTAGTGCTATTGGAAGTGGAATACCTGAAATGAAAGTTGGAAATAAAATTTTTTTAATTTTTTAAAATTTTATTTAGACAATACTTCGAGGTGTTATTCTAAAAGAATTTTTGACTTTGAAAACGCTTTTGTCTAAAATGGTTGGATTAACACTTTCTTTGGGTAGCGGATTGCCTATTGGAAAGGAGGTTAATTAAATTTATTGGAAAATTTTGACTGGTCATTGTTTAGTTTATGAGTCCAATGGAGCTGAAGGGTGTAGTGGACTCATAAACTAGACTAGAGCCTTTTTAAATTAACTAGTCTTTAATGAAGGGTATCACACAAAAGGTAATTGCTTATTCAGCTCCTTCCAATCTTATAGACAACCCAAATTTTTGAAGTCTCTAAATTCGAAGTTTATCTAAATCTTATTCTCGGGGTGTCTTATAAATGAGGTCTTAACCATATTTTTTCTTTAAGGGACCGTTTGTTCATATAGCCTCAGTTGTCGCTAACCAATTAAGTCATTGCGTCCATTCAATTAAAGGTGCTTATTCAAATGAATCGAGAAGTTTTGAGATGTTGGCCGCTGCTTGTGCTGTGGGTGTCTCTTCTACATTTTCTGCTCCTGTTGGAGGTTTTGCAAAAAATTTTTTTTTGAAAATTTTTTTAATTTTTTAGGTGTTTTATTTTCAATAGAAGTTACGGCAGCATATTTTGCAGTAAGAAATTATTGGAGAGGCTTTTTTGCTGCGACTTGTTCAACTGTACTTTTTCGAATACTTAGAGTGCTTTTAGTTGAAACCGAAGTTACCGGTAAATAATAAATAAAATTAAAAGTAAAAACACTTCTTTTTAAGTTACTGCCTTTTATCAAACACAATTCCCTAGAGATGCGTTTTTGCCGGAAGAATTACCAATATTTTCTATTGTTGGGTTAGTTTTGTGTTTTTTTTTGTATTTTCCGGATGCAAATTATTTTAAATTAATGATGAGGATGTATTTTCCGGAAACCTTTGTGTTTTTTTATTTCTGCATTATTTGTATTTTCCGGAAACATATTTTGATAATATTATTTCCGGAAACTTATATACATTTTCTAGAATATTTTCCGGAAACATATTTTGATAATATTATTTCCGGAAACTTATATACATTTTCTAGAATATTTTCCGGAGACCTGAATGTTTTGTTTTTACACGACTTATTTGTATTTTCCGGAAACTTCTGTATTTATTTACTCCCAAAGTTTTTCTCTAAACTTTTCCGGAAAACATTATTTTTTTTCTCTAATTTAATCTCTTCTTTTTTAGTGTTATTTGTGGTTTTGTTTCAGCAGCATTTATTTTTCTACAAAGGCGTTGTGTTATTTTTCTTCGATATAATTCGATTTCAAAATTTTTTCTTCATAAACAGTAAATTATTTTTATTTATTTTTTAATTATTTTTTATTTTTAAAAAAAGTTGGTCAATATATCCAATACTTATTGCATTAATTATTGGGTCTATAACGTACCCACAAGGATTTGGACAATTTTTGGGAGGAGAGGTTTTCTAAAATTTATTTTTAATTTTAACTTGTTTTTTTGAAGAAAAAATTTATGTACGCAGCAAAAGTAAGCAGCAAAATTTCTTTAAAAATTAAAAAAAAATTTTTAAGGATTTTTTTGCTGACTGCACTTTTTCACTTCCCAACAACAGTAATCGTGCTTGTCCGGAACAATTAATTTCGTCTTGGTCAAGAGAAGATTATTACTCACATTTTACGACGTTGCCCATATTTATTGGAGTTTATGTAAATTTTTTTTTGAATTTTTTTAAAATTTTTTAAATTTTTTCAAGTTTATTTTAACAATTTTGGCAAGTACACTACCCATTCCTGCTGGAATTTTTGGTCCGTCTTTTGTCCTTGGTGCAGCTATTGGACGCTTTATTGGAGAAATTATGGTTCTTTAATTTAATTATTTTATTTAAAAAATTTATTTAAAAAGGCCTCGTTATATCCAAGCGGTCTTCGAGGTCCAAACGACCTACAAATATTCCCTGGTGTTTATGCTATTGTTGGGTCAGCAGCGTTGACTGGAGGAGTAACTGTAAGGAATGAATTATTTTTGGAATTAGAAAAATTCATTTTTCTGTAGCACACTGTTTCTGTGGCAGTTATTGTGTTTGAACTGACTGGACAACTTTTACATATTTTGCCTGTTATGGTAACGAAAATATTTTTTTAAACTTTTTTTTTGAAAATTTTATCAAATTTTTTGAAAAATTTATTTGAAAATTCTTAGTTTTTTTTGAAAAAATTTCTTAAAATTTTTTTAAAAATTTATTAGATTGCTGTATTAATCGCCAATGCAATTTGCTCCAATTTACAACCTTCCATTTATGATTCTGCCATTAAATTGAAACAATTGCCATATTTACCTGATATTCCCCAAACCTCTTCTCGGTTTATTTTTTTAATTAAATTATTTTTCTATTTATTTTTTTCTAGTTTTCATGGAATTTTAGTAGAACAATTTATGACTTGTGATATAAAATTTCTTTCAAATTCAACAACATATGCTGAAATGCAAGAAGTTTTGTTTGATAACCCGAAGCTTAAAGCTTTTCCTATTGTAGAAAATGAAGGTATTTCTTATATTCTATATATTTTCCGGAAACTTTTAATCTTCTAGAATTTTAAAAATATCCGAATTTTTTATACTTTACGGAAATCGGGAACTCTTAACAAATAACATACAATTAAACCTATTTTTCGATATATATTTTCCGGAATTTAATACATAAATAACCTATTTTTTAGATTTTCGGAATTTCCGGGTATTTTTGTATTTTCCGGAAACCTTTCTAATAATTATTTTTTTCTTTTAGAAACCCGAATATTAATTGGTTCTTGTAGTCGTTCCCGACTTATTCGAATATTAAATTCTCATGTAGGCCCAATTACCAGAAAACAAGAAGCAATAAAAAGAATAAATACAATTGATCGAAGAAAGAATTCACAAATAACAACAAAAAAAGAATCTTTAATTTTGTCGCCTTCTTCAAATATTCCTCTTTTAAAATTTTTAGAACCTCCAAAAGAACAAAAACATTCAATTGTTGAATTTGATAAAATTAATAGTATAACAAAAACAAAATCTGAAACTTTAATTGAGGGGAAAGAAGAAGAGGAGGAAAATGTTAATAAAAATAATATTCTCCAACAAAAACAAAGGTTACAGCAACAATATTTAAAATGTTTAAATAAACCGTCAATGTCTGTTAAACGTTCATTAACTATTCCAGCAAGCTTAAGTCATTCTTCTTCGTCTAGTGATGTTTATAGTACTATTGGAGGTTTTTTTGAAATTTAAAAATTTTTTTTTAAATTTTTTTCGGAATTTTGAACTACTCAAAAAAATTTTGAAATTTTTTGTGTAAATTTGAAATTATTGAATTTTTTAAAAATTAAAGAAATTTTTAATTTAAAGATATGATTAGAACATTGTCAAGGTTTAGTCAAAGATTTAGACGTGGAGTTGATCAAAATGGTGAGATTGACTTGATGGGAGATGAGAGAACAATTTGGGAACAGGAACAATTGGCTAAACGTGTTGATTTTCGTTCTATTGGAATTGACCCGGTTTGAAATTTAAAAAATATTGAAAAATTTTCGAAAATTTTTTTTGAAATTTGAAAATTTTTTTTCAAGGCCCCCTTCCAATTAGTAGAAGAAACATCACTTTTCAAAGTCCATTCATTATTTTCAATGTTGGGATTAAACAGAGCTTATGTCACAAAATGTGGTCGTTTGGTTGGTGTTGTTGCTTTGAGGGATTTGAGACTGGCTGTAGAATTAATTCAATCAGGAGATTTAATAGCTAGAAAACCTTCATTAATTTCAACAGAAAGTAGTGAAGAAGGAGAAGAAGAAAATTTAAGCAAAACATTTATTTCAAATTTGGAAGAGGTTTTTGTTTTAATTTTTTGTGGGGAGAGTGGGGGAGGGTTTGAAATATTTACTTGCTTTTTGAGGGGTCTACAAGAAAAAATTTTGGAAAATTTTTTAAAAATTTTTGGGGGGAAATTTTTTTAAATTTTTAGTTGGTGAATTTTTAATTTTTTAATTCAAGGAATGTCCAGATAAAAATGATTTTCAACCTAAAAATGAAATAACAAACAACGAAGGGTATTTTTTTATCAATTTTTTTTTATCATTTTTTAAAATTTTTAGTATTAAATTTCAAACACAAAAAGAAGTTAATGGTAGAACTACAAAAGAAGTATTAAAAAATAATGAAAATAATGTTCCAATTTTTGTAATTTCAACAAGCGAAGATGAAAAATCAAATGAAGAATTAAATTGTGAAGTAAAAGAAGGAGAAGAAACCTTTGTGGCTGGGCAAGTTTATTTTTAAATTTTGATGTTTAAACTGTGGTTTAGTGGGGGAAATGTTTTGTTTGTTTATAAAAGGGTTGTGGGTTCGATTCCGGTTGCCCACTTTTTGTTTAAATAGAAGGAATGAATTATTACAAAATAGTTTTTTTAGTTCCTCCTCCCCAACTTCAACACCTTCATGTTCACCCTCCTCTTCCCATTCATGTCTACGCAGTGCCAACAGAAATAATAATAATCCTCCCAGTCCAATACGTAAAGTTCGTATTATATCACCTCTAAACTCACCAACAGAAGAAGATTTTTGTGATAGAAATAAAAAATTTCCTCCTCCAGAAAATTCTCATTAAAATAATTTTTAAAGATTTTTGAAATTTTTTGAAGATTTTTTTGAAAATTTTCTAATGACCTTAAAAAATCATTTTCATCCTTTTTTTGTTTTTTTTATTCTTGTTATACAATTTTCAAAAACGAGTTTATTATTATTTTTGCATTTTCAGTAGCTTTACTTAAAAATTGTTTTCCTTGACAATATTAAAAAAATTTTAATGCTCATTTTATTTTCCATTTTTTTGTTGCTTTTTTTAATTTTTTTTAATCTTGTTGATTTTTATATTTATACTTCTGTACACGTTGACGAAAAAAAAATAATTTTTTAAAGTTTATTTTTATTTTTAAAAATTTCAAAAATATTTTATATTTAATTTCTAAAATTTAAAAACAAGATTTTTTAAGAAAATGAGGTCGTTTGTTGTTCTTTTTGATGAATGTTCCTCCTCCCCCTTTGATGAGTGTTTCTCTCTCTTTACAAGATTAATATCTTTAATGTTGAGTTGTGTTCAAAAATAAAATTTGTTTAAAAGTTTTGATGAAAATCTTTTTTCTGTGGATGGATATGTTTATTAAACAGGTTTATTTTTTTTATTTATTTTATTAATTTAATTAATTAATTTTTTAAGCTAGGTGGCTTTTAGAAAAAATTTTTTTAATTATTTTTAAAAATTATTTTTTAAAAATGGATGTATTATTTGGGCACTCAATGAAGAGGTTGTTGTTTTAATAAGAGTATTTTAAATAAAAAATTGATTCTGAACTTCTGAAATTTTTTTTAATTTTTAAGAATATTCCTTTATATTTCTAACAATAAACTTTAATTTTACTGAAAACGTAAATTTATTTACAAAGTTTCCAGAAAAACAATTTAGTTTCCCAGGCTTGTTTCCGGAAAAATCTTAAACCTAATTTAACCTAAAATTAAATTCAGAATTTTTAAAAATCGGAAAGTTTAGATTTTAAAAATTTTTTTCTTCGAATAATTATTTTTTCTTTCAGTCTCTATTTGTTTGGAACTTGTAATGTTATTCATTCATTATTTTCAAGAATTGTTATAACCAAATTCTTTTTTGATTATCCTATTGTTATTTCATTGTTTAATGTAAGTAAATTTAATATTTAATTTATTTTAAAAATTAAAAATATTTTTAAGATGGCATTAATTTTGTCATTAATTGAATTTGGAAGGTAATTTTAAAATTATTAAAATTTTAATTAATTTTTTCTATTTTAAAGAATGACAAAATTAGTCAAAGTTCAGCCATACACTGTAAATCCTTTATAAATAAAATAAATATATTTTCCGGAAACTTTAACATTAAATTACAAATTGTAATTTGTTTTTCCGGAATTGTGATATAAACATTTCTCTGAAGCATAGATATTCTTTTCCGGAATATATGTTTCAGGAATTTATTTATTTTTTCCGGAAAATTATTTACTTCCGGAATTGTATTTCTTATATTTTCCGGAATTATATCAACCCTCTCCGGAAATTTTATTTGCTTCCGGAATTGTATTTATACTTTCCGGATCTTATTTTAATTTGTATTTTCCGGAAAAATATTATTATTTATTTTATACAGTTTCATCGTGGAAAAGCTATGTTTGTGCCTTCCTTTTTCTATTGTCTTTCGCAGTTTTGTTTTTCTAAAAATTTAATTTTAATATCTTTTCACAGTTATATATCCCTCAACTGTCTTGATGGAATTTCTCTTCCATTTTTTCCATTTCTCGAAAAATTTATAGCAATAACTACAATTCCTTTTTATTTTTTTATTTTACGAAGACAACGACCTTCAATACAAACTTTGACAATTTTAATGTTTATTTGTTTTGGATCTGCTTTGGCTTGTAATTTTGCCTTAATAAAATTGAAAAAAAAATTATTTTTTTAGCTGTATTTGAAATAAGTTATGATATTTGGGGGTTAGCTTACTCACTTGGAGCTTTAGCTATGCAAACTTCAAGTTTGGTTTTAATTGAAAAAGTTCGTGCACAAATGGATATGTCTGTAGTGGAATTAATTTATTTAAATAGTTTCAATTGTCTTTGTCTATTTTTGATGGCAGATATTGTCCAGGATGAATTGAGGGATGCTTATTCCTATTTACAGGTATTACAAAGCAAATTACAAATTGTAATTTTGCTTTCCGGAATTGTAATATACATGAACATTTTTCTATAACACTCTAGTTGCGGTTAGACATTTTCCGGAAATGTCTATATGTCTATATTTCCGGAAGCCATATTTTCCGGAACAACTTATACAATTACAAATTGTAATTATATTTTCCGGAATTGTAATATAAACATTTTCTTGAAGTAGTTTACCAGTAATTTAAATATTTTCCGGAAACAAAATAGAATATATATGTACAACTCTAAAATTCTTCTTTCATTACAGACAAGCACAACAACAACATTTTATGTTTCTCTACTTACAATGATTATTTCCGGATCCTTTGGACATTGTTTATTATTGTATTGTGTCGCAACTACAAACACAGTTAAAAATATATAAAATTACAAATATAAAATTGCAACTTTTATTTTCAGTTAAATACAGCAGTTACCCAAAACTGTTCAGCATCAATACAAATATTTATTGCTTATTTACTCTCTATTGAAGTTTTTTATGATTCCGAGCCAAATTTTACAACATTTTTGGGTGTTGTAATAGCTATAGTCTCCACAATTTTTTATTTTCTTTCTTCAAAAGATAAAGAATTTAAACCTAATGCACAAATACCAACAAAATATCATTCTCTTGTGCAACATGAATAAATTAAAGAAATTCTTTTTTAATTTAAAAAACGATTTTTTTTTGTATTTACTTATTTTTTTATTTTTTTCATAAAGCATTTGTAATATTTTTAATTTAATTTTAAATTAAAATGTTGGCAACAATTTAAGCTAATTAATTAATTAATTTTTTTTCTAAAATTTTTTCTTTTAATTTCCGAACATTTATTTTTTTTTCTCCCAATTTTTATTTGTTTGGGACTCTTTTATAATCAATATACATATATTATTGCCAAGGAAAAGCTTCCCTCTGTTGTTTATTTCCTTCAAACTCTCGTTTTTTAACCCTTCTAGCCGGGAAATATGTCGATGGTTGGTAGCCATAGAAAATATAGTAGTTAGCTGCAGCGACCTCAGAGGTTTTCTTTTATTTTTTTTAATTTTTAAAACAAAATTTATTTTTTTATAGTTATTTTTTGTGCAAAACTTCAGCAAAAAAATTTATTTATTTTTTAATGTTTTTATTTTTTAATTTTGTTATTTTTCAACAAATGAAGAAATGTTGTTTGTAAATATTGGCAGCCTCCTCCAATTTGTTTTTAATAGAAGGCTAAACTTGAAGTTTGTATTTTTGATAATTCTCATTCCCTGTATTTTTGGCAAACAAGAACAAAGGTTTGAATTTTAAATTAAAAGAGAAGTTTTTTGGGGAGGGGCAAAACACCGTCCGAACAAGACACCGTCTAGACATTAAAGTAGGAGTACCGTCTACTTCTACAGAAAATATATTTTCAAATTTAATATTTTTAGACCACAGGGATAATGGGATAATTCTTTGCCTAGGACGGTATTTTGGTCGGACGTTGTTTCGCCCCCTATTCAAATTTTAAAAAATATTTTTAGTGTGATAAAGAAAGCAGAACAACTCTCGCGTGCTCTAAGAAGCATTTTTGAGGACGGAACAAAATATGAGGAAATTTCTAAAGTAATTTTTATTAAATATTTAATTTATTTGAGTAAATTTCAAGGCATATTCAGACCTTACAGACGCGGATGTTTTTAATCCAGAAGAGGAATTGAAGGCGATAAAGGAGGAAATTGAACAATATTTGAAAGAAAGAGCAGCAATTGCTTGGAATGCCAAAATTAGTTTGGAACAGCGCCCGTTAAATTTTGATGAAGGAAAAAATGGTGAAAATGAAACTAAATTGGAAGATTTGAACGACCCAAATAAACATTCTTTTGTTCGCTATTTGAATGTGAAGAAGATGAATGATGGCTCTACACTTTATAAAAATAATTTTGGAGGTTCTTATGAGGTTTGGAAATTCTTTTTATTTTTTGGGATTGAGGGTAATTGATCAGTAGGGTGTAGCCCCGCCGAGAGTTGTTAAGGACTGTATTTTGGATGACGGAGTTTTGCCCCTCACCCAATTTCCTTATAAAAACATTTTCCTCTCTTTTTTAAAGGTAAACGGTAGTCGTCAAGTACATCTCCGCCCCAATCCAAATTTTTACGGTTTACCAACAAGTTCAGAATCTTCAGCTGTTCATGTGCCTACACCTATATATAATAGAGGTTTTTTAAATTTTTTAAATAAAATATTTTTTTCTGAAGATCCAGAATTGCTTCAACGTATTCGTTGGTCAGATATAGACCAACAATATCGCCGTAATAGAGAACAATTAAAGGATTTGAATTTTCAGGTTTAAAAATATTAAATAAAAAATGATTGTTTTTTCTTCCTTTTTCAGAAGTTTTGTTCAGATTCTGGATTTATGCGTTTTTTTCCAAGTGCCCCATGGCTATGGGAAGATAGACAATCAGAATTGGACCTGTTTGATTGTAGAGTAAGTTTTTCAAAACTTGTAAAGCTTTGTAAAAATTCCGTCTGACAACCCCCAGAAGCTTGAATTGGGTTTTCATGTCGTTGGGACGTTTGACATATAGGCGTTTTGTCATTACGTAAATCTCGGTATTTAAAATAATTTTTTAAAAAGAACACAGAATGGTATGTTGAAGCAGCCACAATTCCAAGAAATTTAATTATTCTTCTGGACACTTCTGGTTCAATGCTTGGCCAACGTTTTGAAATTGCTAGACAAACAATCGAATCGATACTTAGTTTGGATTTTTTGAATTTTAAACATTTTTTTATATTTTTAGGTACATTGTCAGACAGTGACTTTTTTAATATAATTCAGGTTAAATTTCAAAAAATTTTCCAAAAATTTTTTCCTTTTTCAGTTTTCAAAAACAACCACTTTAATGGAGCAATGTGGAGACCGTGAACTTGTCCAAGCCTCTTTACGCAACAAAAAAGTGCTTCTTTCCCGCCTTAACAATATAAGCTCTGAAGGAAAGGCAGACTACGAGAATGCTTTACACAAAGCTTTTGTTGCCTTAATGAACGTTAGTTTTTCTTTAAAAATTAAAAAATACTTGGTGATACTGGGTTTTACGCCCTCTCTTTTTTCCTTAATATTCATGGTCGGATTTGTTCAATCCCAATCGATTTCCCTGTAGCAAATTCAAATGAGAGATATTTTTGGAAGGAGTCAGACCATTATGTACATTTTAAGGAAAAAAGAAAAGGAAGGGGCAGAACTCGGCATTATAAAGAAATTTTTAACTTAAAAATTTAAATTTTTGTTTGCTTTTTTGCTTATATTTTTGCTTTAAATTGATTTTATTTTTTGCTTTTGTTTTTTAAATAGTTGCCAGATGAAGGCGTTAAATGGATGACAAAAGAAGAAGTAGCCAAAGAAGCAGCAATACACAGGTCTGAAGGAACTGAGCCTGATCCCGATATTAATTATATTCAAATGGAGGAAAAATGTAAGTTTTAAACAAAAGAGAAGCTTAAAACTTAAATAATTGTTTTGTGCAGTGCTTGTTGCTCCTGAACGCTTCTTACAGGCGGTAAGAATATTAATGCTTTTTAGGTGCTTTATTTGTCCCCCTTGGCGTTTTTGGATTTTACCCTTTTTAAATTTTTCCTTTCAGTAATTTTACCATTTTCCAACTTTACCATTCTGCAATTTGACCCTTTTGTAATTTTAATTTGACCATTTTTGCTTTTTTCTAGCTTCTGAAGCTTTTTGCCCAATTTATTTTTTGCCCAGATTTATTTTTTTGACATTTCTTATTTTTATCTATTTGCTGTAGATTAAAAAATTTTATTTTTAGATTCACAAATTTATGGGAAATCAGCACCAAATGGGTTGCCAAGATGTGATTATTGTTTGTTCAAATTTTTTACATTTTTTAAACAAATAAAAATTATTTTTTGTAGCTAATAACTGATGGAGCGCCAGGATTTTTTAAAGAAATATTCGAGCTTTATAACAAGGATAAAAGGGTTTTTTAATTAAAAATTTTTTTAAAGTTATTTTTTTAAGATTCGTTTCTTCTCTTTTGTAGTTGGTGAAGAAGCTAAAGATTTCGAACAAGTTAGGTGGATGGCTTGCTCAAATCGAGGGTTTATGGCTCATATTGTGTTTGTTTTTGAATTTTTTTTTAGAAATTTTTTTCTTTTTTTATCAAGTTCTATGGCAGATGTTCAAGAGGTTTTTTTGGGGAAATTTTTAATAAAATTAATTTTCTTCTCGTTTAGAAAGTTCAACAATATGTTCGCGTTCTGTCAAAGACTGTTGCTCGCCAGAGAGCTGCGTTTAGTGAAAATACACCTCTTTGGAGTGGCGCTACAAGGGAAAGAATGGTTACTTTTTAGAATAATTGTTTAACTAACAAAGGAACCTCCCGAACTGTAACTAAAAAATTTTTGAATAAAAATCCTCGTGTTCACTTATTGCCAATTTTTTGTCATTTTTTGGCTTCGGAGCCATTTTTGAATGGTTACGGGCCTTCAAGTTTTGACATATTTTGGAGTGGCTGAGTCCCCCCTCATTTTTCATATTAGAGAGGATAATGCTCCTTTCCTCCCTCTTTTCTACTCTTTTCTATCTCCTTTCTTCTCCAGTGTGGAAAAGGTGGTTTTTTTTGTAAGAATTGGTCTCGAAATTGAATTTAAAAAATTTTTTCAGAGCGAACAATTAGCAGTTTCTGTCTCTTTCCCAGTTATTTTACCAAATGGACAATTTATGGGTGTTTCTTCAGTTTCTGTCCCCTTATTAGAATTAACTCAATTGGCGCATCCAATACGTGTTGGTGGAAAAAGTCATTTTATTTTGTTGGATTCAAATGGTTATTTACTTTTTCATCCACAATTGAGACCTTTGGAATCTTCTACTGGCGAACTTAAATCTGGATTTAATAGTGTAGAATTTGCTGATGCTGAAATACAAAAACCTTTTTTGGTTTTATTTTTTAATTTTTGGAAAATTTTTAAAAAATTTTTTGAAGGCTAATCGTGTCTCTATTGATTGTTCTACTGGAGCTCTTGAACCTAGAAAACTTGAAACTCTTTTTGCTTTTGATGAAATGGTATTTTTTACTTAAATTTATAAATCCTTTGTATCTTTGTAAGGTTGTATCTAAAAGTCCGTAAATAATATCCACAAGTCATTTACTATTTTTTAAAGGAGTATTTATTAGACCTCTAGTATTTATGTATTGGAGACCGGACTGGGGGGGGGGGGGTCATACGAGAATTGTACGAGATATCTTAAAGAATATCGATCTCAATAACCGAAATTTTTTTCGAGATGTCGTCTTGGTCCGGGTCTTTAAAAAATTTTTTGTTATTAATATTTTTCATTTTCAGAGGCACATATACCCTCAACACAAGTAATTTTACTAAAAATGTTCTTTCTTTCATTGCTTTTCTTTTTCAGTCATTACCACGTTGTTTGTATTTCTGGAACTCCTTATACTCTTTTATTGGCTATTCCAAAAGATGACGTTCAAAGATTGCGGAGAACTATTCCTTTAAATTTGTCTTTGTTTCAATTGAGTTGGTTAAAAGGAAATGATTGGCGTTTACAAAAAGACTTGAAATATTGTTTACTTAATGATAGTGATTGGGCTATTAGGTTTTTCTTAAATTCTCAAATAAAATTTAGGCATTTGCAAAAAAAAAGTGACCATAATTTTTAGTGATAGGGAACACGTCGAAGTACCAAAATTCCAAAAAACCTTTTCGTCTTTCGCCGAATTTTCCCTTTTTTGTTGTTCCGCTTTTTAAATTGAAAGGTTTCCCTATTAACGTTTAAGGTTGTTTCAACAACCCGAATTTTGGTATTTCATTGTGTCTTTTAGGAATTTGGTATTTCGGCGTTTGGTATTACTCCATCATGCTATTAATTAAAAAATTTTTTTCAGTGAAGAGGATGCCTTTACTGAATATATTAAACAAATGCTAGAAAGTGGGAAAATGCCAGGTTTTTTTTTAATTTTATTTTCATTAAAACTTTAATTTTCCAGAATTATGTAAACCTCGTCAAAAATTAGTTGAAAGAGCCTTGCTTGATTTACAAGCATCTAATGGATTTTCTCAACTTTGGAATAGGGAATGGGAAAGGAATAAAAAGTATTTTTATAATTTTTTGATTAATTTTTGTTGAATTTTCTAAGGAATGGAATGAATTTGGCTTTCTTTGTTGGTACTTCAGGCGTTGTTCGCTTTAGAAATGAAAGTTTGGATCGTTTTCTTTATGATTTTGTGGAAAATGACAAGTCGGAAAATTCAGTGTAAGACATTTACATTTAACGTAGGAATCGACATTCACGGGTAGAGGGACTGTGGCTCTCGATCTCCCCTAGAAAATTTATTATAGCAACCTTCCACCGGGCTGGCTCACCGAGGATGGTGGTTGAATCATTGTAGGAATTTTTTATTTTGTGGTTAAGTGGTTTGTGTCTGAGATTTTTGACTTGGTCCATGTCCGGGTTCGATCCCCCACGGTTCCCTTTACTTATAATTAATTTTTTAAAATCAGAATATAATTTTAATTTATTTAGACCCTCGCTTTACCGTCACTTTTTGCTTGATTTAAATCCAAACGCTGCAGAATCTGATTTTTATCGAAGAGCAACAAGGCATTCTGAAGGACAAATAATATTTGATTTGAATAGAAAAAGTTAAATATTTTTTTTAAATTAGATTAATTTAAAAAAATTTTTCAGCTCGTCTTAGGCATAATAAAAATGGAAGAAAAACAGCTTATGGTCATGCTGAAAAAGATGCAATCTTAGCTTTGGCATATAAAGCAATTAAAGTAGATGGAGCTTTAGCTGGAGTTGTTGGGATTGAGGTTTTCTTTTTAAAAAAGTCTTTTTGGAATCATCCCAGAAGGTCAGTTTAACCATGAGGATAACTGACCCAAGGTGGTCGACTCCAAATATTTGGGCGGATAAGTATAACTACATAAGATAGATTTGTTGCGATATGGAAAGCGAGAGCTTTTTTGTTAGGAGGAAGCAGGCTTGTTTGTATTCTTTTGTTTTGAGACAATAGGGAGTTGTCGACCTTCTGGGAGTTGACCGACGGCCCGTTTTTAAGGATAAAAATTTTTTTCAAGTTCTTATATGATTCTTTGTTATCACAAATGAGACATATTGGATGTTTATCAGATAATAAAAAAGGCGAAGAAGAAGAAGAAAATTCTCGATGTTATTTATTAGATGAAAATGGTTTTGTAATTTTCTCAAGTTCAAAAAATACAAAATATTCTCATTTTGTCGAAACAAATATTTTAATACCAGAAAAATTGAAAATAATGGGGGCAAATAATTTAAATATAAATTTTAATAATCAAAAAAGAAGACAGAAAGGAGGAGGAAATTCTTCATTATTTGGTCAAAGAGGAATTTGGGCACAACAAAAAATATTAAAACAACAAAAATTGGAACTTGAACAAAATCTGGAATTGGGAAAATTTTTTGGACAATTAAATAGAGTTGCTGAATGGACATGGAATTATTGATACGGAGAGGGTTTTATAAAAGGTTTTTTGTATTTTTTGGAGGAGATGACATTTGGTCCCAAAATTGGCTTTTTCTGGATTTTAATTTTTTATTTTTTAATTCTTAGTTCAAAAACGTTTTCAATTTCTACCAAAAAATTTATCTAAAAAATAAATATTTGGGATCAAATGTCATCTACCTTTCGAAATTATTCACATTAAAAAATTTTTTTAAATTTTCTCAGGGATTATTTTACCGATGCTCAAGCAATTTGTGATCCTCCTAATGATGACTTTCAATCACAACAATATTCAATTAATAATCCAACATTAACACCTTCAACCACAACAAATACTATAAGTATTACTTCTGCTGCTTCAACTAGTCATTCTTTCAAAATATTTCCAACATTTTTGGTTTGTTTTTTTTTGAAATTTTTAATAAATTTTTCAGTCATTTTTAACTTCCTTAATTCAATTTATTAAACAATTTGTCTCAATTATTGCAATTTTGCTCATTCCAAATGAATTGCTGTCAGCTTCTTTTATTCCAATTAATAGTTTTGTTTTTATTTTTAATTTTAAAAAATTTTATTTTAAAGCCTTCTCTAGTCTTTTAAAAATAACTGATGGACGTTTTCAATGTAGAATGCATTCATCTTTTTATTTGGGACAAACAAATGTTAGTAGTTATGGGGCAAATGGTGCTTTGTTGGAAAGTGATTCTTATGGTTATTTTTGATTTTATAATAAATTTGTAGTGAATTTGACTGGAAGATACCTTTAGAATTAAGGTACTCCTTACAATTAGTTTAACATGAAAATAGAGTTGACATTTGGTCCCAACTTTATTTTTTTGAATTTAAATTTCAACAAAATGCTCTCTTTCCTTAACAAGTGGGCGAAATGTTTAAGTGTTCTTCAACTTAAGGTTGAAATATGTGTAGAAACTGGATTGTAAGGGGGAGGCGTACGAGAATCGAACGGGAAGGATCGTATAAAAATCGACTTAGATTCTTGACCGAGAACTCGTCTTGTCTCTAATTATGAGATAGAAAAATTTTTCCGCCAAAGCGGTCGACTTCTTAAATTAGCTATTAAAATTTAATTTTTTTAGAAAGACCATGTTCACAAAATGCTGCCCAATGTGCTGTTCGTGTTTTTGCTTCATGGGTTCCCCATACGAATTTACTTTTGTATTTTTTTTCTTCTAAAAATCAAAAAAATTTTCCCATTTTTTAAGAGTAATAATTCGACAAGATTCTCATTCTCGATGTTTTTCTCACGATTCATTTAGTCATTGTCCGCTGTCCCAACCTCCA
Organism: Meloidogyne arenaria; assembly: GCA_036172955.1. Classification (NCBI taxonomy): domain Eukaryota; kingdom Metazoa; phylum Nematoda; class Chromadorea; order Rhabditida; family Meloidogynidae; genus Meloidogyne; species Meloidogyne arenaria. The sequence continues at coordinate 3,570,255 of JARQAB010000040.1, forward strand.
TCAATTCCTTTTGGATTTTCACAAAATCTTCCAATTTCTTCTCAAGACTCTTTTTCAGAACAACAACAATCAAATAATCAAAATGTAGAATGTATAGTTTCACAACCACAAGAAAGGAATAAACCAATTCAATGTCTTAGAGATGATTTTTTGGAGGTTTATTTAAAATTTAATTTAGCGTAAATGCTCTAATATGATCCCTGGGCTTCTATTAGGCGCCCATTCTAATAGAAGCCTAACCTAGAAAAATAGAAGCCACCTCTCTATTAGAAGCCATTCGAGGGATATTAAAAAATATAATCCCACTCTCTAATAGAAGTCTTCTCTCTAATATAAGCCACCCCGAGAGACCCATTGAGCCTCCTCTCTTTAATAGGAACCCGCTCTCTAATAGAAGTCCCCATTCTATTAGAAGCTCAGTCAAAGAGACATTGAAATTAGAAGCCCAGGGCTTTAATTAGAGCATTTTCAGTAACTAAAGAATTATTTTTATATTTAAAAAAGGACGATGCTGATGAAGAAACATGTTCTGGAACAAATATGATTAGAAAAAAAAATTGGTTCATTACTTTGTTTAGCTCAATATTAGTTATTTTTGTAACTTTATTAATTTTTAGATGAAGGGTTTTTAACTTTTTTTAAAATTAGGATTAATGAATCTCATTCCTTTATTTACAGTAAATGTTTTAATAGAAGCCCCGAGAGTTGAACTTTCGACGGGTCTAGTTGAGTGGAATGCTATTAGGGCATATAGGCTTTTATTCCTATCCATGGGACAGTATTCCTAGAGTCTTTCTCTAATATCCGAATGGACTTTTATTGGAGATGGGCTTCTATTAGTACATTTATGGTAAATTTTGTATATATTTAATATTTGTTTTTACATCTTATGAAACAATTTTTTTACATTTTTTGATAAATTTTTAAATAATATTTAAAACGTCCTACACTAACTTGGTTGATAAGCCATTTTGTAACTATAAATAATTTTTTAAATTGTTTATTGATATTTTTCTATCAGATTTTAATTTTTATTTTCAGCAGATAATTTTCAATAAGATAATTTAAGAAATGGGCGCAGTTTTTGCAATGCCTGCGTGTGCTGCCTCTGTACGGTTTTTTAAAGATTTTTTTTTCAAATTTTGTTAGAGTACGAAAAAAGATTCTTTAAAAATTTTTTCTTAAAATTTTATAGAAATTTATTTTTAGATGGCCTGCTGTTTTGGAAGTGCTGCTTGTTCCCTTTGCTGCAATGTTTGTCCATCAACTCGAAATTCTACAACAACCCGAATTATGTATTCTTTAATGCTTTTGGTTGGAACTTTAACTTCTTGTTTTTTACTTTCCCATTGGCTTCAAAATGCTTTGGCTAAGGTTTTTTTGAATTGATAAATTTTTCCTTAATTTTTTCTAAAAAGGATGGTTGGCTTTGTACTATAACACATACAGGAGAATTGTGTGAAGCTATAATTGGATATCAAGCTGTTTATCGGTTTTTTTTAAATTATTTTTTGAAACATTTCTTAGGGTAAATGTCCGCAAACCTGTTTTGTGAACACCCCCATTTTCAGATATAGAAAAGACTCATAATTATTAGAGCAAAAAAGTTTCATAATGGTCAGATTTCACTCCTAATTTATAAAATAGAAAAAGGAGGATGTCTGACCGTTATGAGACCATTTTGATTTTTAAATATTTTTAAATATGTCCAATTTTTCAGTGTTTGTCTTGGAATGGCTGCTTTCTTCTTCATTTTTATGATTTTGATGCTTGGAGTTAGATCGAGTCGTGATGCTCGTGCGCAAATTCAAAATGGATTTTGGTTTTTTAAATATTTATTGCTTGGACTTTTGGTCTTTGGATTCTTTCAAATTACTGACAAAACATTGGCTACACGTATATTTTTTTCTGAGTGGGATCCCCTCCTTGTAGACTTGAAAATATTTTTGGGGTTGTTGACGTATTGAAGCCGGGCTGTGATTAAAGGAACAAGGCCAGGTATGAGTCTGTTTACCCGAGAACCGAAACTTGGACTTTTTCGTTACAGAATTGGAAACACGATCCTAAAAAAATTCTGAAAAATTTTTTTCTTCTCACATCAGCCTGGCTGATCTCTGATCCAGACCTTATTTTTTCTTTAATCCACTGTCAAGACATCAAATTTTTTAAAAGATTTTTAAATTTAGCGATGATGTGGATTGGAATGATTGGAGCTTTTGTTTTTATTCTTATTCAACTTGTATTTTTTTCTTCTTTCTCTAAAATTTCTTCTCTTTTTAAAGGTTTTAATTGTCGATTTTGCCCATGGAATAGCAGAAAATTGGGTCAGAAATTATGAAGATAGTGAATCTAAATGGTGTTTTGCTGGCCTAATTTTCTTTACTTTTGGATGTTATGCTCTTTCTATTTTTGGAGTTATAATGCTGTTTATTGTCTACACATCTGTATTTTTTTATAATTTCTAAAAATTTTTCTAAAATTCTTTTAAAAGGGAGCTTCTTGTCTTCTTGGAAAATTCCTCATTTCCTTCAATTTAATTCTCTGCTTCGCCCTTTCTGTGATTTCTTTACTTCCAAAGGTGCAAGAACATATGCCTAAATCTGGACTTCTTCAATCTGGGTTTATTACGCTTTACGTCGTTTATTTGACTTGGAGTGCTTTAACTAATAATCCAGGTTTTTTAATAGTATGATATAAGTTCCTGTTGATGTGATGGTTAGTGGTCTGGGTTTTGTGCTGTCATGGTTGTGGGTTCGAGTAATTTAGTGGGTAAATGATTTTTTGAGAGAAAATAATAGGTTTTAAAAATCTTTAAAAAGCTTTTTTAACGAAAAAATTTTTTTTAATTTTAGAAGCATGAAAAATAATTATTTTTTCCATCCATTTAAGTGTTAAACCAAAAAATTTTTTAAAAATAATTTCCATTTTTTACTAGATCATCAATGCAATCCTTCATTAATTGATATTGGAAGTTCTTCAGGAGGAAATTCAACGCATTATCAACCAACATCAATTCCGCTTCCTGTTAATTCTATTGTTTCTTTGGTTATTTGGTTTTGCTGTTTATTGTATGCTTCAATCCGTACTTCAGCTTATACAGCAATTGGAAAAATTGGGACAGATGGGGAAAATCGTGGTGGTGAAGGTCAGGACATCCCTTTAAGTAAGATTAAATTTAAGGGAGAGAAAAAAGGTTAGGGAATCAACAAAAAAAATTTTTTTTTAATTTCTGTTGATTAAGGCTTCTTAAAAATTTTAAAGGTGAAGCTTCAGTCTCAATGGATGATGGTGGACATGGAACACGAGTTTATGACAATGAAAAGGAACGCGTTGCATATTCCTATTCTTTCTTCCATTTTATTTTCGCTTTGGCATCTCTTTATGTTATGATGACTCTTACTTCGTGGTACACGTTAGTTTGTTTAAATTTTTTTGAGGGAAATCCTGGTGGGGTAAACCAAAAAGCTAACTCAATATATATTTGGGTGGATGACGGATTTGGGAATATTTTGAGTTAACCTCTAGGCTAGATTTGATCCTCCTTTCTGGTTCAATTGGAAGCTGCCCTTTTAAGTGAAGACCTGAAAATACTTTCTTTCTAATTTTTAGACCAACAAATTTAAATTTGAAAGAAATAAACAACAATATGGCATCTGTTTGGGTCCGTATTGTTTCTTCCTGGCTTTGTGTTGGAATATATATTTGGACTTTAATTGCTCCAGCTTTGTTCCCTGCTCGAGATTTTAATTTTTAAAGAAAAGAGAATTCAACGAAACATTTTTAATTGTATTTACTTAAAATTGTAAAAACCATCTTCTAAATAAATTCTTTAAAAAATTTTTTTAATTTGAATACTTAAAGTCGATTTTCGATTAAATACTTTTTATTATTTTTTTTAATTTTGGCACTCAACGCGTACAAAAACTTTGGCGTTCAGAAGGCCACATTCGCATTCAATTGTCGCGCTGAACTGACCACAAGCATTTAAACACGCAGGCTGACTAACGTCTCTTTATCCTACACGCTCTTTCTTTCTTTATTGATTTTTTCCGTCTGCTATTGCTCAGACAAGCAAAAGTATGTGTTGGTTAGAGAAAAAGATTTAAACTTTCCCAGTGAAAAACAAGAATTCTTTTTCTCTAACCACTACATGTTTTTGCATTGTCTAAACAATGGCCGCTGACAAAAATCAATAAAGCAGAAAGAGTTTGGAAAACAGAGAGATGTTAGTTAGCGTATTCCTCTGCCTTTTAAGTTTTCTGTTTTTTCCTCTCTCTCAAAATAAATTTGTTTTGATTGCGATCTTTTTTTAAATTTCGACGTGTTTTAATTTCATATTTCAGATCAAATTAGTATTTATTCTTGTGATGACTAAAGCTGAGCAAATTGTCCAAAATCGAGAGAAGAAGTTGCATAATACTATGCGTGGATTGAAGATTCAAAAACTTTGCTTAAACATTTGTGTTGGCGAGTCGGGAGATAGACTTACTCGTGCAGCTAAGGTTTTTAAGTTTTCCTTAAGAAATTTTTATTTCCCGTTTAGGTTCTTGAGCAATTGACTGGACAAACACCCGTTCTTTCCAAGGCCCGATATACCGTTCGAGCTTTTGGCATTCGTCGAAACGAAAAGATCGCTGTTCACTGCACGGTTCGTGGCTCAAAAGCTGAGGAGATTATTGATCGTGGTTTGAAGGTTATTTAACAATCTCTGCCCCCTGCCTCGTCGCAGGGGGCAACTCAAGTCCCCCTGCCTCGTCGCAGGGGGCAACTCAAGTCCCCCTGCCTCGTCGCAGGGGGCAACTCAAGTCCCCCTGCCTTGTCGCAGGGGGCAACTCAAGTCCCCCTGCCTCGTCGCAGGGGGCAACTCAAGTCCCCCTGCCTCGTCGCAGGGGGCAACTCAAGTCCCCCTGCCTCGTCGCAGGGGGCAACTCAAGTCCCCCTGCCTCGTCGCAGGGGGCAACTCAAGTCCCCCTGCCTCGTCGCAGGGGGCAACTCAAGTCCCCCTGCCTTGTCGCAGGGGGCAACTCAAGTCCCCCTGCCTCGTCGCAGGGGGCAACTCAAGTCCCCCTGCCTCGTCGCAGGGGGCAACTCAAGTCCCCCTGCCTTGTCGCAGGGGGCAACTCAAGTCCCCTGCCTCGTCGCAGGGGGCAACTCAAGTCCCCCTGCCTCGTCGCAGGGGGCAACTCAGGTCCCCCTGCCTCGTCGCAGGGGGCAACTCAAGTCCCCCTGCCTCGTCGCAGGGGGCAACTCAAGTCCCCCTGCCTCGTCGCAGGGGGCAACTCAAGTCCCCCTGCCTTGTCGCAGGGGGCAACTCAAGTCCCCCTGCCTCGTCGCAGGGGGCAACTCAAGTCCCCCTGCCTCGTCGCAGGGGGCAACTCAAGTCCCCCTGCCTCGTCGCAGGGGGCAACTCAAGTCCCCCTGCCTCGTCGCAGGGGGCAACTCAAGTCCCCCTGCCTTGTCGCAGGGGGCAACTCAAGTCCCCCTGCCTCGTCGCAGGGGGCAACTCAAGTCCCCCTGCCTCGTCGCAGGGGGCAACTCAAGTCCCCCTGCCTTGTCGCAGGGGGCAACTCAAGTCCCCCTGCCTCGTCGCAGGGGGCAACTCAAGTCCCCCTGCCTCGTCGCAGGGGGCAACTCAAGTCCCCCTGCCTCGTCGCAGGGGGCAACTCAAGTCCCCCTGCCTCGTCGCAGGGGGCAACTCAAGTCCCCCTGCCTTGTCGCAGGGGGCAACTCAAGTCCCCCTGCCTCGTCGCAGGGGGCAACTCAAGTCCCCCTGCCTCGTCGCAGGGGGCAACTCAAGTCCCCCTGCCTCGTCGCAGGGGGCAACTCAAGTCCCCCTGCCTTGTCGCAGGGGGCAACTCAAGTCCCCCTGCCTCGTCGCAGGGGGCAACTCAAGTCCCCCTGCCTTGTCGCAGGGGGCAACTCAAGTCCCCCTGCCTCGTCGCAGGGGGCAACTCAAGTCCCCCTGCCTCGTCGCAGGGGGCAACTCAAGTCCCCCTGCCTCGTCGCAGGGGGCAACTCAAGTCCCCCTGCCTCGTCGCAGGGGGCAACTCAAGTCCCCCTGCCTCGTCGCAGGGGGCAACTCAAGTCCCCCTGCCTCGTCGCAGGGGGCAACTCAAGTCCCCCTGCCTCGTCGCAGGGGGCAACTCAAGTCCCCCTGCCTCGTCGCAGGGGGCAACTCAAGTCCCCCTGCCTCGTCGCAGGGGGCAACTCAAGTCCCCCTGCCTCGTCGCAGGGGGCAACTCAAGTCCCCCTGCCTCGTCGCAGGGGGCAACTCAAGTCCCCCTGCCTCGTCGCAGGGGGCAACTCAAGTCCCCCTGCCTCGTCGCAGGGGGCAACTCAAGTCCCCCTGCCTCGTCGCAGGGGGCAACTCAAGTCCCCCTGCCTCGTCGCAGGGGGCAACTCAAGTCCCCCTGCCTCGTCGCAGGGGGCAACTCAAGTCCCCCTGCCTCGTCGCAGGGGGCAACTCAAGTCCCCCTGCCTCGTCGCAGGGGGCAACTCAAGTCCCCCTGCCTCGTCGCAGGGGGCAACTCAAGTCCCCCTGCCTCGTCGCAGGGGGCAACTCAAGTCCCCCTGCCTCGTCCAAAGAACTGGAAGAAATGTTGGTTTAATTGTTGGAGAAGAAAAAAAATTATCTGAAGAAGAGAATGAGGAGGAAGAGGGTGAGGAGGATCAATGGCTGTACTTTAGCCGGTGGCCCACTCAGAAACGGGTCAAATTATATACCATTCGATTCGTCTCGGCGAGCTGAGTCGAATGGTACCACTCTTTTTTTGCGGAAATTCCTACGAGCCGAGATATAGGTCTTTGAAAACCGAAAAACCAAAGGGGGACCAAGCACTTTTTTGGGGCGAAAAATTCGAATATGCAAATAATATCTCATTCGAAAGAGCTCGTCGAGCTGAGTCGAATGACACCAAAATCAACGAAATCCGACTTGATTTGACAAAGTTATGATCTTTTATTTTAGCTCCTTACCTTTGGTCTACGTGCAGGTTTTTCTCGCTGTGGAGGAAACCAGACATGCCGACCGCAGCTAAAATAGGCATAAGTTTATGTTACGAGCCCAGACCCAGCGCCCGTAGACTCCCCGCGAGGCGCGTGCCGCAAAACTCCGCGCGAAGCGCGGAGTTTTGCACAAGCGCCTCGCCGACGCCCCATAGGTTTATGCTGATAGTTTTTTGTGTTGTAACTTTGTCTAAACTTGTTCAATCACGGTGATTTTGGTGTCATTCGACTCAGCTCGTCGAGCTCTTTCGAATGAGCTATTATATTTTTAAAAATTTTTAATTCCAAAAATGGTCCATTTTGATCCTCGGTTTTTAGTGGCCTATATCTCGGTCCAATCAAGACGGATTTCGTTGATTTTGGTGTCATTCGACTCAGCTCGAGGAGCTCTTTCGAATGAGCTATTATTTGCATTTTCGAATTTTTCACTCCAAAAAAGTGCTTGGTCCCCCCTTTGGTTTTTCGGTTTTCAAGGACCTATATCTCGGCTCGTAGGAATTTCCGCAAAAAAAGAGTGGTACCATTCGACTCAGCTCGCCGAGACGAATCGAATGGTATATAATTTGACCCGTTTCTGAGTGGGCCACCGGCTAAAGTATATCCGGATCAATTCCTACATTTTAGGCAATGGTATTTTTAAATTTATTTTTAGTTGGATTTTTTGAATAGATTTAGTAGTTTGATTTTGGGTTGAAAATATTGATACACTGGATTCTGTTCCACTTTCTCCTCTCATTTTCCCACCAAATTTAGTCAAACTTCTTGGAGACACTGACAGTCTCAGAAACAGTTTAAGCTTTGTTCTGTTACGATTATTTTCTTTAACCTTTATAGAATGACACTTTATACCTGGGGTAGTAATAAGGGAATTGAGTTACCTATATTCTCTGTATCAAAAAATTATCGGAAATATTGAGCTTAGAATAAAGTCAAGATTCAACAAAATACATTAAATTAATTATATAGTCCATCACTAAAGATCCTTCTTTCAGAAATCCGACAGCAATTCCCGACAACAGCGACAACTCCAACAAGATGGACATTTGATGGATTTTGATGTGCCCCGGATTTTTGCAATTTAAGAAGATTTAGTGATGTGAACAACAAAAATAAAGAACAAACTAATCAATATTTAAAATTTTTTTTTGGTAAGATGCTTAAAAATATGTTTTTTGTATGTTTATATTGTATAAAATGTTTTGTTCTTTATTGTTTTCTGTTGAAATTTTATCAGGACTCAAAATACCTAGTCATACATACATTGATCTTAGGTAAATGAGCCAGTTCTGATTAGAGAATTTATAAAAAAGAAATAGTGTAGGCAGAGAAAAAAATAAATATGCAAATTTGCGATAAATGACATTTCATCTCCAAAGTTAGAGAAGTATAAAAAAAGAAATAGTGTAGTTAGAGAAATAAATAAATACAAAAGTTCGGGTCTGTTCAGTGCTGTTTGATGAGAGCGGTCTACCGTAATCGAAAGATAAGTCAATTATTTTTTAATATTGATTTTATCGATTAGTATCGATTTTTTGGAAGTTATAAAATTTCAGAAAATAAATTATCGATTAGTATTGATTTTATCGATTGATATCGATTTTTGCGGATTAAAAATTTTTAAAATATAACCGCACTCAACCGTCTTTTATTTTATGGGATAAAATGTCATTTATTTGGCACAGGAAACATTACGCCAAAATTACGCAAACGTTTAAACTTTGAAAATCTCATATTCCCCCACAAAAACTAATCACAATATTTCTCGTTTCTTTTTCAATTTTTATAAAAATATAAAACTCTTTTCTCTTTATTATAATTAAAACAATTAAACAATAAAAAAACAATTAATGTTTCTGAGCAATTTCACTAAAAAATTGTAATATATCCTCAATTCCAACTTCAAGTTCAATTTTTGAGCCTAAGTAGCATTTAGAGATTAATTGTTGATAATGTTTAACTTGATTAAGAAATTCTTCCTGCATTTGTCTCCAAACAACTTGCAATAGAGAAGAATCATTACTACTCAAATGTTTTTCAATTTTTTTATATAAATTTTCTAATCCTTTTTTAACTTCTTTTGCTGGATATGCTGTTGTTACACGTTTTAATTCAATTCTCGAAAATTGTTGTTCATAACTTATTTCTTGTGGAGATATTCCATTTTCCATTAAACGTTCAATTCTTTCAAAGAAATTCTTAAAAATTAAAAGAAAAAAGATTTTTAATTTCTCAGACTCAACTGCCTATACTCAAATGCCCTTTCAATTTAATGGGATAAATTGTCATTTATTTGGCGTAAGATACACAACACCAAAATTACGCAAATTTTTAAATTATAAACAAACGCTAAATTCCCCACATTTTCTCTAACCACACCATTTTCCTCGCTTCTCTTATAATAAAAAATATTTTTCCCCTTTTAAAAATTAAAAGAATTTACATGAATTTTTTCTAAAGGTCTTCCCAACATTTCTCTAACATAAATTGTAACATTTTCTTGATATTTTTGTCTAACTTCTTTTCGACGAGCATCAAAACAAGGAATTTTTAATTCAGAAAGTATTGCTTAAAAATTAAAGTTTATTAGAGAGGTTAGAGGGGAGGGGGGAGGCTCTGCGAATTTAAAAAAATCCTGGGGAACCTGGACAAAGCTCTAGGTAAAACCCCCAAAAAGGCTGGACCAGGATTATGGACATTTACAAAAAAAACCCAGGACTTCCGCAGAAATAAGAAATAGCCCTATAAGAAATCCCTCATCCGCTTTAACCGAAAAAATGTTTAACCCCCCCCCCTATAATAAAGTAAAAAAAATTCAACAAACAATAAAAAGCATGAAAATTTTCCATTCTAACAACAGAAGCTGGACATTTTGAATTGGGCGATTCAGCAGCATTATCAATACCAATAATTATTGCTATAGTTAATTTTTCTAGCCATTTATCCAAATCAACTTTCCTTTCAGATTCCGCAAATATTTTTATTGAAGATTTTGCCAAAGAGCCAAAACGTCCAATTGTATCCAAAATTCCAATTCTTTGTCTTTTTGTTATTGAAATTTTTGAAAATGAATTTTCTATTTGATTCTGAAAATTGAACCAAATTTTTAATTAAAAAATTTCAAAAATAAACCATTTGTTCGTCAGAAAGCCTTTTTAAGGCGACTAGAAAAGAGCCATAAATTATTGAAAAATAGGAAGAAGGATCACAAAAGTTATTCATTTTTCGAGTTAGTACAACATAAATTGAGATTATACTTTTAAAAATAAAATTTAAATATTTTTTTTTAATATTTAAAAATAATTTTTTAATTTAAAAATAATTTTTGCTTAAAATAAATTAACAGGCAGGCGATAGGTATCGAACCCTAAGCATTTTAGTGTATGAACCCAACACCCTCACCACTCGGACACTACAACACTGAATAACATTTCTTATTTTACATATAAAAGGAAATCAGCATTTTTAATAAAAGTAGATAAATTTATAAGGGGAAAGACTTATGTCCTTAATATTTAAAAAAATTTAAAAAAATCCACAAACGTTATATGATGATCATTATAAATAGAAACTAGTCCATAAAAATAAGTAGGTAAAGGCTCAAATATTCTTCCAATTGCAAATTTTATCTTTAAAAAATTTTTTTTATTTTAAATTTTAAAAAACCTGATCATTTAATTTATTTTCCATTGTTTTATTTGTTGATTCGCCTAGAAAAAATTTTTATATCAAAAAATAATTTAAAAAACCATTTTTATTATTAAATTCACTGTCCAATTGAGATATAACATCCGTGTTTAAATGAAAAAAACGAATACAAAATTTTTGTTCACTTTCTACAACAACACGACATTCAGCTACAGCAGTTTCTATTAACTAAAAATAAATTATTTAAAAATAAAAAAATAATTAAGGATCTTCTCTTAAAATAAGGAGCCTGGATCAAAGTTTAAAAAGTTTTAGGATATCACAGGTAAGTCGGGGAATGGACGTTTCATAACTAATTTAGTTCTCGAAGCCATTTTTTGGGGCATAACTTCTTTAATTCTTAATCGATATAAATAATTTTTATATCAATCGAAAGCTTCGAATGTGAGGATTATTTTATCTGACAAGATTGATTTCATCAGACCATCTTACAAAAAGTTAGAGCCGAATAAAAAGCAAAAATCACGATTACGCACACTTATTTAGCTCTAAGCTTTTGTAGAACATTCAGATCAAATCAATCCTGCTAATAAAATAATCCTCACATCCAGAGCTTTCAATCGATGTAATAATTATTTAAATCGATTAATAATGAAAAAAGTTATGGCCAAAATATAACCTCGAGACTGACATGGAAATTCCGATTTTTACAATTTATTCACTTGTATTCCAAGGAAAAATAAGGGAAAGGTAGGGAAGTTTATAAGGATACCCAATATCTCTTAATTCAATAAAATTTTAAAAGAAAAACCTCCTCACATTTGTATAAACTTCAATATTTTGTTCATTAATTAAATTATTTGAAGAATTTTTCCAATTATTATTTGTTAAGGAGGAAGCTTCTCTTGTTGCTAATTCAGAAAAAAATCTATCAAATTCTTTTTTATATAATTTTTGTGCTTCAATATTATAACGATCCAAAACATTTTTATAAATATTTGGGCGTGTTTGTTTTAACCAAGAAATTAAATCTGAGAAGGGTAAAAGTGCTCTATGCCTTTGTGAATGTTTTTGCATTATTATTTCACCAATATGTTGATTTTCTAACATTGAATCCTAAACAAAAAGATAATTTTTTAAAATTATTTTAGGCCTGAAAACAGGTACTCGAAAAGCTGTCCGTAACCACGACCAACGAAAAAATTTTTCTGAATTTTTTAAAATTTTTACAGGCCCGGAGAGGTTGCGGACTGGAAACCACGGATTGTGGAGAACAAAAAAAAGATTTTGTTCAATAGAGAGCATCTCTGGGACCAATTTTTATTAGAAAAAGGGTTCTCCGGATTATTTATGTTCTTATAGAGTATCAGAAAAAGGCTTTGGGAAAAATTTAAAAAAATAATCACAAAAAACCTCTAACCATATTTCCAAAAATTGTACTAATATGTGCATAAAATCTATCAACAAATTCTGATGTGACTTTGTTTAGCATTTCAATTCTAGAATGATAAGCTTGCATTGAATTTAATTCAGACTTTTTTGTTATAAAATGATCAATAATTCGAGCAGCACGGCAACACAAATTTATACTTAAAAAAGGGGAAAATTAAGAAATATAAAATATATAGTTGTGGGTTATCCTAAACCAGTTTTTTGCGGACATATTTGTGGAATCATAATTAAAAATAATTTTCCTTTAAATCTGACCATTGTGGAGTTCCCATAAAAATGCCCGCAAAAATTTATTGGGATAACCTATAAGTACCAAAAAATTTTTAAAAATCAAACCTTATAGGATCTGAAAGATTTGCATTTTTTAAAGCTTCAATATGTTGATCTTGCACCATTTCCAATTGATAAACAAAATCTTCTAGTTCAGTAGCCAATTTTTTATTATTTTGTTGTTCAATATGTCGAAGACTGTCCTTTTCTTCAATTAATTCTACACTGTCTCTAACAAACTGGAAAATTTAAAAAATAAATTAAAGGAACAGAAAAATATTAAAAAAATATTTTTTAAGAATAAAAATACTTTAAATTTAATTAAAAAGGTTTAAACAACAAAACAACAATACTTGGGCTCCAACAGGATTCGCACCCTGAACCCGAATATAACCAAACAACGACACTACCACCTTAACCACAATAAAACTTGATCAAAATTCAAAAAATTGGTAACATGTGTCGAATAAGAAAATCCTAAATTTAAAAATCAAACCGATAACAACGTGTCATATTCATCCAATTGTTTTTCCACACATTCCGCCAATTCAATAGCTGTATCAATAAGTCCAATAAGTTCAGCAACATTTTGTTCGTTTTCCATAATGCTCGATAAATTTGCACTGTCAAGTTGGGAAAGTTGGTCGTTTAAAGAACTCGAAAATTGTCTAGCTTGGCCTATTTGTAAATTTGCTTTTTCGAGTAAATGCCGAAAATCATTTTCTTCTTTTAATGAAATTGGCTAAAAAAAATTTTTTTTTGATGAAACTCCTTAGAAACCTGATAATTTGTATCCAATTCAGCAGCCGTTTTCGAATCTCCATCGAAATTTTCTTCATTAACGCTTCCATTTTTTGAAGGTAAAGTATCGACAGGTAAAGAAACGTTAACAAATTCTGGTTTTTGAATGGGCAAATTGGCATTTGAAAACTAAGAAAAAAAATTTTGAGAAAATAAAAACAAAAAAACCTTAAATAATTGTCTGATGAAAAACTCTTTTTCTTCTGAAGTGTTTGAATAAAGCTGATATAGTTGTCCTTTAATAGTCAAATTAAAGTCTGGAAGAGGCTAAAATATTAAATAAAATAGTAGAAAGGAAAAAATTTTTTGCGGACTTTTGGAAAACTCCCTCGAATCTTGTCCGTATATTTTGAAAAAGTTCTTCCAAATAAAAGTTAAACAACCTTTCTTGGATTTATTCCATCAACAGAACGAATGTCTCTAAGAGCATAATGTTCCTTTTTTGAGAAGGAATTTTCTTTTTCTGATTTAACCATCCAAATGCGTGCAGAAACAGGTTGAGTTGTTGTAACTGAAATTTAAAAAATTCAAAAAAAATTTTTAAAAAGTGTGAGGGCCAAAGTCCAGTCTTCCAAAAACCCCCGCCTAGACAAAACTTCGTCCAGTAAGACTTACCAAAATAACCATAAGATTAGAACGGTTGTCCTAACAACTGGGAATGTTGTGGACGGTATTTTGTTTGGACGGAGTTTTGCCCAAAACATAATAAAAACAAACTAACCAACTAAACACAAATACAATTCTCTTCCCTTTTTCAAAGTTTTCTTCACATTTGCAACAGCCAATAATCTTTCTCCGTCTTCCTGGAATAAAGCCTTTTGTAAATTTGATCTAAGCGAAGCCATAATTTGTTGGAGAATAAAACATTTAAGTATTCTAAAATAGAAGAAAATTCAAAACAAAAATTAAAAAAAGATTTTTAATCCGAAAGAAAACAAAAATCATCCCATTTTTATTTTTTAAAAGTTGTTAAAAATTGGCTAAAAATATTTACTTTGGCAAAACGTTTATTTCTTTTTTCTTTTCCCGTCTCTCATTTTTACACACTATTTTCAGTTGGGAGTTAATGCCACATATTTGGCCAATGTCATATTTTGCCAATAATGGTAAAATCCACGTTTTGTCAACAAATTCATAGACAAAATGAGAATTTTAGCCTTATTGGCAAAATATCTATTTCGCAGAATACTCGGTAGTCCAGCGAGTTAATTTCGAGATTTCAAGTTGTTTTTTTTCCTCGAGCCCGAGGTTTCCACATCACTTAACTGTGTGAATTTTTTGCGTTGCTAGAAGAAGGGTGATCGGTTTTTAATAAACAAAATTAGTTTCTCTGTTCTGACTCATGTTTTATATTTTTTAGATTTTTGATTACTCAAAAAATTAAAAGAAAAAGATGCAAAATTTACTTCCAGGCAAATTTGGGCAAGCAGCTTCTTCAGCTTCAGATTCAATGAAACAACAACATGATCCAAATTCTGGGTATATTTTTTAAATTTACCGTAAATGCTCTATTGAAAGCCGTGGGCTTCTATTTTTTAAATAATCCCTTTGTCTTTAGATATGGGCTTTTATTAGAGAGTGGGCTATATTAGAGCATTTACGATATTTGAAAATATTTTTGAATTTTTTCAAAGATTTCCTTGGTGGGTACGTTTTCTTGCAAAAGCACTTGGGATTATTGGAGGATTTGTCGCCATGTTTTTTGCTGTGTTGGGACTTTTGACTTTAAGTCCTCGATGTGCTATTGCTTCTCTTTTACAGCTGTATTTTTTCTTTAATTTTATTTTTTCTAATTTTTCCAGAGCTGCCGGATTTTTGACTGTTGCTTTGGAAGCTCCTTTTTGTTGTGCTTTTGTTGATTTTATTGAACGAATTGCTCAGTTTTCTGAGTCTAGAGCTTATTGGCAAAAAGCTGCACTTTACTGCATTATGGGAGCTGTAAGATTTTTTAAAGATTTAGTATTTTTTTCAATTTACCAGATTCCTTGTCTTATTTGTTTCGAGTTGGGAACAGTTTTGGGCACTGCAATGATTATTGCTGCAGGTTTCGCTTATGGATTTATGGCGCTTGGGAAGAAGTAAGGAAGCTTTTCTGTTAGAAACTTTAAAAAAAATTTTCTAGAGCTGATCGTGACACAATGATGGGAAATATTGGTGGAGGTGGACAGGACCCTGCATGGAGTCCACAAGTCAATCAACCATTCCCACAACCTGCCGGATTTAATCAGCCATAACTTGATGAGATGAAGAGAGAGGATCTCACCTCAAAGACACTGATATATAAATGTATTTTTCACTATATATAAAAGGAGGAAAGGTTTTTTTCAAAATTAAACTATTTAATGGATGGGATTAGGGAATATCACCCTCGAATTTTTTTTGAAAAAACTCTTTCCTTTTTGATAAACTCAATGTATTCTTTCTTCTAAAAGACCCTCTAGTTTTCCATTTTATTAATTTCCACACAAAATTTCATTTTATCTAATTCCTCTACCTATCAGTACCAGGGATGTCACTCGGAGTTTCCGACTCAAACCCCGATCCGAGAATTGTTCAAAACATGCCTCGACTTTTTACCTTTTTAAACTTTTTTAAACCAGTGACATCCTTGGTCCTCTGCACGTCTTTTGGAAAAATCTCATCTCCAATTCTAGTATGTTTTCAAAACATTTTTGTCTATTTTCTTCCTCTCGCCCGAATATTCACTATTTTTATTAGTCTTTATTTTTGGCTATGTCTAAACTTGAAAAATATATATTGACATTTTTGACACTATACTTATTTTTTACCTAAATTTAAAAAAATAAATTGTCTATGGTTGTGTTTTTTGAGGTATTTTTTATTAAAATATTGAATATTTGTTGAATAAATGTGCACATATTTTTAAAATTAAAAGAGAAGAAAAAAGAGATTCGATTAAAAAAAGAATGTAAGGGCTGAAAAAATACTCAAAATGTCAAAAAAATTTTTAAAATATTTTTCAGACCTTACAAAAATAAATGAAGTATTGTAAAGCTTAAAAATGAGAATTAATTAAAATATTAATACTGAAGGGGTCGAAATGGTAAACTTAGAAATTTGAAAATACAAACATTTTGGTTATTTTTACTCGAAAAAAGTATAGTAGATTAGAACAGAACTAACATAAACTTGGACATATTTACATTGTTATTTAAACCCTTTCAATAAAAATAGAGTTATTTGCGGACGGAACTTGCGGATTTCTGCTTTTTTTTTAATTTTGTTCTAAACTACTTTAACATTAAGAAAGCGCTGTGGTTTTAACGAGATTTGATTAAATGGTAAAAGAAAGGGAGAAAAGGGTATGCTTAAAAAGTTGCTATAAAAGATATTTTAATCATGCCTTTTTGCAGAAAGTTTGTTAATCAACAAGCAGTAACGAGTAAATGGAGAGCCCAATTTGTTAAGTTCTTCCATTGTTACACCCCAAAGTTCTACTGGAGGTTGGAGAACTCCAAATTTCTTAATTTAAACTTTTTTAAGGGTGTTTAATAAGGTAGGTCCGAGACCATCAGGGAGAGAATTTTTCGGGGACCCATGAACGGGGATGAACTGTCGGGGAAACGGAGATGTCGAGGAGTGGCCTGTCAGAGAACGTGGATCGGGGATTGTCCTAAAAACCATAATCGGACGAGGAATAAGTGTCGGGAACCAACCCTAGTTTCTATATAATAAATAAAAAAAAACCATTTCATTAAGATCATGACGAAAAAGTAGTCGATTATTCACATTTAAACAGGTAATTGCTTCTTCATTGTCTATTGTAAGCACTTTATAACGAAAAGTTGCGTCTCTTTCAATTCTCTAAAAATTAAAGAAACTTAATTCTCAATAAATTAAAAAAACCTGTAAAATATTTTGAGATTCCTTATCTTTTCCAATAACTAAAACATCATTTGTTGCAACCGAAAGACGAGATTTAAGTGGCAAATTGCTTCCAATATTTATTGGGATGACAGAAAAGTCAGCAAAGGTTTTGGCGACATGCTGAAAAGTTTAAGAAATTATTCAACTTAAAAATCAATTTTAAAATCCGAAAAAATTTTTTTAATGTTAAAGGATGAAAAAAGAAGACCAAAAATAATGTTTTCCGCAGTGAAAATCACGTGGTAATCACCCGGCCTCGAACCAACGACCCCTATCACTCAAAATCAAAACCCCTAACCAATACACCACAAAACACACATAACTCTTCCTGACAAAAATCAACTAAAATATTTCAATTTTTTCTTATAAAATCACTTACCAACGCCCCTTCAGTGTTCGTTCCATTTTTTCTAATTCCAACAAATATTTCCTTTCCAGTAAATAAAACATCAGACCCTTCAAGATAAACTTGTTTTCCATGTAAATGTGTTGGTGTATCCATAACTTGCCATGCCAAAACATTTAAATGTGCAATAAATTCGTTTGCTCTAGTTGTCGAATTCTTTTTATTTTGACTTTTTGGTCTGGTTAATAACGCTGTCCCGTTAATTACAATAGCAATATCATCAGCAAACAGATTTTGAACAGGACAGTCTTCTTCTGGCGGTAATTCAATTACTTCAACGCCTGACTAAAAAAATTTTTTTTTTATTTTTTAAGAATTTTAAAAAAAACCTCTCTCAAAGTATCGCTAAGATCTTGATGTTGTTTTGCTGCCAAAGCCAAATCAATTTTATTTTTCATCTTTTTATCTTCAAATTTTAGTGACATTGGAAATCGTAACATTATTGCGTGGGTATACTTCATGGCTAATTTAAAAATTGCTTTAGATAAACTAAGGGGTAGATAAACTAAATGAATAATCAAAAAAAATTTGTTAGTTTTTAAAAATTTAAAAATTGAAAAAAATATTTAAATTTTTGCATTTTTATTTACTAAATTGGCATTTTATTTATTTAATTGTAATAAATGACATTCGGTCCTGTTTTACGGTAAAGGACGCTTCAGTATCTACGAGTTCGCCAATTCGGTTTCCAGACCATCTTTTGGGCCATAACTTTCTTGATTTTTCTCCGATTCGAGTAATTTTCATATCATTCGAAAGGTCTCGAGATGCAGCATCTTTTTCATAATTGAATCGATCTGATCAGAGCTTTGTTTAAGAAGTTAGAGCCTAATAATTATCGAAAATCACGATTGACCGCACTTATTCGTTGCTATCTTTTCAATGAAACATCTGATCAAATTAATCCCCTTAGATAAAATAATCCTCACATTTAGAGCTTTCGAGTGGTATAATAATCACTCAAAAAGGTTAAGAATCAAGAATGTTATGACCCAAAATATGCCCCGCTACTGAATCAGCTGATACTGAAGCGTCCTCTACCCCCCATTTTCATTTTTGCTTAATTTAATGTTTGCAAGCACACGTGGAACTACAAAATATTTTAGCGGTAATTGCGGTTTGTTATATTCACAATCAATTCTAATTTAAATGACAAAATTCTTCTTTTAGATTACGAAAAATGAATATTTTTAGACTTGCGGGCGATTCAGCCCATTTATTGGCTATTTTAATTTTATTATGGAAAATTTGGAAAACAAAATCTTGTGCAGGTTTTTTTAATTTTTTATTTGAGAATTTTATTTAAAATTATTTAAAGGAATTTCTGGACGTTCACAAGTTCTTTTCTTTGTTGTCTTCGTTTCGCGTTATTTGGATCTTTTTACAAATTTTGTTTCAATCTACAATACTGCTATGAAGGTTTTTTTCGGATTTTTTTGTTTAAATTGACTTATTTTTTGGGCGTTGAACCATATAAGTTCCCCTATTCCGAATATTTCTTTAGAAGACATTTTCGCTTCCACTAGGGTGTTGCTGAAATTTCTTACTTCGCGGTTCTGATTTCTAAGAAATCACCGAAAAATCGAAAAAGGTTTTTTCACATTTAAAAAAGTTTTTAATGTTAAAGTAGGCAAAAAAACAAGAAAAAAGAACTTTTCCCCCAAACGGGCTCGAACCCCCAAATTAAACCTAAAAATCCGGAACGTTACCACTAGGCCACACTTCAACAACATTAACTTACAATAAATATTTAATAAAACTCCCCAAAAAACTAAAAATAATTTAGATTTTCTTTGTCGCTTCGTCAGTGGCTACTATTTATTTCATGTTTTTCAGATTTAGAGCTACCTATGATCGGTTTTATTTAAAGAATTTTTTTTCTTTAAACTTTATTTTTTAGAAACCACGACACTTTTCGAATTGAAATTTTATTGGCTCCAAGCGTGATACTTGCTTTGCTGATTAACCACGAATTTACGCTCTTTGAGGTTTTTTTTAATTTTTTAATTTTTAAAAATTTTAAATTTAAGGTTCTTTGGACTTTTAGTATTTATTTGGAGGCTGTGGCTATAATGCCCCAACTTTTTATGCTTTCAAAGACTGGATCAGCTGAAACAATTACTGCACATTATCTTTTTGCTTTGGGTAAAAAATTCTTTCAAAATTTCAAAAAAATTTTTTTGCAGGAAGCTATCGAGGCCTTTATATTCTCAATTGGGTCTACAGATATTATATGGGTATTTTTAAAAATTAAAAAATTCAAAAATTTCTTTCAGAAAGTCATTTGGACGTAATCGCTTTGGTTGCTGGAGTTGCCCAGACCGTTCTTTATGCCGACTTCTTTTATCTTTATGTGACTAGAGTTGTTCAACAAGAGTATAATTTTTTATTTTTAAGTAATATAATTTGAACCTGGGTTGGGTATTTTGGTAAATCTGGTTTCAGTGTTTAGCCCGGAAACCTTTGGTTTTTTTAAATTTTAAAAAAATTTTCTGTTTTTAACAGAAAACCCGGATACCGGGCCTGTCAAATTGAAAAGTTCAACCTCTAATTAATCGAAAATAATTTAAAAAAATTTTGTAGGCAAAGAATGCAACTTCCTGCTTAGAGGCATTGAAAATTGAAGAAAAATTTTTTTTATATAAATTCTAAAAAGAAACAATCTTCTGTTGGTCTTTGGATTGTGTTATAATATATTCTTCTTCTTGTCTTTTTTTGGTTTTTTTCTTTTTTTTTAAAAAACCCCCCACACCTTTCTATTTACCTAATTCCTTTTTTAAAATTATTTTTAAAATTTCCCCTCCCTTCCCCCAATTTTCCCTCCTCCTAAAGGTTTTGTTAATTTATATTTATCTAATTTATTTTGGTATAGGATAAAAAATATTTAAATTTATTTTTTGGATTTTATTTAAAAAAATTTTTTAGTAGATCAATCACAAGGTTTATGAGTCCAACTTGTCCTTCCAATTTTATCATTGACTTTTTGCGGACTTTTTTGCAAACTTTTCCTATTTTTATTATAAAAATAGAGAAAAAAGGTTAGAAAAAAATTCCAAAAAATTTTTCTTAAAGATAAAAAGTCGACAGACACAACTTTAAATTAAGATAAGGAATATTTTAATTCTTGAAAATTCTCCCTTATCATTTTTATTAATTTTAAAAATTAATTATTAACTCTCCAAAATGAAGTGTTTGCTCCCCTTCTTTTGGATTTTGTTAACAATTTTTGTTTCTTGCACTAATGGCACTTCAAATGAAAATAGTGAACTTGTTTTGGTTCAAGCTGTAAGTAATTTTTGAAAATACTTTGTAATGATTGGATGCGGATTTATTTTTGCGGACTATGCAAAAATCCGCAGAAGCTGCGCCAAAAAAGCAGATTTGAGAGACAATGTAAAATTAAGAGACCTTTCTCTGACCTACAGAGAAAACTTTAAAATTTTAACTCCTTTCTGGTTTTTCAAAAATAATTTTTTAAAATCTACTTTTAGTTGTGGAGGCACGGTGATCGTTCACCCACAAAAACCTTTAAAACGGATAAATATCAGGAAAAGGATTGGCCTCAAGGATGGGGGCAATTAACACCTGTAAGTCTCCTTAAATTTTTAAAATTTCAAAAGAAATTTTTTTTAAAGACAGGAATGGCACAACATGTAGAGTTGGGTAGAAGACTTAGACAGCGATATATAGAGGAATTGAAATTTGTTGGTCCTAGGTATAATAGTCATGAAATTTATGTTAGAAGTACTGACTGGAATAGAACATTAACTAGTGCTATATCGGTTAGTTTAAAATTTTTAGAAATTTTTTAAATTTGCGGACTTTAAAATAAACTTGCGGACAAAAAATTTTGTCCGCAACAAATTTTGTCCGCAAAAAAAATTTTTTTTAGAATTTTATTGGCTTCTACGGCCCTGGAAATGACGATGAATACCCAAAGGATTTGGGCGCCAACAGATGGCCAGGATGGTTTTTCCCAATAGCGATACATTCACTCCCTGGAAACGAAGATTTTATGGCTCCTGGAGAATCGGAATGTAAACGATTTGAACAAATAAAAGAACGGATAACTTTAACAAAAGAATACAACTCGACTTTGATTAAATATAAATGGCTACTTGATTTTCTGAGTGAAAAAACTGGACAGAAAGTTGACCCTTTTGATATGTGGATGATTAACGATGCTTTTTATATTGAGGTTTTTTCTTTGATTAAAAACGGATTCCTTTAAATATTTTTAAAGAAATTAAAAGGAAAAAAATTGGTAGACTGGGCAGAGGGAAACAAAACACTTCTGGATGCAATTGCTGAACTTGACAATTTACAAGAAAGATGGATGGTTGGGTTAGGTAATTATTTTAAATTTTGTGGAGAAATTTATTTGTTGAATTCCAGTTAGAAAAATTTTGCGGACTGTCAAGATAACCTTGCGGACAGAAAAATTTGTCCGCAAAAAAATTTCGATTTTTTTCGGACAAAATTTTTTTTTTTTTGTCCGCAGATACCCCCTCCTTCACATTATTTGATTAACTAGACCAGATACCTTTTTAAATTTATTTTAAAGATTTAAAACCTCTTGGAGATGCCAACTTTCGCGAAGAACTTCCAAAAATTTTGGGCGGGCCAATCTTATGGAAATTTATAACAAATATGCAAGAGAAGTTGGCTTGTTCAAAGCGAATGAATTCTGTAAAAGAAATTGACAGAGAAATAGTAGGAAGAAAATCGCCAATAGGAACACCCTTGTGTAAATGGATGAACAAAATGCGCTATTTTGCGTACTCCGCGGTTTATTTTTTAAATTGAAGAAGAAGAAAATTTTTTTTATTTTTTAGCACGACAGCACAATTATTGCTATTTTCGCAGCTTTGGGTTTAAACAAAACGAATTATGACGAGGATGGTTACCCGAAGTACTCTACCTGTGTGACGTTTGAATTGTGGAGGGAGAAGAATACTGGTCAATTTGATGTTAAGGTATTTATTTTTTATTTAAACTAAGGAAGTTTTGGGCTTGTCGAGATTTGCCGACAGACCTGTCACCAGGGGCCGGGTTGAGAATTCCTTTTATTATTTAAATTTACTTTTTAGAGCTTTATCAATCCCCGGGGAGCAGGAAATTAAAGGAGGGGAGAAAATGTTTTACTGTGCTTTGAGTGGGATTGGTGCTAGTCAACTTTTCGCTCATACAAAACTTGTGGACAAATTTTGAGCTGCTTGAGGGAGGGCAAAATTTGGTTAAATCAAGAAGGGATTTAAAAAACCAGAAAACCTTGGTTTTATTTTCTGTCCGCAAAGTCTGTCCGCAAATCTTTAATAAATTTCTTTTTCTAATTTTTTCAACACAGGTGCTTTTATGGAGACCTAACACTAACGAGACTTCCCCTAAAGAAATAACGACAGATATTGAAGGCTGTCAAAGCAATTCAACCCTAGAACAATTCGTTGAAAGATCAAAAAATTATCAAATGCTGCCTTCACCCAAAGACGTAAAAATATTTTCTAAAAAAAATTTTTTATTTGTCAATTTTCAAGTATTGTTCACAACTTCTACAACCCTTAAATAGTGCTGCACGTTTGTTAATTCAGTGGAAATTGAAAATGTAAGATTTTTTTAAAAAGATTTAAATTTATTAAGATTTTTAGGCTCTTTTTAATGGGAATTCCTTCAATTGTTGCTAATGTTGTATAGAGAATTTTTTTGTTTTTGGAGATTATTTAATAGCACCTACTGCTATATTCATCAAAAGGAGGGCAAAATAAATTTTTATCCCTTAAAATTAAACTTCAAAAAATAATATTAGATTGATAGAGGCAAAAAATAATTATTTTTGGTTATTTCTAAATTTTATTTTTTTAAATTTTTACTTCAAATTTTCTTCAATTATTCTCTATTTTTGAGCAGTAACACGTAGAACTCCATTGTGAGTCAGATGTGACTTTAAATTAATTTAAAAATTTTTTTATCTTAAAAATGTCCGCAAGTTTAATCCGCAAAATTTTCAAAAAATTCCCAAAATATTTTATAATCCTTTCTCATCCTATTTACATTTACAAATTATTTTTTATTCTTGTCTGGAAAATTAAAACCTTTTAAGAACTTGCAGACATTTAAAACATTATTTACCCAACTGTCACCACCCAAAATATCACCCCCTTTAATTTACCTTAATAGTTTGAATATTCACGTTGTCAGGCAATTTGTAGCTACGATTAATTTCACGACTGACTGACCCATGTTGATCACTACGCGATTCGTGTTTGCAATGAATGTTTAAATGATCCCCAACGACTTTGACCTTTTTTAAAAATTTTTTTTAATTTTTAAAATATTTAAACTTCAATCTCGTTTGGAGTAAAATAGGCAACGTCTAAACCAACTTCCCAACGATTTGGCAAATCATGAATACGAACAACCCCGTCGTTGTGTTGTAAAGGCCAGTCCCATTGTTGGGCTGTCCATTCATGGGTAATTTCGATTGGTTGGGCCATTCGAGAAAATTTTTTGAGAGAAAATAGAAGGCTAAAAATAAATATTTTTAAATAAAAAGCAAGTTTTGTCACTAAAATCTTTGTAAATAAATATATTTTCTCGATCGAAGCTTCAAGTATCCGCTGATCCCTCTTTTAAAAAGAGGGAGGACATATGCTTTCTTTTCTCCTTTATCAACAACATATCTTTTCTTAAAGACCAAGGAATGAAAAAGTATTTTTAAATGTGTGGTAAACAGATTTTGAAGGAAAAAATCTTTTAGACATTAAAGATGAAAAAATGAGTTAAACAAACAAATAAATCTTTCAAAAATATTTTCATTCCCTTGATTTTTTAATTGATGATATTTTGGGTTAAACTCTGTAAGAGTAAATTTTTTTGGTCTAGTGGATTACGTCTTTGACTACGAAACTTATTTAGAGAAGAAGGGTAAAGGTTCGATTCCACTTAAGAGTAAACATTTTTTATTTTATAAAAATTACAATTTAAATAAAATTTTTCTATTTCTTCACATTTTAACAATAAAAATGAAGAAAATAAAAAATATTATGTATAATCCAAGTGTTGGGAAAGGAAAAAAATAAATTGAGAGAAAAGAAAAATCACACAAAAAAATTAATAAAAAAATATTTTTTTCTTTTTTAATCCAATAATTTTTTAATCTCCTTTTAATTAAAAATCAATTTAAATTTTAATTTAAAATATCAACGAGCAAAAGCAAAATTTCTTAAACTTTTCTTTGCAAAAGCAAATCTGGCAAAACTGTTTTCTCCTCCAAATTGGCTTGAACGTTTACTTTAAAGAGGAAAAAATTTTCTCGATCAAAACAAAAATCTCTTTACTTGATATCATTATTTTCATCAAAATTTTCAGCAGCTCTTTTAGCAAAAGCAAATGTTCTGCTTCCAAAAGGATAATCACCAAATGAACGCTTTGCAAAAGCAAAATTTCTCATTCCTCTCTTGGCAAAGGCAAATTGCCTTGGGGAAAATCGTTTTTCTAGTAATTGTTCCAAGTCTTCATTGGCTAGATTTGTCTTGAAAAATTAAAAAATTTATAGAAATTTTTATAGAAATTTTTATTTAAAAAATTAAAAACTTGCGGACAATTTAAATTCCGCAAATTTTGTCCGCAAAAATTTGCGGACAAAATTTTTTTCTGAATTTTTTCCATCTTTTTATCCTCCCTACCGTCTCGTTAAATAAAAAAATTCAAATAAAAATATTTTTGTAAATAAGTGTATAAATAATCCTTTTTATTATCCTTTAGGGCAAAAGGAAAGCAAAAAAACGTCATTCCCTCTATTTGTGGACAAACTTTTAAAGATATAAAAATTGTCTAGGGAATTATAGCAACTACTCAATTATTATTTATTTTTTTCTTTAAAAATTTTAAACTTTTTAAACCCAAAAATATTTAGGTGGAATTGAAATAAACAAAAAAAAATGAAGGAAATTTTGATTAAATAAAAATAAAATAATTTTTTTCTTAAAATTACAAGTACCAGTACTAGAAAAAATTAAGTAAAAGTCTCATTTCTATATTAAAAAACATTAACTATATATTTAATTAAACTTTAATTGCCAACCTTTTGGTCATTGTTTTGTTCTCCTTTAACAAAATTTACAGCCAACAAAGAGCAAATTAAAATTAAGACAGCGGCAAGAGAAGACATTGAAATTTTAGTTGTTTGCATATTTTTTGGAGGCAGATTTAAAAATATAATTTATTTTTATATTCCTTTAAAAATTAAAAAAAAAATTTTTTTGAATAAAAATTAATCCAATTAAATTGATTATGCTTGAATTAATTTTTAAAAAATATTTTTTTAGAGAAAGAACTTTTAAATAATCTATTAAAAATTAATTAAGACGGAAAAACGTCGTTTTTTAAAAAATAATATATTTTTTTAATCGTGTCGGGACAACCCACCGTCCGATCAAATACCGTCCACCCACTATAACAATAATTACCGTCCATTTCGCTTAGAACAAAAAGTGCTAAAATAAAATTTTTAAGCATAGAAGTGTAGAAATAACCAAGTACTAACCGAGTATTAACCAAGTAAAGATATTAAGATAACATAATATCGACAAATCCAACTCTAACGTCAGGACGGTATTTTGTCAGACGGTATTTTGCCCCTCATCTCATATATAAATAATATATCATTTACTTAAGCAGGTGCTAAAAACTAATTAATTGCGCAAGCAAAAAATTAAAAAAAACGAAAGAAAATTAATTAAGATTTAAGTTAAATGCCTTTAAATAATTACCTAAATAGAGTACTTTTAATTTAAAAAATATTTAAAAATTAAAGAAAATAAATTCAAAAAAATTAAAAAAAATTAGAATAAATAATTAATATTGAGGGTCTCTAAAGAGTTTTTTTGACCAAAATATTTTTAGATTAAAAAAATTTATTTTAAATTAATTTTCTAGCTGATTTACTAGCGTATTAAGGTTATATCTTAATTAATCTTTTCAGTAGCCCCTCCTTTTAAAAATAAAAAAAAATTATCAACAGTGACTCTTCCTCTATAGAAAAATTTTTTTAAAATTCCTTTAGAAAATTCTAGAAAATTTTAAATATTTTTTTCATGTAAATATTTAAGAATAAAAAGAAAAAAAAGTCGGGAGTGGCTGTGAAGGACTGAAGTGGATATATATTAGAAGAAAGGCGTTGGGGAATGGCATGGCACGCCCATTGAGTGAAAAACCCATATTTTTTTATTAAATTAATTTAGGGATATTTAATTGAAACAAATATTTTTGAAAAATATTTTTGTGATTTTCTTTGAATTAAAAAAATTTTTGAATTAAATTAAAAATTAAATTAATTAAATGAGCTAAAAAAATAATAATTTTTAATTTCTAAAATTTCCTTATTGAGGAAAATTAAATAACAACCAATTCTGGGACCTGTGGAATGAACCTGAGATTAAAAGTGATTTTCTTTGAATAAATTTAAAAAAATTTCATTAAGTATAGTACACGTAAATGGACGTAAAACAATTACCCTGGGTAACTATTGTATTAATTTCTCACTGGTGAGGGTACTTAATAAAATGTATGTTATTTGAGAGAGGGTAATTATTAGAGCATGAACGTGGCAGGGAACGAGCAGTACAGATTCCTGAAAATCGGAAATTCCCAACGTTTTTAGAGCCGTGATTCCGAGTTGCTTTTAACTGCGCAAACCCAATAATTTCATAAATATTATAAATATCCATTGTTTTTAGCAAAATAATAAAAACCAAAAATAAATATATATTTTATTTAATTTATTTTTATAAAAATATTTTTTACCCACACCCATAAAAATAATAAAAAAATCTTAAAAATAATGTCAAAATTAATTTGCAAAAATTAAATCAAAAATAAAATAGGAGTGCCAAGAATTCTCTTTAAAATAAAATTAATTAAAAAAAATATTTTTATTAAAAAAAAGAGAGAAGGATACCTAGAAGTACATTAAATAATAGTAGACGTAGTAAATGAACGTCAAACTTAATTCTAAAAAAATTTTTAAAGGAAAAATATTTTTTTGTAAAAGTATTTTTTGAAGGATGAGTAAATGCAAATAATATTTAAAAAAAATAAATGTATGTAAATAGAAGGGATATTTTATTTAAATTAATATTGACTTGGACGGAAGTAATAAAGTATATTAAAGATGATATGCAAAAAAACAAAAATAATAAGAATTTTATTTATATCAAAAATAATATTTTGACATTTTCTGTTTAAAAGACTTCCGTGTCTTTATAAAAAACAGAAAAATTTTTTGAAAAAATTTTCTTGCAGAAAAAATACTGAAAAATAGGAGTGTTAGTAGGAGTGTTACGCTGAAACATGTCAAAAGAGATTCGAATTGAGTTTTCATATGGTATATAGAACAGATATATCCATAAAGTTTAAATGCCAAAAATAGGCTAGGCTGACAAAAATTATTCAACAACTTAAAATAACAGCAATATCTCCCTTCAATATTCGCCTAAATTTTTCAAAAAAATTTTTCCAACAAATTATTAACTTTATTTTGGCAAATTTGGTTTCAAACAAGTATTCCAAGTCTTATTTATTTTATAAAAAAGAAAATTTGAAAATTGGTTAAAAATTAACAAAAATATAGACAAAACAAATCAAGTAGTTTTTAATTAATTTTAAATTAAGTTTAATTAGTTTTAAGTATTCTTCAACCCATTAAAAGACAATAAAAACACAAAAATCTTTTTTTAGATATTTTAAATTAAAAAACAAACCATTTTTATTATTTTTAGCCTAAATTGGAAACAAATAAAAATTAAAATAAAATACGTGGGAAGTAATAAAATAAAGTGGAAAAAAATATATTAAATGATTGAAAATTGGATTATTTGATGGCAAACAGGAAATTGGAATTTTCCTCTTTTATTTTCAAGAAATAAATGAAATTGATACTAAGTAAACAAAAAATAATTTTCCAATTAAATTAAAAAAATAAATCTTGGAAAAAGGTCCTTTATTTTGTGGGGCTAGACCTCAATTGGTTCTCGGCCCCATAACTATGGAATAAATGGAATTTTTAATTTTTTCGAAATTTTGTTAAATAGAGAATTAAATTAGCTTTAAAACAAAATTAAATTAATAAATTTAAATTAAAGACAAAAAAAATTGGAAGCAAAAAACTAAAAAAAAATAATAAAAATTCTAATAAAAATTTTTTTTAATTTTGAGCGGTTTTTTGGCCATAACTTTTTTTTATAACTCTACAAAAATTTTGATTTTAGGCTTTTCTTAAAGCTACTTTTCTTCTCTATTGAATGATACCAAGAACACCTAAAATGGTTGACATTTTGCTGAGATATAAGAAAAAGTATCACTGCACATGATAAAATAATTTTAATAATATTCTCCTTTATTTTCTCATTAAAAATTTTAAAAAATTCAAGTAATTTATTTTTTCAAAATTTTTACTTATTTTTAAACTTTTTTTTTATTTTTCTTCTTTTATTTCTTCCTTTTCCTCTTCAATTCTTGGAATTTGCCTTTCTTTATTATTCAATATTTGTGCACTAATTAATTCGGAAGATTCCAAGGCCGAACGTTTTTGATTCCATTCTCTTTCAACATTTAAATCTTCAATTCTACGCCACTCTTCTAACGAATCTATACGATTATGAAATTCTTGTTCTAGAGCTGTCTAATTTTTAAAAGAAATTTTTGAATTTTTTTAAAAATTTTACTTGCTTTTCACGCATTTCTTTTTCCAATTCAGAAAATTTTCCTTTCCATTCAGTATGCACCTTAAATTAATTTTAACATGATTATATTGCTCGAGAAAAATTTTGAGATTAAATTTTAAAGTTAATTCCCCCTGAACTATCTATAAAATCAATGAAGTTCCCTCGGAACCCTCGGAACCCTCAGGATTCTTCGGGTCTCCTCTATATCGAAAGTTAACTTCTAAAGATACTAGCCTCCAAAACCCAACAATCTCGACATTATTTCTTTAATTTCTCAAAAAATCCTCTAAACTCGTCCTAATTATTCCCTTACTTTTGCGTGCTCCAAACGCCGTCTTCTATCAATTTCAGCAGCCGCCCTTTGCAATTCAGCCCTCCTATCCAACCAATTAGACACTCCTGTCAAGATCCGGTTATTTTCTTTTGCAGCACGGGAAGCATCTTCAGCCTCATTTAGAGCTCCGTTTAATTCTAATTCGAGTCCTCGTTGAAGTGATTGGACCTTTTTTTTTGAGATTTTTTTGGAATTAAAAAGTAATTTACTTACCCAAAGATGCCGTGGATCCATTTTTTAATTTTTAATGATTTTTTAAAAAATAATAAAAATAAAATTGAAAGAACAAATTCTTCTTTTATTTAGATCAATAAAAAAATGAAAGAACGATTGGGGGATAAAGTGGGGATAAATAAAAAAAATATTAAATGTTCCTAATCACATGCTTTTTTTAAAGTTTCTTGTTTCTCTGTTCCTTTTGATTTTTTTAAAGTTCAATTTTTCTTTTAATTGGAAAATGTTTGGAAAAATTATTAAAAAATTTTTAATAATTTTTCAACAAATTAAAATATTTTTACATTAGTGGATATAAAAAACAAAAAAAAAATTGGGAAAAGCAGTTTTTTGGTATCCAGCCCAATACTGAAAGTATAACCAAAATAAAACAAGTTTAATGTTTGCCTTTTATGCTCAAAGATTCTTCAAACCTTCAACTTGTTTATAAAACAATGTCTCTGCTTATAAATGTTTTTACTAAATCATCGCAACATTTTTAAACAACAACAAACAAAAGGTCACTTCCGGAAACGTCAAACAAACATTCTCTTTAATGTCAACAAAAACAATTATTAATTTATCTTTGATGTCATAAAATGAAAAAAAAATTTTAAATTAAAATTTTACATTTGATTTAACAAGATTTTGAGAAAAGGGGAGATTTAAAAAGAAAAAGTAAATTATTATCTCAACCGTTGACAACTACGTAGAAAACTTTTGTCAAGTATTTGGGAGGAGTTTTACCTATATTAGAATAAATAAATATTCTTCTCCTTATTTTAAAAGTAAAATAAAAAAATTTAAAATTTAATTCTTATCAGATTTTATTATTTAAAAATTCAAAAAAATGCTCCTAACAATTAAATATTTACTAGTCCTCGTTATTTGCGATGTTTTAATTTGTAATGTCTACTCTGCTAATAAGTTGGTTATTTTTAATGTTTGGGGAAAACAAAACAAACAATTTAAATGTTTTCCGGAAAATGTTTCTCATATATTATTTAAAGAATTAGAGACAACGGGAAAACAGGAGATTTTCTCTACCGTTTTCCGGAAGAAATGTTAGAGAATGTTTTCCGGAATTATATTTTTTAAGAGACTTTCTCTAACCTTTTCAATAAATCTAAATATTTTCCGGAAAGCTTGTTTATATAAAAAACACTAGCAAAAAGTCTTCCAAACATTTTTAAACTTGTTTTTATAGTGAACAACACCATTCACTCTTGGAAACAAAACCACAAAACAACAACCCACGAGAAATGGACAAACGTCATTTATTCAGTCTTTATTCAATTTTAAATAATAAAAGAAGCGATTCCAACTTTCTTGGAGGTTTTGACGCTCTCTCAGTAAATACTCGATCGCTTGAAGGAATTCGAAATAATTGTTATTTCTCTCCCATTCAATGCTATTATATGGAGGAAAGAAAACGTCGGAGTGTTAAATAATTTTTGATGATTTTTAAAAGAAAAAGAATTAAATTTTTTAAAGCTTTTTTTTATAAAAAACATTCAAGTATCTCATTCTCTTTAAATATTTTCCTCAATTTTATTTTCAAAAAATTTTTGTGATGGAAATAAAGCCAAGCTTCATTCTAATAAATTTTAATAATTTTAATTGCTGGAAAGAATATAAATTTTAATAAAAACTTTAAAATATATTATAGACAACAGGAAAAGAGGAGAATTTCTCTAACACTTTCCTGAAAAGCTTGTATACTCCTTTTTGTTCCGGAAAATGTTTAATATGTTATAGACAATGGGAAAAGAATCTCTCTGACCTTTTCCGGAAAATGTTTGAGAAACTTTAATGTTCCGGAAAATGTTCAAATCCTCCTCCTTTAAGCACACTATTTTCTCTCTAATTTTTCTCTCATCTCCCACCAAAAAGCACTCCTTGCAATACTCCAACCATTCCAACGCCAAAAGGGCCATAGGGACATAAAATTTAAAATTTTCAAAAATATTCTTTGAAAATAAAAAAACCATTTCCTCCTTGTGGAGTAGATCCTCTTCTCGGAGCTGTCCAGTCAATAAACATTGGATATTGGCGTTTAAACCTTTTATTAGAAAATAATTAACGACGTTCTCCCAATAAATTCACCTTATTTCTGCATTACTCCAATTAAATTCAACAATTAATAAAATGAAAAATAAAAAGAATAAATTAAATAAAATTCTCATTATTTTTTTTAAATTTTGTGTTTCGGTAAAAATGCGTAACAATTAAATTTTTTTTATTTTTTTGATAAAAAAATATTTTAAATTCAATAAAACACCTTAATTTAATTAGGACAACTCAAAACCTGAATTTAAACAAATTTAAAAGAAAACAATTCGGGGAACAAACACAGAAAATTGATTTCAAATAATTTTATATGATTGATGTTTAAATTTTAATTTAAATTTAAAATGAAATTTAAAAAAATTTCTCAACCAAAAAATGTATTTTTTGGTTGAAAAATGAATTATTTTTTAATTTATTTCTTTATTTTCTCCCCATTTTTATTTAAGTTTCTGGAAGCAAAAAATTATTTAATTAAAAGGTAAAGAATTAAAATTATCTTCTAAGCCTTAACTAGAATTTTAAATTTCAACTGAATTTTAAATTTCAAGGTCTTTTGATGATTACAACGGCGGTGATTCTCCTCCTTTATTTATTGACTGGACCCAGCCGAGAATAAATCCACCACCAAATTCCTTCTATTATAAAAACAAACCATAGTAAGCACAAATAAAAAATTAAAAATATTTTCCGGAAAACTTTTCCGGAAAATTTAATTTATTTTAAATTTTAAAAGTTCTGCTATTGAAAATGGCGAAAGAATATATCCAAACAAGAATGGAAAAGAAAAAGATTACGGGCCTTTTGGTGTTGGTTTGGTTGGATTGATGAAAGGAGAAGGGAAAACTAGTGAAAGTGAATCATCTCCTTTAAGTTGGTTAAAAGGATTGTTATTTGGGGGATAATTTCAAAATTATTTCTATACAGGAACCATACTATTTTTTGAGAACTATTTTCCCTCTACAATCTTAAATTTAAAAAAAAATAAAAAATCTGAAGAATAATTTTTTATTAAATAAAAGGCACAAAATAATCCCACTCTATAGTTACCACCTTAATTGCCACACTAATTTAATTAAATTTTAATATTTAAATAGAGTGAAATATAAATTAAAAAAAGTAAAAAGTGAATAAATTTTAAAGAAAAAATTTTTTGATTTTTCTTTTATAAAAACATTCTTTCAATAATTAAAATAAACAAGATAAAAATTAAAATAGTTAAAAATGAGCACCGTAAAAAGCGATTACTGCCACCATTACAAAGATTAGTTGAGCAGAGGCACAATCTTTGCACAATTCTCCTTTCCTCCATAAAACCGGGAAGAAAATCTCTTTAAAAATTTTTATAAATTTCAAAAAACTTTTTCGAAATTTTCTACCTATAGATTTCAGGCTTTTCAACACATCCATCTCTTCCTCCCGTAGGGAAATCTTTAAAAGAATTTTTATTTAAATTTTTTAATTAAAATACCATAATTAACCCTTTGGTCACAACCACTTCCAACCCAATATTGCCTTTAAAAATAAGATTTTTTATCATAAAAATTCTTTAAAATTCACCTATACGCTATTTGCATTGAAATTGTAACGCAAGTGTCTTGATGAGGTTCGCATTCTAAAGGTTCCATTTCACATACAGGCAAAGGCAAACCTTGACGTACCCGGAATTGGTCTAACACTGTTGTATCTGTTTTTGATATTTAAAAATATTGTTGAAAATTTCCAATACAATTTTTAACACTAGTGTGGGGGGAATGGCTCTTTGACTCAAAAATTCAGCCTATAATCCCTTGCGTAAAACTTCAAAACTTTCACTAAAAGAACCCCCCTAGCCCCTCTAATTTTTTTAATTAAAAATAAATTCTTTCTCACTAACCACTTTCCACTTTAACACAACTCATACAATAAAGTCTTGCAATTGTTGCTAGAGCTGCGGCAGTGACAAAATGCTGACCGGCTGTCAATAACCAAAATAAAGGTAGAAAGACAAAAATGGGCCTTTGAATAATTTCTGTAATTCTCCATAAAAGGGACATGAGAAAATAATTTCAAAAATATATTTCTAAAAAATTTTAAAAATTTTGGGATAAAGTGTCACTCCTCTATAAAATTTCTTGTTTGACTTAAAAATGTTTGAATCTTCTCTTAAAAACAAATTTCTAAAAGGGCCGAATGTTTAAAAATTGGAAGAAGCAGCAAAGTCCATAAGCATCGATGCCTTTGAAAATGGGCCAGATAATGACAAGCAAATAGCGGAAGGAATAAAAAGTAATAGGAGAGAGATAGGGAGGGGAAGGAAATGACGCCGTTAAAAAAAGTTGGGGGCTCTATTTCCATTCCCTCGGGGCGCGCATTTCTCTCTCCTCCTCTATATATTTAAATGCTTAAATGTGATGTTAAAAAGGGGAAAAATTTGTTGGCATTTTAGGAAGAGACGTTTTAAAGGATTGGAAGGAGAAAGAGAGAGAAAAAGTTAAAATGAAATAAAAAAAAGAAAAATAGCCAAAATGAGTGAAGCAAGAACATAAGGATGATGAAGCTAAAGGGAGAGTTGAGGGCTTTATTTTTTTGTTAGTTGCCTTCCGACGGTTTTTTTAAACTCTCAGGATGTATAAAAGAATATTATTGAAAGTCAATCACTTGTTCGCGCCACTAAATCCTCTTCCCTTTTCTATTTTTTCTTACCGGGTGGCAATAAAAATAAGAGGGGAGAAGAAAGGGGAGAGAACTGAGAAGGAAAAAATGAGAGGATTTTACATGTAAAAGAAAAAAATTTAAATTTAAGGCCCCTTGAAGGTGTCTTAAAATATGAATAAATTAATTAGACTTTAAAAGCTGGTGAAAACTGCACAAAAAAATATTTCCTAGAAATCTCGCCTTAATCCACCCAATTTAAATAGAAAAAAGCTTCAGGCATGTAACTCTCCTCCTTTAAATTTAAACAAAGTTTAAATTAAATTCCATCTCTAAAATGTGCTTTTGCCCACTTTAAAATGCTCAGAGCCGGAGGCAACCCTTGCAAGGTGTCTTGTCTAGTCGACTCATATTTCTCTATTTTTTCAGTATTTTTTCAATTGTTTACATAGTATATTTTAATGAATTCTATGGAAATATGGGAAAAATGTAAATAAATGATTTATTATTAAAGTGCCAAGAATAAAAAGGAAAAAGAAAATAAAGGTAATAAAATTACCCAAGCTATTTGATTATATAGGCGTTGACCGGAAGGACATAGAGCGTTCCCCTGACCACAAACATTTTATTTATTTAAATAAAATAACTGGCATTAGAAGGAAAAATTTATTTCAATGGAAGACCACCAAAAAACTAATAAAAGTTTGCCCTTTTTAGAGCCAAAATTTAGTCAATACCTCAAGTAATTGTTATTTTTTCAAAAAGGTCGAGGATTATAGCAATAAAAGTAGAACCAAAAGAAAAGGAAAATTCAAAAAGATAGGAGAAGAAATTCACGTAAAATTGTTGGCAAAAAGGAGAAAGGAGTTTAGAAAAAATAAAAGCAGCATCAAACAGCAGGGGATTTCAAATAAACGAAAAAGGGAAAAGGAAAGGACAATTGACCATTTTTAAATTAAATTTAGAAAATTGCGTTGTTTACACAAACAATGAGATTATATCAATTTTATTTAAAAAGAAAAATTTAAAAAAGTAATTAGGGAAAAAAATTAAATAAAAGGAACACGTCTTGAATAACATGCATCAATAACATTGGCATTCATTAGGCCTTCAACAACTACTTCTAGGACAACAACACCAATAATTCCTCATCCTCTCGTCGTTCAAATTCGCCTTCAAGGACAAAAACAACAAACAATAATTCTTCATCTTGTCGTCATTCTATATCTTCAACACAAACATGTAAATACTTAAAGCTTTTTTTCTGTTTTAACTGCAATTTTCTAATCGCCAATATCTTTGAAAAAATATAGGAATTTTTTGTTAAATTAAAAACTTTATACAACGGTTTTCCGAAATTATCAGAATTTTTGTTTACGGCGTTAAAATTTTTTTTGACGGCTTGGTCCTTAAAATAAACAATAAAACATTTAAAAATGTTTTCCCTCTCCTATTCTCCCTTCCCTCCTAACGTTTAATTTTTAATGTTTTAAAGCAACATTTTTAGTTGTTTTTAAATTTTTAAATTAATGTTAATGTAAATTAATGTTAAATTAATGTTCAAATGTTTTATTGTTTATTTTAAGGACTAAGCCGTCAAAAAATTTTTTTAGCGCCGCAAACAAATTCTGATGAAATTTCGGAAAGCCGTGGTAATAAGTTTTTAATTTAACGAAAAAATTCCGATATTTTTTCAGATATTGGCGGTTAAAAATCGCCGTTAGAACAGTAAAAAGTTTTAAATAGTTACGTGTTTGTGTTGAAGATGTTGGCCCGCGAGAAGAATTCGAATTTGAACGTCTAGTTGTTGTTGTTGGAGAAGGCGAATGGCGAGAAGAAGAAGCATTTGTTGTTGTTCGGGAAGTAGAACGCCGAGGAGAAGAAGAAGAATTATTTGTTGTTGTTGTTCGTGAAGTAGTACGACGAGAAGAAGAAGAATTATTTGTTGCTGTTGTTCGTGAAGTAGTACGCCGAGAAGAATTTGTTGTTGGTGTTGTAGCAGTAGGTTGATTGAAAGTGATTGTAGATGAAGAAGGCAGATAAGGATTGAAGTTGATTATAACTGGTGGAGGTGGAGGTTGATTATTGTTGTTGTTATTGTTGTTGTTGGTAAGTTTGCTTAATAACCATTCGCAAAATCCATATGTAGAAAAATGTTCAACTCGAAATATCCAAACACCACGACATGGTTGATAATTAACAATATTAGAATCAACAACAATAACAACAACAATAATCAACCTCCACCTCCACCACCACCACCACCAGTTATAATCAACTTCAATCCTTATCTGCATCTAATATTGTTAATTATCAACCATGTCGTGGTGTATGGATATTTCGAGTTGAACATTTTTCTACATATGGATTTTGCGAATGGTTATTAAGCAAACTTACCAACAACAACAATAACAACAACAATAATCAACCTCCACCTCCACCTCCACCTCCACCAGTTATAATCAACTTCAATCCTTATCTGCCTTCTTCATCTACAATCACTTTCAATCAACCTACTGCTACAACACCAACAACAAATTCTTCTCGGCGTACTACTTCACGAACAACAGCAACAAATAATTCTTCTTCTTCTCGTCGTACTACTTCACGAACAACAACAACAAATAATTCTTCTTCTTCTCCTCGGCGTTCTACTTCCCGAACAACAACAAATGCTTCTTCTTCTCGCCATTCGCCTTCTCCAACAACAACAACTAGACGTTCAAATTCGAATTCTTCTCGCGGGCCAACATCTTCAACACAAACACGTAACTATTTAAAACTTTTTACTGTTCTAACGGCGATTTTTAACCGCCAATATCTGAAAAAATATCGGAATTTTTTCGTTAAATTAAAAACTTATTACCACGGCTTTCCGAAATTTCATCAGAATTTGTTTGCGGCGCTAAAAAAATTTTTTGACGGCTTAGTCCTTAAAATAAACAATAAAACATTTGAACATTAATTTAACATTAATTTACATTAACATTAATTTAAAAATTTAAAAACAACTAAAAATGTTGCTTTAAAACATTAAAAATTAAACGTTAGGAGGGAAGGGAGAATAGGAGAGGGAAAACATTTTTAAATGTTTTATTGTTTATTTTAAGGACCAAGCCGTCAAAAAAAATTTTAACGCCGTAAACAAAAATTCTGATAATTTCGGAAAACCGTTGTATAAAGTTTTTAATTTAACAAAAAATTCCTATATTTTTTCAAAGATATTGGCGATTAGAAAATTGCAGTTAAAACAGGAAAAAAGCTTTAAGTATTTACATGTTTGTGTTGAAGATATAGAATGACGACAAGATGAAGAATTATTGTTTGTTGTTTTTGTCCTTGAAGGCAGGCCCGTAGCCAGGATTTTTTTTCGGGGGGGGGGGGGGGGGGGGCAAAAAATTCACTTTTTCAGCGCCGCAGGCGAAAATTTTTTGAATTTTGGACCTCAAGAAGCCAGATTTCTTCCTTTTTCAGCGCCGCAGGCGAAAATTTTTTAAAATTTTGAAGGCCGTGGCCAAAAAATTCACTTTTTTCCCCAAACCCTTCCCCAAAATTTTTCCTTTTCCCCATTTCGGGGGGGGGGGGGGGCGCGCGGCAATTCCCCCCCTTTCCCCCCCCCTGGCTACGGGCCTGCTTGAAGGCGAATTTGAACGACGAGAGGATGAGGAATTATTGGTGTTGTTGTCCTAGAAGTAGTTGTTGAAGGCGTAATGAATGCCCCCCCTTCCCGTGTCGAAAGCACACAGCTCTGCGTGTTACTAGGCGTTTGACCATTTTTAATCTTTATGAGAGAAAGGGAGAACGAAATCCAAAAATTTGCGTACTTGTCGGGAGATAAACGCATAGTACCATAAATTTAAAACAACAAATTATTTTTCAAAAATTAGAAAATTTTTTTGGAAAATTCTCTTCTTATGTGGAAACATCAAAATTCAGAAATTGAGTCAACACAATGTTAGTGTTTGGAAGGACCTAATTGAGGAAAAATTTTCTTTCGATATTTCACCCAATCTAAGCAATAAAATACCTTCATAAACATTTCCAATGATTTTTCAATTTCCTCTGAACAAAGTCGATCGTTTGGATCAGCAGACCAGCACCTAATGAACAGTGTAATTTTATCACAAAAAATTTAAAAAAACCTTTCAATTAATTCCATAAGTGGTTTAGGCAATTTATCAACTTTTGGTGGCCTAAGTCCATCATTTAAAACCATCCACAAAATTGTAATGTAATTAGGTTCACTAATGTCGTCGAAAGGGTATTTACGTGTTGCCATCTCCCACATAGAAATTCCAAGAGAATAAATGTCAGATTTATGGGTATAGCTTAAAAAGATTTTTTTTCAAAAAACTTGTAAAGAAAAACCTTTCTCCTTTAAAAACCTCTGGTGCCATCCAAGCAGCAGAGCCTTTGTTGTCACGTAGATTACTCTTTTTATTAGCAACAGTTCCAAAATCACATAATTTTAATGTTTTGTAGTCCTTTGAGAGAAGCATGCTTTAAAATAAATATTTAAAAAAATCAAATAAAAGGAAGGTTACTTTGCTGGTTTTATATCACAATGAATAAAGTTGTTTGAATGTAAATATGATAATGCTAAAATTTGATGGAAAATTAAAATTGAAACTTAAAAAGGGTTAAAAACCTTTAGATACTTGGAATGACCAATTCAGAACATGAAAAGTCTGAAAATAAAATTTTGAAGTAAAAAGAAAACATTGTTTACTGTCACCGCGACTTTGAACGGCACACCTTGGCCTAAAGTCAGTTAACAAAAAACGAATATAACTAGCAACAGGTGGTCGGGGTTCTCTATCAAATGGTACTAGAACAATATCAAAGTCACATCGGCAGTAAACAATGTGCCCTTATAAAATTATTTTAAAAAATACCTGAAAAGTGAGGTCCTTATGCAAATGTAACACTAAAAATATTTGAATTTATATTTAAAAAATAATAAAAATATACATTCATCCAGTGATCCGCCTTCCATTAGTTCCATCACAATACCAGAAAATTCGCCACGAAAGAGTGCATAAAGGTTGACTATGTTTGGGTGACAAAAACCATGCAGATGTTTAGCCTCTACCAACAAATGAGAAAGATCGTTTGACTTATTTGCAATTTTAACTGCAACTTGACGACCCTTAAATGGGTAAATCCTGAGAAGATCTTAATATGTAAAGTTAACAAACTCTAAAAGTGCACTTATAAACTGTTCCATAAGAACCATGACCAAGTATTTGAATCTGTCGAACATCAGGGAGGTTAACTTCGCTGTAATCAACTTCTTCCCAGCCATTTTCTTCTTGATAAACCTCAAGTGGAGCATTGCAAGATTCTAAATCAATATTTACATACAAAGACTCCATTCTACCCTAAAGCAAAAGACATGATTAAAATCAAATGTTTTTAAAAATCTTTGGAATACATCCTTTATATAACAAACGATAACGATATAACAATTTAATTAACAAGAGGACATCATTTTATCATAAAGAATAGATAGCTTCAACAAATATTTAACGCTTTCGACGACCACCTCCTTTACGAGCTTCCTTCGGTTTTGGTGGCAGAATAACTCCATCATACTAAAATTAAAAGACATTTGAGGAGAACGAAACGAATAAAATTTTAAACCTTCTGTTGGAACCATTTAACGGATTCCTCCTTGGTAACGCGGTGAGAAGATCCAATACGTCCAATAGCACGACGGCGTTTAGCAACACGAGTTCCAGCACGTCCCAAGACAACGTAGAAATCCATCCCATAGATTCCAATTGATGGATCGTATTTTATGCCCAAGTCGATATGTTCCTGGATTCCAAACCCAAAGTTGCCAGTGTCCGAAAAATTTTCTCTATAAAGTTCAAATTCCTTGACCTAAAAACTTTTTTCGGTTACAAAAGCAAAAAGATGGTTAAATAACCTTCAAACCACGATCAATAATCTCCTCAGCTTTTGAGCCACGAACCGTGCAGTGAACAGCGATCTTTTCGTTTCGACGAATGCCAAAAGCTCGAACGGTATATCGGGCCTTGGAAAGAACGGGTGTTTGTCCAGTCAATTGCTCAAGAACCTAAACGGGAAATAAAAATTTCTTAAGGAAAACTTAAAACCTTAGCTGCACGAGTAAGTCTATCTCCCGACTCGCCAACACAAATGTTTAAGCAAAGTTTTTGAATTTTCAATTCACGCATAGTATTATGCAACTTCTTCTCCCGATTTTCGACAATTTGCTCAGTTTTAGTCATCGCAACAATAAATACTAATCTGATCTGAAACGAGAAATTAACAGTACAAAAATAGAAAATAACAAAGCTGGACAAAAGATACTGCGGCGCAAAGTATGCGTCCACTTTGAAAGTTAGCAATTTGAAATTACAAAAATGTGATAGAACACGTAAAAGAAGAGAGTAAATAGAAGGAGAGAAGAAAATAGTAGATAGAGCAAGAAATAGATTGAGACTCTAATTCCATGTCTCATATTCTCCAATCCCATATTCTGCCAATATCGCTAAAAGCCGCCGTTTTGCCACAAAGACTTATTGGCAAAACGTGGTTTTTACCATTATTGACAGAATATGTTTTGACTGAATATGGGAGAGCCTAGTTTCTCATAAATTATTGATTTTGCCGGCCCTTTATTCAGTTTTTTTGTAACGTCACCATTTTAAGCTAGATTTTAATAAATTTTTCCACTTTTAGATAAATAAATCTTTTCATTATTTACATAAATCTGCTGAACGATGGGTGACATGAATGGCGAAAATGGTGAAGATAAAGGATCAAACCGCAAAGATAACGGCAAGGATCGGGATGTTTGCCGTGATTATTTGAACAACATTTGCAACAGAGTTATTTTTACATTTCTAATACACATATTTTTTTTAATTTTCAGGGAAGCCGTTGCAAGTTCTACCATCCAGAAGAACATGATAACAAGGCACAAAATGCTGCTGATGAACCTTATCAGTTTTGTATTGACTTTCAGGTATACTTATTAACCTAAATTAAAGTTTAAACGTTTTTAACATTTCGAATTTCTTGCTTGAGCGTATGGGCAAACGCATGTATTTGCGCGCTCAAATGTTCTATTGTTCTGTTTAATCAAGTTTTATAAAATTGTTTTTTTGAAACAAAATTTGCGATTAATGATTTATTTCAGAACCAAGGCTGCAGCCGCGATAATTGTCGCTATGTTCATGCGTTTCGCGAAGATGTTGAGCGCTACAAGCGCACTGGCGATGTGACGCTTGGTCTTGCGCGTGCTTTAGCTGGTTTATTTATATAATTTTTTTAAATTACTACTGATGGGTAAGTTTGATTTTTCAAAGGGCGAAGGGCCTTACCTTTTTTCATGGGCGAATCTTAATTCTAAGAAACGACTATATTTACATTCAGGGCTGGACGCTTATGCTTTTTTATATTTGCTGTTGGTTTTATAGCGCCTTAGATTTTCTAAATTTTATTTGCCGCCAGCCCTGATTCCACGTTCACTTTTTACCTTGCGATACTAATTTTCACCCATTTTAGTCCAATAATTTAATTTCAGCATTGATGCGTGGTGATACAATCAACTCAATTCCCCTTTGCAAGGAATTCCAAAATGGGCATTGCGCGCGAGGTGCTTTGTTGAAAATCAAAAACATTTAATATAAATTAAGGCCCCCAATGCCGTTATTGGCATATAAACAAAGACGAAGAGCGGCGCAAACGCTTTCATGGACGACATGTTGGCGCGGCTTCTCCATTCGGCGCTTATACTGGGCATACAGCAGGTGCTTTATTGAAATGAAACTTTTTGATTACAATTTAAAAATTAATTTTTAAACGGAGAATTAATATGGGGAGTAAATGCTTTTTAATTTTTTCGGGTTAATTTCCGATTTTTTAATTTACTAATGTAAACTTTTTTAATATTTTTCAAGGTTGCACTTCCCTTTAAATAATTAATAATTTTAGAATCGATTTAGTTTGCGTTTTTAAGCGACGCATTTGTCTTATGGCTGCTTTTGAAAAATTTTTTATCAATCCAAAAATATTTTTTGTTTAGGCATTCGCCGCCGTGCTGATGATTATGGTTCATCCTATGATGATTACATGCCTCCAGAGAAGAGAATTGCACCTTTTGTTCAGCCTCTACCAGTTCCTATGATTCCGGGAGGTCCAACTCGTCTGATGGTTGATTTAGAACGTCGAAATGCTGAACTAATTGCTGAAGTTCTTTTTCTATATATTAAACATTTATTTTTTTTCTTTTAAAGGTTGACAGTCTGAAACGTGAGTTACAACGTGAGAAGGAACGCTATGATGATTTGATGTCTCTTTTCCGTGCTACACAAGCTAATCAAACAGCTTCGATTCAAACACGTCCTTCTGGAGCTTCTCAACCAGGTATTCCAAGTATGGGAGGACAACAGCAACAGCCTGGTGCAATGCAGCAATGGGGAACAGGAGGTGGAGGAAAGGCTACTCCAAATTATATGGGATCATTTGATTGGACTGCTAATTGAGTATTAAATTTAATTATTTTTGGATGAACGATTTTTTAAAATTATTTTTGGATCAATAATTTTTTGGACAATTTGTGTCAGTTTTTTAAATTAATATTTTTTTCTAAATTCATCAAGATACATGCTAGGATTTTCTTGGGTCTAAAAATATATAAATTTTGAAATTTAATTTTTTCTAAAATCTACGTTATAATTAAAATCCTAGTATTAATTTTTTAATCATATGGTTTTGAGCATTTCCTCTTTTGAAAGTTTTTTTGTCCTATTTTTTAAATTGGTAAATTAAACGATTTTGATTGATTAATTTTGATGATTCAATCTAGGGGCTAGAAAAAAAGCTTTTGAGATTGATTAGGTAATTAAACATGTTGATTTTTTTGTGACTTTTTGCGTCTGTCACAAAGTTAATGGTGACAGCTGTTTTATTTTTTAAGTTTTAAGATTTTGAGATAAAACCCTTTTAATAAAATCGTTCTCTTTTTTCCTCTCCCCACATTTCCTCAATTTTTTCCTTAAATTTAACCATCACATCTAAAATTCCCTTAAAAATGCGAAACAAATATACTCAAATTTGGTCGATTTTATTCGCATTTTTCCTTTGTTTTGACCATTTTTCTGTTATTTGTAAACGTTCTGGAATATTTGGAAGGTTTGGAATCTAAATTTCCTTTTATTATCACCTTTTTTCATTGTTCAGTAGAGGAGGTTCTTCTAGAAATGGGCATGGTTATTCGTCAGGAATTGGGCGAAGCCGCTATCCTTCCTCACACACTAATTATGGGGGTTCTGGCCGGAGAAGTATAACAGATAGATTACTTGGCAGAAATAAAGGAGGGGGATATGGAGGTAATAGAAACCGTGGAGTTATGGCTGGAGCGGCTGGTGGTGGATTACTCGGCCATGGCACAAGGAAGAGTGGTGGATTTTTGGGTGGAGGTGGAAATAAGTTAATAAGGACATCTATCTTTTGTTCTAAAAATTTTTTAAAAGATATCGAAGTAGCGGTATAGGGTCCCGTTCTCGTGCTGGAACCTTCAAAAACATGTTAGTTGGTGCAGCCGGTGGATTTCTTGCTTACAAAGCAGGAAAAGCGATTATCAAAAATGTGGCACGTCCCATGATGTGGAATAATCGGCCTTACTATTGGGGTAAGCATACGATCCAACTACTCTTGTAAAAAATTTTGATTCATTTTCAGGCCCGCAATACCATCCTTCATATCAGGGTGGGGGGTATGGAGGTGGATATGGTGGGGGTGGTGGTGGATATGGGGCTGCTCCTTCCAAAACAATGTGCAGAATGGCAATTGAGCCTGATGATCCAGTTTTGGGGCAAGTTTACATGTCAGATAATACAAGGCCAAAGGAAATTGTTTGGACCTGTGAGATCCATGAGGTAAAATAGGATAACTATTTATCCTTGAAATTTATCTTTATTATAGGAATGTTGTGGATACGAATGCTGCCCTCGATATTAAAGTATTTTTTGATGCAAAATTCGAATGAAAAAATATTTTTATTATTTGTAAGACACCACAAAGATAAAAAAACTTAAGGATTGGCACCCCAGTTAGAAGATTTTTTATGCAACTTTAATAAGGTCATGTCTTTACTCGCAGGGACGTCATTATCTTTAAGATCTTTTTTGTGGTATCAATTTTTCTTTTTTATTAACACTTTTGTACTGTTGGCACTGATAACGATTTTAAATGGAATAAGGCGGTCGTTGTCCAACATAAAAATATTATAGTAAACGATTTTGGTCGACAAATTTATATATTTTTTAACCTTTTCTCCCTTATCTTTTTTTAATTATGTATATATTTTTATTTGATTAGAATAAATTGATTTGATGAAGATTATTTTGTATCAAAAATACTTTTTTTAAATTAGTACTTTAATATCTTTTTTAATTAAAAAAATTTAAAATGCCCCTTTATTCAACTGGAAGTACCCAAGCTTGGTATTCACCAAAACAGGTTCTTTTTTTTTTTAAATTTTTT
Source organism: Meloidogyne arenaria (assembly GCA_036172955.1). Lineage (NCBI taxonomy): Eukaryota > Metazoa > Nematoda > Chromadorea > Rhabditida > Meloidogynidae > Meloidogyne > Meloidogyne arenaria. The sequence continues at coordinate 3,615,211 of JARQAB010000040.1, forward strand.
CAAGTACATATTTCCAAAATTTTATAGGCGTTATGTATTGCCCTAACTTTTGCAATTGTTGATTTACTAGTTAACATTTTTGGATTGGCCTGGAATGGAAAATTCTTTACTTTTGATAATTTACAACACTGGTTCGATTTTAGCCATTACACGTTTACTAACAACCCGATTGACTTCCTTGCTGTTGCAATTCTTCGAATTTGTATTCTTTTGGGTGGTGCCGCAGGTGTTTATTGCAATCCAAAAGGAGGCGCTGAAGCTTGTGCTACTCTTTCCAATGTATTTTTTATTTTTGAAAAATTTTTTTGACGGGAGACAATTAAGTTCAGATTTAGCTTCAACTTTTTTTCCATCTCCCCCACTTGGAATTGATGTCGGTTACGTTCATAGCTTATTGCAGGATTTAGGGGTTTTCCCTTCCAAAACATTCAAAATATACTATATTTATTTATCCTTTTCAGTTCACCTTTGCATTAGTCCTTGTTATTGTTGCCTTTTCTCCAATAAAATTACTCGCATTTTATGAACATGAGGACCTCAAATTTGCTGTTGGAGATTGGATTCTTATGGTATTCTTTTCTCTCTTTAAATTAAATATAATTTTTAATAAAAAAGATTTGGTGCATTCTAGCAGCTTTATTCGTTCAAGCAATTTGGGTTAGCGTGTTTGCTCGTGTTAGAGAAGTAATTTTTGTTGGACGTCAAAGACTTTTTTCTAATGAAGATGAACAATATTTTTCTGAACTTCAAAGAAAAGAAAGTGAAGTTGCTGACCAAAAACGGGAAACTTTTGTGATGCTTTTTCGACTTCTTGGATATATGGCAAAGGAATGGCCATTTTACAGTGTTGCTTTTATCTTTTTGTTCTTTTACTCACTTTCTCGAGTTTTTGTGCCTTACTTTACTGGACAAGTGGTTAGTTTTTAAAATTATTTTGAAGGGTTTACTAGATTTTTCGTCTGTGGCGTAAAAGAGAGGACTTGTTTTAGGGTTAGGTTTGCCAACGTGTAGAAATAAGAGCAGCCAGATTTCCTCCTTTTGAACTCGACATCTCTGCTTTTGACCATTTAACTTTAAAAGATAAACTCCCTAATATTTCCCTAATAAATTAAGGTTGGAGCTGTCTTTGGTGCTGATGCTTCTTATGAACACCTCTTTAATTATGTCATTATTATGGGTAAATTAGCAGTGGAAAATTTTATACAAATTTAAAACAATTTAGCCTCGCTTTCACTATCTAGTTCTGTCTTTGCTGGTCTACGAGGAGGATTTTTTACTTATTCTCAGGTTTTACTTTTTAGTGTTTATTTTTTTCTAAATTTGTTTTAATTTACAGGCTAGAATTGATAGAAGAATTCGCGGGGATCTTTTTGGTTCTTTTGTTAAACAAGAGGTTTTTTCTAACCCAAATTTAATTGTGATTGGAAATATTGCGACTTTAAATAGTTTTCTAAATTTTTTTTTGCAGATTGGATTTTTTGATGCCAACAAAACTGGTATAATTCTATTTTTAACTATTCGTTTTAAAAATTCTTTTCTTATAGGGGAAATTTGTTCCCGAATAAATGCCGATTGTCAAACAATGTCAAATACATTGGCACTTTATATGAACGTTTTTTGTCGAAATATGACAATGCTTGTTGGTTCGCTTATTTTTATGTTTTTGCTTTCTTGGCGTCTTACAGTTGTTACATTTACTGCTGTTCCAATTATTTTTTTAATTTCAAAAGTTTTCGGTGTTTACTATGATGTAAGGGAAGTTTAAAAAATTAAAAAGAATTTTTATTTTTTTTAGCAAATAGCTGAGGAAAGCCAAAACAGTGTGGCAAAAGCAAATGATGTTGCAGAGGAGGTTTTGAGTGCAATACGTACAGTAAAAAGTTTTGCTTGTGAACGTTTTGAATCTCTCCGTTTTCTTTCTTATTTGAATGTCACTCTAAGTATTGGTGCACGTAAAGCAACTGCTCATGTTGGATTTCTCCTTACTACAGAGGTTTTTTTTGAAATTTAAAATAATTATTTTTTTTATTTTAAAGTTTTTACAAATGGGAATTCTTACAATGGTGCTCTTTTATGGAGGTCATTTGGTAATTCAAGGGAAAATTGATTCTGGACTTTTGGTCTCATTTATGCTCTACCAATTCCAATTGGGGGAAAATTTACGAGTAATTTTTCAGGTTTTTTTGGAAATTTAATTAAATTTGCAGGAATTGGGCGAAGTTTGGAATGGATTGATGCAAGCAGTTGGTGCCTCGAGAAAAGGTTTTTTTGTTTAATTTTTTTAAATTTATCTTTTTCCCATCAGTTTTTGAATTAATTGACCGTCAACCTGAAGTTCTGAATGATGGACACGTTGCTCTTGATGATAGAATTGCTCGGATGGAAGGACGAATTGAATTTAGAAATGTTCATTTTCATTATCCAACACGGCCTAATGTCCCTGTACTTAAAGTTTGTTTACTTTATTTTGCAAAATTTTTATAAAAATATTTCTAGGGTCTTTCCTTCACTGTTGAGCCAGGACAAATAGTAGCATTAGTAGGACCTAGTGGAGGTGGAAAAAGTTCGTGTATTGCTTTGCTTGAACATTTCTATGAGCCTGAATCTGGTGAAGTTCTTCTCGATGGTGTACCAGTGCGTGATTATGACCATAAATTTTTGCATACAAAAGTATCACTCGTCGGACAGGTTTTCTTGTAGTAAAAAATTTAAGTAATTTATGCACTATTAGGAGCCGGTTCTCTATGCGCGTTCTGGTAAATTAATAAAATAAAAATAATTTATTCTTTTTAAGTTCGTGAAAATATTGCATATGGAAGCAAAGCAACTTATGAAGAAGTACAACGAGCATCAAAACATGCAAATGCCCATGGATTTATTACGGAAGCACAAGAAGGTTTGAATGGGTAAAGACTAAATTTAAATGTTGATAAAAAGGTTATGAAACTGATGTTGGCGAAAAAGGAGGACAAATGTCTGGAGGACAAAAGCAGAGGATAGCTATTGCTCGTGCACTTGTAAGGGAACCAGTTGTTTTGCTGCTTGATGAAGCGACGTCAGCACTTGACTCAGAATCCGAGCATTTGGTACAGGAGGCTATTCAACGAAATCTTAGGTTAAATTGTTTTAATTTTCTTTCAAAAAATACTTGGAAATTTTTAGGGGCCGAACTGTGCTTTTAATCGCACATCGTCTAAGCACAGTAGAGAATGCTGACAAAATTGTTGTGATTAGCGGGTGTTTTAAAATATATCTAAAAAATATAAAAGTTCCTTCTTTAAGAGGTCGAGTGGTTCAGGAAGGTGTACACAAAGCCCTAATAGCTGAAGATGGTCTATACAAACAATTAGTACAGAGACAAATGCTCGGTTTGCTTGATTTACCATTAAAATTAATAAGGTTTTTAAGGTGGTGAACTGAGTGAGGACTTTACAACCCCAAAACATGCTCATGGTGGAAGAACTCCCCGTGCCCGGTCTGCTAGAAGAGTTCCACGTTCAACATCGCCAAGTCAACAAAGTACAGTACAATCTTTTCTTGGTTCAAGTATGGCTAGTTCTTATCTTTAAAATTTTGTCTTACTATTGAATGATGGCTCAGGTTTACTATTGAAATAATTTTTTAGTAGTTTTTAAAGTATTTTTTAATATTGTTCTTTTTGGTTAAAAACAGTAAATTTTTTCAAAATTTAAAATTTTTTCAATTTTCACTGTGTAAATAATCTGTTGAGTAAAAACTTTTATTACAAATCATGAATGTTTTTTAAACTTTTTTAGTAAACTTAAAGTTAAACTTGTTTCTTCCTCCCCTCCAAATAATTTGATTATCTTATTCTTTGCCCACCACGCAAATGAACATTTCATGTTTTTTTTAATTTTAAAATCTAAAATAAATTAAAATAAAATTTAAAGTTTAAGAGGGGGAAGGAAAAGAAGCAAGTTGGAGGGTGAAAGAGGAAAGAAAGAATCGCGAAAAAATATTGAGAATTTCCACATTCTCAATCTGCTAAGTTCCTGTAAGTAGACTTGAAAACGAGGATTTTCGGAAGAAAAAAGAATTTCTTAGGAATACGTTTATAAATTATTTTTCAATTTGTATAAATGTTCACACGTATTTTTTACCCCCCCCCCCCCTATCCCCTCTGGCTACGGGCCTGTTATCAACTCTTTTCTTCTCTTTCACCTAGTTGAACAAAACTCAAAAAAAACTTTAAACCAACAACAAAATTTTCAATTTCTTCCAATTTTCATTGTGAAAATCCTCTCTGATCACTCCATTGCCCTCTTGGTTGAGCCATCTGAGGCATAAATGTTGCAGGCATATAAGGATGAAAATGATATTGATACTGATTAAATGGTGGAGTATTGTAGATAGGGCCATAAGAACCCTTAAATTATTTTTTAATTTTCAATTTTTAAAAAATTCTAGTTACTTGTTGCTGCCATTGTCCATTTGGAGGCCCTTGCTGTTCATTGTGTTGTGACATGCGTTGACGGCCACCACCTTTTTTCCCTCCATGTCTATGTTGACGAGAATTGTGCTAAAAATTGAAAGATTAGATATTTTTGATTTCCAGGAAATACCTGAAATTGACCAGCATTTCGAAATCCTCGACCATCATCGGAATTTCTGTTGCGGTTTTGCCACCTTGGTCGATCTTAAAAATATCTCAAATTAAAAGGGAAAATTCTAAATTTAATAAACCTTTAACTACAACCGTCCTTTCACGTTCAGCATTAAGCAAAGCCTGTTCTACTTCACCCACCATAGGAAATTCAAACTCGCCAAATTCATTTTCTCGTCGTAAGAGGACCACAAAACAAGGATGTCCAACCACCTGCCAAAAGGGAATATACATAATCTTTTAAAAAATTAAGGAAATTCCTTACATAACGATTGCGCAAATTTTCCAAAATAGTCTGTTGCGGATTAACTGGATAATATCTTTAAAAAAGTATTTCAGCGTCTAATCATTTTAATTAATACCTTAATTCTGCTTCACTTTGACAATCATTTTCACTTGTAACTTCATCTTCCTCCTTTCCAAGAGGTAATGCAACCTCAGAGTAAACGGTCAACTGATCTCTCACACATTCCTTGTCTAAATCATTTGCAGGGTCGATAATTGATTTTGAAGCGCTTTAAATTTAATTGTTATTTTAAAGAAAAAACAAATTTAAAAATACGTAAATTGTTGTAGAAAATCCATGTCAAGCTCTGATTTAGGTATAACTGTCCCATAAGGTTTTGGTCTGAGAAATTGTCGCAGGAGAGTAGAAACACGGATTGATTCAGGAATGTTTTGAACCTTTAAGAAAATATTTTTATAAAAAATTTCAGGAAAAAAAGGAAAAATAAAAATACCAACACTGTAAGAAAGCCATTTTAATGGAGGAAGTGGTTCCTGATATGAATTGACATCTTCAATCATCTTTTCATCATTTTGTTCTTCATTACCCTCATTGTCAGAAAATAGTTTTTCTTCAGTTTTCACTTCAGTTTCAATTTCTCCTTCCTCTTTTTCAACTTTTTCTTCTTTAACATCAACAATATTGTCAGAAATCTTCAATTCTTCGCCATCTTCAACTTCATAATCAACAAGTGGTTTGGCCAAATGTGTAATAACAGATGAACAAGATTGATCATTAAAGGTCTCGTCCTCTTGAAAACTTTCATCATTTTTAATCGAAGATTCGTTCATCTCTTCAGTCTCTTCAACGGGTGCCCGATATGCAAACTTGACAGTACATTTCCAAAAAATTGTATCAGAAAATTGTTCAATACGTGAAGAACCAAAATCTTTAAAAAATTATTTTGAGAATAATGAAAATTAATTTTAAAAAAACCTTTTGAATCATTCGATAGTAACAGCCAAATACGTCGAAACTGAGCACTTTTAAGTAAAGATTGGTCATTATAAGAAAGTTTTGGCTTTTGGTTATCATTCAAATTCTGTGTATTGAGTGAGGTATTTTCTACTAAAAAATGAAGTGATAATAAAAGATTTATTTAAATGAAAAAAAAGAACTCATTCTTCACTAAAATCCCAAACATCTATAGAAATCTCCCAACAAAAACTAATCCACCGATTTATTTCCTAACAATAAGCTCTTAATTTCCATAAACTTATATTTCATTTTTAAACAAAGATTTATTATTATAAAACTATTTATCCCCCAGACCAATAAATACCAACGATTCCTTATATTTTAACTTTATTTTATCTGAAGGTGACTTATTTATCGAGCATAAATTTAAAACTTTTCTCTGTTTTGGGCAAGAATTCTGCCTCGTCTGAATTATTTTTTCGTTGTTTAATTTGATGTAAGAATTGCTGATCTTCAATGCTTGTATCCTCCTTGAAGTTTGAGTAACCTCGAATTTTCTTCCAATTTTGTTTGCCATCAAGTAAAATATTTGAGCGAGGACGTTGACCATCACACTAAAAAATAATTTTTTTTCAAATAATTTCTAAAATTTAAACTAACATTATTTTTCTCTTTATGCGTTTTTGAACATTTTGCTGAACACGTTCTTATTAAACATTTTGGGCATTTGTAAAGAGCTATAGATTCACAAATTGCACAACTGTGTAAATTTTCCGTTTGTGGTTCGATTAATTTTGGAGTGAATGGTTTGAGTAATAAAATATTGTTTTCGACATCCGCTGACATTTGAAAATCTAAAAATCAAAAGAAATTTGGGAAACTCTTCGGTTAAGATCCCCAACCACTTTCCTAAATCCCTAACCATTTTGAGCTTTCTTACTTTATCAAAAATTAAGCAAGAACTTAAGCGAAGAATTACCGAAATTTGACAAAATATGAAATTAAAAAAACTTTCGCTTTTATAGCATAACTTTTTCTATCAGTTACCAATTTAAAATTACCAAATTAACATTATTTCTTTTAAAATGTCAAATTGGTAAAAATCTTAATATAAAAGACAAAAAGTTTCTTTAAAACGTGGTTTTTTAATTTTTTATGTTTTGTAAAAATTTTTCAAAATTTAAAAATTTTTCAGTTATGGAAGATATTAAAAGTACTCTTTACGCCGTTTTAGGCAAAAGGAAGCTTGGTCAGCCCAAATATACTTTTAGTCAAGGCAGTAAAGGACGTCAACGATTTTTATGTCAGGTTATGGTCGATGGAATAAGTTATGGTATAACTGTAATATTTTTTCGAAGTTTTAATTATTTTTCAGTCGGATTCGGAAACTCTACCTCAAAGAAAGATGCACAATCAAACGCCGCCAGAGATTTTGGACAATTCTTAGTTCGTGAAGGGTTGGTAACTTCTCAAGAGCTTCCTCAACTGCAAGTCCAGGTTTACTTTACCTGCTTTATTTTTACTTCATTTGATCTATTTTAGCCGTCCGATTTGGAAGCTACTAATCCGCAATATCAAGTGGACGTGAAAGAAGGAACTTCTGCTCCGTTACTTAATCATGTTGATTTTACAAATGATGATATGTTGACAGGAAAACCAGATTTTCAACGCCCCAAAACTTTCCATGATCAATACATCGAACAAAAAGCCGAAGAAATTTCTCAGGTTTTTTGCATACATTTTGCGGCCCTATCCAGAAATAAGGGTCGAATCGTTTTTTTTCATTACTTTTCATTACTTTATAAAAAGGGTCAATTTCCTTTAAATTTGACGTATGTTGATGTTTGCCTTAAGGAAAAATAGAGAAAAAGATTAATTTTTTTGTAATTTTTTCATGTTTCGTTGTATTAACTGTTTGTCCGTGCTCGTCCGTGTTCTGTCTGTCCGTGCTCGTCCGTGTTCTGTCTGTCCGTGCTCGTCCGTGTTCTGTCTGTCCGTGCTCGTCCGTGTTCTGTCTGTCCGTGCTCGTCCGTGTTCTGTCTGTCCGTGCTCGTCCGTGTTCTGTCTGTCCGTGCTCGTCCGTGTTCTGTCTGTCCGTGCTCGTCCGTGTTTTGTCTGTCCGTGCTCGTCCGTGTTCTGTCTGTCCGTGCTCGTCCGTGTTCTGTCTGTCCGTGCTCGTCCGTGTTCTGTCTGTCCGTGCTCGTCCGTGTTCTGTCTGTCCGTGCTCGTCCGTGTTTTGTCTGTCCGTGCTCGTCCGTGTTCTGTCTGTCCGTGCTCGTCCGTGTTCTGTCTGTCCGTGCTCGTCCGTGTTCTGTCTGTCCGTGCTCGTCCGTGTTCTGTCTGTCCGTGCTCGTCCGTGTTCTGTCTGTCCGTGCTCGTCCGTGTTTTGTCTGTCCGTGCTCGTCCGTGTTCTGTCTGTCCGTGCTCGTCCGTGTTCTGTCTGTCCGTGCTCGTCCGTGTTCTGTCTGTCCGTGCTCGTCCGTGTTCTGTCTGTCCGTGTTCGTCCGTGTTCGTCCGCAAACAGGAAAATAAATTGTTAATACAAACGAAACAAGAAAAAATTACAAAAAAATTAATCTTTTTCTCTATTTTTCCTTAAGGCAAACATCAACATACGTCAAATTTAAAGGAAATTGACCCTTTTTATAAAATAATGAAAAGTAAAAAAAAAAGATTAATTTTTTTGAGAAAAAGATTAATTTTTTTGTAATTTTTTCATGTTTCGTTGTATTAACTGTTTGTCCGTGCTCGTCCGTGTTCTGTCTGTCCGTGCTCGTCCGTGTTCTGTCTGTCCGTGCTCGTCCGTGTTCTGTCTGTCCGTGCTCGTCCGTGTTCTGTCTGTCCGTGCTCGTCCGTGTTCTGTCTGTCCGTGCTCGTCCGTGTTTTGTCTGTCCGTGCTCGTCCGTGTTCTGTCTGTCCGTGCTCGTCCGTGTTCTGTCTGTCCGTGCTCGTCCGTGTTCTGTCTGTCCGTGTTCGTCCGTGTTCGTCCGCAAACAGGAAAATAAATTGTTAATACAAACGAAACAAGAAAAAATTACAAAAAAATTAATCTTTTTCTCTATTTTTCCTTAAGGCAAACATCAACATACGTCAAATTTAAAGGAAATTGACCCTTTTTATAAAATAATGAAAAGTAATGAAAAAAACGATTCGACCCTTATTTCTGGATAGGGTCCATTTTGCTATATTATGTTTTCATTTAGTCCGAGTCAGTTGATATGACGTCTGAAATACACGGAGGATGGACGATGGATAATTGCAAGCAAGCTCTCAATGAATTCTGCCAAAAGAACCGTTTTCTTCCACGGGAATACAAAACGAGTAGAGACGGAACAAATAATAGCAGGTTTATTTGATTGTGCGGCTACAGGCTAACAACAAAATTCTCATCGCATTTGATCTAAATGTGCATTTTTATTATTTTTTAATTCATTTTGTTCACTCATTTTCTCGATGCACATTGGATCAAATGCATATTATGCTCGTTTACTAGAGTCCAATCCACGTTGTGGTGGAACCAACTGCTTTGTTCAACTGTGTTAACCATTTAAAGATCTTACCATTTTGGCAAGGTCGATCATTTGTCATAATTTTTATTGCGGTTGAACAAAATGAATGGTCATTTTTTATTGAGAAGTAATCCCTAAAATTAACATGCAATTTATTTTCAGCACATTTGTCGCAGAAAATGAGCTTTTTCTACCTCGATTGAATCGAAGTATTTTTTCAAAAATTTTCATTATTAAATTTTCCAATTAAATAGCTATCTATGGACGTGGCCAAGGATCTACAAAGAAAATTGCAGAAACTACTTGTGCTTTATCTATTGTCCGTCAACTATTTCATATTGGTCTGTTTGTTATTTTAAATTTCATAATTAAATTTATTTAATATTAGGTGCCATACCTTCATCTTCTGATAAATTATCTCCAACTAAAAACCGCAAAGCTGATAATGTTTGTAAACTAAATCTAGTACTTTTTTAATTTTCATATTTTTTAGTTGGCAGAAATCAAAGTTCATGTTGATCCAGGATTGGTTACTCGTATTGAAAAATATTTAGGCGATGTTGGAGTGGAGCCTGTTGTTGATGGATTAGAACAGACAACTCTGGATGCTCCCAAATCTTTGTTAGTCGATAAAAAATTGGATGAATTTCCTCCATCAGAAGATAACTACTCTAATGCAAGCATCATGTGGGCACCTCCCTGTCAAAATTGGAATCCTTGGAAGTTTGTTCTTTTATTTAACAATAAAATTTTGTTTATTTGCCCTTCTAGAGCTTCAAATATTGATAATCAACCAATTGCTTTTTGGTCAATGGATCGAATTAGTGATGATTTAATGATGAGAGAAAAGGCTAAACAAGTCCCTCAACAATTGGTTCAAGCGCGGCAGAGGCTTCCGGTTTTCAATGTAAGGATTATTTTTTGACTAGAAATTCCGTTATTAGAAATTTTCTTTTTTCAGCATCGTGAACAAATAATTCGTGCAGTAAATGAACATCCAGTTGTTTTGATTAAAGGATCGACTGGTTGTGGAAAGTCAACTCAGGTTTTTTAGATGCATTTATTATTATTAGAAACCAATCTTTAGATTTGCCAATATCTACTAGAGAGTCATTTACTCGATAAAAGAGGAGCTAATTTCAATTGTTATGTAACCCAACCTCGTAGAATTTCTGCTATTACATTGGCTGAACGTGTTGCAAATGAACGATGTGAACAATTGGGAGAATCTATTGGTTATTCTGTCCGTTTTGAAGGAATAACACCAAGACAATATGGTGCAATAATGTAAAATTATAAATTTTTTAAAGATATTTTTATATTTTATAGGTTTGTTACTGTTGGTGTACTTATGAGAAAAATGGAAATGGGTTTAAGAGGAATTTCTCATGTTATTGTTGATGAAATTCATGAACGTGATATTAATACAGATTTTTTATTGATTGTAGTTAGAGATATGCTTCGTGCAAATCCAAAGCTTCGTGTTTTGTTAATGTCAGCAACAATTGATGTATTTTTTTTATTTAATTTTTAAATTTTTTTTAAATTTAGACATCACTTTTTACCAATTATTTTGGACGTTGCCCAATTATTGAAATCGAACAAAGAGTTCATCCAGTTCGCGGATTCTTTCTTGAAGATGTTATTTCAATGTTAAAATATATGCCGCAAGTTCCGGAACCTGATAAAAAGAAGAAAAAGAAGAGATCTGGAAAGCCGGAACCTTCAACTTCAAATGCTGATGTTGATGAAGAATGTGATGAAATGTCAATGAGTGTAACAGATAATTTACTTGTTTGTAATGATGATTATCCGCCTGAAACAAAACAAGCGCTTGGTAGAATTACTGAAAGAGAAATTCCAATTGAATTAATAGAGGTTTGGTTAAAAAGAATTATTTTAAATATTCAAATTTTAAGCAATTACTCTCTGATATTGATCAAAATGGAAAGCCTGGATCTGTTTTAATTTTCCTTCCTGGTTTATTTTCCTATATTTTTTAAGGAAATATTATTTTTTTAAAGGTTGGCAGATGATTTCTCTTCTTTGGAATCGTTTAATGCTTCATAGAATTTTTAGCAACTCACGTCGTTTCGTTATTCTTCCATTACATTCACAACTTTCTGCTAGAGAACAGCATCGTGTATTTGAGCCAGTTGGTATAGAACAACGCAAAATTATTCTTTCTACAAATATTGCAGAAACATCTGTTACAATTGATGATGTTGTTTATGTTATTGATTCTTGCCGGTTTTTAGATTTTTATTTTTTTTATCTATTTTTTAATTCAGTGTTCGTGAAAAAATGTATTCATCGAGAAACAATATGGTCCATTTTGCAAATGTTTGGGTAATAAATTTTTTTAGATTTTTATTATTCTTTTTAAATCTGCAGGCTTCTCGAACTAATTTGATTCAAAGACGTGGACGAGCAGGACGTGTGCAAGAAGGCTTTTGCTTCCATTTGGTTACTCGTGCTCGTTTTGATGCCTTGGAAGATCATAGAACTGCTGAAATGTTACGAACTCCTCTTCATGAAATAACTTTAACAATTAAACTTTTGCATCTTGGTTCAGTTGGCGAATTCTTGGAGAAAGCAGTACAGCCACCTCCGATTGATGCTGTTGTGGAAGCTGAGGTTAATTTAAATTTATTGAAAAATTTGTTTTCTTTTCAAGGTTTTACTTCGTGAAATGAATGCATTGGACAAGGATTTGGAATTAACGGATCTTGGACGTATTCTTGCTCGTTTACCAATTGAACCAAAACTTGGAAAAATGGTTTTGTTAGGTGCTGCTATGGGTGTTGGTAATTTAATGTTGACTTCAGGTTTTTTTGGTGAATAATTTTTTTATTAATTATTTGTTATTGTAGCTGCTGCCACAAGTTTTAACACTCCGTTCGTTCCAAAAGAACGAATGCACACAAAATTGGCACATAGTCATCGTTCCTTTTCTGGAAATCGCCCATCAGATCACATTGGACTAATTAATGTTAATCAACAATTTTCTGAACAATTTGATATCGATGTTTCGTCAGCAGAAGATTTATGCCGTCGTTTTTCTTTGAGTTATCCTTTACTTTGTATGACTCGTGAAGCAAAACGGTTCTTTTTTAATTCTTTTAGAGCAAAACTTTTATTTTTAGCCAACTTTATGATGTTCTCGTTAATCATTCTGGATTTCCTGAATCAGTTTTCACCTCTTATTTAATCGATGTACGTGGACCGGATTCAAATTTGGATGTTTTTCTTTCAATGTTAGTTGCTGCATATTACCCAAATGTTTGTTATTTGAGGTAAAATTTTTATTTTTTTAATTTATTAAAATAATCTTTATGTAGAGATCGACGCCGTGTTTACACTTTAGAGCAAGCAGTTGCACTTCTCAGCAATATGTCCGTTTGTGTGCCGTTCAATCGTGGGGAGCAAGCGAATTTTGCATCACCACTTTTTATGTTTAGCGAAAAGGTAATTAATTTAAATTTAGTAAAAGCGGTCGACCCATTCCTGACAACTGTCCTGAACAAGATTTTTATCCAGTCAACTAGTATCCTACCACCGACTTGTGGGTTTCATTTTTCACAGCCATTTAGTCACTAGTCGATTCTGTACTAAACAGTCATTCTGGCCCTCCTCCTTAAAATGTTCAGGTAAAACAAACTAGTGAAAATTGTGAAATATCCCGTCAATCATTTGTCGACGAATTTGCTGCACTTTCATTACAATTCCAGCTAAGAACCAATTGTATTTCTTGCAAACAAGTATCAATTATTTCTCCATTACAATTATTGCTTTTTGGCTCTAGAAAGGTCGAAGCAATTGGCGCTGATAAAGTTCGATTGGACAATATGTAAATTTTTATTAAAGAAATAAAATATATTTTAAAAAATATTTTAGGATTCCTCTAAATTTATCAGCAAAAATGGCTGCAAAAATTGTTGCATTACGTCCTTGTATAGAAGCGTTAGTAGTTCGTTCATGCATGCATCCTGAGCAACTTTCTGATCAACCTAAACAAGTTTCATTAAATTAATTAATATTTTTTAGATTTCTATTTTCTAATAGGATAAAATTCTTACTGCCTTAATTCGCGAACTTTCTTCTGATAGAGCTTGGATTCCAAGTGGTGAGGAAGGACTTGAGCCTGTCGAACAATCTTCTTCATCAAAGGGAAGTAATGCTCATCAATTTAATGTGAATGAACAAAGATCTTATGCTACTCCACTAAACCAAACGTTTATTTAGAAATTATTTTTTAGCTTCGAAATTTTTTTAAATTTAGATTGAATTTATCTTCTTCTGCTCCTGTTCCTCTTCGTTCTTTAAAACGCCCTTATGGATCTCCGCCATCTATTGTTGACGTGTATGGCAATCAACCATCACCTTTAACACGTTTAGTTTCTTTATTGTTTTTTTTGTTTAATCTAGTTCTTTCAGAGCCTAATAGTCTTGGACAAGAGGCTGTAGCTGCTGCTACTGGATTGGCATCATCAGCAAATTTTGGTGGTCGAAGAACTCCATATACAGCACATTCTCCTTCTGGTGGGGATTACAGCTCAATGGCCGGCTACGGGTGCGACTATGGGTTAATTTATAGAATTTATCCTAATAGTTATATTAGAAAATAGATTATGAGTAAAATTTTTTAGTAAAAATTTAAATTCTAGACCAGGCTCCTATTATGGAAACCCTCAAAATCAACAAAATCAGTTGCCACAAGGATTACAACAATTCAATGGTATGAATGGGAGAGGAATGAGAGGATTTGGTGGTCGAGGAAGTGGACATGGTGGAGGTGGTGGTGGTGGTCGACGTCATGGGGGCTTTCGAAGAAGGCGAGGCAATTGATATCATTTTATATTACAGAAAAGATTTTTAATAAATTTTTGTTAAGTTAGCGATTTATTCGTTATTTATTATGAAAAATTTTTTCTCAAAATTATTATTTTATAAATGATTTCTTTCGCATGTTTTATTGATTAAGAATGGAATGTTTTCCATTATTTTTATCTATAGTTTATTTTTTGTTATTTTTTTATATCTATGTTTAGGTGAAGGATGGTTTATTCTCCTCCATTTAATATTTTTATCAGTTCAAGTTTATTTCGACCGCGAAACATTTTTGGAAGCATTACAAAACTTCAACATAATTTTTTATCAATGATGCATCAAGAACCACCTCCTTTGAAAGAAATCAACATTTTGAAAGATGATGTAAATCCAAATGTTTTCAATGTCCAGCTTAATCGTGCAGAGAAGCGGAATACTTTTACTGACAGTTTTTGGAGGTTTTTATTTTATTAATAGCTTTATAAAGTTTTTAATTTGAGGGAATTAAAAACAGCTTTTTCCTATTTGTCAGAAGAGCCGACATGTAGATCTATAGTTATATCTGCAAATGGACCTGTTTTTTGTGCTGGTATTGATCTAAAAGAAGGAATAGTGGTTTGTTTAATTTAAAAATTAAAGTCAATCATTTATACTAGGAAACTTCAAAAATAATGTCAAACGAGGAATTGGATGTTGCAAGAAGATCTCGTTCTATAAGGGAATTGATTAAGCGATATCAAGAAAGTTTTTCATCTTTAGAGGAATGTCCAAAACCAGTACGTATTTTGTTTATTTTTGAATAAGAATTAAATTTTGGGTAATTGCTGCAATCCATTCATATTGTATTGGTGCTGGAATTAATTTGGTTGCATGTGCAGATGTGAGATATTCCTCCAATGATGCAGTTTTTTCTATTAGAGTAAATTTAAATATTATAATAAAAACGAATTTTAATTTAAGGAAGTTGATATTGGAATAGCAGCAGATGTTGGAATATTACAACGAATTCATAGAATTGTAGGAAATGATAGTTGGTCGAGAGAAATGGCTTTTACTGGAAGGGATGCGGGTGCAGATGAAGCGCTGAGAATGGGTTTTTATAAAATTTTGCTAGTTTTTATTTTCCTTCTAAAGGTTTTATATCTCGTACATTTGATACAAAAGAAGATTGTTATGAAGCTGCAATGAGTTTAGCTAGGCAAATTGCTTCAAAAAGTCCTGTTGCTGTTCAAGGTACAAAATTGGCAATGAATTACGTTCGGTCACACGGAATTGAGGTTTCTTTAAAAAATTTTTTTTGATGAATTCTATCTTAACATTTTAAAGGATTCTTCTGAATGGATTAGAAATTGGAATGCATCAATGCTTCAGACTATGGATATAAGTGAAAATGTCAAAGCAAAATTGTCAAAAACAAGTGATAACCCTGTATTTAAAGATTTTTAAGAACAATTTTAAGGTTTTTTATATACTAGGACATATGTAACTTTTTTTTAAATTTTTTAGGAAATAAAAATATTTCTCATTTATCTTTTGTAATTAAAATTAAATATTTTTCTTACGAATACTTGAATTAAAAATAATTTTTTCAATTAAAAATATTTTTTCTTCTGATTTAAAGGATTTATTTTCAATTTTTCAAAAATTAGAAATCTATCAAAATGCTCAATACAGGGTAATTATTTTTAAATATTCTAGTTTAACTAAAAACACAATTTAAACAGAAAATTCCTCGGCAAAACAATTTTGATAACTGGCGCTTCACGTGGAATTGGTAAAGAAATTGCATTAAAATTAGCAAAAGATGGGGCAAATATTGTAATTTGTGCAAAAACGGCTCAAGAACATGCAAAACTTTCTGGGACTATTTACAGTGCATCGGAGGAAATTAAAAAGGTTTTTTAGTCTGTTTTGGTATAGGTAAATAAATTGAATTTTAGATAGGAGGAAAGGCATTGCCTCTTCAAGTAGATGTGCGAGAAGAGGCACAGGTTCAGGATGCTGTTGAAAAAGCGGTATATTTGAGGTTTTTCTGCAAAGAGAATTTTTATTTTTTCAAAGGTACGTGAATTTGGAGGTATTGATATTTTGGTTAACAATGCAAGTGCTATTTCATTGACTGGGACACTTGATACATCTATGAAAAAATATGATCTTATGCATCAGGTCAATATACGAGGAACATTTCTTGTGTAAAGTTTTGATTATTTTCATTGAATTTAATAAAACCTTGTGTAGCATCGGTGGTTCAGTGGTAGAATGCTCGCCTGCCACGCGGGCGGCCCGGGTTCGATTCCCGGCCGATGCAAATATTTTTTTCTTTTTCAATCATTAATTTTTTCAATCTTCGATAATTATTTAAGTAAATTTTTTAGGTCTCAAAAGTGCGTGCCTTACTTAAAACAAGCAAAAAACCCTCATATTCTTAATTTGAGTCCACCACTTGATTTGAATCCGATGTGGTTTAGCAGACATTGCGGTTAAATTTTTAGTTTGAAATGGATATTTTTTAATTTTTTAAGCTTATACAATGTCAAAGTACGGAATGTCAATGTGTGTTTTGGGAATGCATGAAGAATTTCGGAAAGATAATATTGCTGTTAACGCTATTTGGCCTCGGACAGCTATTTGGACTGCTGCATTGGATATGCTTACTGAAGGAAAAGGAAAACAAATGAGCAGAAAGGTTTAAGATATTTTCTTTAAAAAAATTTTTTTATAAATAATTTTAAATTTATTAAGCCAACAATTATGGCTGATGCAGCATATATTATTTTGAGCAGAAATTCAAGAGCCTTTACCGGCAATTTTTGTCTTGATGAAGATGTATTAAAAGAGGAAGGAATCACTGACTTTTCACAATATTCATATGAACCAAGTTTAACTTTTAATTAAAATTTTTTTTATATATTTTTATTAAGATGCTGAATTGCTTCCTGATTTTTTTGTACCCGGAGCTGAGTTTAAAGCTTATCTTCCATGGAAGAAAATGTTTGAAAAGAGCAAGATTTAAACGTTTTACTTTTAAAAATTTGGCCTATAAAACTAAATATTAAGCAGAAAAGTATTTTGTAAATTTTTTAAAGAATTTAATATGTAGATAAAATAATTGGCAAATTCATTTTCTAGATTCATTTGGAATTCTTTTCTAGATTCATTTTTAATCTTGAAATATTTTTTTGTTTAAAGGGATTTTTAATTAAATTTTACAGAATATAATAATAATTTAGATAAATTCAGAGAGTTACAATGGTATCAACAGATAAACTACGGAAAAATAGTAGTCAGAGCTATGAGAACGGGGTATTATTTAATTTTTTAAAAATTATTCTTTTTAAAAATATTATTTTTTAACAGCATATTTTTGAACGCGATAGACAGTTAATGGATAGTTTTATTTATACAATTTTGATGTTTAGGCAATGTATTATGGTTTGTTTTTTATTAAATTTTTAATTATATTCCTTAATTAGTTGGAAGACTTTTTCGAATTGTTAATGGCTCTTTGTGGACAGAAATGTGCAAAACTTTTCTCTTCACATGAACAGCTTCTTGAATTTGTAAAAGAGAGGTGTAAAGCAAAAGTAAAAATTGATGAGCAGGGAAGTCGGGTATGCTTATTTCTTTAAAATTTTTTTAGTATTTATTCAAAGGTATTTTTATCATGGGCTGAATCTGTTGATGGATCGAAAAGACTGCATGATCAATTAGTCATAATTGGAAAGCGAGTTTGCTCGGAAAGTGCACCCCAAAAAGGATGTTAGAAAAAATGAATATTTTCTAAAGATGGACCCTAATTAATTTATATTCGATTTCATTCTTGCTTTTAAAATGAGCTTTACTTTTGATTAAATTCCCCCTGGCTCTATTGTCCTTTGAGCGATTGGTTTCATTTTGCTAAATTTCATTTTGCCATAAATGATTTTACCAAAAACTACAAAACTTAAATTACCGTAAGGTGGTCTGATAAGAACTTTTGTTATTTTCCGTGAATTCTTAAAATTAGTTTCAAATTTATTGTTAGATTAAATTTAGACTCAATTTTGATTAAAGAATTATGGGCATTCTACGCAACAAAGAAAAGTTTTATGAACCAATTCGAATTGAGGATATAACTGATGATGTAGGCGAGGATTATGCAAAGTTTGTTTTTGCTTATTATTTATAGAACATTTTTAGTTATATTCTTGAATCTGATTTTTCTGAAGATAATGAACAGGCTGATAAGGAGGGTATCAAAAGTTTTCCCTGTAAGAAGACTCGACGTTATCGTTCACGCAAATGTGTTGAGATGGTTGATGGCCTAGCTCCAAAACGCAACATGAGTGGACATAAATGGAGACGAATAGAGAATGGTTTTTTTGTTTTTTAAATTTTATTTTTTAAATTAGCTCGAATGATTATGAACTATGCCGATTTGGATGATATTTATTTTGATGGTTCTGATTTGATTGATGAAACAATTACTGCTTTTACTCGTCTTTTGCGTGATGAATCGAAGATGAAGGTTTCTAATTAATTTAAATTTTTGGATATTTTTCTAGCTTTGGAATGATTTTATTGAAATGGACGAAAAAGGTCAAGAAAAGATGATTGAAAAAATTGAAAAAGAATTGTCTCAAACTAAGGCCTCTGAAAAACCTTGTTCTTCGAAGAAAGCCACAAATGGACACAAACGTTAGAAACATTAACTGAATAGTTTACCTAAAAATAGATTTTCAGAAAATTCGATTAATTTGGCTGAAGAATGTTTCAAACGTCTTGATAGAAAAATTAGAAATTGTTTACTTAATCGACGCTCCATTCGATTTGTTTGTTTTGTATTTTATGAATTTTTATATTTTTAAATTTTAAGGACTATTTGTCACAAATCGAGACTGATCTTCGTGCTTTCTTTGAACATTGTTCAACTGGTGTCTTTTGTGAACAAATTGCTTGTCGAATTAAACGTTTCTATATGCATGCTGTTTCCCAATTTCTTCGTTTAAAATCCCAAAGTAAAAAATTTTTTTAAATTTATCGTAAACTTTGCTTATTTTAGCGCTCAGTGATGTTGATTCTAAAAATGTTGTTCAAGTAGAAAATGATAAAAATGAATTTTCACCCCCTGAAGTGTTTCTTATGGCTATTCTCAAACGGAAGAGACAAAAAGGAAGAAAGGGAAGTGATGATTGGATTGAAGATGATGAAGTTCAATATTCTGACTGGACAATAGTTCGTTAGGTTTTTCTAGGTTTTTTATGTTTGTATATTGTCCATATTATCTTTCTCCTTCTAAATGATGGTTTTTAATATTCCCTAATTATATTTAAAGTAAATTGAAATTAACTTTATCCCTTAATATTGCTGTAGTCTTTTGATATTATTTTTTATCTATTTGTAAGATAATTCTGATAAATTAAAAAATAATTTTAAAAATGTTTCTCTGTTTTTCGAACTGGAGTCGATATTAATTTTGTTTCTTTTTTTAATTTCATTTTTTATTTTTTGAAAGAAAATATGGATCTAGCTGAAGCTATTAGTGGCGACGAGGAAGGAGAAGAAGTTCAAAAATCTATTGATCATGATGAGGGGGAAGAGGAAGCTGAAAAGTCTATTGGTAGTGGTGGGGAAGAACTTCAAAAATCTGCTGGTGAGGATGAACTCACAAAATCAGGTGACGAAGATGATAATGAGGAACCTATAGAGACTATTAGTGAAAATGAAGAAGAGAATGAAGGTGAACCTCAGGATGAGATAGATGAAATACTTCAAAAGGATACTGAGGGAGAATCTCGACAGGAAGGGGACGATGAAGAAAATTTGGGACAATCAGTTTGTGAAGATGATGAGGGACAGCAAAAGGAGGGGGAGTCTAACGAAGAAAATGAGAATAGTGAGGAGGTTCAAAATGAAGTGAGTGGGGAGCTTTTGGGACAAACGATTGATGGAAATGAAGATGAACTTCAACAGGAAGAGAATGGTGAAGATTCCCGGGAACCGTCGAGACAATCGATTGAAGGAAATGAAGAAGAACTTCAACAATTTGAAACTGCTAAGGAGTCTCAAAAATCTGTTCATAGTGAAAATGAAGGAGAACAACCAAAAGAAGGAGAAGAAGACGAGGAGCATCAAAAAGACGATGATGATAATGAAGAGGAACACCCAAAAGTAGGAGAAGAAGACGAGGAACATCAAAAGGATGGGGATGATGAAGAACTTCAAAATGAAGACGAAGAAGGATCCGTTAGTGGTGATGAGCAAAAAGATGGAGACGTAACTACTTTGATGCAAAACATTTTTGGAGATGATATGAGCGATGATGATGATGAAAAGGCAAATGATGGGGGACAGGTTTTTCTTTGTTATATAGGATATTAATTTTACTAAATTAAATTTTTTGCAGGGTTCGAGTCGAGCAAAAGGATTTGGGTCTGATGATGAACCTAAACTTTTACGAGTTGAACAGGATGAAGAAGAAGACGAGTTTGTTTTTAATAATTTTTAAAATTGTCCTTTTTCTTTAGAGACACTCACGGACGAAGATGGGATTTTGATATAATGCTAGACAAAAAGAAACTTGATCGACGACGTCGCCGCCGCAGAGATGGTTCTATTGATTTGATGGCCGATGCAGATGATCAAATTAGAGAGTTAATTGATGCTATGAATGAAGCGGCTAATGTATTAATTTTTTTAAAACTGAACCTTTGATAAAAACTTTTTTTATTCAGGATGATCGTACAGCTAATATTGACCGTCGACCAGCTGTTAAGAAAAGGAAGATGCTTTCTTTGGTTAAAAATGCTTTGGTTAAAGTTGATCTTTTTGAGGCAATGCTTGAAAATGGTTTTTGAATTTTATTAGATTTTTTGTTAAAATTTTCAATTAGGAATGGTTAGTGCTATAAGTGAATGGTTAGCTCCTTTGCCTGATAAGTCACTTCCTGCTTTGGAAATTAGGTTTTTATAAAGATAGGTAGATTGTTTAAAATTTTATTTTAAGATGCACCTTTTTGAAAATTCTTGAACGTTGGCCTAATTTGGAACAGGTTTTTTTTGAGTTTAATTTTTGATGTCACTTCCATATTAAAGAGCTTTATTCAAAAATTATTTTTTATTTATTTTCAAGGGAATCCTCAAACAATCTGGTCTGGGTAAAGCAGTTATGTATTTATACAAACATCCAAAAGAAACAAAAGAAAATAAATTAATTGCGGCAAAACTTATAAGAGAATGGTCTCGTCCAATCTTTCAGGTTCTCACAAAAATATTTTTTTATTTAAAAATCTTCTTATAGTTGGATAGTGATTTTCGTTCATTAAGTAAAGAAGAGCGTGTTCAACGGGATTATTCACAAATGCCACTTGCCAAACGCAAAAGACTTTCGTTTGTTCTTTTTTAAATTTTTTTGAGGTTTTTTTTAATTTCTTAGGGTAGATGAAGATAATAGTGGGCAAATATTTTCTTCAAAAAAATTGCAAAAAGAAAAGGATGATGGACCAAAACGTCCTGGTGATCCTGGTTTTATTATGCGTGCTCGTGTTCCTAAACTTTCAACTAAAGATTATGTTGTTCGACCACAACCACAAATTGAAAGCCAATTTAGAGGAGAAACAAAAAATAAGCAGGTTTGTGTTTTTTGAATAAAATAAAAGGAATACGGACATATTGCGACAGATATATGAGATATTTCAATTACGAAAAGTTTTGTTGATTTTGGGGCTTCAAGTCACGGGGTATGTTTTTTAGTACCAAGTTGTTTTATAGTAGAACCAACGTAGAAATGCAAGAGGTTATTTTTCTCACAGCAATCCCGATATGTCCGTTTCGATACGTCGAACAAATCAATAAAACTGTTTTTTAAAGGCTTCTCGTTTTGTTCGAGCTCAACGTGAATTTCGTCAAACAAATAAAACTGGACTTGTTAAACGTGCTGTTGGTGTGAGTATTTCTGGAAAGAATCTTTAGAAATTTTTTAAGAAATAATTTGAGGTTTTTTTCTCTTTTATTTTGTATACAACTGGTCTTTTCTTTTTTATTTTTTGGGGGACGGGTTTCTTGATGATTTTGTTATTTTGGATTTCTTAAACTTTCATTTTTGGCAAAATTAAAAAAAATTTTTTTAAGAACCTGTCTTTTATTTTTTCCCCTTTAATTTAATTATATAAAAAATTTATTTAATCTTGAATTAATGTAAAGAATTCTTTTTGAATGAGATTTTTACATTTTTTTCATCAAAACAAGTATTTTACCTATTCTATTTTGCTTACATTTATTATTTTTTAGTTAAATATAGAATTTTTTTTAATTTAAATGCAATTTTTTAAAATGCATAAATTTTGCATTAAAAAGATTTTCTTTTATATATTTTTTTTCTATTTATGCTAATGACAATTTTATTTTAAATTAAGCTTCTTTTTTAAATTAGAATAGGAGATATTCATGTGACAGATTTCTATTTTTTTTTTCAATCAATTCTGAAGTGTTGTAGTTTTTTTTTGTTTTATTAGCTTGTTTAAATGTCAGGTTCTTTATCGAAAAAATTTTTTTTGAAAATTTAGCAAATTTTAAGGTGCAATATTTTTTTCAATTTCCGGTGCTTGTATGTCGACTCCTTATTAAATTTTAAATTTAATCAATTTTTAATGAAAGAAGAAATAAAAGAAATTAATGAAGAAGAAATTATTGTTGAAGAAACTCAAAATACTAGCAATTTAGAAACTCCCAAAAGCAGCGATTTGTATCCATATCAATGTTTACTTTTTGTTTTTACTCAATTTGGTTATTTGGCTGTAGTTCCTTCAATGCTTTCTACAACATTTTTTGAACCAAATGAGGTTTTTAATTTTTTCTAAATATTTTTTTTTCGCATTTGCGTGTTATTTATTAAAAATTATCCAACTAATTTTTACTGCATATCATGCAGACTCATAATGGTTAGAGCATCCATGGCGTTGAAGTAATAAGAGAATTTCTGAGTTTCATAGAAATATTAAGAGCTGGAATGAGTTCCTTTTTATCTCTGATCATTATGAGTCCGCAAAAACTAATTTGCGATAGATAACCCACAAGTACTACCATTTTTTAAGTATTCTTTTTAGGAATTTTGTCAGAAGAATTTTAATTCAAGTCATTCGGAAAAGAATCCAAATTCTACCAATTATTTTGAAGAAAAATTATTCCACTCTCTTTTGATTGAATGGAATCAACATTGTCAAAAATCTATTTGGACTGCTTGGATATCAACAATTGTTTTACTTGGAACAATTTTTGGATCATTTGCTGCTGGTTTTATGGCTGACAGATTTGGAAGGGTTTTTCTTTTTTTAAGAAAATAAATTTTTTAAATAATTTTTTAGAAACCTGTTGTTGTTGTTTCAATGTTTTCAATTTGTTTATTTAATTTTTTACTTTTCCTGGTTGGTGGTATAAGTCAACTAGCTGCTATCTTTATTTTCTTTTTTATTGGAACTGCTTGTGGTGGATATATGGTTACAAATATGGTTTGATATTTTTTGTAATTTTGATTTTTATATTCTAATAGACGTCCATCTTTTGTTTATTCTAATAGACTATAATAAACGCCTATTTACTTTAGATAACTTTCCCTAATTTTTCCTTCTTTAAGGATGTACTAGCTTGGGTTACTTTTTGTTAATAAATTGTTCAAACATCCTTGGGAATTATTTCAAAAAATATTTTGTTAAATTATAACTTTAGGTTTTACTTGTTGAATTTCTTCGTAATCCAAATGCTCGTCTTTTAGTTGTTTCATTAAATGGATGGCCGTTGGGTATGATTGGAACTGCTTTTTTGGCCTATTTTCTGTGTAATTGGAAATTTTATTGTTTAGCAATTTCTCTTTTTGCTTTACTTTTTTCTATTATTATTGTAAGTTTTTAATTATTTTTTAAGGAAATTTGAAATTTTTTTCAGCAATATTTTGCTTGTGAAAGTATTCCTTGGTTAATTCAATCTGGTAAAGACAGAAAAGCTCATTATGCACAAAAACATTTAATTCGGGTCTTATTTTATCTAGAAAATTTTTTAATTAAAAAAAATTTTTTTAGATAAATTCTTTTCTTGCTTTATCAAAAAAGGCTGAACAACAAAATGAAAATTCTTCAAATTTATTTTTACCTCGTAATGAAAACGGAGGAATTGGCTCAATAAAAAATGATGAAAAAGAAGAAATTGTCGTTTATAATTATTTTGATCTATTTCGGCATAAAACAATTCGAATACGTCTTTTGGCTCTTTTATTTTGTTTTGGTTCTTCAAGTATAGTTTCTTTTGGACTTTATTTTTCTGCTGAATTATTACCTGGATCGAGGTTTTTTTCTAATTAGTTTTTCTAAATTAATTTTGAATTTTGTTAAAAAAGATATTTGAATATTGCTTTAATGGGTTTTTGTAAATTATTATTTGGATTTTTACCTTTTATTGCTTCTAATTTTGTTGGGAGAAAGCCAATACTTTTAATTTCTATTGGTTACTATTTTTAATTTTATAATTAAAAAATATTTTTTAAAGGTTTTGCAATGCTTTCTGCGTGGTTTTTAGTTTTTTCTCAAATTTTTGGTTTAAATCAACGCTTTTTAATTACTTCTTTTGGACTTTTGATGACTGGAGCAGTTGATCCAAATTGGAAAATTATTCATTTATTTTCTATTGAATTGTTTCCAACACCTATAAGAAATATGGCACGGTTTGAAAATTTTTCTAATTTTTAAAAATTTATTTTCTTCCTTTTAAGTGCTCTCTGTAATGTTTTTGCTCGTTTAGGAAGTCTTTCAGGTCCTTGGGTTATTTTAACAAAAATTGGCGGAAACCAATTCTTTCCTTTTTTAACTTTTGCTTTACTTTTAACTTTACAATTTTTTATTTCTTTAATATTTTTACCTGAAACTAAGGGTAAACCTCTTCCAGATTTTTTATTTAAATCATCTTTAAATTCTCAAAAGCATTTAAATAATTCGTCTTCTCCTTCTCCTCATTCTTTAAATTGTTAATTTTAAATTTAATTTTGTGAGCAAAATTTTCACGGGCCTATTAATTTTCTAAACTGTTAATAAGTTTGTAAATTCAAAAATTCCCCGATCCATTAAAATAATCTTTTTTTGCTCTCTACTAAATAATTCTCTTTTAGGATCTCTAATATTTTTAATAAGTGTAGAGAACCGAAATTGACCAAAAATTTTTTAATTTTTTTTTGTTTTATCCAACGAGGTTAAATTTAAATTTTTGGTTCTCTTCTTCTCCTCCTAATTTTTATTTTTGTTTATAAAATCTATTTTTATTAAATTTCCTGCATAATTCACAAATTCATTCCTCACCAGAATTTTTTTAGCTATTTATTTCCCTTTTTTACCTATATTTTATTATTTTTTTAAAGTTAAGATAAGTAAACGATAATTAATTGTTTAAATATTCTTTTTTTTATTAAGGTTAATTTAGAAAATAGTTTTGAATTTTTTTTCAATTTTTTAGTTTCCATGGAAATTTATTTTTATTATAAACATGTGTGAATATTGAATACTGCTTTTACATCTTTTAAACATTTTCGCAATTTTGTCTTTTCTTTTTAAATAAAAGAATTTCAGGTTTATTTTAAAAATATTTTTACTTAATATTAAAATTTATTTTTCAATTAAAAAATGACTTCAAAAAATGATTCTTCATTTGCATTGGCTCCTCTATTAAATTTACCTCAAAATGGAACAACAAAACGTCTTTCAATTAATTATGAACAAGAATCTTCTCTACCTGTGTTTGTCCCAATTTCCAAAAACCCAACAAGTGGAAAGATGACCTTATTTTTGGATAAATATGAAAAAATTGCTAAAATAGGTTTAAATTATTTTTTAAAGATATTTTAATTAAAATTTTTTAAAGGTGAAGGTTCTTATGGAATTGTTTTTAAATGTAGAAACAAGGAAACTGGAGAGGTAAAGATAAAATAAATTTAATTAATGGGAATATAGCATGGATAGGACCAGTTATCTGGAAACCGGCCCGGCTTTTTTCACAATCCATCCGATCCCTGGAATATACCTGCCATTCTTTTAAGAGACTCTTTCTTTCTTCCAGAACATAACTCAAAATTAATTTAAAAATTTATTTAAGATTGTTGCAATCAAAAAATTTGTTGAGACTGATGAAGATCCAGCTATTAGGAAAATTGCTTTTCGTGAAATAAGAATGTTAAAAGTATTATTTTATTTTTAAAATAATTTAACTTTTCTTTATTTTTAGCAATTAAAACACGTAAATTTGGTTAATTTAATTGAAGTCTTTAAACGAAATAAAAAGCTACATTTGGTTTTTGAACACTGTGAAAGAACAGTTTTGGATGATTTGGAGAAATATCCTAATGGGTTTATTTTAAATTTTGTAGATTTTAAAATATTCTTTTTCAGATGTCCTGAATTGTTAACAAAAAATATTATTTTTCAATTACTTGAAGCGACTCGTTTTTGTCATTCTAAAGGATGTGTTCATAGTAAATTTAATTATTTTTTTTGTTTATTTTTTTAATTATTTAAGGAGACATAAAACCCGAAAATATTCTTTTGACTGCACAAAATGTTGTTAAACTTGGAGACTTTGGGTTTGCCAGAATTTTAAGTGAGTTCTTGTCAAATGCCAAAACGCATTTCCTTCAGGTTTCTGATGTCTAATTTTAATTTTTTTAAAGACCCAAACGAATTACTCACCGATTATGTCGCTACTCGTTGGTATCGTGCTCCAGAACTTTTAGTAGGTGACACTAGATATGGATTTCAAGTAGATGTTTGGGCTATTGGTTGTGTTTTTGCTGAAATGTTGACTGGAGAACCTGTATGGCCTGGAAGGTAAAAAGTTATTAAATCTGAAATATTTTTTTAAATTAAAGATCTGATGTCGATCAACTTTATTTAATTATTCAAACACTTGGTATATTTTTGTAAATAAAAAAAATATCTTTTAATTTTCTAAGGCCAAATAACTTCAAGGCAAATGCAAACATTTTTTGAAAATTCTTATTTTCGCGGTATCAACATACCAGAACCTGAACATTATGTTGGATTAGCCCAAAGACTTGCACAAACAGAAAATCCTGATTCTTCACTTGACGAGATTGCTATCGACTTTCTTCTGGTAAAAATCTTTCCAGAATTTCTCATAATATTTTTCCCTGCCAGAAATGTCTTCATGTAAATCCAGAAATGCGTTGGAGTGCCGAAGAACTTTTAAGACATCAATATTTTCGCGAATTTCTTTTTAAATTGCCGGAATTTGATGGAGGGGAAACAACAACAATTAATGGTTATCTGCCTGTACTTGCTGAAAGAAGAAGACAAAGTTATTCACAACAATTAATTAGCAATTCAGAACAGGAAGGAAGAACAGTTGATTCAACGCATCTACCATCAATTCTGTGATAAATTTATATATTTTTACCTAAACAATAAAGTCCAAGTATTTTTTAGTTACCTAATTTAGTTTATATTTAATAATGGATTGGCGATCTGAATCATTAGCCCCCACCTTTAATTAAACATGGAACATAAGTTTGTTTTCTAATCTGGAACTTCGCACAATCGTAGTACAAAGGGATACTAAACGAATTTTTTCAAGGGATTTATAGTTTATTATCAAATACAATAGAAGAAAAGGAGATTGAAGAGATTGCAGTGTCGAATAAAATCAATAAATGTATAAAGAATGTGGGAAATAAAGAGACATTAAACAGTTAAAGAGTTGAGGTCAGTTAAGTGCGAAATAGTTCAGTGCGAACTTCTCACTGTATTAGTGTTTAAATTATTTTTATATTGTTCTTTTATCCAATTTTTTGTTTGTTTTTAGATTAGTGCCAGCCAAGGTCATCTTATTGTTGGCTATTTTCTCTTATGCTTTTTAAACTCCAAATTGCGCCCCGATCGTCTTTCGCTAATTTTCCTTTTTTCTTCTTTTAGCCGTCGGCTGGTAGATTACTCTTATTTTTTCCTTATTATTCAATCCCCCCCCCCCATTTATGCTCGTAATTGAAAGTCCCGTCGCGACTTTTGGATGGCCTTCAATGAAGAAAAATAATAAGAAAAGCCATTTTCTTCCGTCTTGCGCAATTTTCAACCTTCGCCTTCAACAGCTTCTTCGTATCAGATCGTTCCCGGCCGCACCAACCCGTCGGCAATTTTGAGGAGGAAGTTTTTAAAAATGGATAGGAGAAAAATCAAGTGAAAATAAAAACACTTTTAATTTACACAGTCTTATTCAGCTGAAAAGAAGTTTTTTTAGAGGCCCACGCATTTTACCTCCAACAATTTATAAGTTGCGCGAAAAATAAAGCAACTAAAAAAGAAATAATAAAAGTTTTGTTGGAGTGGCCTTTACAAGCCGGGAATTTTTTATTAGTAAAAAAAGAGGGGCGGTCTTGTAGTGACGGTCATTTTTAATATTTTTTTATTTGTTAAGGAAGGTAAAATTCCATTTAAGTGCTGGAATGTTGAATTTTATTTTCATTTTCCACAAATTTCTAAAAATATTTTCATGAATCCTTTGCTCTATTCCCTTTTAAAAAATTACCAGCAAGAACAATTACTCTTAAATTCTTTTAGAAATGAAAATTCAACCCTATTTCCTTTATTTACAGCCCCAAATCAGAGCCCCCCATCTCCAGAACTATCTCTACTTGCTTTTCTTGGTTCACCAATATTTGCCAATCATTTGTTACCTTTATGTTCATTGCCTGATTTTAATAAAAATTTAATTGAAACTTCAATTTCCAATACTTTTGTTAATTCAATTCCAAACTTGTCTTCAATTAATGAATCAGAAACAAATTCTCAATCAACTTCCTCTTCTTCTTCTGAAGCAAGAACAAAAGAAAATGAAAGGGAATATTTTAAAGAATACAAGATTGGCACAAAAGTTGTTCGTAGACTTTCATATCCGCGTGAATTTAAGTTGATTGTTTTACATAGTTATTGGACTAATGGCAAAAATAAATATAGAACATGCAAAGAATTTCATATAACAAAGTTTTCTTTGTTTCTCTTCAAAAAACTTTTTAAAATTAAAGATCAATGTTAAATGGCTGGCTTCAAAAAGCCGAAAAAATTAGAAATTCCCGTCCAGGGTCTCTAAAAAGTGGACGTTCTGGAAGAAAGTTTGTGGTCCTTCAAAAATAAAAATAAGTTAAAATTTTCAGACCTCAATTTCCAAAAATTGAAAATCAATTATTTCAACTTTTTCTTGCCGAAGAGAACAAAGGAGAAAATGTCTCGAATAAATGGATACGTGAAACAGCGAGAATTTTGGCTGAAAAAGAAGAAAATAATTGTCAATTTTCAGAGAGATGGTTAAACAATTTTAAAAGAAGATTTCAAATAGGGATTACAATTAAAGATGAAAATGAGCCATTTGAAGAATCTGAAATAAATTCGATTAAAGATGATTGGTCTATTGAAAGTGACCAGAAAATTAATAAAATAAATGAATCGAATAACTTAAAAGATGAAGAATTAGACAGGTTAAAAATCTTATGTGCCCTAATCCCTTTAATCCCAACATATCCATATTAATTCGCCCAAATCTATCAATATCCCCTAATACCCACAGATCCGTCTTATTCTGCAAAAATCTCTCTTTATCCGCCACTATTTGGATTTGACCTCCTGAATTTATACCAGAGAAAAATTTTAAAAATTTATTTTTTAGAATTGCCCATGAAATTTGTTCAATTAATGGACAACTTCCAATTAAAGTATTTTATGAAAAATTTCATCGGATTGGGCAGAATGTTCAATTAATTTAATTAAAAAAAGGAAAAAAATTTAAAGAAGGCTTTAATAAAATTTATAAAATAAATTAATTTTCTCTTCTTTTTAAAATTTAAATACTTCTTAACCATTCCAGAAAATGTAAATACATATAATATTTTCTAACCTCCCAAAATCGTTAATAGAGATACCGGGATGGGGCCGGGATCTAATCATTAATATCTCTCAAAAATAATTTTTAATTCTCAAAAAACTAATTTTCCAAAAAGCTTCACAATTTAATCAATTTTCCCCTTTTCTTTATTCTTTCCACCCCAAAATCTAATCGAAAAGCACAAAACTTTTCATTCTTGAATTTTCCTCGAGAACACCTTTAAATATATTTTAAATATTAACATTTTTTTACTTTTCCTCATTTTCTCGTCAAATTTTCTTTTTTAACCAATAAAATATTTTTTTTCTGTTTGTTTATAACACTTTTCTTTGATTTTAAGGTGTGGCAATAATAAAACTATTTACGTGTTTTTCTTGGATTGAAAAAAAGAATAAAACAAAAAAGAGTAAATAAAAATAGAATTGTCTTCTTTCAAAAAATATTTGCGCTTCTTTAACTTTCTCTTTTTTTTGTTTAATTACTCTTGACTTTTATTAGAGAGACTAACACTTTCTTTAATGTAAACAAATATATAGATTGTGATTAAGTTTATTTTTTACAATTTATTTTTAATAAAATACTGAAGTTCATCCCTGAAGAACTAAACCATGAAGATCTATTGGCTCTGAAGATCTACAACTTTTGAAAGGGAATATCGAGGGATATGGATTAAGGGGGATAAGCACCAGTTCTGTATTCTAGAACCTTTGGTTCAGTATTGTGAGTTTGGGTTGATTGGTTGATTCTTTAGGGTTAACCCCAAATACAACTACGAAAAATAACAATCTTTGAGCATTTATGTGAATTCCCCTCTCCTTCCCCTCTCGAAAAAATCATCAACTTCCTCGTTTACTCTTTTATCTAACTTATCTATTTTAACATTTTATGGCCATATGACTGCCTAAAAATAACAACTTTTCTAGTAAACAAAAAAAGAGAAAATAAAATTTCGCGCAGGTCTAAAAGGCATTTTTCACTGACTGGTTGATCAGATTATTTTTTGGAACTTTCCCTCATTTTCCCTTTTTTTATTGACAGAACAAGTTTTTCTCTCCTTTTTCCTTTACTTTTTTAAATTTTTGTCCCCAAAAATAATCAATTTGGCCATTTTAGAAATCATTTTTGAATATTTAAAAAACTAAAAAATTTCCAAAAAAATTTAAATGTGGTGGGGAAGTGGTTATTACGGTGATGGTTATGGCTATGGATATTATGGATCCCAGGTTGGAGATTTTCCACTTAATTTAATTAAAATCCTTTGCCCTTTTTCAAATCTTGTTTGGCTGATTGTTTGATGCTTTTATTTTTCCAGTTTCCTCCCTCAATGGTATGGACAAAGAAAATTTTTTTTAATTTAAAAAATCAACTCGTTAAATATTTAATTTTATAATAGATTAAAATAGGGCAATATTTTTAGATAATTCTTTGCCCTACTATAAATTTTTTCAAATAACTTTTCAGACAAAAATACAGGAGTAAAGCTGAGCTGTAGGCTATAACTATTTCTCCCTAGGCTGGTGCAAAGGGTTAATTGGTGGCTGGCAGTGAACCAGCATCTTCAGTTGACCGGACTGATGTTTGCTGATTATGATTAACCACTCCGCCTCCTGTTTAGCTTTAGGAAATGAATAGCTATCTGCTTTACATAGATTAGGGCAAAGAGATTTCTTCTAATAAGAATTTCTTGTTAAAGAAAACTTTCACCTTTCTATTCAGATTGTTCTGGTTATTGTTGTTTTAATCGTTGGTTGTTTGTTTCTTTGTTGCATGCTCGGTGTTTTTTGGTATCTTTATTCGGTTAGCCTCTTCTTGTTGTTTATTTAAAATTAAGAAAACTTATTTTTAAGCAGAAAAGGAATGAAAGGACGGAATCTTCAAATGTTCAATATTATCCTTATTATGTTCCCCCAGCTACAAGAATTGGAAAAGATGGGGAATTGGGAACACAATTTAGATAATTTTTATTATTCACAATTTTTTGTGAAGGATTTTAAATCCTAGTCTCGAATTTTCCAAAAAAAACCTCTCTTAAAATACCGAAAATACTTTATTTTTACAAAAATTATCTTACAAATTTCACTTAAATTTTATTAAAATAAATTTAATTAAAAATGTTTTTATTTTTTAATAAAAGCGGGTAAAACTTTTCCTTTCTTAAGGCTAATCTTCATCTAAATATCTTTATTCTCAAATTCGGGGCATTTAAAACATTCAAACTATTTCTTTTTCTTCTATTTACTTTAAGTCAAACGTTTTATATTTTTTTGTCCACCAACTGGCCCTAACTTAAAATCGTATTTATAGCCAAAAGGCATAAATGATACTACGTGGAGAGGATTAAAGAAAAGCAAAAAAATATTTAGTAGAGAAAGGCTATGACTATTTTTCCTTTGAAAAATTTCATTTAAAATGCGCCCATTTCCGTTTCTTTATATTTTTAAATTTTACCAATTTTTCCAATTAATTGATTGCCTTGGACACAAAGATTGGACAAATTCAGCATATCCAGATATTAGGGGGCCAACATTTCAGGCAAAGAAAATATCTAAATTGTAAAAAATTATTTTAAATCCAGCAATGTGCAAATAAACTTCCTGAAGATAAACCTTTATTTGTTTGTGATCCAGATAAAATATTTAATTCAACACAATGTAAATCAATCCAAATTTGGTTAAATATCCCAATCATTTGTTTAGTAATAAGAATAAATGATGAACTTGCCAAAGTAGCCATTGGAACCCCTTGTCCATGTCAAAGGCGTTCTCAGTGTTCAAGTATGCGAGTGATACAATAAAATTTATAGATAATCTATTTTTCAAGGCGGATATAGCACTAGTAGTGGAAGTACTTTCCATGGTTTTATTGTGTAAGATTGAATGCTGAATCTACTTTCTAATTTACTCCCTTTCTCTAGTTCAATAGCATTAGTTGATAATCTTCAAATGAATTTTCATTCACCATCAGAACAACAATTGACAGATCGAGCTGAGAGTTTTTGCAAAGCACTAGAAGGACGCTGGGCCCTCGGGGATTGTGGAAATTCTGTTATAGTTTTTGTTTGGAGACATTATAAAAAGTTTAAAAAATTGAAAGAATTTGGTTAAAAAATATTCTAGATTAATTATTTGGCCTGCAAGATTAGCAGAACGTTATATAACAGTAAGTTGTGTAGCTACCTACTTTTTTAATTTTGAAAAAAGGAACAAAATTTAGCATGGTGAACGTAAAGCAATTCTTGCTCGAGTAAATGATTTAGTCCAAAATGGTAAATTTCTAATGTAGAATTTAGAGAATTTTTAAATATGTAGATCGTTGGAGCGATGCAATTGCTCAAGTTATTGGTAAGAAAATCAAGAGAATAAATATAAAGGAATTTAGCTGAAATGTATGAACAATTGAGAGGTGAACCTGAATCCCGAGTGGACACAGGTTATACTCTTTCTTGTATTTTTGAGAGTTTTTTGAGAAAATAAACATGCCAATATTCCTGAATAATCGCCATGTATTAACTTTTTATTTTTGAAGGAACTCTCTCTCTAATAATCGCTGTTGGCGTAGCTAGTCTAATTACTTCACTAATTACAGGTCTTTTAGAGACCATTTCATAAAAACAATTTATAATTAAGGATGTGTTTGTGCATTTCGTTGTTGCGGGAATTTATCTCCTGACGAAAAATCTGGGAGTGTACTAGTTGATTCTTCTGCCAGTTTTAGTCTAGTTAATAAATTTGACAAAAACATTATTTATTGAAATTTTAGCCACCAATGAATTGTCAATTGCCAATCACATCTACAGCATTACATTCCTCTCATCAACAAATTTCCAGAATGCCTTCATCACCTTCAGCTATTCGAAGATCTCCTACACCTCCTCCCCAACCTTCTCAACTTAGTTATATGGCCTTTTCTGATACTACAATTGTTTAAACAAAGAAAAATGAGATAAAATATTAAGCTTTAAATTAATCATAAAGAACATTAATTGTAAAATTATTCGGTACTCTTGTGTTATATGCCCCCATTTTATAGCACCATTTCCTATTTTACAAATTGTAAATACTCTTACGGAATTTAATAAAATCTTTTACAAATTGTAAAAACTCTTCCGGAATTTAATAAAATATTTTACAAATTGTAAAAACTTTTACGGAATTTAATAAAATATTTTACAAATTGCAAAAACTTTTCCGGAATTTAATAATATATTTTACAAATTGTAAAAACTTTTCCGGAATTTAATAAAATATTTTACAAATTGTAAAAACCTTTCCGGAATTTAATAATATATTTTACAAATTGTAAAAACTTTTCCGGAATTTAATAATATATTTTACAAATTGTAAAAACTTTTCCGGAATTTAATAAAATATTTTAAAAATTGTAAAAACTTTTCCGGAATATAATAAAATACTTTACAAATTGTAAAAACTTCCGGACCATTTTGTAATCTTAAAGCGAAATTAGAAAAGAAGGCAAAGCGAAGGAAAGAATAAGGAAATGGAGGCTATAAAAATTGGGGGCATATAACACAAGGAGTACCAATTATTCTTAAATTGCCGTCCATTCTTAACCATTATGATGGCTTCTTCGCATATGACTGTCATGCGCAGCATGCGAAGCAAAACTTTTACCACAAACTGTACACTAATATAAGTGGTATTAATATACATAACATTATTTAAAATTTTTCGCACCTTAAATGGTTTTTCGCCACTATGTTGACGTACTGTAATTATGTATAAAAATATATTAAGGGTATTAAGAATGAAAATACTGTGAGTTCGTAGAATCGAACTAGCAGTGAATGCCTTTTCACAATGAGGACATTTATAGGGGCGTTCTCCAGAATGAGTGCGCATATGCTTTAACAAGAAGTTAAAGACGTTTAAGCTTAATAAAGTAAAATTTATGCCTTGCTTAAACTGCTCGACTGGGAAAATGCTTTGTTGCAAATCTGGCAAACATGTGGTCGGCGGCGCTCATGGACATGAAGAATGTGAATGCGCAAACGGTCACGCTTCTCAAAAGATCTAAATAAAAAACATTTAAAAACTTGTATTCCTTGACCTTAAACAATGTGGACATGGAAAGCGACGCTGGCCATTATCAACACACGGAGTGAATTTCAAATGTTTATCTCTAAAATGATCTATAGTTGAGATAATATGACAGGTATTTTAAAAAGTTTACCTATAATAAGCATAGCTGAATAATTTCCCACAGCGATGACAAGCATATCCGCGATTTGGTTCAACAGCGCCACTGCTGCAAGCTTCGCTAGCTTTGATTTGTGCATTCTCGTCGCTTGTTGGTTCAAAACTTGCTGAAAACGAATTTAAATTATTATCACTTATTTTTAAAACCTTTAGGTCTTTCTTTCTTTTGTTGTGATAACATTAAAATTTTATTAAGCTCATTTATAATTTCTCCATTTTTAGAATTCTCACTGGAATTGACAGAATTTGTTGATCCATTACTTGATGCAATGACTAATAACATTTAAATTTCTCATAATTCTTTTTAAATTACCTCTATTTTCTCCGGTATTCTTTCTAGTTTCAACTTTTGAAGAGCTCATTATTGAATCAATGCTCAGTTTACTTATCAGCTTTTTCTCTTTTTCTGGGATAGTGATCGGGCGAAATCGGATGAAAGGAAATGGAGATAAAAATAAATTCATTTGTGGCACCAAAGACCTTTGAAGAACAAACGGACGAAAGAAAATAGACTGATAAGGATAAGGAAAGTGCGGATGAGGAAGAAATAATTGGGGTGATTGCAATCTCGGAAAAATGCTTGAAACAGTAGAATTCTGCATTGGATTGCCCTTGTTTTGATTTTGCATTTCTAATTGTGATTGATGGATTTAGTTAAAAATTAAAATCCTAAAGAATCATGAAAGGTATATGAATTAATACATAGTAAATAAACGGATATAAATAGAGGTGTCTCAATAACAACAAATCCTTAAGGGTCTTGAGCTAAAGAGGTGTTGTAGCGCTAAGTCTCTTGCCGAAATAAGAGCTCTCTAAGCAAAGTTATTAAACAGTAAATATTTGAAGTAGGTGAATGACAGATCACGGCATGTTAATATCCATCTAGTATTGAGTTATTTTACCCTTGAAAGTGTCAAGTACTCGGCGACCGGTTGTATCGGTAAAAAAGAGAAAATTAAAGTCATAAATTTTGTAGTTTTCTCAAAATAAACTCAAGTCGAGAAAGGGATAAATATTGAGGACAATATAGAGCAGACCAATTCAAAAGTTTATTTTGCATATATTACATACCAATAATGAGCCTAATTCTTTCAAATTACCATTAAAAATTGGTTGGAACAAATAGCGGATGCCGTAATTTTTAGCATAACAATTCCCTTGATATAGCAGTCAAAAAATAATAACGGTAGAAGAATGCACACACAATGCCTATCTGGCATCCCACCCTCCCTAGCCCCTATATAATTCACTTATCCAACCACAATATTGGGGAAGAGCGCATTACATTTAAAGTAAATTAATTTACATAGATAGACTCTTAACATTATGTGAAAACATTTTGGATATTTGTTTGAGAATATTTAAATAAATTCCTAAGATGTTGAATTATTCAAGGAATAGTAGAAAGCTGCAAATATTTTTATCCATGCTTATAATAATTTTTCTTCTAAAAATCACATAGTATAATTATATAAAAATTAAACGTTTTAATGAATATAAATTCCGATTTCAGAAGTTATACACAGAAATTTTTGAGTTTAAAAAATATACAAAAAACATGTTTACCTATTTATTAAATAAAGTACTAGAAAGCTAATAAGTATATAAAAACATTTTGTATAAAAATATAAGACTGGAATCGGAAATTATAACAATAAAAAATATAGAACCAAAAAGATATATCCCTATATTATTATGAAAAATACAACATTTATGTATTTTAAAAAGAGAAATGGCAGAAGAAAAATGCGAGAAAAAAATAAAGATAAAAATATACAAAATCTGAAGGTTAAAAAAAGTCTAAAAAAATGTTAAAATAATAAATATCAGGAGTTTGTTAAAATAACAAAAAGATATCCTGCCCCAAGAAAATCAACTTTCCTTAAAATGTCGGGAGCATTTTTTGATAATAATGACCTGCTTAGGTCACTAGGAGGAAATATATGAGCAACACAACCTTGAGGGTGATGCTACAAAAATAACTTGGAAAATTAAAAATAGATTTTATTAAAAAGTTTACCGAGCTAACAATTCCTGCCGCACTTTTGGAACTATAATATTCAATAAAGGAAGTTGCCATTTTCTCCGTTTGTATAGAAACATCGTTTCGATCACGTCCACAAGGTAAACAAATTAAGGCAACATGGTTCTCTTAAAAAATAATTTTAAACGTAAAAAATTGAATTAAATAAAAACCTTCTTTCTCCATTTTACGCATTAAATTATCCAATTGAGATTGTTCTAATCGCATCCTTTGTGTTACTCTAAGCAGAGGAATGCCTTGTTCATTTAGGGTGACTAACTCGCGATTCATCCTTTCTATAAGTTGTTCATTTCCACAAACCTAAAAAAACATTTAAACATTCAGATATTTATTAATGAAACCTTATGCATTTGAACAAGAGTGTCAGCATTTTTCATAGCTAACTGTCCTTGCCAAATAATTGGATAACCACCTTGCGTCTATATAGCAATAATCGTTTTTAATTTAAAAAGATAATAAAGGAACATACACTCTGTTGTCTCTGAACAATTTTTTGCTGATTTGTTTGTGAGATCTGAGGTGGTTGAAAGGCGGCTTGTGGCTGTTGGACACTTTGAGTTGGATGTATGGCTGGAAGCTTTTGGACATTCTGAGGTGGATGAACGGCTGGAAGCTGTTGGACACTTTGTATTCGCTGTTCATTAATGTTGACTAATTCGCGATTCATTCTTTCAATAAGCTGTTCATTTCCG
The DNA here is from genome assembly GCA_036172955.1 of Meloidogyne arenaria. Taxonomy (NCBI): domain Eukaryota; kingdom Metazoa; phylum Nematoda; class Chromadorea; order Rhabditida; family Meloidogynidae; genus Meloidogyne; species Meloidogyne arenaria. The sequence goes on from JARQAB010000040.1 coordinate 3,653,229, forward strand.
CAAACCTGAAAATATTTAAATACTCATCATATATTTATTAACAAAACCTTATGTATTTGAGCAAGTGTGTCAGTATTTTTTATAGGCAACTGTCCTTGCCAACTAATCGGATAATCACTTTGGGTCTAGAAAAAAATAAGCATTCTTAATTAAACAAGGAACATACAGTCTGTTGTCTCTGATTTTGCTGATTTGTTTGAGAAATTTGAGGTGGATGAATTGCTTGTGGCTGTTGAACACTTTGAAGTGGATGAACGGCTGAAAATTGTTGGAAATTTTGTATTTGTTGTTCATTAAGGTTGAATAGTTCGCGATTCATTCTTTCCCTAAGTTGATCATTTCCGCAAACCTAAAAATATTTACAAATTTAAATGTTGACTAGCAAAACCTTTTGCATTTGAACAAGCGTGTCAGCATTTTTAATGTCTAACTGTCCCGGCCAAATAATCGGATAATTGCCCTGAATCTAGAAAATATTAAGTAGGTATTTTTAATTAAAAATAATGAAGGATCATACACTCTGCTGTTGTTTCTGATTTTGCTGATTTGTTTGTGATGTTTGTGGATGAACGACCGGAAGCTGTTGAACACTTTGAGGTTGATGAATCGCAGGGAGTTGTTGAAAACTACGCATTTGTTGTTCATTAAGGGTGGCTAGTTCACGATTCATTCTTTCCATAAGCTGTTCGTTTCCAAAATCCTAAAAATATTTAGCCATTTAAATGTTTATTAACAAAACCTTAGGAATTTGAACAAATGAGTTAGCATTCTTCATAGATGACTGCCCTTGAGATAACTGTCCTTGCCAAGTAATTGGATTCTGTTGTATCTGAACTATTTTTTTCGGATGTGTTTGTGATATTTGAGGTGGAAGAACGATCGGTGGTTGTTGAGCACTTTGAGATGTATGAACGACGGGAAGCTGTTGGGTATTTTGCATTTTCTGTTCATTAAAGGTGAGCAGTTCGCGATTAATTCTTTCCATAAGCTGTTGATCACCAAAACCCTAAAAACATCCACATACATAAGTATTCAAATATTAACAACAAAACCTTCTGCATTTGAACAAGCATTTTATCATCAGGTTTGTTAGATGATTGTCCTTGCCAATAATCAACTTGGGTCTTAAAATATCAAATATTTTTAAATAAAAAATAATGAAAAGACATACACTCTGTTGTTCCAGAACCATCTTTTGTTGATGTGGTTGTGATATTTGAGGTGGATGAACAGCGGGGAGTTGTTGGACAATTGGTATTCGTTGAGGAGGAATATTGCTTTGTTGTTGTTCATGATAATTTACCATAGCCGGTTCTTGAAATTCAGCACTCAGTTTAGCAGAATTATTAATGTCTGCAAATGCGCCAAATTTTACATGTTCAACAGAATTTTCGTATTGCTGCCCATGAGCTGCGACTATATCAGAAGATTTTTGTTCTTGTTGAATAGAAGAAAATTGTTTGTCGTAAATAACATGCTGCGAAGTTTGATTTGAATCCAATGATTTTTTCTCGTTTTCTTGTTGTCTTTTCAATTCTTTAGCATCAATTTCAACAAAACCGGTGGCAATAACGACCACATGTGATTCACTCGTCTACAAATAAAAAATTCCGGATAATTTAAATACTATTAGAATTTAAAGAAACCTTTTCTTTGCTTTCAATGATTAATCCAGAAGTATTGTGAGGAGTAAATGAAAGTTTTGAATCTGAAGCGCAAACCTTATCTGAATTTTTCAATTGTGATTCTTCTTTACTTTCATTTTGAGCCTTTGGAATGTCTTCTTTTTCATCCAATTTTTGTTGAGAAGATAGATTGGGTTTTTGAAAGTTTTCGAAAGATTCGCTCTCTGAAGGTTCACTTTTTCTTTCATTAACTTTCTTTTCAGAAAAAACGTCATTTTTAGGTAATTTATCACATTCATCATTCAATTTAGTAAAATTGTTAATGTTTGCAATAGCATCTAGTTCTTCCTGATCAGCAGAATTATCGTGTTGCTTCTCCGAAGATTCAAATGTTTCAAATATATCAGAAGACTTTTGTTCCGGTTGTGTAAAAGAAGACTGTTTGTCGCAAACAAGATGCTTTGAAGTCTGATCTGTTTCTTGCTTTTCAGTTTCTTGTTGCCTCTTCAACTCTTTAGCATCGATTTCAACAAACCCAGTGGCTATAACGACCGATTGTGATTCACTCTTCTAAAAATGAAAAATCAAATAAAATTAAAATTTAATTCAACCTTTTCTTTGTTCTCAATTATCAACCCAGAAGCACCATGTGGAGTGAATGGAGTAAGTTTTGAATCTGAAGCACAAATCTCTTTTGAATCTTTCAATTGTAGTTCCTTATTTTCATTTGGTGTCTTTTGAATGTCCAATTTATTAATTTTCTTCTGAGTAGATATGCAGAAAGATTTGTCTTCCGAAGGTTTTCTTTTTCTTTCATTAACTTTCTTTTCTCCAAAAACAAAGTCATTTTTAGATAATTTGTCATATTCATCGTTCGGTTTAGCAGAAATGTTAATACTTGCAATAGCATCGAGTTCTTCCTGATCAGCACTTTCTCTAGGGAAATCATGAATTTCAGGCGTTATTTTCTGAGGTTGTTGTTCAATTGGTTGGACTTTATCTGAATCTTCTTCTTTGTCTTTGTCGCAAATTTTAGTAGTATTGATCCGTTCTGGATTCTGATCTGGGAGCAAAGTTTTTCCACTCTGTTGTCCTTTTAATACTTTCGATTCAATTTCAACAAACCCACCAGCTATAACGACCATGTTCGATTCACTTGGCTAAAAAATACAAAATTACACTTCCAAATTAAAATTTAAAACCTTTTCTTTGCTCTCAATTAGTTGTTCATCCAAATTTGATGTCTGATTTTGCAATTTTGATGGATGACTTTCATTTGATGTCTTTTTAATTTCTTCTTTTTTATCAAATTTCTTCTTTGCAGATATTGAGGATTCTACTTCTAATGGTTTTCTTTTTCTGTCAATAACCTTCTTTTCTACAGCAATAGATTCATTTTTATTTAATTTAGCCGATTCTTTTTTGAATAAAATAGGCTGAAGTTTAGTACTCGCAACAACACTTGTCTTTCCAACGTCTGGTTTTTTCTTGTTTTCGGCTTCTTCATTGCAATTCTTTTGAACTTTTTCAGTCTTTGAGTGGTGGACAACAGGTTGTTGTTGTAGTACAATTGGTTTTTCTTTTTCGAGTTCTTCTTGACTGTCAGAATCTTCGCCAAATACATCGATCATCGAAATTTTGGCAATTTTTTTCTAATTATAATTAAATAAAATTTATTTGAAATAAAAATATACCGGCACATGCTTTTTAAATATTGGAGAGCCTTTAGGAGGTAGACGCACATCATCATCAGAAGTGTCAGAACCACTGGTACTTGAAACAGAAGAGGTAGAAGAAGATGAACAAGAGTCTGCACCCAACTTTTTTGCATCCAATTGTTGATGTCCTTCTTTGGCTATTTCAATTAAGGAAGTCAATTTCTAAGAGATTTTAATATTAGAAGCTGTTTTTTAGTAAATGATTACCTGATCCAAATCATCTTTGTGTCCATCCACAGAACGAGGTGAACTAGAACGATGTTTAATAAATTCTGCTTGCAACTAAATGACAAACATTTTTAAAATTAATTTCAGAACTAAAAAACCTTTTGAACAATTTTATCTCCAATTCTCCCAGGTTCTTCATTATCAGTTTTTTCATCCGCGCTAACACTTACACTCCATTCATCACTTGACGAGGATTCTTTAGATTCAAAAGCACCCTCCTTTCCAATCCTTTCCATTATTGATGGCTTTTTTGGAGCAATTTGTGGCCTTCTTATTAGAGAGGGAACTTCAGTCCTCTGACAATTAATTTTATTAGAATCTTGTTGTTTGTTTATAACAGGTTCGATTGAATCTTGTCGTTCAACATCTACTAATTCCTCATTTTCCTCAACTTCTGAATGATCGTGATTCTCTTCCATTTCCTTTTTGATTTCTTGAATATTTTGAAGAGCCGGAAAATTTCGCTTATTATCTTCTTTTTTACTTTCATCAGAATCGGATGAGGAACTACTAAGGCAGACACGATTTAATTCTTTTTTCTTTAATTAAAAAATCAATTTAAATAAAACTTTAATTAAACCTTTTTCGTCTTTTTTTCACGCAATTGTTCCAAAGCTTGTGATTTCTTTCTTTCTTCATCAGGTCGTTGAGATGATCTTCGTTTAACACGATCATACATTGACATTCCAAAATTTGCACCTGATTTTATTGCCGCAAGCATTCTTTTCTGTTCCTCCAAGTCAATATCCCAAAGAACTCCAGAAGTAGCAGTATCGCTTTCTCCCTCACTATCAGAACTACCAGAAGAGGATCCATGTTTTTGCACTTGATGGAGCCTTTTCTTTCTTCGCAAGTGCTTACCGTCCGTAACAGAATCAATTTCAGACGTCCCCTTCTTTTTAGAAATTGATTTTAACTGATCCTGAATTTATTCAAATAAACAAATATTAAAAAGCTTAAAAATTTTTTCTTACTTTACTACCAACAGAAAATGCCTTTGTCTTCCTTATTTCGTCAGAATCTTTATATTTTTCATCTTTTGACAAGCTGATTTTCTTCGGGATTAAAGTCGCAGACGAAGTTGACGGCATTTTGGCAAGAGAATGTTGTTTGATTTTTAAATCTTTTTGCTGATCTTTCTTGTCACAAAATTTATATTTTAATTTCTTTTCACAGCTATCTGATGTTGGAGTCGTTAGAGTTGGCGTTGTTATTAATTTTTTTGGTTCGATTTTCTAAATTAAAAATTTATAAATATGAAAAATTAAAAAATAAATAGATATTTTAAACCAATTTTGGAGTTATAGTTAACGGCTTATTCAATTGTTGTTGCTGCAAATTCTGAATTGGTAAAGGCGCTACTGAAGGCTTTTTAAGAATTATTGATGACTTTTTTAAAGGTTGAAGAGAGCTGTTGTTATCATTTTCATCTTTTTCAATTTTTGGAAGTGAGGTAGCTTCATTAGATTTTTGTTGAGTGTTGTTAAGTCTTGCTGATTGAGCATCAAAATCAGGAACAGATTCAATTTGTTTTACAAAAGGAGACGAACATTCTTCTATTGAATGAGTAATGCTTGTAGAAGAGGATGCGCGTTGTCTAATAATAGGAGCTAAACAACTCTTCTGTTGTTTTTGTGTGCAAACGGCAACAGGTTCAGTCACTGATTTTGCTGGTAATGTGTTTCTGAAATTAGTAGCTATTAGAGTACTTTAAAAGAAAAAAACCTTCGTTCATGCAAGTCAATGCTTGTCGAAGCAGAATCTTCACGAGACAGATTGGCCAAGTGAGGTAACCGATTTTGTTGATCATTTGTTTTTTCTTTCATCCCTTCTAAATTATAACTAGTAGAAGCTTCATTATCTCCATGTTGGTGTAAAAAGTCTCCTGTCAAGTTAGAAACGGAAGATAGACTTGAAGTAATGGAAAACACATCTAAAAATTGTTTCATCTCTTGTTCCATTTTTTGAATATTCACCTCCTTTTGACCCTCCTGTGGATGCTAAAAATTAAATTTTCAAAAATTATAAGGTGAAAATGTACAAACCTTTTCCATATTTAAAATTGTTTTTCGAGCATCGATTTTATTGTTAATTTCTTTGAACAAAGCACTGGTCTTGCTTAACGAGCGTAAAGTCAATGAAAGTTTACCAATTTCACTTTTGATGTTTTTCTCTTCTAACGAGTTTCTTCGACTTCCTTCAGACTCTAATTTTTGTAGTGGTGTTCCAACGAAGGAATCCTCGCTCGTAAATTCTTTCGATTTTGAATCTGATGATTTTGGAAGTCGTTGCCTCATTTCAGAATTCTCTCGTTTAGGAAGTTTCAATTTAACCGCAAATTTTGGTAATTCCAAATCCATAATTTCTTTCTTTTCTTCTTTATCCCGCCTTCTAGGATCTTTTAGTGAAGCATCTGTTCTATTTAATGGAATATTTACAGGTCGGAGAAAAACAGTTCGAAGACGAGCAGTTAAAGAACATGACCCTGATGACGTTGACGGCAAGTTAGAGTCGCTCGCTTCTTTAAGGGTTTTTAATTATTTAGAAACGTCAAAAATCAAACCTTTCCTCTGTATCGAAACTTGAGGTTGTTCCGTTGTCTTTTCTACCTGGGGCTGTTTTTCAGTTTTTATTGAAGGGGGTTTTCCGTCTTCTTGAATTGGGTTAAGTTTTTTCACGCTTTTTTCCTCTTCATTTTGTTGATCATCGTTCGCTTCGTCATCGAATGAACATGTACAGCAGCTAAAATTTAAGGTTTGTTAAAATAAAATTTTATATACCTTTCTGAGCTAGAATTAGATGAAGAAGAATAAGTGCTAGATGAGGAATATGTGCCTGTAGAGGTACTTGTAGAATAAGTGCTAGTAGAGGATTTTGTTGGAGAAATTTTATTATCACGTTCTACTCGATCCATCCGTTTAGGCGGAACAGGCGGAGGTGGAAGAATAGATGATACGGAGCGCGAATCTGACAAAAATAAAAATTTTATACATAATTTATATTTACAAAACCTGGCTTAGAATGTTGATGAGAACGTCCATGACTCTTGGATTTTGACTTTTCCGTTGAATGATTTCTTCTGTTCGGTTTTTCCGTGCCATTTTCGCGAAAATATTGCTTCTTGCTTGAACGATAGCCAGGGATTTGTGCATTTGAATTTTTCATTGAACTGAAGAAAAATATACAATTAATATTCTAATAGCAGAACATAATAGCCTTTTATTAAAGAAAAAGTCAATTTATATATCTAAAAGATTGATTTATGATCAAAATTAAAAAGAAAAGCATGGTCAATTAAATTAATTAATTTAAGGTTAAAAATTCGATTAAAAACGATGAATATCAAATATTAACAAATACTCTACTATTCCCTAGACTTAAAATTTATCTACTTAAGTATGACTTAAAGTGTCACTAGAGTCCGAAAAACTTTAAAATTCTTCCAGATTTTAAACCTTTTTTTGAATAAATAAAAACGAACATTAGAATTGAAAATTAATGAAATATTAAAGCTTAAAAAGTGAAATATCAGTTTCCTTCGACTCGATTTATTAACCCTATCAGTTTAATTAGGATAATGGTGGAACACGCAGCTATCATTGATTTTCTCAGAGGTTGAAGAATAAGAATTGAGAATCTTCCCAAGAGATCAACAACTATAAAATCAACACAATGTAGTCTCTCCGTTATCACTTTCTTTTGAGAAAGAATACAAATTTCAAAAATTTTCAATTTTAATTAAATAACAAATAAATATATGCAAATTTATGAAAATTAAGAAAGAAATCCATTAATGTTTTAAATATTTCGTCTCAAATTCTTATAATATAAAACTGAAACAACAGCTAATCCAGCAGTTGAAAGAACAAAAGCAATAATGAATATAATTCCCACTGTTTGCCATGTATTCGAACTCGAGCAGTCACCGAAAATATTCAATTCGTAATCAAGATATTCACCGACTTGTGGATATTCTGTTGTATTTAACTAAAAAATTAAAAGAATTGAGAATCAACCCAGAATACATATCAACAACTAAAAGGATCAACACTTACATTTTGTTTGCATTGTCTAATCTCTTCCGTATAGTTTTTACGCATTTTTTCAAGTTCATCTCGCCAGTTGGAGCCAAGATCGGTTATTGTCTCATTAGCCCGATCATATAAGCTTTTACAGTCTACCGGCTCACCAAGATCAGTTAATTTTAATGAAGAAATAATGCAAATTGTTTCGAAAGAAATAAGAAGAGCAATCAAAATTTGACGATTAGTTTTTGAGAGAAAGGAGGCCATTTTTGTAATTTAGTGAAAATGAAGTTTTTTTCCTGACAGTTCCGTTCTCGTAAATAATTCTTTATATGGCAGTTTAAAGTCAACGCCCATCCTGAACTCTCCTTTTTCTTATCTATTTAAACCTCTACTCCTTTTTTGTTTGCTTAGTGTTTTTTATTTCATATATTTTATTAATGAGTCATTTTATTACAGTTAGGTGATACTAAAAGTTAAAAAGTAATAGCATTTTCATAACTTTCCACCTTTTTTGTAGTTGTTGTCAGATTAGTTTTTTGCTAATTTTTATAGTAAAATGTTGAATTATGATTAAAAAACATTCATCAGGCTAAAGATATGAGTAATAGAAAGTGAGAGAATGGAAAAAATTTGATTATAAAATAGATATGTAGAACGATAGAATAGATAGAACGATAACATTGATGTAAAAAAATGGAAAAAAATAAAAAATGGGGGGGGGGGGGGGGACTCTTTATCGCTAATCTGGCAAATGGATATTTATAAGCAAGTACATACATTCAAATTGAATCAGCTGATTATTTACTTTACACTAAAATAGAATTCCTATTAAAAAGTAAAAACAGTAATGTTATATTATTTATTCATAAAATCACTAATCTAATTTTATTTTTTAATTTTTTAAAAATTTTTTAAATCTTTTTGTAAACTCTAGAAAGTTTTAAAATGCCGAATTTTAATTTTTTAATAATTTCGTTTGCGGAAATTTTTTTGTTTTGTGCTGGTGAGGTGATTAAATGGAAGTCTGATTATTCAGAATTTCGTCCAAATGATGGTGTTTGTACTTTGGTAATAATAATTTTCTTTTAAATATCCCAGCTAATTACAAGGCCGGAGGCAAGACGCTTACTCCAAAAAACGTCCCAAATAAGGAAGAAGGTGTTTGTGGTGATAAACTTTATAGTTTATTGAAGCATTGTGCACAACAGAGCTTCTATATAGGCTTAAATCGACCCAGATCTGAATTCGCCGGTATTCTGTGTAACAATGTTCTCAATTTTTCTAAATTCTAGAATCTGCTCTTTATCTTATAAACGGTTGTCTTGAATGTCCTTATGGAAAGGCTGAAGCAACTGTAAGCTTACATAATCACCTCCCGTCTGGATCATTGTTTAGTGGTTGTGGACAGGAGGATAAGATTGTAAGGTAAAAATGTCATTTGTGGATGTTTGTTGAAGATATGTAAATTGCTTAAAATTTTAGCAGCGTATCAGTGAAATTAACTTCTGAAAAGAATGTACATGGACATGGAAGTTTCTCTCTTGGAGGTATATTGGAAGGGCGAAAGTGTAATGGTCTTTTTGACAGCAGTCGCGAAACCATGTTTGAAAAGATTGTTCTAGAAGTGAAACATAAGTAGGGGACTTCTTTTGTATTTCTGAATTTTAAAAATTCTTTTAGCTGTGGCCAAAAGAAGCCAATGACACTCTTTGTTTTGTTGCCACCTGTTGATCTTCCAAAACTTTTTAGTGAGAGAAACAATTTTCGTGAATGGGACGGAATCCGTGTAGATTTGGGGATATTTGGAGTTGGTTGGAATGAACGCTGGCTTGATTTTGGTGATGTTTTTCATTCAACAACAAAAGGTAGAAAAATAATTTTCCAAAATTATTTTCACAATTTTCTAGCAAAACAATTACCGGAAGTTCAAATTCATAGCAACAATTCAAGTATAATCCAACATGACGAAAAACCTCCGATTTCTGTATTACCAACACCTGTCGAATTCATTGAAGAGTCCGAGAAGAGCAATGAACAAAAGGATAAAAATAATCATTTTGAGTTCAATCTGCCATTTATTTTTGCTTGCGTTTTGGTCCCATTGTTGCTTGGATTTTCCCTAAGTTTATTCAATTACTTGTTCAAATCCGTATTTTTCAAAAACTCTAACAAAACTGAAAATGACTATGAATTGGGTGGAGGAGCTTCCATTACATCATCGTCACTTTCAAAAGGAACAACACATTCGAGCATCAGTTCATTGCCTTAAAAAATTATTAAAAGCTTTAATTTTATCTCCTTTATAAATTTAACATGCTATTGTTTAAAATTTATTTTTAAATGAAAAGTGTAAGAACGTTCGTTCACCTTTTCCTTTATCTTATTGCCGGTTGGCCAGGTAACCATTCCCCGCACACTCCAAATAATGAATGAATTTCATCTGCCCTCCCCTTACACCTTTTATTATTCAAAATTCATTGTTGAAGTCACCCAACGAGATAGGCCAAAATGTTAATTAAAAAGATATTCGTAATTATTTTGTTCCTTGAATGCATAAAGACAGTTAATTTAAAACTTAGTTCCATCCTACCAGTTGACCATGAAGATGAACATAATGAGAATAATGAACCAGATGAAGTTGGAGTTAATGATGTTAAATGCCAAAATTGGAAGGGGAAGAACACAACTGGTCAGTATTAATTTTCCAATTCGATTTTGAATCCTTTAATAAAAGATGATGATGATCTTATGGATGAGCAATTTACTGAGCTAGAAAATTGCATATGGAACTCATTGCTAGCAAAAGAGCACGCACATTCACCAAGACAAATTCATCCCTTGTTGAGTCCTCCTCCAGAATATCCACTCAAATTTAGTGTAGAAAATTTGGTGGTCGAACAAGTTGATACGGTTTGCTTAAAATAAAAATTAGGTTTGTATTTCACACATTTACAGTTATCCCGCGCAAGTATGGAGTTTAACGTTTTTGGCCACATACTATTAGTTAACTAATATTTAATTACTAATCTAATTATTTTTCCTAGTCTTGGAATGATTCCCGATTGCAGTGGGAAAAATCAGGTAAAGAAGATAAAATTCGGAGAAATTTTCTTTGTTAAGAATGGGCTCTTGAAGGGATATCATTAGAAGAGGATCGGAGACGTGAACTTTGGACTCCCGATTTTATGGATGATTCGTTAGTTAATTATTGGATCAAAAACTTAATTAATTTTTAAGGAACTGTGGTTCTAACGAAGGGTGCATGGCCAAAATTGGTGATTTAAGTGTTACATCTTCGGGACAAGTAGTCGGCCGGCTATTATTTCGTTTCCCATCTTTTTGCCGCATAGACTATCGCAGGCAATTTTTATTTAAAATTTGTCCTGAATTAAATAAAAATTTCTTTTTGAAGTTACCCCGAGGAAAGAAATGATTGCTGCCTTTTTCTTGGTCTAGCGGATATTGGTCGCACAGTAGAGGTAAAACAGATAGAATTATAAAGAATTTCTTAAAACAGTTTACCGTCGGAGCCAAAAGTAAATTTGCTACTTTGGCAAAACAAGTGCATGTAAGACGTGATCGCCCCATGAGTGCTGTTGTTATCTCTAATCTTATGGAGACATCGCCTTGGGCTGTACAGGTGATTTTTAAAATTATAATCACAAATTCCTTCTGGATTTAGAGCCAAGCAATTGAACCAGCCCGTGTAGACGGCTCTCGGAGTGACAGTCTGCGTCTTTGTGTTCAATCAAAAAAGGAGATGAGTACACTTCGAATTGCTCTTAGGATTCCAGTTACAATAGCTACACTGTGAATAGTTATAATAAAATAAAATCATTATTCATATTTTAAGATTGACACTTGTTTCACCTTTGTTTGGTGATTTGCGTTCCCAAGCACTTGTCAAATGCTTGACTTTATTGCTTCAAACAATATGCTTTCTTTTCCTTTGTTCCATCGCACCAGCCAGTGGATTTGGCGGGTCTAAACCAAAACTCTGTAGGATAAATTTTCTTGATCAAAGGTTAAAACATTCTCTATTAAGACACCTTCTATGAATTCATGTTTACTTTGACTTTTCTCTCAATTCTGGTATTTAATTAAGTTCCTTTCAACAGACACTTTAAGGTAACAACTGCTTGTTTGGCACTTAGTCGTATGAAAAGGACTGTCCCAGCTACTCATAGTGTCTATCTAGGCGCAAAGGTGAGCACAAATAAAGGTCCCTTTAACATTTATAAACTGAATAAAAATTGAAGATGCTGAACCACTTCCTGTGTTGCATCGAGCCAGATCCCGCTACATCATATCAGCGACACCTAGGTCTGTCCATGAAATGAAATAAACTTGAGATTTATTTTAAGAGGACGATACAACAAGTACTCGAGACATGCCAAATCATGGACAAGCATTACAAAACGAGTAAAAATAAATTAAATAATAATTCTGTAATTATTCCTATAGTTATTCAATGGAATGGCGTCACATTTACATTGCCATCAACAATCTCTTTTCGGGTTTGTGCTTCTCACTTTTCTGTTTTATAGTCATTTTTGATATAATGTGAGAGGGAAATTGGAACACCATTGATCTCAAGAAATGCCAAAAATATCATATCACCATTAAAAAGGCTTTGTAGATACCTTCTATATTATTTTGAAGATTTTTAAGACCAACTTTAAGTCAATGTTTAATTTTACCAAATATAATGATATAATAATAGATAATTGTTTAGGCACTACTGAAGATTAGAGCGCCATTTTGCTAAAAAATCGACAAATAAATACACCAATCTTAAGTAGTGCCATTGTTTAGAAACAGCTTAAGTGAGAAATAAAAAATATTATGAAAATAATAAATTATAAAACAACCCTCAAAATCTCCATGTATATAGAAAGATTGTAAAAAATTTTTTAGTTTTAAAAAATATAAACGTAAAGGTACACAAGTTATTTTTTCCAATCTTTGATAGGTCAATAAGAAAAATAAACAAAAGATATTAGGATAATATGGCTTTTAATTAAATGCCCTGAGAATAAATTTAAGGCAGTTAAATTATTAAATAACTATAAATATAAAAAACTGTCAAGGCAAGTATAAACTTAATCAATTTCAAAAATAAATTAGTAAATCTACCAGATTTAATGAGTCTACCATTGTTACCAATTTTTAAGCATTAATACGCAAATCCTTCAATTTTGTATTCGTATAACAAAGTGAATCAGAAATTTGTTGATAGTCAAATTGCCCATCGTCCTTGCGCATTTGTGCAATCTTGTCATATTCACGACTTGAATAATTCAAAATTTTGTAATAATAACATATTTACTCACTTGACTTGAAAAATTGCACGTCCTCGTTTAGCATACATCAAAGCAATATATACAGGAGCTGGTAGAGATATAGGTGAATTTATAATTTTGTGTCTAAAATTTTTAGGTATTCTTGGTAAATGATATTACACAAACCCAAACGAAAGCGCATAGCAAATTTGTTCAATTTGGTCCATTTTAAATTTGCTATCATCTTCTAGAATAGTAAAACGCGGTGTTCGAGTGGTTCCCTAAAAAATACATTGTTATAACTAGTAAGAAAAAGTCTGCCTGGATTGCTGAATGACAATTTAAATAAAATTCGGAATGTTCAGGATGTGTCACTTGCTCGTCCACAACCTTAAAAATTGGAAAGATTCATTAAAATTTAATAAATAATTTACCGTTCCTGGTTTAATATTCAAATTCTTGGAAGAACCAGTAGACTTTGAAAGCTTAAAATTTAAATTTAATGATAAAAGTGAAAATTTAACAACCTCTTCATGCGCAAAAAGACGAATATTATGCGTCTAAAAATAAATTTATTTAGAAAAAATTCCAAAAATATCAACCTTTTGTGAAACCAAAACAGTTAACTTGCAACTACTGGCTGAACATTCTTGCAATGCTAGCCGAACCATTGGAATTTCATATTGTTTAGCCGTAGCAAATTGCCCCTCAGACATTCCATTCCTAAACAGTATTAATCTCTTGGGTGCATCTCCTCTTGAATTTTGATATCGGGTCACACAAGTTTTGGTAATATGTGCCAATGTGGTATATTTTTCATCACGACGAGCCTCATCAAATAAGTAATCGCCAACAAAGTCAAAGGAATGTTTTTTCATATTTGCTGCATACTAAAATAAAAAAAATAGAATAAAAAAACAATTCATAAACAAACTCCAATAACAGAAGGAACATTAGGTGCAGCTCCTCTAGCACGTTCATAATTTCCCAAAGCTCCCGGATGTGAAATGCCTAAACCAATAAATAATGTCCCATCTTCAATTAAATTGTGAATTCTAAAAAAATTACGAAAAATATAAAATATAATGAAAAAATAAACCCTTGATCAGCCAATTTGATTGTATAATTAATTCCTCCCATTTTCTCATTAGTCTTACAAACAATATTTAAAACAGTTTCTTGTTTGCCTCGCATTGCAATTTCGGCTGCATTAGAGAGCTTTAAATCTTGCGTGACAATTTCATATTTCCTTTCACATCCTTTGATCAAATCTAAAAAATAAAACATAAGCACAAATAAAGAACTTTAAAAAACTATGCAAATTTGTAACAGCATCACTAGTGACAAAGAAAACAAAGTCGCAATTATTGTCTTTGCATATTCCTATACACTTGTCAACGTCATCTGGGTTGGGCTGCAACATTTGTTTATCTGCTGGACCGTTAATTATCATACCATGTTGTTTACAGCAGTTAATGTAAGCGCGAATAAAGTCACTGAAGATTAAAAAAGAATATAAAAAGTAAGCAAGCATTTACTTCATTTCATTTTCACCAAAGCGATATTTCTCTCTTGTTCTTGCAGCAGGGATTAAATAAATAGCCCATTTTTCGATAGTTGCCGGCAAATAAAATGCATCTCTAACATGCCATTTACCAGAATCCTTATCAACCATTGACTCACTTTCTCGGCCAAAAAGAATTGTTGGAGGAGGAAGTCGACGACCTTTAGCAACTAACGGCTTCATAATGTAAAAAATTGAATTATTAGTAAAAATAAAAATTATTTTAACATATCTGAATTCCTGCTTCCTTGAGATATTCACTTTCCTTGAGATTTAATGCATGAACGCTGCTCTCTATTTGACGTTTCAAATTAGTTGGAGGAACAGCAGAAGCCTTTATAGTAATGATTCAGTAAGTACAATGAACAAATAACAAACTTTAATCATTGCAGCAACTTCCCTAGCATTTAATTGACTCAATTGAGCTCGTTGATTGTCACGAATTGAGCAGAGTTCCATTGGGTAATAATTAGTCTGTCCCTTTTCAAAAGCAGTTGCTAAACATAAAAATAAATAAAATCCTTATGTAGGAAAGAAATTATACCTAATGGAGCATCGGGATACCTTTTAAATAAAAAAAATATATTTAAGATATCAGAATTCAAAAATTACGAAAGTTTTTGGGTATATTTCCGTTTGAAATACTCCTGCACTGATACACGTTCACCTTGAACGTCAATAACGTGAGTGGCAGCCGTCGCTTGACTCACACCACTTAACAACACTTCTCTAGACCGACCATTCGGATAGTGAACAATAACATGCAAACCTAAAATAAATAAAAATAAACACTTTTGCTGAGAAACCTTTCAATTGCTGGTTTAAATAAGCAATTGCACCGCGATCTACAGAACCGTCATCTCTAATTGCATTTGGACCAACAATTGATGCAGTCTTATCCAGAAGAGTACCATCAGTATTATGAAAAGGTGTCTAAAAGAGAAGGTAAAAGGCAAAAATTATTAAAAAAAAACCTTTTTGCTCTCTACAACCAATCCTACTTTTTTCGAATTTCGACCTGCAGGTCCTTCGACATATCGTACGCTCTTATGAATACCAATTGCCAAATACTTGTTATGCGCACTAAGCTCAGGTCCATCCTCTGGAACAAAGTCATACATATCAGGGGTAATCAAATAAGAAGTTCCTCCGCCGAGAATGACGTGCTCGTTTCTGAGAAATAGTTAACGATAGGTCTCATTTTCAAAAATATAAAACAAACGGAGTCTGAAGTGGATGTTGTGAAGTTGCAAGCTCAATAAATTGTGCCAAAGAATGCTAAAATCATAAAACCCTTTAATTATTTAATTTCCACATACATTTTGTTTGCTCATATCATTAGTTAAGAACGAAAGGTCCGCTAATTCGACTTGCTTATTGACTTTTCTAACAAGCATCTGAAAGAAAATTAGGTACTCTTGTGTTATATGCCTCCAATTTTGTTATATGCCAACAATTCTCTTTGCCTTCTTTTCTGATTTCTCTTTAAGATACAAAATGGTCCGGAAGTTTTTACAATTTGTAAAGTATTTTATTATATTCCGGAAAAGTTTTTACAATTTGTAAAATATATTATTAAATTCCGGAAAAGTTTTTACAATTTGTAAAATATATTATTAAATTCCGGAAGTTTTTACAATTTGTAAAATATTTTATTAAATTCCGGAAAAGTTTTTACAATTTGTAAAATATATTATTAAATTCCGGAAAAGTTTTTACAATTTGTAAAATATATTATTAAATTCCGGAAGTTTTTA
Organism: Meloidogyne arenaria; assembly: GCA_036172955.1. NCBI lineage: Eukaryota > Metazoa > Nematoda > Chromadorea > Rhabditida > Meloidogynidae > Meloidogyne > Meloidogyne arenaria. The sequence goes on from JARQAB010000040.1 coordinate 3,669,431, forward strand.
CAATTTGTAAAATATTTTATTAAATTCCGGAAAAGTTTTTACAATTTGTAAAATATATTATTAAATTCCGGAAAAGTTTTTACAATTTGTAAAATATATTATTAAATTCCGGAAACGTATTTAAAATTTTTAAAATATTTTATTAGATTCCGGAAAAGTACATATTTACAATTTGTAAAATAGGAAATGGAGCTATAAAAATGGGGGCTAACTCAAGAGTACCGAAAATTATCATAGTTATTTAAATAAGTAATCTAGTAAAAGCAAAAACAACCTCCACTCTATTAAAATCCTGTAACAATTTATGACGTTCACATTCCTCTTTATTAAGTTGAAATTTTTGCTCGTCTTTTCCTTCAAATGATAACTGGAAGAGTGTATAGAGAATTGACTGAAGATCATAATACAAAGTGTAACGATTGTCGCCAAAAACGGCCTTCTCCTTCTCAAAGAAAAAGTCAAAAGCGACGCGACAAAAATCGCGACGATCAACGACAACACAACTAAAAGAAATAAAATTATATCGAATATATTTTTAAAAACTTACTCGTCCTTTGTTCTTTTAGTAAATTCAATACGCGCTGGTCCTTTCTTCTTCGGTACAGCAGAAATTGTAATGTCGTAACGATAAACTGTTCTAAAAATGAAATTACTCAATAAAATATAAGTTAAAAATAAATATACTTTTCTTCCATCTTAACTCCATAAACATTTGTTAAAACGCGAATTTTCTCTCCGACTTCCCCTGGATCAGCTTTCGATTCCAAGTGTGGATCCCCAACCTCAAGTCCAAGCGATTCCATCTCCTTTTTTATCTCTTCGAGCTTCTGAGTCTTCCTTCGCTTCTCTGCCGAAGTAGTTGTACCAGGTGAACTAAAAACAAATTTAATTTAAGCTAAGAAACAAACTAACGTCCTTCTAGGTCCCCTGTTTCCACCTCGACCTCTGCCTCGTCCACCACCACGACCTCTGCCTCGTCCACCACGACCACCCCTACCACCAGCAGAGCGCTGTTTATCGGCATCTAAAGCTGCCATTCGACCCTGCCCACGTTGGCCCAGCGGCTGATTGTTAGAACCACTCCGATCCATTTAATTGATATTTAAAATTTGTTACTTTTCTAGAAAATAAATAAGAAAAAAATTTCTAGTATGCTTAAGTCATGGAAGAAAATGATGAGTGGAATACTATCTAGGTTTAATGTTCATCAACCCAGGTTTGATGAAATGTCAATGGACTAACCTCAAGCTAATATTGATTCATTGAATTAAAGCTTCAATAAATGGGGAAATAGTTTAAGTATTTGACAGTGAACAAATAAAGAAGAAAAGCAAAAAGGGTAAGAATTTAAAAATTTACGAATATATAAATTTTAAAACAACAAAAATAAAATAACTCTACTAATTTTGCTCTATCCTCACACCAAGTGCTCTTTCCAAGGATTGGATGTCTATTTGTTTTCCAACTTCTTTATAATTCTTTATCAGTTCCTGCATTGTCTTTGATCTTTCAACATCTCCATATTGAGCCTCTAATCGAGCAAATCCTTTGATTAATTGTAGATCTTAAATAAAAGTTATTTCAAAAATTCAACAATTTTTACATACGTTTTCGTTTATCTGTACATTGAATTGCTCTTCTAAGTAGTTGCAGAATTTGATTTGAATCATTTTGCTGCAACAAATGTTTGGCAAATGCAAACCAAGGTTCTATTTCATTACTCTTTTTAATTAAAGATTCAAAGTAGCCACAAATCTCCTAAATAAAAAAATATATAAAAAGATTACGAGTCAAAAATTAGAAACCATTTCACGACCCTCTGCATTTGGCTGTTTTTTTAAAAGATCAATCAAATATTTATGTGTCTTTAATGGTTCAGTTGCTGCGCAAGCTCGTTTAAAGCATTCTTTCAATGATTTTTCATTGCCTAGAAGCACTTCCAAATAAAGATATGAACGCCAAATTTTACTCAAATCGTTATCACTCCTGTTTAAATTTTAAAGAGTGAAAAATAATATTGCTTTAATGTGAAAACTCGAATGCGATAGTTTGTAAAGCGCGCTCAACAACTTCCTTTCCCAAAATATAATTCTTCTTTGAAGTACTTTTGCGTGCCATAAACTGAATGTAGCTAGTCCAATGTGAAGTAGAATTGGGATTTGTAAGAAGAATTTGTTCAAACTCTTGCGCTGATCCCGATCCTTCCCCACTATCATTTTCCTTAAAATGTTTTAATTAGCTGTTAAACATAAATAAAAAAAACCTCTTCTTCCACAGGTTCATCCTCATCACATTCCTCATTGAGAGTATTATCATCACTTTCATCAGTTGAATCATTATCATATTCAGACATAATCACATCATTTGACAGATTTTTAGTCTTAAATGTGATGTTTAACAAAAATTTAGAATGAGATTTAATGAAAATCAACTTACCGATTCTTCAGCAAGAACACAATTAGAAGCATCAACCAGCTCTGATACCACAATTCTACCCCTGTTCGTTTTGTTTACACCAATCACTTTGCCAAAACGAAGTTCTCCATTGTCGAACAGATCATCGACACTAATTTCAGAATTTTGATGATCCAATTTTGAATTGATTTTAATATTCTCTCTTGAAATAATAGCAGAAAAATCAGGATTTATCTAGAAATAAAATCTAAAATAATCCAATCAAATGAACAACCTCAGCAAAAACATTATTTGTAGTATTTGAGGATTTTGAAACAATAAAAACTGCAACCACATTACCAGGTTTGAACACGCTACGATAATTCAAAATTGAAAGTTTTCTTCGCGACTCTTGCAACTTATCACATCTTGCTGTGCATTCAACAATCCTTAATTATACAAATTATTAAGATATTTCTAAAAAATAATTTTACCTATCTGACTTTCTCCGTTCCTCAAGTAATCTTTTTCCTTTAACAGGAAACGCTTTTCTTTTACTAACAGAGAGAACCTTAATATTTATCATTTTTCCAGTGTTTCGTTCCAAAAATTGTTGCATAGGACATGAACCCTCTCCATATTCAGCTAAATCGTTTAATTCGCTTACATGGAGTCGACCTATAAAAATAGATACGTTACTCACGTCTACAAAAAATTTTAGTAAATGGCTCACTCTAAATATTAAGTTTTAGGTTTAAATATATAATTTACCAACACTTCCCCCAGGAAGAAGTAATTCAGCCGTTGTAGCAGAAGATGTACCTCCATATGGCCACGGTCCAACCACTTCAGCATTATATATTCTAAATGGTTTTGCAAGTTTAGTGTTCGTTGTAATCTTTTGAGTGTTTGTAGTTGTCTTCTTTTGCTTCTTTACTCCAATTCCAATTGCATGAATAGGATGTTCGAGAAGTATTTGTGAACGTTTTGGATCTACAGTTTGTACCCGAACTTTGATGCAACAGCCAACCTTAGTTGCAACCACTGAAAGCCCTACCAACTCAGTTGGGCGCATTATGCCTGTAACGAGAATAGATCAAAATTTAAAAGTATACTTATTATACATACCAGTTATTCGGTTGAAAAAAGCAATTAATAATGAACCGCCTTCCAGATGCTTAATAATAACTCCCGTTGAAAAAACTCCTTCCAGATTCTTGTCAAACGTGGTAATAAACTTTTCATTTCCAGGCTTTTTTACCAATGATGGTTTTGAGGTAAGCATAATTCTGTTAGAGGCTGAATCAATAAATAAAACACGACAACGCAACTTTTGGCCTCAAATTTTGTTATTAAAAATATTATAAAATTCTAGTAACCTTTTTTAAACCTGCTTTGCCATTTATCCACAGGCTTGTCAAGAACGTGCATTGCACATACGAATCCAGTAAATCCATCCCCAAATTCGACAATAATTCCAGTATCTCTAATAGATTTTATAGTTCCGTTAAGAACTGCACATGGAACCACATTTTCTATAGAAAACACAGTTTGTTTCATATCTGACTTTTTCATTGAAACATTCAAAAGTCGCTCCATTGGAGAATATCCAATAATACGAAATTTATGTTCAGATCCAATTTTATATTTGTCATCTGAAATAAAAATGTTAATTAAAATAAATTATAACAATACCTTCAAAATTTTCAATATTAATTCTCAAACATTTGGCAGTAATCAAATTTTGAATCGCGTCGTCATCCTCCACTAGATTAAAATACAAGTTTTGCATCTTGTCTATATAATATATGATTCCAGTACTTGATGAACCAACTTTAATATTCTAAAAAAATTTATAAATACTTAAAAAATAAGAAACTTCAGGGAGAAGTCGTTTTTCCAATTTAGACAAGGCAATAATATCAGGATGAGCATTGAGAACAAGAACAGAGGAATTTGGCTGAACGCATACAACACAAGCACGAAATGGCTTCAATATTTGAGGAGCATCCAATCGAAGTCGAGGAGGTAAGTGAACCTTTCGGATATATACTTTTTGACCTTAAAATCACAAAAATAATTTTAAATTTTGTAGAAATACCATTTTTAATGCTAGCAAACAGTCCATTTAAAACATTTTTCTCTGGTATAACCTGTATAATTGTACCAGGCATAAGTTGTTTTTGATCAAAATCATCACTTCCACCCAAAACATCAAGTCCAACAAAACCAGTCAGTTTAATGACACGAGTTTCTTTATTTGGTCTTTCCCTAATAGAAAATAATGCAACTTGACCAATGAATAATTTATCTAATTGAAGGTATGGAGGTAAATGTTCAGCCTGAACAAATCCTTTGACAGAACTTGAAGAGAAGCCAAGATCAATTATAGCACCTTAAAAATAGTCAAAGACAAAATAAAAGTTTTTCTAACCTTTTTCTTCAATGCTGAAAACAATGCCATTCAAAACCGTATTTTGAAGAAGTGAGGAGGGAATTAAGTAGTTATTTATCTCATATGAACATATTGAAACAATACAATTTGAATTGGGCTTATTTCCTAAAATAATAAATTCCCGCTGAAAAATATTCGAAATAACCTGATTTTTCGTTGACAACAGTGAAAGCTAAAGCTTGACCTTTATGAAAAATATTATTCAAATTTGCTTTTGTAGTAGACATTTGATTATTGAATATTCTGCTAATTTTATCAGCTGGCAATACTAATCTAATTCCATCAACACACTCCAAAATAACTTCAATATCTCCTATCTAACAATAAGTTAAAAAATTAAAGAATAAATTAAAAATTAACAGACAAATTTGACAAAAGCCAATCCTCTCATGTTTTGAGCAAGCAATTCAACAGACATATTTTGACGAAATGCGGTAGCATAGTCCTCGCTGTCATTATCCACAGGATCCTTAGGATTCTTAAAATAGAAATTCGTCAATTTTAAATAAAAATTTATTAACCTTTGAAGGATTTTGAATATTTGAAGAATTTCGTTTCACACCTCGTTTTTCATTATTAGACTTTTTCCAATCAGTTTGTAACGGCGATTGTAGCTTTGTTGAGCCGCCACGAGGAAAATCAATTTCAGTAGACATGTAAGTATTTAACTACTGCAATAAAGTCACAGCTCTGTAAAAGGGAAGAAAAAAATCAAAAACCGATAAAAAAATTCACAAAAAATTGGCAAAAGAAAAATAGGTAACTCGAAAAGGCGCTCCGACTCGGGGGGGGGGGGGGAAAGGCGCTCCGATTTTAAAAGTTTTTTGAATTATAAGGAAATTGAAGAAGAGTTCGAGCAACCGTATTCGACTTCGATCTGAACTTAAGCAAGACTCAACTGTCCCATTTACGTTTAAGGAACTGAGAGAACTACACTAACCGTCCATTTTCTCTTGTTGTTGCAATCTCTCTCCTTAATTATTGATTTTTTTCTCTGACCATTGCTTAGACAAGCAAAATCGTGAAGTGGTTAGAGAAGTCAAATTTTATTTCCCTCACCTTACCGTTGGAAAAAATAAATATGACTTCTCTGACCAGTACTCGATTTTGTTGTCTAAGCAATGGTCAGAGAAGAAAATCAATAAAACAAGAGGGATAATGGAAAAACATGAGAGACGTTAGTTTACTTTTTTGTTTTGCATAAGGGAAAAGGGTTATTGATTTGTTTGCGTCTTTTGTCATTCAATAACCTTTTTTTGTTTGTTTACTACTTTTTTAAAAACATTTTTGTTGACCGAGTCCAAAGATGAGCAATTAATTTATTCTTTTTTTTAGTCAACAAGCAATTCAAAAATTGATGAAGAATTATTTCATCAAAGTTCTTCAACAACATCAAGTTCTTCATCAACAAACAAATTTTTATTTTAACGCCCTCCAATTGATGAATCATTCATTTCTCCATTGAAACAACAATGGAAAGGATTCTGGTCTTCACCTGCTTCAAATGTCTACAAAAATTCTTTCAACGCACCTTCACCAGCCCGAATGATGAAACAATCCTTGGGGATTTGTTGCTGATGACTCCAGGTTTTAATTTTCTTTTTATTATCCTTGTGGTCCTTTCTGGGAATGGGGGGTCTTTATGTAAGCTTGTAAAAAAGTGCTTGTTCACTGTCAAGCGTCGATCCTTTGTCTCGTTCCTGTCTGTTGATGGGGTATCAGGTTATTGAGAATCCATGTTCCCTCTGTCCACCGATCTTTTCCATTTGCTGACACAACAAATGAGTTGTCAGGCTTATAAGTGAACGGGGTGTTCTAGGAGCGTTTTTATGTCAATAAAAAATTTTCTTTTAAATGAATTTTTTCCTTTTATAGAAACTGCCACAAAGGACATCAAGAAGGAAACTAAGCAAAGGCCGGACAACATTATGTAGCACTCCTGCAACAACACACCTGCAAGAGAAAAAGAAAAGGGTTTAATCCTTAAATGGGGGGGGGGGTATTTGCGGACAAAACTTGTCGGTTTTTGACATTTTTAAATTTTTTAAAATATTTTTAAGGCTGCTCGGTGACCGCCTTTGGGGGCCCCAATGGTATTGCTCTTCTGGTGGCGCCTTTGTGGCCCCTCATCGGTGACCGCCTTTGGGGGCCCCAATGGTATTGCTCTTCTGGTGGCGCCTTTGTGGCCCCTCATCGGTGACCGCCTTTGGGGGCCCCAATGGTATTGCTCTTCTGGTGGCGCCTTTGTGGCCCCTCATCGGTGACCGCCTTTGGGGGCCCCAATGGTATTGCTCTTCTGGTGGCGCCTTTGTGGCCCCTCATCGGTGACCGCCTTTGGGGGCCCCAATGGTATTGCTCTTCATGATGCAAGTGGACGTCGTGGCAACAAATAGTGTTTGTTATATTTTCTAAACATCCGCAAGTTTTGTCCGCAAATAAGTCCATTTAAATCCCTGGCTTGTATCTGGGGAGGGAAGGGGTTTTTAAGCATTTTTAGGACTTGGCATTAACACATTGAGTTTTGTCGATGATGAACCCGCTCGGCTTCCATACTGAACGTCTGTGGATTTGATTACAAATTATAAATTGCAGAGTTTCAGGTTTTGTTTGGTTTTTTCTGTTGAAAAAAATTCCATTTTTTAGGAAACCTTCGGACAGTTTGGTGTGGCTTTGGATATAGATGTGCCCCTCAAGCCCCTGTTTTGCTTGTCAAATGAAGTTGTAAAAATTGCTTCGTTAATTTGCCTGGCGATGAAGGTTTTTAAGGTGTATATATATATATATTCTTCCGGAAATTATATTCCAAACTCGCGGAGTCCCCAATAACACTTCATCCTTACTTTAGCTCCATTATCTATTAGGGACTAAAATAATTTCCGGAAAATACATTTTATTATATTCTTCCGGAAATTATATTGTCTAAAATGAACTTTTTCTGGAAATAGTGCAGTATCCGAAAAAATTATAATATTTTCTGGGAAACTTATTACCAGAAATTAATTCCAAAAAAATTTTTAGTCAACAAACACTTGTGAGGAATTCTCCCGTCAATCTGGTTCCACAGCAACAAGTTCTTCTACAAATAAATTTCTATTTCAACGCCCTCGAATTGATGAATCCTTTATTTCTCCATTAAAACAACAATGGAAAGGCTTCTTGTCTTCTCCTTCAAATCTTCAACTGATGTCAACAAAAATTGGTTAAAAACGCCTTCACCAGCCCGAATGATGAAGCAATCTGTTATTTGTAAAAATATTGGAAATTTGTTGCTGATGACTCCAGGTTTGCTTTGCTTTTCTTTAAATTTTTTGGGAGTCATTTAGGAAGGGATCTCTTTATTTTAGAGACTTTCTCATTCATTACCTTTTAAAAATCCCTTGTTTTTGAAACCCTTGTTTAACTTATTTTCAACAGTTAAACTTAAGCTTGGAGTTATTAATTGAGGGTTAATTTGGGAGTTCATTTCAGGGATTAATCGTGTTAGCCAAACCCGATCCTGCATTTTCTCGACCAGGTCCACCCCTGTTCCATTTTCTCTTTAACAAATGTGGCCAGGAAGGAATAAGGTTTTAGTCCACTGAAGTTCTTGGATTAGTTCTTGTTTCCCTTCCTGTTTCTAAATTCATTTTAAATACTAAATCTATCTTTTTAATTTTTTTAGAAAAAGAATCTGATGAGGAAGAAGAAGAATTTGATGAAGACAACGAAAATGAAGAAGTAGATGATGATGAGGAAGGGGAAGAAAAATTGAAAGAAGAGAACAGCACTCTAAAAACAACTTCAAATTCAATCAAAAAATATCCAACAAAGAAATGAACAACCACCAAAAAACAAAATTGAGGTAACTTTGTCAAATTAAATATGCGCCATCGTCGGTTTGCTCCAAGCAGCAAGTTTCAAATTAAAAAGAAGTGGAGAAGAAAATTTAAGAGGTAAAAATTAATTTTATGCTTTTTTATATAATTTTGCTTGTTTTTAACCAAATTTTATGCGTTTTGAATAAATAAAGTTAAATCACTCGTCTTTAAATTATCGCTTTTTCATTATACGTTATCGAAGACTTAAAATTCAGATCGATCCTTAGAGAAAATATATCGGGTCAATTTTCACGTAACCAGGACTCAAGTAACCCGTTTTTCGAAACTGCTCTGTCTCCCTTTTTAAGAAGATGGGATGTAGTAGGTAGAGAAAGAAAATGTTTGAGATAGTCAAGATGCAGTGATGTAATATTAAAAATAAATGACATTTTGTCCCTTAACTTAGAGAAAATATAAAAGAGAAATAGTGTAGTTAGATAAAAAAATAATTATCAGTGTTGGGTCGTTTCAGTGCTAATACTGAGTGTGAAAAACTACTGTATTTGAAAAATTTTAGGTAATAATTTCGTTGGAATTTGATGTTTTGGAAGGTGATCTATAGGGTTCCATATTTGAAAATGGAATTTGATGTTTTGGAAGGTGATCTATAGGGTTCCATATTTGAAAATGGAATTTGATGTTTTGGAAGGTGATTTATAGGGTTCCATATTTGAAAATGGAATTTGATGTTTTGGAAGGTGATCTATAGGGTTCCATATTTGAAAATGGAATTTGATGTTTTGGAAGGTGATATATAGGGTTCCATATTTGAAAATGGAATTTGATGTTTTGGAAGGTGATCTATAGGGTATCCATATTTGAAAATGGAATTTGATGTTTTGGAAGGTGATCTATAGGGTATCCATATTTGAAAATGGAATTTGAAGTTTTGGGAGATTTCTGAGATTTTTGGATTTTGCAGATCTGAGATTTGCGGATCAGAAATTTGCGGACTGCCAGTAGAGTATTGGACTTAGGAAATTTCAAAAAGCCTATGGCGTCAAGAATTTGCCGGGGTCACCGAAAAAGAAAATTTGTAGTTTTTCTTTTCTTCACTCAAATATCAGTCCTCAACTTTGGGTCCGCAAAAATGATTATATATTGATATTAATTTAGTAATTGTGATCCAAAAAGTTAAAGGTTATTGATTATAACTTATTTTCATCCATATTATTACCTAAAAATTTTCAAATACAGTAGTTTTTCACTCTCAGAATATAGCACTGAAACGACCCAAACACTTGATAATTATTTTTTATCTAACTACACTATTTCTTTTTTATATTTTCTCTAAATTAAGGGACAAAATGTCATTTCTTTTAATATTACATCACGGCATATTAACTATCTCAAACATATTCTTTCTCTTCTTCCTACATTCCACCTTGCTTAAAAATGCGAGACAGCGAAACAAAAGGATTACTTGAGTCTTGGTAACAAGAAACTAGCCTCCTCGAACTTCCTGTTGGGTATTCAAGTAGAATCCGTCATATTTTCAAAGGTCTATTTGAATTTTAATGAAAAAACTTTACATAAATAACTCTACATAAATAAGTTATTTATGTAAGTTACCAACATTTATGTATGTAAGTCTACCAACATTTATGTAAGTTAAATAAGTTACCAACTTTACATAAATAAGAAATAAAGACAGAACTGTGTAATTTTTGAGTATTTCTCACAAAAAAATAAAATATAAGGTAATAAAAATCGAATTTTTATAATTATCAATATTATGCAATAATATATGGTGCTGAAACACAAACTCCAACCACGGTTCCAATCATCAAAAACGAAAAAATATATAGGCAGAGACGATCAACCACCATTGCCGCAAATTTCTACAGAAAAATGTGTAATGTTGAAAAAATATTTTTAGAATACCCAATTGCTACACCCTGAATACCCAATTGCTACACCCCTACACCCTGAAGACCTACAATTTTTAAAAGGGAATATCTTAGGATTTGGAGGAATTAAGGTAATATTGATGGAGGGGATAGAGAGCTTTATTCCCCCAGAGTTATGGTCCACAATCACAATACCGGACCATAGGTTCTAGAATATAGAATTGTTTATCTCTGTAAAGCTGAATACATCCACCTTAATCCCTCGATTATTCCCTCTCAAAAGTTGCAGGTCTTAAAGCCAAACAGGTCTTCAGTTTACCCCATTAAAAACAAATTATTCAAAAAAATACCCTCAATTCTCTAGCAATTCTTTGTAATGTCAAAAGTAGGGCCTGATGTTCTCTATTTGAATCCACTCTGCTGCTTTCATTGTCTATAGTAGCTCCTCTTTGTAACAACAGGTTTTTTCTTCGACCACAATCACCATTTCCATAAAGCAATTGATGGACTCGATGATCAATTTCCAATGAAGCTCTTAAAATAAATTAATAAATTTTAATTTTTTAAATTAAATACTCAAACCTTGAGCCAATTTCGTTGTCTTTAACATTCCGAATTAATGACTGACTTTGATTTTTTGGTCTAGAGCAGGGCAACAATGAAGGGAGTGTTTCCTAAATGGAAAAGATTTTAGATGAATTACGATAACTTAAAAGCAAACCCAGCTAAGAATTATCCCGGGCCTTTCCATGCGCAACATCCACGGCAGCCAATAGAGAAGAAGAGTGCGAGCCTTAGAAATAAAATAAAAAAATCAAAACTTGAAAATTACTGTTTTGCCCATCTCATGTGTTTCTGGCGTTCGGTAATGCAAATTTAGAACCTGAAAAAAAATTTTAAACAGATAAATTTTAAATAAATTTACATAAACAGTAAACACAGTAGATGCAGTAACTATCAACTAAAAGAATATAAAATATTTTTAAGAAATTTAAATAAAATTAAAAACCATGCAGGAAGAAAAGAAAAGGCCAAGTAGAGGAACTGCTTCAGATGTGGGAGGCAGAGCTGTTTCGAAATTTCGATTTTCGACCGTCGATTTTCGAGGTTTATTTCCTTTCGATTTTCGATTTCCGATTTTCGAAATTTTGTGATATTTTCGATTTTCGATTTCCGAATTTTTGAAAAAATTTGAATTTTTGGCGCCAAAAGCGAAGAATCTGGGGTACACGACTAATAGGCGCGGCCGAATAGGCGCGGACGAATAGGCGCCATTTTTTCGGCGCAGCATGTTTTCGGCGTTTAGGGAAAAAATTTTAAATATACAAATAATAACTCATTTGCATGAGTTCGACGAGCAAAGTCGAATGATACCGACACCAGCTTGATTACTAATTATGCACAAACTTATGACCAACTGAATCTTCGCTGGAAAAACTGTTTTTGTGCTGCTACGGAGGGTAGGCCGGGCATGGTCTTCGCTACACGATGGCCGTGCTTCGCTGCGGTCGTGCTCGCTTCGCTCGCGGCGACCGTAGCGAAGCGGCGGCCGTCGTTCCGCTCGACATGCCCGGCTTCCTCCGCAGCGGCAAAAACTTTTTTCCGCGTAAATTGATGTGTTTATGCGTTTTTGCCTTAAACGCCGAAAATAGGCTGCGCCGAAAAAATGGCGCCTATTCGTCCGCGCCTATTCGGCCGCGCCTATTCGTCCTGCTCCGAGAATCTGACCTATCGGGTAGGGGACGATTCAGTATCGCCGATTCAGTCTCGCCGATTCAGTATCGCCGATTCAGTATACGCCGATTCAGTATCCGCCGATTCAGTATTCGCCGATTCAGTATCGCCGATTCAGTATACGGGTAAAAGGGGACGATTCAGTATTCGTATATTTTCCGACATAGAAAATCCGTTTTTTCTGGCGATTTCTTTGTTTTTCTTACATTCTACAATCTAAAGAACATTTTAAAAGTAAGCCGAATACTGAATCGTCCCCTTTTCCCCGTATACTGAATCGGCGATACTGAATCGGCGAATACTGAATCGGCGGATACTGAATCGGCGTATACTGAATCGGCGATACTGAATCGGCGAGACTGAATCGGCGATACTGAATCGTCCTTAACCGGACCTATCGGCCATTATAAATTCAAAAAATTTTTAATTTGTGAAGATTTTTGCGTTAAGGATCCTCCAAAATTTTCACCTGCGGCGTAGAAAAAGGAAGATTTTTGGCTTATGGATCCTCAAAAATTTTCAAAATTTCGCCTGCGGCGCAGAAAAAGGAAGATTTTTGGCTTATGGATCCTCAAAAATTTTCAAAATTTCGCCTGCGGCGCAGAAAAAGGAAGATTTTTGGCTTATGGATCCTCAAAAATTTTCAAAATTTCGCCTGCGGCGCAGAAAAAGAAGATTTTTGGCTTATGGATCCTCAAAAATTTTCAAAATTTCGCCTGCGGCGCAGAAAAAGGAAGATTTTTGGCTTATGGATCCTCAAAAATTTTCAAAATTTTCGCCTGCGGCGCAAGGAATCCGTGATCTCTTATCAATATTATGAAGAATCTGACATATCGGCCATCATATCGGCTTCTGTATATTGGAGGATTTGCTTGAATTAAGGTGTATTTGGCCAGGTACCGCCCCACCCTATGAATAAACCCCACCCCTAGCTCTGCTTTACAACATATATCAGGGGATTTTACTTTTGTGTTTATATCAGGGGATTTACTTTGGGTTTGGATATCCGTGATCTCCCGGGATCTCTATTCTAGTCATTAGTTTTCCCCAATTCCTTAGAGTTCAATCAAATGCTCCAACTGAGTTTAAGCAAAAGTTCCAACATAACAAAAATTTATTTTCCAATTTATTTTATTAAAATTTTTTTTTCGATTTTCGTTTTTCGATTTTCGATTTTCGAGGTTATTTTTCTTTCGATTTTCGATTTTCGATTTCGAAGATTTTGAAAAATAGTTTCGATTTTCGATTTCGATATTTTTGGATTTCTTTCGATTTTCGATTTCCGATTTTCGAAGATTTTTTTGTTTCGAAACACCTCTGGTGGGAGGGGACATCTCTGATAGAATTGAGAGGAAAAAGCAGATGGACAGGAGGACAGTGATTTCTGGAAATGTTAAAAAAAATTTAGTGAATTTAAAAAATTTTTTTAAAAACTGTAAAAAAAATTTTTAAGAGAAAAATTTGATTAAAAAAGGAAGCACGTCGAAGGGAATCCAACACTCGTCTTTAAAAGGTCAGTTAAGTCAAACCCTAAGCGTACAAGTAACTCACAGTCAGTCAGAGAGACCCTTATTACAATTGAAAGGAATTAAGTCGAAGGGAACCGGATCTCCGTCTTGGAAAAGACAATGGCAAATAACACACTAACAAACCCCCAAAAAAATAATTTTCAGAACTAACGTAGAGTAATTTTTTCTCCAGCTTCTGGTGGAAGAGTAAAACCAAGAAGAGTCATCATCGTTGTTAGAAGACACGGCATAATTAAATTAAATCCATAATAAAGAGTACGACGTCTCATATGTAAATAAAATGTTAAATCGGGATAAGGCTCTTTTGGGTTACTTAATAATAAAATGATGTTTCTTAAACAACAACCATTTTCCCTGCTCTATAAACAATTTTTCCCGTCGTTGGAAAAGTTGTTCGCAGGAGATGAAAACTCGCAGAGGTATAGGCTCCCAAAAATCGAAAAACAATAGAGGAAACCAAGCTGTCTTTTGGGGTAAAAAATTCGAAGATGCAAATTATAGCTCATTCGAAAGAGCTCTTCGAGCTGAGTCGACTGACACCAAAATTATCTTGATTGGATGATTCTGAACGAAGTTATGACCTGTAGGTGAATGAGCCTTACGTTTATTTGGAGTTTCACAAATAAACAGGTCGTTTTGCGAATAAACAACGCTTTACTGTGCAATTTGTCCACTGTGTAATTGTCCTCTGTGCAATTGTCTTACTGTGCAATTGGATCACTGTGCCCGTGTCGTCCCACCCTCGAAAACGCGCGATGGGACTCAATCGTCTCAACCCATGAGACTCAATCGCTCGACACAGAAAAAGTGGCCATTTCATCACAAAAAAGTATACAGTATGCTCAGTCAGCACATTGTAAGAATGATTGATGAATTTGCTATGTTTAAAAGAAAAATGATTGACTAGGAAAGGGATATCTAATCTCGTGACCTTTAAGGATATCAGCCAAGTGTCACCACCGTTTTAAGCTATTATTTTTATTAGAAAATATGCTTAAGTTAAATTCATTTTTCCTTCTTATTTTATTTCTAAAACATGTCGATTTTGTTCATTCTGCTAACAATAAGGAAGAAATTTCCGAAAATGATATATCGCAACAACAACAACCTTCTATTCTTTCTCAAAATGTGCCAAAATTTGCTAATGCACAAGGTCCACCCACGGAAATGCAACGCGAAACAAAAAACAATCTTGCTGAAGGGTGATATTTTTTGTTTTATTCCCTCGATTTTCTCCTCTTTTAAAGCTTAATCTTAATTTTATCTAGAAATGATAGAAATAATATAGATGAAGGAGATGTGGCGAGTGCTGGACAACAATCGAATGATTTGAACGAGATGATCAATCAGATTAAAGAAGTGGAAATTAATGAACAGTTGGAGTTGAATAACGATTTATCTTCCCTTAGTGAAGGAAATCCTGAGAGCGGTAAAAGTGAAGAAAATACTCTTAGCACCAACCTATTGGCGACTACATTAACTACCCCAATAAAAGGCAGCAATAATGTTGTGGATAATTTACCAGAGTTAGAAGTTTCAGAATTAATAACGAAAACAACTGCAGAACCACAATTGGATTTTCGAATACTGGAGGAAATCGAGAATCGAAAAATTGAAAATATTTCCTTGTCAAAAGAAGATGAGATAATTTATAAACAAAGTAATAAGAATATTTCAAAGGAAAAAATCAGTCTTCCTGATAAAACAATTACACACGCTATACCTGAAGAAGAAAAAAAAGTGGAATTAAAATCAAGATCAAATGAAAGAGAAAATAATAACAATGAAGATTACTTTAACAGGAAAAATGCACTCCATTCAGTCGGAGATGAAGTTAGGATAACTTTGGATTTTATTTAAACGTTATCATTTTTCAGAAGACAGATTTGGAAGTAAAGAACCATGAACAATTCAATCCCCACGACTCTCCAAAAGAGATAGTTGCTCCACACGTAGATCAAAATCCTTTGAAATTAACCGAAAATAATGTTGGTGTGGATGAGATTAACAATAAGGCGGAAGAGAGCGAAGAACAAAAGGAAAACCATGTGGAAGAATTATCGCTTTGGGAGAAGATTTTGCTGGGTCTCCGCTGTGCAAGGCAAGATTGTCAAGGTTTGTTTTAACAATAATATATAGAATCCCATTATTGCAATAGATACATTTATCATCGAAGAACAAGATGAACAACTAAATAAACAGAGATTAATCAAAGGATGGAAAATAACGAGAGCGCGGCGAGATTTTGTTTGTCCATGCAAAAATATTCCCTTGTGATTTTTTATGTTGATTATATTTTTTGATTAGCATCACCATTTTGAAGATATAAAATTATTTACAAACCTATTCAAGCTCATTTTATATTCTCCTAATTAAGATAAAAACAATTTTCCCAAAAACGATTTTTTGCAAGTTACTAAAAGCAAAAAGTTTCATTCTTTTCATCCCTTAAAATCTTTCAAATAAAAAATATTTGCACTAGGATGTATGAATTTTTATTATATGAATATCTGCGCGCATGTTTTCACTTTAAGTGGAGGTCAAAGAAATGTTGAATTTAGTTGGAATGGAAGAAGATTCGCGGCTCTTAGCCTAAATTCTAAAATGAGGGCGTCATTAATCCTTTATAGATTTCCCTTTTACACAACGATTTTTATATTTTAAACCTGTTTTAAAAATAGAAAAAGCAAGTTATCATTGAAGATAATTTGATTTCTTTGTTTTTATAAAAATGTTATACATATCTTAACTTTTTTTTAAATTTAATCACATTAAATTCCAAAAAATATTGCATAGATTTAATATATTCTAATCTTCGATCAATTTGTTGTATCGTGAAATGGAATCAATGTCGAAAATAAAAACAAAGAAAAAACAACAATCCAATGATTCGTGCCTTGCCCTTCTTTGTTTTGCAATTGAATCATTGAGGATGATCTTTCTATTCTTTAGATATTTCCAGAGTCAAAGGAATATCCAGCTAACAATCCATCAAATTTCTCTTATCATTCTCACACTCATTATTTCTCTAAGTTCTGGCCAATTTAATGCAAGGAATTATCCTGATCCAAGGTTTAAGACAATATAATAAATATAATTTTTCTGTATATTTTATTTACAGAATAGATCCTTTTTCATGTCGATTAATTCTACCTGGCCAAGTTTGTGATCCGGCTGAAATTTTAACGCCAGATGAAAGAAGGTTACTAAACGAGAAGATTACCAGGGTCAGTGTTTCTAAAAAATAAAGACATTTTGTAAATTTAGCTCCAGCAAATAACCGCCAACATTAAAAACAGTTCTCCTGCGTGTGCAGATACAACCAGGAATACTAACCTTCATATTGTTATTGCTTTGATGGAGAAACTTGGTGCACCCGAGTTAGTGATTAACCAAGAATTAATCTCTGAATTGATTTTAGTAACATAATTAGCCGTGATTCTCTCAATATCGAGAAGTTTACAAATCAATTAAGGTCTAAATATCAGAATTACCAAGTAATTGTAAAGAATTTGTTCAGAATGTTTTATTTTTTAAAACAGGATTCATTGTTATGTGATACCTTAGTGCTGATAGTAAACTCTCGAAGTGACCGACAAGTTTTCACTGTAGCAGGAAGGGATGCAAAGGTACTTTTTAATAGAAAACAGGATTTTCGTATAATTTGTATTACAAAGTTGAGTCAAGATGTATTGCAGACTGCCTTTCACAGAAGTGTTGGACATTTTCGACTGGGCAATTATGCGCAGGGTTTTGAAGGAATGGTTGAATACATCGTTTCCGCATATGGAAGCGCGCACATTGTTCAAACTCCAGCAATCGGAGATGGGTAAAATTTAAAGAATCAAAACAATGAATATTCTAAAGTTAGCCACAAAGTTTAAGCGTGTTTCCGACTAACACTCAAACGTTTTCTACACTCCCTTCTTCTTCTGGGACAGGGCAATTCACAGCTATTCAAGGAGTTCGTCAAAAGACAAACATCAACAAACTGGAGAGATTCGATTTCGATGAAATTCCTGAGGAGGATCGACTTTGGGTTCGAATTCTAGTGAAAGTAAGTAAATAGACCCCATCAGGCAATTCCAACATGAATAATTAAAAAATTTTTTCAGGCATTAGCACAATGTGGAGACGATCTTAGCAATTTAACTTTTCATGTAAAAGCGATAGCTGAAGGTTTCTTAAAATAGCCGAAAATAATACGTATTTAGTAAATTAAGAAGCGATGGATATTTCTTTGAAGCTGATTAGTGATCTTCATTACAATAAAATTGAAGAAGAATTGCAGAATACAGATAAGGAATCGAAAGATCGGGAAAAGGCTTGGCTTCGCATGAAACCCTATCTTGAAAATTTGTATTCAAAATATAAAGAAATGCCTAATAACTTGGATCAATGCCCAGAAAGAAAAACATAACGTTTTAAATTTATATTTAATTTAGTCACAATAAATGTTTAGTCTCTGTCGAAACTGGTCAAAAACAAAGAAATACGAAAAAATAACCCATGACTAAAAAAACAAATCGGACAAACTCGCAATAAACACTCTGCCACAATTTGGCGCAAAAATGAATAAAACTAGCGCAAATTTAAATTTAGACTTAAGAGTATTTTTCCTTTGATTTTTTGTGTTTTTTGAGTATTATCTGTGTTTTTTTGTTTGTTCTGATATTTCAGATCTTTAATTTATTCAGTTACTTTGCTTTATTTAGAAACTTAGTTTTCATGAAGTCAACTGGTGTTGAAATTATAAACTCAGGACTTCAGTCATCGAACGTTCGAATGATATCAAAAAATGATTATGGTCATCTTATTAGAATTTTGATGTCCTATTTATCGCCTACCAACTCGCCTAAAGACGCAAATTATGAAAAAGAAATAATTGAGATTTTTGATCAACTTCAACAATTTATCGAAAGAGATTTTCCAATTAATCGAAGGTTTTTTAATTAAAATATTTTATTTTATACTTCTATTTTTCAGAGTGGACGGATTAAACGTTGCTAACAATGCAAAGATTATTTATCTTCACATGGTTTACCTGAATAATCGACTTAGACCTACAGAACAATTAGCTCAAAAAGTTTCAGATGTTTTAACGGCTCTTCAACAAATTACCAAACTTTCACATGACCAGTATTATGGGCCAGTTAGGGCTTTAGAAAATAGAAAATTACAAATTTCATTGGGTAAAATTTACTTTTCTTCAGCATTTTATATTTTTTATTACCAGGCTTGGTTGAGGTACTTACTGAATTGTTTGTTCTGGACATCAATATATTCGGTATCCAACTTACTTCATATGAGAAATGCAGCAAATTTCGTCGTTCCATCGGAAATGCTCTTATGAATTTAGTATATCAGCAGCGCGAGGCTAAATCTCGACTCTGTACGAATCGACAATTCTTGCTTAAAGTTGCTGATGTGATTGACCATATATATCCTTTAATTCAAGTAGTCTTCTTTGCATAATTCTTCCTTTTTGATATTTTTAGTTCTACGCTGGTTTAATCCAAAATGTCTCATATAATTCTGATCCGACCATTTCCCAGCACTTGTCTGTTATTGTACCCCCTCTTGTTCGAACAGCTGTTAATATTTCTTTAAAAGAACGTGATGGAGTAAAGGTTTTCGATCCTTTAGCTATTTCTTCACAACACAAACAACAGTTACTTAAAGTTCTCTCAGCTCTTTGGAATCTTGCTGAAGATCCTGCAAAAAATAAACATGTTATGGTTAGTTTTTTGTGCTTTTCGCAGAAAATTTCTAGAGAAATTTTTTAATCAAATGTTTTAAGTGTATTGAGGTTCCTGAATTTGTTCCTATGTTATTACGGATAATGTTCTGTGACCAAAATGAACTGCAATTAATACAAGCTGCCACTGGGATTATAAAACACTTGAGTGGTAATTTTCTGTTAATATTTTTAAATAGTGATTTCCTGTTGAGGTTATTTTCTTCGATTTCATGACTTATTTGCGAAAATTTTTCGAAAAGGATTAACTTCTGCTCTTATGCGTCAATTGACTTCTTCCTCTTCTGATTTGATCATAGATTCATTGAGTGCTCTTTATACACTTTCTAGACATCCGATCATTGGCCAAGAAATTTTATCAAATAAAGCGTATATGCAACAGGTTCTTTTTAAATTCTAAGTTGTTAAAATTGTCTAACAGATTGCTTATTTAACGAGAAATACAAATGAAGGAATTTCTCGGGCTTCCAGATTGGTACTTAACAACGTCTATTCCGTGACAGTGTATTTTGCCAAGAATGCAGTACCTTTGGCTTGGCCGATACAAAGTAGCTTTTAACTTTCTTAATTTCTTTGGTTTCAATTCAGATTTAATTCTATCACCTGTTGATCCTTCTGGACAATTGGCTTCAACAAATTATTCTTCCGGTTTAAATCAGAATGATCCTCTAAACCTAAATAATCAAGGTTCTTGTTAATTTTTACAGTTGTATTAACTTCCATATTAAAGATTATCCTGAAAAAAAAGATGTTTCAAATCTGGAAAGTAGACTTGAGAGCAGCAATGATTGTGTTTTTGTAGAAGGTTCATTGCTAGATCACGGTGGTCAGGATTTACCAACTAGCGTAATGTGTACTAGAAATGCTAGTTCTCGAAGTTCTATCAATTCAACAGATGTTAAGGTTACACAGATTAAATAGTTTTTATAGATTTCCAGGTTAATAATGAATGGTCCTCCACTTCTGTGAGAAGTAGTGTCAGCCAGTCTCCAGAAAGTGCCACAGACCTACCTGATTCTCCTTCTCAATGTTCCTCTCATAAAGTTTTGCAACTTAAGGAAATGGAGGCAATCCTTTCTTTTGTTATATGAATAATTTTATTTATTTAGCTTCAAATTTTAAAAGCATTGGATGAAAATAAACACAGTGGTCATTGCACAAATGCAGATATCAGTGGAAATTCCGATGTTCATGCCGGCGATGTTATTAAAAATGCTAATATATTGTCAGAAGACCAATCAAGGTTTCTGTTTATCAATGACGTATTTTAAATTATTTAGAATTTTAGCGAAGGAATTCTGGCCGAGGCTATACGCGATTTTATGCCTAAACCCAAAGATAAAAATGTTTCTCTTAACGCAGATGTTACTCGAAGTTCAACACCTATTTTGACACCAATTTCTTGTAACAGCCCTTGCAAAGCAACATCTGAAAATGATGGGCCGAAGCACAAAAGTTGTTTATTGTAAACTAAAAATATTTTTAATATTTAAAGGATGTACTCAATTACTTGAGGACTCAATTGCTGCAGTTATGCCTTCTCCAAAACATAGTATTTCAAATCAGTTTAGAAGCAGAGACACGTCTTGTTCGGGGACTTCTTCATCAAATGCGAGGATACAACACAACAAGTTTTAAATTTCATGTACTTTTTAAATTTTTTGTACTTTTTTAAGCAGCGAGGAAGAAGATTTGCTCTTGAGAAGTTCCAAAAAATCTTTAAATTTTGACAGTGATGTTGCAAGTGCTCAATTGATTGTTGTTGATTGCCAAAAAATCCCGTCAAAAACTTGCAATCAATCAGATAAGATGGGAAAGAATATTCAATATTCTGGAAGAAAATCGTTAAATTTCTTAATATTTTTCGTAAGATAATTTTTTATTTAAGAATTAACAAACCCGAATTTTCTATTGCTTCCTATTCGTGTTTACCATTGTCAATTGAAGCAGATAGACATGGATCAACTACCAGAAGGCAGCGAGTAATTTCATCCATTTCAGACGGAGGCATACAAACACATAATTTACAATCTTCGGCTTCAAAACCTGAAAATCAACTGCCATCTTCTAGAAGAAGTTGACATGTGTGAAAAAACAGGCATTTTTATAATTGCTTTATTTTTAATAGAATGAATGAATCAATATTAAATTAAATTTACATTTTATATAATTAATTTATTATTTAATAAATTCTTAAAATTTTAATATTAATGTATAAAAATATTAATTAATTTGTTATTTATTCAAAAAAATATATTTTTATAATATTAAAAAATAATAATTTAAGTAAGTTTTTAGACAGAGGGAAGCCTTCACTTAAATGAGCGCAGCACAATCAGCAGAACAAGCTGCCCAACTTGCATATCAACAGGCATATCAATTATATCAGCAACAAGCAGCAGCCCAATTGCAGCAACAAGTTGGATCCAATCAAAAATATAAAAGCACACTTTGCAACATTTGGTGAGAAATTCATGAGATCAGAGCCTTATATTTTTTGGTTACTAAATTAGAAACAACATTTTATTTTTTAAATCTCATAAGGTTAAAATGGGGATGATTTTTATAATTTTTCAGGCTTATGGAAGGAGTTTGTCCTCGTGGAAGACTATGCCATTATGCTCATGGTATCAGAGAACTGAATTATAGGTTGAAATCATATTTTATAGTTTGAAAATTCATTTAAGCCAGTATTATGCATTGTGGGGCACTACTCCAACTGTAACTGCGCCAGTAAATAAGTACGGATTGATAATATTTTCCAAAAGAAATTTAAATTCTAGACCAGAAGATCATCAAAACAAATTTTTTAAGACGGCTATCTGTCAGTTTTGGCAACAAAAAGGAGTTTGTAATAATGGAGATCAATGCAAATGGGCACATGGTATATTTTATTTACATTTCTAAATTTTTAACTTTTGTTTTAGGAGACCAAGAGCTTCGTCGATCTGTATGAAATTTTTAATTTAATTATACATAACATGTTTTCTTAAAGGAAAATGGCTTGGGGATGGTGAGAAGTGGTTTGGTATCCGATGAGCAAACGTCGAGTGTGATGATTGGCCCTCAACTAGAAGGACCCTTACCAAAAAGGGAGATTATTGAGGATGATTGCGTCAACGATTTATTAAATGACAGAAAACGTAATTGGCAGGAGGCTGGTTTAGAGATAGCTGATAGATAACTTATCCGAATATTTTATTTTCAAAACTAAGTGTTCACATTTTATTTCCATTATTCGTACTTTTATATTTAAACAAAATCTAAAAAAAAGTTTTATTTAAGTTTTGGCCGTTTCTTTAACCATTTATTTTTGCCCCGTTCAAGTTTTATACGTTTTCTCACTAGTTCCTTAGCATCTTCATTATGTTTGTCCCCCTCCGCTTCAAGATCGTTATTTTCTTTACATAAATTTGAAGGTGTAAGCGATTGCAGCATCTTTTGAAGAGTCGTTTCAATTTGCTTTAATTTCCTGTCCATTTTTCTAAAAAAACGTATTTAAACATGCACCAATAACAAGAGGTTTTTTCCACTTACTTTTGATGCCAGTTGTCATCGTCTAAAACATTCTTTTGCGTAGAAATCGATTCTTCGCCACTATCCCAGATTAGATCCGCTTCTTTCGCCTAAAAATGAGGAAGAAAATTGATTTATCGCAAATTCATGATTTAGACTTGAGGATTTGGTACTCAATATCAAATTAACAATGGGTTTCCTCATAGTTTAATCTTGCCCATTCCCCCTTTAATGATTTGACCGGCTAACTAATAAGATTAATTTAAAAATAAAATAACCATCCGTTGAAACCAACTGCTCTTTGTCCGTTGTTTTCGCCCTCTGTGTTCAATCGATTCAGCTTCTGTTGCTAACTCTACCAGGTATTTACATCTTTCAAATAACTTCCGATCATCTACAGTCAAAACTTCCAAGTCCTCGTCTAAAAAATTTTAACTTTAAAGATTTTTAATAAATAGAAAACTTTTTTCCATGCCACGGCAAATCTTTTGGTAATATTGCAAATCCATTGGATCAACAAAAAGGATTGAAAGACCAGAATTTAAGGCTCTTGCTGTGCGCCCACTACGATGAATGTAATTCTAATACAAAAATTAAATGGCAAAAAGGAAAAATACTTCTGTCGTTTGTGGCACTTGATAATGGATGATTTGCTGAACTGATTGAAAATCTAAACCACGGGCTGCGACGTCTGTTGCTAGCAAGATTGAATTCTCGGAAGCTAAATTTTTTATATTTATAATTAATCCAATAAAATAAAAACCTGCAAATTTTTCTACGCTTTTAAGCCTTTCTTTTTCCTTCATTCGTCCATGCAAAATACATGGCAAAGTATCGATGTTGCGCCGTGTTAATTTCCTAAGAATTGCTTGTAAACGTCGGACTGCAGAGACAGAATTACAAAAGACAAGAGTTCGACCTCCATAGCGTTTTAACAAATAAAAAAGATTAGCGTCCTTAAAAATAAATGTATATCAAATTGATTAGCAAAGAAAACTTTGTGAAGAAGATCCGTACAATCCATCCGACATTCGACTAACATGTTTGGAATTTTTGTGGTCGTTGTTAAATCAACTACTGCTAATTTTTCTGGACCTCTTCGCATGTACATTGAACGGGCTATTTGTTTTACCTGAAAACATTAAAATGATTTAGAAATCAGCAAAATTAAGATGTTTCAACCTTTTGTTTAGAGTCAATTTTCTGTGTATCCTTAATCTCATTTCTTCCGTCAGATTGCAAACCAACATTGTAAGTGAATGTTAGCGTTGCAGAAAATACAAATGTCTGCAATGGAGGTCCTTTTTCGCCAATAGTTTTAAAATGTTCATTCCGTTTACTAGAATAAAAGCTTGAATCTTTAAGAAAATAAATAAACCTATGAATATGCTTGATAATAAATTTCAGTTCTTTGAAATGTCCTTCTTTTAACATTCTATCTATCTCGTCAACAACAATAATTTGCAAGCCTGATAATATATTAAGATGTTCTTCTCCCTTAAATAGAAATATTTTTAATGAAAATTTTTGGTACTTATGTATATTTGGTAATACTTAATAGAATATATCGGGAGGGATAGCCGACAAGTACTAAATTTTTATTTAAAATACCGATTCTTTTAATGCCCATAAACGTCCAGGAGTGCCAACAATAATATCAGGCTGAGATTTAAGTAAACGTTGTTGTTTTTGGATACTCATTCCGCCAACAATTGCAACAATGCGTAGTTCTCTTGGTTCTTTTAGAGCGGAAAGTTGTCGAAAAACATCTCTTATCTTGAATTTAAAAAATAATAAAAGGCCTTATTAAAAGATAAAAACCTGAATTGCTAGCTCACGAGTTGGTGTAACAACCAGAGCAAAAAGTTCTGTTTGATCTCTAGGCAAGTCTTTCTTTAATTCTTTAAGCCATCTATCAATTATTGGAACAGCAAAAGCCAATGTTTTCCCGCTACCCTATTGTTATAAATTTAAAAAATTATCTAAAAAAAAGAGAAAACTGTTTCAGCTGCTCCAATGATATCTTTTCTGTGTTGAGTTGCCTGAGGAATTACAGCCTTCTGAATTGGAGTTGGGTTAATAAAACTTAAAAATTAAATTTTTTAATAAAGATTATGATTATAATAAACCCCATAGTGTCCAATCCTTTTAATATGTATTCAGAATTAATAATTTCAGTCCATTCGCCATTATGTTCCATTACTTGGAAAATCTGTATGATTATCTGAAAGTTTACAATTATAAAAAAAATTCTATCTATAAATTAATATATTGAGTATAAAAAATTTATGAGGATTAAAAGGAGAATGCGGGACTAAGAGTTGGACTCAACCATTCGGAATCAAACGAACCGGGATTCAACTGAGCATTTCAGTCCCGGCTCAGTTCAGTCCAGAGTATAACTCGTGAACACCTTATCGATCATAACTTTTTTACCTGTGGTCAAGAATTTTAATTTTTTGGCATATGTATTGTAGCCTATTTAATGCTCTATCCAATGGTACCAGTAACACTAAAAATTATCTGCACCTTCATAAGTTATAGGTGCCGGAGCTGAACTGTGTGTCCGGGACTCAAGCGTGGTCACTCGTGTGTAGACTCAACCGGGAGGATTCAATAGTCGCGTTCCGGACTCATTTGAGTTGTACCCGCTTGGAAATACATTTGAAATTTTTCTCAACCCAAAAAAATACTAAATATGAGATTTCACATTCTTGCTAAATTTTTGTCCCAAAATCGATATTTAATAAAAATCAACATTGCGCAAGACGTAATTCAAAGAATGAGTCATCTTAACTTCAATAACCTCACATACTACTACTTAAATTTTGTTCTTTTCTTTTTCTAGATTGAACAAAAATTTCATAAACCAGTTTTTCCTGTGTCATTTTTCATCTAAATTCAGCCTTTCTAACTCAATCTCTTTTATTTTTTTATTTTTTTAGCTTATACTATTTTTAAAAATATTTAATTTTAAAATATTTACTCGTTCAAATGTCTACTACTGTTAATAAATCTTTTCTTATATTTTCAATTTTAATACTCAACTTAATAAATCATACAGAAGCATGTACATGCAGAATAGCACCGCCTGGAATAAACTATTGCTTAGCAGATTGGGGTAAATTACAATTTAAAAATTAAACAAAAACTTAAAAGTCGCCCGTGTTCTGGTGCTTAAGCGGCAGGAGGGTGTTAAAATGCCTGGTAGCATTGATCAACAAACTAAAGAAAATGTGCGATATAAAGTTAAGTACGAACAAATTTTCAAGGTTTAATATTTTTGAAATTATTTTCAATTTTAATATTAAAGATCAGTAGTGAAATGACAGTAACAGAGCAAAATCTTGTTGTATTACCAGTCAACATTTATACATCATTGGATGATTCTGCCTGTGGTATTCAACTAGAACTAGGGCACGACTATTTGCTTTCAGGTAGCTGAGTAAAATGAAATAATTTAACCTTATGGTAGGGAAGTATGTTAATGGTACAATGCAAACAAGTTTATGTGGCCAAATTCTACTCGAAGATCTAAAAGAATCCCGAAAACATGATATCCTGGAATGGACTGAAGTTCCAGATAAATTAAAACAGCAATTGAATAAACAAGAATTCGATTCAACGTGCGAAAAGGAGCTAAAGTAATAGGTTTCATTATGTATTATAATTTGAATGCATTGGAAAGTTCTTTATAGAATTTTTGTTTTTCAAATTCATTCTGTAATTAAATAAAAAATTGAAAAAAAGTATTTCCCAACAAGAGGCTTTTAGTCCTATAATCATCTACGTCTTCTTGCACAGATGAAACAGCATAGAAGGGAAAGAAGCATTGAAAGTATGATAGAAAGTGCTAAGGAGATGAGCAATGAGTTCCACCAGTCGATCCTATAGAATTTTCGGAAAGATTTAAATTTTAAAATAGAATAATTATTTTAATAATAAGATAACTATGCCACCTTACGCTGCTGTAAGTAATTCGATTATTCCTTCCGTCTGGCCTCTCTCGGTATATCCATCCAGGCCCAGGTCCTTCTGCGCTTCCGCAACAATAGTAGCTATAACGAGAGCTGCCTTCTTCCCTTATACAACATGCTACTGGGCAGTAAATTCTAAATAATTTTTTAAAATCTTTTATTTAATGAAATTTAAATGTAAAGAAATGAAAATAGCTATTGCCTTCCTCCATTTGGCAATCCCGTGCATAATACATCCGCTTCTGACGACTTGAGACATGAAAGCTGAAAAAGCACTAATAAAGGATAGCCCAGTATGTCGAAGATAAATTTTCTCATTTGTTGATTATTTAAAAGGGTATTGATTTACGTATCTTCTATAGGAAAATTTATA
Source organism: Meloidogyne arenaria (assembly GCA_036172955.1). Lineage (NCBI taxonomy): Eukaryota > Metazoa > Nematoda > Chromadorea > Rhabditida > Meloidogynidae > Meloidogyne > Meloidogyne arenaria. The sequence goes on from JARQAB010000040.1 coordinate 3,696,874, forward strand.
TTTTTCTAAATTAGTATTTAATTATTAAAATTTGAACAATGAGTCTCTTAAATTAACTCAAAACTGGCAAGTAAATGGAGGAAAGAAAATGAAAAAGGTTTAATCAATGTAAGGAAATGGCCGAGTGATCGATGTGAACGGGCTCCAATCACCAAAAATGCCTCTACTATGTTAAACGATCGGGACTCGTTCATTATTTCCACATGTCTCTTTGTTTCACTGCGTTCTTATTTTAACCTTCTTCCTTTTTGTTAAGCAACTGACTTGGATGCAGTAAGAAGAAAATAAAAAGGCAATATGACGCAATGAAGTGAAAATCTGTTAAAATAAACTTTTTGAAAGAGTAGAATAAGATTAAATTAATTAATTTAAAAATCCGTTATTGAAACAATAAGTTTATTATGTGACAACGGGAAAAGATAATAATGAATGATTGGTATGTATAAAGAAGTCTTTGTCGTTAATAGGTATTTTAGCGTACTTCCGCCTTTCTATTCTACGTTAATCTAACAGTAAGATTGATTCAAATCGGTTTTAATTTTTATTGTATTGGGAACATTTCTCACTCGTATTATTATCCTTAAAATTCTAAAAGACAAATTTAATCTTTTAAGAATTTCCTTAAGCTTTTTAATATTTTTCCTTCTTTTCTTATTTTTAATGTCTTCAAAATAACCCATTTCCTATCTATTTAAATTCTGCTAGTTATGCCATAATCTCCAATAAATTACATTTCCTTATTTTCTTTGTTTTTTAGAAATCCCTTCACATTTATTTATTTCTCTACACATTTCAATGCAGCATCTGTTATGTATCGACTAGCGGTTGTGTCCGATACTAACAGAAAGAGACTTGACTCACAACAAGGTTTATCACAAAGCAACAATACAATAGAAATAGGCGAGACTATGCGTTGGCTGCGACTGTAGACTAACTGACTGACTCACTGGCGACTACGGACTGACTCTAGACTGACTCGGTAACTCACTGACTCCCCGACTACTAAAAGGCTTCGCCTTTTATACTAAGCACGCCACCCTAACACCTCCCTTCTTTAATTAAGTCGGGACTATGTTTCCGACTTTTCCGACTTTCCGACTTTTCTCGACTAGACTACTAGCCAACACAAACAAAACATTGAAAATACAAAGGGCCAAAATACAAAGTGAGCAACAAAAAGGGGGAGATACAAAAACAAAATTTACAAAACAATATTATCACAATTTTATTTACTTCCTATTTACATCCCATCTATTTCCGATCATCTCCCGTCTTCGTGCTCGCGTACATTGGCTCATCTGTTTGGGTGCATCCTTCGCTTTCAATCTAAAATTTTCAAGAATTTGACTACGAATTGAACTTTCCTTAGTTCTTAGACTATCTCTTGAATCTGACTGGCTCCCAAATGACTTCATCGACTCTAACTTTCTAAGGTCCCATTCTTTTCTAGTGACTATCGTATTCAACTTCGGGACTTCGACTTTACATATCTCTCCGACTTTACACCGAATTGTCCCTATCAAGCAGACTATTTTGCCCTTTTTATTCTCGTTGCAGACTATGACTTCGTCGTTTTCTTTTAACTGACTAGACATTCTCGAATAAATAGACTTTTCCGAATAAATAGACTTCCTCGAATCTTGACTTGACTGACTTTTGCTACTTCTTTGACTTTTCGACTTTCGGCCCTTTTGACTAAGACTCTTTTGACTATACTCTCTTAACTTCGGCGTTTCCACCGTCAGACAATGTGGTCCTGAATTACTAGAATTGACTCTCACATGATTGACTACTGGACTATTGCCCTGGCTCAACCATTTCTTTGGTTTCCGGCAGTTTCGACTAATATGTCCAATCATGCCACAATTGTAACACTGACGTGACTCTCGACTATTGACTTGGCCTTCTCGCTGCCATGACTGATTTCTAGACTTTCTGAATTGAGCACTTTGACTATGTTCGACGCGAGCAACGTTATTAACGTCAACGTAATATGCAGGTTCGATCTTGACCTTTGGTTGACTATCGAACATTCTGGCCTCCGACTTCATTGCGAGATAACTGCGACATTCTTCTAATAGAATTTTCAGACTACACTCTTCGGTCTTCGAATAGCGTTCCACGAATTTTAGACTGATCTGCCGCAAATCGTTCATCTCTTCTGGAATCCCGGCAATGAATATGAGGATCTTGACTTCCTCGACTGACAAGGCCATTTCTGCCTTCTCGCATTCAGAATTGACTAAATTTCCGAAATCTAAGACTTTCTCCGGACAAGGGCACTTTAACTTCATGACTTCAAATCGCCTGACTAACTTCGACCGTGGGTCACAAAATTCTTTTTTTAACTCATCGACTAAACCTTCGAATTTCATTGACTCCAACTTCTGGGGCATCAACTTCTGTGAAATCTTTGCATACTCGCAAGCCCCTAACTTCGTGACTAACAATCTGACTTTGACTTCTTCGGCTAATGACTTTCCGTCGAATTCGAAAAACGACTTATTCTTATCATACCAAGACTCGAATGTGACTCCTCTCTCAATGTCTGCATTGAATTCTCCGACTAACGATTGTAATTTCCAATACAACTCCGATGACTGCTTTTCACTAGAATCTTCGGCTCTAGGATTGTTTCCAATCAATCCTTTAACTAACTGACTAAACTGCTGACTGATCTGTTCAGATTGAGCCTTGAGAATTTTCTCCAATTCGTCTGCTCTCATCTTGACTTGACTTGCTTGACTACTTGAACGAATTACAAAATAACGACTTGACTGTTCGAATTCGACTGTTCGACCGCGCCACTGTTATGTATCGACTAGCGGTTGTGTCCGATACTAACAGAAAGAGACTTGACTCACAACAAGGTTTATCACAAAGCAACAATACAATAGAAATAGGCGAGACTATGCGTTGGCTGCGACTGTAGACTAACTGACTGACTCACTGGCGACTACGGACTGACTCTAGACTGACTCGGTAACTCACTGACTCCCCGACTACTAAAAGGCTTCGCCTTTTATACTAAGCACGCCACCCTAACAGCATCTCTTCATTGAACATCTTTTACAGATTTGAATCTTTTTTTCGATCCATTCTAATTGTTTCAAAGGTATGCGTCACAATCTCTACTCAGTATATTGTTGTTTCTAGCGCGTAATTTGAGTGCAATATTTTAAACCTCCATCCTCACTTCCTCCCATGCTTCCTTATTCACCTTTTTGGCACTTTATGCCACGAAAACTCTTTTAGTTTTTGCTTTTATTATGGCAGCCCCATTATCAATTCCTTCTCACATTTCGACAACAGTTTTATACTACATAAACTAGCTTTTCCTTTGGTAGTGCGAACGAGGATAAATAAACACTTTATTGATAATAGATTCGAAGAATTATCATAAAATAAAAGCAAGTTAACATTCCAATTTTAATTTATTCCAAAACAATCCTAGATAAAAAAAAAGTAAATTTAATTATTTCAAAATTGGTCAAGTAAAGTCTCCTCTTGAATAATTCATGCGAGACAAGCTGGTTTAAAAATCACTAATTCTATTCGTCTGCTCCATATTTACAATTACTTTATACGTGCCATTCTCACGCTTCCAAGTCAATTTTATTTGTTCATTCCTTTAAGCTTCCCCCTTTTCCACGCTTCCTTTTCCGCGTTTTTTAAGGTAGCGAGTCCCTCAATTCAATTTTTGACGGAATTTTCTTTCAATTTATATCAGTTGGTTTTATTTTGAGGAAATGACAAGTGATAAAAATTAAAGTTGCTGCCTGACCAATGTTCAATCTATTATTAGCTATATGTTTTGTGCTGGCTTTTGCTAATTTACATAAAAAAATTTTTAATTAATAATAGGCTTTTCGAGATTCTAAATATTGAAGAACAAACGTTAATAACAATCTTGGTTTTTCCTCAACCACCCAATTAATTAAAATATATTTTTTACCAGTTTTTTCGCGAGTCAATTTTATTTCTTTCATCCCATGTTTTTACTCTTGGTAGTACCTTATAGTTAAAAGTTCAATATCTAATTATATCGAGTGAAATTTTCAGATTTTTCGTGTATTTATTCTTTTGTTTTACTGAGATATTTGGCTTGTATACTTTTCTTGTCAATGAGGAATATACAATTCCACGTCATTAGTACGTTTTTCCATTGTTAAATTCCAGATAATATTTTCCAGCTTTTTCATTTTCTTTTCTTTTAAGTCACTCATTGGACATGTAAATGAGCCTTCTCCTCCTCCGAGAAAAGTCCAATTAGGGATCTAAGGTCTCTCGTAAATTAGTTGTTTGCTTTTTTGAAGCGTTGTTTTCTTAGTTATTTTTCAATGTGTGTTACCCTACATTAATCTTTTGCATAATTTCTTCTAGCATTAAAAACATCTCATGGAATTCCATCCTTTTTCCAATAAAATTTAAATTAAACCCTGATTAATTTCATCTAGATCACTTTGAATAGTTATCTGTGTTAAATAGTTATTTTCCGGATTACTCCATTTTATATTACTTTTTTTAATAAAATGTTGGCATTATTTATTTTCTTTGTCCTTTTTTTAGCTTTATCTATTCGGCTTTACTCAAATATTCGCTTCCTTTATAATATGTTAATTTGTCGCTTGGGAGTTTAGAATAAAGGGTATATGTAAACCTGAAAGCAGTTTACGAAAAGAAAGATTTTAACAGACTAACAATCGTTAGAAAAAATGCCATTTTACTATAAAACTAATGGGGTTTTAGAAAAGAAGACCGGAAGGCATCTTTTTGCACCATGAAAAAATAATAACATGTGACTTGAAATTTAATGGGAAAAGAAACTAATTGCTGCGCTTCTTCAAATATTTTTCGATTTTGATTGATGGCACAATATTTCCTTAATTTTAAAAAGCTCTGTATATTATGATAGCATCTGAGAGTGATAAACATCTATCTTTTTTCTTTTATTCTCTTATTTTCCCTATAATATTTTTTACCAAAGGTTCACATCCCTCGAGAATTATACATATTTACTATCCTTTCCCTCATCACATAAATCCGATTTTTTCAGATTTTTCTTTTTCATCTTTTTTAAAAGCTTAAGTCTTAAAATAACAAAGTTAATTTTTACGATAAATTCAAAATATCCATTCATTTAAACCCATCTTTTCAAAGTAAAATTGCCTGTGGCAATTGGTATTCTTTACCTCGACTGGTGTTTTATTCATAAGAGTGCGCAAACAAAGCGTATTTTCTACATCATCTTGGCGTAATGGCTAAAATTAAAAATTTTTTAATTGTTAGATGTTTTAAATGCTCATCTAAAACAGCGCCAATATTTTGCTCATTAAAATTGTTTTTTTTTATTTTTATTTACTAAAATTTACACATGGATTCATTTTCCTTTAAATCTGTCAATTTCATTGTCAGTGTAACACCCTTTATTTGCCAACAATTTTTACGGTGCTATTGACAGATTCATTTAATAATATCTTGTTCTAGTTTATTTATAAATTATTACATTAGATTATTTATAAATTTGTAAATTCTTTAAAGATTTATAAAGAATGGAAGCATCTACAATGGAATTACTTCCACCTCCCACTATATTACTTAATGTATCATCAGCGCCTTCAATTATTTGTGAGGATATGAATGCCTATTTATGGAACACTCGTCGGGATTTGACTACACGACCTTTCGTTATGGCTGGTAATTTTAACGATATTTAGGCTTAAATCAATATTCAAAAATTCGGCTATTGATATTTACGCTTTTATTAAAATATGAATTTATTGAGTTAATTTTACAGTATTTGCTTCCTTATATTCATCAATCATTTTACTGGGTATTATCGGAAACGCTTGTGTGATTATGGCTATTGCCAGAATTAAATCACTTCAAACTGTGCCTAATATGGTAATACAAATAAAAATTTCTATTTGAATATTTTCAGTACATTTAAGTTTATTTTCTCGTTGAGTTGTTCAGATATACTTGTTTGCTTTATTTCGGCTACCATAACTCCAATCGCTGCTTTCAAAAAGGATTGGATTTTTGGCCAATTCTTATGCTCTTTTGCACCTTTTGTTGCGGTTAGTTCTTAATTTTACATCATTTTCAGAATTTTACATTTTGCTTAATTAAGGGAGGGAGTTTGTGTTTCTCCACATTCACTTTGGCGGCTATTTCCGTGGACCGTTTTCTTCTAATACTTTTTCCCACGAGAAAGGCTTTCTCGCATACACAAGCTTTATTTATAATTCTTGTAAGTTATTAACTTTTTCTTTCGTTTTAAAACGTCAAAATTAGGTCACGTTTCTGTTGGCTAGCGGGTTTAGTTTACCAATGTTGTTCATGCAAAAGTTAAAACCAGTAACTCATTATTGTGGCCGATTTTGTTTCGAGGATTGGGGCGAGATGATTGGAATAAGAAGAATCTATGGAACTTTATTGCTGACCGTCCAATTCATTATTCCGGTAAGATTTCATTAAATTTTTAATTTAGAGCTAAAAGAACATTTGAAGCTAATACAATTTACAACTTATTTAATTTTTTCAGTTAGCATTGATCACTTTCTGTTACACAGCAATTTCATTCCGACTTGGAAAAGTTTTAATAATTTCTGTAATCTGAAAAAAACATTTTCTTTTAGAGCGTGAATCTACGTACTAGGAAGAAATGTGAATGGCAAATGCCGATTAGTGCTCAGCGAAACGCGGCCACAAAGCGAAGACAACGAACTAACCGGATGTGATTCTGTCTATAAATTTCTTTAACATTTTTAAATTTAAGGTTTATTGCAATGGTAATTGCCTTCTCAGTGAGCTGGATATGGTCGGTTCTATATAATCTGTTGCGAGACTATGACGGTCTTCCAAAGTTTGTACATGATCAAGAATTCTTTTTTGGAATATTAACACACTGTATTGCAATGAGCTCCACGGTATTTTCCTTTTATTGAACATTTCGAGTTTATTTTCCTAGGTGTGGAATCCGATCTTATATGCCTTATTAAATCTACAAGTAAATTAATCTTACAGCTTATAATTCAGTTTTTTTAAATTTAATTCAGCTAAGGGCAGCCTTTCTACAACTTGTGCCACGATGTATTAAGCATTCTCTGACTTGCACTTGTAGTCCTAATAAAGGAAGATTAAGCGGACGATCAGTTGCTCGATGTGCCTACCTTGAAGAGAGCCGGCTTCTTGGTTCCTCAGTTCTTCGCGGAACAACCGGACAAGTACAGAGAAGAGAAACGAATTATGAAAATAAAAACTGTTTTAATTGTTTGATTGGCTCCTCTAGATCCGTTGAATCTTCTTCAAACGAAACACAGAAGCAAACGTTTTCTGTTAAATGTGAAGGAAATAAAGGAGATGCTAAAATTTTGGTACTAAATTCCTTCTTTCCAAACGAATTAAAATTCCAGTCACATAATCACCATCGGCATCAATTAGAAAGAATAACAGCAGACGGTGGATTTGAGGAGCAAACATGGACAGAGCAACTGAGGAAGGACTCTGAAGATGATGCCTTAGATGATTGTAATGATGATTTGAGAGAAAGAGATACAGATGAGAGGATATGATATCTTTTTAATTCGTTTTAATTAAGAAAATTATATTTCATTGTTTTTATTAGATATGTATATTTTAGTTAACTATTATTTATTAGCTTCCCTATTAGCTTTATAATAGTTTAAATAACATTGGGCAGATATGTAGGGGTGCTCATGGTAAATTTCCTGTACATTCTCTTAAAAAATTTTTTTCTATTTTACTCTGAATCGGCGACTCTGAACCGACTTTTACCGTTAAGCTGCTGTCACCATTGATTTCATTGTTGTCATTTACCTAGAAATTTTTAGCTTTTATTTAAAACTTTTTGGTATTGAATGGCAGGTTCTAGCTCCGTTGGATCTCCGTCAGGTGGCAAAGTTACATTCAAAATAACGCTAACAAGCGATCCTAAACTTCCATATAAAGTGTGAGTAAAAGATGATCGTTAATATGCATTAAATTTTGTTTTGTAGGATGAGCGTTCCGGAGAATGCGCCTTTTACAGCTGTCCTGCGATTTGCAGCAGAAGAATTTAAAGTTGATCATAATACTAGTGCTATAATTACGGATGGTGGTATTGGCATAAATCCAGGTTGATAGCAAACTGGAATTTTCAAAAAGTTTTTAGGACAAAAAGCTTCAGAAATATTTATGAAGTATGGTGCTGAACTGCGACTTATTCCAAGAGATAGAGTTGGAAATGCTGATGATCAGTAAGCCATTTATCGAAATATTTGAGTCGAAGTTGATCGATGTCACTTGCGTACTTTTTTAAACTAAGGAATGCTGGTTTGTGATACTTTTTAAGTCTTGATTTGTGAATAGCTGATAATTTTGTTCACTATAATTTTTATCTGTAAAATTTTCTACTATTCGTATTTGACTAGTTTTAATGCATAAGTTGCAGATTTATTAACAGAATTCTTTTATTTATGCATATGTATCACCAAATATGAAACTAAAATGTGTTAAGTGAAAATCGGCAAATTAATTTTAATTATATAGCAGCTTTTAAGTGTGTTTTTTCCTCCTTCTGTTCATAAAGCGCACTTTTCAGAGCCAATTTCAAAGCCTCAATGTCCTCAGGATTCGAGTTTACACCAAATGTGCCAATACGCCAGATTTTTCCAGCTGTCGGGCCGAGTCCACCAGCTATCTCATATCCCTGAGCCATTAATTTGGATTGGACTGCCTTCCAATCAACCCCATCGGGAACACGCACAGTGGTTAGACAAGGCAAGCGATAATTCTAAATAGAAAACTTAAATACAAGTTCTTGCTCTGAACAAGCCTCATTCTGGACATAGGGTTCCAGACCTAGCTCCTTTAAAGCGGCATAGAATAGCTTAGCATTCTTCTGATGTCTCTCAATCAAGTTTTTTATTCCTTCCTGAGCTACAAACGAAAGACCTTCACGCAGCTGAAAATCAGCCATATTTAAAAAATTTTAAGATTAGATTACCGCATAAACTAGTGATATTGGTGCTGTGTGGTGATATCTTCGTGGTTCATCGAAACAGCCCCAGTAATTACCTAATTCTAAAGCATCCAAATAAAATGATGGCACTCGTTTCTAAAATAATAATATGCATAGCATAAATTTTAGAAATATTTTCACAACTTTAATTTTAGGGCAAGTATTAAAACACAACAAACCTTTCTGTTTAGCATTTTCTTCCTTAAATTTTGTAAATATAATCTTTCCGATTTACTAATTATAAAGCGCCAAATTAACCTACAATGCTTTTTCGCTAAATGAAATAGGTGCCAATCCAGGTGGACAGTTTAGTACTTTTTGTGTAGCCGAATAAACACAATCCACTTTTAAATCATCAGCGTGGAAAGGAGCACCTAAATAGAAAAAAATTTAAGAAAAATTTTTGAACATAAATAATTAATAACCTCCAAGTGAAGCAACCACATCAACAAGAAATAGGCAATCGCTAAATGTTTTAAAATTTTATATGGCCTTAAAGAATGCAAGTCAATAGCACTTTTTTGTTAACCATTTCCGTTATACTTGATATGAAAGATATTTACTTAGTTCTAAATAACCGTGTTAAAGTGCTATTTGTACCTGGATTCCTTTAATTACATACTAAGCATTGCAAATATCCCCAAAACGTTCCAGCGGGTGAGCAACGCCAGTCGAACTTTCTCCATGGCAAAGGAAGGCGACCTGCGGTCGATAATTGTCAACAGCCTTTAATTATTATTTAAAATTCTCTAATTAGTGCAATAAACCTCAGAAAAATCCTCAACACTTATCACCTCTCCTTCAGGCACAACCAATTTTCGCACATTAAGACCTAGTCTGTCTGATAAATCCGCAGCTCTTTGGCCCCAAACACCGTTCTGCACTACCTATTTTAAAAGTTTATCCTTTTTGTAAACAGTAGAAAAAATTAGGTAACTTACCAAAATAGTTTCTCCTTGATCCAGTAAATTCATGATGGCACACTCCATGCCAGCATGGCCACTTCCAGAGACAGCAAAAGTGAGGGGATTATTAGTCTGAAAGACATATTGAATGCCGGATTTAACATCGTCCATTATTTCCAAAAATTCTGGATGGAGATGACCGAGAAGTGGCTGAGTTAGGCCTTCCACTACCATTGGCGGCATATTACTCGGGCCTGGTCCAAACAATTTTTTCTCATTAACGTGCAAAGGCCGTAGCAATCGATGAGGAGGTGGAACTGTCCCATAGAATGCAGAGGGATTTGACATAGTGTGCTAAAATAATTTTAGTATTATTTCAAATTATTATTTAATAAATTATCATAATAAAACTGAAAATGAACATAACACAAAAAGAATGGTGCGATAAAGATCGATTACAGAGATAAAAACCTTCCTTATATTTTAAGAGTTATGGGAAAGGAGTACTGTGCTAATTTATGTACTTTTCGTTGGAGATAGGAAGGAAGATTTAAAAAATTGAGAAATTATCAGGGACCAACCCGTGTAATTTCAGTCAGCTTTCGTTCGTTCCTTCCTAAGTGTACAATATTTTTCACAGGCATCATTCGGCTAAGCATATCTGATTATGTTATTGGCAAACAAAAAAGATAATACCTTATAAAAATTAAAGTTTAATAAATTTTGGAGTAACAATAAAAATATGAAATGGTGATTGGCCAGGGTAAAATTAGAGACAGTATCTTTTTTTTATCTTTTAAAGCATTTACCAGTTTTTAGTTTAATCGACTTTTCTGAGAGATGACTGAACATCAAATAAAACAGGAGACCCACTGATTCTCCGAATGGCTGAAACAACACGTGAAAATGATAAATTTTGGGGAATTAGTAAACGATAGTCATCGATAATATCAAATGTGGCCCAGCTATAGTGTCATTAATATTAGTCAACGAAATTTAATTGGAACGGTTGACAGAAGTGAAATTCTTTAAGTGTGTATACAGTGTGAATTAGAGTGCATGATAAAGACTGATTGTTTTACAAATTTTAGTCAAATAATTTTTAGAGAACAGATTAATTTATTGGTTCTTTATAAAATCTGTACAAAGTAGTATGTATAAGGACTAAAGTATAGACTAGACTACAGTTATTGAATATATAGACTACTGTTTTTGGACAGTCATCGGAATTGTCAAATTTTTAATCTACTTAATAAAATTTGTAGGAATAGGAAGTCAATTGTAATTTCATAGTAGCAATTACAATTTCTTCAGCTAATAATAATATAGTCACTTGTTATATTGAATAGAAAATGCTATCTTTTTGCTTATAAATATCTATTCTTCCATAGTAAAAGCCGGTTTGTGTACACATGACGAATGCTTTTGCTGGGGTTAGATGTACTTTTTTAGTATTATTTTGATTCATTTAGTTGAAAGGACGCACATTATTATACTGAGAAGAAATGAATGGAATCAGTCTGATGAAATTTTAAATAAAAATACGTAAACGTGAAAACTCTTGAGTACATGAGTGAAAATTTTAAAGTTTACGAATTATAAAAGTTCCTGTATATTTCAATTTGTTTTTATCTTGTATTTTTTTTAATTTGTTATTTCAATTAAATAAGTAAACAAATCCTAGGTTTCTAGCAAACAGAAAATGGCTAATAGTACCTTGACATTACATAACATTACATAACACCAACTTCATCTTCCAATTCGTCACAATGATGGAAGAATGAGGCCATGACAGCTGCTGACTCGTCAACTAATACGACGACAACTGGAAATGTGGAGTGACAAAACGAAGCTAGAGAGAAGGCAGAGAGAAACAAACAACTAAACGGGGAAAGAAAGCCATTCAATGTATTCGAAGGAGTCGATAACGGAGGCCAGCCATCGACAATGACTAGTGGTAAAAATGAATCCATTTTATCTTATTTTTTTCTAATGTTACACTGCTACGTTTACCTTCATACTCTGCTTTCGCTTTAATTTTTATCGCATTTCGATGAGTGGTCTTCTTAGAAAACTCCTGATTTTGCAATAATTTTCTATACTTATGTAAAATCTAAAGTTCGTTTTTAGTACAGCAAAATGTTCAATCATCCAAATCATGGATCAATGACATCACAGATTGCACATATTCAGAGAACGATGGCATATCGTCTTCAAGGGTCGAACACCTTTTTGGGAAATGTGAGCTTTTTATATTGAAGTGTAATTTAGTGAAATTTGATTTAAGATAACCCTGAATATCACCAAAGGAAGGTGTTAATGGGTACTTAGGGAGGCTGTTCTTTAGGGTTAACATCCATTTTCTCGATTGTTCTGAAAATAGAAAAATACGGGAGTGCATAAATCTGATCAGCTTTGAATAGAACTCCATTAAAATTACGGAATTTATTTCTAGATGAATGGTTGGAACCGTGGTTTTGGAACCTCCAATCTAATGGGACGCTCAGAATTTAACAATTATGGCTCTGGTTCATCAGTGCCCTATCCACAGACAGAAATGAATCAAACGTCTGGTAGCGAATTTATTGGCAATTCTAGCATTCGTATGCCTATTTTTAAATGCCCAGAATGTAGTATTGTCAAAAATACGAGTGAAGACTTTGAGGTTTTTTCTATTTTTTTTCGTCTCGAATTTATTATTTATAGATTCATGTGAAAGTTGAACATTTGAATTGGTTGCCATTCATTTGTCCGGTAAGATACATAATCTTTAAAAACAATTTTAATTTTCTGTAGATTTTTTAATTATTAATATAATTTTTCTTTTCTGTCCGTTTAGGAAATCGTTTTATTTTTAGATGTGCAAAGCGGCTCGTGCTTCAGATATCCAAATGCGTGAACATATGCATTCATCCCACAAGAAGAACGATAACATGGTAATATTTTTATTTTTTAATGATGCAGAAGTAGGCACTATCTGAAAGAAGGTCGGTAATTGTTTTTTTCATTACTTTCTTCCTTCCTTGATATGACAGAATGGTCAGCACTTTCCTCCTTGTTCTATTCCATTATATTCCCTGTGGCATAATCAAATGAGAGGAGAGTCCGTGTTTTGTCTGTCCGTGTGTGTTTTTCTCTCCTCTCATTTGATTATGCCACAGGGAATATGATGGAATAGAACAAGGAGGAAAGTGCTGACCATTCTGTCATATCAAGGAAGGAAAAAAGTAATGAAAAAACAATTACCGACCTTCTTTCAGATAGTGCCCAGAAGTATATTTGCATTTTCAGTACTGGTATCAAGACAACGCACAAGCCAAAAAAATTCTTCAAGAGATGATGGACAAAGCTCTTTTCGCTGCTTCTATTCAGCATAAACAAAGCAACATTTCTAAACTAGGAAGAATTATTGGAGATTCGAATGGAAATTTACAAAGTGTCGTTAATACTGACAATGAGTCAGCTAAAAGAATCCGACTAGATGATGTCGTCATCCCTAGTATTAGGAGGTAATTGTTCGTTAATATTGTTATTAATTTTCTATTACAGAAATATTGAAGAAAGTCTACAATCCAAAAATCAAAATGTTAATGAAAATAATTCATCAACGAGTGGTATCAAATTTTCTGGACAAGAACGTAAACCTAGCATAGACGAAGAGACGGACTCTCAGTTGAGCACGATTTTTGGACGAAATGTCAAGTCCGAATTCGACATGACAATAATGGAAGAGGATTCGCCTTCGCAACAGTCCTTGCAAGCGATTAATGAAGACGATGAATTGCATGATAATACTCATCAAATGAATGCTCTCCAGAATATGGCTGCAATGTTTTCAGCTAGCAGTGGATCAGTTTGTCAGAAAGTGCAGCCAAAGAGTGTGTTAGACTCGCGCTCATCAAGGCCCTTTCCATATAAGCGAGTAGTTCGCAATCGGCCTGGCCCAATGTATTAAGTTATGAGTTATATATTTATTTTTTATATTTTATAGGACCTCAAAGAAGCGTGTTTTGGGTGTTTGCGCTCGGTTTGTTGCAAATAATTAATAATTTATTTTCTATAACTTAAGCTGTAACAAGCCGATAACTGCTGGAGCAAGACAAATGCACATGTTTTTCCATCTGGGTAAAGATATGCAAGTACTGTTAAAAATTAAATCAAAAATACACTAGATATTTAGACTTTTCGCTTTCGATGTAGACATTCTGGCTGCGATGTGGAACATTATAGAAAAGATCAAATGGAAAATCATCAATCGAAGGTTTTAATTTAATTGTAAATTGGTTATCTTTTTAATTTTGATAGGTACATGGACAGGTTGATCCCAATATGATGGATGATCGAAGTCATGATCTTTATAACCTTGTCCAGGTTTGGATTTTTATCTCACATCAGTTAGATCATCAGGTTATTTAAATTTTAGAAGATGTCTATGGAGTTACTTGGTACTATGGGAAATACGCCTGGACCAACAGCAGCTAAAGCTCAACTTATGTATGAGCAACAAATGCGTGATGTGGCTGCCAATTTAGGAAGTCGTAAACGACCGCCTATTCAGATGTTTACTCAACATCAGCAAATCCATACAAATATAAATGGAATGTTTGATTCCGCTAACCGAAAAATGGAAGACTTGGAGTGCCGCCTATGCCATAAGGTTAAATTTTACTTTATATTTTCTTTGGTTCATTTGTTTCCTTAAACAATTTCAGACAATTATGAGTAGAATTCGCGGTTTTCATATACTTTGGCATTTAAATAATGATTTGGGAATTGTTCGCTATGGCTGCAAACACTGTGATTTTAAACATGACCGTCCTCAATCTGTTGTGGGACACGGCGCACGAGAACACGCCGATGAATATTGTTGCGAGGATTTGCTTTATGTTTGTGAATTTCTCATTTTATTAATATTTTTCTATTTGCATTAGAATTTTGAGGATGAACTTAAATCCATGTCGAAAGCATGTTTTGGCGTCGAACGTCTTTTCGAAAAGGAAATTCGTCGAAGGACCAGGATGGTTAGTTCGATCGAAATTATTCTTAAAGTGTATCTATGTTTCCCTCTATTAGGAACTTTATGGAAATATAATGGATGATGATCTCAGGAATGAAGATGAACTTGAAGATGATGATTCAAGAGGAAGCTGCGATTCAAAGCTCATTAACCAGACTCCCCTTGCAAAACTAGATGTGCAATTAAAGGCAGGAAGTTCAGACCGTTCATGGTCTTCTTCTAAGGAGCAGATGCGAAAAAAACGAAGTTTTCGCCGTTTTGGTACTAGGTAATCTATAATATATTTTAAGTCTAATTCGAAGTAAAACGTGTCAAGGGTTCGTTCACGAAGACAAAGAGAAGATATGATCAAACTGCGTGAAGTTAGTATGCGTCTCGGTGGAGCTCAATACTTCAAGAAGAAGTCAAATGAAGCGGTTCTTTGCGAGGTTTTATTATCAACAGAGCGAGTCACTATTTGTTTTTATTAATACTTTAGAAGTGCGGGAAGATGATTTCAAATCGTCTTTCTGATCACGCTTATTCGCATTTGGATGGATGTGATCTGTTTCGTTGCCAACAATGCAATTTGGTTTTAATTTGTAAAATATGTTATATTTTATTATTTTAGGGTCACTATTCACGAGAGACGATTGTTCGTCACCTGCGAGATTTTCACAATTCCAGTGACGAACCTCCTCTCGATAATCGTCTACGCTTTGCACAAGAAATCAAGGTTAATTTTTTTGTTGTTTATTTCCATTTGTATTATAGGATGCTATACGGGAATGTTACCCGAATCTTTTCGTTGATGCTCCAATTCCAACAAAAGAGGTTATCTTAAATTGCTGGATTAACACATGCCTTTTGTTTTAGGATATTGAAAAAATGAAGGCAAATCTAAAACTAGAAAAAATGGTCTTAATCTCTGAGGGTGAAGATGATGGAAATGAAGATAAAGCCGAAGAGGACGGCGAGGAAGAGGAAGAAGATGAGCAGGAGGATGAGGTTGACGATGAAGAAGATCAAAAAAAGGAAGACGAAGAAGAAACTCATGTGGAAACAGATAGTGCTAAAGAGGTAACACGCAATTAAACTTTAAAAAATTAATTATTTAGATGGATACTCATGAGGAAGATCGAGATGAAGATAATGAGCATAATGCTGAAGTTGAGGAGGAAGAGGAATTGTCTAGAGATGGTGATGAAAGAGAGGGCAGTGAGGAAGGGGAGCAAGAAGATGATATTAAAGAAGAGGATGGTGAAGATGAGATTGTGGTTGGATTTGAACTGAGGGGTACGTATGATAATGAAGAAAAACACGAAGTAATGAATCAAAGTAATGACGAGGAGAGAATGAAAGCAAGAAATGATGGTCAGCAAAAGCGTTCAAGGCGTGGTCGACCTTCAAAGGAGGGTAAGGAAGTAAAGGCTTGTAATAGTTAATAATTTCTATTTTACATATTCGTAGTTATGATTTTATATATCCTTTCTTAATCTTGTACTTTTTCGAATATATTGTTCTTATCTATAATTGGTAAACTAATTACATACAAGCACTTTTAATTTTGTGACTCGTGCTCGTGCAATTCTATCCGATTCGCAGCTCGAATTAAAAATAATTTGGGCCATCGGGAAGCACTATATAAGATTTCGAGTTTTATATCATAATATTTAATGTTTTCTTGTTTGCTATATGTAAAGGCAACAAGGAGAATGGTGACTAATTATTTATAAGAGGAAAATAAACTTCTAAGGGGAAAGAAGGATGGCGGTATACTACTGCCAGTCACTCAATACACAATTTTTCCAGTTTGTTCTATTTCTTTCCGACTATCCCGATTTTACAGCAGTCCATTATGCTCGCTAGCGAAGGACAATGCATTTAACACATTTATTCATGAATCTGCACACTTTTATGTTTATTGAAAATGAAATATATAAAATTTGCGCAACGATAAAAATTACGACAATAAAGAATCTGTATTTTATTAACGTTTACATGTGACGTGATAACTAATGATTATCTTATGTATTTCAACTCGAGGCTTTTTAACTCGCTAATCCATAAATCAATTTAAAATCTGAATTAGTTCTTTAGTATTAATCCATTGGTTTTTAACAGAATTGAAAATTTTTTTATACTAGTAGTATGTGTAGTATATATTTTCCTATAGCGCTAACTTTAGTAATGTCAGACAATATAACGCGTATTTACTCTTTTTTATGCCCTTTTGCTATTCCATTTTTTCACACTACTTTTACCAGCCGAGACTATCTGAGGTGCCGTTATATGTATATTGTTGCTAGGAGCAACAGTCACATTCCTCTTAAGCTTACGTTTATTTCATACACTTTATTTCATGCATGACATTTCCATAAATAAATAGCTGATGCCTTTATGCAAGAAGAAAATTAATAAACGCGCCATGCTCAAGCTTCCAAATTGTTACAAACAATTAGCAGTTTTTCCATAAAATGCATGTGCATGGCTGCAACACAATTCCGATTATTTTATTGCTATAACAAATTTAGGAAAAATTTATCACTCAATCTCTTCGTTATTCTCTAATTTTCAATTTATTATGTGTTAAAAAATTCAATTTAATACACATTTAGTAAATCGAGGTCATAAGCAATCTTTCTCCAGTTGGTTTTGTTAGGTTGCTGCATTTGAAATTTTCCCTCCTTTTTGTCCCTTTTCCACATGCTTGGAAGTTGGCCCATTCAAGGAATAACTACAAACTAGCTAAAGACATTCGCCAAAGCAAACCTTTTCATTCATCCTTTTATCTTTTCTTTTTCAACATATTCTCGCCATTAATGTACAATCCACAACAGCAAAAGCAGCCCATAAAAGAGAAAACAAACAACAAAAACGTAGATGTAACTATAAGATCACTAAGAGCATAGAAGTTGGACAGGTATAAGAAAATCGAGTAATAAACAATCCAATATTCAAAATGGGCCCAAACAGTGGGCAAAATAAAAATATCTCTTCGTCACAGCCATTTACGGATAATGGCGAATTACAAAAATCAATTACTTTCCACGATTTTTGCGAACTTACTCAACGACAACTTGCAGAATTTACTCTTAACAGATCTCAATGCCAACGTGAAAATTTTGACCTGATTTGGCAAAACAGTCCTACGAGCTTAGTCATACAAGAAGATGAAGTTGAGCAAGGAAGACATGTTATAAGAAGAACAAGTAGCAACCGTTCGATCTGTGAAAATGACGATCCCAACACTGTTGACAATAACAGAGCAACACTTGCATTACAAGATTGCACTATTGTGGAAGAGGAGAATAAAAAGAAAAAATTAGACACCCTTCGTAGACGGCCACTCAATTCCACATTTTCTTCATGGCTTCAACTTTTTTTAGCCAAACGACGACAACGACACAATCGTTATTTTGCTTCTATTAATCATTCTCAACAAGGATCTCTTCAAAATTATGGCAATTCCTTTTCTGGACAGAATTGTGGGCCACTGCGCTCTTCCGTTTCGCTCTGTTTGTTTTTATTTTCTATTCTAGGTCCACTTTACGAACGGGGTATTAAGTTTTTCCTCTTTATTTAGGCATCATTTCTCAATTTTCGTATCATTTCTCGGTAACTTTTGGAATTTTCGATTCCCGGACATAAATACTAGATATTTAAATTTAACAAACATTATTAATAGCGGTGGTGCACGAAGGTACAACACTTGGTTCTGATGGTGAGAGCGTCGTAGAAGTTTCTCCCTGTACTAGTGATCAGTTCACATCCAACGGCAACAGTTTTACAGATTCATTGTCAGCTGTTGAGAAAGCTGATTATGTACCAAAGGTTAAGATGCGACATAAATTGAACAGACGATGGACTGAGGTCTATATTTCTTGTTTATAATAAAATTCGTATTTTAGCAAGATATTCAAAAGCGGTTATCACTTCCTCCAGATATAAAATTACCACTTGAAGTAATAGACAAGTTAAATAGAACGCCAGCACTGCAGAATCCATTGACACGTAAGAACAAACGTGCTTCTCTCAGCGAAATAGGCTTCGGAAAGTTAGAAACTTACAAGAAAATATTTGACTTGGGCGAAGGAACATATGCAACAGTATATCTAGGAAAAAGTCTTTTGACTGGTAAAAATGTGGCACTAAAAGAGATTCGGCTTGAGCATGAAGAAGGAGCGCCATGCACTGCGTAAAATTATAAAACAATTTAGTAACAATTTTTGTATGTTTATAGGATCCGCGAGGTCAGTTTGCTCAGGAATTTGAAACATGCAAATGTAGGTGAGAAAAATATGACGGAAATTTTTCGTATTATTTAGATCGTAACATTACATGACATAGGTCTGTTTGAATTATTTTTATTAAACTTGTGCTTAATTTCTATAGTTTATACCGATCGTATATTGACGTTGGTATTTGAATTTGTAGAGCGTGATCTACGTGAGTATATGGAAGAGTTGGAGGGCAAGGTTGTTTAATCCTAAATTTACTATATTTATAACCATCTAGATAAGTATATACAATGTAAAGCTGTTTTTGGTACAATTACTTCGAGGTCTCACGTATTGTCATAGCAGACGCATTCTGCACAGAGACCTAAAACCTCAAAATCTTTTAATCAACAGGATTGGAGAGTTAAAATTGGCTGATTTCGGATTGGCTCGAGCCCAGTCTGTACCTAGTAAGACTTATTCAAATGAGGTGGTTACACTATGGTACAGGCCACCCGACGTTCTTCTTGGTACCTGTTATATTTAATTATTTCATTTTTAAATAATTATTCTAGGGTCGACTGATTACTCGACACATATTGACATGTGGGGCGTCGGGTGTATTCTTTATGAGATGCTACTTCATAAGCCAATGTTTCCTGGGAGCACTACGGATGAACAACTGGGACTAATATTTCAAAAGCTTGGTATGCCATCAATCGATACTCACCCTGAATTACACTCACTTCCAAACTTTTCTACGATAATGATAGCTCAACGATTCAGAAACACAAAGGAGCCAAAAGCTCTACTCCAACCTCCTCGTATTAACCAAGAGCGAGCAGATCTTCTATCCAAACTACTGAAGGTATTTTTGAATGGATAAACGCGTTTAAGCGCAGCAATTAAAGAATTCTTATGAATTTTTAGTATGATGGGAGGCTTCGCATATCGGCAAAAGATGCAATGAGACACCAATTTTTGGAATGTTTTCCACCACAAATATTTGAATTGTCAGATAATGTAAGAAAATCAATGAATTTGTATAGACACTAATAAAAAATTTCATTCCTAAAGGAGTCAGTCCTAAAAAACTTGCCAGGAGTATTGTTTATTCAAGACCGCAGAAGTGACAGTGGATGTACTGTAACACACAAATAAGAAAAGGAATTATTTAAAGAACGGGTAATCAAAGATAATCAAAAATTCACGTTTAACAATAAACTGCAATAAATTTATGTAGATGGAAATTACTTGTCTCTTAAAAATATTTAAAATTGTACATATTTAAATGATCAGTCACCCTAGCAGTTAAATAGTACACTAAATGATCAGTCACCCTACCTACTCATCATGATAAAACGACAAAAAAGGTTCATCCACTTTTTTCCTAACAATTTAAATTTTGGCAGTCTATTTACGAAAAATGACAATTTGGGACACGCCCACATTGTCGCGGGCCACATTGTCGCGACCACTTTGTCGCAGGCCCACATTGTCGCAGGCCACTTTGTCGCAGGCTTTCCTTTGATTTTTATTTTAAAATTGGCCTAAATTTTGCTCGCCACGTGCCGTACTTCATCCCACGGCTACAACGATGGGAAATTTGAAGAGGTTTAGAATTTTTATTATGTTTTTTAAGTCTTTATTTCTTTTTTTATAATTTTTTGATAAAGTTTTTAGGTGTTTTTTCCTTTTATTATTTTCTCTTATCCGGGTAGGTCTGCCGGAATTTTTAACGGAGTAAAACCAAACCAGATTACTCCAGAAAACCCAGATCGTGCCCAGAAGGCCTTTTTCCTAAGCTCCATAGCAGCATAGAAATCTTTGCAACGAAAAAGACCTTTGCGACAAAGTAGCCTGCGACAAAGTGGTCGTGACAAAGTGGTCGAGACAAAGACAATTTATCCAATTATAGAAAGACTACGGAGAGAGAAAAAGAGTAAGCATCTCTTTTCTTCTCGGGGTCATTTAAGATGGACTTGTAGGTAACTTTTTTGCCAAACCTCATTTTACTAATCTAATCTATGATTAACTAAAATCCCTTATTCAGTTCATCTCGTAATCGTAACGTGACAATGAAAAACTTAACATCAAAAAACCGAGAAAAATTACCATCTGATAAACTTTGAAGTGTTCTTTGTTCTTGCAGAGTTCTTTATCGATTTCCCAGTCCTATTTTATATTGTTTTTTCCTCTTTTCATTTTTGGAGTTATTTTTTGGGTTGACGCTTAATACTGTGTTATCGCCTTTTTCAAAATAATATTTCAATAGGATCGGGCTTTCATACCTCCCGGTTACATATACCAAGGTACGGGATGGTCTTCCATAGGTACAGACAGTAGGGCACTTAGACCTTTGATTAGACTTAGACCACCTTCTTCCTGAACCCCCCCCCCCCCCCCCCCGACGAAATGCCACCGACCAACTGTCACTGACCAAATGTCCAGTGATCAATTCTACATTACCCAAATGTCCAGTGATCAATTGTCACTGACCAAATGTCCAGTGATCAATTCTACATTACCCAAATGTCCAGTGATCATTTGTCACTGACCAAATGTCCAGTGATCAATTGTACATGACCCAAATGTCCAGTGATCAATTGTCCATGACCATAATGGCCCGCACTGAAAATTCCGCACTGAACTGACAACCCCCTTTTTTAAAAATAATATTTCAATAGGATCGGGCTTTCATACCTCCCGGTTACATATACCAAGGTACGGGATGGTCTTCCATAGGTACAGACAGTAGGGCACTTAGACCTTTGATTAGACTTAGACCACCTTCTTCCTGAACCCCCCCCCCCCCCCCACCCCCCCCCGACAAAATGCCACCGACCAACTGTCACTGACCAAATGTCCAGTGATCAATTCTACATTACCCAAATGTCCAGTGATCAATTGTCACTGACCAAATGTCCAGTGATCAATTCTACATTACCCAAATGTCCAGTGATCATTTGTCACTGACCAAATGTCCAGTGATCAATTGTACATGACCCAAATGTCCAGTGATCAATTGTCCATGACCATAATGGCCCGCACTGAAAATTCCGCACTGAACTGACAACCCCCTTTTTTAAAAATAATATTTCAATAGGATCGGGCTTTCATACCTCCCGGTTACATATACCAAGGTACGGGATGGTCTTCCATAGGTACAGACAGTAGGGCACTTAGACCTTTGATTAGACTTAGACCACCTTCTTCCTGAACCCCACCCCCCCCCCCCCCCCGACAAAATGCCACCGACCAACTGTCACTGACCAAATGTCCAGTGATCAATTCTACATTACCCAAATGTCCAGTGATCAATTGTCACTGACCAAATGTCCAGTGATCAATTCTACATTACCCAAATGTCCAGTGATCATTTGTCACTGACCAAATGTCCAGTGATCAATTGTACATGACCCAAATGTCCAGTGATCAATTGTCCATGACCATAATGGCCCGCACTGAAAATTCCGCACTGAACTGACAACCCCCTTTTTTAAAAATAATATTTCAATAGGATCGGGCTTTCATACCTCCCGGTTACATATACCAAGGTACGGGATGGTCTTCCATAGGTACAGACAGTAGGGCACTTAGACCTTTGATTAGACTTAGACCACCTTCTTCCTTAACCCCCCCCCCCCCCCCCCCCCCGACAAAATGCCACCGACCAACTGTCACTGACCAAATGTCCAGTGATCAATTCTACATTACCCAAATGTCCAGTGATCAATTGTCACTGACCAAATGTCCAGTGATCAATTCTACATTACCCAAATGTCCAGTGATCATTTGTCACTGACCAAATGTCCAGTGATCAATTGTACATGACCCAAATGTCCAGTGATCAATTGTCCATGACCATAATGGCCCGCACTGAAAATTCCGCACTGAACTGACAACCCCCTTTTTTAAAAATAATATTTCAATAGGATCGGGCTTTCATACCTCCCGGTTACATATACCAAGGTACGGGATGGTCTTCCATAGGTACAGACAGTAGGGCACTTAGACCTTTGATTAGACTTAGACCACCTTCTTCCTGAACCCCCCCCCCCCCCCCCCCCGACAAAATGCCACCGACCAACTGTCACTGACCAAATGTCCAGTGATCAATTCTACATTACCCAAATGTCCAGTGATCAATTGTCACTGACCAAATGTCCAGTGATCAATTCTACATTACCCAAATGTCCAGTGATCATTTGTCACTGACCAAATGTCCAGTGATCAATTGTACATGACCCAAATGTCCAGTGATCAATTGTCCATGACCATAATGGCCCGCACTGAAAATTCCGCACTGAACTGACAACCCCCTTTTTTAAAAATAATATTTCAATAGGATCGGGCTTTCATACCTCCCGGTTACATATACCAAGGTACGGGATGGTCTTCCATAGGTACAGACAGTAGGGCACTTAGACCTTTGATTAGACTTAGACCACCTTCTTCCTTAACCCCCCCCCCCCCCCCCCCCCCCGACAAAATGCCACCGACCAACTGTCACTGACCAAATGTCCAGTGATCAATTCTACATTACCCAAATGTCCAGTGATCAATTGTCACTGACCAAATGTCCAGTGATCAATTCTACATTACCCAAATGTCCAGTGATCATTTGTCACTGACCAAATGTCCAGTGATCAATTGTACATGACCCAAATGTCCAGTGATCAATTGTCCATGACCATAATGGCCCGCACTGAAAATTCCGCACTGAACTGACAACCCCCTTTTTTAAAAATAATATTTCAATAGGATCGGGCTTTCATACCTCCCGGTTACATATACCAAGGTACGGGATGGTCTTCCATAGGTACAGACAGTAGGGCACTTAGACCTTTGATTAGACTTAGACCACCTTCTTCCTGAACCCCCCCCCCCCCCCCCCCGACAAAATGCCACCGACCAACTGTCACTGACCAAATGTCCAGTGATCAATTCTACATTACCCAAATGTCCAGTGATCAATTGTCACTGACCAAATGTCCAGTGATCAATTCTACATTACCCAAATGTCCAGTGATCATTTGTCACTGACCAAATGTCCAGTGATCAATTGTACATGACCCAAATGTCCAGTGATCAATTGTCCATGACCATAATGGCCCGCACTGAAAATTCCGCACTGAACTGACAACCCCCTTTTTTAAAAATAATATTTCAATAGGATCGGGCTTTCATACCTCCCGGTTACATATACCAAGGTACGGGATGGTCTTCCATAGGTACAGACAGTAGGGCACTTAGACCTTTGATTAGACTTAGACCACCTTCTTCCTGAACCCCCCCCCCCCCCCGACAAAATGCCACCGACCAACTGTCACTGACCAAATGTCCAGTGATCAATTCTACATTACCCAAATGTCCAGTGATCAATTGTCACTGACCAAATGTCCAGTGATCAATTCTACATTACCCAAATGTCCAGTGATCATTTGTCACTGACCAAATGTCCAGTGATCAATTGTACATGACCCAAATGTCCAGTGATCAATTGTCCATGACCATAATGGCCCGCACTGAAAATTCCGCACTGAACTGACAACCCCCTTTTTTAAAAATAATATTTCAATAGGATCGGGCTTTCATACCTCCCGGTTACATATACCAAGGTACGGGATGGTCTTCCATAGGTACAGACAGTAGGGCACTTAGACCTTTGATTAGACTTAGACCACCTTCTTCCTGACCCCCCCCCCCCCCCCCCCCCCCCCCCCCCCCGACAAAATGCCACCGACCAACTGTCACTGACCAAATGTCCAGTGATCAATTCTACATTACCCAAATGTCCAGTGATCAATTGTCACTGACCAAATGTCCAGTGATCAATTCTACATTACCCAAATGTCCAGTGATCATTTGTCACTGACCAAATGTCCAGTGATCAATTGTACATGACCCAAATGTCCAGTGATCAATTGTCCATGACCATAATGGCCCGCACTGAAAATTCCGCACTGAACTGACAACCCCCTTTTTTAAAAATAATATTTCAATAGGATCGGGCTTTCATACCTCCCGTTACATATACCAAGGTACGGGATGGTCTTCCATAGGTACAGACAGTAGGGCACTTAGACCTTTGATTAGACTTAGACCCCCTTCTTCCTTAACCCCCCCCCCCCCCCCCCCCCGACGAAATGCCACCGACCAACTGTCACTGACCAAATGTCCAGTGATCAATTCTACATTACCCAAATGTCCAGTGATCAATTGTCACTGACCAAATGTCCAGTGATCAATTCTACATTACCCAAATGTCCAGTGATCATTTGTCACTGACCAAATGTCCAGTGATCAATTGTACATGACCCAAATGTCCAGTGATCAATTGTCCATGACCATAATGGCCCGCACTGAAAATTCCGCACTGAACTGACAACCCACATTTTTAAAATAATATTTCAATAGGATCGGGCTTTCATACCTCCCGGTTACATATACCAAGGTACGGGATGGTCTTCCATAGGTACAGACAGTAGGGCACTTAGACCTTTGATTAGACTTAGACCACCTTCTTCCTTAACCCCCCCCCCCCCCCCCCCGACAAAATGCCACCGACCAACTGTCACTGACCAAATGTCCAGTGATCAATTCTACATTACCCAAATGTCCAGTGATCAATTGTCACTGACCAAATGTCCAGTGATCAATTCTACATTACCCAAATGTCCAGTGATCATTTGTCACTGACCAAATGTCCAGTGATCAATTGTACATGACCCAAATGTCCAGTGATCAATTGTCCATGACCATAATGGCCCGCACTGAAAATTCCGCACTGAACTGACAACCCCCTTTTTTAAACATTATATTTCAATAGGATCGGGCTTTCATACCTCCCGGTTACATATACCAAGGTACGGGATGGTCTTCCATAGGTACAGACAGTAGGGCACTTAGACCTTTGATTAGACTTAGACCACCTTCTTCCTGAACCCCCCCCCCCCCCCCCGACAAATTGCCACCGACCAACTGTCACTGACCAAATGTCCAGTGATCAATTCTACATTACCCAAATGTCCAGTGATCAATTGTCACTGACCAAATGTCCAGTGATCAATTCTACATTACCCAAATGTCCAGTGATCATTTGTCACTGACCAAATGTCCAGTGATCAATTGTACATGACCCAAATGTCCAGTGATCAATTGTCCATGACCATAATGGCCCGCACTGAAAATTCCGCACTGAACTGACAACCCCCTTTTTTCAAAATAATATTTCAATAGGATCGGGCTTTCATACCTCCCGGTTACATATACCAAGGTACGGGATGGTCTTCCATAGGTACAGACAGTAGGGCACTTAGACCTTTGATTAGACTTAGACCACCTTCTTCCTGAACCCCCCCCCACGACAAAATGCCACCGACCAACTGTCACTGACCAAATGTCCAGTGATCAATTGTACATTACCCAAATGTCCAGTGATCATTTGTCACTGACCAAATGTCCAGTGATCAATTGTACATTACCCAAATGTCCAGTGATCATTTGTCACTGACCAAATGTCCAGTGATCTATTGTACATTACCCAAATGTCCAGTGATCAATTGTCCATGACCATAATGGCCCGCACTGAAAATTCCGCACTGAACTGACAACCCCCTTTTTTAAAAATAATATTTCAATAGGATCGGGCTTTCATACCTCCCGGTTACATATACCAAGGTACGGGATGGTCTTCCATAGGTACAGACAGTAGGGCACTTAGACCTTTGATTAGACTTAGACCACCTTCTTCCTTAACCCCCCCCCCCCCCCCCCCCCGACGAAATGCCACCGACCAACTGTCACTGACCAAATGTCCAGTGATCAATTCTACATTACCCAAATGTCCAGTGATCAATTGTCACTGACCAAATGTCCAGTGATCAATTCTACATTACCCAAATGTCCAGTGATCATTTGTCACTGACCAAATGTCCAGTGATCAATTGTACATGACCCAAATGTCCAGTGATCAATTGTCCATGACCATAATGGCCCGCACTGAAAATTCCGCACTGAACTGACACCCCCTTTTTTAAAAATAATATTTCAATAGGATCGGGCTTTCATACCTCCCGGTTACATATACCAAGGTACGGGATGGTCTTCCATAGGTACAGACAGTAGGGCACTTAGACCTTTGATTAGACTTAGACCACCTTCTTCCTGAACCCCCCCCCCCCCCCCCCCCCCCCCGACAAAATGCCACCGACCAACTGACACTGACCAAATGTCCAGTGATCAATTCTACATTACCCAAATGTCCAGTGATCAATTGTCACTGACCAAATGTCCAGTGATCAATTCTACATTACCCAAATGTCCAGTGATCATTTGTCACTGACCAATGTCCAGTGATCAATTGTACATGACCCAAATGTCCAGTGATCAATTGTCCATGACCATAATGGCCCGCACTGAAAATTCCGCACTGAACTGACAACCCCCTTTTTAAAAATAATATTTCAATAGGATCGGGCTTTCATACCTCCCGTTACATATACCAAGGTACGGGATGGTCTTCCATAGGTACAGACAGTAGGGCACTTAGACCTTTGATTAGACTTAGACCACCTTCTTCCTGAACCCCCCCCCCCCCCCCCCCCCCCCCCGACAAAATGCCACCGACCAACTGTCACTGACCAAATGTCCAGTGATCAATTCTACATTACCCAATGTCCAGTGATCATTGTCACTGACCAAATGTCCAGTGATCAATTCTACATTACCCAAATGTCCAGTGATCATTTGTCACTGACCAAATGTCCAGTGATCAATTGTACATGACCCAAATGTCCATGATCAATTGTCCATGACCATAATGGCCCGCACTGAAAATTCCGCACTGAACTGACAACCCCCTTTTTAAAAATAATATTTCAATAGGATCGGGCTTTCATACCTCCCGGTTACATATACCAAGGTACGGATGGTCTTCCATAGGTACAGACAGTAGGGCCTTAGACCTTTGATTAGACTTAGACCACCTTCTTCCTGAACCCCCCCCCCCCCCCC